>CM029535.1:9503916-10820166 GCA_017141395.1 Laodelphax striatellus | reverse complement strand
TTGTGCCTTTACTCCTAGTTACTTTAAAATCGTGCAGTCATTGTTTAACAAAAATTTAACTTTTCTGTCACAATCCCAAAAACTCTAAAAACCTTGTAAAAAGGATAGTTGCTAATTTTTGGTGCCAACCTTGGGAGCCACCATAAAGTTAATCTTAGTATCACCCCTCATAAAAAAGTTTGCTAAAATTACATAATGTACATCTAGTTACCTGTAAATATACTCGACAGGAGTGTTGCCTTGCAGCTCCTCTGGTTGGGGGAAGAGTGGCCATGTCTGATTTAGGCTTTACTGACGCTTTCAAAAATGCCGAGTAGCGAAATTTGTTCAAATTTTCTTGCTGTGCAGGAGCATGTTCAATAGTCTCTGGTGATGTTGAGGGATCTGTGAAGACAGCAGAGGTGTCTTGAGTGAGGCCAGGTTTTGCTTTGAAGATCTTGACCATTCCCACTTTGCTCTTTCCATGTATTGCCAAGGTTGTATCACATCCGAAGAAGCTGTGTAGAAGGAGGATCGTCTTGGCAAATGAAAGCTGTTGTAGTATTTTTACTGAAAACAGTTTTGTCTCTGTTTTTTGACGTCCTGGCTTCATGAAGTATATGTTTGTGGATGGTGGTGCCAATCCAATGAGGAGTACTATCAAGTCAACATCCTCCCCAACTATCACAGTTGTATGTAGAACAGCTTTATCCAACCCACATGGAAAGAGCAAAGTGGGAATGGTCAAGATCTTCAAAGCAAAACCTGGCCTCACTCAAGACACCTCTGCTGTCTTCACAGATCCCTCAACATCACCAGAGACTATTGAACATGCTCCTGCACAGCAAGAAAATTTGAACAAATTTCGCTACTCGGCATTTTTGAAAGCGTCAGTAAAGCCTAAATCAGACAGGCCACTCTTCCCCCAACCAGAGGAGCTGCAAGGCAACACTCCTGTCGAGTATATTTACAGGTAACTAGATGTACATTATGTAATTTTAGCAAACTTTTTTATGAGGGGTGATACTAAGATTAACTTTATGGTGGCTCCCAAGGTTGGCACCAAAAATTAGCAACTATCCTTTTACAAGGTTTTTAGAGTTTTGGGATTGTGACAGAAAGTTAAATTTGTTAAACAATGACTGCACGATTTTAAAGTAACTAGGAGTAAAGGCACAAAAGTTTTGCTTATCTTACTATCCTTGAGCGGAGTCCTAACTTTATTTCAACAGTTACTAAAAGTTATTTTTATAATGCATATATTAAAATGTCAATTTCTTGTAACATTGGTTCTATTTACGTAAATATATTTTCATTCAAAATTTTTAAAGACCGATTATTTTATTTTTATATGCGCTGTAAGTGTCACTTCGTGCTCAATACTTAGGCTGGCCTGTTTTAAACAGATCCAACAGTGGCTGGGCAACCCACTGCCACCTGCAATGGGGTTGGTCTAGAGGAGGATGGATCCTCAACGCAGTAACCACAAACGACCCTGTGGCACCCGACTCCGTCTTGAAAATGATCTTTTGTCACTGCACGACTGGGTGTGGAGTGCGCTGTGGTTGGTTGCCGTAAGGCCGGCATTACCTGCTCCGGTGCCTGCGGCGTGTGCCTTGGTACTTGTTCAAATGGAACCCCAATCGAAGACAGTATGACAATGACTTAGATTTTGATGATGATTAATGTAAATTGTTAAAAAGTTGTGATTTCATTCTTCTGTAGTAGCATAATAGTAGATTTTGTATCAGTAAACAAGTAATTTTGAACAATGTATATATTTTTCCTCTTTTCTCCTCTATATATCTCCTCTATTATCAATCCTAGCAAAAAAGTGCATAGAACCTTTTTTGTAGAGAATTTTACGTAGTATAATTTTACTAATGACAACTTTTTTTCTGGAGGCCATAGTTTTTGAGTTATTTACAAAAAACCGAAAAAATGCACCTTTAGAGCCCCCTCCCCCCCTTAGCTCCCCCCCCACCGGTCAGTACTTTTAGTATGTTGTTTAAGGAGCCTTCCCCTACAACTGTACCAATTTTGGCTTATACATGAATTATTTCCCCTATTTGGCATTTTTTTGTCTTCGTTGCCTGGACTAATATTGCAAGATCAATTGCACGAGTGTCATTCAAATTCAACCACTAGTAAATGACATCATCTGATAAAGCTCATTGATGATTTTTTGCATTAATTCTGTAACATGGCACCATTTCACGGCGAAGAATTCAATTATTGGCTTTCAAACAATCGACCGTAATATCTGAAATGCCGTATCAGCAATATAAGCGAGAATTAATACTAGTCTTGTGAAAAGATGGGGCACTTGTGAAGGAGCCTGAACATTCAAACCTGAAGTACACATAAATATCACAGAAGTCATATTATGTACGTAATTTTTTTAGGGTACAAAATGTTTCTTACAGAATTTTTTTAAATACTACTGGAGGACATAAGCTGCTCTACATCATTGAAATTTTGGAAAGTACGTACAAAACAACATCTGTAAAGACAAAAATAAAAAGAAACATACCAAAAAGGAATCTTCCTTGTCTCTTACTCCCTTATAAATACATAGTAATCCCTCCCTTAATCCTCCTTAAAATGTGTCCTTGGGAATTTCCAACAGCTTCCGCCAGATGTAATTCCAACAATGACTTACGTTGCAAAATGAGTACTCCATAAAATCCTATAGGACAGACTCCTTGAGACTCAGGACATAAATTAATGGCTAGGAATTGTTTTGGGTTAACATAATGAATTATAAGTTTCGTCACAGTGAGATGAATGTTATCCAACCGCCAAGTTTACAAAGAAGAAACAAGATTATTAAAATATTTTGATCTCATTTATTGAATATTGAATTCCAATAATACTTCATTTTTATTCTCCTTAAGTCAATGGATTTGAAAAGCCATAATCTCTAATGTTCAAGAGATATTGATAGCTTTATGGTTTGCTAAAATATATTGGTAGCTTCCAAAATAGTTGGCATTAGACCATCATTTAGTTGATTACTCTGATATAGACAGTTGTTCTCCAGTAATCTTGAATGATGGAAATCATCCTTATTTTGTTAGTTGAAATTTTCATAAAAAATGGATACATGATTTAAGAAGACTAAAACAAAAAATCCAACTTATGACTGTTTTGGTCTATTTCACCACGAGTGTATGTGTTCATAGAGATAGCCAGTACACGCTCAGCTCACACTTTATATGCATGTTTTTTCAGCCATAAATGTATATGTTCAAAATGTTTTATAACTCACACATTCAGTATAAAAGAGTATCAGACAAAAGCTGGAGTGGATGAGGAAGGCACACATAAAAACTAAAATTGAAACGTTCACACAAAGGTCAAATAAAAAGAGCACAAAATAGAGCTACATATACAACTTTCCTGTCACTGTTTTTCTCTTGTTTCCAGCATCCACGCTCATTCCTCTTGCTCTCTATCTTTCTCTCAATCTTCCTCTCTTCCTTCCCCTATTCATATCTTGTAATGACCACATCCTATCTGCGCGGCCCTCTCGTATGCTGGTGTACATTCAATTGTCATTTCTCGTATGTGGACTCCAGTTCGCGTAAGCACATGAATATTAATAATGGTTGATGAAGGAGTCACACAAACATATGATAAAACCGCTGGTCTCCAACTAGACCAGTAATTAAGCGTAGCCTTCGCGGTGAGGCTGGATTATTTCTTTCTGTTTAAAACCGTGATGATTGAATTAGGAGTGAATTATCAACAACAGAAGCATTATTTCTTTGAAGATTACAATAATTGCATTTAACAAGTTTATATCATATGAGTAGTAGCCTCGACCTTGTTGTTTGTGAAATCATAAATACCTTTAACAGGAGAAAAATCAGATTCTCTGGTAAGTCAACATTTCAATTTATAAATGGGATTTATTATTAAAATTCCACTTAGAATGATTTATGTCTAACGTGATTCAAAATTATCAATGATTAATTTTTAACCTCATTCTTGAGGTAGGCTAGTACTTCTATTACTATTATAATTATTGCTATACTATACTCCTAATACAATAATAGCTTATTTGATTCTCTACTTTCTTATTTAAATAGATTATTTTGAATTTTGAATTATTATTCGGGTTACTGTTGATGACTATTTTTATTCATTATGAATCATGTTACTTGTACTTTCAATGATGATACTTCTAGATTGATTTTCATTGGAATGGTTGTAACAAAAACAGGAACTGTAAAGCAATTCATTGACAATCCAGGGGCCTTAAACATGTGTTTCAGTAACACACTATAAACTGATAGTATGACGTACAATGTAACAAACTTATAAGTGTAGTGTATGCCCACCTTTCCTCTGTTTTACAAGTTTGAATTTTTGAAGTCCTGTGAAACAGGAAGAAGACAGACACACATTACTCAAGGATAACACGACACACTATGCTAACCTATAAAGTCTAAACTTTCAAGTCTAGTGTAAACCCACACTCCCCCTTTTTCACAGGCCCTTCAGAAATATATGAAACAGGGCCCCAGCATCCTTAGCACCATGAACCAGCTATTCATAGAAGGTTAAAATCCTCTGAATGCGACCCCACTTCCATTGATGAAGATTTATTCATACATAAGTACATGGGACGGAAAATCAACGTATTACGCATGTAGGGAGGTGTTCGATCGACCGTGGGGGGGGGCAGGTTGGGATTACTGGTATGTGTGCATAATAGGATCTTGTCAACAGGTTCACCTGGATAATTGAGTTCATCAACAAGGCAGGGTAAGAGAATGGGGGGGGGGAGGAATAGGAGCCAGTACAACAACAAGGAATTAATGAGCATAACGAGGGGGCCCAATGGGTAGCTACAAACTGACACCCCCATTCAGTTTCAGTGGTGGGGGAGAGGGTGGGAGTAGATGTGTTTGAGCATTTATAAGCCTACAATTGGAACAGATGAGTAGCAAGCATACCAACCTAGGAGAAACCGTTGAGCCATTCAATTTGTAATGCGGCAAAGTCAGTTTGTTACCCACACCGACTAAGGGTTTACTTATTCAGTGGTACGATAGCTTCTGTGACGTTATACCTATGTAGAGTTCCGAGACGAGCCTACACAATGTGTTACAACGTGTACGTGCTCGAGCTGGTCTAATCAAGTGAATTTTTATTGTTCCATGAATTTTTTTTAATTCAGGTAAAGCATGAATATCATTTCAGATTACATATTACCCCATACAGTATTATTATCATACTTTCAATCTATGTTAAAAGTTATATAATAAAGTATATTTAAAATAAATTATATATTTAAAGTATATTGTATATTTATTTTAGGAGTAATCGCAATCTTGGATTCAGACGCATAATATGTCTCCAAGGTCTTCGATATGAGCTTCTCAGTTCCAGTAAGGCTTTCTTAAGTTGATGGCTGAAAGTTGCATGAATGTCTAATCTAAACATGAAAAATTACTGAAATAACGTTGTAGGCTACTTGTGTAAGGTATTCTCTATTCATAATACATTTTTGAGGGCGAATTGTATAAATGATTTACATATGAATTGAAAATATAGAGAGGTTTTAGGAAAATACTATTCCTTATTCATTCTCTAATCATCAATGAAAGTTTTAAAGAATTATTAGTAGTTTTAAAGAACAAGGAGAGAGATCGAAAGAATGGTGGAATTGACTCGATGATAAGGGGGAATTACCATGGACCTTATCATTCAGTTGATAAGACTGTGGTCTAAGGACAATAATGGAAGTTTCGGGTGAGCAGTCTTCTCGTAACTAGACTGCCCGGAGCAAAGTCCGCCCGGCTAAGGCTGTATAGGCAACACGCTCTACACGTGCATCGGTCAATACTTGCCTCAGCAGCCAACTCCTACCACTCCTCCCCCTACCATTTCCACTCCATCCTGACTCTTCCTCTTCCTCCTTCCATTCTCATCTCTACCTCAGCACCGAATTCAGCCTCACCGCCCCCTCACCAACTTACATCCTCACGCTAGCCAAGCAATAATAATAGGAAACCACACACACCACCCCCAGATCCTTTCAAAGATTCCTTTTCCCATCCCGTAACCCTATTCTCAACAACAGCATCTGACTGAGCTTATCTGAGAGGTGCTCTCCTGAAAGAATATTAGGTGTTTCTTCACACTCGTAATTCGATTGCGGCTGTATTATTACACTATTCATTCACTTTCAAATTTACTAGCGCGTTTCCACCTAGCGCTTCGTTTGAAGTACCGAACTCAAATGCACTTAGGAAGACAATAACGCATATATTGAATCTGGTATAGAGTTAAATATTTATTTGGTTTGAAGAATGGTGAATAACATTTGAATGTGAATTCAACATTTCTATGGTTATGGGAGGTGTTCTGTTGATTTTTTTTTTCATATGAATACTGTATATATAACATGTAAAAAAGCATATTCAAAAAATAAATCGACAAAACATTATCCGTTACCATAGAAATGTTCAATTGAAGTTATTGAGGATGGCGAATTAATTGGATTTAACATTTCTATTTTTACGGGTGATGTTTCATTGAATGTTTTTCATATAAATACTGTATATATATAACATATAAAAAACATATTTGAAAAATAAATCAACAGAACATCACTCGTTACCATAGGAATGTTAGATTTAAGTTATGTTTCATGACTCAGCAACAATAAATTGAAATCAAATGTATCTCAATGGTAGAGCTTTTTTATTCAGCTAGTTGGAGTAGGATGGAGCCCTAATTAGAAGAGAGAAGTGTATTGTAAGTCTTCCTATAAAGCCATCAAATGAGGGCTTAACAAAAGATTTAAGATTAATCTCTTGCAAAAATTGTATTAAAAACCTATCAACTGAGTATGGGATACGTAACTATTTGCTTACTACTGTGAAGATGATCATAGTATTCAAACATTTATTAGGAAAGTAAAGTACGATGGTATCCCAAGACAAAATCAGAAAAATACGATCTTTAGTAAATGCGAGCAGGGTTAAATTGTGGAGAGGAATTTTTTTTACTGCACCTATGAAAAAAATTCTCATTATTTTAATCCCATGTTCAGCCAGGATGAGAACCCCTGGATCCCCTTGAACCATGGATCCCCTTGTACCAACATTTCATATATTCCAGTTGCAAGGGAATTCAAATTCAGGAAGTTCATCCAGTTGATTACAATTCCATAGTTCTCAAATTCGAAAAGTATATAAATTCATCAAAAACCTAGAACTGAATTGTAGCCTTACAGATCATCACAGTAGGCACTTTCGGCCGAGAGAAACATATAAATAGAAAGGGGTAAATTAGTATAAAAGCGAGTTAATGTGAGAAAGTGAGTTGAAAAGGGATATATAATGGAGAGAGAGAGAAAAAAAGAGAGTGGCAGAGAAGAGGAAAGAAAGAAGTTAGCAGAGAGACAGACTTCAGTGACATTTCGCTGTAGAACGAGACAATTGTGCTTGCTACAATCGGTTATTTGTTGTTGGGTGTGTGAAGGGGAGGGGGTAGGATGTTGTAGGTAAATTTAAATTGGGGGTGTCATTGTCGAAGGGGGGTGGGTCACGAAGCGCAGCACAATGAAATGTCAGGAGAGCCAACCCGGATGGTGAAGAATGGCGGAACAAAGCGACAGAGCAAAGAGTAAACTCGAGAGAATGTTGATAGCAAAGGGAGAGAGAGACGAAACACTAGCGCGCTCTGGCGTCATCTGAACGAAGCGCGTGGCGCGGAGCTCACTTGAACAGCAAAAGGTCAAAGGTTATTTCGCGAGATTAAGTACGATATTTGCAATGGCTCAAAAGGCACTCAATGTACAGAAAAATATCAACAACCTACTCAACAGACCACCCTGACCTCCCCCCCCACCATCCATCACATGTACACCCTGCAAAAGGTCGACGAGAGCCTAGTACGCTCATGACTGGTTTGCATTGTAGGCTATGACAGCTTCCGTGGGTGATTCAAATGTTAAGGGTGCTCTCGTTGAATCATACGAACGATACAATTTTTATCAATTAATGTACATTGCACGCACTATATGCATCAAAAGATTTGTGTAATATTTAAAAAATAATATTATATAGAAAAACAACTATTTATTAAATTATTATAATAGAACAAATTGAAACCTTGTAGTCTTTTGGACCAAGAAAATAACTAACACACTCTTGACATTCAACTTTATCCCATAGTGGACCGTGTTGGTAATATCTGGTGGTCGCCTTTTTCTTGTTATACGGGACTTCTGTATTTCAGAGGACATTTAAGCCGTCGGTTTCGTCTTGGTGTATCAAATGATCCAGTAATATCCTTCCAAACCTCAACGTATCATGTTTCAACAACCTCTCAATCATGCTTTCAATCATGCAAAAACAATCATGTTTCTGGCGTATTATTTCTACAATCTTGATAACCATTGCAGTTATAAATTTATTTATGTTTCTATTGAATATCTGTTGAGAATTTTCGCTCAACCATTCTCATCTTCAGATACAAATCTTTTAAATTATAAAACACTGTGGGGAATCCGCTATCTTGATGCCAATTAACAATTTTCATCTCATTAACAGGGCATTTCCGTGGATTCTCGTATACTTTACTTTCCATTTGATGAGTACAACGACACCAATGTTTTCATTTTGTTTGAATATCACAACATATCACCAGACTGTGGTAGAAATTTTGAAAGTTCTTGACACAATTCTAGTGCAATGATTCGTTTGTATGATTATATGAAAGCAGAATCAACCACATTCGAGTACTAGGGACACACAATAAGCTTCGGTTGACGTGTGAGGATCTTTGAATCTCTGGATCTTTGATCCCTTCAGCAAAACATAAAACAGAAAAACATACTCAAACACTTCTTCTTGGAAAGGACCAACATCATTGATATCAAGTAATGGTTTATATGTATTTAGTAGAACAGTCAATAATTCATTGTCAGTATTATATGTCAGAATAATAATTAGATATTAGCCGGATATAGTTGTGCCTATATGGTACTCTACCGTATATTTTGATAAACAGTATTATATTCAACAGGCGTATCATTACTGATTGAATGATTTGAATGTGGGAGTTGCAAATTAATGATCATATAATATGATTATATATTGATAGTAATTATATCCTATGTATATAACATAGCATTTCCAAGGTAGTGAGTAGTGATTTACAAGGTTATTAGATAGAAGGTTGAATCATTCATGATGCTTTTTGAACCCACAAGCTGTTCGAGTGGGGGACTGATTCCGCTGACGTCATTTTGATCATTTATTTTGATAATATCAGCTGTTATTATCGAATGATAATTGACTGATAATTGGCAGACCGCGAGTGTGACGTTACATGAATCAAGAAATCAGACTTCCCCTTCCACTTTGCGCCTTGGCCTAGGCGTACACCGGTTAGTCAAGACAAGACAAGACGAGATTAGTCACGTTTAGTCACATTAATTCTCATAGCTGCTTATGAAGCAGCACACACCGATGCAATGACTAATCGGTGTGTGTTGCTTCATAAGCAACTATGTGCAGTACTGTGACTAAACGTAACTAATCTCGTCTTGTCTTGTCTTGACTAACCGGTGTACGCCTAGCCATACAGTGTTCAAACTTCTCTCTAATAACCTTGAGTGATTTATCCTGTCTTGTAGTGAGTATACAGTTACAGTATTTGGTTTTTAACTGACGAGCTACTTTGCTTCGAAAACAAATTGGATGAGTTCGAAAAAAATCGTATGTACTCGTATGATGATAATATGACTTGTGAGCAGTTATAATCCATTGGTGAATCAAAAACATTTCTACCTAATGAATAAATTAATAACCTTGAATTGCATCAACATGGATCAACTATTTTGAATCAGCTGTTCCCATTTTATTAGCATTGTAATGATCTTGGATCAAAATTGATCTTGCTAGGTGCAACCCAACATAAAAGTTTAAATCAAATTCATCCAATAAAAAAACAGCTGATTACGTAAGGTACCCAAATAGCATACAAGGACTGTTATAACACAGCAAAAATGAGGGTCTTGTGAGAACCTCTACCCAATCAGCTGTTATTTCTAGGGTATTTTATAAGATAGAGTTTGATGGAACATTTGATTAAGGACGTAAGGAATAATGGCATTAATAACAAACTTGCAACGAGATAACTGAGAAAAAGTAGAGAATTAAAAATAATTGGTTCGAGAGGAAAGGAACTATTCGAGCCTCTTATGATAGCGGTGGGGTTTCTTCATAGTATGGTAATGTGGAGGACTATGTGAAATACAGTGGCATTTTGAGGAAGAAAGAAAGGATTAAGTAGGGAAGAAAGAGAGTAAGAAGAAATAATTTGAAAAAGCAATAGTGTGTGTGATGGAGGAAAAGGAGAGTGAAGAGAGTAAGAGAGGGAGGTGAAGAGAGTGAGTGAGAGAGAGAGTCGTTCTATGGGTTTTGAGCGTCCGCAGGCTATTAGGGGAGTCGAGCAAATTGAGTTTGCTTATACCGCAGCTCGGAAAAGACAGGCGAGAGCTGAGGAAGTGGAAAATGAGAGGAAGAGAGGAGGAAGGGAAAGAAAGAGAAGAGGAAAGAGAAGAGAAAGAAAGAGGAAAAGGAGAGAGAAGAGAAAAGGAGGAGGAAAATGGAAGAGGAGAAGAGAAAAAAGGAAAGAAGAAAAGAGAAATGAAGAAGAAGAAGAAAAGAAGAAGAAAAGAGAAGAAGAAAATAAAAGAATTGATGAAGAGGAAAGAGAAGAAAGAAGAAAAGAGAGAAAATGAGAAGTATAAGAGAATAAGAAAAGAAAGAGAATGGAAAAGAAGAAGAAGAAGAATAAAAAGAAGAAGAAGCACAAGAGAAGAAGAAGAAGAAAAGAAGAAGAAGAAGAAGAAGAAGAAGAAGAAGAAAGAAGAAGAAGAAGAAGAAGAAGAAGAAGAAAAAGAAGAAGAAGAAGGACTAGAAAAATAGGAATAGGAAATAGGATAAAAAGACAAGAGATTATTGTATTGGAAAACGTTGAACTCTGAAAAAGTCTCTGAAAAAACGGTATAGGGATTTCAAAATGAGTAGGGATGAGAATGAGTGAATGGGGTAAAATGAGTAATATGAAAATGATTGAAGGAATGAAGAGAGAGAGTTTTGGAGAGAGTTAGAGAGAGAGAGAGCTAGAGAAAGACAGAGCCACGGAGAGTCCACGCGGAAGTTGCAGAAGGATTCAATCAGGACGTGAAGCACAAGCAGCTTCCTGTTTTATTAGCGTGTCTAATAGGATAACGGGTCTTATATCGGGCATTCTAAGCAACATACGAGGGTACTTCTCGTACATACGTGGCCAATATCTATGCAAGTGCAAAGGTCGGTACTCAGAGTGGTGAAAGGCTGCCTGCCGACCTAAGCCTCAAAGAACTGCCTCAAGTATCCGCTATTACACACCAAAGCACACTTACCCACCAACACCCCCACCCCTGCCCCCCCTCCTCAAACTCACACACTTGAACAAGTTCCGCCAAAGGACATGATCACACCAACAGTGTTTGAGGTTTCGAGTGAATAATAAATACTTCTCATCAGTTTCATGAAGATTTCTCTCGAATGTGTTTCACATTTTTAAGAGCTAGTTGGTCACGATGACTACATGATTACTGATAATAAAAACAGAAATATTAATTGATAAATATATCCTCCATCATATGGTGTTGAGATGAAGTGTGCTTTTTACTATTCAACTGAAAAATGAACATTTTGGGAGTCTTTCGGTTACATGAGAAACAGGTTAGGTACGTGTGATCACAATTCATTACTTTTGTCAAATCAAGATAATTATTTCTCCTGATGGAGTTGACGCTCACATGAGCTATAAGCACGTGAGTGATATGGGAAGGTTGATGGTGAGATAGGAATGAAAATACATTTCTCAAAAAATCTCAAACAATCGAACTCTGAACATTTTGTTGAGTGTCATAGAATAGAATAGAATGACTTCTTTATTTTATTACTGACGTGGCGAAGTTTGGACAATGATGTCCACTTAACCACGTAAAATTGATTATAGTTTAAGTAATGATAAAATAAAGTAAATGAAATGCACTTTCGAGTAACCAAGAAAATAAATAATTCCCATATTAGGCCTACATTCAAGTTTTGTAATGTTTAAGTGGGTTCCAAACCACTGGGGAGCGATTTGGAGATCATGAATTATGATTCAGTGGAGCTGGTTTTGAATTATGAATTCAAAGTAGAATAACAAACAAGTAGTTTGAAAAAACTACCATTGGAATGCATCATTGCAATGCATTAAAAATTTAGGATCATTATCCTGACAAAAGTCTCCGAATTCGATGGACACAGGTTATAACGAGTATTTTTCAGTATGACGGTTATAAAAAATTTGAAAACAAAATCTAGTTTTCAAGTACTGAAGGTATGTGAGATTTTATATTTTTGGAAGGCATATTGAATCCAAATTTCCCTTGATAATACAGTGATTAGCAATGGATGTATAGAAAATGATATCATAATCATGTTTGAATTTGAAAAACATATAACAATTGAACTGCATATTAAATTTTCATTCTTGATAGAACATGAGTCGATATTCTGATGCTATAAAGTAAAACGTTGGGCTTGCATGAGTGGGAACGAGAGACGTGATCCCGGAACGTCGTGGACAGGATTCAACTCCCAGAAATTGATGGACTATTTTTATGGACTGATGATTGGAAACTCATCATCAGTAAAGAATTGTTCAAAAAAAGTTTTGATGGAAATTTAAGGAATGTCAGTGAAAAGAATTTTTTTTCTAAATATTACATGTGTACTAAAAAATGTGGTTTCCAATTCAGGTTCATCCAAGAGGAGAGAATCATCACTAAAACAGTATCAAATTCTCCGTAGAAATACACAATGATCACCAATGGATCGAAAACGG
Source organism: Laodelphax striatellus (assembly GCA_017141395.1). Lineage (NCBI taxonomy): Eukaryota > Metazoa > Arthropoda > Insecta > Hemiptera > Delphacidae > Laodelphax > Laodelphax striatellus. The sequence goes on along the minus strand of CM029535.1, from coordinate 10,807,269 downwards.
AAACTGTAAACTCAGGACACGTACCAAAACAACCCTTATAAATTACACATGACCTAAATTTTATAGTCCACACACATTTTAGACATTTATTCATTTATCAAGTACCGTTCTACAATATATCCTAGGTGCAACATGCGTACTACGTGATATGAGTTTAGTATAAAATGTAAACACTACAACTAACTTATTGTAAACAGGAACGTATTTTACTGGAAGGTATTCACATAGAAATCAATCAAAATCATTCGTATTTTTAAGGATAATATCATATTATGATGGATTGGGATGATTGTCAGGATGAGCGACAGGGTTTCTTCCGTAAGGGACAAGTTTGGATCAATAACTGTTACTGAGATGAGTACGATAATATTGATAAAAGGTTTTGTTTAAGTGTAGTATTGGTGTTTGATGACGATCATAGAGCTAAACAGAAAGCTAGGATGGTAATTTGGAATGAAATCGTACATTTTTGCGTATCGTAAGCAAGGAACGAAGGGAGAGGTTAGAGAGGTTACAATACTACGCTGCTATCCAGGCCGTAGGGCGTGCCTAAGGCAACCGATCGCATAACCTACATTCATCTAGCTGGCGTACACAGATTGTATATCAACACAACTCCATTCCCTAACACAAAAACCGAAGGTGAGCATCGAGAATCGTGTTTTAAAATATATTTTCACGATTTTCTCATCTTGTGATGCTTTAACGTCGATTGGAACGGTTTCGGGAAAGGACTACTTGAATTGCAACGCAGTGCTCTGTATCCAGCTGACGTATCAACATGAATTGTCGGGTCATATCAAGGAAACGTGAGGTGTATTGCAACAATTTAATGATAATTTAGAGGTATTTTTGAGATTTTACGGTGCAATTGTTTGTATGGTCTAGGAATCGAACGAATAATTGAATTAAGCACGACTTCTCCAATAATATTCTATCACAGCCCCATCTGTCATTAGCTACGGAGGAGAATCGAATAGCTCTTGTCAATTTTTCAGAATAAACATACTGATTATATTAACGTTTCTTCTGGGAGATGAAAACAATTCTCCAATATAAAGGGATTATGTTGTGATATTTTGAATTAATACATGTACGATAAAGAAAATATACTACATTTTATAGTAAGTGTAATTATAGATTTCATTGTCCATGAGCATAAAAAAGTTTGATTTCTTGTAAAGATAAGATTACATGCTCTCTAGGTTTTCTAATGTTGTTATTACCATGATGAGGCTCTATGGAATTTGATTTAAAAAACTCATCAAAGTAAAAAAACTTTCTGTCAGTAAATGACACATTAGTTTTAAGTGGAACTGAATTCGTCAGTTTATTCTGAACTTTTGTGGTGTTTTCAGCTCCCTATCCAAATAACTAGCCTCTCCATCAGGTCACTAATATTAAATTTTCAGCAAGTGATTCTCTGTTATCTGTTATCAATTTGATGGTAAACAAGAGCATATGTTCCCACTTATTAAGATAGTATGAGTATCGAGGTTTGGCTCCTCTGGAGGGATCTGCTCTCAGTGCTCAACTTCAATCGACTTTAATCACATCTTATTCAATTCAACAATTTTACTTTATAGTGGTGTATCTTCTGAATCAAGACAAACTCAACTTATCATCACACCCATGTATAATGGGATACAGACACTACTAATGTGATGCCTTTGGCAGTAGGATATTGTTATGATATGATTGTGTTGTTAGTCTCTTAGAGACACTTTGAAGTGTTTTTTTAACCAATAGGTTTTTCCACCTCGGCTCCAGTCAACTTTCAACACGTCCATCTTGATTCATTTCCGCGGAGACAGGACAACAACTCAGTCCATTATCTCATCCCGTGTGTATAAATCGACAGGAGGTAGCTGTTTTGACTTGGAGTAAATCCTAGCTTTTGAATTAATCCCATTCCAAGTAATCTTAAATCCTTTCTTGCCTGCTCAGGAGACTCATAATATTTCACATGAGAGGAACACACTTTGGGAGATTTTGTGGCAGGGGTCTCGCTTCCTAGGCAGAACAAGTACTCAGCTGATTATCACACCCTCTGGGAGTGATTCAACAACAGCTTTTCTAACTGGAAGTAGCTCTTCTTGCTAGAGGTAGCTCCTCTGACTTTGTCTGGAGTTTTGATCGCCTGCCCTCATTGGAGACAATTTCACATTGAGATAACAGGGATTTGTCATCGGGTAACACACTGTAATGTGGCAGGGGTGTCACACAGGGATCACTCGCGGTTCACGGTGGATGGGGCAGACGTATCCGGGTGCGGGACGGACGGACGGACAAGAGGACTGTTGTTGAGGACTCACCCGGCGAGGACGAACGGCAACCGGTCAGCGGGCCGCAGCAGTGTGGTGGTGACCGCCAGCCAGACCAAGGCTAACGCTCGCCTCATCTTGTCAACAGCGCCGATCGCAGGTCTCCATTGCACTGGGTACTGTACTGGGAGTGTCGAGTCAAGCCAGCACAGCTCGGGACGCCAGCCCCCTCCGCACGCGCGCACACGCCCTGCTCTGCTCTGCCCTGCCTCTATTGATCCACTAGTGCGCGCTCCGGCCATACCCCCCACCCCACCCCCTTCCACCACACCGCTACAAATATACTTAAAATTCAACGTCCCCCCAGCCACATCCCCCGTTTGTGCACAGTCTTCAGGTGAGTTGTTGTTGGATGACGTTAGGGTCACATCATCTTCAAGATGTCCATGCATTGTCAGGATCCTACAAGAAGCTGCCCACTTCCCCCCCCCTCTCATCACTAACCAGAAAAGTGGGTCATCAGTTATGAGGAAAAATCTATCAAGATTAAGAAAATATTGTGCTAATTGTTGGATAGAGTTGGGTGGTAACATCATCTTCAAGATGTCCATGCATTGTCAGGATCCTACTAGAAGCTGCCCACTTCTCCCCCCCCCCCACTCATCACTAACCAGAAAAGTGGGTCATCAGTTATGAGGAATGATCTTTCAAGATTAAGGAAATATTGTGCTAATTGTTGGATAAAGTTGGGTGGACGTTAGGTTCACATCATCTTCAAGATGACCATGCATTGTCAGGATCATACAAGAAGCTGCCCACTTCCCCCCCCCCTCATCACTAACCAGAAAAGTGGGTCATCAGTTATGAGGAATGATCTTTCAAGATTAAGTAAATATTGTGCTAATTGTTGGATAAAGTTGGGTGGTAACATCATCTTCAAGATGTCCATGCATTGTCAGGATCCTACAAGAAGCTGCCTACTTCTCCCCCCCCCCTCTCATCACTAACCAGAAAAGTGGGTCATCAGTTATGAGGAATGATCTTTCAAGATTAAGAAAATATTGTGCTAATTGTTGGATAAAGTTGGGTGGACGTTAGGGTCACATCATCTTCAAGATGTCCATGCATTGTCAGGATCTTACAAGAAGCTGCCCACTTCCCCCCCCCCCCCCACATCACTAACTAGAAAAGTGGGTCATCAGTTATGAGGAATGATCTTTCAAGATTAAGAAAATATTGTGCTAATTGTTGGATAAAGTTGGGTGGTAACATCATCTTCAAGATGTCCATGCATTGTCAGGATCCTACAAGAAGCTGGCCACTTCCCCCCTCTCCCTAATCCCCAATAAGGAAAGTGGGTCATCAGTTATGAGGAATGATCTTTCAAGATTAAGTGAATATTGTGCTAATTGTTGGATAAAGTTGGGTGGACGTTAGGTTCACATCATCTTCAAGATGTCCATGCATTGTTAGGATCCTACAAGAAGCTGCACCCCCCCCCCCCTCATCACTAACCAGAAAAGTGGGTCATCAGTTATGAGGAATGATCTTTCAAGATTAAGAAAATATTGTGCTAATTGTTGGATGAAGTTGGGTGGACGTTAGGTTCACATCATCTTCAAGATGTCCATGCATTGTCAGGATCCTACAAGAAGCTGCCCACTTCTCCCCCCTCCACTCATCACTAACCAGAAAAGTGGGTCATCAGTTATGAGGAATATGATCTTTCAAGATTGAGAAAATATTGTGCTAATTGTTGGATAAAGTTGGGTGGTAACATCGTCTTCAAGATGTCCATGCATTGCAAGCTTCATTTGAGGAGCTGGCCACTTCCCCCCTCTCCCTAATCCCCAATAAGGAAAGTGGGTCATCAGTTATGAGGAATGATCTTTCAAGATTAAGAGAATATTGTGCTAATTGTTGGATAAAGTTTGGTGGTAACATCATCTTCAAGATGTCCATGCATTGCAAGCTTCATCTAAGGAGCTGGCTACTTCTCCCCTCTCCCTAATCCCTAATAAGGAAAGTGGGTCATTAGTTATAAGGGATGATATTTAAAGATTAAGAAAATGTTGTGCTAGTTGTTGGATTAAGTTATTGGGTAACATCATCTTCAAGATGTCTATGCGTAGCAAGTTTCATATGAGTAGCTGTCCACTCACCAATCCTTATCCAGAACAATAGTTCAACAACAGATATGAGGGATGATCTTTCAAGATTAAGAAGATGTTGAACTGATAATTTTTGAATGGAGCTAGGGTCACATTATCTGTGAAATATTCATGCATAATACAGTCATATGTGAGGAGCTGCTCATCTTGCCCATTGCATTCCAAAAAGGTGGATTAATCATAAATAATAAAGGACAATCTGTATTAGGATAATGTTGGTTCTTTTTTTTCTAATTGATGGATAAATTTGGATGAATCATCATTCTGGTGAGTGACTTCGTTTGATAGACCTATAATGGATTCGAATTTCTATTGAGCTAAGTGGAATGACTTGGTTTAATAAAATATTTACTTAGTTGCTACCAGCCGTTTGAAAATGGAACATCGATTAACAAATTCAAAAATTGATAACAATATATGTAAGAGATTCTGATCTATAAGTGAGCTAAAATGAACGTCTTCCTTAAATCGCTATTCATGAGTAACAAGGATTGAAAGGTTTCTCTGGCTGGCGGTATGAGTGTGAGTGCATGTGTGTGAGTGAGGAGTGTTCGGAAGGCCGTTTTTTGCCTTCCAGATCCTATCCGTGGTGATGCCAAAAGTGCTCTCACCAGCTGTTACGAGAAAACTAATCATCTCTGTTCCCATAGAGGCGAGAAAGGATCAGAAGAGTAGTGGTCAGTTGAAGAGTGTAGGGAGACGAGGAAGGAGCCAGGCAAACGAGGTGACAGAGGACGAACATTTGTCAGGAAAAGAGTGGAGAGCGGGGAAGAGATTGAGCGCGAAAGAATGAGAGGGTGGATGTGCTGGAAATTGGATGGGGTTCCTTCAACCCCTTCCAACCCCCTCCCCCTCACCCCAACAGTCGGAAGTAGGCCGCACTAGTGATGTACGATTTCCAGGTGGTTACTGCTTGCTGACTGCAATCGCGATTACAATTCCAAATCTCTCTTGCAATGATTATACTCATTACCGCTGGCTGCGCCCAGTTCATAGCTCACGCCCCTGTTTGACATTATCGCACGGCTAAGCCAATTTTTCGTGTGAAGCGAGGCAAAAAGGAGCTTCGACAAAGTGGGACTAGCTGTTGGATAAAATAGACGCGTTTTGCGACCATTATGCGACGATAGTGAGTATCCTGAGGTTGACATACATTTTTCGACATATAATGTTGAAATTTTATTTTGACAAAGAGACATACCATTCAATATGATGATTCATAATCATTGATAATTTGCTATTTTTGGTTGAGAACTTCCATCTTCCATCACTATTATTTTTGGTTTCGCAGTGAAAATTGGTGTGTTTGTGAAATATGCAGCATCACCTAGATTTTGTATTTTTTATAGATTTGAATAGAAACAGTTCTAGGCCCAAGCCTGTTGGACGTTCTATTACCTATCAAGGTACATTGCTGATTAAATAAATAAGTATTGAAAAAACATTGGATTATCAATCGCAAATCTTTCGCAAGGCTTTCCATAAGCTTTCTAATGATCTATCATCAGAAGAGAACGAATTCTCCCAATTAAACTATTTTTATTACACTTTTAAATATTCATCCCCTCTATCTAATTGGTCTACCTCTGATGTTCGATTGACCGAGTAAACAGAGCTGAAAACCAGACACACAACTTTAATAAAGTCAATAAATTATCAACATAAACACGAAACTGAGAAGCATTCATCAGTAGTTCTATTACAAAATTCCTTCTCTTCATTCATCTTACCTCTTTCTCTCTCTTTGTCTCGTACTTCAATCCTTTAAGACTTTCAGAGTTTCTCTTCTGTTCGTCTCTTTCCTTTATTCTAGTCATTTGCTTATTGAGACAACTACTAATTAACTAGTCTCCTGATAAACATTGATTCAATTATTTGTCTCACTATTAAATTTTCACTTCTATTTAAAAAAGAATCAATATTTCTCAGCCGTCTTTTATAAAAAAAAAAAAAAAACATTCGTCCTTCATCTTCTAGAGAACTAACAACTTGAGCAAACTGTGAGAGACTTTTCTCCCTCCCTCTCTCATCAATCTCTCTTTCTCTCTTTCTCTCAGAATATTCTCTCTCTCTTCTGAGAGTGAGCTCTTCTGGTACTTTATTGGAAAACTTACTGTTTGGTAATTAATAAGTGACGCGTGAAAGCGTCGAGATTCTAGAAGGTGACAGGTGATTGGTGATTTTCCTACCGGCCAGGCCAAAGCTCGACGCTCATTGGTCCAATCCTGCAGCAGGCGGCTGATTCAAAAAAAGTTTTTAAAGTATCCGTCGTGATCAAAAGTATGCAAATAAGCAGAACACAACAAAAGTTTGAAGTCTATTTTGAAGCCAATGAAATCTTTCGCTTTTGTGACTGATTTTATTAAAGATTCCACTAAGTGATCTCAATACCATTCCATGATGGGATGCTATCAAACTTCTGTCTGATAATGGACATTCACTGTAACTTCTGTAGTCTGTTACCTTTTGCTACTGAAGACTACTTACCTACCTGCTAACCCGCTACTTATCTGTTACAGTAAACCTTATTTGATTGGAAACTGTGTATTCTCATAAAAACATTTCTATGCTGAGAGTGATGATGTTCACGAAAGCTTCAAAACGTTGTGCGTGCGTGATGAGAGAAATGGTGAAGGAATATGGACAAACCTCCAGTTTTAGAAAAAATTAAACATTAATTTTAAAGTGATTATAAAATCAAATGAATGGAATAATCAAGTGAACAAGGATATCTATAATTTTAAATATTATCAATTTTTCTGATTAGAGCATACAGAAGGGGATAGAAGGAGTTTTTTAAATAAATATATCGATAATAAATTTCAAATTAATTATTCTGTCATTATCTAACTTGTACCATTGGCAAAAAAATTGAACGAAAATTATTTCTCGTGCGATACAATAGATTATTTTCAACTTTCATATATGATACGTAACATATTCAAAACATTTTTCAAGCGCTACATTAATAATAAATTGATTAATCGTTTAGCTTGTCGAAACAAATTCTGACATGATGAAACTAGAGTAACTAACCAACTAACTGAAAAACTAATCAATGAATCCCTTCATGAGGATCACAAATGAAGCTTTGAATTGTTGGCAAAATGAGTGAAGACGGGATCTGATCAGGAGAAGCGATGAAAACCTCTTCTAAGACTTGAGTGGTGTTGATGGTAGACGAGATAAGCCTTCGAAATCGATAACTAGCGATGGAGCAGTTATTTCTCCAATTCGAGGAAATGTTTTGGTCTGTCATGGGAAATGATTGATTTGTTCCGGGAGATGTTTGATCAGATCAGGAAAACTTCAACGTCTGATTCTCCAATAGAATTTCTTGGAAAAACACGACACGTCAAGCTGAATGAAATTGGATGCTGGTCTTGAACACTTGCGTCAGAGCGTTGTTTTCAAACGCTTACAAGATTTATTCTCAGAATAACTTTCAAGTAGACGTTCATAATATGCATAGATACACTGTTTTGTTGCTCTTTTCCCGACTAGATATCCTAAGATATCTCACCAAGATAATCATCATCATCATCATCATCATCATCATCATCATCATGACCAAGATAATATCCTGAACCCGTAGGTTGAATCCTGAACCTGGATAACTGTAGTCTATAGATATCCTTTAGTTGTTTTGCTATCCTAGACTCCACTCCTTTCGAAAGCATTGTGAGGTTTTCCTCTTACTTATTCAATTGATATACAATAATAGTAACATATATGTAGATAATAAATTGGGAGTAAACTTCTTCCTGTTTCTCATTTACTCTCTTCCCTCTCTCTCACACACCTTTCCCTTATCACAACCATCTATCAACTTTCCTCACTTTATTTGACTATTTTTACTATTTCTCTCTTTTCCCTCTTCCTTTATCATGATTTTCTTTCCTCTTGTTCCCACACAGCTCTCCACAAATCTGCTCTCTCTCTCTCTCTTTCAGTCCCTCTATCTCTCTCTACATCATATTATAACTTTATTTTGACAGCTCATCGACATTATAATATCATTATCATTACACATGTCGAGACGTTAATCAAGCAATACTATATTCTATTCACACCCATTTCCAAACAACATCTCATCTTCCATCACAATCAATTAATAATTAATTATTTTTCAGCTATTCCTTCCATTTTCATTTATAATTATTTGTTTTTTTTCAATGACTTATTTTAATTATTTCATATAATCTTTTTTGTTCTATTAGTGTACTTGTTTAGTTCTAATGCTCAATTATTCTTTATTTCAGTCTAAATATGTAAATTATTTCAGTCTAAATATGTAAAATTTTATGTTCAACCAAGGTCAAGTGTTGATGAAAAGGATTTCTTTGTATCTCCTTTTCCAAGAATGGACATTCATGTGTCCAAACTTCGCCTTTTCATCTAGATAACTCACAATTACTAAATCATCAGTTTATTTTTGCTTTATACCTACTCATGGCATAATTTATAAGCTAATGTAAATTCGACGAATAATTAATTGTATTTTTGTTATTATAATCTAGAATTTAAGCCGTCATAATTATTTGTTATCTACATGAATAAAGTAATAAATCTAAAATCTAAAATCTCTCTCTCTAACTCTCACTCTCCTACTCTTCTTACAATCTATCTCTTTTTTTCCTTTCTTACTCATACACTATCTCCATCCAAATATTTCTTCCTCTCTCTCCTTTCTATCTCTCTCTCTCACACACGCTCTCTCTCTCTCTCTCTCTCTCTCTCTCTCTCTCTCAGAGCAAGAGTCACTTGGCACTAGGAGTACGCGTTGTTCTGTACGTGACACCCACATCGCCTCCAGGCTGCTACCCTCTCTCAGACTGAGAGCACTTGTCTTCCGAGTGTGTGTGTGTGTGTACCACTTCACCGTAATCTTATGCGAAACGACTACCAACACACGCGCGCTCTCGCCTAAACAGGTGCAAGCACCGGTAAACAACTCCTCCTCGAAGACAATGTTTGTCAATGTGTCAGTCTATCGGAACACTAAGCTAAAGAAAACTGAGATATCTGCTCTAGAATCGTTGGAGTCTTCAGGTCAATTGATAGACTCCATGGTATGTGCTACAGAGACAATGTATAATAACAATTATGTATAATAACAATGTGACCATTTCATGTCACACGTTTGATTGGTTAGCTCGGACAAATCCACCATACTTTCGCCAATTACCATAAGATGAAAGATACGATGAACGATAAGATGAAAGATTCTCATGAGATTGAAATGAAATGCAAATCAAATTTTATGTTGAGAGATTCATTTCTTACCTACAATTTGCCTTTGCCAGTGTTAGGTTTCATCATTTTGATGTTTAGTTTATTAGTAATTTTAATTTAAAAAAATAAAGAATTCAAAATTACAATGTATTTTTAATGTTGTCTTGAACTAGACTGTTTTATTAACACAATACCAAGAGTAGAGAGACAATTGTTGATGTTAGAAAAGCAGGAGAATGTTTTGTGGTTTGACATGGTCGTATATTGATCTTGTCTAATAATGGAACACATGTCGGAGGCAATTGACAAAGAATTGACTCAAAAGTTTTTGACTCTGTGTTTCCATCCTATGATTTATATTTATCAATAAATAAATAAAAACAATTAAATTATAGATTATTTCAACTGTGTTCAAGTTAAACAAGACTAAATCATGAAGTGAGAGCGAATTTTCAAATAAGCTAAGCAGAGAAATGATTGGTTTTAACCGTACTGTAACGTCATGAGAATGAGGAATCAAATCATAAAATCAAGTTTCGGCCTATCAATGTTTCGGTCAGCCCCCTATCAAATTTGCTGATTTTTCGTGTTTCTCATCTAATCCATTTATCCGCAAAAACGAATTTCGGCTGGAACTGATCAAAAACATGAAATTTATCCATCTTCCTCTATCTCCTTCTTTTCTCCTCTCTTTGCAACATATTTATCGACGATTTCCGACCTCTCCTCTTCTCAAAATTGACACTCTGATTGGCCAATAATTGTCACCAAGCTATCTCCCGGCCACTGACTGCAATTAATTCTTGTCAATTGGGGATGGATCGTTCGGAGCTAACCTATACATAAGTTATGTACCCTTTATTTGGATTATATATTTGTGTATAATGTGCTGCGGTCTATTTCGAAACGCAAACAATATATTGCCTTCACTCTTGACGACCAATGACGTTGCTGCCTACAGTCCTGCTATGCAGGCAATTGTTGTTTCCTGGTTTAGGCCTATCTACAGCTAACGAGATGAAGGATAATTTTGCAATCGATGACGTCATGCCGATTTCACAATTGTAAATTTAATGTTAATAATCGCCAATACTTAAAAAAATAAGTTATTGATTTGTAATCACTACACGGATGGTGTGGAGATGCAAATCTTCAATTGAATATAGACAAATTAGAAGTAGGCTACAAATTGCAGGTATGTGCATTGGATATAAGAGTTTCATTTAGAATAGAATAGAATAGAATAGCTGCCTTTATTTTATCCTGGGAGGGCGAAGTTAGGGCGCAGCCGGCCCTCTCTAACACTTAACCCTCCGCTACATTTCTAAATTGAATACTAGATAAATCAGGCTACATAAAATCATATTGTTAGGATCATCATATTGTTTATATTTATATAAAAATGTATAAGTGTAAAATAATATAAACGTAGAATATTTATATAATTATTATATATTTTCATTCGTAAGATTGCTCAAAGTATCCATGGAAATTTCTGAATCAAAAATTTTCAAGCTCTTTTTGATATTTTTGTGAATATTAACAATTGAAAGTAATCATAAATATTGAATGAAACTTGGAAATTTTTCATTATTCACTATCTCTACTCACATATCGACTTGAGGAAATTTGGAAATACTCGTATTGATCGAACTAACAAATTAACTCCTAATCTGAATCTTTACTAACTTTTCTCTTAATGATAGTGTCTCAAACATTAGGTTGAGACAAAAAGTTTGAGTTTCGATAATTTTTATTGTTCTTTTTGATACTGAATCCACCTCATAGCTACTCATCTAATTGGATGAAGCCTCATTGAATGTGTCATTAAAGCTCATTAAATGTGTACTTCACAACTCAATAAATAGAGCTGCAACCTTCTTTTTCAACTGAAACTGTCGAACCTCAGAACCTGAACTCCGAACTCATCCATCGAAAGTATTAAACTAACGATGTTGATCCTGATCTTTACTAGATTTTCCACAAAGATGGCGTTTGAATCATTGTCATAGACCTTTTCAATATCTCAGTAGAAAGTTGAAAATCCAGGTTGAAGGTGCGTGAATACCAAATCCACTCCCATGATTAAACATCGAGCATCTCTCGAGCTGCACAGATGATACACCTGAGAAAAACTATTAAATTTAATTCAGGAAAGACCTGTTGGATGGAAGTGAACCGTTGAGTGAAAGGTCATAGGGAAACGGCGTCGAGTGAAGTGAAAAGAAGTGCGGCGCAGAATGGAGCGAACGTCGGTCGGTTCTTTGTGGCGCTTTCAAATCTAACTGTTATCGTTGCAGTTCATTACATTTCTGAGCCACGCCTCATTAAATGTGTATTTCACAACTGAAGGCATCTCAATAAATAGAGCTGCAGACTCGGTCTCCTTCTTTTTCAACGAGCACCTATTCACACCGCAAAACGAGGGTCGATGATGCATTCGCGCACCAACACACACAATTCTATTTATCTATTTATCATGTTGTGCTTTGTCAAATAATATAATCTCTCGTATTAATTTCTAGTCTGAGTGGAGAGTTCATGGAAAAAGTACTACAATATCCATGGAGTACTTATTACTTAGTGGATTTCATAAAAGTGAAAAATGATGTGTGGATTCAATGTCAAATAGAAGAATGTTATTGAAGTTTTTTCTCAAGTTATATTTTCATAACCTTATAGACTCATATTTTCTTAACCTTATGTTGAAGATTATATTGTCTTTCAATGTGTCTCGATCAGATTCTTACTCGAAATCTCATCCAATAAAAATAAAGATGGAGATTGCGATATTCCATGATAATCATACATTGTATGGCATTAAAATTAGCTTTGTATGTTAGCATGGTAATTACCAATTCAACAAAAGTTAATGATATATTTTTACTTTAATCCTCTAAATTCCTATTGATTAAATTCGGGAGCTACCAACCAAAGATTTTCACCGGCTCCGAAGTACAGTATTTGAACGATAAAATAGGAATGTATCTGAGCAATAAAATATCCTTGAATTCAGTAGCGAACTTGGTAAAACACGCATAGGCTTGATTTGCTGCGTCTTCTCTTGATTTAAGAAATTGGATTTCTCAACAATAAAGAAAAGTATTGATGTAAGAATCCTTTGCTATGCTTAAGAATCCTATCCGTAGTACCAAATTATTTTATTAGAACACATTTATCTGGAGAAACTAACTTTCTTGAAATAAGAAATTTCAAATGAGAAATTTTTCCTACAACCTTACTTCTATACTTGAGAGTTTATATTTTATATATTCTATATATTTTATATTTTTTAAACATTTTATACAGCAATACTTTGCTGAATTTTCTAGAGTTTGAAAATGAAACTCCTCGAAAGTTTGAAAATGAAATAAAAAATTCTTCATTAGGTGGAGTTAGGTAGGACTAGAGAGTCCTTTCTACCAATCTACTTTGGAATTTGATACCAAATATATATATATTTTTCCTAATATATCAATTTAATCATGATATGATTCAACCAAACATTATACTGAAATATCCAACTGCATAAAATTGATAAAAAATAGCTTTCATTATCATTGCCTGGTTCTATTCATTATACGACAGTCGAAGTTAATGAGACTACTCGTACTTTATTTCTCCCAATAGCAATTAAAACAGGCTTACTTCTAGGAAGTTGGAAATCGTCAATTGCAATAGAGTTATAAATTATTATAATTCCACATTAATTACGTTTCGAGCTCATTTTTGCAGTCTCTGGTCCATACATTCTAATATGATACACTGTCTCTGATATTATATCTATTACTTTATACAGCCTCTAAGGCTAGGCGTACACCGGTTAGTCAAGACAAGACAAGACAAGATTAGTCACTTTTAGTCACAGTAATTCACATAGATGCTTATGAAGCAGCACTTTACTGTGAATTACTGTGACTAAACGTGACTAATGTTGTCTTGCCTTGTCTTGACTAACTGGTGTACGCCTAGCCTTACTGTGAATAGCTATGAGTTATTGGTATCAATAGCTTTCAGTCAGTTAAGATACGTTTTCCATGTTTAGAGATGGAGATCTCGCAAAGGTCAACAACCCCAGAGAAAGACGTAAGTTACAGGAGAGCAACTCTCGTACACACCCCAAAGTTCGATGGATTGGGGAAGCCAACAAGTGAATTCTCACAGCATCTAGCGGAGCCACGAGGAACTATCCGGAATTGATCAGTTCACAAGCATCTCAAGCGACCAGTACTTCGTAACATGAATAAATAACCATCATTTCAGTCCACGTGCTCAAATAGAATTAAGATTGAATTTTTAACTTCCACGAAAAAGAAGAAAAGGGACTTTGCCAGAAGATGAGGATTTGAGGATATTATATTGCTTATAAATATAATTATTTACACGTTTGTTTTAGATGATGCCCAAGAATGATGTTAATAATAAGTAGAATATAGCATAATCTAGTAGAATAAGTAGAAATCTAGCCTACTGAATCATTGAATTAATAGTGTTTTATATCTGATTTTCAAATCGATTCAGGCTATCAATAGATAGGAGGTAGCCAAACAACTCATAGAATAGTTGAAATTGTTGGTGCAAGATTGAATTATTAGGGTTGAGTATTACTAAGTTAATGGTCATGTTTTATATCTGGTTCTCAAATCAATTCAGGCTATCAATGGAGGAAGCCAAACTCAAAGTAATAGTTGAAATTATTACTGCAAGATTGAATTATTGGTATTACTAAATGCATACTAAGTTTTTTTGTGATTAACTCGTAATTTGATGGTCATGAATAAGCTAATTTTGATTGCTATACAGTATGAAGTGATCACGTGCTGTTGGTAAATCGATCTCAACTATATGAGATAATGTATGTTACAAATGGGATTATCAAAATGAGTAATGGAAATCATAATACATAATAAGTGCTACCGAATACTTTGAAGACTTTCGAAATTGCGAATATTGATAATAGAAAAAATTGCTGAAGCAGGATAAGGGCGATTCAAGAATGGCTTCCTTTATTGTTGGAACTCTTTCAAAAAAATTTAATCACTGATATTCTTAGTAATTCAAATTCTACCAACATGGCAATTCATGTACAATTTAGCTAGAAGGAGAATTATAGGCTCATTCATCAAAGAAATTGACTGAAGAAGGAGTTGGCAAAATAATTATCCTGGTTTTTAACTCGTTGCATGAATCAATTATTATAACAATGATAAAAAATCTTTCGCGACAGCAATTTGTACTTCATTTGTACGAAACAATGTATTACATGCGCACAAAAACTTTCATCATAAATTAAATATGAGCGAGTTGAATGACCAGCGAAACAACTGGACGTCCTTGTACTGCAGCATGATGAGTAGACTACAAACAAATTTCCACAAATATTTCTTGTGATCACGATTTTACAAAAAAGTAATACACGTGGATGTAGAAGAAAAACAGTAGAAAGGAAAACTTTCTTGTGAACAGAAACAGCCTATCACAATTTCAGGATACATTAATAAAATTATTTTCGTGACCTACTGTAATGACTGTCACTTCAATAGGAGAAATTTCATTTTTTCTGTTTTGTTTTATAATGCTTTAAGGTACAAAGGGAGGGTTTAGTCTGATGACCTGGTTTAAAAACAGAATAGGCGGTGTACTGTACGTTTGTAATAATAGCATGCAGTTCAGCACGCAACGTATTATTCACTACTATCGTTCTCTCCAACTTGTTCCTACATTTTCTGTCTTCTTTCCTCTCATACTTTTCCTTAAATAAAGGAAATGAAATTACAGTAAAACAATATCAACTATTTATTCGACTTGCATAATTAAAGGTTGGAATATTTCACTTCCAACCAGCAGGAGATTAGTAGGCCTATAGATCAAACTGAGGTTAGCCCTAGAATCAGATATCTCAAGTTGGAAAATCAACTGTCAGGATTTAAAGTTTTTTATTCAAACTGAAATCACATTAGAAACACAACTAATATCAATCCATACGTCCTGCATAGAATTTGCGAATTTCTGTAGAATATGCGAATTTGCAATAATATTAACTGTTGAAATTCAAAAGACCTTTTAAGAGAATTCCTAAAACTGGAAGAAAATACAGCAAGTGATAATAATTATAATGCGAGCTCTGACACCAGTCTGAAAGCACAATGTGAGAATGTATCGGTCCAGCTGAATCAGTATAAAAGTGTATTTCTATAAAGGTATAGTAGCCATAGACTAACTATATAATATTAATTGTAATACAGTAGTATGTACAGTAATGTAAGTCTATGGTACTACCTTATAGTCCACAACTACTACCTTCTCCACCACTACACTTGTTTGATTCAGGCGCCACTCTTCAATTCTTCAAATTCAACTCTTCATATCAAAATACTTAGGGCATCTGAATAAAAAATTAATCTTAAAATTCAACAATTGTTTGAATTTTTGATAGAAACTCATTCTATCAACCAATACAACTTGTAAGTTACCAAAATACACAGGGTTTTTTCTAATGGTGATGGAACCTTTAAGTTTATTAGAGAGGGGAATTTGATTAGAACATTACAATATTATTTTCTTAATAGATGCAACCATAGACAAACTATAGAATATAATTATATATTATTTATACTATCCATCGTTATTCTGAGATGGAATGTAATAACGATAGTTTACAATAAGCTCATCCAACTATATTGATTTTTTTTTAATTTGTGATTTAATCTAGATGAGGGGTGTGGAATATTTTTTGGTGAAACAAATTCCTATTATCACATAATAGTCTTCTTCAACAGAGCTGATAATGCTCCGAGTAATAAACTGATGTGAGAATCAACCTATGTCCAGAATCCGATCAATAATTATTGACACACAAATCCACTATTAAAAGCTAATACAAACACTGGTTTCCAATGTGTCTAATTATCTGAAAAACGCCAAAAGATAAAATAAACTTGAATGTTTCATGACTTGTTATTACAGCAATTCAAACCCGAAAACTCTTTTGAATGGGAAGCAGGACGTGTATTATGAGGGCGTGATTGACTGCTGAAAAGTGTTGGAAATTTGAAAATATGGCGATCAGCTGTCGTAGAAAGATTACTGGAGGCCGGATGGTACCGTTGGACACGCATCATCCACCACTTTCCACTGCAAAATAGCACAAAACTATGCTGGAAAGAGGGGGGAAGGGTGGGAGGAGGAAAGAGAAATAGAAAAAGGGTAAATTATCGTGGGAAGAGATCGAACCCGGCCAACTACTACACCGCCATCGAGCAAAGCACAACTTTTGATTTATTTAGAACAGTTTTCAGCATTGTTTCCCATTTTGTCGGTGTGGGTGAGAGCCTGAGAGGGAGGGGGGCGGTTGAATACGAGAAAGGGTGGAGGTGTAGTTGAGATTATAACATTGATTTGAAAGCCAGTCTGTGAACGAAATGACTTTCATTTTTAAACAAGGTCGAATTGACCATCTACAGTGGAATGAATGAGGGATGTATATTGGTTATGCGAGAGATTGATCACTGGTTATGATGTGATTTGATCAATTATATAAGTTAATTATAGTCAGTACAGTTCATGAAGGAATATGGGTTGTGTAATAAATATAGTTATAAAAGCATAAGAATTAGGTTATGGGAGAAATTGATTGGCTATGATGTGATTTGACCAATTATATAAGTTAATTATAATTGGTACAGTTCATGAAGGAATATGAGTTGTGTAATAAATATAGTTGTTTCTTCTTCCTAAGTTAACAGCCGTTGGGCTGGTTGGCAGCAACTCTCCACGCTTCTCTGTCATCCGCCATCCTTTTCATGTTGGTGCAATAAATATAGTTATTACACCATAAGAATTAGGGATGATCGTATCGAAATGTTATAATAAGAGTTCAGAATGAAGTTATTAAACTCAAATAATAATATTATTGTTATTGTTCTAACTGATTAACCTGTCATTCGTGATTATAATATTATTTTAACTAGATTTCTACAGTTACAGTAATGGATAGTGAACTTTAATAATTCTATTGAAAAACTGAACTCGATAGATGTTGGAACTACTCACACTTGGAAATACATTCAGATTCAGATAGAATTGAATATAAGTGATCGACCATTCATTAAGGATATAATATATCCTTAATGAATGGTCATTGAATCTTATATTATACATTGAATATTATATATATTATTATTGAATATTATTATATTATAAGATTCAATGTAAGGGAAACTTGAACTTCACTGTTCTAGCTTGGTGATAATGAAATAGAAAGAAGTTTGAATGCTAATTTGGCAGAAAACCCACAAATATCAATAAAGTGCGTATACAGGTATTTACACGTATACCTGTAAATCAAGTTTTATAGTATAGAATGGAACAAAATTTGGTTTTCAATCGGCTTGCATTGCCTCTAGCTCTAATTAGAGCCAATCTCAGAAAAGCAGATGTATATGTGTATGAAAGTATCTGATAATAAGAATGAAAGTACTTTACATATTCTATTAATCCGTTTCTTAATCCGATCAAGATTTGAGATCAATTTAAAATTATTATGGTAATTTAGTTTGTAATAGTGGAGAATATGGAAGTTTCAATGACTATGAATGTATCCAATGCTATTCTAGATTGCTGGTATGATTAGTGATGATGAAGAGGGCAAGGGTGGAAGAATTGCTGGAGTGCAATTGCATCAACCAGACCTCAATACCATTCACCACTCACTCTCGACAAAACCTAAAACCCTGTAAACCTCCAGTTGCAACACACGTACTTCATCATACTGAGCTTTGATTAATTTCTACACCAAGTCCTTCAAAAAATCCACATAGTTGAAAAAACATGATGAAAGATTTTATTGCATACAGAAAACCTCAGCCCAACCTAACAAGCTGTTAACCTCAGTTTGATGCAAGGAGTACCACGTGAAGTAGCTTGGAATAAAAACCTCTCACGCATTGCATTGATTTAGCTGCATCACGTGACATTCGCTATCAAACAACACATGAACGTGCAAGAAAAAGCGTTCAGTTTTCAAGCTTGTATCACGCCTGAAATCACGTTGTTTCAAGCCTTTTCGCGTGACAAGTAATTTACCATGCATTCTAACGTATGTGTATATTTTTGTAAAATTTTCTCGATTGCTTCGCTCTGATAGTAGCCGGTAGTACTGTAATTACACTTTGTCCTGGACTTTGATATTAAAGTAAAGGGTAATAAATATTGTTCCCTACGCAGAACAGAATTTAAATTCTAAACTAAGTGTAAGAGAGGGCCGACTGCGCCCTAACTTCGCCCTCCCAGGTTAAAATAAAGGCAGTCATTCAATTCAATTCAATTTCCAAGTCTTCCTATTGCTCACTTCCTCAATAGTTTTCATTTGTCGGTTAAACATAAAGTGAACATTGAAAAAATTTTGAAAATCGAGGTTCAGTGAAAAGCCAAGTTATTATTTTCAATATACACTCCACTTTTCTACTTTCCGTTTCCCCTTCTACTCTCTTTCTCACCCTCTAACCTCCCTCGTTTCTCTTGTGATCTCCTTTCCCTCTCTATTTCTCTCTGATCGCATATTATGCTCGCGTGTGTCGAAACGCTTTCATTAAAATTAACGCCGAAGCCTTGTGCTGCAGTCCACGATAACTCAGCAGGGCTAATTTGAAATAGGTTGACCAACATCCAGGGTCTTTCTCAATAATACACTGCTGCTAACATTTGGATTGTTGTAATCACCAGTGAGCCTACCTAGCTCTTACTTGTCCCACATGAATTATGTGCGTGTCTTATCTCATCTTCTCTGCTAAACACTACTTCTCTGTTAGGTTGCGGGTGGAAGTACTGTCCTAATTCCACTCACTTTTCAATCCATAAGTATATTCAAGTATACAATATTGTTTATTAATAGGTGTATAACTTGTAATAAGTTTATAAGTTCATACTCTCAATGCTTCACAAACTGTTATTTATTGGAAAAAAATGTAAGAAAAAACGAGACAAACATAAGTCTCTCAAACCGATCAAGGTTCTGTTTACATCGATGATTTCGGATATAAATAACTTGAACAACTAGCAAACCGATTTTGAATTTTAAATGGCGGAGAACGATAGTAGAAAAAATAGTCGAAAATTCAATTCTTATACTGTATTATATTCAATTCAATTGTTCTTATACTTTGTTGGTATTATAATGTATGTAATGTATTTACATATTTTGAAGTAACAATAAAGTATCCATTCATAAATATTGAGAGCACCAGATACGAGATGAAGCCCTAAATGCAGTAGGCGGCTTTTGTAGTTACATTCTTACATATATTTAATGCAAACGATTGTTAGCCTATACATTCGATACCATACCTAAAACATTGATTGAAAGTCAAAGCTCGATACTGAATGATTTTTTATCAATATTCACAAAAGCGGACATTTTCACCGCTCAGATTTCAGATATTCCAGGGAGGTGTCAGATAGCTTTTAAAACGTATCTAAGATACATCGTAGGTTTCAATGAAGTTTATCTGAAGCATGTTTGGAAATTAATTGTTCTTGTGATATATGGGATATAGTTGGGATGAAAAAACATTGAATGATAAAAGAAGATGATTTATTGAATAATAGAAGGAGGTGATTTTGAGAACAAAAATATTACTTATCACAAAAAAAAACATCAAATTAGGTGAGGAAGAGGTTGACAGAAATAGAGAATGAAATAACAGGCTTGGAAACAGAGAGGAATAGAAGAAAACGTGGAAAAACGTGAGCTAGAATGATCGAATGTTGTGATGGAAAGTGAGTGAGTTGAGTGCTGGGGTGCGTTTAAATAAATGACAAGGTAGCATTAGAATAAAGCGATAAAAAGAGGCAACAGCGAGGAAGAGTGAAAGTGGGGGAGAGAGAGAGTGAGGAAAAGTAATAAAGGGAAAAGAAAGAGTGCCGTGATGATGATGATGGCAAAGTTGAAACAATTGAAACGGACAGACCGTTTACGTGCACGACATGAACTGAGAGAAAGACAACAGACAGCATGCGAGTGAAATTCAGAATAACAGGAAAGAGGTCACGCATGGACATTCTCATCAATCTGATGTTTTTGAGATCTTGTCGAGTAAATTTTTCTTTGACACCCCCTCCACGCTCAGTATTGATTCAGAGCACCGTTTGGAGACCATCCACACTTTTTACTTTTTTAGTTTGAGATTGAAAAGAGTAATTTTGAAATTGGAATCATTTCAAGTTTTTCAACCCTTTATACAATCAAGCTTATTGAAGACCTTATTGAAATTCATTCAAAATTGAACGATTGACTTCAGAACAAGCTCAAAATTTATGTTCATGCGTTCAAGTTGAAAAATAAAATCAACGAATTTAGCCTGTATTAACATTCCAATGTTAAGTATTGAATCTGAAGTAAAATCTATAAATATTAATTAGGGAGTGACACAGTAAATTAACTACTTCATGCATACTTGGGAAACCTAATGAAATAGATTATTTTGATAAAATGTTTCTTCATTCGATGATTGGTGTATTGATGTAACGATGCAGTAGATTAACTACGTAATGAATACTTGGGCAACCTGATGAAATAGATTATTTTGATTGAACGTTTCTCCACTCGATGATTGATGTATTTAATGTGTTCACTTATTGATATTGAACTACTAATTTTTTTAAAATAAATAAATTAATATAATCGAAAAAATATTGATGAAGATTCTATTCTTAAATGGTGTTTCTCTTGTTTCCAATCGAGGATAGAACAAAAAAAAATAATTCATGCACCAAAATCCATCTATCGAGAAAATAAAAAATAACATTTGAAATAAAGGAGTAAAATTATAAAATAATTGTGCTTCAATATTATTTTGTATTACAATTACACAAAAGCCAAATTGTGAGTCAGTGATACTGAGCTCACTTCTCAAGATTATCATTCATTTATAAGTTTTCTTAGTTTATTATACAGATAATTTGACACCTTGTGGAGATTGGACTCCACAAGTTAAGAATGTGATAATGCATCATCAATCTACATTCCAAATGTCGATAGAGTATCCAAAAAGATATTCGAATCGAATACAAATTCATGTCTCCGAAGATGATTATAAGTTTCTTTTCGAAGCCACAAATGCTGGCCAGTTAGCACTCAAGGGTTGAAAGATGAAGATCAAAACCGGAGTCAAAAAACAAAAAAAACTCGGGTTCCTTCACCCGGCACTTTTTTCGCAAAATGGCGTACAGCACTAATGCTTTGTATATTAAACACCCCTACCACCATTATAGCGGATCGACCACTGCACATCCTATGCTTTTCTGGGCTAATGCAAGTACTTACATAAAGTGGGACACTAGACTCTTTCTAAGCTCATAAGCGCTTTTTTCAGTAAGTTCTGCGCTGGCTGAAAAAGTAATAAGCTGACACTTGTAGTGAAAATTGCAATAGGGAAAGCTAAATGATAGAGCATTATGGGAATCGAGGGTGGAGAAACAGAAAAACAAAAACAATGGCCAATTCTTTACTACTGTGATAGTTGATTTCGAAAAGATTTTGTTTGTTTTACATTACCTGAGATAATCCTAATCTGGTTAGTCTATTCAATATTTGGTTAGTCAACAAATCATATTTGGTTAGTCTCCAAATCCAATATTTGGTTAGTCTCCAAATCCAACCTTATACTATAGTGATATTGAGAAGCTATCCTATTTCACCTCAAAAAGGATGAAGGAGTCGGTTAATTTTATTGGCCAATAAACTTGACCTGTATAAAGGTTCCAAGAATATGTGTTCAGTATTTGGAGTTGATTGATAAAGGCGTTCGAAAGTTATCGTCGAACATTATGTACGGTTCAAACAAAAAACAAACAACGCCTCGAGTCAAAAGGAAGAGATCGCTACGCTCGTTAATCTAAGTATATAGTCCAGTCAAATGGTGGATGAACGAAACAAAAAGTAAGTGTTTTGATTTTTTATTTCAATCCTATGTATTTGGGGCACTGAATCCGAATCTGAAGAGATCCAAGAAAAATTCCTTGTGCGTTTTGAGGTGCCGGTAGACCTATTTGTAAAAAAATATCTTTGCACTTTCGCCAGTTTGTTTTGCTTATAACTCGGCAATTATGCGTTCTATTCACTTTTACTTATTTGAAAATGAAAGATCATGAAATTTCCTATACCAAAATACAAAATGCGTATTCAAACGTGTATAAACGCAGAGTAAAGCCCGGTAGTAATGGCTGGTTTTCACGATTCTCATGGACGTTCAAGTTACTAGAGGCAGGTTGGAATGATCATCTACTCTATACAAACAAATAGAGCAATGTACAATGACTGGTGTGCATTGGACCATAATTTGTTTGTACAGAGTAGACGATCTTATGATCCAACCTGCTTCCAGTAACCTGAAGCTGAACGTCCATATGGCTTGGTTTCACGATTCCAGTAGACGTTCAGGTTACTGGAGGTTACCTGAAGAAGGTTAACTGTACCGTGAGACCACTTACTTGAACAGGTTGTTGGCTTATTCAGGTTACCTGCCTTAAATGCCGGCATAATAGTCTGCCTTAGAACCATCCATTGGGAGATTTAAATTTGGCGCTGACCGAGTATGGCAGTATTGTATAACAATATCTGATTCGTTTGATTATAATTATGATTCATTAAGCTTTAAATTCTCATAAAATACATCCATTTGGTTTTTAGGATTCTAATAATCTACTTCATTTTAATTTTCTTTGATGTTTCAAACATCCCAGTCACAGATGATGAATGTATGCTATGTTGGTAGCATTGATTATAACTATCATGGCGACGAAATTTTCTGTGAATCTGTCGTTCTATCTGTGAAATAATGTTGATTTACCATCATTGAGCACATAATAATATTGATTTAACATTCATAGGATGTATTCTTTTTTCAAAGACTTATGTCAGTAATTGAAGCTACTGATTTCAGTTTGTGTGAAGGCGGTTTAATATATTGCTTTCTGAATAATCCATCATAAAAATTCCGTTGCATGTTCTACGCCATAAGTTATCTTTTTGTTGTTGAAAATTCAATTGAATAGATTATTGCGTGACGATTTTCTATCAGGTAAGCAATCCTTTTCTATTCCTGCATTTTACTTTAATATTAGGCTTGAAATTGTTGGACTTGATTTGCCGGTCCAGACTGGATGGGTGTTCAAGAGGCTGTTCATCATTATTCATTTAGCCTATGGAGTAGGCTATTACTTTTATCTTTAGCCTTCTTTGTGATGAATTATTTTCCAAATAACTTTTGCATTTGCTTAACTATTTACATTTGCAACTATTTCAATTTAATTATTATCATAATCACTGTGTCTGTTTTGAGATTTAATGACTACCACCTAGCCTAGACTTGTGTAAATCTTGGAAATATTCATGACTCATTGTATGAATAATCTCATGATATCAAGTCTATTCCAATAGTAGGTGAATCAACGTTCTAATGCTGCTCTTAAATATGAGAATAAGTTTTGATTGTCAGTTTTATCATTAACAGTTTTTAACATTCATTATTCCCAATCTGTGAAAACATGTAATTCGTTTCCTTACCAATAATTGGGAGTACTTCATAGCCTATTGATGAGCTGAGTTGCTTAAATAGCTATGAACATTGATGTCATAATATATTAGCATGAACTATCTAGACTAGGCGATAGATATTTTGATGTAGATCAGTGTGTTATTTTAACGGGAATGGTCAAGTGAGAGAACTGTAGAGCTTTATTAAATTGTATCCCAAATTATCAATAGTAGGCCCTCTTTCATTTGACAGTAGTAATGTATGTCAATATTCATATGCGCATTTACTATCATTATTGAATTTTCAATATTCATTAAAACAAATCTTTGGTTTGCAAGGTTCCAAGTTTTTAACTCCCTTTTACCATGATCAATTTATTTAGAAGTAGGGTGTCAAGTAAAAGTCCTTACTGTTTTTCTCAAGTCTCTCTTGAAGTCTGTTGTATAATGACCAAATGTAATACAGTAATTTACTTTGATTCGAAATGCTGAGTTCATGATGTACATTATTTAAAACTTGCAGTGTTCATTATTCAAATGGGGACGAATGTGTCACCTAATCTCAGACAATGATGATTGCCAATAGTGATGTAATCAATTAAGTGCTAATTAACTTTGACGTAGGTATAAACTATCCAATAAGCGTTGAAATAATGAAGACAGACTACGTTGTGAGAGTAGACTGTCTCGTTCAGACAGAGCTTGACATTCGTTTTAATTTATTCAAATCTCTTCACGTTGAAAATGGTTGAGAAAATAATAACGTCATGTATCATTACATGTTTGCTTGTAGTCAGATGGAATTTTCCTAAAGGAGATCAGAAAATGGTGTTTAAGTTAGCCTCAAATTAGTTTGATTACGGTATTGGAAAAGTATTTGATGCCAGTAATTGAAGAATATAATGAAACTTACCATTGCTCTAGTTGTCACAACAAAATTACAATTGCTAGCACCTGGAAATAAACACCTATTATACTGGAGAGAGAAACTGGATTCTCTATAACTTATATTAGATTCATACTGGATTCTGCATCTATAGATTATTTATACTGATAACCAAGCACCTACGCCCACTAAGCAACTGCTATCTGATTTCAGTCAGCAATTCAGCGCTGCCAGATGACTGACTGATAGGTTAGATTACCCGAAAAACTGCCAAATGTCATCTGGCAACATTGGATTGCTGACTGAAATCAGATAGCAGTTGCGAAGTGGGCGCAGGGGCTTACAGATACAACATTAGAGATACCTTATGCATTAGCCTATAGGCTATGTAAATATTATAAAAATTTTAAATTATTATTTATAATTAAAATATCACCAATTTCTGATGGCAGTATTATATTCATAGTGTTATTGAAGAGCTTTTTTTATACACTAGATTTAATGATCTTTTAGTAAACATTCATGTAGGTAATCGTTTCTTGAACTTGATTTCTCTCAAGGTAGAATTGTTTGTTATAAATTTTGCAGGTTATTCAACTTACCCAAAATTGATTAAATTTGCATGACCCAAGTCAAGTAAACTTAATTCAAGTCAGGAAGAATGGCAGAACATAATTATGCAATGAAATATCAGAATAACTTATAGGTTATTTCTTCTTGATGCACTTGGAATATTAGTTTAGAAATAGTATTACAATCCAATAAATCCAATGTTTTATTTTCAGACCATCAAAAATGATTGACTTAACAATCAAAACATTGGACTCGCAAAACCATTCGTTCTCAGTGGCTGACGATGTAAGTAGGCTATATTATATTGTTTGTTTTTTTTGTAATTTTAAATAGGTAGTAGCCTATAGGCCTATTCACTGTATTCAGCTCAAATTTTGAGGGTAATTCAGATCCTTGGTTTTATAATGTTACAGAAATTTTATAAGATCCACTATCAAAACAGCAACAATGCTGTATGTTGGAGGTATCCTAATCTCTAATGAGCTAAAAATTGAAAAAATTCAGAATTCATAATTAGGCCTACTTCTTGAATGCATGATTTATGTGGTATAGTAATTAATTATTAGGCGTAATGTTATCGGACCTACTCATGTGGTTTGAACTTGCATCTAATAAATGTTGTTGGTTGGTAGAATGATCTCATCACTTGAGAATCTTTAGATCGCTGCTCTTAAGGTGAATTAAATAATTAAGCTGTGTATCCACATGTAGCAGACATTGAAATTGTTGATGTATTGGAGTAGCCTACTTTGTTTATGCAAGCTATTGTTCGTGAATATGAAAAAACACAGCGCATAGCGCCCCCTCAATTTTCCCAAACTAGTGCAAAATTTGAAAAAAAAGAAATTTCTCTCAAATCGGGAATACTGTTCATGAGCCATTGAGCCCACTGAACTACAAGACCTACCAATATTGGTTCTACATTGGGCGCAATTTAAGGTAATTTGATAGAATTTTAAGCTATGGAACTGACATGACAGTCTTACAACCTTCAGGGGTTTTATTGCATGGTTTTAAATACTACATTGCATACTATCACGGGATTAAAATTAAGACATTGATAAGCCCATTTTTATAGTTTAATTTGACTGACTCATGTATATAGTTTTCTACTCTGGAGGTCAATGATATGTTTCAAAATGCATATTTTTTGGTCCATAAAATAAATAAATTCTGAAGGGCACCCGGATCCCCCCTTTTTCAGGGGGGTATTCCATACCCCCAGACCCCCCTAAAGCAGTGGCAATGGCTACGCCACTGCTTTAGATGGTTGAAATAAAATGCTGATACAACTCTTGAAACCTAGATCCACTTGTTACTTATAGCTTTATTTATTATGAATAGACACATTTTGGCTTTCGCATTATTGACGTGTATGGAAAAATGTTTTAAAATTATGAAGAAATAACTTTTTTCTTAAAAATCAAAATGTTTATTTATTTCTGTTCGTACAATTTCAATGATACTTGAAATAAACAGCACTTCACTGGAGTCCCCATGTGAAGACTACACGTCCGTGAGTAGGGTTTCGTACACTCAGATTCATTTAATTCGACGCTTGACATTAGATATTATTTCTTAACGTTGCTGATAACCGTAGAGTACGTGGGCAAAGAAATAATATCTATCTAATGCAAATCTGAGTATACGATTATTTATTTTCGCTTCTAAAAACATACATTCCTTTCGAAGTTAACCATTCATTTTGAATTATTTTGCAGATAACTGTCAAACAATTGAAGGAGCAGATAGCTGAGTCTGTGAATGTTCCTGCTGAGTCACAGCGTCTTATCTATTGTGGCCGAGTTTTGCAAGATGACAAGAAACTATCAGATTATGGTAATCATCTCATTTATTTTTACTTTTATGAATGAGACTTACGGCATAGATACACATCAAGAATATAGATAGATCTTTTTTGCAATCTATGGGGAATAAGATAATTTGGGAAATAATTATCCAATCTGTTTTCTATTGATTAGTACTATTCTATTTCATTTATTCTTTTGTAATTATTCCACGTCTCACGTCTGTAGGCTACTTCATAATAACGGGAGAAATTTTCCGCCGTAATAATTACGCTTTCATGAGTCACCTGACATCTTTCCCAAATAAAATTACTCATTCATTCCTTGCCGTGATAATAACGCTTTTTTGAGTCACTCGACTTCATTCCTTACACTGATTCCATATTATTAGAAGCTTGTTTCTAACGGGTCACGAGGAAGGGCATTTTTTATTGGTAATGATGAAGTTGATATGGATGATGATAATGATAACCCAAGTTTTAACTATTAGTAGGTGACTTAATAAGAACATGATCATTACAAATCTTGAAGACTTCACGTAATTTTTTGATGACCTCTTCTTCATTCCACCCATACACCAATTCTCCTCAATACTCGTTACTTTCAGGTCACTAGCGATCGTACACAACCTGCTTTTGCTCGTTCTTATGGCCATCTATAATTTCACCACCCAACATCCATAAAATGTTTTTTGTCAGAACGCAAGGCATTGAATTTTAGTGAAGCACAAAAAATATTAGGGATGAGAAACTATCCCGTCTTGGAAAAATGTTTGATTGAAAATTAAGATTTTTGGATTTCAAAACAAAAACTTTGAGTACCTTAATTAAAAATATGTAAAAAAATTCATGAACCCAAGTGATAATGGTTTCAATGTGTAGGCCAAAGTGTACTAAATTCAATGCTTTTTAATTGATTGGCCTAGCCTAGAGCAACCCATTGCCAAGATATTCAAGAAACGCAGATGTTTACAAACACGAAAAAACCATGATAGGTCTCTAAAAATGGCCGCCATTTTAAAACGGTAATTCAAAACATGTTTTTGAGCTCACAAAATGATAAGGATCAAACCCAGCAATATCCCGTCTTTTGGAGGAGACGTTAAGCCGTCGGTCCCGACTGCCTAAAAAGTAGTCGTCATATCTCATCATCACCCCACTCATTACCCACGCACAAGCCTAGAGCTCATGTGGGCATCATCCTCAGAAAAAAAAATCAATTTTTTCTGAGATGGTCAAGCAACCGTTCATTTTAATATTTAAATTAATTATTTATTCTTATCAGGACCTCTTGGCCTGGATTGACCCTTTGTTTCAAGTGTTTGTATAATAAAATGACAATAGATCTTATTTTCATTTGATTTAAACACAGAATTTAGATGAAATACAAAATAGGAAACAGTAGTTAGGTAGCCTTAATCATGTTGTTGTGTTGCAGACGTGCACGGAAAGGTGATACACCTGGTGCAGCGGGCGCCCCCGGCGGCGGGCGGCTCCAACGACCAGGGCCCGGCCAATGGCCAGAGCAGCCGCACGACGCCCATCCGCCACCGGCTCATGCGCACCGGCGAGCGACGCATCATCGACGGCGGCGGCAATGCCATGTACCTCGGAGCCATGGCTATTCCCACCGACTTCATGGAGTCACAAGGTGCGTGTGCTGTGTTATGAGCCTTGGAATAATAGCAATTATGCAATGGTTGTATTATGAGAGCCTTTAAACCACGATACAGTAAAACCTGCTAAGACGGAACTCGACCGGACTGAAAAAGCTGGAGAAAGTGCAGTATATGGACTTCTGTTATAATTATAATCTTCAATCTAAACAGCTGAACTGTTTGAAACAGAAGTCCATAAATACTGCACTCCTAATAAGAGTGCAGTATATGAGCTTTTCTTAAAATTATAATCTTCAATCTAAACTGAACTTAATAAAACATAACTTTATTAAGAGAAGTTCATATTCTGCACTACAACAGCCTTACTATATTCAACCAACAACAAATATTAGGCTACCACCAAAAACTTGGAGATGCAAGCATTGTTAATAATTATAACACAAAAAAGTAAAGACCAACCAATAATATCAACATTATAAATGAATAAATATCTTTATCAACACAAAACGCCAGAACATGCAGAGTGACTGCTAAATTGGCAGATGTCTTGTTATATCACAGTTTTGATTTTATGAATTTTGTCAACAGCAATTGGAACCTAATTATCAACCTAAACTGACCTTGATTCAAACGACCATGTTTCATCTCAATGTTCAGTGTATAGGTTAGGGTTGTTAGGGTTAGGACAGCATTATTATAGTGCTCTCACAATGAGAACAAAAATGGCAAAAATTTGACAGGTATCCAAGATTACAACTGACATGCGACTACCAACATTACATATGAAAATAGGCCTACTCCCTAGCTATATTAAAGTGACTACGAATAGTAAAACATGAGAAACATGATTGTGAAGCATGTCACTTACGTGAAATATTATAGCAAAACATAGAAAACTGGTGATAGTCTAATCTAGAAATTTCAAAATTATCATGCTAAGCCCCTGCGCCCACTTCGCAACTGCTATCTAATTTCAGTCAGCAACCCAATGTTGCCAGATGACATTTGGCTGTTTTTCGGGTAATCGGGTAATCTAACCTATCAGTCAAAGACATCTGGCAACGCTGGGTTGCTGACTGAAATCAGATAGCAGTTGTGAAGTGGGCGCAGGGGCTTAATGACACAATTTTGGACAAACTGATTTGACACTAAAATTTTAAGAATCGCGCATGCGTCGGAGCATTTTCTCTTCATGCCGCTGACCAACCAACTTCATTCTCTTTGTGGGAGCACTATAAACACACGCATTAGCAACTAGAGCGGTTTAGTTGCAATTTTATTTAGTTCAATTTCAAAACTGGATGCTATGATTAACTAGAAACAGTGTGAATCAATGTTTGAATTGAGAGTGTGTTCGTGTATGGGTGTGCTGGAGTGTGTGACTCTTTCCCTTCCCGGTATGAGTGAGTCGAATGAATGTGTTAGTATTCTTGAATCTTTGAATTTAGTAAATATATTATAATTCAATTCTCATTAATTTTTACTACTCAAATATATATTTCATTTAATTATACATATTTATTTATATACACATTATATTTCATTTAATTATTTGAATATATATTATGTACCTATAGCCTACTCTCTTCTCAAGAACTTTCAATTTAGTTACAATATTTAAGTTATTTATTATGAACTCAAACAACTCACGAACAGACCTGCGTGTCCATGTGAGTGTTATTTCATAATTTTGTCCATAATATTGTATATATGTGATATATTGCTGGAAATAAAT
Source organism: Laodelphax striatellus (assembly GCA_017141395.1). Taxonomy (NCBI): domain Eukaryota; kingdom Metazoa; phylum Arthropoda; class Insecta; order Hemiptera; family Delphacidae; genus Laodelphax; species Laodelphax striatellus. Next base: position 10,776,446 of record CM029535.1, on the reverse strand, counting down.
GAATTTGATTTGATTTGAGAGTGAAATTGTTTCGATGCAGGGCTAGCAGTGTCACAGCCGCGCCACTTGCTGGTACAGAGCCGCCTGACGGTGGCGCGACAGATGCTCAACCAGGCGGCGACCATTCTCAACCAGTTGGAGAATCCTGACCAGCAGACGCCGCCCAGCCAAGGCGCGTCGCCCACCGAATCGCAGCCGGCCGCAGCTAATGAAACCCAGTCGCCGCCACCCGAACCCAACAACGCCAACACGTGAGTAAAGTTGCGTTATCATTCGTACTATAACTCCTATGTCTACACTTGGTCGATTTACAGTTAGTCGGAGCACAGGGATTCTCTTTTCCAGCCACGCCAAAAATTATTGTTTTATGATATAATTGTTTTGTATACTTTTTGCAATGAATACTTTTTGCATTTGTTTACTTTGGCAATAAAACATTTATTTATTTATTTTTGGTGCAGCCCAGCCAATGGCCAATGGTTGAGCATATGCAGCATGCTGTGCAGCACATAAAAATCGACCAAGTGTGGACATAGGGAATGTTGGGTTGCATCAAGCGTGGTCGATTTTAATCCATGATCATCACAACGCCATGATCAGCTGATTCAAAATAGTTGATCCTGATTGTTGCAACCCATCATTATTGCTCTTATTCATATTCAACTCAAGAATGTGTGTTGATTAGATAACATATTTGACTGTTCAATACAGTCTTGCATTGCTTTATGATTCGAGGCTCAATATTTTATAAATATTGAGGCTATAGATATTGTATTGTAATGTTGATGTAATGTATGTAATAGTATATTAATACTATTTTATGTTATATCTATTGTATTAATTCTATTATTTTTCATTGTACTCTTTAAGTTTGCTGTATTTTGTTTCAAGGATAAATAAATGATTTGTTTGATTGATTGAATGTTGTGTGTATGTAATTAATAATAAATAAATCCATGTCATCTATTTAGTTTATGAAGAGCTACTATAGAATAATAATTTGATGTCGAAGGCTTCAAGTCTAACGTCTACTGGAACCGTTTTCGTCCTAGATTAAAAATCATGCATCAAATTAAAGCATACGGTATGCTCCAAAAAGAATAATTCTGATACCATACTTTCTCTTCAGTACATCGATTTTAATAAAGTCAGTTGATTACTTTGTATCTATTAGTAAATATTGATTGATTAATTTATTATTGTGTCACTTTATCTGTGTCTCTATATCACTATATCAGTTTGTAAGCTTGTATAAAACCGTTTTTGTTGCAGTGGCAATCCGCTGCAGGGCAGCATTGCAGTGGCTGCACAGGTGGCTACAGCAGCTGCAATAGCTGCAGCCGTGTCGGCGGCTCACACCACCAATGTGCCGCTGCCCAATATGGCCGCGTCCCAAATCCGTCCATCACTCGTCGTTACAGTTGGTAAGTGAAATATCTACAACAACAAAATTTTTTTGGGAACAACTTGTGGAATTCCGTAATAAAATAACATAGTGTGAAGTCAAAGTCTTACAGTCATGAGTTCAAAATGTAATCAGAAACCAAAAAGAGTTATAAAAATTAGAAAAAGAGTTGAGAAAATTAAGAGTTAACATCCAAAATATCAGGATTAAAAAGAGTGAAAACACAAAAACAGCACATTTTAAAAATCTTGTTTTTTCTATTTGTTTCAAAGATTTGAGTGCATTGGAGGCTATTGTTTAAGAGGAAATTTTATCTTAAGAAATGTATTCGCTACCAATTCTATCAATTTAAAATACCTATTTATTAATGAAAAAAATCTATATTTGAATAGATACAGCTTGGGATCTAGGTGGGGAGTTGTAATGTTGAAATGAGAGGGAGAACCGCCTGGTTGGCTACCAGCACAATAAGAGCGAGGATGAGAATAGATACAACTAAGATATCCCTTTCAACTTGAAAAATCACAAAAATGAAATACTCATTTCACGCCTCGCTTTACCAGGCCTAATATCTTGAAAACCACTGCAGTTACAAACGTCAAACTGGTTTCATTGGAATTGTGGGTTAATTTTGGATTATTAAGCTAGTTTCACAGGAAATATAACCATTTTTATAATATCTAGATGAGCCATATGAAATTTATTAAATTACAAATTTCAAAAGAAATTTTTTGCCTTCTTTATCTTGATAGCAATCTATTTCCGAAACATTTTGATGTTTATTTTGATGAGTAGAAATATAACTGTGGGTCCATTCATCTCTTTGATCATGATTCTTCCCATTACCCACGCACAAGTATAGAGCTTTTGTGAGCGTCGCCCTTATGGGAGACATGTATACGTTTTCAAGTGGGACCTCTATTTTCAATGTTTAGAAGGCGATGGACAAGGATCAGACGAAGCAGCTGGAGATGGTGCTACAGCTGCCGCAGCTGCAAGGCCAGCAACAGCGTCTCAATCAGCAGCAGCTGGGGCTGCAGCAGCGCCTGCTGACTCAGAGCCGGACAGTACAACAGCTGATGAGCCCAGCAATGTCGATAGTCAATTCATGTAAGTGGCTCATGTGCAGTACTATTTTTTAATTTGGCGTATGGCGAATGACTTTCATTCAACGGGTAATGTTAAATTACCACGGCTATGGTAACGGGTGGTGTTGTGTTGAATTTTTATCACATAAATGCTGTATATAACATGTAAAAACATATTCAGAAAAGAAATCAACAGAAAATCACCCGTTATCATGGAAACGTTAAATTAGGGCCGCTTTCCCCAACGCTGCTTATCCTAAACTCTAGCTTAAGCCTCATTCGGAGAATAGAAAAAGTATAGAAAAAAATTGAGCGTCAGCTGTTATTATTTAAGCCGCGTTGGGGAAAGCGGCCCTTAAAGTCTTTCGCCAACCGCCAAATTGAAAAAATACTACCATAGAACATATCTCCTAGTTCACTTGTTGGCCTGTATTATATATTGCTTAGTATCTTATACCAAAAACGATGAGCTTTCTGTCTAATGTTGAAATTGAAATTTTTATTTCTTCATAAAAATACATTACAACAATAATATACGTGAATAATTGTATGAAGAAGTTCCTCTTATGGGCCGAAGCCTGTGGAAGAGGAAACAGTTTCTATCAGATACCGGTACAAAGTAAACAATACCAAAACCATGTTGATTAAAATTTTAAATCGATACATCACTTCATTGAAATAGCATTTTCCAAAGCGGTTTCATAACAAAATAGCCTACAATTAGAAACTATATGGAAAATAAATAAATGTACATAAGCGTATAGCGTGTAACAACAAAATAGAACAATATTAATGTTATAGCATCAATTTGAAGGATATGAGATGTGCCACCTACAGCAACATGAAAAGGATGGCGGATGACAGAGAAGCGTGGAGAGTTGCTGCCAACCAGCCCAACGGCTGTTAACTTAAGAAGAAGAAGAAGAAGCATCAATTTTGCCCTAACAGACATTCGAAGTTGTTCCTTTTATTTGCTAGCTACAGTTTTGAACGTTGTGTTGCAGTAATGATGTTGTGGGAGGCCACCGCTATCCTAGACTGAGACCGACGGCAATGGCCCGCATATTGGATAGTTTGGCCAGCGTCAATCAGCGCCTTCAGCCATTCATGGAGCGAGTCCACCAAACCATGCGAGATGATCCTGAATTGGAAGCACCGGTTAGTCACACCTTTACCCCATTTCTATCCCCTTTTCATTCTTCTTGTCATTTTCTTCCGCTTCTAATTGCCATAATTTTGAAACCTGGTTAAATTTTTCAACTCCAATCAAAGTGATACTTTGATTATCATCACACTGAACTACACTAAATTATTTAAACCACAGTCGAAGTGATACTTTGCTTATCATTACTCTGGACTACAAGTAATTATTTAAACTGTAATCAAAGTGATACTTTGATTATAATCATTGTGAACAACATTAAATTGTTTAAACCCCAATTAAAGTGATAGTGAAATGAGTGATAGACAATTAAGTATACTTTGTGCGCTATTAGTTTGCTTTTAAAATAATGTTTTTATTCAATTAATAGATTATAGAATCACATAGTATTTATATTATTTTTGTTTGAATGTGCTGATACGGTTGCGATGGAATGAAAAATCCTAAATTGGATAGATAGACAGACAGATAGATAGTTGGAAAGTTAGATAGATAAATAAATAGATAGATGACATTATTTTCAACTTTCTTATTACAAAAGCTTTGTGGGCTAAGTTGAGGCATAAAAGTCCCCTCTTCCACATTAACCCTCATTATGTCTATACTTTGTTTAGGGAAAGGAGAAACTATGTAAACAAACCTGTGCGTGCTCGGAGCAGCTAGACCGATTCACAGTAGAACTACTGAAATAATATTATTATTATCTGCAGTACGTGATTCTAGTCTGACCTTGAATGATCGTATTGTGAACTGGAATTGAATAGATAATTTATCGAAAACAGTTGTGAGTCATCGCTTCTATACGCACACAAATGCAAACAGCTTGTTTTGGCCGTCTCTCAGAGTAAAGTTGATGATGTTGCAGAGTAATATCGGCGTGTCTGTGTGTTGCAGGATGATTTCCAGAGGCAGTTCATGCGGGTGTCGGAGGTGATGCACTTGCTGTCGCACGCCTACCACGCACTCAGCGACATCCTGTGCGACTTCAGCCGCGGTCCTCCCCGCTTCCTCCGCTGTCGGCCCGTCCTCATCCAGCATTCGGCCGTCGTGCAAACCGAAATTCCAATACAGGTGTGACTACTGCTTATTCCGAACTACACCTATTCCAGTTGTATTTGAGAAAGTACACACTGTGATTATACTGCAGTTCAATCTATACCTTACTAACATTCAATTGATATTATCTGCACCTTTTCCAACTGTATTTGAGAAAGAGTCAATTCAATTTGAGAAAGTATCAGTTGCAATTGAGAATGGTCATTTTGTAATTGAGAAAACATCAGTTGTAAATGAGAATGGTCAATTGTATTTGAGAAGATATCACATGTAATTGAGAATGGTGAATTGTAAATGAGAAAGTATCATTTGAAATTGAGAAGATGTCAGTTGTAATTGAGAAATCAAATTAAAGAACCAGCTGACCTTTTTCACGTTTTTAACATCTCATTCACAAGTTAAGATTTCTCATTCACAATTCACCATTCTCAATTACATGTGATATCTTCTCAAATATAGCAGGATCCTTTTAACTTGTCAGAAAACATATGTTTCGACAAGCAATATTACAATACTTAACCTACAAATGCTGAATCTTGCAGATTATTGAAAAGGTCTTTCAAAAAGTTATTCTTTGAAAGGTCTTCTTTAAAAAGGTCTTTTAAAGAATTTAAAGGTCTTTAAGACTTTTAAGCCTTTTGATTATTGTGTCGAAATCACTGTTTAATTATCACCGGAACAGCTGATTTCTGACAAGTTAAAAGGATCCTGCTATACAATTGACCGTTCTCATTTACAACTGATGTTTTCTCAATTACAAATCACTATTCTCAATTGCAACTGATACTTTCTCAAATTGAATTGACTATTTCTCAAATACAGTTGGAAAAGGTGTAGATAATATCAATTGAATTTTAGTAAGGTATAGATTGAACTGCAGTATAATCACAGTGTGATTTTTCTCGGGAGTGCTTAATTTCTCGATAAATATGATGAACTTTGTACATTGAATTTTTGTTTGTATCATTATTCTATTGAGAAATAAAAAATTATTTACTTCACTTTTTTTGTAATTTAATCTAAGTACGTGCATGTAAATTTTTATTTTTATTTCTAATTTAAATTTAGGTGAGCGAAAAAATGTTTTGTTTATAATTGATTTTCTTTCTTTCCATTTGTATTGTGAATTGTTATTCAAATAATGTTTGTAAAATGGCAAATAAATAAAAATAGATATGTGGATTTCAGGCGCAGATAAACGTGAGAACCAACAACTCGTTGCTGCGTCAACTGCAAGCGCAGCAGAACGCCGGCAGTCAGACGGCGACGGCCGGGGAGGGGGCAGCTGCAGCTGATGGGACAGCAGCATCATCTACACCAACTGCAGCAGCAGGAGGAGCGGCAACAGACTCAGGTGGCAATCAGTGGCAATCAACAGCAGCAGCAGCAGCAAGTGGCAGCACGCAGCGTGCCAATGCGCAGACCAACACTGCGCAGATGAGGGGATCAGGGTTTACCCCCGGTGTGTGGATCAGGGGCATGGAGAGGGGGGCCGCCGGTCTGATGGCGGCTGCTGGTTTGCCCGCAGGGGTGCCGGGTGGTGGACTGGGGGGAAGTGCTGCAGGGGGCAGTGATAGTAGTGGTGGTGCGGCGACTCAGGAGGGACGGACTCAAGCTAATGCGCAAGGTGAGTTTGAGACCTATATGTTCAACTTTTTATAAAGCTTTATGTATAGGGGGACCGAGACTTGAGTTACTAGCTTGTACGTCAGATCATCTGTTTGATAAGCATATCTTTGAAAAATAATCATCCAAAATATTAAAAATATTCCGGAATATAAGGCTAGGTGTACACCGGTTAGTCAAGACAAGACAAGATTAGTCACATTTAGTCACACTACTTCACATAGTTGCTTATGAAGCAACACACACCGATTAGTCATTGCATCAGTGTGTGCTGCTTCATAAGCAACTATGTAAATTATTGTAACTAAACGTGTCATGTCTTGACTTGTCTTGACTAACCGGTGTACGCCTAGCCTAACACTTTCTCTAATAACTCTTGAAAGCAAGGCTGTAATGTCCTAGATAACTTCAACAGTCAGCAGATAAAGAAACTAAGATCTGAAAATAACTTTCATTTAAAATTTGTATAATTTCAATTTTATTTATTTACACACACACAAATACAAAAATAAACAACAAAGTACAAATTTGAGATTAAACAAAATACAAACGTAAATAAAAACAATAAGCTAAGCTGGTAGAAGTGGTGTAAAGAAGAATGGGTTTCAGTTAAAACAATTATATGGATCTCAGTTTTAAAGTTATTTATACAAGAAATGAATTGATTGAAATTTGCATTGTACTACGAATAATAGTGGAGGACATATTACTTTAATATTTTTCTTTAGTTTCAAAACAAATCAAATATTGTTCTTAAGATTGGTGTTGTGTAATCTGATTGGTGTTGTGTGTTTTTGATTTTATGTGTTTGACGCCATCGATCCCGTATTACGGGTAAAGGATGCAGATTTAGGTATAAAGGTCTATATCAATATTTACTTTTATTTTTGAAGATATCGATATTATTGAATTACATTGTTGGATAATATGATGAAATGAATAGATCAGCGCACAAGATTAGCTTAGCTGCTGAATTTGTTTTATTCTTCTGAATAATCTATTATTATAAGACGATTAACTAAAACTTTCTTGTATCAAAAGTTATTTTGTTTTTGTGAACAAAATTGATTGATATTCAGCTTGATACTTTCATCGAGAGGGGAAGGATAGGTGTTAGATGAGATTCAATTCATACTTTATTTATGTAAAAAATATCTTTGCTTAAAATGTAGATTATTATATTTTCAAAGATTAGTACGTATTCTATAAACTATACAACTTATAAACTTGAGAAATTATTGTACGATATGAAGATTTAATGAAATTTTATAATGATGCCATGATTGCGAAAAGTAATAAATAAATAAGTTGAATGAATCTGAAGTTTCCATATTTTTCTAAGATTTGGGCAGTTGTAATTAATTAAAATATTATCTGATTGCAGGTGGCGCTCGTCATTTTAATGTTATGGGACCAGGCAACTTTGAGTTCTTCATGGACTACAGTCCAGGATCGATCACTATTGATTCCTTGGAAGCTACGGTTGTCACTAATTCCAATTCCAATCAGCCCGAAGTAAATGGTGAGTTGCAAAGTGTTTTTGGCAATCTACCCATTTCTATTGTGTACTGGTTTATGGTGTGTAAATTGCTATCAAACAAAAAAGAACGTTCGTGATTCAAGAAAACTGGAGTAGGTTATTTACTCTGTCGGTTTCTAACCCCAAATATTATCTCGGCCATAAATAATCGATAGTAATGGTAACCATAGGCGTCGCGCCGGGGGGGGGGGCACAGGGGGGCACTTGCCCCCAACATCTTGTAGAAAAAATGTTGAGATCACTAAATTAAAAAAATATCAGGTGGTACTCAATTGTTAATATATAAAAGTACCGTTTTGTAGCATGCTTCCCGACTCATATTACCCTAATTTTTATTTCCTCCCCAAAATTCATGCCCCACGCTACGCCTATTATGATAACTCAAATTTGGATTCTTAGAAATTTAATTGTATATTTGACAACGTTTGTAAAGGTAAGAATCAATCAATATTTTATTGCCAAAGAGTAAATTGATTAACAATACAACAATAATATTGGTTAACAATACAAAAGTAAATTGGTACAACACTAGAATAAAATACAAAATAAATAATTACCTTGAGATTTGATAATGAATTTTAAACCATCAACAATATCGTTAACAATATGGCACTACCGGCAAAAGATAATCTTGTGCGCCGGTAGTGAGGTCAGAAGCCACAAAAATTGTAAACTAAATGAATCGTTCAAAATTTATTAAAATCTCTTCCAAATTTTACTTAAATGTATGTTGCTTATAAATTGAAATGGAAATCCAATATGGCTGTCTTCTTTTTTCGCTCCTTACTTGAGGTAGTCCTCACCAACTCAACTTTTCTTGAGAATGGAACGTTCATGTATTCTTCATCCTCAGCCGGTTCAAACTTGTTGATTCTTTGTTTCGAACAGTACTGGGCGGAATTCCATGGGGCAATCAGACGCAAAATCCGGGCGACTTCATTCAAAGTCTAATGCAGGCGTTGACAGGCCAACTGGTGGGGGGTGCAGCAGCCGGAGCCAGTGCTGCCAACACAAACAGCAGCAGCACGGCTACAAGCAGTGCTGCCACCACAACAACTGGCGCATCGAGTTCCAGCCAGCAGCAACAGCCGAATGCGACCACGGCTGCCAATTCACAGGCGAGAGGCAACACGGCCACCCATCCCACCACTTCTACTCAGACCCGGTCCACAGCCAGGCCTCATGTGCATTTCGCACCATCCGTGCAAGGTAATTCAACAAAAATCCTTGAAATTAATTTTCATTTCCACATCTTTTTGAAAAACCAGGGTATAATTTACAGTTGCTAAGGTTTTGTACGTAACTTCTTGTTTTTTGTAATCTTTTTGTTAATCTCTTTAAGGATAGATAATCCAATAAGTCTTTAGCAATGAAGGTCTTCAACTGGGTTTAAATTCCTGGAAATTCCCTGTAGTATTCATTCACTATCTAGATTTTCACTCATTTTTGAAAAACAAGAATATAATTCACAGTTGGTAAGGTTTTGTATGTAACGATCATGTTACACTACGCATATTATATAATATCTTTGTACAGTATGGATGCAGATAAGCATTTGTTAATTAAACAATAATAAACCAGCAGAGCTCCGCTTGGAATAAGAAATAAATGTAGACAAGAAAGTGTCTTCATTGTTTGTTTTCTGTAATTGTGTGTGTAAATAAATAAATTGAAATTCGTGTATAAACGACTTTGGAACTGATCATTTATCAACTTTGAATGGCGTTTTTTTAAGGTTTGCGAGCCAGCAACTTCGATCCATTCCTGCCATGCAACTCGCATCACGTAGCTCGCTCGAGACGTCGCCAGCAGCAGCAGCAGCAGCAGCAGCTGAACCGTGCAGCCACAAGCAGCACGTCCTCAGCTGCAGCTGGAGCCAGTGCAGCCGCTGCCGGCCGCTCCAGCAACGGCGAATCGGCCAGGACTGCAGGAGTATCGGCCAGAGCTCAGTCTCGGACATCCGCCGCTAGTGGCGCTAGTGCTAGGCTGCCGCCGCCCTCCGAAGTACTCATGAATTTGTCGATGCTCGTACTCGAGAATCTGAATCGTCAGTACGGTGGTGATGAACAGCCGTCGCCTACTGATGCACCTGCTGCTAGTAACCCACCGGCTAGTAACGCGCCTGCTAGTAGTACACCTTCAAGTAATACAACTGCAAGTAATCCGCCTTCCAGTAATACAGCTGCAAGTGGCAGTGCGACTGCTGCTAGGAATCGGGGCTCTGGTGAGTTGTTTTCTAAATAGGTTTATAATCTTGAAAAAGTATCGTGGTAATAGAATCAATATTTTTGGTACACTCTGTATTAGCCCTTGTTTTTAAAGCAGAAGTACATCACAACATTACTCTGGCTTACTAATTTAAAATTACAATTATGAGAAGTCTAACTCTGCTCCTACCCTATCCAGCCAATAATAATCGTAACAGTTGTGCCGGGTTTCACCAACATTGGTCAAATATTTAACGATGTTCAAACCAGCGACCACATAATACAAACTTTTGTATTATGTGGTCGCTGGTTCAAACGCAGCAACAGGTGAAAAGGTTATTATCACACTATGTGAAAAATTGATCTGTGTACATTGGTGCATTGCTATAATAGCATTTCATCCGGCTGTTTATGTATGAGAATTCCAATCACTTGAAATTCATTATAAGAGATCAGCTGGAGTTTCTGCTTCTTTGCAACAATTTTTTTACCGTGTGCGCCTTGGCCTTTTTTTAACATGGTCAAATTCTATTTGACCAAGGTTGGTGAAACCCGGCATTAGTATTTTAAGATCGTTGAACCGATTTAGAATTAGCTGACCTGTATTTGATCACTTGTAAGACCGACTCAATCAGTTGAACTTAGCTTGTCTGAGCTATCCCACATGCAGGGTCATACCTCTCAGGTATGGCCAACGTGTATACTTATGATTTGCTGCGCTGTTACAGTTCATGTCTAGAGTGTTGGTACCTCACGTGTCTACTGATCAATCCAAGGTTAATTTATTGGATGAAATTTGTTCGTATACAAACGTATTTAGAAAATGGTAAATACTGTGTTACACGCTTAAAATAATATTGATGTTATAGTGCAATGTAGGTTTTCTCTGAGAATGATGTTAACATGAGCCTTAGGCCCAATTCACACAGAAGAGACGTGGCGGAGACGTGGCGCGGACAAATGGATCATATGACCGTCTACTCTATACAAACAAATAGTCCAACGCACACCAAAACAGCTGCTTTAGGTGTGCGTTGGACTATTTGTTTGTATAGAGTAGACGGTCATATGATCCATTATTTTGTCCGCACCACGTCTCTGCTGGGTGGATAGGCTTGTGCGTGTGTAATAGGAAGGAATCACCCATGAATTGAACGGCTGCTTTTTAGTCAAATTATCATAATGAAGTTTGGTTTTTTTTTCATTTTGAAACAGGTCCAGCCCTACGTCCGGTTGTAGAAATCTCATCGAACTCTTTGCCAATCAGTCAGCTGATTCCTCTACTAGCTGGTGGTGCTCCAGGACTGATAGGCGCTGGTAATCCACTACAGGTCAGTTTGCTCATTTGCTGTCAAATTCATTGATATCTAATGAAATTACAAGAACGAGAAATTCAAATCTACTTAAAAATAAATGAAAAAGAGAAACAATGTAGTAAATAGATTCCATTATCGAAAAAGACAAGAAGCAACTTACGCAACAAATTCAACAACTTTTTAATAAATTAATTATATTTAAAAATGAATTTGTTTCTTTAATTAATTTGTATCTTAATAGATTTTAATATTTTTATTTCATTTATTTAATTTCAAAAGATATTCTACTTCAGTTCATTCATACTAGCTTGTTAAAATCTTTTTACTAAATAGGCGAACATGTTTTTTTGTAATCAGAACTCATCCGTGGTTTATCAACTGATTTTGTTCGTTCACGTCTCATTTGAAAGATCTCATTGAGTAGATGTTTGATAAGGTCTTAGGTTTGAAACTTATGATTTGAAACATTTCACATTTCAACTTATGTTTTGAAACAAACATTTTATTTTTCATTGTTCATTGCATCATTAAGGGCATTTTTGCAGAGAGAAAAAAGAAAAAGATATAGGAATCGTAAGAGAGTAGTAGAGAAGGGAAGAAAGAGAGAGTGAGAGAGGGAGGGAGGATAGGATAAAGAGGAAGAGAGAGAGAAGAGGAAAGGGGAGAAGGAGAAGAAGAAAGAGAAGAAGGCGAAGAAAAAGGAGAAGAAAGAAAGAAGAAGGGGGGGGGAAGAAGAAGAAAAAGATAGAGAAGGAGATGAAGAAGAAGAAATAGGAAGAGGAGTACATGAAGGAGACGAAGGAGAAGAAGAAGCAGAAGAAAGAGAAAATAATGAAAAAGAAGGAGGAGAATTAGAAACTATTCTATGCAGTTCAATACGCAGTTTTGTGCTATCTGGGAAGTCCTAGTTTATTCAATTCCTCTGAATTGCCTAGTTCATTAAGTCGTGCACATCCAAATAAACGAGTCTTTAAATAGGATTATTCTGATATTAGTTCTAGTGTCTATCGAAAAATAGCATCCCTGGTATTATAAACAAAAGATTTGAAGCCCGTTATTGTGAGTAAGGTTACAATATGTCTGCAGTATTGTTCCATTATATTAAGGTAATCATTTTTTCCCCAAGAGCAGGTTATGGCCCTTACTGTCTTCTGATTAAACGCCTCCAGATTTTTTCCTGTAGGGTTTATTTTGGAGAAGAGTTTATAAAAATAAGCCTCATATACTTAGGGCCTGTTCATGAGCTCGGGATTTAGCCAAGTCCTAGACTAAAACGGGTGGCTACCGTAGCATCGACAAACGTTTGTCTCGACAGGTTAGTGGGTTAGCAGCGTAGAGAGCCCTTAGTACATAGTGTCGAGGCTAACGTTTGCCGATGCTACGGTGGCCACCCGTTTTAGTCTAGGACTTGGCTAAATCCCGAGCTCATGAACCGGCCCTTAATGAACTAAAAACGAACATTACAACTGTATTAATGTAGGCGTACTCGATGAAGTGTCAACAAAAATGGTAAAACGTATTCATGCTTGTATTAATGAACAAGACAGCCAATTTGAACATTTTTATATTATTAGAAATGTAAAAAAAACAAAAAAAAACCATTTTGTAAAAATACATAATGTAAAAAAATAAGATTGTTCTCATAAATGTATGTATGCATACATTAATGTAAAAATGCATTTTTAATTATTAAAAATTTATTATTAAATGTATTATTAAAATTTTATATTATTATTGGATATGAAATGTTGGGAATAAAAATATCTAGTTATTAATAATAATATTCAGCATTTGTAGGTTAAGTATTGTGATATTGCTCTTTGAAACAGCTGATTTCTGACAAGTTGTAAGGATCCTGCTATATTAATGAACATGGCAGCCAATTTTAACATTTTTATATTAGATATGAAATGTTGGGAATAAAAATATCTAGTTAGTGTCCATGTTTATAATCATCATAGCAATAACAAACAAACCATATCAAACGAAGTACAATAATTCAGAACTATGTGATGTGCGCTACTTAATGAACGCACTGTTTTTTTTTTTTTTTTTTTTTTTGTCTTTATGGCCAACATTGGACCACTTTAGTCAATACAAGATCGGTTCCTTATCCTTTTTTTTTTTTTTTTTTTTTTTTTTTTCATTCTCTCAGATCGTGCCCTCCTCTCCTCCTCCGAAATCACCCTTCCCACTCTCTGTTTATTTACTTTTACAGGTAAGATACTGTGTTTGTCTTTAAGTATTTTGAGTGCATGTGTTTTGTCTTTCAAATCCTGTATTGTAATGTGTAGTTCTTGCATATCCTCCCTAATTTCCGTGATCCATCCAATACCGCATTTAGTATTCCATAACTTTTCAATGATTTTCCTGCTGGTTCTATTTTGTGATGTCCGTATTAAATGGCCAAAAAAGGATATCCGTTTCTTTTTTATTACACTTGTGACTGGTTCTATTTCTTTATAGACTGCTTCATTGGTAGCTATTCTCCAAACTCCATCTTTTTGGTAACTTTTGTTGATACACGTTCTAACCAATTTCCTTTCCAATTTTAGTAACTTGTCTATTGTGGTATTGTTTGTTGTTCTAAATGTGGTTTCACTTGCATATGTTATTTGAGGCATTGTGACCATTTTGTAATGCTTTAATTTTGTGGCTATTGAAAGGCATTTTTTATTATAAGTGTTCTTGTTGATATGGTATATTCTGGTTAATTTATCACATCTATTTTGCCATGACAGTTTCTCTTTCAGGTTGTATGTTATTATTTCTCCCAGGTACTTGAACTTTTCTACGATTTTTACATTGTGCTCTCCAATTTTGATTTTATTTGCAATTGGCGGTTGTGTGAGCATTATTTCTGTTTTTTCAAATGAAATCTTCAATCCAATACTTTGAGCTTTTTCCTGTAATGACTGCACTTGTCTTTTGGCTTCCTGAATGTTGTTGGCAAGAAGTGCGAGGTCATCAGCAAATCCCAGGCAATTCAACTTGATGTCATCTTTTTGTGATCCAATTTTTATGTTTTTGGGATTGTCTTTATACCACTCTCTCATTACATATTCGAGCGCACAATTGAAAAGAAGCGGTGATAGGCCATCTCCTTGCCTTAAGCCAGTTTTCACCGAGAAAGAGTCTGAAAGTTCCCCTCTGAACCTGACTTTTGAGTTAGTATTTGTCAATGTCAGTTCAATGAGTTTAATCAATTTTGGATGGAGTCCGAGATGTCTCAAAATTTTCAACAATGAAGGTCTATGGATTGAATCGTATGCTTTTTTGAAATCTATGAATGTAATCGAGAGGGGTTTATTTCGTTTACGGTAATATGCCATGATTAACTTTAAAGTAATAATTTGCTCCGCACAGCTCCTCCAAGGTCTGAAGCCCCCTTGGTACTCTCCTAGCTCTTCATCCAATTGCTCTTTAATCCTGTTATATAAAATTCTTGAAAAAATTTTGTAAGTACAATCCAAAAGCGATATTCCCCTATAGTTATCTGGATTACTCTTGTCTCCTTTTTTATGTAGAGGGATAATTATAGCTGTTGTCCATTGTTCCGGGAATTTTTCTGTTATCCAAATTTTTTGTAAAATGATTTGTAGTGATGTCAGAGTTACTTCACCAGCATACTTCCACATTTCTGCAAACACTTGATTCTCGCCACAGGACTTGTAGTTTCTTAGTTCTCCCAGAACTACTTTTATTTCTTGTATTGTAGGTGGGTTTATATCTTCTGGTTTCGTTTTTACGGGTGTGTTCATGTAAATTGTTGGAAGTTCTACAGGTTCGTCACAGTTCAAAAGTTTATTGAATGCTTCTGCCATGATTTTTGCATTTTCTTTGTTATTATGGGCTACTCTTCCATCCCTGTCTTTCAACAACAGAGTAGGAGGATTGTAGCTACGTAATTGTTTATCGAATGTTTTAAAATAATCTCTAGAGTTGGTTTTATGGTAGTTTTCTTCTATAGAGTTTAAGAGATCTTTTTGATATTGGCGCTTTGTTCTTCTGATAATCTGAGAAAACTTTTT
The DNA here is from genome assembly GCA_017141395.1 of Laodelphax striatellus. Classification (NCBI taxonomy): domain Eukaryota; kingdom Metazoa; phylum Arthropoda; class Insecta; order Hemiptera; family Delphacidae; genus Laodelphax; species Laodelphax striatellus. Next base: position 10,761,015 of record CM029535.1, on the reverse strand, counting down.
CCTGGTGTCTTTGAGGTTGCCTGCATTTTCTTCTGTTCTATGCGTTTGAAATTTTATCCAAGCTTGGTGTCTTTCTTCATGAATTTCATCGCATTCTGTTGACCACCATTCATGTTTTTTACGTTTATCCATTGGGGCTAATTTTTCCGCATGTTGTTTTAAAATTGGCACAAGTTCTTCAAGATTATCAGTTAACTTGATATTCTGAGTGATTTCCTTATAATTTTCATTTTTTATGAGTTTATGTGGGTCATAATTTCTTTTATTTTCAATATTTCTCTGTCTTTTGTTCCTGAGTGGAGTGAATTTGATTTTAATTTTGATAAGGTAATGGTCTGATCCTGTGTCGGTACCCCTTAGCACTCGAACATTCTGGACTTCTTTGTGATAGAATTTGTCCATGCAGACATGGTCCAGCTGAAATTCTCCTTTTGTCCAGTCTGGATGTTTCCATGTCTTCAGTTTATTAGGTTTTCTTTTAAAGTAAGTCGATTTTGAGATGAGTCCATTTATTCTACAAACTTCAACCAGTCTTTGTCCATTTCTATTGGTGAGTTTCTGAGGAGCCCATTTTCCAACAACATCTCTGTACTTTTTCTCCTTCCCTAATTGAGCATTAAAGTCTCCTATCAAGATCTTTACATTGTTTTTATTTATCTGTTGAATTGTCTGATCTAATAGATCCCAAAACTCTTCTACTTCTCCTATAGTTTTTGTTAGAAAATTTTTCTCATTGGTAGGAGCATGTGCATTTATTATGGTATAGATTTTGTTTGCAGTTTTCAGAGTCAGGGTTGCAATCCTTGGCGAAATAGCCTTAAAATCAATAATTGAATTTATTACCTTTAAATTCACAATAAATCCTGTTCCAAATTGTGGACATTGCCTCATAACTTTTTGACCAGGTTTACCATTGTAAATTCTGTAGCCTTGAGATTCAAATGGTTCTTCCGTTGTATTTCTCATTTCTTGAAGTCCAGCTATTAAGATGTTGTGTTTGTCCAATTCATTTGTGAAGCTCTTGAGTTTTCCAGTCTGCAGTAAGGAATTTATGTTATGTGTCGCAATATAGTTAATTTGTCTATGTTTTATTTTGTTCTTGTGTGTTTGATGAGAGTTGGGTGATTCCAAACACTTCAAATCATTTGAGTCTTGTAGTTGGCCACCCACCGAGTCCGATGTAGCCTTCTCCTCCCCGGTTGGGTTGGACGGTGGAATTTTTTCTCTATAAGACCTTTTCATGATTGACTATCAGAGGATATTCCTCGAATGGAGCAAGCTCCGAGTTGCAACTATGGCTGTTAGCCACAGAGGATGTTTTTCAGCCGCCACTGACATGTGGAACAGACGCTGTCGGGGTACCGCCACTGACCTGTGAGACCGTCGTGCCCTTGGTGCTAGTTTTGGTCCGCCCCAGGTATTTTATTTCCCTGGTACCCGCCATATCTGGTGAGCATTCCCCTATCCGCCACCTGGGGAGGTGCCCGGTAGGAGACTAGCAACTCCCTCGGGGAACGCACTGTATAATTGTAATAAAACTTCTACTTCATCTAATCCTCTATCAAATCATCATATCATGATGATTCACTAATCCTCTAATCATCATATCAATAACAAATAAACCATATCAAACTAAATACAATAATTCAGAACTTATTGATGTGCGCGACTTAATGAACGCACTGTATAATTGTAATAAAACTTCTACTTCATCTAATCCTCTATCAAATCATCATATCATGATGATTCACTAATCCTCTAATCATCATATCAATAACAAATAAACCATATCAAACGAAATACAATAATTCAGAACTTATTGATGTGCGCGACTTAATGAACGCATTGTATAATTGTAATCAAACTTCTACTTCATCTAATCTTCTATCAAATCATCATATCATGATGATACACTAATCCTCTAATCATCTAATCATCATATCAATAACAAATAAACCATATCAAACGAAATACTATAATTCAGAACTTATTGATGTGCGCAACTTAATGAATGCACTGTATAATTGTAATCAAACTTCTACGTCATCTTATCCTGCTATAGTTTGCTTTATCGTTTACTGAGTTGATGTGTTTGTGGTTGCAGCATTTGGCAAGCGCCTCGCCGACCTCGACGCTGGCCTCGCTGCTGCCCGACATCCAACCGGACACCGTGTTCGCCGACCTGTTCGTGACGCTGGCCGAGTGCCTCACCTTCACCGACATCGCCAACATGGCGTTCGGCAACTCGACGCCCGGCCTGCAGAATGCGCGCCCCTTCCTGCAGCAGGTCATCACCACTCGGCTGCTGCGCAATCAGCCCTTCAACGCGGCCAGTGCCGCGCATGCTGTCGACCTTGTCAACCAGGAGATCAGGCCGCATCTCGAGCTGGTTGTGAGTTGTGCCATTTTGTTCTCTTTATACAATGAACAAAACATTATTAGAAATCTTGAAGTAAAAACCAATAATTGATGGAAATTGTATAATCAAATCATATTTATTGACATTTTGTTCTCTTTATAGAATGAATAAAACATTATTATAAATCTTGTCGTAAAAACCAATAATTGAATAAATATTATTGCCATTTTTTCTTTATGCAATGAACAAAACATTTATTATAAATCTAGACGTAAAAACCAATATTGACGTTTTTTTATAATAATCAATCAATCAATCAAACCATTTATTTATCCTTGAAACAAGATACAGCAAACTCAAAAAGTACAATGAAAAATAATAGAATTAATAATACAATAGATATAACATAAAATAGTATTAATATACTGTATTAATAACAAGGAAGGTCCCTGCAAAGGCAACAGCCTGAGCGCAGGGGCCGAGTATTACATAATAACAAAAAATAAAATAAAATAATATTTACTATCGATCTAGATGTGTGTACTTCCCTTAGTATTCAAATCAAATTTATGACCATTTCGATTTTTAATACGATGAACAAAACATTCTTATAAATCTTGACGTAAAAACCAATAATTGATGAAAGTTGTATAATAATAACATTTACTAGCGATGAAGTTGTGAGTGTTTTCCTCAGTATTCAAATAAAATTGTTTTCTTCTTTTTATTGTTCATTGTATAAACAAAACATTTCCTATAAACTAAAATAAATCTTGAAAATCTTATTGTTTACAGTGAAAAACAATAGATGAAGGAAGTTTGTAGAGTATATGTTTATATTGTGAAAACTCTCCATAATTAGAATAAAGAAAACGATGTTGTGAAATTTCTCTTTATTAGATTAACTTAGAATACAGGACCATGATTTCATGTTTTTACCAACATGATGTGTACAGCCCAGCGACCACATAATACAAATAGACGGAGCACTCAGACTCAGTATTGAAGCCAATTCTGGCGCCTATACCTAAGTAAGATGGCGGCGGTTTACATGAGTGAGAGAGAGACAGAAAAACAGCTGGCATAATCTTGTCTCTCTCACACTCATGTAAACCGCCGCCATCTTACTTAGGTCTAGGCGCACAAAATTGGCTTCATCACCCGTAATGTTGAAGTAATAGGAATGCTCCGTCTATTTGTATTATGTGGTCGCTGGTACAGCCGATGATGTGTTGGTAAAAACATGAAACCATGGTCCTGTATTCTAAGTTAATCTAATAAAGTGAAATTGGACAACATCGTTTTCTTTATTCTAATTAAAGATGAAGGAAGTTTGATAACAATATTCAGATAAAAATAATGAGCCCTTCAAAGCAAATAAGTTTGATCTCTGGGAGGGAGTTACAATAATTTTTATAAGTAATTCGAGTAGAGTGACCGTTTAGGCGAGGTGGCTTATCGCCGGTTTAGTAATGCAAAGGGTCCCGGTTTGATCCCTGTACACTTATTTTAACCTCAGACAACCACTCCCGTCTTTCGGAGGAGCCGTTAAGCTGTCGGTCCCGGTAGATGCCGTCTAAAAAGGAGTTGTTATCTCTCTCATCATCAACCCTTCCATTACTCATGCTCAAGCCTATGTGCATCTCCCTAACAAAAAAGATAAGGTAGATGGACAAGTCATTTGAATACAGTATGATTCATTAGAAACAGAAATAACAATGTGAGACAAGAATAATGATTTCAAGCTACTTGAGCCACTTGCTTATTAGCCATATAATGGATAATTAATTGTTTCAGCTTCGTGAGACAAACATCAGAGAGGATATAGATTTAATGGCAACAGTTGGTCAATTGAATCACCGGCAAATACCAAGAATTCTGTCATCGATCATGGAAGGATGTGAGTGTTGACTGTTTATTTTTGAAATCTTACAATAATTGTATCCTAATTATTCTTAAATATTGTTTCGCAGAATAGATTGATGTATGATATTCAAGAAGTGATCTAATTTCATTCAACAGATCTTGAGAATATAGTGTCATTGCATGAAAGAGCCCTCAATTTTCTAAACTATCTTGTCTTGAATAAAGTTTCATCCAATGAAATAACTTTGTATTGAACAGCTGACTTGTAACGTATCCTCGTACTTGACAAGCACTGTTACAACCATGCTGTCTGGCGTACGGTGACCTTACAATTCTGCTTTTGAATTGAAGATTATTTCTTGAAAACTGTATGAATTTATTAATAATACTATCGTTTAAAAGGCCTCAAGCCGTTTTCTTGCCACAGAATACCTGAAACTTGAATTTCAATGTCATTGACACTATAACTATAGAATTGAAATTTATTTTTCTTCATCGATTTATTATCGAAACACATCACATTCATACTTTCTGACACATAATTCCTTCAACATACTCTATTTTTTCATGGAAATGTCAACATAAAATTATCAGCATAATTTTTTTTGAATTATGAATGCTAAGTTTATAATTTAAACTGTTTTGGACGAATGCCTGTTGTTTAATTACTTGATTGTTACAATCATTATCATTCATAACAAATGAATAATTATGATCATAAGATGCAATATTTGTTGTACTAGAACAAGATTTCAACTCGTATCAACTATTTCCGTGATAAAGCATTCATGGTTATATCATGATTGATGTTCGATAATAATTGAACCACTCATTTTATCAGTACCAGTAACTTATTATTACTTTATCGAAGTCTTGATATGCATTCTAATAATTTTTAATCGACTTATGTTGCAGCCAATTTCCAGACGTCCATGATGGTTGAATGCTATACGTATATGAGGCATTTCTGTGCTATTATCCAGCATTGTTGTGTTGATGGTGCCCAAGGAATGGAAAACATTATCAGGAGAATTGTGGTGAGTAAAGTTAATATCATGATCCCATACGTTCCTGAATTGTTTCAGAATTTATCTTCATATAATTGAAGATAATATCATATATATTGAAGTGATTTGCATGTAGATTGAAGTGGTAGGTGGACCAGTATATTAAAGATGATCATAAAATGTCACATCTTGGTCTTTTTGCACTGCATTTAGATTTATGTTTCCAATCTTATATTATTTAATAGTTAAGGCAGACTTCGGATGAATAAATAATACTAAAATTTCAATAATGTTTTGCTTACAATGATTCTATTCTTCATTATATTCCATAATATACAATTGATTTCTCAAGAAGATATGGTGAGAGAAATAGAAGTCAGAACCGAGAAATCAAAGAGAATGTTCAAATTTTCAGTGATAATAGCAATTGAATGAAAAATAGTAGTTGAGGCTTAGTTCAGGTTTGTCCATTTCACCAATTCATTCTAGATCTCGTTAGTACTTAATTTTTAATACAATTGACTTTATTAGTGTACTGTAACGTTATTTCATCCAACATTTCTTTTCCAAATCGGTTCCGACATTTTTCTTCGTTATTTGCATTTTTGGCTTCCTTTTTAGTCTTGGATTTATTACTTCTCGTTCTCAAGAAGAGAATTTTTTATTTTCTACCACATTAAGTACCAATTAAGTACTACCACAAGTTTGTATATTATATTTGTTAGTGTAATTGCTTTCTTTTGTGTTTTTTTAGGAAAACGCGACAGCAGGAGTTCCCGGAGCATCTAATACAATAGTTAATTTTTGGAGTTTCTTGGCCAGTAGCAATTCAATGGACGACGACATTAATAGATACATTGTCTATCGCAGGCCGGATGTGCAGAGACCTCCTTCTCAACAGTCAGATACGTCTACCGAGGTGATTATTTACTTGACGAACTTTCAACTTGCATGTTTTTTGTGCTTTCTGCTGCTAAAATTACTTCCACTTTCCATCCTTAGTATTATTCAATATGTTTTTAATCTAGATCTATTTTATCCGCCCTAAATCTTATCTTTCAATTTGAACGTCTTATTTCCATTGTTCAAAGAATCTTTAAAACTCTTCACTTAACTCATGAATCTTTCAAATTTGTTGCAATCATAATATGCTAGAACTTTTCCAAATTGCTTATTAAACTTCATAATCAGATGTTATCGTTAAAGGCCTGATACCCACCAAACATTTTCTGTATAACTAGTTGCAGAAGGTCTGTCTAACCTAATTAACAGAAGCCTGTCTCACCTAATTATGTTTGCACACAAATCATTATTCTAGCGTCAGATGATTATAGCATTGTTTTCTCTTGTTTGGCTAGACAAATACCTACTATTAAGCGACTCATACACTTTTGTAAATTGTATTATTGTTGTGTGAAAATAAATTGATTGATTAATTTAATGATTAATTGATTGATTGACTTCACGAGCATTGCACGCCGTGCCAGTTTTTATAGTCCCTTTCACATTTATCATTTAAAAAAATGTTATTCCGTGCAATGCTCATGTTGTGTGTCACATGTAATTCACATGACTTCGATCACATCACTTCATATGTAATCGATCGACCGTCAGCTTTTCTATAGATGTGACATCATCTTCTTTTAGATTAAGTGGATAAATAATTGAAAATGGAATATACCAAACTCCAAATATAAAATAGAATTTAATCGTTAAAATAAGAAATAGATAAATTCGGATTTAGCACTCTCAAACAAATTACTAGGTGTCGGATCTGCCTTTGAAAATTATTAAAATTGAAAAGTTTCCTCTTGGTTAAGTTATATATTCAAGAAGTCTTCAGAACTATTTATATAGCTTTCTTTGGATTTTCTTAAGCTTTCTTTGGAGTTTTGTGAATTAATATATATTCACAGCAGTTGGTTAACTGCAAAGTGTAATAATCTCTTCCATCTACGTTATAAATGTTTGCAAACAATCGGTAGGAGTGCGCGGTCATGTTTGCGGTACCTGATACACCAAAATTAAACGTTTGTAAGCTACACTGGGCCGCTTAGCTGCGCACTTAGTGGATCAGCACTTTCAAGTATTCTTTTCACACCTCAGTTAATATTCTTATCTATTTTTTATAATAATAGCAACAACCAATGGAAGTAGAGCAAGAGAGTACACCAGTGAGGGTAACTGAGTTCACAGCCCCCGCTCCCCCTCCATCGCAACCCCCGCAGGCGCAAGCACAGGCCACTCTGCCAACTGCGCCCCAAGTCGAAGTATCCGACGCTCTACCCGATGTGATTATTGGCTCGGAAACTTGGCACAGCTCCCTTCCTTCGGTGAGTAAAACAAACTAAATTTTATTACGAGAAATATAGCGAAAATAAACAATAATAGATAATCCGAGAAACAAATCATCTAATGGTATGGTCGCTCGGTGAGAGTGGTTGCTTAGTAATCAAGAGGTTGAGCACAGAAAAGAAGACGATGGTCTCTGGAGAGGAAGGACTATGAATGATCTATTTTTTCTTTCCTTTATATTGTATTTTTAATGAAATAAATATATGTGAAGAATATCTCTGGGTTAAGTAACGAACACTCAAGACTGCTCTTGGATGTTTTATGGGGACGACATAAAAATAATGCGATGTGGGACCTACACATTATAACCCCATATTTTTTTTTGCATCTAATGTGTATTTCCAATGCTTTATCTTGGTGTGTTTGAAAACTACATAAGTAACTTGTCTTGTTATTTATCCTGCAACCTTCGTCATGATTCCAAAAATTATTTTTAATTTGAGTTGTATTTGAATTTATTGAAATATTTTGTGGGTTTTTTTTAATCCATTCTACTTGATTTACAGGACTGGGTTCCAATAATCACAAGAGACTCACAGAGACAGCGTAGGCAAAATTCTCAGCCTCCTTTCAGTGATGCATATCTGTCAGGAATGCCATCAAAAAGGAGAAAGATTATTACCGCCTCCAAACCACAAGGAAGTCTCTCACAAGTCATTTCAGGTAAGCATTCCAAACAATAATATTGACGTCAATAACAAATTAAAATTAAAACTTCATTTGTTCATCTATAAAACATAATATGTTAAAGTAAAACAGTGTTATAGTACATGAATATTCTCTCTGCATGAATGATTAAATAAATAAATAATATTTTATTGTCATTGAACTTTTAAAACAAGCAATAGACAACGTTACAAAATAACTCACATCATATACCTCAACAAACTTAACAATATTATTGTTAGTTAGTAACAATAACTATATCTTGTAAATGCCAACTAAAATAACCTTGTAATGCCTAAAAAACAATCGTTAAGTCACGTCAGAGACCCTGAACTGATTAGGAGTGACCTGAGAACTCTGACACCAGACCTGAGCCAGCCAGGTTACACGGAATTATTATTTAATGCGAACTTGCTATAGGATAACTGTTTCCTAATGAGGAATTGTACTGGGTGATTCAAAAAGAATACCACAACTTTAAAAATGTTTATGTTATGAAAGAAATATCATAGAACATTCTGTTATACATCTTCACAAAGAGTATTTAAAGAAGTTTTTTTTCACTCACAAACAAGTTCAGAGATGTTCCATAATTATGACCCCTCCAGACACTCGAGCAATATCAATCCAAAACCTCCCTCAAACTTGTTCCACACTATCTGTAGCATGTTAGGCGTAACAGTTTGGATGGCTGCTGTTATTTCTTGTTTCAAATCATCAATGTGGATGGATATTGATGATTTGAAACAAGAAATAACAGCAGCTTATCAAACTGTTACGCCTGATATGCTACAGTGAGAGTGGAAAGAGTTTGAGGGAGGTTTTGGGTTGATATTGCTCGAGTGTCTGGAGGGGTCATATTGAACATCTCTGAACTTCTTTGTGAATGAAAAAAACTTCTTTAATTACTCTTTGAAATGATGTATAACAGAAGGTTCTATTATATTTCTTTCATTAAATACAAAGTTTTAAAGTTGTGGTATTCTTTTTGAATCACTCTGTATGATAAATAATAGGTTTGTATAATCCGGCAATACACTATTGTCACCAACCTAATGTTCTAATACGGGTTTTGCATGAAATGTTACAGAAAATATGCAGACAGCAGTGAGCCTGGCGGGCGTGGTGGCTCCCGGGGTGGAGCCGGCGACTGTCGCTCAGAGCGCTAGCGGCGACAGCGCGCTGCGACTGGCCTATCGCGACGAGGTGCGTGCCAGTGTGCGTCGCAGTCTGCAGTCGCATCCCGACTACTCTGCCGACAAGTATCCCAATGCGGCCAAGTACTTCGACGCCAAGTGATCACCTTAAACAATTGTACTGACTTTAATTACTGTGTAGACGTTCTATTTGTATATTAATTCAAATTTATAAAGTTGTTATTCGTATCAGGTAAACGTTCTATAGTCCGATTCACGTCAAGAAGTCAGTATTGTTTATATGAGGAGCATTGATGCCAAGTTTCATTTAGAGAGAAAGAGAAAACTGCACCTAGCGTGTTTGTTGGGACTGTGTGTGGCAACTATGCACAGTGCGAATGGGATAGAGACATCAGCAACTGCCTTGTACTGAACAAGGATAGCAAACTCCCATCTAAGCAATGCTGACACATTGACGTGAATCGCACTATATTTGTATATTTAAATTCAAATTTATTATCTGTGTCAGCTTAAACAATTCTACTGACTTGAGTTGTTGGAGACGTTTTATTTGTATATTTTGCATTCGAGTTTAATTAGTATATTTTCGATTCAAATTTATGGAGTGATTATTACCTGTGTCAGCTTAAACAATATTACTGACTTCGATTGTTGTTGTAGACGATTTATTTGTATATTTTGCATTCACGTTTGATTAAAAGTTGTAAAATTATTTTCCTAGTTGTCTTCTTTCAAGTGTTGGAACAATGCTGTCCCATATTCATGCTGAATTCGATGTGACTCAAGTATATTTGTAAATTATGAATTCAAGTTTTAATCCCCCATTCATGTTAATTGATGTGACTCATGCCTATTTGTAAATAATGAATACAAGTTTTAATCTCCTATTTATGTTGAATTAATTTATGTGACTCATGTCTATTTTTGAATTATTGATTCGAGTTTTAATCCCGGTTATATATTCGATCACAATATGCGAAATTGTTTTCCTTCAAGTAATGTAACAATGCTGTCGCTCATTTTAATTTATTTATTTATTCATTAATAGTGATACGATCACTATTATTATCTGGGAGAGAAAAACTAGGCTGAGCCTGTACAGTTTCTTCTCCAAATTTTGATTAGTAATGCAGTCCAAAACAAGCTTATATAATTATTTTCACACACGAATTTCTGGTCAAGGAGTATTGTAGGCCTAAATCAAAGATTTACACTTTATGAGAATAATCCACGAGCTAATTTAACAATATTTTTAATTTAGAAAAGCTTATTTGAAAGCCATAAAACCACTAAACTGTTCGCTAATTTCAATAATATTGTAATTAATTTGATAATTTTTATTCGGAAATTCACAAATCTACCACGAGTTATTTAATTGATGAAACTGATGTTGAAATGTTCGTTTCGGTTAGATTTGATTGATGAAAATAATTATGTTGACTGCAGTTTGAGAATGATGAATTGCAGATTTCATCACACCTTGGTGTAGTAAATTGTAAAACAATTTGTATAGGCCTTCTGTAAAGCAAATAGTTGAGTTTGAAAAGTTTCAAGTTATTCATCTACCCATGGTACTATACAATTATTATTTATTTAGTTGGAGGATTTGAGAGCTTTGAGTTTTTGATCGATTGAGGTCGAAAATTTCATGAACAATAACAACAAATCCTCGAGACTTGTGTGGAACTGTTTTAATATAATTCGATCATATTTTATATGAGATAACTTAACTACTACATTATGAGACTATGATAAGATTTATTTGTATAATGTTATTTTAAAAAAATATTATAAATATTATTGAAATATTTTGAGTGTCCACTTATTAATCCAATCATGTAGAAATTTCATTTATAAGACTTGTCTGTAAAAAGTTGATAAACAATGTAAAAATATAAAACATTATATTAGAAAAAATACTTGAATATCATATTCATTTTTATGCATGTCTACCTAAAAAGCATGATTTTAAAAGTTTTTAATTTTATGTTCACGTTAGTTAAATTTGTTGAACTCATGTAGACTCATACAATGTTCAATATTTGATATTGAATTGATACCTTCTCACAATTCTATGTACAATTCTCTCAATATTTTGAACGTGATTAACATAGTAATGTAAAATACCCATGTATAGTAATATTCATTTAAAGGTAGGTTTTCGCTTCTGCGGCTGCGCAGCAGACTCCAGCTGCGGTTAGTCAAAAAAGCAACTAATTTAAACTTGAAATGAAAACATACAAGAAAAACCAATTCATTGAAATTCATTGAATTTATCATTATTCAGTATTTTTAATATAAGAGTAGGTACAATAATTTCTGTTTTAAGAAAATGCTATTTTAACAAACTGTGGAGCACTCACAGTCTGTAGAACATTCTTTTTGAGACAACTGAAATTACTTATTCTGCATGGAACATCCTTTTAAACGTGAATTTTTCATTTTACTTTGGGCAAGAGATTTCCAACACGGTTGAAAGTATGCTACAGAGGAAATAAATATTTTTTTCTCAATAAGTGCTCTGTGAACTATGAGTCGTATTTCATAAAATTGAGTGCACAAGCAAAATCTATAAGATAAAAGGGAAATGACACTGACTGACTCATTCATCAACAGAACTAAAAATCTACCGAAACAAATGCGTTCAGATGACCTTTAGACACCCACTAAGAACGGATTTTTAAAACATATTTTTTCACTGTATCAATGGGGGCGGGGCCCCCTGTTGAGCTCGAAGCGCTCATTATGTCTACGGGGCCGAAGCCCCCTGGTGAGCGCGAAGCGCTCACTATGTCAATGGCTGTCAGGGGGCGGAGCCCTCTGGCTAGCCTGCCAAGGCGAGCGAAGCGAGCCTGCTGGCTAGTATAATATAATATAAGATGAAATATCGTAATGAACTACTATTATTTTTCACCCTTCCTTATCAATGATTTATATGGTAGAAGATTAATAATTATTCTTGTAGCCTAGATGGTCAGCTGATTCTTAAATTTATTAATCATAAGTTGGATTCTTTTGAATTGTCAGAAAACAGCTGATTGATGTACGCTCGTTTACTAACGTTGAATCAGCTGTTTTCTGACAAGTTAAAAGTATCCTGCTATAATTATTATGCTTACGGTACGATATCTACTAAATTATTGTACCCAACACATAACTTCTTGAACAAACCATCAAGGATCTTAGTCCTCGATTATTGTCATCTCTAATTATTAGCAATTTCTATAATAATTAATTGTCATTGACTAATCTTCCAATTGCCAAGCACAAGCTTTCCTGAGCTTTGTAATTAACTTTTGCGGATGCTGCTTGTGATGAAATATATTCGATTCAATTGAATAAATTTTTATTCATTTCATTATTGATAAATTGATGTGCTTATGAAGAGAAACGTATTTAAAATTCTAATAATTTATTTAAGGGTAGTTTCATTCAACAATGATATTTTTAAAATGTTCCCTCTCAAACAATTATTGTTACCAGTACCAACGACACGAAATATAGCAGGAGCCAATTAACTTGTCATAAATCAGCTGATCCAGTAATAATTAAACATTGATTTCGACACAATAATCAAAAGGCTTGATAGTCTTAAGTACCTTTAAAGTCTTTAAAAGACCTTTTTAAAGAAGACCTTTCAAAGAATAACTTTTTAAAATACCTTTTCAGTAATCTGCGAGATTCAGCATTTGTAGGTTAAGTATTGTGATATTGCTCTTTGAGACAGCTGATTTCTGACAAGTTGAATTGGATCCTGCTATACATAATTTAGGCTTTGTTAGAGTTTTTTTCATTATTGAAAAGATGAGTTTCTAAATATATGAATATCAGTATTTATAAATATTCTATGGAATAATAATCGATAAATATATGAATTTGTAGGTGATAAAAAACGACAGAGAGATATGACCATTACCGCCCTCTTGATTTCGTTAGCTAAAGCTGAAAGGTATAGCAGGATTCATGTAAGATGTCATAAAACAGCTGATTTAACCTAAGTGAACAAGCGTACATCAATTAGCTGTTTTCTGACAATTTAAAATAATCCTCTTATAGAAGGACGTTGGTGAAGAGTGATGAGAAGAGTCATGGCAGGGAGGGGGAGTAAGAACTGAGAAATGAAGTGGAGGTGTACAGAAACAGAAGTGAAATTTTGTATTATAGTTTTGTCTACAGTGTATTTAGTAGAATGATGTTAATCTGAAGTCGGTAGATACATATTTATCCCGATGTTGGACTTAAACTTTTGTTCATATCCTGATTATTTCTTATTTATTAGCCAGTTTTGCCAGGGAAGCATTTCGTGGATACCTAAGAAAGCTTCAAACAAGTTTGAAGCTTTCGAGGCCGTATTCATGGAACTATGAACCTGGACTCGTTGTCTTTTACTTTGTCACAAATAAGTTATTTGGTTACAAATTTATCGAAGAAAAATTACAAATCCAGTGTGCAAGAAATATCTCAAGTAAGTAGATCCTCTCTTTCTATGTTGTGGCTGTGGCGCTATTTCTTGTTGCGATTTCCTGTTCCCATTGTTATTATTTATTATGCTTTTATCAATCTTGCTTGAAAATCAATATTTGCAAACTGATAAGTGGTGATTTTTCTTTATTTTAGTACTGTTTAAGAAGGGAATTTGTTTTCTCATTAAGATGTTTAGTAGTTACAGTATTAGCCAGCTGCGAAGTAATTCGACTTGTTCAAACATAACCAATTCACGTCATCGGTTAGGTAGGGTACGCTGAATTTTTTAATTGTATATCTAGGCCTACCTAAATATTATTCATTAGGCCTACTTACCTATAATATAAAAGTAATTTTACTAAGAAATCAGCTTCTATTATTATTTCTATTTCATTCATTACCGTAATGAATATTTCTTTTCCTAGTTTGGAGTCTTTATACTACCTACTTTGACGACATCCATATCTACAAGCTGTTCACTTGAATATGAATTACGAAACATTGATTACATTACGTTTAAACAAAGTTCAGCCACTGAACTACTATTGCCTTCTTTGATAATTGTAATAGAGAAATATTGAGCTATTTTGGATTTATCCCCACTATATCCACTAGTAAAATATTTATTATTTTAACTTAGGCTAATCAGTTAACTTTAATTATTCAAATTTTAATAGTTCAAAAAGATAGACAACTAGTTGAGAGCTCTGTATCTGCAAATATTGTGTGAAATTAATCCTCTGGTATTCGCTGTTCGCTCGTTATGAAATTATTCACGATTTAACGTATCCTCAGTTCACTTTACAATTGAACGATTGCCTTTTCTTGTATGGTAATTGACCATTTTTATAAAATACATTCAAACTTAACATCTCATACTACATAATTTATTAAAATTTTGAATAAAACAGTAGGCAAACAGTCTTTTATTTCTGTCACAAATTATATTGTTACGATGTTTGTCTGCATTTACGAATGAATTAATGAAATCGTTTTAAATTACCTTAATTACATGATTCTACCAATTATTTAACTAGATACTCAAATAGTATAGGCCTATAGTCTGTTAATCAGTAACTCAGTTCTAGAATTTGACGTTAATTTTAGACTTCTTTAAGGGCGCACATCCAATTGCAGTTCTAACTGCAGGCCTGGACTGTGAAAGCAATATTTTTATTACATAAGGCCCCACAACTAAGCTCTCTGAGACGATGACGTCATAATATCCAGAGAAAATATTGATTTAATGTGTGTTTGAATTTATCAAAAGATGATATTCTTTTTAGGTATTAACAATTTGTAAATGATTCATTTTTTAATAATAATTCACATCGAAATTGAGGTGTTGGTGATGAACAGAGAAGAAAGTAATTCTGTAAGCTGCAAGTGGAAATCTCTCTCGATTTGATGACATCATTATTCAGTTGTAGTGCCTCATGTAATATTGTAATAGTATAGAATAGAATAGAATAGAATAGAATACTTTATTAAGCCAAAAAGATATTACACATTAATACATGGGCCAGTCAAAAAATAGCAGTGTTACAACATAATACTCAACACAAATCCATACAATAATCAATTTCAATACATCATATAACAATCTAGTTCAAAAATATCATATTAATTAAAACCATTTAAAATATAAACAAGTCAATAAAAAATAAAAGATTAACAAATATCAGACACAAGTCATAACAATTCACATAAAATCTTCCACCTTCCATCTACTTTCAATGTATTCCTTAATGGAGTAGAAGGGGTTTCTCAGGAGAAATAGCTGCATGCAATGCCTAAATTTTCCATAGTTTAAATCTCTAACCTGTATTGGCAGCTTGTTCATTAACCTGGTGGCCATATTCACAGGACTTCTATCAGTTTGAAATAGTCTGCTGCGGGCTATATTCAGTGATTGACTCGATCTTGTTGAGTAGGAATGGGTGACACTCCTCAATTCCATTAGATTTGGGTTGGATTTGAGGTACAGCAAGCAGTGCAGAATATAAAGGGAGAACACAGTAAGAATTTGGAGACTTCTAAAAAGATCTCTACAGTGTTCACGTCTATGTGCCCCTGCAATAACTCTGACAGCTTTTTTTTGGACAATTAAGACATCTTGAACATGGGAAGCACAGCCCCAGACAATTAGACCGTATGATATGTGGGACTGGAAGAGACCAAAATATGCCTGTCGAAGACCATCCTGACACAGCTCACCACATAAGCGCTTTAGTGCAAAGACACTGCTGCATAACCTGCTCTTGAGACTAGCTATGTGTTGTGCCCAGCTGAGTGTTGAATCCACAGTGACTCCCAGGAACTTCTGAGCAGCAGTAGTATTCCTTATAGATTTTATGTGCCCAAAGCTGACTGTGACTGTCTTGCTCTCATTAAGAAACAATTCATTGGCAGTCAGCCACTCCTGGACAAAATTCTGATTCGCCTCAGATAGAGCCAGAGCTTGCTCACCGTCAGCATGCTTGTTGATAACCGTGGTGTCATCCGCATACAGAATAATCCTCGAAGGGACACTAGCGCTGAGGTCATCAATCATTATTAAAAAAAGTATAGGACCAAGTACCGATCCCTGGGGTACACCACTATTGACGGACAAACATGGAGAGTTGTCACCATTCAAGGACACATACTGCATTCTGCCCTGCAGATAAGAGGAAAGTAGCTCCAGAGCAAGTCCAGTCACATGCAGATGTTTCAGCTTGGTCAGGAGTAGATCATGAGACACACAATCGAACGCTTTGCTGAGGTCACAGAAAGTGACAGCAGCAGCCGATTTATCCTCAAAGCATTCAGTAATCTCCTCCACCAGCCTAATTAGGGCATGTGTGGTTGACAGACCTTTCCGAAAACCAAATTGTGTCTTGCAGAGTAAGTTGTTGGACTCCAGGAAAAGACACAATTGCCTGCACAGCAGAATTTCCATCACTTTTGATAAAATGGGGACAAGAGCAATTGGACGGTAGTTGGTAACGTCCTCATGGTCGCCCTTTTTGAAAATGGGTGTTACCTTCGTAACTTTGAGGGCAGATGGGAATTTCCCCAGCACTATGAATCTGTTGATGAGAACAGTAAAAGGGACAACAATGCAATCTATAATGCCCTTGATCAGAATATTAGATAAACCATAATGATCCTTGCTACTTTTTGGGGTCATGTGCCTGACAACATTCAAAACACAGCTTTCAGTTACAGGCTTGAATTCAAAGTCTCCAATGTTATCGAAGATTCTCTTATTTTTTAGAAGTGCCGCTGATGTCACATCTTCATTTCTTTTCAAGGTTTTTTTAATGTTTTCTGCCATGTTTACAAAGAACTTATTAAACTCCTCAGGGGTAATATTAATTTTTGATTGGTTCTTATTTTTTGATTTATTTTCATTCACAATGCTCCACAAAGTTTTAGTTTTATTAACAGAATTCTCAATCAAAAAACTATTTGCTTGTTTCTTAGCATCTTTTAATTTTAATCGATATTGAGTTCTCTCATTGATGTATTTGTTCCTATAACTCAGATCTAGTTTAGATAAAAAATATAAGAAATCAAGTCTATCTTTTTGGTCTTTAAGTTCTTGAGTGTACCAGTTACAGTTACTAGATATATGCCTACTATTTTTGTGACCTGCTACAACCTTCTTAGTTATTTTGAAACTCTGATCATAGTAGTAAAGAATTGTTTTAAGAAATGAATTGAAGTCCTCATCAACATCATCAGAGCTATAGACATCTGACCATTTTTCGCTCAGTAAGTAGTTTCTGAATACATTTACACTATTATTATTTATCTCAGTGACAGTCCTATAGTTAGTCCTACTGTTACCTTGATCTTGTTTCAACTGCTCAAGATTATCATTGAAGTCAATTGATATTAGCTGTCCCAAATGATCGCTTACATGGTAGTTTTTTACCTGTACATCAATGTCCTCCTGGCAGGAAGTAAACACATTATCAATGCAATTTGAACCTCGAGTTGGTTCCTTTACCATCATTTTCAGACCATACATAGAGCACAAATTAACAAAATGTTCTGCACTTCTATCTCTTGTAGTAAAATGGAGATTGAAGTCACCACATATTAACGAATTTTTGTTTTGTTTATTCAAGTAGCTTAAAACTTTCTCCATAACTCTACAAAACACTTCAAAATTACCATTAGGACTTCGATACACAGTAATGAGCATAATATTGGTGTCTAAAAGTTCAATACCGGCCAGTTCACAGTCTATTTCTACAGAAAGATCATTTATATATTTCAGCTCTTTAATCTGCGATGCACTATACCCTGAATAGATTGCTACACCTCCATGTATTCTTGTTGTACGGCAGAAGCCGGCATTCAACTGTAAATGTTTGAGGTTAGAGTTCACCTTAAGTTCCTCCTCAACCATCCAGTGCTCAGAGACACACAGAAAATTCAACTTCCTATCAATAATTATCTGTTCAAGAAGATCGATTTTATTGGAAAGACACTGTACATTTTGGTGAAGAATGTTCAGTTTATTACATGCACCAATACAACTAGTAGGCATAATATTGTCCTTCTTTAGTGAACTGGCTAGGCCTACTAAGTTTTCAGTTTGTCTTGACTGGCCTTTGAGTTTAAATTAACAGTTTTTGGTGTTTGTTTACTGAAAAACCTTGAAATTAAAACGTTCTTTGGCCAGAATTCTGGAGCAAATATGTCATTAAATATACTTGAAGGGACACCTACCTTGAAGGAAGCATATTCATCAGGAAACTTAGAATTGAGTTTATCAACTACAAAGTCTTCACTTTTTGTACTTTTTAGAAATTCTTTAATTTCTTCACAAGTTGTGCCTGGATCTAGTCTTGAAACAAATAGAAACTTTTTTCTGTCTGCTGTCTGTAAGCCGTTATAGGAGGCAGAGTTGCCACCATTACCCGTGATGTAAGTTGTCTTCTTTTTTGGGTGTTGAGGTGGTGAGTCCCTACCAGTTTGTTTTTTCCCTTCAGTCGACCCCTTTTTCTTATTTTGGCGTTGTCTGCGTGATCTTACTTCATCAAAAACGTTTTGTGGGCTGTCGTCAATAAGATGTTTTTCACTAGGTGAAATTATGTTTTTTTATTAGTTAATGTTTATATTTTATTAAATTAATGTTTTTCATTAGTAGGTGATGGTGAAAGGCCCAGCCTGCTGTTATGGGATCCCTAAGGTCAAGCGCCCACTGAGGTGGAGTGGCGATGGCGTGGCAACACGCTAAATATAAACATATGAAACTAAGTGAAACAGCGCCCATCACCACGATGTTTTCATTTAGTTACATATGTTTATATATTTAGAATGTTGCTACGCCATCGCCACTCCACCTCAGTGGGCGCTTGGACTAACACCAGTGCTGGATCGGACGGGATAACTGATTTATTTTAATGGGTAGTCATCTTATTTCACCCTTATGATCCATCAGTCAATTTTGTTCGGATTTCATTCAATTTTCAACGAATATTTTTTTATTTTTAACGAATAGTTTGTGGCTTATTTGATGAATAATTGGAGACAGACTGTATAATCACAGTGTGGTCATTTCATGTCATACTTTTGATTGGTTAGCTCGGTCGATATGGCTGGATTTGACCAAGCGGGGAAAGTTTCATAGCTGACCACCACTAATTTATCGATGTTGAAATCAGCTTTTGTATTCTATAATAGCTGACTAGTTGTTAATTGGTTGGTTTATATTGATTTTTTCAACATCGATAATTTGTGGTAGTCAACTATGGAACTTTCCCCGCTCGGTCAAATTCAGCCATACTTCTACCAATTCCCATAAGATTTGCATTTTGAAGATATGAGAATCATATGTTAAGCGACACATTTCCAACCTACAATTTGCCTTTGCCAGTGTTAGTTTTTCATAATTTCAATCTTTTAAAGCAATACCAATAGTAGAAAGACTATTTTTAATGCTAGAAAAGTTGTTTTTGATGTTGGTTCTCTTAAAAAAGTTTGACAAATGAGTGATTAGGTTCATGTTTGCCTGTATTCCTATATCAAATTTAAAAGTATGGCGGTGGAGGAAATGAAAAGTAATGCAATACAATGTTATGAACCCATTCACGCCAATGACGACACTTATTATACTCTGTAAAGCCTACTATTTATAGTAGGCCGTGATCGGACGGAATAACTGATACATTTTAATGGGTGTATTTAAAATAAATCATAAAGCCCGATCTAGACGCTACGATAAATTTGTCAAACTTGTCAGGATTATTTTAAATTGTCAAAAAACAGCTGGTTTAACGTTAGTAAACGAGCGTACATCAATCAGCTGTTCTCTGACAAGTTAAATGGATCCTGCTATATAGCAGGATAATTTTAAATTGTCAGAAAACAGCTGATTGATGTAAGCTTGTTTACTGACGTTAAATCAGCTGTTTTATGACAATTTAAAATAATCCTGATAAGTTTGACAAATTTAACGTTGCGTCTAGACCGGGCTTAAGATTCAAAAGTCAATTTTGTTGGGATTTCTGTTGATTTTGACGAATAGATTGTGGAGTATCTGATGAATAATTGAACGGCAGGAAGGGACCACCCAACACATAGACAGTTTTGTAAAAACAGCCATCAAAGTTCAATTGCTGATTTAAATGTAATATACAGAGTAATTCAAAAAGAATACCACAACTTTAAAACTTTGTATTTAATGAAAGAAATATAATAGAACCTTCTGTTATACATCATTTTAAAGAGTAATTAAAGAAGTTTTTTTCACTCACAAAGAAGTTCAGAGATGTTCAATGTGACCCCTCCAGACACTCGAGCAATATCAACCCAAAACCTCCCTCAAACTCTTTCCACTCTCACTGTAGCATATCAAGCGTAACAGTTTGATAATCTGCTGTTATTTCTTGTTTCAAATCATCAATATCCATCCACCATTGATGATTTGAAACAAGAAATAACAGCAGCCATCCAAACTGTTACGTCTGTTATGCTACAGATAGTGTGGAACACGTTTGAGGGAGGTTTTGGATTGATATTGCTCGAGTGTCTGGAGGGGTCACATGGAACATCTCTGAACTTGTTTGTGAGTGAAAAAAACTTCTTTAAATACTCTTTGTAAAGAAGTATAACAGAAGGTTCTATGATGTTTCTTTCATAACATTCAAATTTTTAAAGTTTTGGTATTCTTTTTGAATCACTCTGTATGATTGATTTTTCTACAGAGCCGGTAGTATTTCTATTTGTGTTTGTAATAAGTTGTGTTGTGTGTTGCAGTTGACCAGTCAACAGGGTGTTGAAGCAGACCGACACTTGTTGCGTTGCCTGCTGTCGCAGGTGGACTGGAGCTTGGCGGAGGGGGGCCTGAGGAGTTTGTCGGGGGGGCCGGGGGCGCAGGTGCAGCTGTTGGCCCACGAGTGCGCTGCTCTGCTCGCCAAGCCGGCGCTCGTCTCCAATCTCTGTTTTGCCATC
The DNA here is from genome assembly GCA_017141395.1 of Laodelphax striatellus. NCBI lineage: Eukaryota > Metazoa > Arthropoda > Insecta > Hemiptera > Delphacidae > Laodelphax > Laodelphax striatellus. The sequence goes on along the minus strand of CM029535.1, from coordinate 10,739,689 downwards.
GATCATCCGCTCTACCATCAGAAGGCAAGCCAGCTTACATTCATTATTTGTATTATTACACCAGCAGGTCACCCGTGCTCCGTTATGGGGTCTCAGGAATCCTGTTGATGTCAAGTTAATTTGTGTACAATATCTAATCACTGCGAGCACGTTGTTAGATTGATTGATTGATTGAATTTATTTCCTGTGCTAGGTCTTGAAAGAATTAGTTAGAGGGAATTTTAAAGATGTATAAAACTCAAAACCCGCTCTTTTAATTCTGCATGTTAACTTTGACATTGTACCAGAAAAAATGTACATGATTCGATAAATGAACATTCTCGTCCAAGTTAAATGAGGTTACTCATAGAAAATTACTGATACATTTTTTATGGATTGGAATCAAACCATAACTATTTTTAATGGATTTTTTCAAATATAACTATTTTTCAAATATAAATATTTTTTATGGATAGTCATGGTTGAGTATCTCAGATGCAGAAATGTTAATACAGTAGCTTAATCTTCAATTAACAATCAATTATATTAAAAAACTGGCGCATTCCTTTGTACTGTGCTTTCACAATTGCGAGATTTGATGTCAAATCTAGAGGAAACTCAGTGATACAAGTTCGTTTGTAATGATACAAACGAACAATACAGTACTGAGCAAGCAAGCGGCGCTTTGCGCTGCACGGGGTAAACTCGTGTTAATGTTATCAGTGATCAGAGGTTAACCTATGTGCAACCGGCTTAGGGTTTATTTCAACGAAAACTCATTCACTCGGGGAGAGCGGTTGCTAAGTAATCATGTGGTTAAGTAACAAACATTCAAGACCGCTCTCGGATGGGTGACCGACAAAAAAAAATTTGCAATGAGGCGAGGTCTCCCCACTAATAAAAGCCATACGATAAAAAAAACTCATTCAACATAATTAATCAAGCCTTCTTCATCATTCTATAGCTACACACTTTTCAACACCTCCATGCATCATCTCTGTATAATTTATAAAAAAAAATGGTGATAGGTTTTATTAATTTGTCTATCAAAAGCAGCACAACGACAATTCGAATCAGTTTCTACATCTATATTAATAAAAGAGAGTTGGTGTCTGTACGCTCGCTTATAACTCGAGAACGGCTGAACCGATTTAGATGATTTTGGATTAGTTTGAATTTTTACAGCACTGGTTAACATAATATGTATTTAAATATAAGAAAATCCCTTTATAATTAATAAATAATTAGTAAATTAATGACCTAACCTATCAAACATTTCACAGACTACGTTCAAACTTGCCGGCCGAACGTGTACCTACAACGGAAAGATGATCGCGATTCAAGATAAGATAAATTAGCAAGCATATCCTAAGCCTCCGTGGCTCAGTGCATAGTGTCTCTGCGTGATAACCTAGAGGTTGCGGGTTCAAACCCCGCTCTGGGCCGTTTCTTTTTGTTCTAGGTTTTCTACTCTTATTATTTTTTACGCTACAATCATCAATTATTAAGAATGAGTTATCGTTTGTATTATGCATGTTTTATTGTTTCTAATAATAAAATTGAAGAACGGGAATAAAATTAAAAAAAAAATAATAAATAAATTAAAATTAAAAAAATTAAAAATTAAAAGAAAGAAATAAATATGAAAAAATCTTTTAATTAGAATAGGACTGATAAAAAATTAAAGAACGGAAATAAAATTAAAAAATATAAATTGAAAAAAAATGAAATAAATAAAAAAAAAATTAAAAAGAAAGAAATGAATAAATAAATATGAAAAAAATAATTGGTGGGAGGAGGGGAGTGACATTTGATGGGGAAGAGGGGGTTGACATGAAGAGAGATATGTGGGGGTGACATTTGGGGGGGAATGGAGGGGGGCATTTGTGGGGTGACATTTTTTTGGGGGTGGCATGAAGGGGGGACATTTGTGGGGAGAAGAGGGGGGACATTTGGGGGGGGGGGAAGAGTGCGATACGAAGTTCGCCGGGACAGCTTGTTAGTTGAATAAAACTGAAGGAAATTAACACTTTTCTTATGTGTTTTCTTTGTTTTCAGACTTTAAAACCATCGAATCAGTTGCTACCGACGTTAAGCAAAGTTCTTAAGCTAACGCCTGTTCAAGAAGTTGTATTTGGCCTTGCATTACTACACTCTTCAAATCCGGAAACTCTTGTATTCGCTACACAGTTTGTTCGTCAAAAATTACCAGATCTTATTCGGGTTTATATAAATTCTGGTAAGTAAATGCGTCTGTAAGGCTCATTCAAGATTGACAACAATAGAAAACACGATTCAGTTCTGTATCACTTCTAGTCAACATCAATATAATTATTTTATTGTAATTGTTTTCTCGATGCTATTTCATCTCTCTACTAGTCTTGTATAATTGATGTTAAAATGAAAATTTTATCATTGTGGTGTAGCCTAAGGAGTTGCATTTTGGAGTAGTCAGTCAGTCGTACAATACTTTGTTTGAATCTATTACTTGCATTGAATTCATGAACTTTTAAAAGTTTGCTTGTGATCTTATTAGCTACAGAACAAAGTTACTCAATTATAATATTTGTACAATAAATTATATTTCCATGGATACATTAGTACAGAACTACTATAGTGCGATTCACGTCAAGAAGTCAGCATTGCTTAGATGGGAGTTTGCTATCCTTGTTCAGCACAAGGCAGTTGCTGATGTCTCTATCCTATTCGCACTGTGTATTTTTATCGCACACAGTCCCAACAAACATGTTTGCTGTTTTCTCTTTCTCTCTCAATGAAACTTGGCATCAATGCTCCTCATATAAAAAATGCTGACTTCTTGACGTGAATCGGACTATAGGCTATTGTATTTTTTAATATATGTGTAACTGTGATGCACTTTAATATAATATAATTGATTCCTGAGGAGTGTTGATTATATAACATCTTTCAAAGCATCCTGTAGCCTATAGTTCATGAATGTGAATATTAGAAAATTCGAGATGCTTAATTTTTAATATCTATTTTTGTTCTGATTCACAGAAACTGGAAATACAACTTTACCAGACGGTGGACTTCACGACACAACTCCTGAAGTACTCCATTTGATCTTGAGTAGTGTTCTGTTTGCACCTAGTGAGCAATTTGGTAAGAATTGAATAAAATTAATTTGAACTTATAGAATACGGTAGTGATACAGGAGTCATTTTTTGGGACACTGTTTATCTAAGGAATTGTAGGTTACTACTCGATTCACTGTTAATGAGTTTTCCTTACATGCTGTTTTCATTAATCGATTTACTGTTGATGAGTTTTTTAAGCATGCAGTATTTTCTGAATGCTGACAGTATCTATCACCTTGAGATAAGAAAACAATTCAATATAAATCTATTTACTGCTAGATTATTGAACAAATGTCGACTCAGCGTTAAATGGTTTTTAACCTTCAATAATTAATGAACTAGTTCTGTAATTAATGGCATTTCATAGTCAAGTTTGAAATTCACATTTGGAGCCTATAGTTGTCTATTACAAACAGCTTTTTAATTAGTAATAGTAACAGTAATTAGTAATAATATCTTACTCGTTTTGTATTGGTATATTAATCTCAAATCATGTAATTGATGGTTTATATAATGTAAAAAAGTTTTGAAACAATTTGGTGGTTAATACTGAGAACTTTGATTTTCAGGTGTTACACCGGAAGTGAAAGAAATCTTTTTGAAAAATTTGAGAAGAGATTTTCCTCGAGAATTGGTGCCTGTTGTACTCGCGCCACTGCTCTACCCTTCCAGCACGGATTTGCCCATGGATAAATTGAGTCAAGACACATCATCAATGGCTAACACAATGGTAACTATCATTGTCAGTCTTGTCGGAGATCGATTCCAGTCTGATGCCGTCATCCTATTGGATGTTGCTATAAACAATATTATTCAATAATCTATAACAGTGCTAATGTAATTTAATTTCGAGATCTTGAAATTGATCATTTACTTTCCCTGAATATTGGTATTTATGTTTAGATGTGTAGAGAATGTAATTGAGAGGTCAATCAAAATTGCTGTAAAATTACAGTTGAATCTCGAGATCTTGAGATTGATTATTGATGTTGAAATTGATCATTTCCTCGTCTGAAGATTAGTATATACGTTTAGAAGTGTAGGTAGAGACTATAATAGAGAGGTCGATAAAAACTATGTGAAATTACATTTGTGTAATTTGTGTTTTGCACAAAATTAAAATTTCAATTGTGTGCTTTGAATCAGTAACCAGTGATTCAAAACATTCGTCCATCATTTTCATTTCTGAAATTTGCGGGCGGGTAAATATTTTCTTTGCGCCCAGTAAATTTGTCATTCTTTAGATGCAGTTTTAAAAATTTTATGTTTTCGTGTAACATAAAACATAATATGTACTCGATCAATAAATAAATAAATATTCAAATAAATAAACATTGTCTTATTTATAATGCATTTGTATTTTAATGCACAGCTTCACCTCAGGAGTGGCATACCAAAAAATAAAATCAAATTATTTATTCACAACAATACAATACATTTTCATACAATAACAATTTAGTAAAATTCACATGTAATAATAATGAATTGAGCTACTCATAAGGAAACCCATACATCAGTAAAGCTACGTATGTGCGCGGTTGTATTTACAACCTGTTACAACGTGTTTATAATAACAAATAACTCAACAATGAAAATCAATAATATCTCTAAAACAAGCATGTAGATTACACCTATAGCAGGATCCTTTTAACTTGTCATAAAACATATGATCGACGAGCATATGATCACAATACTTAACCTACAAATGCTGAATCTCGCAGATTATTGAAAAGGTCTTTTAAAAAGTTATTCTTTGAAAGGTCTTTAAAAAGGTTTTTAAAGATTTTAAAGGTCTTTAAGACTTTTAAGCCTTTTGATTATTGTGTCGAAGTCACTGTTTAATTATTATCAAAACAGCTGATTTCTGTCAAGTTAAATGGATCGTGCTATACCAACTTTATATATTTTTTGTATGAATTGTACTAGTTTTTTTTTTAAATTGTACTATGAAGTGAATAAAGTATTTGATTTGATTTATTCAACAATCATTGAACAATAATCTAACGTTGTTTGATGATCAGAATGAACTAATCTGAATTTGATGTGTGTTTCAGCACGACACACAAGTATCGCTAGCCGACCTGCTGCTGGAGGTTGGCTACTCGCTGTGCGCGAGCGTCGAGGTGTGTCGCCAGCACATGTTGTCGTTGTCGGGCGGCGATCAGCTGACTGCGGCGACGGTCGCTCGTTGTCTGGCAATGATGGTGCGCTCGCACACCGGCCTCGAGTCGGCCAGCTACTGGCACGGTGCCAAGGACGCCGCGGCCGCGGGTGGTCCACAGGCGGACAAGGCTGATGCGGCGGCCGGCCCCTCCACCTGGGCGGTCGATGTCTTTGTGCAGGCGCTTAAGGAACTGGTGAGTAATTTCAAAAAATATAGTTGAGTTGTCTGAGTTTATTCATGTATAGCAGGATCCATTTAATTTGTCATAAATCTGCTGTTTCGGTAATAAACAGTGATTTCGACACAATAATCAAAAGGCTTAAAAGTCTTAAAGACCTTTTTAAAGAAGACCTTTCAAAGAATAACTTTTTAAAACACCTTTTCAATAATCTGCGAGATTCAGCATTTGTAGGTTAAGTATTGTGATCATATGCTCGTCGATCATATGTTGTATGACAATTTAAAAGGATCCTGCTATATGTATTGATAAATATTATGTATTTATTTTCACTCTTGACAGCAAAACTTGAGAAAAAATCAATTTACTTAGCTAGTCAGTCATTTCAACAATAGTCACGTTATCTGGGTTTATTTGTTTATGTAGGCTATAGTATTAATTTCGAAATTTATTTTCGCTCTTGACAACAAAATCTATAATAAATGAATTTACTTTCACTCTTTACAACAAAACCTGACAAGAATTTGAAATAAATATAACCTAATATATTCAAATCAAATATTTCTTTATCCTGAAAGAAAAACACAAAGTTGTCAAACCATTTTTCATTATACATCATTGAAAATTGAATTCAGGCATTGCAATACCGGTACCTTGGTTTCATTGCATAACGATAACCTCAGCTGTAAGTGGTTTGAATATATATTTGTCCTTTTATTTCATTATATAGAAATACCACATCACACACAATATATGAAATCATTCAATATTAATGAAACAACTAAAACAATTTTTTTCTGGAAAATATTAATTAATTGATACTTCAAACTTATTAATAGTCCCATTGATAGTTCAAATTTAGGCAATATCACCTAAAATAGGCGAATCACACTCACAATATTACTGTCTTCTTGTATAAGAAAAAAAATCTTGCAATTAGTATAAATACGTCCTAATGTTGAAAAAAGAATTTTGAGATTGTGTAAAATTCGTTCAATGTTACATAGTTAACACAAATAAATAATCATAGCTAAATAATCAATTTATAAGTGAATAATAATAATAAGTGAATATTTTTAACAATTGCCACCAGATACACTAAATTGAATTAACTGCTCTAAAATAACTTCTTGCACAAAATTTAATTTAACTGCCGTAAAATGATGCCATCCAACGGAACCAATGCAATGATGATATTTTACGGTGGTTAACGGTTACGTCGATTGGTTTTTCGTGCAACTGCCTGTTGATCCCCATAGTTGACTTGACCCGGTTCACTTGATATACGTTTTTATTTGTCTGTCAGGTGCCAAACCTACAATGGACTGAAGTACTAATGGAACTGGATCATGCCGACTTCATAGTGAAGGACCGACAAGGATTGACCATCGTCATAAACGCTCTGCGTCTGGGCATTCAAACTTCTTCGGTCTCTTTTCATTGGGATAAATTTTTCACCGATCAAGTGTACAAACCGTGGAAGCATCCAGATTCGCAGGTCAGTCTTAATCATCAATTTCTTATTGTTCAAATGGAATCACACGGCCAGTTTTGACAGAGATATATCAGAATCTATTTCGTTCAACGAACGTCACTCGAGATACTATGTTGGATCTACCTTTTTTAAATTTTACAATTGATGTTGAACTAAATATTTGAAGAAATCTGTAATATTTCTTTATGAACATTTTGTTCTCTTTGATTCCAAAATACAGAAAATTCAAATCAAAGCAACTTTATGGACTGGTAATTTTTTATATATTCCATAATGTAGTTCTAGTAGATGAAATGCATATGATGAAAAGAGTTCCGATAATCTATTGAGTTTACTTGATTTATCTTATAATTTGATTTTTATTCAATCGTATCTTCCGTTTTTTAGGCCTATGGTAATTCTGAAAACATAATTTTCATAATAATTTCATTTTAAAGTATTTTTATAACTGATCTTAACTTATAAATTTTTAACATAACTGAAGATGGTTTGATTGAATTATTTTTTATCTTTATGAATAACTTAAGTAATGTTTGTTAATCGCTCTTTTTATCAAATTAATGAAAGTATTATATTATATTGCAGCTTTCGCTCATACAACAATGCTTGAGAAACCCGGACATTTTCTGTTTTGCTGATAATCTGCAACAAACCTTTGTAATCGACGCCTTGAAAGCACCTCCTGAGAATGACAACAAAGAAATTGCCTCATGGTCAGTAATGAGTTCTTGGAATATGTATTTTTTCAACTTGAATATACTTGTATAAAAAATAATTTTTCTATTACAGTAATTTATTGAATGGGAGTAAGTTGTTGGGGTTTTTGTAGATCAGTAATGTAGAATAGTATTTCGAATAGAATAGACTAAAAATCAAAGATATTTTCCAGTGGTTACACACAATTTTGTTAATGGAGATTGAATGACAAAAGTATTCTTACAAAGTAGGTGTCATTAAAAGTTGTGATACGATTGCATTACAAAGACGTCAAACCTGCGAAATAAATAGAAACAAAGAAAGCAAACAATCCAAACTATAAAACTATTGAAATTTTTGTGGAAAAAATAAAATCATTATCAAACTCATATATTCTATAAACATAAAGTCATATATTAAACTTTATTCTCGTGGTTTAGATCGTTCACTTCTCTTTGGCTTTTGTACAGGAAATGAGTTATTGTCATTACAACTCATTATCGCTTTTTACCATGTACAGTGTGTTTTCATTCACTATGTACTCGTATTAATAGGGCTGGATCTTAGTGGATGAATTCTTTACACTTTTATGATTGTAAAAAGCTGTAAAGACGTACTTACTTATTGAATATTTGTATTTGTGTATGACAGGCGCTGTTTGAGCTTAGTGGAAACCCTGCTGTGCCTGTCTGAACGCGGCTTATATGGCCAAGTGCAGGAGATAATGAAGGTTCCCATTCAACACTGTCCCGATGTGCTCGTTCTCGGTCTCATCCATGTTCCCGGACCGATGAATGTGCTTCGATCTGAGCTGTTGACATCCTTGATACCGATTTTCCTTGGCAGTCATCCCAATTCCAACACCATTCTACATGCAGCATGGAGTGCTAAGGTTTGTGTGATTTTTGATTAATTAAATTACATCATATCTTAAATTTAGCTTAGTTCAATGTTTTTTAATTTACTTACAAAACATACATACAGTACATACAGTATTATTTACATACAGTAGCAGTTGCTCTAGGATTTGTATTTTTTGCTTATTCAATAATTTACAAGCTGAGGTCGAAATAATATGTTTTAATTTACTTGTTAGCAATTGCTCTAGTGTTTGTATTTTTGCTTATTCAATCATTCAATCATTTACAAAGGAGAGAACAGCTCAAAACTGTTCCTCTTCCAATTTACTCAAACTGTCCAAAATCAGGTTATGTCATAATATCATCTTTCTGAATCACCAATTTCCTCTTCGAAAACAAAAGCAGAACAGTTTTATTCTAGGCTTATTAACGAAAAATATAACCTGAAAACTATTTCAAGGTACCAATGTGAGCAAATAAAATTTGATTTGTTTATTCTCAACTATGTAATCATTCATGTGGAAGAAGGAATTTTTATTATTACTGTATTGTTTCTATCATTTTGAATGATACATCTTCATTTCTCTGGGTAAGAAGGTGACATTGGCTTATTTAAGCAAAATGACACTTTCTTTTTTTGGAATTTCTAGGAAGCTCCTTACTATTAACGTTGTGCACAACAGCCTTCTGTAATTAATTTTGAACCCAAACACGCAATCTCAATTTTTGTATCCTCTCATGATTTTGGTATTCCTAATTATTATGTTTAATATTACTTTCGATTTCATTAATTCAACTGATGATTTCTTATGGCGCGGTTTCACGATACCAGTAGACGTGTAGGTTATTGGCAAGCAGGTTGGTCTATGATCTTCCACTCTATACAAACAAATAGGGCAATGCACACTGACAGGTGTGCACACGATTCGAGTAATTAATTCATTTTATATTTTGCAGAATGTTGCTGTGAAACCAGTAGTCATGCACGCTATGGCAGAATGGTATCTGCTGGGAGAATACGATCAAGTCAGACTATCTCGAATTCTGGAAATTGCACAAGACCTTAAGGTATGCTGTCTCTTTATTTTTTGTTTCTTTCATACTCTTTTCTGATGGTTGTTTTTCGAAAGTAATTTAAATCTAGATTAATTCTTAAAAATTGCTTAGAAGATGAAATTTTAAAGCAATTTAATTCTAAATTAATGTCTAGAAGCTGTATATAACTGAAAATAACTTCAAAAATGCTATAATCCGATTGTTACTTAATTTATAATAATAAGGTATCAGTGCAACGGAAAATCAACCTTGTCAGAATGTTGAATTGAAATAATTTCATGAATTGAATTATCATAATCTTTTTATTTTCAGGCGTTGTCTCTACTACTGAATGCCCAATCACTTCCGTTTATTATCGATTTGGCTTGTCTGGCATCTAGGAGAGAGTACTTGAAACTGGACAAATGGCTCGGTGATAAGATAAGAGAACATGGAGAACAGTTCGTCTCAGCCTGTGTCAAATTTTTACAGGTTGGTTTCATTCTATTCATTTTGTCTACTATATTAATGAATAAATTGATTATTTTTATTCATTGCATCTGATTCTCCCTAGATTTTTATCAAATTATTTAAATGTATGGGTTGCATTGTTATATTGCAATGTTAATCAAGTGATGTCTTGTCCTTAAACCCATATTTTTATCCACCCCCTATTTGATTATTATTTTCTCGTACTAGTTTGAATATGGTGTATAATTTTATTTTCCCATTTGTAATTTATTCTATTAATTTTCTCTAATTATTATTAATTTTCATTCTGTAATTCAACATATGTCTTGTTATTAGATTTTCGTTGATTCTTATTAATTTGTATGAAGATTTTATTTTTGTTGAATTAACTATAACATTACATCTTAATGATTTTATTTTTGTTGAATTAACTATAACTTCACAATGTTGAATTAACATTACAGCTTATGTCTTTGAATTAAGTTTAAAATTTTAAATTTCAAGTTCCTTTACCTCAAAAACTACCTCTGGTCAAAACCATTAATAATAGTTAACAAGATATGTCTATCCTCATTTAAAAATTGTTGGTAACAATAATTATTATCATTTATCGAAATTTTAATTAGTACCACCATTTTTGCCTTGCATACCATTTTCCAATTCCGAGTTTATATTTTAGAAAATCACTTTGAACATTTATCGGGTTTTGCAGAGACGGTGTCCGCAGATAGTGGGCGGAATCGGAAAAGATGAGAACCTGCCAAAAGCGGCTCAACTGCCACAGGAGACAATAACAACGATGCTACTCTGCCTTCAGAGTTGTACCGGGTGAGTTACTTTTTTTTTTAAATTTATTCAAATTACAGTATACTCTCTTCAACGATATCCAAGGGATCAGATGTTTTCATTCTTCTCTCAATGAGAGAGGTACCTGATACACCATTGTTATACAGAAGTGTACGGTATAAAAATAAGATACACTACGGTATAACAGTATTACTGTTGATATTTTATAAGAATATACTCTAGTATTACTGTATATTTTCACAATTTGGAACAAAGTTAGGATATTTGTAATGCAGTATCTGTTGTTAATAATTAGAACGTTCTTAGAATGTCTTTATTTAATTCTATTAAGCGTTTAAAATGTATATAATAATGTATATTTTCGTACAGTATTTTTTTTTTTAATTGTTTAGTTTTAAACCGACGTTATCGTTGTGAAGGGAGAATAATATGCATAGCCTCTTATGAGGCTTACATCAGCGTCAATAGACATATTTTTAGATGGAATATCGTTGTAGAGAGTCTACTGTATTCATAATTTCAAATGAACAATTATAAAAACGTTCGTCAATGGCTAGAAGAGCTCATGCTATGGTTTTACAATCCCTGTTTATTAATAAACTCCCTGTTTAATGGGAAGCGGTTGTCCCAGTGGCAGAGGCGAGTCTTAATCGGTGAGATTAGATAAGAGAAAGCGCCTACCACTCCCGTTGTAACGGTGACAGGCTCCTCTAAATACAATTATTATGTACCGGTGGTTCGGAACCCACCTAAAGCTGTAGGTCAATTCATCTCTCATCATCATCCTTCCCATTACCCACGCACAAGCTTAGAACGTATGTGGGCATCATCCCTAGCAAAAAATAAATATATTATTTTCTCAATTACATATATAGCTCCAGTTTTCTGAGTAAGAAGTGAATTGTCATTTGCTTATTTACCAAGATGACAGGCAATCTTTCTATTTTGGAATATTTCGGAAGCTCCTTAATATTAATATTGTGCACAACATGATATCTTTCTGCATTAAATATTCTATTGCCTGTACCCACGACCAGAGAAATTATTATTATTATTTAATTCTTCCCAAAAAGCAGTCCCATTGTTGCAACCTATTCCTTTGTTGCATTCAGTTGTTTAAAGTGAGCTGTACTCTTGCAGCAAGCTACAAGTCACATACCGTATGCTCTTGTCCTACGCTACTTTGAGCTGTCCACTTACTGTCTAATATATGTTTGTGTTTAATTTGTGCAGAAGTATCCAGCAAGAGTTGGCCGATGCTATACATAACATGGTAGCCAATTGCAGCCTACAGCTGAGCAAGCAGCGTCAACCCCCTCCCGGCGTGCTGCGCACCCATCGAGCAATCGATGCCACTTTCGGACAGTTTCCAGCTCCTCAGGTCAGTGCAACACATTTATTGGTATTGATAATAATAATCCAATGCTAATTTTAAATTTTGTCATGAACGCATCCTGTGCAGCACACAAATATCGATCAAGAGTAAAAATAAAATAAATAATGATTTATTTTCCAAAATACCTATATCTATTACAAATACAAATTCAAAAATATTTGCAGTTAATAATACAAAGATTTGTTAGTGAAAAAATCATAAGCAAAAAAGTTACAGTACATGTGTTTGTTTGGAAAATTGACCTACTCCGCTATGGCGTAAGGACAAAGGGAATTGGTTGAGATAATAATAAAGGGTGCGGCGCGGCATTTTACTTATTTTAAAGAACCACAAGTCAAAATGTATTGAAGATAATAGCTTAATTTTTTTATTTTTACAAAATGCTACATTTAAAGTTTTGTTTGGTTCACTTACAAGCTTATTTCTTGAATATAATGTCTCTTAGGTGACCTCCACGTTGTTCAATGCATTTTGTAAGGCGAGATCGGAAGTTTTGCTCTACCTTTCCAAGCATATCTGGACCAATGTCGACAATTGCAGTGCGAATGTTGTTCTTCAGCTCAGCTCGGGTCCTCGGACGATTGGCGTAAACTACGGATTTCAGATATCCCCACAAAAAAATAGTCACAGGGGGCTAAATCCGACGAGCATGCTGGCCACTGGAGATCACCCCTTTGAGAGATGAGCCGTCGTGGAAAGTGTTCGCGCAAGAGATCCATTGACGCCTGCCGTGTGAGGAGTGGCACCAACTTGCTGAAACCACACATTTTGTGAAAAAACTCTCTAATCATCCGCGTGTACCGTTCCGAAGTGACTGTAACTGCCCTATCGTCTCTGTACCGCCCTATCTGCAAAACCGCCTGCCTTACTCTCTCTACGTTTTCTGGTGTTCTAGTGGTTTTTGACGGACCTGGATTTGGTTGCCAATCACTACCGGTATTCTTAAAAATATCCACTCACTGAATGATTGGTGTTCGACCAGGAACACGTCCTTTGGGCGCGACATTAAACTGTTTCCTAAACGCACGCTGGGTTGCAATGATCGAGCGACTGTTGGAAAAGTATGCAGACACTGCGAACGCTCGCACCTCTCTTGACCACTGCATGGCCGTAACTCACATAGACTGAGTAAAATTTTAAACCCCACCCATCTAATTTCAAATGGCCCCAACCTCCTACGACCGATGGCCGCTGCGTAGCGCGTAATTCAAATAAGTAAAATGCCGTGCCGCACCCTTTATATTCAAGGTAATAAATAATATTCAATTTACTTATTAATATGTCACTGAAATAATTTTGTAAACGTTAAGCACGGTCTACACGCAACGATAAGTTTGTCAAACTTTTTGTTCAAACTTTTCAGGATTCTTTAAATTTTCATAAAACAGCTGATTTAACGTTAGCAAATAAGCGTACATCAATCAGCTGTTTTCTGACAAGTTAAATGGATCCTGCTAAATAGCAGGATTATTTTAAATTGTTAGAAAACAGCTGATTGTTGTAAGCTTGTTTACTCATGTTAAATCAGCTGTTTTATAATAATCTTGAAAAGTTTGAACAAAAAGTTTGACAAACTTATCGTTGCGTCTAGACCGGGCTTTACTCACTTTGTAAACGTAAACGTTGATTTGTAGTATTATTAATATTGATTACTTATTGATTGAGCGTGTGCTTATTGTGTAGGTGGACTCGCTGAGCCTGAGTTCGAGCCTGGCCGGAATGAGCTTGGGCGGCGGGCCGCAGACGAGTTCGGCATTCGGCAACAGTCTCGGCCAGCTGGTCTCGGCTCCCGGCTCGCCGTCGCGCATCCTCGGCCCCCCCGCCCCCGCGCCCCACTCGCCCGGACCCCCCTTCCAGATGCTGCCGCTCCCCTCCATGATGACCGGCGGTGTTGGTGTGCGCATCAATTCCCAGCAGACCACCATCGACAAGTCCAAGTTGGGTGAGTGTAGGATCAATCAATCATCATTTATTGTCATAAACATTACAATGTTGAAACAATCGTCATTCAAGTATACTACAATGAGTCTAAAACAAGGAAGTAATAAAGTCAAATACCATATACGTACAATATGTCAGTAACAAGAGAATAATTAATAGTAAATTGTTAACAATAGTCAAAAATAACAAAAAAGTCAAATAGTGTACGTACAATAAGTCAGAATCAATTTTACACTGAAAATTATGTATCTCAGGCACAATAAAATAAATCTTTAGATTAACATGAATCTCTTTACAATACAGAATGCACTGCTTCAATCGAATCTCGCTCGGTCAAAGTATTAGGGAGGTTTAAAAGATCTTGAACATTTCCAACAAAGGAATTTCAAAAGTCGGCAATGATTTTCAATAGTATTTTAAAAGCTTCAAGGCAAAAGCTTCGCTTGGTCAAAGTGTTAAGGGTTTCAAAAGTTTTTCAAAGGGATTTTAAAAGCTTCAATAAAAATATTTTTGATGGTTTCTAATGCTGAAAGGCCCATCCGCAATACATGGCTAGCGGAAAGCTCTGTGAGGTATGAGTTGAGCTTAATAAAATGAAGCTCGTTCGTTACTTCGTTAGTCATTGGTTCAATTCAAGTAGTAAATCTAGTTGGATATTTGGTTTACAGTTCAAGAAGGTTAAGAGCTTCAGAATTTAAAGAACGATTATTCCAGTTTAGTTTGAAAACGATGATTGTAAATGTTGTTGGATGTTATCAGGAGAGGGTTTGTAAATTCTCATCTAATTGTGAGGTTGAAAATAATGTCTTTTAGTGAAATTGTTTGATGTTAACATCAATATCGCTCTAAATATTGAATTAATTAAACTCTGGAATAGATTACTTTTGAGCTATATTTGATCAAAAGGTCAAGTAGGATACAAACTTGAGAAGTAAAACATGTGTATTCCAGTTCAGTTTGGAAACGGTGATTGGAATATCGTTGATGTTACAGTATCAGGAGAGAGTTTCTAGAATCTCATCGAATTGTAAAGTGGAAAGTGATTTTTTGTGGGAGAGTTTAGTGTTAACATCAATGTTTATTGATTTCTCTAACTATTGTATTGGATTAAGTTCTGGAATAGTGTACCGTAGTTTTGGGCGAATGCCTTTTTCTCTTTCTTTAATAGTTTGTTGTCTCGCCCGAACCTTGAAGTTTTCAAGTGAGGAAATCCTTCGTGCCGGATCCTTCAATTATTTTTGGCTTAGACTTGGAACATTTAATGGACTTGTAAAAAGGCACCACTTATTGCTATTATCATTTTTGTACAATTTTTAGTCTAATGACTATAATTTTCTAATCCAGCCAAGTGCTTTCCTAATCCTAAAATCCAGGAAAGTATCTTTCCTGAAGGCGTACTATTAGGAGAACGGTAGCAATGAATATCTCTGAATAAGAAGTTTGAAAGGGGTAATTCTATGTTTTCAGGTGGTGAAATTGCCAACCTATTCCCGGACACACAGACTACAGTTTCAAAAGAAGTCGAAGATGAAGCGAACAGCTACTTCCAGCGTATCTACAACCACCCACCCCATCCAACTCTTTCCATCGATGAGGTCTTGGATATGCTCAAAGCTTTCCAGGAGTCGCAGAACAAAAGAGAAAGGGTAAGTTGATGAAATAATAGTTCATAGCTTGAATCACTTGGACCTTTGCTGGTTTAGTTGTATTAATAAAGGTTTTACAAACTATCAATCTTCAATATATCAATTAATTGTTGAGAGACCATCACTTATTCTCTTTTACTTATAGAGACTATCAATAATCATTGTTTTGAAATTCCTAATGAGTCAAAGATAATGCTCTGAATTGATTTTTAATATTTTGGTTCAATTCAAATATTTATTATCAATTGATTTGTATAAAGTGTTCATTTTTGTATCTGTTCATTTTTCATTGAATGAAATATATCGTAATTTGGCGTAAATCATATCCAATATTCGTAAAGGGAATTCAATAGAAATTAGGAAAATCGAAGGGGTAAGGAGCTTTTCTATTTTTCATACTACAGGGTGGCCTATTTAAAACCGGCCCGGTGATATAAGGAAGAAATACCTCACGGGCCGGTTTTATATGGGCCACTCTGTATAATCCTAATGGACTCCGAGCTATCCAACGAGTTCTCACAAAAGTTATAAACTTCCATTAAAGCAGAATATGGTTACAAAAGTTATAAACTTCAATTTAAGCAGCATATGATTACAAAAGTTTTAAACTTCCATTTAAGCAGCATATGATTTGTAAAGAGAGTAAAAAATTCAAAAATCAGCAAAAGTGAAATTTATTCTAGGCAACAATCAACAAAAAATTGAACAATTAACAGGTGTTTACCATCGTAACCCTTGACATTTATGAAATGAATAAAATTGAAGTTTTATTGTGCAAGTACAATATAATTTTTATCTGACAAAGTTTGTCTTACTATCTATCAGCATGTATTGTTAATTATTATAATTTGATTTGATTTGATTTATTATATTCTTATATGTAGCCTTATATTATGTTATTATAATTCATCTTTTATACTGCGTCTGATTATACTGCCCATCTGATTATACGAGGAAGCTATCAGAATATTATGAAATTCAACTACTAGGTGATTTCCTCTATTGAAAAGTAGAGGATCATGCAAGTAATAAATTACTGTACAACGATAGTTATGAATGGTTGATTTTGGGAGATTATTTCGTTTATTAGAGATTATTAAAGTTCGTTTCATAATTTTTTAGATTCAATAAGATTTTTTTAATTAATTTCAACCCATCTAATTACATGTTTTCAGGACGTGTACCACTGCATGTTGAGAAACCTGTTTGAAGAGTACAGATTCTTCCCACAATACCCCGAGAAAGAACTGCATACTACAGCTCAACTTTTCGGCGGAATCATAGATCATGGGCTTGTCACGTGAGTTTTTTATCATTTCAAATTGAAAACATTAATGAATAACAAAACTGTAGAACTCCAATAAAGTGAGTAAATCAATCGAGAAAATATTGAGTTTGCTAGAATAGATTAGTGCCCTTTCCCATCATTGTGCTTGCTTCACTTTTCTTGTGCTTAACTTTTTTACTTGAACAGGAGTTGATAAAGATTTAGAAATTGTATCTGAGTTCTGATCTTTATTTTTTTATTATATTATTGCTGTCACTTGATACTCTGGATTGGAGTTCTATTGTTTGGGATGTAAAAAACACTAATTAACTTTTTTCAGGTTCGTCATACTGTGTAGAAGTATAATTTAGTAGAGTACCTGTATTATATTCTAGTATGATGAGAAAGAAGAAGAGATCCTTTTTCCTTTTATATTTCGAGTAATATCCAGTTTTATTTGTATTCCCTGGTGTATGTTGACTTCTCTTTATCTGTATCTTTTTTTATTCGTGCAATCTTGAGTTTTTCTTTTTCACGCTAGCACAATCTTGTAATTGTTTAAAAGCTTGCATTATTAAACACTCGTCACATTTAATATCAGCATAGAGAATTCAGCCCATTCAGCATAAAGCATTCAGCCAAGCATTGAGTTTGTATATAATTTGTAAAACTCCATCCTCTATGAGCAATGTCCATAAAAGTAGATTATAGTATAATCTCTTATAAACAATATTATTGCAATACAACATAGTGATCGATGATCAAATTTAATTTTGGAACTACTACTTTCGTTGGTAACACTCATCAATTAAATTTTGAATGAAATAATCTAGTTGAATGTGCACATAACATTAATTTACATAACAATTAAAAAAAGTATATACTGTTCGTAGGATATTGAATAATATATATACCAAAGTAGAGATTAACAAAGGTTTGCTAATTCAATTAATTACGAATGAAATAATCAAGTTCAATGTAAGCTAACAAAAATTAGGTGTAGCCTGACGTAAGGGTCCAGCGCACAATATATAGGTATGTATTAGGCATGTTGGAATGGAGGAATATATTGATTAGGTTGAAGGGATTTATTGTTAATTTTTCAGATAAGGGTGAATTTCTTTGAGGACCATAGTTTTTTGAGACGTTCTTTGCTAGTTTTGTAAAACAGCAAATCTCTGTCGTTTTCCTTCAAGAAGAATGAACTATATAGATATTGCGGTCTTTGGTATAAGTGTAGCTTACGCATTATGGTGGACTGGTTTTGATTAACTTTTACAGTTTGGATTAGTTTTGCTGTTGATCTCGTGAGTACCCAATGAGATAGTTCGCGACTTCTTTGGTTCTTACTAAAATAATGTACAGTAGGCGTGTCCTAGATTTATCTTCCTTGAAAAATTGTCATTGTTCTTGGGGAGCTGACCATTTCACGAGCAGACCTATTCACCGACTACATCCCTTGTCCGAATGCTTTCAGAAGCTCAACTTATTCAATATCCTATCCTGAATTTTCTTATTGTTTATTGGCTTTTTACATTAGCATCGCCTTATTTTCGGTTTTTGATTTTTGGTATAATTTAACGAACCAATCCTCGATGTTTTCCGCCAAACCCCTCACATCACTAATACTTAGTTTGTATTAGTGCAATTTATTATAGTTAGGCGGTTAGGCCTATTGTGAATATTTAACCTCTAGTGGATGCCTCTAATAATATTACCATAGTCTAAAAAATATTGCAAAACACCACCAGTTCAGATGCAATTGATGAAAAATCCCCACTTTAAATAGTTGGGATTTTGCATCAGGCAATTGATTTTACATCTTTGCATCAATCATTAATTGCAACTAGCAACGCTGGGTCGGGCTCCGCTGCGGCACTCGGTCGCAGTAACGAAAACCCACCTTTAGGAGTACAGTAAAACCTCGATTAAACGGTACCCTCGGGACCGGGACCGTGACGGATGACCGAATAGACGGATAACAGAAATAACATGATTTTAAAATAGGAATAAACAAAACTAAACAATGTTAAAGTAAATAATAAAAATTATTTTAATAAGAAAAGGATGAAATATCAACTACTGTATATTTATGTACTGAACATTAATGTAAAAACTTGAGTAATATATTGAAAAAATGAAAACGTTGAAACAATTTTGCTCTAGGGGGAAGCGGTTAACAGAGTCTGACGGTTAATCGAGTTTTTACTTTACATTTGAATTTTCTTTTATTTACATTTTTTTGTTTTTACTTTACATTTGAATTTTCTTCGGTTTTCCTATCAACTTTCTTGCCTGTATTTCCCAGCCTGTTATCCATTATTTCTTATGCAATGCTTGCTTCCTTAGTCTTCCCTTCATTGTTCTTTTGTTGAATTTTTATTGTTTATCGAATATCCCATCGATATCTGTCTTAT
The DNA here is from genome assembly GCA_017141395.1 of Laodelphax striatellus. Classification (NCBI taxonomy): domain Eukaryota; kingdom Metazoa; phylum Arthropoda; class Insecta; order Hemiptera; family Delphacidae; genus Laodelphax; species Laodelphax striatellus. Next base: position 10,720,236 of record CM029535.1, on the reverse strand, counting down.
TTTTGTCCCATATTTTCACTGCTAAGCGAAGTCTTACTTACTGTTGTTTGGTTTGCGTTGATAGTGTTTTTATCAAAGTATACCCGTTTTGTGAATGTGCTTTGGCTGAAGAGAACGTTTAACTTTGAGGCTGTAGAAAAGCATTTTCATGCGCTTATTTTATTTATTCATTGAGCTGTTTTAATTGAACATTTTTAATGTAATACGCTATTAAATTTCCAGGTTACTAATATAATTATAAACGCTTCAAGTGTATTATTAGTTTTCTATTACTGTATAAATAAATTGAATAATCATTGATTGTTGTTTCTCAAGGTTTTTATTTATTTATTATAATGGAAATTCTTCGTTATTATATTATTATTCATCCATATTCCAACAATAGCCTACACACCATTCTACTGAAAGGAAAACAGGTAATAATTACATATAAAATTTAAAAAAAGATGACTCTTTAAGATTTAAAATTAAAGGTAAATTATTAAAAACATATATTGAACATTATTAAACAACAAGACAAAGAGTCTATAACTGTCGTAGTTTGAGTGTACTTGAAAAGTAATTTATGAACTTGATTGCGTCAGCTCAGTGTTTATAATTATAAAAAAATATCACTACAACTCGTAATTTAGAAAAATGCTTTAAAGTCCTGTTTAGAGCTTCATTATATATTTTTTTTAATCACATTTATTGAGAATAAATAGAAAATTGTGAATAGGAGAGAAAAGTGTAAACTATTAATAGAAATAAAGTTACACTTCTGTAGATTGTGTTCTTTGTGCAGACGGCATTTTGATATTGTTCATATAAATTATGATCTCTTGACTATAGACCTCATATAAAAAAATTACTTTGAAGGTAATGTGTTGAACGGTTGATTAAGTTTACTATTTGTGATTATGGTTACAATTGTCCAATTCACTCTGTCGTTAAATCTTCAAGTTGTTGCTCGTTTTTCTTCAAGTTGCAATTTGTTTTTTGATGCAAGGTTTGTATGGATGGATTTCCAATTTAGAAATGAGGTTATCCAGGTCATCAGTATGCTTCCTGGTTAGTTTTGAGAACTGCAAAAGTTGTAAACTGTTGCAACTCGACTGTGGATGGTAATAGCGGTTTGTCGCAAGTTTGCTTAATTTATTGAATTTTTGTCTCAGTTAAAATTGTTTCTAGCTTGATCTTCTTGGGGTTGTCTCTCAGTTCGATCAATTTTCTTGTCCAGTAGTTGTTAGCTGACCTTGGAGGTTTTTTAGGTGGATGAACAGCTAAACAACAGCTAACAACTAAAGTCTTTTGAAGTACAGTATAAGTTTGGAAGTTGATTAGACGATTGAAAAGTCCTCTTGATGAATGAATGAGCAAAGCTATCATTATTTCTCTCCCAACTAATTATCCAATGTGGTACTCCTTCAGAGTGTCTAGTTTGTTTTCTTCCAGTCGTGAAGATTATTCACAGTTCTTTGAGGATTTCCTTTTTCGGGAGACTGGTTCATGCTTAAGCACATGTTGAGTCTTTGAATACGCTTGAAAAATGTTTCAACACTGTAGAATGATAGTAGGCCTATTATATCAATAAAGCAAATACAATATTTTGGGAAGGAAAACAGGCAATCGCTAAATGTTTTCGCTCAATTTCTTCAACTCCTGGATATATTCTAAAAATGAAGTTAGGTCCAAATTCCAGTTTTTTTTTATCAAAGATTAAAACTTGAAAAATAATAATAATAAATAATTCTCAATCCCTCCATGTACGTCGGCCCGTTGTGTGGCGAAAAGTATCGTACGCGACTCGCCCGGGAAAGAGTTTACGGTACTCGCATATCTTGCCGAGCCCGGGAAGATATGCGCGTACCGTATACACCTTCCAGGGTGAGACGCGTACTACGTTTCGACACACTACGGGCCGTCGTATATGGAGGGATTGAGGACAAACTGAAAATAGTTGCAATTCTAAAACAGTGAATATTACTGACGGAAACAAATTTAAATCATGATGTGGATTTTGAAATAAACTTATATTAATTTAATGCTATTGAAACAATTAATATATTCAGTAACAGACCACCACCAATACAATAATTGATTTCATAGCAACAAATTAATTCTAATATTTGTCCGTCGGTTGATGATTCAAACTGAATAAGGTTATAGCGCGCCGAGAAACAGACTATCTAGTGGTTCGATTATGAACTGAAACTTGACGCGAATATCACCTGATTTTACAGTACTCCAGCTGTCTTTACCGTGCTCCAGCTGACTTTGCAGTGCTGTGAACCTAGTAGCCTGTTGAATCTTGATAATCTTTTTCGACCAAAGACCAGAAAGTGTCTATTCTACCAAACTTTCGAAGGAAACTTTCATTTCCATTCAATGTTGTCTTTCATAAAACTCTTGCATCACCTGGCGTACCTGAAGAGTTCTGAGATTTATTTATCTCTGGCTCTGGTGAATGCATTTTGGAAGCTTTTCTCAGGTGAGTCAGAAAAGAGCTTGTCTCTTGATAGAAAGTTAAGAATATTATAGATTATTGTATGTAAGAATTATTTTTATTATATTCCATCCTTGATAAAGCAGTCAATTTTCTCCCAAATACTAACTGGCGAATTGAAGTTCACAGAACTCGCATTATTGAGAGTAAAATAAAATTTATGTACTCTGTCTGATAATATTTGATAATTGATAATATTTATTCACAGCCAATAATACAGTTTGTATAACAAGACAGAGTCAAACAGTTATCTAGTTAACAGTCTTTTCTATACTACAGTCATTTATACATGAAAAATGGAGCATACATTCAAACATGTCTGTTTTTTATTAAGTCTGTTGAAAATGACCAATCCACATTTGTGAAGAATTCCACATTTCTCCAGTCAGAGTGAGTAATTTCCTGCAATAGTTATTGCGCGAAGAGAACAGCTTTTGCCAAGAAGTGCGCAGAGTTGAGATAGCGGCTGATACAATTCTGCCAACCTTGCGCCCAATAATGTACCTACTCTCTCGCTATATAAAAGTGACTACGAATTTTATAACGAAACATAACATTGTAAAGAATGTAATTTGCGTGAACTATAGCAAAAAATAGAAATCAGCTATAGCTGTATTTTGGAATTAACATGGATAGTGTAAGTGACGAAGAGTTGGCGGCAATGCTATTACAATGTTGCACTGGGATCATTATTTTGAATCAGCTGATCCCATTTCATTAACATTGTGCAACCCAACATTAGATGTTGATGGTGGGTTGCACCAACCGGGATTTGAATTTCATTTCAAGCCTAAGCAAAATTATTAAATTGTTATATAATTTGCATGCTAATTTTTCTGTATTGAACTTCGAGTTGGCTATCTGAAAACCCTTAAATACCTGGCTAATAAAATAATTTTGAATAGCCTATATTCATTCACAGAATTTATAAATACCCAGGTATTTACTCTCAATCATAAGTACTCGAGTAGGCAATATTTTTTATACTTGATTCTATATACTTGGGTAAAGAGCGTGCCATCTAAGTTGGCGTCTAGGGGAGGCAGTGCGAGAGAGATGGATAATCTCTCCCACCACGCTTCCCCTCCAGCCACTAAGGCTAGTACAGTCACCTCCAAAATTCTCACTGAAACAAGATTTTCACACTGAAAGTCAGTGAAGTAAATAACATCATACTACTGCAAAGTAACCGAAGCGAATATGAACTTTTTTATAAAGCTGTTTGCCAGCTGAATGAACTTTTGAACTTTACTTTACCGCTAGTCAGCAGGCACTATAGTGGGAGAAAGCGCTCAACGCGCATGCTTCAGTGAGACGCCAATTTAGATGGCACGCTCTGTATTTACCTTCGATTATAAGTACTCGGGTATTTACCCTCAATTATAAATACTTGGGTATTCACCCTCGATTATTAAAAAGCTTGAGTGTTTTATGTTTCTGTAACCAAATCGTATTATACAGGCTGGGTGAAAAGTATTAACCAGACATATTTACTCTAAATTAATTGATATCTCAAAAACGGTTCGATATATCAGTGTGCGGTTTTCGCCATTCACTTTGCCTTGAAACTTCTTATTGAAATCATGTATCGTATAACAACCTCATAATTTGAAAAATAATGTCAAATCCAATATGGCGGACTAAATTTGAAAAAGTCACTGTAAAGTAGTATTTTTGATTTGAGTAGGATCATCAATCATCCCTACCATCAAATTACGTTTGTATTAAGAAATATCAAGCCGTTCTCATACATTCTGACAATGTAAATATGTCTGATTATTTATTAATTGAAATATCTTGAAAACGGTTTGACATGGCGATGTGCGGTTTTCAATTCATTTTCTCTTGAAATTCTGTATCGAAATTATTTATAACATGATCACCTTCCCATTTAAAAAAATGAAGTTAGATTCAATATGGCGGATCCAAGATGGCGGACCAGATTTTTGAAGTCACAATAAAGTAGTTTTTTCAATTTGAGTACGATCCCCAATGTCACCTACCATCAAATTACCTTTATACAAGAAATATTAAGCCGTTTCAAAACTTTTCACCCACCCTGTGTATGCCCGAGATTGACCCATACAAGTTTGCTTGATCGTAGTAATGATCATTTTCAGATACCGATTTGTTAAAAAAATTAAATTTACTGTTGAAAAAGGACACGCATTAATAAATCATATAGAATCATCAGATCAAGCACAATATGCGGTTGAGCAATAGTAAGTATATTATTTTTATTATTATGGAATGTAACTCAGTAGTTTTCAGAATAGATGTTTTGTTTATTTCCCATAACTATCAAGGAAAATTATTAGTTACCTGTTGTGCTACTGTGGTTATTGAGATTTTTAGCAAAATATGCTAAAAAAAGTCCAAGTGGGTTATTTAAAAATTTAGTTCATATCCCATAAAGATTATCCAATTTTCTCAATAATCAGAATACCTCAACTTGAAAATTTGGTCTATATTTTTCTTCAAGATAAGTTTCACACTTTTGAACAAAGTGTTTTGTTGACTTCAATTATTATAAAATAATTTCCCCTGTAAGAAAACGATTGTGCTTCAAAATTGGTCTCGAACTGTTTTTATTGTTGATTACTTACAGAAATGAATCCATCTATTAGAAATAACTAAAAGTTAGTAATGTACCTTACGTTTAGTAAGGTACTAACTTTTAGTTATTCCATTACGTCACAACGTAATGGAATACATTACTATCACTATAGTAACCACAAATGAAATTGTTGCATAGGCCTAATATTAATAAGTATGAATAAAGTAACTGGTGAAACTATTCTAATAATAATATATTATTATAATAATATATATTGAATTTAGTTGAGCCAAATGAGCATAGGGGGATGGTGCTTGGAACATATTGGATTATTTACAATCTCAAGTGAAATTTCTTCCGATATCGTCCATGGTCATAGGTTATAGATTACTTTCCATAAGTCACATTTATGTTGGAAAATGAAAATCTTCCCTCCACCAACAATAATGATTCTTAATGATTTCTATTTCTCATTATCTTTTGTTATTAATAGATATTGTAGGATTTTTTAAGATGGCACCTGGTGAATGATGTGTTACGTCATCCACGCTCTATTTATTCAGGCGCCATCCTACAACAATTTTCTTTCAATTCTCTTCCATAATCGTGTTTGATATTTTTCAGCTTGGAGCTTGATGTACTCGGTATTAAACGCGCTCTTAAAAACTGGAAAAAGTTAGATACTTATATACTTTCAAGAATTGAGAACAGCATGTTTCGAATAAGGTAAAGAGTATGATGAAACTGCCAGTTGCACAAAAGCCAATTAGATTCAACCTCCGTAAAATGACGTCACATAACGTAATCAATGCAAAGTTGCAATTGAACGACGTCTTCTTACGGCAATTAAGTTTGATTGGCTTTTGTGTTATCGGTCAGCAGAGTTTGTAATAAAATATTTGAATACCGTAGACTTGGAGACGTGACCAGTATCGGATTTTAGAAATTGAAGATCCACCATCAAAGGGAAAGATAGCTCATCCGAATGGCGCTGAAATAGAGCAATGCTATTTTTTATATTTGCTCAGTCATCCCAAATCCCTCTTAAGATATCCTACGTAACTAGCGCTCTTCATGTCCTGAATATTTTCTTACAAACTCTGATTGATACTGACTTGAGGCGACAATTTTATCTGCAGTGGTGATAATTTATTATAATAATTGTCATGAATGTTTTCTTGTAAACTTTTTAGTCGATACTGCCTTGAGACAACAATTTTATCGTTCAAGTAAGTTGTATGGGATGGCTTCTAGAACTTATTTCGCATGTTGCTTAGATCGCATGTTTTGTTTGGCTTATTCCTTGTAACCCTCCTCTAAATCTCTTCTTCTTTCTTTGCTTAATAATATATGTGTTCTCTTTTACAGCTTTTGTGTTTTACATAAGAGTTCTTCTTTCAGGGTTTCTTCTTTCACAGATTCTCTGTTGTCTTACCTCTGTGTTATCTTTGTTTCAGGCCGTTATAATAAGTTTTCTTGGACGGATTTAATTTGTAATCATTAAAATAGATATTTATTAAAACATATTATTCTAGAGAATAAAGTACTCAATATTTATAAATAATTATATAAATGCATTTATTGCCATGAAAACTTGTTGAAGGAACTGATGATGGATGGAATGAATAACTTATCTCATCACATTCTAATCACAGTTTATATTGAATCATAATGGTGAATCATCGGTTGAATGTTTTTTCCACATTATTTATGACGTGTTTTATTCAGGTTGAAGATTTTTCTTCACATTCATATCACTGTTTATATTGAATTTATTATCTTATGATACTGAACTATTGAACTATTCTGATTCAACTATCTGATGAATGCATTATTATTATTTGTAAGTTTTGACTTAGTGGCGAATGTGTATTCGCTGTGTGCACGTAGGTGGTGGGGATAATAAAATCGTGATTATTTGTGATCGAAAACGGGAAATTTAACATGAGAAAGGATAGGGAATAAGCATTTACAATGCATTTAAAGTAGTGTCGCATTCCTAATTGTATAGATACCGTTAACAATAGTAATTACGTCTTCTATTCCTTCCATATTTCCAAACGTAAATTGATTTAACAAAGAAATCGGATCCCAGTTTTGAATTTTAATCGAGTGAAAAATCCAGTTTAAAAGCATATGGTTGATTCTAACCAATGGGAATAAACTCAGCTGTGACGTCTGCTCAATCAGCTTGAAACATAACCTTTTAAGTTGATTTTAAAACTTGAATTGAAGATTATAATAATGTTTAAGAACATGCGATGTGTTAATTTTATCATTCTAAATATAATTCCACAATTGATAAGTAGGAAAAATAGCGACAGGGAATTCTGTTTCAATTATAAACTAATTTTTACGTACTTGAGCCTATCCTTTTTACATGTTGAATTTCCTGGAAAGATGCATACGATTATCCGCCAGAGCGCAGGACCGTAGATGATTAAAATTATTCAATTCAATTAATAGTATCAGAACAAATAGCTCTGTTGTAACTATTTCTATGAAACTTGAATATATTCAAAAGACTTCAATAATTACAGGCGAAGATGAAACTAAGGAGTCTTCTATTTTACTGAACCATAATACTAACCATTAGTGTAGTTATCATTTTATTAACAGCACTGTATTGAATAAAATAGTTTCAGTAATGAATAAATATAAAGAAATCATTTCTCGGATTGTGTGAACTGTGTATTATATTCGCACTCATCATACATTTGTGTCACATTTTTATCATGAAATTATTGAGCCAATCAAATTGTATCTAAGTGGAAAAAATGTATGACTGTGTGATAAACTCCCTAAATTTATTAATCTATTTTTTTCAGTAATTACGTAATGCTGGGTCTTGCCCTGCGTCTGGTATTGGATGCCTTACGAAAACCGCACGGCACAAAAATGTACTATTTCGGAATAGCTGCCTTGGATCGTTTCAAATCAAAACTGAAGGAATACCAAAAGTACTGTGAACATGTCATTGCTATACCACACTTCAAAGAGTTTCCTGGGCATTTGATTGAGGTACTTGTTTTTTTAATATAACCATTTGATTAAAATTTAGAAAAGTGACATTATAAACGTGGTAATGAAAAGTAGGATCATATAATCAAAAAACATGTGATAAATGCTGAATATGAACATTATTAACCATATTTTATGATTCAGTGGAATTTTTGAAGTCTTTAAAAAGGTCTTTTAAAGACGTTAAAGGTCTTTAAGACTTTTAAGTCTTTTGATTATTGTGTCGAAGTCACTGTTAAATTATGACCAAAAACAGCTGATTTCTGACAAGTTAAATGGATCGTGCTATAAATAAATTTCGAACCACCAATTAAATTTTAATGGAATGAAGTAATTTATGTCTTTCGGGTGGCTCTAATGGCTTCAACGATTTTGAAAAAAATTCACAAAAGATTCAACATACAGGTATTCATTACAATAATTATTAATTTTTTTGTGCTTAAAAATGTAAATATTCCAGTTTTGTTCGTCTTATCACATTTCCAAATATTTAAATTATTTTATCTTCTATTTGCAGTATTTGGAATACGGACTTCAGGGTCAGGAGCCCCCCAACCGACCCCAGGGTCCCGTTCTGCCCGCTGCCATAATGAATAGCCTATCTGCCACCACCTACAAAGGCATCACACCTACAACGATTACTACAACTATTACATGCTCTGTTCTAACAAAAACAACAACCACAACATCTGTTATGGGTGCAAGAGTAAGTCTAAAATAATATCCCCATCTACTCTAGAAAGAATCCGTTCCTAGAAGGTTTCTTTTAATTTTTTTATGTGACTCAAAACACATTTAATAGCAAATCGTGACACAGGTAATCAAGCTAGTCAGCTTGACACCCTGTATATGTTTGGTTCCTACTAGAAATATATTGCACTAAAAATATGCAACTTAAACTAAATTTGTCAGAATATGACGTGATTTCAAAAGCATTCCGTTTATGAATGCTGAATTAATCGATTAATCTACCAGCTCCTTAGAATAATGATTTCATCACCAAGTTACAGATGACTTAATTCATGAAATTAAACTTGGAAATTGTTATACCGGCTCTGTTGTGCAGTTGGTAATAAGTTATTTTTAATACTGCACATTTAATGTGACTGAAATAATTATTTATTGAACAATTTTTCATGGTTTTATTTTATTTGTTTGTAGCCTTCCATTGCAAATGCCACAAACATTGACACTTTACTGGTGGCAACTGAAAAGGATGACAAGCTGATTGTTCCGCCTGAAGCAATGCAGGATAAAGTGGCGTTCATCTTCAACAATCTCAGCCAACTTAATCTTCCTGAGAAGGTAACAGGGAAATTCGTTTTTAATTCTTATGAATTTGAAAGTTCAGGAACTATTAGAGGTTCCAATAATTCTCGGTTAGAATGAGTTGCGTTGTGAACTAATTTTAGAAATCTTAGTATGTTATTTAACATCAACACAGTAATTTTTTAAGGGGTTTATCTTTTTCAACTTCAAGGGTTGGTTGCTCAAAAGTGGATCTTTGATTAGTAACAAGAAACAACGTTGTTTATTGAAGACAAAGGAATTTGTGCAACTGGGACGTAAATTTGGCTAGAACTATTAAATTGATACATGTATTTGTATGTGTTGCTGTGAATTCAATTGCATTTGGTTTCATTACCTTTGTGAAAGTGTTACAGATCACCAATTATTTTAAATTGAAAACTTTCAAAAGGTGAAAAAATTCACCAGTAAATTAGTAAAATTTTCATCATAATTCTTAGAAATTTAAAAGAACAAAAAATAGATTTTGTTGATTACAGATAATAGATCTATTTTAGAATTTGAATAGTTATTAAAACTTATGAATGTTTTATTATATAGTATAGTATTATTTATTTGTGTTATTATAACGGAAATGTTTTCTATTTTATCATGGTTTTGCTCTAATCACTTCCAAAAGTTGTTGAAATCTCTTATGTGGATAACGATTTCATACACGTTTCACAAACTCATAGCTTACAATCCATACATTCTCATTCCTATTTTTTATACAATCTTAGCATTTTACTTTGTACATTTATTGTTACGGTCTGTTCTAGCTTATAATCTATTTCACTTGAATAATAATTTTGCTATTTACTTTGTGTGATTTACTCTTGTAAAATGAAATATTCTGCTTTGCAGTGTGATGAGTTGCGAGACCTCGTCACAGAAGAGTACTTTCCATGGATTTCACAGTATCTGGTAATGAAGAGAGCCAGCATAGAACTGAATTTTCACACACTCTACTCGAATTTTCTTGACGTTTTGAAAATTAACGACGTGAAGAAAATGGTGCTTGTTGAAACGTATAGGAACATTAGAGTAAGTATTATCTTTCCGTTATTCAGTACTAGATTTGAATACTAAAAAAATTTGGTAACATTTTTCTCTTGAAAAAGTTTATTTTGAAATGTGACAGTCCCTTTAAAATAATTTGTCAAAGTTAACTTCATTTCTTATTATTTGTCAAGTTTATTTTGTACCTATCTATTTATGAACTCCACAAAATGTCTGCAACACTTCGTAATTTAACACAGCAAGTATGTGTTTCTTTTAAATCATTTTCTGAATAAACTTGAATGCTTTTCACAATTTTTTTCAAATTACTTACACTGAGAATAGACAAACAAAAACTACTTGAAAATTTATATACAGATGATGTGAGCGTTTGAGTGAGCAAATTCATCTGGATTTGTTAATTCAACATGTACTTTCTCATACAAGTATCCAAATGTAAAGGTACCTCAAAGTACAGCTTCCTTTTCCCTCTGAAACCTTGGACATCCTTTTCCAAGAATGGACATTTACATGTCCAAACTTCGCCGTTTCATGTAGATAAATCTCACTTATATTAACATTTTCATATTGCATATAGTACTTATATTGTTAAAAATTATTAGTCATATTCATAAAATTAAAAACTATATTACTTTTACTTACAACTTCTGTAATCTAGAATCTAAGCAGTTATAATTATTGTTATCTACATGAATAAAGTAATCTAATCTAAACCTTCCTTTCCTATCCCCTACTCCCTTCCTCTCCTCTTTTCCCTTTTTATCCCCTATTTCTTCCTATTTTCCATACCTATTCCTTCCTATCATCTTCCTATTTCCTCTGCCATTAAATTTGTCTGATTAATTGTTGCTAGGTATTACTGCGAAGCGACAAAGGGATAGCGAATTTCTCGGACCGTTCGCTGCTGAAAAATCTGGGCCACTGGCTGGGGATGCTGACTCTGGGCCGCAACAAGCCGATACTTCAGGTCGACCTTGACGTCAAGTCGCTGCTGGCTGAGGCTTACAGCAAGGGCCAACAGGAGCTGCTCTATGTTGTCCCTTTTGTTGCTAAGGTCCTCGAATCATGCTGCAAGAGTCGGGTAAGTCTCTCTCTCTCTATAAATACAATTGATCATTTCCAACTGTTCTCTCTAGGCAGGTGTACACGATAAAATTAACTTAAATTGAGTTCAACTTATTAAAATTAAACCATAAAATTAACTTGAATTAAATTAAGAGGGGGCAGTAGTAGTCTGCCGTATAGGATTATGTCCCATAAGAACAATGTTATTTTTTGTAATCTTTTGAAACATATAGCACCGTCATTTTTTTACATAAAATTACGTTTGATGTGTCATTTGAAAGAGAATATTATTCTTTAGGGGGTGGTCTTTTTCGAATTTTAAATATTCCTTTTAAAAAACCCATAAAATATGGAATTTGATATTTTATGGGTTTTTAAAAGGAATATTTAAATTCGAAAAGACCACCCATAGAATATTCTCTTTCAAATGACACATCACGTCAATAAACAAAATAAGTTCTAATTTTTTGGATCGAACTGCTATGTTAACACTAATGTTTTCACACTAGAATTGACGACATGCAGTCAAATTTTTCTGTAAATAACATAAATGTTACTCACTGGACTGGAGCGCTTTCAAGTTCCTTGGAACTCTTTTTCAACAGTAATACAAAAATAACATTGTTCTTATGGGACCAGCGACCACATAATACATTATTTTGTATTATGTGGTCGCTATATGGGACATAATCTAATTTGGCCGTCTACAACTGCCCCCTCTTAACTCATCCGATTGATCAGTCGTACCTATTTCACTATTTCCAGCTGTTCTCTCAAGGCAGTATTTGACATGACTTAGAAAGACATCAGATTTTGGAAAAGGTTTATTTTTAGAAACTTAACCTTTTTATTGTTTAACGTGATAAAACAGTAATGCGACCAGCGAGTACATTGCTTATTCATATCAGTTACATAATTACTCATATATTGAACAAAAACCAGGTGAATTTAACCGCCGAGATAATCTCAATGAAGTATCATTGTTTTTTCAAAACGTTATTAAAGTTAATTTCAATTCGCTTTCGTGCAATAAGCTGTAAACTCTATCATCCACACTAACTTGTGTCCCATTGCGTTTTAAAATATTCAATCTCCCCTGTATGATTTCTTTTAAAACATTTGATAAAACTTAATCTATGCGTATGTAAAAATATATCCATAGATTATCGATAAACTGAAAACTTCAATAAATATTCACTGAACAATCCATCCAGTTATCTTTTATTTGCAGTCATCGGTTTATTTAGGAAATGATAGTTCTAGTCAGAAATAGTGTTAGTTTCTACTAGCACTATTCATTGATTCTCATTTCAGGTCTTGACTGGATGTGCTTTGGAGGTGAATACAGTTATTGTACCATGCTGAGTTAACCGAGAGTATATTTTTCTGTAACTGACCACTTTCCCAATAGATTTGTTGAAATTCACCTTTTGAGCTTGTTGTTATTGTATGCTTGTTTACTTTGTATTGCTGACAACCAGTTGAAAGTCATTGAAAGTTGGATAATTAGAAAGAAATATTTAGGAGTGAATTTTGACTAGTATTTAACTCAATGTATTGAATTAACTAACTGTAGACTAATGTAATTGCAGCGTTAGTGTTGAATAACAAGTTTGCAATTAGTATTTGCTGTTTGTAACGTTTGGCTCCTTAATATTATTTACTGATAACAGTATTATAATAGTTTTGTTATCTCATAAAATGTATATTATAATTTAAAATATACTCATATGTTGCTATTAACCTTGGAAATATCAACTATCTAACTTTCTCCATCTCACTTCAAGCCCAACAAGTTCTTTTTATTAATCCAACTAATATTTTTACTTGACTGGAGTATTGTTGCTTTTTTCAAATATCGATCGATACTTGGTCTGATAGAAATAATTCAATAATTGTATTATTAAATAAGTATTTCTGTAATAATTTTATTTTTGTTTCAGGTTTTTAAACCACCAAACCCATGGACCATGGGAATTATGAACGTTCTATCAGAACTGCATTCAGAACCCGGCTTGAAATTGAACCTCAAGTTTGAAATTGAAGTATTGTGCAAGAACTTGTCCCTGGATGTAGCTGTAAGTAATCTCAATCATTTTTCCGTTGCACGCTAAAATACACTCAAAAAAGAAATATTTACAGTAGTTTGAATTATCAATGTGAACATGAAGCCTTCATTTAAAATATTAATTTATCAAAATAATGAATGAACACGCACTGGACATAAATAATTACATTATTGATTATTTGTGCTAGATGAAAGCATTGCATTTAAAATATTTATTGAAACATCTACAATAGTTTGAATTATCATATCGTTTTCATGACTTTGTCAACATTTTTCTTGATAAGTATGTATATTTTCTAGGCTAGGCTATTGACTAGGCTATGTCATCTTTGCAAAGAAAATTCATTTATATATGTTTTTTGTGTCATTAACGCTCGGTTGCTCAGTCGCAGTTTGAACCTAGTCAAAATTTGAACGCGTTCAAATATTGAACTTTTCAAAAATTGAACATACATCAGATTTTATTGAGGTTAGAGTTCTATCAATATTAGGAATTTGCTCGGAGGAAAAATTTCAAGAGGAAAGAACTTTATTATATTAATTCTAATATAATATTTAGATTCATTTTAAAACAACGAAAGCAACAACCATTATTGAAAGCAAAAAGAAACGCAAAAATGAAGGCTTTGTAATGGGAGCTGTTTGAAATATCCGGGTTTTTTAACTGAGTTGACTGACCAACCGAGCGTAAGTGACATTTGACGATGACCGTAGTGCAAATTTGACAAATGTGCTAATGACAATGAGAAAAGTTGACCATAGTGCCGATGATCGATGGCAAAAAAGGTATTAATCTATTTCTTTCTATCTATCTACTGTATTATCAATCTATCCATTATTTTTTTCCTATTTTATGGTATTTATATATTATGGTATTTTCCTTCCATTTTCAAAAATACTTGAATGAAATTGGCTGACCATTTTTGAGGTCAACGAGGAGTTTGCCGTCTCTACTTATCGCTGCCAGAGGGATCGGCCTCTTTGATTTTGTTGACTTGTTCTCTGCCGTCGTCCCTTCCTTCTGGGACTCTGGAACAGGGCTCATCTCATTCATGGAAGAGTTATTGATTCTTTTCAACTTCAAATAATAATTTACGTTTACTTATTATAAACGTTTCTTTCTTATTGTGCTATAGTTATCTTTATTTTATCATTAGTATTTTTCTTCATATTTTTTTCTTCTTTTTTGTGCCAGTTATTACTTTATTCGAAATCATCAAATCTCTTTAATGTTATTTAATTTCTTCGTCAATCCTTTCTCTCAGAGCTTACAGGCAATTTGACAATTTTGACCTATGTAAGCTCTTCCATCTTCTACTCAAAAAAATAAAAATGCTAGTTTTATTCTTATATGTACGGTACATAGATACTATTGGGAGTCCTAATTTATTAGTATTTTTGCTCTATAGTTTATAAAATTCTTTTTTTCCACTGCTGTAGATTTCAATTTATTATACTCATATTTTGTATATTGTTTAGGACCTAACACCGGGCATATTCCTGAAGGATCCGGAAAACCTGAAGAACCTGGAGCACCAGCTGTCATCGCCAAAGAACAGCAGCAAGGCGGAGCAGTCAACGCCAGTGCCTGTGGGGGCGCCACAGCCGTCGGCCTACATTGCGGCGGCCCCTCCGCCCCCGCAGGTGGCCGGGCCCCCGCCCCCACAGCCTCCGCAACAACAACAGCCGCCTCCGCAGCAACATGGTCAGTTCAGCTCTGATCATTCTCTTTGATTTAGTACGGTTTATAAGATACAGCTTGTGCTCTGGTCATGACCATCCTTACCAATTTTTGTCAGCTTGACATTTGGTCGAGACATTTTTTTTCATTGTCTGATTTTCTAAATTTGAAGAGGGACAGTTTTGGGCTTAAGCCTGTTGAACCTTTCATTTAGTATTATGTGTACATTACTGAATAAATAAATACTGCTAATAATTACTTCAGCTAAGATTATGCCATGAAAAATTAAATAATGTTTTACTCTCTTCTAAATTTCTAAATATAACAAAATACCAATTATCTAATAATAATTATAATTCATTGAAGAACATACAGAGCTATACAGAGGGGTACAAATGTAGATAAACACTTTTAGTTAACTGTGAAGACGAATAGTTTGAAAACAAAGGAAAGTAAGTGTATTGGTCAAGTACAACACTTTTAAGAGCTAATTTCTGTTTGTTTTTCAACACTTGAAGTAGATTGTGAAAGTTTAGATTTTGTATAAGCCAACTTACTTTCTACTTGAATATTTAATGAAATAGAAATGAATATTTCATTACTGTATACCTACTTTTGCACCCCTTTGTCCATAAATTATATAATATATAATTGAATTAATGAATGAATAATCAATGAATCATGGTTTCTTTTTCATGTTATGAATAACACAACATTTTTAAATCATTCAACAAAATTCGGGAGAGATACAGTTTTGGATTAAGTCTTTTCTTTGCTATGTATTGTGTCCGATTGAATATTTGTTTGTGTTGCAGTGGTAGTGGCCGCGCCAATGCCAGTGGTGGGTAGCGGTGGCGGTGAGGATGTGGGTGGCGGCAGCGTGACTCCGGCGCCCGTGGCGGTGAGCAGTTCGACGCCCACGCCCGGGGGCGGCATGAGCACGCCGACCATGAATCCGCCCGAGCCGAGGTTCAGCTACGCCCAGCTCAACGTCAACAACATCGCTTCGCTCGCGCCCCACATCACCGTCAACACTCAGGTCACTTGCTCTTATTAGCCAACGAAAATTAACTTGTCATAAATCAGCTGATCCAGTAATAATTATGTCTAACAGTGATTTCGACTACAATACTTGAAATAGGCAGGCAAAAAGTACCAGAAAGTCTAAAGAACCTTTCTTTAAAAGACCTTTTTATTGATGATTCTAAACGATTTTTATTTGAATTATTATAGCACGATCCTTTTAACTTGTCAGAAATCAGCTGTTTCGGTAATAATTAAACAGTGATTTCGACATAATAGACTTAAAAGGCTTTTAAGAAGTCTTATACGTAACAATGCTTCAAAGTCTTTAGAAGACCTTTTAATTTTAAAAGAAGACCTTTTCAAAGAATAACTTTTAAAAGACCCTTTTCAATAATCTGCGAGATTCAGCATTTGTGGGTTAAAATATTGAAATAAGCTATTGCTCTTTGAAACAGCTGATTTCTGACAAGTTGAATAGGCATCCTGCGGGTTATAGCTATGGATTTTCCTTGAAATCCGGCTCTAGTCATGTCTCTCGAGATTAGCTGATTTTTTAGTTCTGCAGCAAGAAAATTTAAATTGACGTTACGGTTCTACCAACATGGTCAACTCCATTTTTCACTGGAGGGAAGATCAAAGTTGCGGTTAGCTGTAAAAAAATGTCAGAGAAGGGGGAAGCTATTTTGCAAACAACCAGTGGTTTTGGAGGCTTCATTAATAATTTCGTATTCCCATTTTGGATTTCGTATTAACTGTTCTATATTGTACATACATTACTATTTCATGCTTTAAATTTTTCGTTCAAAATTCAATATTTTTCTGAATATTTCGTGTTTTTGTCATGTGTTACTGTTTTATAAACTTTAAGAATTTCATATATTAAAAAATAACTTTCTTTCAAAATTAGTGAACATTTTGCAAAGTGAAATAGAACTTCAACCTAATGGAATTGGGATATACACGGCGAGGTGGAACTACCTTCGGGTCTCCCCACCAACCAAAGTCCAGTGCCTAACTTGAATTAGCCTAATAGGGGAAATAGTGAAATTACTATATTAGACTGAAAATTAATATCAATCATACGAATCAACATACTCTATAATATTTATCAAAACTTGTCAATGCCAGCTGTTTCAAATAAAATCCTTTTTCACTATATTATTTTCACTTGAATTATTAACTTTCCTTCACTAATACACAAGCATGGCGAGCATATAAAATCCTAACAGTTAATTTAATTTCTTGGGTCATGGTTGGAGAGGCTTTTTATGACTTTTTATTTATCAATAATCTTGAATGAATGTTAATACTGTAGTACGGGGTCCTCACATGACACTTCAGGAAATAATAATTATTCTTGACTTAACTGTAGCACTGTGGTCATACAACATCGAAAGGTCTAATGTTGAAAATGTTGTGTGTTTCAGCTGGCCCTATTCCAAGCACATCCACAGCTGAAGCACCTGGTGAGACAGGCCGTGGAGCGATCGGTCACAGAATGGATCCATCCCGTTGTCGACAGGTCGGTGAAGATCGCCCTGACCACCGCCGAACAAATTGTGAA
This sequence comes from Laodelphax striatellus, assembly GCA_017141395.1. Taxonomy (NCBI): domain Eukaryota; kingdom Metazoa; phylum Arthropoda; class Insecta; order Hemiptera; family Delphacidae; genus Laodelphax; species Laodelphax striatellus. The sequence continues at coordinate 10,702,462 of CM029535.1, read as the reverse complement.
GAAGGACTTTGCTCTCGACCCGGAAGAGACCCGCATGCGGGGAGCCGCTCACCACATGGTGCGCCATCTCACCGCCGGAATGGCAATGATCACCTGTCGAGAACAGCTGTTGATGGCTATCACCTCAAATCTAAAGCAGTTGTTGCTCAATGCTCTTCTGGTAAGTGCTCCTTTTTCAATTTCATCTCAACAATTATAGCAGGATCTTTTTAATTTAGGATGGCTTAGTAGATAGAAAACAGCTGATTTCATTATAATCGAAAGTCATCAGCTGTTTTTAAAATTTAAAGAATCCTCACAATAATATTCGTTTAACTAATGTGATAGTAGTGTTTAGATGAATGGATAGCTGATAGATAGATATTTTTAAAGATAGAACGATGGCATAGATAATTAGATAGCTATGAGGTGAATATAGATAGAAAGATAATGAAATATCCTGAATAATGGGCTGAAAATAGATTTAATCAGTTTAGAGATGAGTAGATAGATAGATAGATAGATAGATAGATAGATAGATAGATAGGATAGATAATAGATAGATAGATAGATAGATATTATTTTTATACAATTTAGATATTCCTTAGATTAAGCAACGTCTTGGTGAACTGTTAGATAGATAGATAATAGATAGTAAACATGAGATTTAAAAATGAATTTAGATAGGATAGATATTAGATTAATATAGATAGATAGATAGATAGATAGATAGATAGATAGATATATCAGAGGTATAGTATTTTTCAAAAGATTTGTATTTTTGATATTACAATATTGTAGATAGATGATCTTTTCTGCCATACTCTTCTCTGCTGAGCTCTGACAATTTAATTTCAATATGCTGATTTCATATTTCCTCAACAATACAATGAATTTGAAATTAAATGATATTATTTAGCCAAAATGTAAGCTTGAAGCTCGGACATCAGTTTCAGCTGAGATTAATTTATATGTACAGTTAATATTTCATCGAATACAAGTGGAAGTAACAATGTTTTACAATATTTGATTTTGCAGGGAGCACCAGCACAGAAGGAATTGATCGAACAAGCCGCTACAATCTCAGCCCTGGATAACATCGAGCTGGGATGTGCTTTCATACAGAAGACAGCCGTCGAAAAGGCATTGTCAGAAGTCGACAAACACCTCATGCCGGTAGGAAAATCTATAATAATAATTAGGCTTTCGCTATCTCAGTATCTCAAAAAACATTGAAATTTGAAAGGTTGTAGTTTAATTATCGGTTAATGACTCCGACCATTTTAATCCTTGAATAGGGCTTTAAAAAGGATCACAATCATAATACTTGGTGTTATGTCTTTGAACACTTTCAATTTTATTCCTCCAAGTAATACGTTCGCGTGAACAATACCTTGTATTCTAATTACCTTGGTAATATCGAACTCAATTCATTTCAATGCTGTTACGAAACTTTATTCCACAAAAATTCAGATAGCAATAAATATTGCACTTATATAGACTACAATTCATAGGAGACTAGAACTATTGTTGGTTTCTTGTTATTTGGTTAGTGCAAGTCTTATTTGAAAAGGTTTTATAACCATGCTGTTACAAACAGTTTAGTTGTCGTCTTTCATCATCACTCCTCTCATTACTCAAGCACAAGTCTAGAGCTCATATGATGATCACCCTTGGGAAAAAACTGATTGCATGCTGACTGATGTAGGACCTGTGACATGTATTTCTATTATTGTGACACTTTCAATTTTGCTGAGCGTTGGCTTGTAAATGCAACTTATTCGTGAAGAACGTGATTTGTAATATCGAACTCAACTCAATTCATATATTTTTATTCATGGGCGGAGTTAGAGGATATTTCCTGAGGGGGCTTCTGACATAAATGTTTTGCTACAAACTATTATATACCTACATTTATAACATTTGCTTCAATAGCTACAATAATTTGGGGGCTTAGCCCCCCAAGCCCCCTTAAATCTGCCCATCTATTTATTCCTCAAAAAATCAGATAATTATGACTCTTGTATACAATCCATAGGAATCCCCTACAAGACTAGAAATATTTTTGGTTTCTTGTAATTTATTCAGTGCAAGTCTTATTTGGTTTTCCAATCATGCTGTTACGAAACTGGTTGTATGCTGACTGATTTACGGTCTGTGACATATTGTAGCCTTTGAATAAAATTTTGTGTGATTTTTGATAATCTCTCAGTAATTTGAGTATGTTTAAATGTATAAACTTATTTGAATATTTTATATGACTTGCCTATTGCTCGTTGTTTGATATCTATTATAAAAGCCTTTTTGGTTTATTGCCTTTTGGCGGAGAGACCCTTTGGGAGGTCTGATAGATAAATATAATAATAAATAAATGAATTTGTTTATTAAACAATGAATTGAAAAATAAATAATCTTTTCTTCTTCTTCTTCTTCTTCTTCTTCTTCTTCTTTTCTTCTTCTTCTTTTCCCATAGCTTTTCCCTATTCAGTCCTTTATTCATATCTTCCTCCTCCACACCATTCTCTCCCCGGTTTCTTACGCCCTAGCCGGTTCCGAAGCACTTCCTTGTCTTCTCTCCATCTTGGGTTTTGGCAAGTGTTTTACAGCCGGATGCCCTTCCTTTTTTTAATGTTGAAAAAATGATATTCTCTGCAATCTGAAATTTGAAGAAATAAAATAAATCTTGAAATGTTTGCTTGCAGGAATTCGAGGGCAAGATAGCGCGCAACGAGGCCGCCGCTACTGCCTTAGCTTTTCCTTGGCTCTCAGTCGCTATTCCATATCTTCCTCCTCCACACCATTCTTCTCCCGGCTTCTACGCTCCCAGCCGGTTCCGAAGCACTTCCTTGTCTTCTCTCCATCTTGGTTTTGGCAAGTGTTTCATGTGCCGGATGCCCTTCCTTTTAATGTTGAAAAAATAATATTCTCTCGCAAATTGAATTCTAAAAATAAAATAAATCTTAAAATGTATTGCTTTGCAGGAATTCGAGAGACGCAAGATAGCGCGGCAACGAAGGCCGCCGCTACTGCGGTGACTCGGCCACACACTGACCTGACCAGGCGGAGCGCATGCCCGAGCAGATCCGGCTGAAGGTGGGCGGCGCGTCGCCGCAGCAGAGCGTAACCCACGAGGCGTCTACGAGGCATTCGCGCGCAACATTCCCGGCTTTCAACCGCTCACCGAACGCGAGGTCGCGCTACTACTGCCCAAACCACCGGCGGTCAGTCCAAATCAAATTTATTGCCGTTTCGGTTTTTGTACAAAGAACAAAACATTTCTAAAGCCCGGTCTAGACGCTACGGTTGTCAAACTTATCAGGATTATTTTAAATTGTCGTAAAACAGTTGATTCAACGTCAGTAAAGGAGCTTAGATCGATCAGCTGTTTTCTGACAGAGTTGAATGGATCTCACAGGATGCTTTTCAACAAGTTCCTTTTTAATTGTCAGAAAACAGCTGATTGATGTAAGCTCGTTTACTGACGTTAAATCAACTGTTTTGACAATTTAAAATAATAATCCTGATAAGTTTGACAAACATAGCGTCTAGATCCGGGCTTTTACACTTCCTACTTTGACAACACTTTTAAGTATAAAAGCAACTCAACCTGACTTACATCATAGTGACGATTGTTTTTCTTTCTTTCAATCTAATAATGTCCAATATCAGGACGAAACGATCGTCACCATGATGTAAGTCGTTCAGGTTTCTAATACACTTTGACTACTTGAAAGTATGAAAGTATTTGCCAAAATCTAAAGTACATCTAAAGTACAGCCACAAGCAGCAATATCTAGTAACCTAGAATTAATTAAAACATTAAAAAAAAACTAAGTACAATATAAAAATTACATGCAAATCTAATTTAAAATTACAAATGTTTAAAATTACAAAATAAATGTTTGAAAGTAAAGATTTTATCAGTAGAAAAAGTATGGATATGGCTAACAGTAGTGTGATTTTATCAGTAGAAAAAAGTTGGATATACAACACAAAAACATTTCTTATAAACTAAAAAAATGGACCCTTTCAGAATAGCAGAGAAGCTTGAGGTTCTGCCAGTTTCCATTTTCTCCAATTTTAGTCATGGGAAATCTTATTTATCTTGGAAGGTATTATAGTGCTGCTGGTATTGCTGGCATTTAATAAGCATTTATCCTTATAAATTATTCATCATTTAGAAAGTGAATAGACTGGTATTATGCCATAAATGTGTTATGTTATTTATTGCAATTTCCATGATAATTTATAATAACGAAAAATTAACGTGTAATATTGTTAATAACTGTATTATTCTATCAATAAACTAGTAGCTGTTCCACTCTGCGAATAACTCTTCTCTTCTACAAAACTTAAATTTTTTAGAGGGGAATAACACAGATTTAATTAATAATAATTCAATAATGAAAATATATCATTTTTATGCTCTAAGATTTACATCTACACTATTCTATGTATTTTGGTAACTTTTATGATCTGAAAACTGAGTTTTGTTTTTTTTTTTTCTCTGCAGGAACAGCAAATGTCAGTTGCATTTCCCAGTGCTCCTGCCCAGTTGGTAAGTTTCAGATTTACCATTTCCTATATCCTGATGTACATTATACTGTTTGAGACTAGAAAGCTTAGGAAGGAATAAGTTGAATCAACAAGGGAGCGAAGGTTGCCTGAATACAGCATAATTTAGAGTGGCTCAGTTTTGATTTCAATGCGATAGACACGGCACTCAGATTCGTGCTCTTTTAAAAGCGAGCTGCTACTTGGTCCTCTCCCTTCTGGCGCAGGAGCTCATGTTTTCAGTCTCGAACAGTGCATGATAATAGCAAATAGCATTTAGTGGCAGTGCCAAAGTTCAATTATTTCATGATTTCAATATGAACAGTATTTCATCCTCCTAAAGAGATCCTTTCAGCTAAATTCTTTAATGTTGGGCCAGTGCTGTTTATATGCTGATCATTATAAACGTTCTGTTGAGAATCATTCAATTTGAGTTTAAGAAATTTTCCTCCATTTTAATCCTAGTTTTAATACATGTTACCTCTTTTGTCTGAACACGAGAAAACTTACCAGGCCCGGAGACTGGAAGGATTGACAGATTGATAGCTATTCCTCGATCCGGTGGGTGGTGTCAAATTTGTTGATTTTTTTTCACCAGAATAAGTTTAAAGAATCATGCTGATGATGATTCTCTGTTCGCCTCGTTACAAGAGAAGTTGAGAAGTATATTCCGATTGGAATTGTGACATCGTCTTGAGCCAGTGACATTCTTCATAACTTCGTCTATGGAAAATACTTTCTCAACTGACCGAATCTTGTTTCATTCAATTATGTTTCCATTGATGTGCTAGAATCATCTCATTTTATTTAGAAATAATTTTCGATGTTCTGAAGAAATTTTTTTTCAAGGATAGGCCTATTCATGGTTCAATAAATTGATTTTTGACAAGGATTTACATTTTAATACTATACACTTTTGTTTATAAATACTACTGTACAGTAGAATGCTAAAAAATACTTTTGCCAAGATTTTTGATGTATTTTTTCTTGAATGTCTTACATTTTATTTATTAACAGCCTATTACTGTTACCATTACTGGTAATTCACTATTACTGTTTTTCTTGAATACCATACATTGTTTTTTATTAATAGCCCATTACTGTACAGTAGAAAGGTAAAAGTTTTGCAAAGATTTTTGGCGTATTCCCTTTTTTAATACTAAGTTACAGTAGAATACTAAACATTTTTGCTAAGATCTTTGATGTTTATTATCGATTAAATTCAATTTTTGATTTACAATTAACGTTATTAAATTTTTCAAACTTTTTTCTGTTGGACTGGCAAATACTATTGTAACATGAGCAGCTCCCGCTTGTAGTGTATCGTAATAATTCAAACATGACGTGTTGTTTTTTTAGCAAAATTATAATGCGACTGACGATATGAGCGTTCTCTACGATAAGCTGATCGCTGACTTTGAGTGCTACCTGCAAACCATGCTGAACAGCTCGTCAGCCAACATGCACATTGGACCTATTCACTCGCTCATCGAATGCTTGCATATGACCCGACGTACCAGAGACACATTGTCAGCAGTCACTCTCATTCAGAAGGTCAATTACTAATTGATATCTATCAATTACTTTTTTCTGTCACTAGACATTTTGTAGGCTATAACTAATGTACATAACTTTGAAAATTAGTCCTCTGTCATCTTACCTTCGCATCAATGCTTCAAATTTTCAAACTTCTTTTTATAACATTAATAGTTTCCAGAGGATGAACTGATGAAACATAAGAATAATTGAAATATTCTGAATAAAATCCGTTAAGAAGCATGAAAGTTCAACGAATAGTCACTGCAAAACCGTGCAATCTAATGATCATTCCTTGTATTATTCCGATATCTTCTTTTGTAATCAGTTTTTGTTAAAATATCTTTTGTATTAGTATTTTTCTTTGGTTGTGTGGAAGAGAGGACCAGGAGTCCCAACTCCGCCCAAATAAATACATTTAATCAATCAATATTGTAACAAGTTTTTGTTGAACTATCTTTTGAATTAGTATTTTTTCTTTGGTTGTGTGGAAGAGACGACCAGGAGTCTAAACTCCGCCCTATTAGAGGTATTCAAGCAATTGCAACCAGTTTTTATCAAACTATCTTTCGTATTTTTATTCTGTTTTAAAAAAACTATTTTTATTTTATTTTAATTTATTTTGTATCTGTATTTTTCCAGGCTGTAGAAGGACTGCTGGACGGCTCAGCTCCTGGCAACGACCCTGAAGCAATAGTTCGCTACAGAGAACTGCACCTTCGAGTGCTGAAAACCCTGCAAGACCCACGTGCCTACGGTATACAGTGGATCAATAAACAAGTGACCCGATGTTTGATTGAGAGTCGCGAAGAGTACAGATACAATCTGGAAGCGGTAGACATTCTCATCCGTCAGCATCTGGTTAACCTCCATCAGTACGACCAGCATATTGCTCAGTCCATGGAAAATGGCATCAACTATGTGGCCGTTGCATTCGCCATGCAATTAGTTCAGCATTACTTGATTGACGACAGAAACAACAGCTATGTCACTGACAACGATCTCTACAACACTATCGATGTGCTGCATAGAATCGCCACCTATCATAGGCAGCCTCCTGAGGGGTGAGTCGGTTTTATTTATGTGCCAAACAAATAACTGGCAAAATCATACGGGTTGATACAAAAGTTTTTCTGAAATATTCACATTTTGAATTTCTTGCTTTTTATCTCTTTGAATTGTCTCGTATAAAAATCCATTTAATATTCATTTATTTGATTCTTTAAAAACTCACACAAAATTCAAATTTATCTTTGTGATCTGATTATATTCACATAATATTCATTTATTTTGTCTCATGCTTTGATCTCTATTTGAATTGTCTCATATCATGCTATTCATGCTTTCCATCTCATTGAATTGTCCCACATCAAAATTCAGCTAATATTCATTTATTTATTTGATTCTTTAAAAACTCACACACAAAGTGTATTTTGTTCGATCATTATTGCCATCTTCATTGACATTATCCGAAAAAAAATGTATCGCATCTCTCTAAATCAGAGAAACTAAAATAACGAAATTAGAAGATACTATTTAATGCTATATTCGGAAAACTATAGCACTGGCAAAAAATTCATATCCTATCCTGAGATGCAATCTACACAACTGCAACACGCGTAATAGAAATAATATTGATCTACCTTAGCATCGACTTGACAAATTTAAAAATTCTACACCTCACAGGTCACGCTTCCTCAATCTACTTCCATCAATACTTGAATCTGAAAGCAGAGTGAATTCATCAAAATTAGAGCAATAGTTGATAGCACAACCAGACTATACAGTTCTAGAATGCATAGATGAACATATTTACCAACATTTGAGAGATATTAAGTTCCTAATGCTATGATCTCATTTCATTTTATATATATTCTTCCAGGACACCCCTGGGTGAAATATCAACTTTTGACGATTCCCCGTTCTATCGACTGTGGCGAAAATACAAAAAAAAAAATCTAAACTAAAACCCACAAAGAGAACAATGTTGGAAAAATTAGCATAACGAGAAAATTCCTACTTAGGCATGCGCGACTGAAAATTTTAGGTATATCAAATCAGTTAGTCCAACATTGTGTAGTTGCGGTAAGTGTGATAAATCTGAAAATGACTTTTTTCTAGGTTAGGCTATCTCTAGTATTCTATTTATTTTTTTACGCTAGGTCACGTGAGGTGTCGTCATTCTTTACAGTGATGTTATCTTGAGTTTACTATCTTGCAGTTGTCACACTTGTGTAACTAGGCGAGTATGCCTATTTTCTCATATATCATCAATTGAGGAATATTGGAGCAGACGCATGCCACCTTAGATCTCTCTGTGGTATTGTGTCATTCATTTGATTTGACGCTTTGCATTAGATACATAGATAGATAGAGACATATCATTTTGTCGACATTGTCGTGATGACTGTAGAAAAGGTGGCAAAGAAATAATATCATCTATCATCTAATGCCAAGCGTCCAAATTGAATATCACTGTACATGCTCAACTTTTTCTCTTTGTGGGAGCAACACTAAAGGCTTAAAGAGTAATACTGAAGCAGCTTTAAAATCAGTAGAGCCTAGTGGGCTTGAAATTACATATACATTTTTGAACATAGACAAAGAATACATCAAATGTATTTTTATTGTATTTTCCTTCGCCACCCAGTCAGTAAACAATACAGCTGAAGTTTGAGTTTTTTAAAGCTTATCATTATTTAAACTTGGTTTGTAGAAACAAAATAATTTATTTTGTTGAGTTTTATTTGTTTAAACTTATTTTATTTGATCATTATTTTGGTTTTCGCAGATTGGCCACGCATTGATTGAAGTGCTACGAGTTAATCACGATCAGAAGTTACATCGGCGACAGAGCTCCAGGAGTGACCCACTGCGCAAATTCACTCGGGCATTCATCAAGTGCGTAGGGGTAATGGAAACCATTACTAAAATCCAGATATTTTAAATAGAGCATGCATGCAGTAATTTAAACATTGTGTTAATATTATTGTGCCCACCCCATTTTTTGCTATATTCTCGTATAATCAGATTCATTTAATTTGACGCTTGTCATTAGATAAATGAGTTAGAGAGATATTATTCCGTGATGTTGCTGATGACCGTAGAGTATTTACGATCTATCTATCTATCTAATGCCAAGCATCAAATGAAATGAATCTGATAATATATTTTTGTTGTATTAACAATTTTTATAATTCATTTATCAATTTACTGATATCACACAGTATCCAATTGATTTTTTTTTATTTTAATCATTTATTCAATCATTAAACCGTTGATAAAGAAGAGTACAACTGGCTTATGCCCAAAACTGTCACTCTTCCGACTTTCACTAACATTCGATTGTTTTGAATCTGTGGTACTGAATCTCTATATATTCACTTTGAAAACAAATAAATTTGTTACCTAAACACAAAGTGAAAAAAATGAAACATAAATTCTGGAACAAATTTATTCACCTTTTATCATGGGTTTTAGGATTCACAGGCTAGTCGTAGTGAAAAATTTTGGACTAGTAATTGTGTTTTGAACACAACGGTCAAAACAGTATTTTTGCATGTGAAGTATATTTTTAATATTATGTAGCCTTCGCGCGATGAGAACAAAGATGGATGATCAGTGGCATGAAAATATAATTTGGAAACGCATGTGCGCGACTCTAAAAATTTTAGTGTAAAATCAGTTTGTCCAAAATTACGTAGTGACGCTCTAACCTTGATAATTCTAAAATGGTTTTTTCTAGGTCAAGTTATCGACAGTTTTCTATTTTTTGTTGAGAGACATGATTCACTATCATGTTACGCGAGTTTACTATTCTTTATAATATTCACAGCCATGGAACTATAACTAGGAAGTTGTATCCATAAAAGTTAATTACTATAACTATGGAAGTTATATTATTGCTATGGAACTAAGGAAATTGTATGAAGATTTAACTTATAAGAGAGACGATCATTTTTTAAACAAATGGCGGGTAAAGTGAGATTGAAAAAAATTTACAGCCTATGTGATTCCAATTAAACAAACTCATATAAAACAATGTAAGCTCATGAGCAATATATCAATTCATAATTAATCTACCAAGGCCATTTAAACAAATTGCTAGTAAAGAGAAGGTAGAAGGAAAAGAATAAAAGGTGGAAGGAACAGAGAGAAAGGGAGAACGAGAGGAAAGGGTGAGAAAGGCAGAGACGAAGAGAGGATAAAATGCAAAGAGTGGAAAGAAGTGAAAGAGGGAGAGACAAAGAATAAGGGTGGGAGAGAGAAGGGAAATTGAATGAGAGGCAGTGGTAAAGAAAATTAAATGAGGCAGTAAGATAAAGAGGAGAAAGGCACAGAGGAATAGAGGAAAATGAAGGAAGAGACAGAGAAAGGAAAGAGTAAGAGGGGAGGAGAAGAAGGAGGGGAGAAGAAGAGGGGGGTAGAGGAGGAGGAGAGGGAAATAGAGGAATAACGAGAGAGAGAGAGAAAGGGAGAATTAGAGAGCTAGAGAGAAGAAAAGGGGAAGAGGAATAGAGGTAAATAGACGAAGAGAAGCAGAAAAAGTAAGAAAAAGAAAGTGAAAGAGGGGAGAGAAGAAGAGGTGAGAGAGAGTGTTAAAGAGGGGGGAGGGAAAGATGAAGAGACAGGCTGAAAGGAGAAGACAGGGAGAGAAGGAGAGAAAAAGAAGGAAAGATGAGAAGTAGGAGGAAACTATTTTATGTAGTTCAATAGTCGCAGTTTTGTACGACTCCTAATTGTTTCAAAGTAGCAAACATGAGTAAGTATTTTTACGAATTCTATATTCTAAATTTCAAATAGCAAATAGCTGCCATCTTAGATGTCTGACCATTCTCGAACAACCTTGTTCTCTTTGCGGTCCTTTGAATCTCTAATCCTCTAATGTTTCGATTGTTATTTCAGGCGAGAGACTATGAAGATCCTCCTGGCTTGACAGAGAAGACAGAGTTCCTGCTTAGGGAGTGGGTCACAATCTACCATTCCAACACGAAGGACCCGCAAAAGGCCTTCAGCTGCTTCGTGCATCAGGTATTTTTAAAAGTGCTTCCATATTAAAAAAATTATTCAATAGTTATTTAATACTCTATTCGCTTCTAAGAAGAAACTTACTGAGGTAAGTATAATAAGTACATATTTTGAAAGTTTTCAAAGTTCATTATTTATGTAATCATACAAAATTTACATAAACTCGAAAAAGTTGAATTATCACATATTAAGTTGATTCGTCCCACATTGTAATGTATCTTGCCAATAAATGAATAAATATTACCAATTTTGTGCCGAAGAAACTTGGAAAGCTCTATTATCAATATGAAGTTTTCTCGAGTATTGAGCTTATGAGTCTAAACTTCATTTTTTCTATTCATCCATCAAAGTACAGACAATAATTATGATCAGTTTTCAGTTATATTCAGTAACTAGAAATAATATAACTTATTAATTTCAATATTCATATTAAACAAATGGTGTTACATGTCAAATTTAGAACAATAGAATACAAAAAACTTGAAAATATGGGGCTCTATAACTGAGCTCAAAGAACATAACAGAAAATTATTTCAGTGCGCAATAGTTCGATTGAGTATGTTGTAATGAAGCAATGAGCACGTAAATTTTGTTTCTTAAATTCAATTTACCACATAATGAGTGTCTCACATTGTAGTCAATCTTGCATTACATTTTATTGAATGCACTATCTTTACAAATCATTTGTAAGTTGTAGTTGTTCGTGTACCTTTCCAACCGTTCTATGTTGGTAATCTTTACAAACTAGCAGCCTACTTCCTTTCAGCCTGCCCCACTTCACCCAACTACTATCTGATTTCGGTCGTAACCAATCTTGCCAGATGTCTTTTACATAAAAGTTTTCAGGTGAGTCGGGTAATCACCTATCAGCTTAGTCAAGACAACGCCTTTGGATTTGACTGAAAACTCGAACAACAAGATTAGTCACTTTTGGTCACAATACTTCAGATAGTTGCTTATGAAGCAGCACACCGATTAGTCATTGCATCGGTGTGTGCTTCATAAGCAGCTTATGTGAATAACTTTTGAGCTAAACGTGACTAATCTTGTCTTGTCTTGTGACAACTCAGTCTTTATCTAACCCTATACATACGATAATTGATATGTATAGTGAATCAAGAAAGGTCGTGTCATTTATATTTAGCTATTCATAACCATTCTCATTTCCTTGTTGTGTCATTCTATCTCTCCTCTACCTGCATCATAATTGAAGATAATTTTATTTGGTGAATTATACAGCAATGGCACGATGAATTACATCCTTCGACATTGTTTTATAGTAGTTTTTTTTATTGGCGGATGCCAATCACCTGTCTATTATAAATGGGGGGAAACAAACATATAGAGTATCAAAATTGGCAATATTATGGAATATCAAGCTTATCGCCTTGAAATTCAGTTTATCCGCCAAATTAAATAAAAATCTACGATATTATAGGGCTAATGTTAAATACTACTAGAGTGGAACCTCGGTCTTACGAACCCCGATTTAACGAAAATCTCGATTTTACATATTTATTTCAGACCTCCTTGAAACTTACAAAACACTCAATATAGTATTCGATCTTGGAACCTTTGGATTATCAGACAGGCGCTTATCGCCCTCGGCTACGGACCACTCCAAAGTGTATGTAGCAACCCCGTTTTTAGAAATACCTCGATACAACTAATTTTTTTCATGGTCCATTGAGCTATGTAAAGCCAGAGTTCCACTGTATTAATAGTAGTTAGTGTATTGCATATTATAGAGTAGTTTTCAAATTTTCTGTATTACCGTGTCAAAATTTGTAAATAACATAAATTTCGGGCTCTAAATTTTCAGTTTAAAATTTAATATTTTCATGTATATTTCGTGTTTTTGTGTTGTGCTTGTGTTTTATGAGCTTTTGGACTTTTATGTATCAAAAAGAACATTTCTCAAAATTCGAAATCATTCTGAAAAATGGAAAAAGCTCGAACCTATGTGGAATTGGGTTAAACACGGCGAGGTGGAACAACCTTCGAGTCTCCCCACCGACGAAAGCCATACGATAAATAAATAAATAAGTGTATTGCAATGCAAATGTTAGAAGCTAGAATCTAGATTGAATGGTGTTTTGCAGATGAACCTGCACGGCATTCTGAAAACGGACGACCTGATCACTCGCTTCTTCCGGCTGAGCACGCAAATGGTGGTCGAGCTGTGCTACCGGCTGCTGCCCGACCAGAGCAGCTCGCAGGCCACCACGCGCAACAAGATCTTCCACACGCTGGACGCGTTCGTCAAGCTCATCGCGCTGCTCGTCAAACATTCCGGAGACTCGTCAAACACCGCCACCAAAATCAACCTGCTCAACAAGGTAACTCACCCCGTTTCACTATCCTTATATTATTATTCATTATTTTGCTTTTACGGCCTCATTGGACCACTTCAATCAGTTATTTCCTGGTCTTTCTTAATTTTTTCTTTCGTATTGTCCAGTACTTCTTCATTCGTTCTGATCTTCTCTTTCGTTCTTCATGTGTAAATACCCTTTGTACAGTATGTCGGTTGTCTATTTTTGGTTTGAACCTTGTTTTTGTGTCTTTTAGTTTGTTTAGATTTTCGGTTTTGCTTTTCAGATCATCCAGGGTTATTTCCAGTTCGTTCAGATCTTCTTTCTCTAATCCATTTGCTTGATTTCTAGGATTTCTCTAATCCATCCTGCTTGCTGCTTCATATCCCATAGCTTCTCTGTTATTATTCTCGATAACCTGGTTTCTGGTGTCCTTAGAATGTGACCAACAAAATATATTCTTTTTTTCGCATAGTGTATGTAATAGACATATATTAAAATAAAAAAGTACAATTTTAAAATATTAAGTAAACATACAAGTATATTACAATGAGTACCCAAACAAGTTACTCTGCCAATGTACTTTTAACTACAAGTGTTTTCCTGTGGGATTGTATTAAATTGATTTTTTTATTCAGAATAAAATTCTAAAGATATTTAAAATAAAAAGCAAACATCATATACAATAGAATTACCGTAGTTAATAATTGAAATACAAAGGTTAAGTAACAAACATTCAAACCGCTCTGGGATGGGTGACCGACACAAAAAATTGTGCAATGAGGCGAGGTGGAACCTACCCGTAAGGGTCTATCCACTAATAAAAGCCATACGATAAAAAAAAATTGAAATACAAATAGTTTAGAATCATCGATAAATTGAACAGTAAAAAGAGCAAGAAAGAAAAGCCTAGAGTCTGTTATTGGGAACTTCTAGAAAGAACATCTAGAGTCTGTTATTGGGTCTTACAGTCAAGGAGCTCTATCAAGATATATCAATTAGAAAAGTAACTACAAAAGTAGATACTAACAAGAATATGGAAGTATATTCAAACTATATACTTCATATCCATAGTATATACTATGGAAGTATATTTTGGAATCAAATATTGAAGAAAAAGGCTCACAGCCTGTTGCACAAAAATGCAATTCATCCTAATCACCGTTAAATTTCGTCATTACATTCAGGTTAGATGTGCTCATTGGCTCTTTAGATGACAGAATTTTATGGCGTTTAAAATTGTGCATTGAATTAAATTTTCGTGCTTTTTCTTCAACATTTGATTCCAAATTTGGTCGAATTTATTTCTTTATCTCCTCCTTGATTGCATCCCAGTAAGTGTTTGTCTATTGAGTTTGAAGAAACAACAATAAGGCAGGTTTGTTGATTTTGCACTTGGTTGTAGAGTTGCTTGTTACTGCACTGCTGATTTGTCTAATGAACTGAATCGATAGAGATATCTATTGAAATCATTAACAAGTGTATGGAAAGTATAAAAAAAAGATTAGGAAGCTTGTTGACTGACTTGACCTTGATTTTTGTTTTAGGTGCTGGGTATAGTGGCTGGCGTTCTACTACAGGACCACGAGGGACATCAGCTGGAATTCCAGCAGCTGCCCTATCATCGTCTGTTCATCATGCTCTTCCTTGAGCTCAACTCGCCCGAGCCTATATTGGAGGCCATCAGCTACCAGGTATGAAATGACATTCAATTCTCTGTATATTTCATTGCTTGTTATTAGGGTGACTTGAATTTAGTTTACTTTTATACAGTTTTTTACGCGTCAAGCTGCGAGATTCTAAGGGCTGGTTCATGAGCTCGGGATTTAGCCAAGTCCTAGACTAAAACGGGTGGCCACCGTAGCATCGACAAACGTTAGCCTCGACACTATGTACTAAGGGCTCTCTGTGCTGCTAACTCACTAACCTGTCGAGACAAACGTTTGTCGATGCTACGGTAGCTACCCATTTTAGAATAGGACTTGGCTAAATCCCGAGCTCATGAATCGGCCCTAAAATTATCAAATAGTTTTATAAACCAGCAAGCCTTCTTTTAAATATAAAAATTTTCAATTCAATTTTTTTAAATCTATGGCTAGCCTTTAAAAAATGTTTTAAGGCCCTAAGTTATTTAGGCTACGATAATTTTTGTTGCGAGTTGGAATTAGTTGCATATGTACTAAGGGCTCTCTATGCTGCTAACTCACTATCCTGTCGAGACAAACGTTTGTCGATGCTACGGTAGCCACAGGTCTAGGACTTGGCTAAATCCCGAGCTCATGAACCCGCCATAAGTTATTTAGACTACGATAATTTTTGTTGCGAGTTGGAACTAGTTGCGAGCATAAGTTTAAGATCCTTTTAAAGTTCAATTTGATTCGATATATTCAATGTATTTCATTGAATATTTGTTATCAATGTGTGGATAATTGATTGAATTCTATATAGTATTTAATTGTTTTTATTGAAAATCTGTAATTGATGTGTGAATAAATTAATTGAATTACATATAGTATTGGCTGTATTTCATTGAAAATTTGTATAGTCTGGCAACAGACAAAAGAACCTTCGCGCATCGTATCACCGAAGTGATACAGTATCACATAGTAAAGGGTGCGGCACGGCATTTTACTTATTTGAATTACGCGCTAAGCAGCGGCCATCGGTCGTAGGAGGTTGGGGCCATTTGCAATCAGATGGGTGGAGTTTAAAATTTTACTCAGTCTAGGTTAGTTGCGGCCATGCAGTGGTCAAGAGGGGAGCGAACGTTCGCAGTGTCTGCATACTTTTCCAACAGTCGTTTGATCATTGCAACCCAGCGTGCGTTTAGGAAACAGTTTGATGTCGCGCCCAAAGGACGTGTTCCTGGTCGAACATCAATCATTCAGTGGGTGGATATTATTAAGAATACCGGTAGTGTTTGGCAACCAAATCCAGGTCCGTCAAAAACCACTAGAACACCAGAAAACGTAGAGAGAGTAAGGCAGGCGGTTTTGCAGATAGGGCGGTACAGAGATGATAGGGCAGTTACAGTCACTTCGGAACGGTACATGCGGATGAAAGAAGAGTTTTTCCACAAAATGTGTGGTTTCAGCAAGTTGGCGCCACTCCTCACACGGCAGGCGTCAATGGATCTCTTGCGCGAACACTTTCCACGACGGCTCATCTCTCAAAGGGGTGATCTCCAGTGGCCAGCACGCTCGCCGAATTTAGCCCCCTGTGACTATTTTTTGTGGGGATATCTGAAATCCGTAGTTTACGCCAATCGTCCGAGGACCCGAGCTGAGCTAAAGAACAACATTCGCGCTGCAATTATCGACATTGGTCCAGATATGCTTGAAAAGGTAGAGCAAAACTTCCGATCTCGCCTTACAAAATGCATTGAACAACGTGGAGGTCACCTAAAATACATTATATTCAAGAAATAAGCTTGTAAGTGAACCAAACAAAACTTTAAATGTAGCATTTTGTAAAAATTAAAAAATTAAGTTGTTATCTTTAATACTTTTTGACTTGTGGTTCTTTAAAATAAGCAAAATGCCGCGCCGCACCCTTTACCACTACTCTAGTGAGCGAGTGAGATAAACTGCTGCATTGCATAACGTGCGCTCTCTCTCTGCGCAGTAGAGTTCTTATTTTGGAGGCTCTTTTGTCTGTTGCCAGATAATAACTAATGTATGAATAATTGATTCAACTCCACTTTGTATATTGAAAATCCATATTGAAAATCTATAATGAATGTTTGATTGATGGCAGGTTCTGATGGCGTTCTGCCACACGCTGCACATTCTGCGTCCGGCCAAGTCGCCGGGCTTCGCGTACGCGTGGCTGGAGCTGGTGTCGCACCGCAGCTTCCTCGGCCGGCTGCTCGCCCAGCTGCCGCAGCAGAAGGGCTGGACGCTGTACGCGCAGCTGCTCATCGACCTGTTCCGCTACCTGGCGCCCTTCCTGCGCAACGCCGAACTCGCCAAGCCGGTCACGCTGCTCTACAAGGGCACGCTCCGGGTGCTGCTCGTCCTCCTGCACGACTTTCCCGAATTCCTCTGCGACTACCACTACGGCTTTTGTGACGTCATACCTCCCAACTGTATACAGGTGCGCTCTGCTCTGCTTTCGTATTATCTTTTATCGATTATCTTTTGCCGGTAGTGCCATATTGTTAACAATACTGTTGATGGTTTAAAATTTATTCTAAAGGTAATTATTTATTTTGTATTTTATGCTTATGTTGTAATATTAATATATGATTAATATTATTATATAGCCTATATATCATAATATCCTGTGTATCATCTCCGATCAACTACTGCAATCATCTACTCTAAATTACAGACACCCAAGGACCGACCAGATAGGCGATTTTTTATGCTTGTAATTCTTGAAAGGTGAATTTGAAATGATCAGAAGCCTCATTGTATATTTGAATGTGATTTTAGATGCGTAACCTGATCCTGTCAGCGTTTCCACGCAACATGCGCCTGCCGGATCCGTTCACACCCAACCTGAAGGTGGACATGCTGAGTGAAATATCGCTGGCGCCGCGGGTGCTCAGCAACTTCTCCACGATGATTCAGCCGGCCACCTTCAAGAAGGACCTCGACTCCTACCTCAAAGCTCGCGCCCCCGTCACTTTTCTGTCTGAGTTGCGCAGCAACCTGCAGGTCTGCTTTATCACATTAATCTTGAACTACTCCTTGTTTTATACGTTGTATTTTATTATTCAACATTATACTGGGTGATTCAAAAAGAACACCACAACTTTAAAACTTTGTATTTAATGAAAGGAATATAATAGAACCTTCTGTTATACATCATTTCAAAGAGTAATTAAAGAAGTTTTTTTCTATTACAAAGAAGTTCAGAGATGTTCAATATGACCCCTCCAGACACTCGAGCAATATCAACCCAAAACTTCCCTCAAATTTTTTCCACTCTCACTGTAGCATGTCAGGCGTAACAGTTTGGATGGCTGCTGTTATTTCTTGTTTCAAATCATCAATGGTGGATGGATATTGATGATTTGGAACAAGAAATAACAGCAGCTTATCAAACTGTTACGCCTGATATGCTACAGTGAGAGGAAATTTGAGGAAGTTGATATTGCCTGAGTGTCTGAGGGTGAACATCTCTGAACTTCTTTGTAATAGAAAAAAACTTCTTTAATTTATTACTCTTTGAAATGATGTATAACAGAAGGTTCTATTATATTCCTTTCATTAAATACAAAGTTTTAAAGTTGTGGTATTCTTTTTGAATCACTCTGTATTATAGATCTATCTATTTATATAAAAGCGAAATAAGACTCCCAGAGGAAAGACTAACGAAGAAACTACTAACATACCAACAGAAAATAAAATTAAAAATAACTGGCTGAAAGAGATAGAAGAAGATCTTGAGGAACTTCAACTTACGGAGGATAAGATTTTGAATAGGGAAGAAAAAATGATTCTAAAAATGAGACAACTCAATTAAAAGTCAAAACAGAGAAATAACAACATCACAGATGAGCAGAGACTTCAGAGATCCAAGAGAATGAAGACATATTGGGCACAGAAGAAACGTTTCCGAAAATGATCTTACCAATTTCGATTAGATTTGCTCCAATGAGGCTTCAAAATGTTAAAAAAAAAGCGAAAAGGCACTCACTGGCTC
Source organism: Laodelphax striatellus (assembly GCA_017141395.1). Taxonomy (NCBI): domain Eukaryota; kingdom Metazoa; phylum Arthropoda; class Insecta; order Hemiptera; family Delphacidae; genus Laodelphax; species Laodelphax striatellus. Next base: position 10,683,398 of record CM029535.1, on the reverse strand, counting down.
ACTGATTCATTCATCAGCATAACTAAAAATCTACTGAACCAAATGCGTTCAAATTTGGCATGCATGTTCAGTTGGACCTTTAGACGCGTACTAAGAACGGATTTCAAAAAAAAATCACAAAGATACGCCCAATATTTGCGTTTTTCTAGCGATTTTGTGCGTTTCTCACCTTTTTTGTGAACTAATTGACAGAAAATGTTGAAATTTGGTACTTGAGTTCGTTTAAGGTCTAAAAATAATCTGTTAGAAAATGTTTCTCTCAAAATTACCCCAGAAATCGGCGTTTTTGCAGTTTTCAATGCGTTTTTGCAGATTTTTCATCAACGACTGAACTGAGATCGTTTAAACCTTATACACAGGCTCAGCTAAGGTATAAGAAGAATTGAATTGAAGTATTTTAAAATCAAGGTAGGATAGGGTGTAATGAAGGGTTTGAAGGTTACTCTCAGCTCTCTATTGATGGTTAAAGCCAGTAAAGCAAACATGTTCAACTGCTGGTCTTATTGTTCAATGATTCTGCCAGGGGTCCAGGGGGCGGAGCCTATTCTCCCTAATAATATCAATTAAATAATGTCATTTTACGGGGCTTGAATGAAATTTTCTTTCTTGCAATATGTCGTTGATCTTGAAAATGTCGTTACTATTGGTAAAAAACGGCCACGTTTTGGATGTTAAGGCAGGCTCTCCTTAGAAATGCCTGTCTATTGTAACTTTACTTCGAATGTAGTATCGTCACAACATCATTATTATCATATTGCATTATGATCTACTATATTATATTGATATTGCCAAGATATTGCCAGACCACTCACAACACAGGCTTCAGCCTACATGTGAGTCACACAAGTAGCCTATTAAAAGTATAAGGTCTACGAGAACTAAGATATATTATGTGAATTACATAGGTTATAGGTGATAAGTTAGAAGGTTTGAATCTACTTATCGTCAAAAAATAGTATTTGAATTGAGAATTACAAAAATCTATTATTCTCAAGGAGAATTTAGCGCCTGAGAAACATTTCCATAAGCATAGCAAATCATCAAAAACCTGTATTTCTGAAGTATTTCAGCAATAATTATAAAAAATGATGAATTTTTGTTATTATAACAGAATCATAATTATCTAATTTCTGTTACTATAACGTTATCTATTGTTAATGTTAATGTTGTATGTTATGGTTGTTATCTATTTCTGTTAATTTCTGTTTCTGTCAGTATACTTATTATACTGAATTATGTAACTTCTGTTATTATAACGATTGTTATTATTGTACTAAATTATATCATTTCTGTTACTATAACGAATGTAATATACTGAATTATATGATTTCTGTTATTATTGTTACAGGTGTCAAACGAGCCGGGCATGCGCTACAACATTCCACTGATGAATGCACTGGTGCTGCATGTGGGCACTCAGGCCATCTCGTTTATTCGCAACAAGGGCCTGGCTCCCAACATGTCCACCATCGCTCACTCGGCCCACATGGACATATTCCAGAATCTGGCCGTCGATCTTGACACTGAAGGTTGTCGAATATCACAATACTTAACCTATAAATGCTGAATCTCGCAGATTATTGAAAAGGTCTTTTAAAAAGTTATTCTTTGAAAGGCCTTCTTTAAAAATGTATTTTAAAGACTTTAAAGGTTCTTTAGACTTTCAAGCCTTTTGATTATTGTGTCGAAATCACTGTTTAATTATTACTGGATCAGCTGAGTTATGACATGTTAATTGAATCCTGCTGTATGTAATGACTCCCCAGTGACTCTTGTCTGTTCGTTTGTATCTATTATCTTCCCAGAGATCAAGTACAGAAATTGACAAAAAATGCTAAAACACATATCACGCAAAAAGAACTCAACACAAAGGATCCCTCCCTACATTCAAGACTCCACTTATCTTAACCTTTTCAATTTCTCCAGGAACTTTGAGGTCCTCACAATCAACCTATCAGCTTTTAACTCCCAAAATTGTTGAGATCCTCACAATAATTAAGTTATTACAATATTTTCAACTCCTTTCCAAAAGCGTTGAGATCCTCACTATCAACCTATCAGAAACCGTTTCAGCACCTTTCCAAAAATGTTGAGATCCTAACAATCAACCTATCAGCTATCTTTTTAACTCGCCAAAAAATCTTTGAGGTCCTCACAATAATTAAGCTATTAGGAATATTTTCAGCTCCTTTCCAAAAACGTTGAGATCAGTACAATCAACCTATCAGGAACCTTTTCAACTCTTTCCCAAAATCTTTGAGATCCTCACAATTAACCTATCAGCAATTTTTTCAACTCCTTTAGAACTTTGAGATCCTTACAATGAACCTATCAGCTACCTTTTCAACTCCTTTCCAAAAAATTCGAGATCCTCATTATTTTTCATATGAAAAATAATGGATATGTATTTTCATCATTTTTTTATAAGCGGTGATTGATCATTCGATAGTGTATAAAAGATGAAGTACTCTGATACAGTTAGTCTAATTTTGTTCCATTTATCAAATTACTTTTTAAGCATTTGTCTTTTGTAAGTTTGTATTGTCACTGTCGACATAAACATGATTATGAACTCCCATTATTATTCCATGTATTGTTTTATTTTATCATGTATTGTGCTTTTATTTGGAATAAAGTTGAATTGAAATTGAAATTGTTATACGTTGGATTTATGGCCGATATACGTTGGATTCGATTCATTTCAAAAAGAGCTGTCCTATTGTATAGGGAATCATAGTTTCCCTATTTCTAGTATTGTAGCTGTGATTTAACTATTTCTTGTCATTAACTACAAAATTATCTGGGATCTGTGTGAATTCCCGGTTCTTTAAAAATGACATCTGCGTGATAGAAAGAAGAAGAAAAAAATGAAGAGAAAGGAAAAGAAGAAGAATAAGAAAACTAAGTTTTTTGGTAATTATATTGTAAACTTTGTTTCATTATTAATTTTGTTTTGTGTTTTTAGGCCGTTACCTGTTTTTGAATGCGATAGCCAATCAGCTGCGTTACCCCAACAGTCACACGCACTACTTCAGCTGCACTCTGCTCTACCTTTTTGCTGAGGCCAATACCGAAGCTATACAGGAACAGATCACAAGGTAGCAAATCTAATAATTCATTTAAAAAATCAACTTTCTCATGGTGCAACCATATTATCCTCTATATTAATCCATAATATTTACGTTTGATTTGATTAAATTTTCAATATTCAAGAATTGTCTGAATATCACATGTATTTTTATGAATACAGTTCTACTATAAAATTTGAATGTTTTTTTATCGAAGATACTAAAACATACAATTCCATTAATTTTGATAAATCATCTTATTTTCTATTTCAGAGTTCTTTTGGAGAGACTAATTGTTAACAGACCGCATCCTTGGGGTCTTCTGATCACTTTCATCGAATTAATCAAAAATCCAAACTACAAGTTTTGGAATCACGAGTTTGTTCACTGTGCGCCAGAAATTGAAAAGTATGTATTTTCCTATATTTGCATTGTATAACATTAAACAATTCAGCCCTCACGTCTACGAATTTAGTAAGTCTTGAATTTTTTCAATGATTGAACTAATCGAGTTGCAAGCACGCTTTTTGGTGTATTGAACAGTAAAGAGCATTTTGCAGCGTTATCGTTTCCATTTCTAATTTTCCGCACTTTTTTAATCTTTAACTTTCTTGGTTTGCTAGAATAGATGTACTCGTTGTAAAGGATTCATTGAAGCTTAACCACAACGAGTTTAAGCGTGTTACATTTTCAATATATTTTTCGACTTATTTCCACTGTACTTCACTGCTCTTACCAGAATAAAGTCAATTTCATCATTTATTTCCATTATTATTTAAATTTCTATTGTTTCAAAGTCAAATTTAATTTCATGTAGACTTGATTATTGTATTAGAAAAGAATAGAATTCAGGCATGTTTCTTAATCTGTTACTCATCAGTATTTCACTTCATTTATTATGGTTTACTTAAGTTTCTTTCTATCTTGTTTCCCCAAATTTATTGACTATTGGAAAATGTATTGTCAAGTTTCGTTGGTAATAATTTAATCAATCATTCACATAAGCTCTAGCGCCCACTGAGGTGGAGTGGCGATGGCGTGGCAACACGCTAAATATAAACATAACATTAAATGAAACAGCGCACATAATTCATTTAGTTTGCGCTGTTTCATTTATGTTTATATTAAGCGTGTTGCCACGCCATCGCCACTCCACCTCAGTGGGCGCTAGGGCTTAGAGTGCATGACGCTTCTTGATTAATATTTTCTAAGAAGTGAATTTTCTTTATTAGCAATATAATATTTTATCAATAGCATACATCACATTTTATTATAACCCATGGATAATAATAACTTCATTATAAATAATTGAAATATCCCAAGGTTTTTACAGTACGAGTACCAAATCAAACACAGGATCTTGTATAAAGCTAACTTGAAATGCTTAATACGCCTTGGTTGAAGATGAGCTTCGCTATCTGCATATAATGATTCACTAAGATTCAAGCTTCAGCAAGAGGCCTTTCAGCTTGTCACGCTTTTGTATAATTTGGCGGTGAATCAGCGAATTTTGAAAAATGGGCCATGTCCAAAATTACTTTGAGTGTAGCCACAGTTTTTTATTTTATTATTTATTGAAATAACACAAACGAAATAATTTCTACAGTACATCTTTAGTTTTGGTTTGCTTGTCTTATGCAAGAGATGCATCTCAGCATTCCTTTTGTCTTTTAAAACAATTTCCATTTATTTTCTCTTCACTTCTTTCTCTTTCCCAGCCTTATTCTTCAGCTACAAGAGCATAATAACAAGCATAAAGGTAGTGTGATCAATTGTGCTAAGTTCTCACTTGTCAAAGAGTGAATCTAAGACAAACAAGGACGGAAAGAATCTGTCTGCGAAAAGTAAATAATTATTTATCACTGCTATTCATGTTAATTGGGATAATTAATTATTTTTTAATAATACACGGTGAAACCCATAGAATTGAACGAATAATATTGAAAGTAGCAATAACTGTCTGTTTCATCATGAGGTCCTTGTTTTTAGAAATTTAATGTTCAATGTAGTATTTCGACGAACAGTAGAAATCCCAGTAATTGATCGTTAAATTTTGCTCGTTAATTAACCATAAAATGTAAGTACCATATTATTTCTCCCTCTCGACTGTCTAGGGTAGCATGTAGAGGTTCTAGGTCAACACCATTATCCTTCCCTTATTCTGTTGCATTTTGTAGTATAGTTTAGTGCTATGAATATTTATTATAATTTGGTATTAGGTACTAATTTGATAGTAATAATAGAATCCTTCCATAATTTTTGTGTCTTTCAATGCTTTGACTTTTTATTATCATTTATTTTTTAATATTGATTTTGTTTTTGTTTTTTTGTTTTTTGTCAAGTCCAATGTCTTCAGTGTTTAATCACACTCTAGAATTGCGAGCAATATTTGCTTATAAATGGCATTCCGAGTGTAAGGAGTTTATTACAAAATATTATACATGTGAAGTAAGTATTTATATCTCCTAATTTTGTTATTTATATTCATTAGTACACAATACTATAAAAGATACAATAGAGTCCAATATCAGCTTCAGTATTTGTTTCTCTGCATTACCTATTTTTTAAAATTGAGAATATCGTCTCAAAACTCTTTAGGCCTCTTCCACACGTGCCCGGATCGTACGGTATGAAAATCAAACGGTTTAGTGTGAATTCACTCATATGATTCATCATATTCATATGATTCATTATTGTTTTGTTATTAAATCTATTGTATGTCAATAAGGCTCTTCATGGAGTTTTCTGTGAGCTTTTGTATGTGAATAAATGAATAAATAAATCAGTGAAAATATTTTCATCCCGTTCCATTCGGACCCGGACCGCACTGATGTGGAAGAGACCTTGATCAAATTTTAATTTCTCACAAATCAATTCATGAATTCCCTATTTTTAATCCAATTTTTTATTCCTTACAATAAGATATCTTCGTGGTAGGTATATGGGGGTAGGTCTAGCTAGGGTATTGTATGTATTCATATAGAACTGGGCTTGCACTGGCAAATGGTGTTTATGGGCTTGAGTTGGCCATGGCATGTGTGAAACTTACAGCAAGCATATAATGTAAACTTCAATGGTATTGCTTTTGCAAATAGTAGGTCAAGGTTTTGCAAACACTGGATCATCAAGTTAACAGTGGGTCAAGGTTACTGGAAACAGTTTCTTGTAACTTTGGGTTTGCTTGTCTTTAATGAATGTCAACTTATACATTAAAATTAGAAGCTGGAGTTGGGCGAGAAAACCAATAACAACTGTCAAGCTTGTTTGCCAAGAGGTGTTCTGAATTTCAGGTATTTATTTACAATAATTTAAAAGTGTAGTACATGAAATTTCCAGGTCTGTGTAATGGAAATAATAGTCTAGATCTAGATCAATGAGTAGAAGTAGGTAGCAGTATTGGGTAGTTGATTTGTTGTTGGTTTAATTTAATTAGAAGCAATGTTTTTTTCTGTATTGTTGATGTATTGAATGTTCTTCATGATTTTAAGTTGAGCAGAGGGAATATCCATTATTTATTGAATTGAAATGGCTAATTATATGGATTCTATGAATAAATTATTAAATTGTTTTAATAAATATTATATTATTTTTTTATTCAAAAAGAATAGATAATTGCGATGCCACTTGAAACTTTTTCGTTGAAATCTGAGAGATTAAACTCTTATTAAAAACAATCAATATTTAAATTTAGTGAATACCTAGGCTCTAATAGTCTACTAATTCAATTTTCTTCTATCTACTAAACGAAATCGACATTCTAATGACATAAATCGACATTTCTATCGCAATATCCGGACAATACCATGTTGAAAAATACACTATTGATCTATATTTATATTCACTTGATAGAAACCATTTCATTCTATTTAGATTGTCTAAGTGGCTGTACCATTCTTTAAAGTTAACTAAATTTTGTCACAGAGAAAGAAGAATTTCAAAGAAATTCTTCCTTCTCTGTGATTTCGTGCTGTATTGATGAAATAAGAATTATTAGCAGATTAAAGAGAATATTGGTTAAATCCTTTCATTTTTGTACTCATTAGATCAGTTGCACAAAAGCGAGTTGAATTTGAACGTCGTATAATGACTTCTAAGGCCGGCCATATATGTTACAGTTCACCTAAGTAGTTTACTTGTGAGCATGGAACAATATTTTGATCGTCTACTCTAGATAAAGCAAATGGACCAATTCACACCAATCTACTGTATTTGCATTAGCAGAGGTAATTTGGTCTATTTGCTTGTATATAGTTGACGAACATTATGTTCCATGCCCACTGACAGGTAAACCTCTTTGGTACCGTAACATGTATGGTCAGTCTAAAGGCCCGATTTCCTAAGAGACGAAAACCGCTGGTGAATTCAGTTGCAGATTTTTAATATCGCACTTTATTACTAAAGCGAGATAGAGTCGCTGCCGAAATTGGCAGCTAGGAAAATAACTGTACCTATTCCTGTGTGTTGAGTCGGTGCCGAATACCACAGCGTAAGTCGTAGCAAAATAATAGGCAGCTACGAAATCGGGCCTTGACGAAACCATTGCAGCAAAGTTTCTATTTCGTCATCTTATGCGCTTTAATTCAATTGGCTTTCGTGCAACTGGTCAATTATATTTTTCTCATATTTATATTATTTTGTTTGTACTATTTTCAGACTCTTTGAGTCAGTTGCGCGCTCCTGTATGGTACCGAAGCAGGTGCAGGCGCATGCTGAGAACGAACTTCCTGAATTATAAACTGCATTTTGGAGCACCCTATCGAGCAAGGAATAAAGTCTCCTTGTCAGTGTTACTTACATATATAAGGGTGTCATTGTGATGGTTCGTAGACTTAATACCTATTCAATATCACATGTTTATCTCGGTATTATAATTGTATTGGGGTCAGTGTTACTTGACGTTGACTATTGTCCGTAAAATCATAAAACATATTCAGCTGTATGTTTGTGTGTTGAGTAATGCAGTATTGTTGCTTATCTTTGATCTCTTCATCCTCTAGTCTTAGCCTCTTAATTCTCCTCTAGTTCCTATTCCTCTATGGCTTTAGTTATCCCTAACCATGAACTCTTGTTTATTCGGTTCTATCTTTAGATTTGTTACCTAAAGGTGAGGAAATCATTCGTTTTCATTTAAAAAGTAGATCATTCTTGAGGCTTAGCTGTGTTTTGATAGTAATTGGTACAAAACCTCGTCGAATGCTTCAGAAATGTTACTTTTCTCTTCAAAGAATTGCCGAATTGAAAGTTGAGAAAAATTAGTGAAATATCAAGTCTTTTATTTCTCATGAAGAGAACTTTTTTGTAAAATTGAAATAGATGACCTAGATTTATGAATGGAAGCAAATAAATGAAAGTTCATAAACAGATTGATATAAGACTAGAAGATGGAGGAACATATTTGTTTTATTGGCAAAATACAGAGAATTGAGTGGAATTTTGGAGAACCGTATTGGTAATTCATCACAAGCTATATAACAAATATGATAAACAACAATACTGCAATAATTGTTGTTCTATACAATATTAATATAATGTAAACATTGATTTGTGAAGGTACTGTAATTAATTTATGAAATGTGTATACTTATAAATATCTTTCGAATTGAACGATTTTGAAAAAGTGAAATTTAATTACAATTGACATCTAGTCTCTGCATTATTGGAGTGTTTTATTAAAAAAAAGTGAAGGAGTTGATGAAGTAGCCTGTACAAGCAGGAATAGTTTGTGGATGATGATCAGTGGCAATACGTGTCAAAAACTGCTAATAGCTAGGTTACTATAATATGTGTACATTATTCAATTGGGTTAAAAATGTTGCATTTCTAGATATGATTGATTATTGAATCAGCTATATTAGCAACTCAGTTGCAGTGTTTTTGTTTTTCTCAATGCGCGTTCAATTGTTGTATTCACTAAATATTATAAATATTGTGTGTCAAATACTGGTGAGGTTGTTTTAAAAAGAAGCCTAATCTTATCCTATGATTGAACTCTGTCGCGAGTAGTAATTTTGTAAAAAATAATAAGTATGGATGTCTAATGTTTAAAGTTTCAGTATGTGGCTCCTTGAAAAACTAATCTTGAAATCGTATTTTTACTCGCTTTTTGGAGTTCACATACATACTTTTTTAGATCTTGGTATTACAGTTGATTTTTACTTATCTTCAATTTTATTGCGTAACTCTCCTTTTTCTGATGTTTGTTTAATTTCTTCTGCGGATCTTCTGCATTGTATTTCTTATTGGGTTTTTGATCGCGTACTTTTTAACTTATCTGCAGAATACATGAAAAAGCTTCTTTATTCTTTGAAGCAAGCTTTTGGAAATCAAACAGGCAAACTGTAAACTAATAACTTCATTATAAACCTTGCCGCTCCATTTCGAACTCGAAAACCAATTGTAATCCTAGATCCTTGTTAGAGTTGTTACGAAATTAGTTTTTGGATGAGTTATACCATTAGATCAACGTGAGAGGGGAACAAAGTGTGAGTTTATTTTTATCAAAAATTATTAAAAGTTATTCTGAAAATATGAGTTCAGTAATATGATGTTAATCAACAATATACTGAGAAACGTGAAGACATTTCAGTTGCTGTTCTAATTCAATCATAACTTTAAATTGCTATGTGCAGCAGTTAGCACAATAATTTTATTAATCTTAGTTTTCATTAATATTATTCAAATATTTTGTATATTTTAGGTCAAAGTTGTTCATATTTGGTTTAATATAAAACTTAGTTATAAATTTGTTTGGTGTGTAGATTTTATTATAACGATCTATTTCTTTTGTGTTGATCCTTATTCATAGTTTTCTGTAATAATAAAACATGAATATAATTATAAATAATTTGGAATAGTAGATTTTACATGAATCGATTTGTATCTAGTTTTAATAATAATCTTGATAATGAAAAAGGAAAAATGTTGATTTTTAGTTGAAATGGGATGACAAGTATTCAAGAAAGGCACTATGTCGTTATATACATATGTAATAAGGAAATAATGTTTGTATGTAAATTGTATTTCTGTAATAAACAGCAGTAAATGTCTTAAAATTATCTTTTATTTTTAGCTTTGAGGAAGGTCAGTCAAGCCTTCTTCTTTCCTGTCTTCTTATGGCATGCTGTGCAGTAGACAAGGTGTCCTAATTATACTATACAGAGTGTTCCCGAACTCCCTACCAATACTCTAGGACATTGTTCCTGGGTAAAAACCATATCTAAACATTATATTCAAATTGTCAGGAAGTCCTTAGTTACTCACACAGCTGCCATGTTTTCTCACTTATTATTTATTTTCTTAATAATGGTGAAACATGTGGAATTAAAACTTTGCACCAACATTTATGACAACTATGCCCGGTTTTCAGTCGCTCAATAGACAGTTTATGGATCCAATAGCACTATTGAATCAATAACCATGTGTTTTCAAATGCAAAAAAAGTTATTGATTCAATAAGTTTATTGAACAACTGAAAAACCGGGCACTAGACAAAGTTACAAAAAAATTATGACTATCTAATTCATAAAACAAAATGGTGGCCATTTAAAATTGTGTTTCTTGAATAACTCGAAAACAATTGATATTACAGAAATAATTACAAATCGATTGACACCTTGATGTTCAAGATTGGATGAATTAATCATTGAGGGTGAGCTCGTAGACCATCAGCTTGCTCAAGTGAGAGTTAACAATCGTGAGGGATTTTACCAAAACACAATTTTTATAAATTTTAATAAATCTAATAATCAGATTTAAGTATTTTTATAAGCATTTTCGTCATCTTCTTTTTAGACTGTTACAAAGAAAGTTTAAACCTCCCTTTTTTGCAACAATTGATATCTCAAGTATAAAAAAATTGATTATGTCAAAGCCATCAACTATTTCACACAAATGAAATTTAATTCAATCGTAATATCATATTTCCATCTTATATTGTCCATATTTCAACTATTTATGCACAATATTATATATTGTTATCTCTCTCACTCTCTTTTGATAGGGAAGCTTTTTAGAAGAATTTTCAAATTGAAAAGATGATTGTTTCTTTCCTCTTAAAATGACTACTGAAGTGATCTGAAACAGCTTTAATTTCATAATTTACTGGAATATTTTTGATTAATATTTTTCAAATATGATTGGTTTGAATTTTGAAAACAGGCATTTTTACATTTGATTCAATGTGAATCTAGCTTCAATCCCCCCATTTGTTCACTCTGTCTCATTTAAGCGCGCCAGTAGTACACCAGTTTACGATTTTTGAATAATTCATAAAAAAGAAGAATGTCATTTATGATACAATAATACTCCAATGTCACTTATAATAATATCTTTCATTTTCAAAGAAAAATAAGCGTTCAAGCGTTTCCCTACCATTTTTTCAAAAATAACCTTGTAAATTAGTTGACTAGCGCTAGTCGACTCGACTGATATCGTGTAATCGCGTCTTTACTGATGAAAGTAGGTAGTCTAATATCTGGTAGCTCTCTCTATGCTGTATCGCAATGTCGCCATCTACTATTTTTCTCAACTACTCGTACTCATATTGACAGGCAGAATGTTTCTGTTTTGCTTCTGAGGAATGATCCACTCACCCTTTTGTGGATTGTAAATATAATTCAATATTGTTTCTGTAATTTATTTAATTTCTTGTGGTGTGACTTATCTAGTGAAGTATTTCAAGAATAACTTCCAAGTTTTTTCTTATGAGTGTGCTGGGAAATTGGAGGTTGAATTATGATTGTTGATCTTGGACCGGCCATATTGACTGTTTTATGTTATTCCGATGAATTTTCATTACGAGTGTAATATTTTTCGCAATGTAATGTCAATGTGTAGTGAATGAGTTTCTACAAAAACATCACTTTATTTTCCACAATACATTAATAACCATTGAATATTTATTTTATTTTCATTCACTGGAAACAGAAATAATTGTACAACTTAGCCGAGTCCAAGTGAAACCAACTAAGGTAGGCTACCTTGAATTGATTCATTTTTGTTTTTGTTGTATTATAAGCTACGGAAACTTCTAACTAAATTGTTTGCTATGATGCCTACCTATTTGAAATTGAATAATAGAGGAAGTTGAATGTTAATCTGTTGAAAATCAAAATTCAAAGCTAAATTTCGTCTAAAAATCTGAATTTGGTTATCGTACAATATAAGTTTGAGTCAAGATTTCTTCATTTTAAGGGCTCTGGCTATCAGTATTTTTGGTAAGACTGTCATGGAACGGGTCCTAGAGTTTGTTACTAGCGACCATAGTTTCTAGTTACAAGAAATTGAAATTCTTTCGAGTTCTGTCAGTGCACATGGATTTATTGTGGAACACTGTTGAATGCTGTGGTTGTGTCTGTCCTATCGGATCTTACTTTCACGTATGCTTGTCACTGATATGGTATCAAATTCAATTCATATCCATTAATACAACCTATTCTAATTAATATGTCTATGCAGATACTTGTAAAAATTTGTTCCATTTTAACAGAATTTAGCAAAATTAGCATTAACTGCTTATGATCCAACATTTAATAACAGAAAAGAAAGAGTCGATAAGTTTTATCATCATTCCAAGATTGAATTATCCCAACACTATTTTGGTTTTCTCATTTTGTTGTCATTTATTACAATAACCTTGAACTTCATTCTACAAATAACCTTGAGTAAATTTTGTGATGGATCAATATAACATGCACACATTACTGATAATTTTCTTTATTTCTTCATGCAGGTTGAAAATACCGTATATGGCGTATATGCTATCTTTATGTAATTTTCTATTTTGGTAGAAATGAACTCTGAAGGAAGTCATATTTACTAACTGAAAGATAAGCCCAAAAATAATTTTAAGATATAATCACTATAAACTTATAGCTTATCAATAGCCCATACTAATTCATAAGTTATTTACAACGTATTCTTGATCGATTAAGAACGAGTAAGAACCATGACAGTGTACAATATGAACATTCCATCGACAAGGGGATCAGCCCTAAGTCAGGGAAACCCTAAATTGGGGAAATGTGTATTTTTTATATTGAACATTTTACCAAAATATTTGTATGAATTTCAAACTTAACTTCTCCAATCAAAAATACGTTGCACGCGGTTACGCACATGTTTAAGTAATTCTGTAGTTATTTTCCATTGTAGTTATTAAATATTAAAAACACAATAACCATAGAAATTGTCATATTACATAATTTTACCTGTACCCCTCAATATTGTGGCTTTTACTGTGTATTAACTGTGTCAATATTTTTTTAACTGTAGAGTAGATCATTCTTATACACATTGATTTTGTTGGAAGAGACTTCATTTACTAAATTTTGTTTAATAAGAAACCAGTTCGTTTTCTAATGTAATTTTACAACATCTTCAATTGTTTATTCAGCAGGAATGGCTGCCCAGCAGTTTTGCCTACGTTGGAATAACCACCAGCCAAATTTTATTTCGGTGTTTTCGAACTTGTTGAGCAGTGAGTCACTGGTAGATGTAACATTGGCAGCTGAAGGCAAGCATGTTCAAGCTCATAAAGTTGTGCTTTCAGCATGCAGCTCATATTTCCAGGTAAATTACTGTTTAAGCAATCAAATCTCTATTTAAAATGTATTTAACCGGTGAGATTTAGTAAAGTGCAATGTAGTATTTCTTTTGTTTGCTTTTTTTACCAAAAATATTAATAATAATGACAATGAAGCTTCTAATTCACTTTATGTCTGTGAGCTTTTCTATGTAAATTAAAAAATAAATAAATAGCTGTTCTTATGGTCAAAAGAGAGAATTTTGTTTTGAGGATGATGCTCATATGAGCCTGAGGCTTGTGCAGAGTAGGATGGGTGATGAGAGATGAATCCAACTACTGCTTTTTGAGCAGTTGGGAACGACGGCTTAATGTGACCTCCGAAACATGGGAGTGGTCTGAGAAAATATCTTGTAGTCATCTGAAATCGAACCAGGGACCTTTGGCTTATCAAACCATTAATAAACCTTTTCGGCTACGGTTACTCTAGGCTACTTTAAATAATAAAAATCAGAGATTGTGTAGAGAAAACATTTGAGCCAGGAGCAGACTTCTACAGCCGTATAGCTGACGTGATGTTATTGTTGATAGTGTGAGATTTAATGGCAATCTAATATGTTTTATGTATTATATTGTGTTGCATTGTTATATGTGACAATGAAGAAGGGAGGGCTGTAATATTGCCCGTGATTTTACAGTTCAATGTGTAAAACAAGATCAAATTTCTACAGATGAAAAATTAGTTTCACTTGAATATCAAGACAACGGTTCCAATTCCACACGAATAATTGGATTTTTATATTTATGTATTATCAACCAGCTTATTATGTGCATTAAACAATTGAACATTGAATTTTAACCGAATTTGATGAGAAATGAGAAATACATGGAAATTTTTGTTTATCATTCTGTAATACGGTTCTATTTTTAAAGAAAGCAAACTAAACTAGGTACATCACTTTACTGATCTTGCGACATGAAACTACGCTCTATCCTTCAATCCATCTATTCTATTTTAGATTGATAGTTCTTTCACATATTGTAATGTGTATTTCCAATGAATGGTTGGACTGATTTATTACATGATTTGCCGTCAACAAATGAGTAAAAGACCTGCGTTTTATGATTTCAGAGTTTATTCACGGTAAATCCTTGCCAGCATCCAATTGTGATATTGAAAGATATAAAATACTCAGACCTGAAAACAATGATCGACTTCATGTACTACGGGGAAGTGAATGTATCTCAGGAACAATTACCGGCAATTTTAAAGGTAGGCCTACAGCAAAAACGAATTTTCTCTTCAATTATTAACTTTGTTTGTGAGAATGATATTAAATTTTAGTCAAGTAACTGGATATTCAATCATCAATTAATGCAACATTCTATACTATCAAGCTTTATCTTCTTTGAAATGTTGATGTTCAACGTGTTTTGAAATACAAGTCATAAAAAAGTGTGTTTCTAAGTTCTTATTATACACAGTAAATAGATTTCGTATCTTCTTCTGGATCAATTTCCTGCTAGTATGATGGTTGAAATTTCGTATAAAATTTCATAATACATTCATTAATCAGATTGATTGAAATTTGAATAATGTAAAGTTGATCTATTCTATTTGAGTAACAAACATTCGAGACCGCTCTCGGATGAGTGACCGACACAAAAAATTGTGCAATGAGGCGAGGTGGAACCTACCCGTTAGGGTCTCCCCACCAATAAAAGCCATACGATAATTAAATAAATCTATTCTATATTCTTTAAACAATTATTATTATTGATGGAGAGTTTAATTTCATTCTCAGACTGCCGAGACTCTGAAGGTGAAGGGTTTGGCTGAGATGCCCGACCAGAACATACAGTGTGTGGCGACTGAGAATAAGAGCAGCACCGAATCTCATTCGCCATCCATGCTCAGACGTAAACGACTGAGGAAATCGTCAACCGGCTCTGGCTCTGGTTCCACTGAACAAACCACTGCTGGCAGTGAGGAAATGGTAAGGAATAAAACGATGAATGAGTGCTTGAAGTAGAGGATGTTTTATGCAAATGAATAAATTAGACAGTGGCTGTGTTAGTTTGCTCGGTGAGAGCGGTTGCTGAGTAATCATTAGGTTAAATCAGCAAGGGTCTCTCCACCGATGAAAAGCCTTACGAACATAATAGCCTACTTGCAGTGGGACCCCTATATACAACACAGTTTGAAATACAGAAGTGAAGTAAAACACATCTTATTGTGTGGCTACTGTTTTGACTAGTGGCGAAGCGTGGTATACCTATTTGGTCATCGCCTGGTATATTTCCTATATTTCCTAACATACCCGGCGATGACCAAATAAGTATACCACGCTTCGCCACGGATTTTGACCTACCCAATCTCAAACTTTTCACTTGACCGTTCACTTTGATAGTGAATATTAAAATCTCACAAAGAACTCAGCCACTCATCCATTAGATCTCAGCATTATTATGTATTATTTCAGCCATTACAAAGTTTTTCACTCATAATCACACACCACACTGCATCTGGTAATGTTACTCCGAAATGAAAACTACTCCCATTGCTGTCTAAGACTTGTTTCGTCCGGGGAAAATGAGGTCAAATTTAAGAGGGATAGAGGCAATATTATTAACAGTATATTCAAGAAACAAAATATTCCATCAATGTAATTATTTAGTGGTCAGCTTACGAAAAATGTATCTTTTTAAAAAAAAAATATTCATAAACTTTTTTTTTAATAATTTTCTAGGAGGGCGAAGTTGGGGCACAGCCCTCTTACACTTAACCCTATTGTACAATTCTAATAATATATGAATGAAAAATATGCAAACAAAACGAAACATTTAACAAACATTTATGATTTATACAGTACTTATACAACTTGTGTATTTAAAATATGCCATTTTTGTTTATGAACAGGGAGGGAGTGGTGTGGCGTCTTCTAGTCCATTAACAGTGAAAGCCGAGGCTTTGAGCGAAGGTGAGAGCTCGCTGCGTCATGAGCCTAGCACCGACTCTGAGCATGGACTTCCTTCTCAAGATAGTGTTGAAGATATGAACGAGGTAAGAGATATTTTTTATTCGATTGTATCTTTGAGGTCAATCGGAAACCTTTTCTTTGCGTTATAATTTGTTTAAAAATGATACATTAGACCTACCATTACAATCATAGATTTTATAAGAAAAATACATGTTTAACAATAGGCCTTCATAAATTACAATCTGGAGCCTGTTTTATTGAAGTTTAGAAGTTTTACGAACCGGTTCAGCAAAACAGAAAATGGCGAACTCAAACTTGAAGTCCAAAGTTAGGTTATTAATTTTTAATTTAATTGCAACGGTTGTTATGACAAATAAGCCAAAGTATTGAGACTTTGGTATATGTTTCAATCAACGAATGAATAAATCTTTCTCTGCTACAAAAACAGTGGTAATCTAACATCTAGATGTTGGAAACTAACAATCTAGATGTATTCATGCATATTCATTTTTTAGAAAATTTCTTAATACTGTATTTTCAGATATTGAAATCTATATAATTGTTATTCCAGAAAATTGAATTGCTATTCATTTTTTTACTTATTGCCAATCCACAGCAGTCAGCCAATCAGTCAAGCCATCAATCGGCTTCTCAGCCGCAATCATCAGGACATCATCCTCCGCCTCAAAATCAGTCATCCACATCGTCCGATGATAAGAGTGATAACACGCTCGGCCGATCCTCAAGCACTGAGGACAATAGTTCTCCGAGCGCCTCTTCGCAAACACATTTCTCAACAGGTTAGACGAATTTACCTTATTGTCATTAATAATAATAAAGTATATTTTTTTGTTTGTCAATGGCTCAACAGCCCTATGTGGGCTTAGGCCTACCAGCTGGTTGCCAGTTTCACATCCACTTGACTGAATCAGCAGAGGTAAATGATCATTAACCAGATAGACCTATAAAGTCTAGACCTAATAAAGTCTATAGTAAAGTATATAGTAGTAAAGTCTATAGTCTATGCAAATGTAGAAGCATTTCATTTATGGGATTCAGTTTATCTACTTATACATTATTTGCAAGGCATTGTTCTTCAGTTATGAGTCAGATATAATTTGTGAATGACGATTTCTGTCAATTTCTTTTTCTTTTTTTGTCAATTTCTTGACAATTCTCCAATGTCTACCTAGCTTGCTAAACTAGTGGCATTCGGCTCACGAAATAAAATAATTGGTGTTTGATTCGAGGCAAGTTAGTGGGTTTATGTTACTTGGCACATGTATTTTCGATATGATGCCATTTTTCCTCTTTAATCTCTGACAAGATTTTTCAATTTATCTTTTGTGATTGTAGATTGTACAATACTTTCAGTTACATACATTTTAAATGGTTTTGTTAAAAGTATAGAGAGCAATACGAATTGAGCTGTTATTTTAAGTACTAGGGAACAATTAAGTTGTTATTTGATAATTGATTGTCTATTGTTAAAACTAGAAAATTTTTAATAATTATTATGAATTGTGAAATTTATCGTTTTCAAACTAAACTACACATATGGCGGTAATGTATTTTAAAAGCCATGTTGAAACTTGTTCTTTTTTGTCTTAGAATCCTTTTCGTTTTTCTTTTTGCTATAAAATCTATGCTAGAAGAACCATTCTTATAAGAAACTATCTTTTTAGAAGAAGTTTTTGATTATGTGTTGCTTGATGATATTTGGCCTGTTTTCATAAATTGGAAAAGGGACAGTTTTGGGCGTAAGCCTGTTGGACGATCCAATAAGTGTCAATTGTACATTGCTGAATAAATAAATATTACTGCACAAATTTCAAGTGAACTGCATATTTATTCGATTTCTTTCTGAATCTGTCTCCTTCATTTGATTAACCATTGAGCGCAGGAATTTGCTTTTGATTGCCAGTTTACAACCTAGGCGAATCAATTGAGTTTTGTGAATGACAATTATTCGCCAATGTGTTATTGTGTCTTGGTATTTTGCAGCTCCAGATTCGAATCTTTTACACATTTCCGCCTTCTTAATATGTCCGTCAGTAATGAATATTGAACAAGCATTGTGGTTATCTAGAATTTACTGTGTTGGTGAATTGACAGGAAGGATTATGTTGTAAAGTACGCGATTCTGAAGAATTGTTGAACTATTCTAAATCTTCGACGAGTATCCTGTGTATTGGTGTTTTAAAACTGCAAGTTCAACTTATTGTATTAATTATTATGTTTCGAATCAACTCCAGACTTCGTGAAATTATTAATGCGGCGGGGGGTGGGGGATCCTCTACATTGCCCTTATAGCTGGATGATACCACAACATTTAAGTTGTCTTATATTTTCAAATTCTTGTTATTTATTCAAGCAGAAATTTTCTAATATTTGATATGCGTTAAGGCAATTGAGTCTATTCAAAGGAACAAGAGGTTTTGGAAAAAATAAATTGGAAATTACAGAATAAATTAGGTCATACCTGAATAAAATACATTCATTCCTATTGGTCTTCATCATCTTTACTTCACACCTTCATCACAATAGGCCATTGAATTTTTAATTTGGGCTAGTTATTCATAAATTTGATGAGTTTTTGTTCTTACAAACCATTTGAGTCATACAAGGTGTCATATTCATCAACGTTAAATTTTGTAATAATTCATCATGCATCTATTAAAAATGATTTTTGTAATTTTATTATGGTCTTTATTTTTCATTTTTGGAACCCGAATTTGCCATACTTGCAATGAATCCATTTGTAAACAAATGGATAAACAAATGTCAGTAAATGAAAAAAACAAACGTCAGTCAAATTCTTTATTGAATATTTTTTTCTGATCGTTCTTCATCTTCCATTCAATTGTATTTATTTATGTTGAAATTGAAACAGAACCTCTCTCACCTAATATTTTCAGTAGATATATCTGTACTGTATTTCTCTCAAATCCCGGCCAATATTCATACACGCATTTTATTGGATCCAATAAATGAATTTATTATCACAAAATGAACTAGCTTTAGTTGGAGAATCTTTTAGACATATTTTAACATATTTTTTGTTAGGCCAATTGAAACACAATAGAATTGATTTCATTTTAGTAGTACGTCGTATGTATGTTTGTTACTCACTCTCATAGTTCATCAGAAATATTTCTAATTATTTTCCATCACTATTGGATATGAATCCAATCTAGTATGCTAAAAGGCTGTACATAATTTGTTATTGAGGATATTCAACAAAAACTTCAATCAATTCCATGTTTTTGTTACCGCTTCATTACTTTCATGCTTTTTTCTCTTTCGAAACATGTAGTCCACTCTTCCTATTCTTCAAATGAAATCATACATTTATTCTACTTAGGCTATGTGTTCCCATTCGAAATCTTGCACAACAATTATTATAATACAGTCTTTCCATCGTATGCAATGAGTTTCATAGTTACTTGATTGACGAAAATATTAATTCAACTGAAATAAATTGTCAACAGTAAAATAAATGAAATTATGAGAAATAAATAATTCTAAAATAAATAAAATATAGACATGTTCAAGTCGATGTGACTTGAATAATGACTAATAGTTTTCAAAATCAGTAACAGAAGTTATTACATTCTATTTCACTTTGGAAAGGTAATTTTTCAAAATGTATACTACACTTCCGATATTCACTTACTTCGCAAGTTATTACAACAAGACGTAGTTGTAATATTTTAAAACATTATTCTATTTAATTATTATTAACATTATTCTTAATAACAAGATTTTACAATCTCCTGTATGTTATTTATTCATTCATTACACAACATGATAAAAATTAAAGACTTCTTGCCTAAAATTGTAGTCTTTTTCAATTTCTACAGTTTTTAAAGAGTTATAATGCTTCATAATAATACAATTAGAAGAAACCTTGACGTTTCACCTGTCATTCGTTCATAGCTCACTAGTTATCCATCCCTACACTAACCTACTACATAAAACAAGCCCATCCATAAAATAGGGTACTATAAACTTGAGGCTGAGGAGTAGCTGACTGAGTCCTACCTCCGCCTTATTAAGGATTTTTTTCATTTCATTTACATTCATTTCTCAAACAGTATAATAAATATGTTGTAATATAGTAGCTATAAATGACAAATACACCAAACTAGTCTAATCCCAGCCATAAAATTCTGTAAATGAATTCAAGGCTGAGTAATAGAGAGGACTATCAAGTCCTGAATCTGCCTAATTTAGGATTTTCAATTCATTTTCAAGCAGTATAATTTTTTTTGTTACATAGTAGCTGTAAATGATTATGAACTGTAAACTAATAGACCAATCATAGCCGTAGAATATTATACATGAATTCAAAGCTGAGTGGTAGAGAGGACTATCAAGTCTCTAAATCTGCTTTAATTGTGAATTTTCCATTTCATTCAAGAGAGGACTTTCAAATCAGCTTTCATTGCCTTACAAACAATTAAATACTTTCAAGTCCTAACTCCTTCTAATTAAGAAACTTCCAATTCTATTTTCGAACAATATGTTGTAATATACTAGCTGTAGTGGTATCATCAGAAAGCTTTCGTAAGTGAGTACTGTGGACTGATGTGGTGATAATTTGTGTGTGTGCAGGAGGGTGGGGCGAGCCACAGATGATGCACGGTCATTCCCCCCACTACCCCGCCGCAACTGCGCCGCTACCGATGAAGGCGCCCCGCGCACCGCACCGGCGCCGCATTAATCCGCAGCAGAGCGAAGCGTTTCGCGAAGCGCTGGAAGCGGTCAGAATGGGCAGGCTCGGCTTCTGCAAGGCGGCGAAAACGTACGGCGTTAACAACCGCACACTCTGGCTGGAGTACAAGCGACTCGGGTACCCGTTGGCCAGACCGGGCCCCAAACATGCCAACAATTCGGCAAACTCGACAACAAGTTCGACAAGTGTGACTAGTTCCAGTGGGGTCAAGTGTGAAGAACGGGGATCTCCCACATTGTCTCCCACGGATCGCTATACCCCCAACGCTGGCACCCCTCTAATGCCCACCAGCTATTTCGACCCCGGTTACCCCTTCAATCTGTCAGGTCTGCAACCCGTCAACCCGGAATCTTTCCCCTCAAACCCCCCTTCCTCATCCTCGGGTCTACACGAGATGTCACGCAGTCATCCTCATCATCATCGCGGCGGAGCCCATCATCATCAGCAGCATCACCACCTGCATCAGCTGACTAGTGGGGCGGGGCATAAGTTTGCCACCCCCTCCCCGCCCAACGGCGGCGGTGGCGGCACGCCTTCGGCCAATGGCCAGACGGGGGGTGGGGGAGGGGGAGCGGCTGCGTCGTTCGAGTACTTCGACTCGCAGTGACTAGCTGACAAGAGTGATAACTTGGAGGGCGTCATCAAAGATAGTTTGCTTACCGTGTACAAGGATTGATGCAACCGAAATCAAATGCAAGATATAAGGCACTACTCACACCTGGAAAACGATCAGAGTTGCAGAGTTTCGGGAAGACCTGAACCGGGTGACTTCAGTTGCTTGTCATGCTCACATTTCCGCAACTCTAGTTGCCATTCGCCGATCGACTACTATCACATTATTCTTAATTTTTTTTTATCGTATGGCTTTTTATTGGTGGGGAGACCCTTACGGGTAGGTTCCACCTCGCCTCATTGCACAATTATTCTTAATAAGTAAATATTTAGTGAGCTTTATAACTTATATTCGATATTTTATAAGTTGAAGTAACCAAAAAATTATAGAATACTACTTTTAAAGCAAATAATCCTCCTTTTCCAGTTTGATGTGGTTAGAATATCACCTAACCTCACTTTTCTGTACGTAAAATCTGTCAACTTCACCTACGATTGCTTGGCAATCACGCAACTCGATCATTCGGCAACGAACATGTCGGATCGCATAGCAACGTAGTTGCGCTGCGATCGAGTTTCCGATTCTGAAATCGCCTAGTCTGAGCGTCATCATTTGAAAACACCTGCTGCGTCGCTGAGTTGCCGAGCGATGAGTTGCTTTTCAATTTGAAGTTTCCAAGTGTGAGTAGTGCCTAACTGGTTCATTTTGTTAAGGCACCGGACAATGAATTACCTCACTTACTTTTTCACTACATTCAAAGTGTATAAGAATTAAAAGATTAATTAAAGGTAATGCTCGTATTAAGAGCTCTGAGCTTGCGCGCGGGTCATTGAAGGGGTTTTGATGAGAGATGAATTTAACGACTGTTTTTTGGTTAACCTGGACCAGCGGCTTAACGTCTCCTCCGAAAGATGGGAGTGGCCCGACAAAAATAACTTGCAATCAACTGGGATCGAACCAGGAATATTTGGCTTATCATACCAGTGATAGACCTACTCGGGTACAGCCAATTCATTCTCTATAGAATATTAACGTGGCTACGTCCAAGTGGATTACTTTGAACATTGTGAAAATCTGTGATGGGGTAATTAATTGTCCGGTGCCTTATCAAAATGACCCAGCTGTAATTGGAGTAGAATACATTCTTTTGGTTTGTATTCTAATTAACTTGTTGAGATCTGTTTTTTTTTCTCTCGGAAAGAAGTCTGACAACATAAATGAATCGTTATTGTTCGTTAACACTGTCAAATGAGCGTTCCTCTTCAATAATCTCATTCGAAAGGTTTGACTTCATGGGTGATCTACAATATTGTTCATTTGCTGATTCTGGTCCTTGATAATTTTCTTTTGAAACCCCAAACTACTACTTGGCTGAAAAACGTATTCCTTGAGAGGAATCTTTCTTTTTATTCTAATCCCTTTCTTCTTTTACAATGCATTCCATTCATAACTTAATCTCAATTTCAATCTTCTTCCCGATTAAGCTCACTTCTCATTGCAAGAAGTTGTTAATCTTGCATCTTCTCTACTCTTTATCTCATCATCTTCCATATTGCCTTATCTACTTTTTATAATAAACATCTGTGTTGCACATGGTTCTGTCCTGTCACCCATGTAGTCCAATTCTTTGGTGTCTGAGTGATGCACTGCGTATTGGATGTATAGCAGGATCCTTTTAAATTGTCAGAAAACACCTGATTGATGTACGCTCGTTTACTAACGTTAAATCAGCTGTTTTCTGACAAGTTAAAAGAATCCTGCTATACTTACGACGTCATCTTTTGTGACAATAGAATATCCATTACGATAAACGAGGTTGTTGTTTTATTTATGTTTACACTATTCATTCATCACTAGAATTCACGTCATGCAGTCGTAAGACAATTTACATAATTTTACATCACATCTCATTTACATTGTGACATTTACATCACAATTATTTTTTGTTAAGAGTGATACCTACGTTAATTTTGTGAGGATAATGTGAGGGATGATAATAAGAATGTACCTGCAGTTTTAGGTGACTTCCACAAAGTTTTGTGACTATCGGCTGTTTCAAGTTTCGGATTAGGAGTAGATTTATACTACTAAATTTTGTAATTGAAAGTTAAAAATTTGATTGGTGCTCATTATCAGATACCAACAATGCTTATTGGTTGTATTGAGACTAAGGTGTAACAAATTTCTGAAATTTACTGAATTTTTATTACATTTCTCTTTATCATTCCAGTTTATCAATAAAATCAATATTTGTTTCAAAGAATGCATGTAACGATAATTGTGTTGATGTTTTCAAAGAGTAATTCATTCAACAGCAGAGCTGGTTGGTCTATTGACCTATTGGAAGACTTATTGTGTAATAGAAATAGTCAGTAATAATATAATATATCGGAAATTCATAATCTAGCTACCTTCATATAACACATCTTTCTTTGTCTAGTCCTCTGTGCTCTCTTTTTTACAGGAATAATAGTTGTAAATTAGAATTCAAATACTAATACAGAAATAAATCATGTTCATTGCGTCATTTTAAGTTTAACTTCATATTCAGAATAATTTCATTATCTTGAGAATGAGGAGATAGCCATCTTTCATGAATCAAATATTCTGTCGCTTTATTAATTTAGAATCTTTAGACTTTATATATCTTTAATTTACTTAATACAACTCTGATAAATCTTTGTTGAATTCAACGTATAAATGTTTGTATATAGATGAATTTTTCTTCAAGATAAGTTTTTAATGTCTTGAGTTTCTGAATGAAACTTACTTCAGTTCTTTTAACTGAACATCTAGCACAAATTTTGATAATTTTTAATGATCACGAGTTTGATATTATATTTTACAACTTTTGTTTAATGTTCCTGAAGCTATATACTTGCCTTGATTTCACCCAATTTTGGCAGTTCTAGAAGTAACGATATTTTCAGTAATTGATTGTGATTACAGTACAGTATTAAAAATACAGTTATTTCAAAATTTGAATTTATGAGTAAGTTATTTAGCCTATTTCAAAATTTGAATTAGTGAGTAAGTTACTTGACCAACACAGTGTATTATTTTTTGTAAATTTTCCCAGATTTAGACTACCTTCGCAACTTATCTTTTTTGGATAATGTTCGATAATTTTCATCTTGATTACTCTATCAATCAAGGTATATGATAAGAATAGTATTGTAACCATAATTTTTAGTTTTCATGTTCTGCATTAATGTACCTATTTTTTTATAAACCACGGACACATCACAATTCGTTTAGATTTAATTTTGTAGTACAGTATTACAAAAATATGTTATCAGTATTAGAGTATTATCGTGTTTATTTGTATTTGATTTTGATATTTTCTTGTTATTAAAATTATATTGATTCATGAATTTTTGTCTACTTTATTTCAAATCTCTACTCCCATTCACACAAAGATGAGATTGAACAAAGTCACCTCAGGTTGACGTGATGAGTAATATCTGTTATCGAGCATTTATTTAATAGGTTCGCGTAAATTCAGTAATAATCAGCAATTTTAGTTGCTTTTTACAGATCATCTTATTAAAGATCAATCAACATATTATTATTGTAATTGATGGAGAAAATCTAGATTTATTGTACTCACTATCAACAAATCAACCAAAAAATTGAAAATCTACTTTGCCCTCTTTTCAACCCTCCCTGCATAATAGATCATATGGATGTATAAGGTAATTTTTAAATATCACTTTTTTGTTGAGTCTCTCAATGAAACTTAATTCAGTTCTTTATCTGATACAGTTCTGAGCTAATACAAATATTAATTTGACATTGTATTCGAAATTTTGCGCCTATTACTCTTGAACTAGCACCCTGGATGCACTAACCAATTCCAGTCAAATTAAATTTTTCTGTTGTGATAGAAGAGTATCACTGAATACCTTGATGATTGTTATTTCTCCTTCTGACTCCTTAACCCTCTCTCACTTTGAGAAAGTTTTAATAATTAATTTAACGAAATTCCTAATTAATAATGCTATAAACTACTCTGGAGACTTATGAATAAATTACAATTACAGTATTTTGATTTAAAAGCAATTGAGTAGTTGCAAGATCTCATTTCCTTCCATCTTGAGAAAGTTTGTTACAGGAGGTTCAAATACATGTTGCAGAGCCGTTTATTAGTTATCAATCAATAGATTTACGTTTGAATAGTTATTAAATTTCATCAATTCAAAACTTGAAGGGTTTCACTTGGTTTGTTGAAAAAATGCGAAGGAAATTATGCTCCTTTATCATTTTTTCAACAAGCTAACTGTAACCATTCAATTTTGAATTAATGAAATGTAATATTATGTTATTGATGTTATAGTTAGGTCCAGCGAACTCTTATTAAAACTATTGAACATCCTCCTGATGCTAAATCAGTTTGCTCCTACTGTTGATAAGTTGTAATAAAAGTTGTTCATCAATGTGTACCAAAATCGTCTTGCTCATTATAAAGCATTGTAGTTGTATCTTTTGAATAGTCATATTTGAAACCTGCCCTTTGCATGACAAAATTAAAATGATGAGTTACAAATTTGCGACGAATATGAGAATGAGAGTAGTTTTTAATTCCCCAAAATCGAAAATGCATTACATCTTTAATCTTGAAAATTAATACGGAACTACTGGTTGAATCTGAAATGATGACCCCTGAAGTCTGAAGGGGAGAGGAGAAGTAATGTTGGTATTCAATGTTACTCTTATCGGTATTGCGCAACTTCTGTTTACTCAACGAATTCCTTCCAGGGGTCATGATTTCAGGGGACACTCATATTTGAATTTACCCTGTACGATTTATATCTTATGCGTCCAAATTTTTGTTGTATTAAATAACTTTCAAGATTCATTAAGCAGGCCCCTGTACAAGGTGTTCCATTTCATTCATTGACACACAATTACAAAAATATATATAAATAATTTGAAATTCATTAAAAATCGTGTTGAGGAACCAAAGTCTTAGTTGAAGCTTGTATTTTTTTAATAATCTTCATTTTTAATTAATTAAAAAACTGCACATCTTTTTAAATCATGTATTTTTTCACACATAAAATATTTACCTATTTATAATAATAAAATGCTCTATACTTTAGACTTTCTGAAATCAAAACGAACTTTTTGAAAATTGAGTGATTATTCTGAAAAGTGAAATCTACTGCTTGGTTTATCATGTTTCCATCAAGGGAAAATTGATTTTATGGCGAGGTGGAACTACCTATGGGGCTTCCCACCGATCACAGCCATAAGCTAATAATAATGAAATTCTGTAGAAAATATCATTTTAAATATTATATGTTATCATTAATGTATTAATATTTCATATTATTATAAATCTTTGTGTTTTTATCTCTTCAGGCGATCAACCATCAGGTGTAACAATGGGCTCGAAGCGGGGCCGACTACTCTTGCGGCAAAATCGAATCAAACGCGACTGCGAACTGATGCAGGGCGCATCCGAACCACCGGAAGTGGCAGCTGGTGACACGTCTGACGCCCCGGCTGCCTCACCAAGCGGCGCTGTCACCGGCACAATCAGCTTAGTTCCGGTGCCACGCCTCATGGAGCGCCAGTGCTCCGAGCCGGCGCCTCAGACCACCTCGCCTCAGCCTCAGCCGTCTCCGAATCTGCTGTCAGTGCCTCAGCCGCCGTTCCTCATCAAACAGCACTCGTCGCCTCAGCTGCAGATCGTCTCATCGACGCCGCTGCACTTGCAAGTGGTCACGCCGCACAGTCCCAGCAGCCAGTCGGAGTCCGCCCTGGTGCGCCCCAAAGAGGAGCTGCGTCGCACCGCCTCATCGCCTCAGGTAATAGTACTTATCTGTCCAATTTCATTAAACTACTTGGCCAAATAATAGTGATAAATAGTAGTGATACGAATTGGAAAACTGTTCTGAATGCATGGAAGTAGCTGATGGGATATCTTCCTAATTACTCAATTTCGTGAAATTTTCGCCTACCTTGATTTCGATCAAAACTGTTATAGTATTCCGAGCTGTAGAGAATGAAAGGATCAAAACTGTTGTAGTATTCCGAGCTGTAGAGAATGAAAGGATCAAAACTGTTGTAGTATTCCGAGATTTAGAGAATGAAAGGAACAAAACTTATAGTATTCCGAGCTGTATAGAATGAAAGGAACAAAACTGTTATAGTATTCCGAGCTGTAGAGAATGAAAGGATCAAAACTGTTATAGTATTCCGAGCTGTATAGAATGAAAGGAACAAAACTGTTATAGTATTCCGAGCTGTAGAGAATGAAAGGATCAAAACTGTTATAGTATTCCGAGCTGTAGAGAATGAAAGGATCAAAACTGTTGTAGTATTCCGAGCTGTAGAGAATGAAAGGATCAAAACTGTTGTAGTATTTGAGCTGTAGAGATGGATCAAACTGTTGTAGTATTCCGAGCTGTATAGAATGAAAGGATCAAAACCGTTATAGTATTCCGAGCTGTAGAGAATGAAAGGATCAAAACTGTTATAGTATTCCGAGCTGTATAAAACTGTTATAGTATTCCGAGCTGTAGAGAATGAAAGGATCAAAACTGTTGTAGTATTCCGAGCTGTAGAGAATGAAAGGATCAAAACTGTTATAGTATTCCGAGCTGTAGAGAATGAAAGGAACAAAACTGTTATAGTATTCCGAGCTGTAGAGAATGAAAGGATCAAAACTGTTGTAGTATTCCGAGCTGTTTAGAATGAAAGGAACAAAACTGTTATAGTATTCCGAGCTGTAGAGAATGAAAGGATCAAAACTGTTGTAGTATTCCGAGCTGTATAGAATGAAAGGATCAAAACTGTTGTAGTGTAGTATTCCGAGCTGTAGAGAATGAAAGGAACAAAACTGTTATAGTATTCCGAGCTGTATAGAATGAAAGGATCAAAACTGTTGTAGTATTCCGAGCTATAGAGAATGCAGGTTGGAGTGGAGTGGAGCGGCTTGGTTGCAAAGTCCTCTTGCCACTAGCTTTGCATTCGAGTTTGGGATTGCAGTTACAATCAGTCACTATCTTGAATTTCCCAGCAAGCCGCTCCACTCCGACTCTCCTTTAATTCTATATACCTTGAAATACTACAACTGTTTTGATCGAAATCAGGGTAGGCGAAATTGTTAACAACATTAAGGAATTAGTAAGTTCAGCTACATCCATGCTTCAAGAACAATTTTGGAATACTAAATCAACCAGTGAATAATACTAGATGCAATCAGTCTAAAACTGTTAGAAAACTTAACCTATTTCTTTTATAAACTATATTTTAACCAAGCAAACCCTACCCTAAATCAACTAAAATTACCCAATTCAAACCCGAACCCTGATCTAACCCCTATTTAAGTTATGACTTGTATTTTACTGTAAATAATTGGAAATTATTTACAATAAAATAATGGGTGACCGACACAAAAAATTGTGCAATGAGGCGAGGTGGAACCTAACGTAAGGGTCTCCCCACCAATAAAAGCCATACGATAAGAAAAAAATTAGAAATTTTACATTCACTATTTGGCAAAAGTGGGATGCATATCACTCCTGATGAGGAGCTTCATCAGCCTGTCACCAGTAGAAACAACATTGATATTTTTATTTCAAGGTTCCCCAAAAATTAGGTTGGAATTGTCACTTTTGGGATGGTTGCTTTCAGATAATGAATGTACTTTAACCGTTACCATAGAAATGTTAAATGAATATACCTAGACTTTTTATGATGATCATCACAAACAATAATATAGCAGGATCCAATTAACTTGTCATAAATCAGCTGATCCAGTAATAATTAAACAGTGATTTCGACACAATAATCAAAAGGCTTGAAAGTCTTAAAGACCTTTAAAGTCTTTAAAAGACCTTTTTAAAGAAGACCTTTCAAAGAATAACGTTTTAAAAGACCTTTTCAATAATCTGCGAGATTCAGCATTTGTAGGTTAAGTATTGTGATCATATGCTCGTCGATCATATGTTTTATGACAAGTTAAATGGATCCTGCTATAGTTGCGTTGGTTTTTTCAGTGTACGACCACGTCGGAAGTGTCCAAGTCGTCGCGTTCGTGTCACTGTCCGGTGCAGCGGCCGGGCCCGGCTCTCGGATGCAACTACTGCTGGAACACGATCGACGCACATGGACGCATACTGCGACGCAAGACCAAGTACCACTGTCCCGAGTGCCAGACCAATCTCTGTATTGTACCTTGTTTTCAGGTTCGTATCTGCTATCAACCCAGTAGAAATACAATATTCCTCGTAATCAATCGGTGTTTTGCGTAGTTTGATAGGTGTAGCTCGTTCACTTTGCCAGCCTTAGTCATCTAAACTGGAAGTTACCAATTGTCATCACAACTTATTTCAGTTTTTAACATGTTCAGAATATATAATATTTCTCTTACTACTATATACAATATCTAAACTGGAAGTTACCAATTGTCATCACAACTTATTTCAGTTTTTAACATTTTCAGAATATATAATATTTCTCTTACTACTATATACAATATTAATACAGATTCTTAATGGATTCTTTACACTTACATTATTGTATAATATTTCTCTTACTATACAATATTAATACGGATTCTTAATGGAGTTTTTTTTACCTGTGATTTTGAACTGTTCGGTTGAGTGGAACATTTTCATCAGTGTACCATTTTAATATCAACACATTTTAAATATAAACACATTTTAAATATAAACACATTTTTATATTTGGCCATGATTTTGTTTCAGGAATATCACGAGAGGCATAACAGTAGCGGAGCGAATAACAGAGAAGTAGCCCAATCGTCTTCAAACTCAAGTACAGTTGTACCAACCATCATGAAAACCAGCTCAATGTAATTGCTAGTCACTAAAACATTATCCACAAACAATATGATTATTACCATAGCTTTTAAGAAAACTCTCAAGTGTTTGTTAATTTGCAGTCAGTTTGTGTATAATATAAGATATATTTTAATATTAAAAAATAGAAAAATCTATGTACCGATGTCTGATTCACGGTAGAATTTAATTCATTTCAAATCAGTCATGTTGTTGGTTTATGTCGATGAGGGGGATTACATAAATCATGATATGTTGGGTTGCACTAAAAATATTTATTTTGGTACCTAGTTTACGATGTGGAGCCTGTTTCATTAATCCTAGAAGTCTTTTATTAAAGAGCCTGTAAAACAGGAATAAGGCGGACACACATTAGACATGAATAGGATGCATCAAACTCAAGTTTAGAATAGGTATGCCTTATCTTATTTTACAGGAGTCCTAAATTTTTTAAACATTTCCTTGAGGTTAAAGGTTTAGAAGCTTAGATTTGGTATCTTCTTTATTTACTGTATTTTATGGAGTAAGGTTCATAAGGTTGCTAATGAAGATAGATGCAAATCTATCATTTAAAATATAAATTATACTTATAAAATATGTATATATTATATCACAAGAGTCACTATTGGAATACTAACACTGATAGAAAAACATTTAGAAACTTACATAATTTGTTTTTCTACCAGTGTTAATATATGTATAAATTAATATGTATGGTCTTACATATAAAATATATGTGAAAGGACCTTAGTTAAAAAATACAAACTCGTGAAACTTTCAGAACGTCAATGACTGTAGCGAATATAATTCGTCTTCAATTATTTATTTTCAAAATAATATTGAGTCACTACACCTCAATCTCAGTTTGGATGGGTGATCAAAGCAGCTACTCTATCCATAATTTGATTTTCTGTATATTTGCACAATTTTCGTGTACCATATATGATTTTAAGTGAATTTCCATCATTTCACCCCAGTAAGGATGATTTGATAATCCTTTTCTATTATTCTTGATTAAAAGAATAACATTTATCTGCTTGCAATATTCCTCACCATATTAATAAAATAGTGCAACCCGGCATATTGACATAGCAAAGGTAATGTGTTGCAGAGTAAGTTTTTATCAGTTGGTGATTTGTGTTGAGTCTCTTCTTATCTCGTGGACGACTGTAATGTGATGTGTATTGTGATAAATCTTTGCAAAAAACCTCACCGAGTACAAAGTTTAGTTTTTAGTATGAACTATGACTACAAGGCGTTATGAACCTTATTTTCCCCCAAATATCGCGATATACGGTTATAGTAGTTCCCCTTTCTAATCTACTCCTTCCTACTTGATCTCCTCGATTATTTTAATTTTTCCTCAAAATCGTTTCTCAATATTTAAAAAAATATATGAAATTATATTTTTGTAAAGTTTTGTTCTGTTTCCGTGAAAATCCTCTCTTGTTATCTTATTTGTAGAAATCTTATTGATGTTGTGGAACTCCATGATGAAATAAAACACTAAAAAACAGTGGAATTGACAATATCTTTTAGTGTTTTATTTTATTTCTCTTGTTATCATTGATACTCTCGAGAACTCCCCTACTTTCATTTTAGTGTTTCAATTGTATTTTTAAATTTGTTATTGCAATAGTTTCTCTGGAAATTCTTCCCATGCTAGTTATATATTCTTTACTTTTATTTTTTCAAATACTTGGCAATTGATAATGAGATGACAGTAGCCTAGTCTATTTCACGTACTTCCTTGTGGTAGTTATTAGAATTAAGCAAAAATGCAAATAATTTGTTGCTTCTATGTGGCAATATCAAGAATGATGAAAAGCTTTAAAATGTTAACTGTGTATTAAAGAGTTTATTGTAAATGTTTCTTCTTCAAAGTGTCTATATTATTATAAATAATAAATATAAATTTTATCAGCTGAAATTTATTGTAAATAAGTTGGAAATCAAACTGCTCAAGACCAAACAGCGATGCATGCAATTTAAAATATTGCAAAACTAAGTCGATCAGCTAAAACTAAAAAATATTTTTGTAAAAATTTATCAATTGAAACATGGGTAATATTTCTGACCATAATGTATTTACTGTATATCTATTCAAGTTAGCTTTATCGTGTGTGGCTTATTCTACTCAACCTATTCTGCAGCAACCTAGTATTTAGCATTGTAACAAAAATCCCATATTGCAATATATTGTTAGTGATTCCGATGTGTAAACTTCAATGTAATTACAGTACTCCAATTTACGACTTTCTATTGAAAACGTTCATTCACTCACTTCAATTGAGTTTTCATCTTGAAATATTCTCCATAATACTGATATGAGAATCAAATCAATCATTTATGAAATATTAATATTGAAAATAATCTCCATCATGATGATTCCTTGTTATAAATATAAAATTGTTAATGTTTCGAGGGAAATAGGTTTGGTTCTTTTGCAGCTTTTGGGAAGATCTCAATCTCTATGCTATGATATTATTTAGTCATAATCTAATTTAGTCTCAATATTTACCACCATGTTGAGGTTAATTATTCTCCTGATTATTTATGTTACACGTTGTTGTTAAAAATGCCTTTTTTCAAGTACTCAATCTCAATCAAATGCATTACAAACTATTCAAACAGTGATGTAGTTTTTTCTATCGTTTCTCTAGCTTGGATTAAACTCTATGTAGATTCCTATTGAAAAAAGATGTATTATGTTTTTTAATTCATCTAAAGTCAATTGCTTTTTTGAAGATCGACTTTCACATTCTATGTGAGAAGTATGACTTACCTATATTTTATGAAAAGTAGCAAATTGATTGGCATTGATAACATTTTGAAAGCCATTTGACATTGAATAATTTTAAAATCAAATATCATGGTTTTACCAGTCTTCTGAAACCTTAACTTTTTATTGTTCCAATGATGTATTTTCAATAGATCTCTTTTCTTATTAGAATGAAATTCCATACATTAGTTATTTTTTTAATATCCGTTTAAATCATTTTTAGTTTCATGTAGGTTTCTCTGCTAAGTTATATTGAAATCAGTAAAATAAATTTCAGCTATTGATTACGTGATTGAAAGTTTTAAACAATCTAATTAATAGTTAATTAAACCCTAATTACAGCTTATTAATCAATCAATCAACAATAATTCAATTATTAATCAATCAATAAATAATTACTATTTCGGGTCCTGCTAAACCTGTAGGTTTTTTCAATACATATTAAATTTTACAAATGAGTACAATAATTGTGAAACCAAACAAATTTTTACAAATACTTTGCATGCATAATGTTGGGTGAATTTAAAGTTTTCCCCTCTTTTAAACATCTAGTCAATTCATCTGCAAAATTATTCCTTTTTAATTTAAATCATTTATTGAATG
The DNA here is from genome assembly GCA_017141395.1 of Laodelphax striatellus. NCBI lineage: Eukaryota > Metazoa > Arthropoda > Insecta > Hemiptera > Delphacidae > Laodelphax > Laodelphax striatellus. Next base: position 10,649,278 of record CM029535.1, on the reverse strand, counting down.
TCAAGTCAGGCTATCGAAATTTGTCATTTTTCTCCAAATTTGATTAGAGACACTTAAGAATGATAACTTCTGTAATTTTGATCATAGACTAACTGTATAGTTGGTCTATGCTTCTATGTTATAGGTAGTAGAATGATTTTGGTTAAAAAATGTGATGTAAAGTAGTTGAATACTTGTGAAAATTTACTCAAATAGGAATCTTAAAATGCAAAGTCAATGTAAATAAGTATGTTAGCTTAGTACAGGCAACTAAGATTGTCTTTGAATATGTGTTTAATTATAGGTTTCTAACATTGATGTTTGAATTTTAATGAACAAAATAATATCTAGTTATTGTAAGAAGTACTATTGGTATCACTTTGTTGTTGAAAATTACTGCATTTATTCAATCTAATATCGTGTTAATATGTAAATATTTGTTGTTTAGTTCATATTGAAATTAATTAGAACTCATTAAGAGTGATGTTTGGACTCTGCTGGCGGAGTCCATTCCAATGACGTCACAGTTGTGCTATTTTTCGTATAGTGTATGATTCGGATAGTATATATAGAATTTCTGGGCTCTTCTAGTATTATTGAAATCTTGAAGAAATAATGAAAATATTTTTTTAATGTAAGCAGAGCTGAATCTTTGGGGAGGACTTCGTTCTAAATAGTTTTATAAAATTGTTCCGATTCTTATTGTATTGTCAAAAATATTTAAATTGTCTACCTCTCGATTCATTTTTACTTGAAAGATATTTCTCAACATACGGTACTGCGGAGTTTTGCAATAAATTGAATTCAACAATAGTACAAACTTGATAAAATTTACAATTCTGCATTGAAAATAAGCGAGCTTTCAGCCATCTAATAATATTATTGTCTTTGTCAATATCTTCTCAATACAGAATCATTGTAGTCGGTAAAAATGCAATGAATGAATTTTTGGGCCTTTTTTTATTCGATTTATCTTTTGTCTCATAATTACTGGTCTTGCAATGCTCCAATATTTTACAGGTATATATGTTCATTATTCATTCATTTATAGTAGAACTGCAATTATTTTGCCAAGTTTTGATTTCATTCCGGATTTAATCATTTGCATACATTAATAATAAAATTTATTTGGGAAATCAACGAGAAAATTGATCAGAAATTGAATCTGACAATATTATAGAATATGAGTTTCTAATCAAGAAATATTTTTTATTTTAAAATTGTATTAATAATGAAAATTGCTTGATGACAGCATTTTTCATTTATTTAACTATTTAATAAGTTTTGCCTGCAGCCTAATCTCCAAAACCTGAATCAATCTTTATTTTCTTTTGATAGATAATAAGTTTCTTGAAATGTTTATTCTAAGCATGTATGCTGTACAACTCATGCATGTACAAAGCACATACCTACCCTAAAGCAACTCAATGAATGATTTTATTTTCTTCTTGTTTTAAAAAGTTATTGTTATATTTTATTGTGAAATTTCAATTCTGTCAAATTCTTTGTCAATTCCCTAGAATTGCCATGTTCTAGTCGATAACTGATCCATATCTTTTTAACTTGTAATTGAGATATTTTTTATAAATCATTGGATATGCTGAAGGTAGATGAAGTCCTAGCTATGAGTAGGAAAAACGTTGGACCTATCTGATTTCATGTGCTGTGATATTGTTGGAACTTGAAAGTTATTGAAATCTTTTGTTTTCTATCTTCGAATTCTTTGGAATTATACTGTTTGCTGCTTGAATGTTTAAAAAGCAGAAAATATGGATGTACAATTATTTAGTATAATAGATAATATACTAACAGATGTTGAATTTAAAATATTTTTGAAAAAATGAATATAAATCAATAATTATTATATATTTCTGTAAAGAGTATTTATTGTATATTCAAAGTGCTTATTTTAACTGCGAAATTAGGCGTTATATATGTTTAAAGTGTGAAATCTCATGTCCAATAATTGAAGATAAAATAACATGACAAGCTGATTGTAACAAACTTCTATTGTTTCAAGTTGGAAGAATAAATGAAAAATAAGTGTTTCATTTTGTATGGACAAATCTATTATTCCCAGTCAGGATTATTTATAGATACGATCCAGTAAATAAGCTCATCATATTTCTTAAAAATGAATAATGAGGAATTCAATAATGAGTATCTATAAGATGACTTCGTGAGGTCTACTGTTCACATAGAACTCATAACTTAGTTAATTTTAATATACTATTACCGGATATGAAAGATATTATTGTAGAGCTTTAGCTGTGCAAAATACCTCACTTTATACTGAATATATAAATCTTTGACTTCAATGGACTTACTATAGGTATATTCATTCAATTTGGCGGATAGCGAATAATAAACTTTCATTTAGGTAACATTTCTATGGTAACGGGTGATGTTCAGTTGAATGTTTTTCACATAAATACTGTATATATAACTAATCTTGTAAAAAACATACCTAAAAAGAAATCAACAGAACTTCAACCGTTACCATAGAAATGTTAAATGAATATACCTAGACTTTTTATGATGATCATCACAAACAATAATACTTATTGTTTTGATTGATCAATCAAATTAAAATTTATTTATCATGAGCATTCTTCACAATGCAACGAGATGAAAAATATAAAGTTAATTAACGTATTCAATCCGTTTATATCTAATACTGTAAATATTATATACCTTACAAGAGGTATTAAATTATAATCTATTTTTTAAATGGCTAAGTTGGCAAAATCCATTTATTGATCCACTAACTGATTTTTTCATACTTTTTCTATAACCATATTAATTGAAATTGATTATTTTATCTAATAGATCGGTTTTAGAACACAATGTGAATATACTGTGTTGAGTATTGTGGCACAAATCTTAATCAGCGTTTGATGTTTTTGAATTTCCCGCGTAGGCTATTCCTCTTTGTCAATATTTCAACGTAAACAACAGTCAACATCTTTTTGCAAAATGAAAGGTCAAAAAATCTAATTGTGACAAAAATTAGATGAAAGAAGATAGAATAATTTTCGAAGATACATAAGATGGTATTTAATTTTTCCAATTCAGTCGAGAATTTCAGCTTTCACATCTCTGTGGTTCGGGATTTGTTTTGTGATTGCTGATTGCGATTTGGGAACTGGGGAGGATAAAGAACGAAGTCATACACGTTAACCCAGGCTGCAAAAATAATTTAGTTTTATTTTCAATAATTAACATAGATTTACTAAGTTTGAATCAGAATTTTGATTGGTTTTAGGGCTGTGACCTCCTGTGAAAATTTCATTCATTTAGGTCCTCGTTCTAGTGAAATTGGTGCAAATGAAAATTTATCAGTTTTTGTTTGGTTGTGAAAATTGCACCTAGTGTTTATTTGGAACGTAGTGATTTTTTGCGTTCCTTGTCCCTTCAAAACAGTTATAGTGATTTTTAATTTTATTCCAAGTTAATGATAATAACAGTAGCTATTCGATAGCCTAGCCTAGGCCTAATTTTGTGTATTTATAGGATCAAAATGATAAAACTATTTTCGTTAAAACAGCAGAAAAAGGATGGCGAGGCTACTCCTAAAGTAGGAAATCAGAAAAAAGCTTCAGCTGCTCAATTACGAATCACTAAAGGTAAGATGACTTGGAGAATGTCCAATTTTTTAAATTATTTCTTCAACCTTTAGTAGGACCTAATCTTTAATATTTAGACTAGCCTACAAAATTTCTGATGGTTTCAATTTATTGTTAAGGTTAGTTTCTTCTAGTGAGTAGTTGATATGAAATCAACTACCTACTAAAAATCTGTCGAAAGATGAAAAGATTCTGTCAAAAAATCGTGTAATTTTGAAAATTTATTAGTGAATAGGGCCAATTGATGTTTCGATAATATTTTTTTGTTTAAGTTTTGCAGTTGGATACTGCAGTTTGTTTTTGCATGAAATGTATTCATTAGTTTGTTCTATTCATACTGACGGAATTTAGCCAAAACTTATTACTTTTCAAAGTCTATTCAGGTTGCCTTCAAGGCTTATGAAAATTATCGTTCTAGTTCTAAGTAGCCTAGTTTACTTTGGTGAGCTCTGAGCTGAACATAGGATTATTGATCATATTAGTGTTATAAGCTGTCAATTCTTCTAAATTCTATTTCTTCATTGTCATTGATCGTCATAAATCATGTTCAGTGGATTTAAAAGATCCTAATGAGTATCGATTTGTTTAGGATAAATCAACTCAGTCGGTTGGATTTGATCATAAACTATTATAGTTTTATTACAGTTGGCTAGTGAGAGCTGAGAGGAAATTCGCTTTTTCGTTAGCTACTCAACATAGCTGATGAAAGGTTAATATATTGATAAGCTTTTATTCTTTGCAGTTTTGATCTAGCCTATATGAAAAATTATGTTACAATATCAGGCTACTATTGATGTTACCATTGCTTCACCTCTTGTTTTCAGACATAAATGAATTGAATCTACCAAAAACATGCAATACCGAATTCCCAGATCCAGATGACCTTCTAAGTTTTAAGCTCATCATTTGTCCAGACGAGGTAAGACTTTCTCAGATTGCTTGCTCGATTAAGCTATTTAAATTAGAGCATGATTCAAGCTACTAGTTGTCTTGTCTTATACAATATCGACATTGATGATTTATTCTTATTTGTATTTAAAGTAGGCCTACAGAATTTCCAACTTTTACTCCTAGACTTGACACACATTTAGCCAGCTGTCAATAACGACTATAAACTTACTGTGCTCTTTCTCAATTACTGTATTAACTATCAATTACTGAAGTTATTAACTATTATTTATGTTAAGAAGTGGTTGCCCTATTTAAAATAAAGTGATTTCTAATAGTCTGGTTCAGGAGAACTATTGTTGGTACCATCTATGAACTATGATTCGATGGTTTATCAAAGTAATGAGTCGCTTCTTTTTTCAGGGTTTCTACAGAGGAGGACGATTTGTGTTCAGCTTTAAAGTGGGGCCGAACTATCCCCATGAACCGCCAAAGGTGAAATGCGAAACACCCGTCTACCACCCCAATATTGATCTCGATGGCAATGTCTGTCTCAACATACTGAGAGAGGACTGGAAGCCAGTGCTCACCATCAACTCTATCGTCTATGGCTTGCAGTACTTGTTCTTGGTAAAATGTTCATCTCTATCTCGAAATTTTATAGAACACATTAACATGTTGCATGTATGATCACTAATTCATTCAATAACCTCACATAAAAATAATTCTTACTGATGTCTTACTGTGCTTGGATAACTCTATCGTCTATGTTTACTATGCTTACTTATACAGTACTTGGTAAAAACAATATTTTTATGACTCCAGGCTTGTTTCATGAAATTGAGGAAATCATGTAAAACAGGGAAAAGGGGAACACACTAGACGGTTTAGAAACGTTTTCAGATCAAAGAAAATATAGCATTTTTCTGAATTTAAAGACCTTAATTTTATCAAGTTTTTAAGAACTCCATTTTAGTTTAGTTTGGAAAATTTCTTATGAATCACTCCCATAATCAAGCAATCATCCATAACCAATCTTGTGAATCTAATCATTAATCTTTTTGTGATTAGACACTTCTGAAATAAATAAAAAATTATTGCACAAACTCAGTACATTCTTAATAGGCCTATACATAATTTCTATTAATAGAATCTGAAAATCTTATAATCATTCTTTAATGATTATAATCTCTAGTGATTACTTACTCATCCCAAGATAATTTTCTTAGTTATCTTCAATTCATGAAAAAACAAATTATGCAATCGTGTTTTACCTTCCGTTAGCTTTGTGGGATGACGACCCAGAACGTTTTGTTGCTATGTTTCGTGGCTCGCTCCGGTATTGCTAAGATTAGATGATGGATGTGAGGCTGTAAGCCTACCAGTTGTGAGGGTGACCGTTTGTGGCCTTCTCCTCTAAATATAATTTTCTATTTTTTTTTTCAATTCATGAGCATAATTATATGTTCGAAACCCACCTAAAGCTGTAGGTCTAAGGTAATTTCTCATCATCATCTTTCCCGTTACCCGCGCACAAGCCTAGAGGTCATGTGGGAATCACCCTTACCGAAATAATTCTCTGTCCTATTTTTATTATTCATAGAGTGAGTGAATAACATTTAACCATTAATACCCTTTGATATATGTGGGCTTTTAAGATGAAGCTTTAAATTTTGTACTTGATCGTAGGTAGGTAACGATGTATGGACAACTTCAGTCTAAATTGTGGGACATTTTAGTCTAAATTTTGAGAAAATTTTGGCAAAATTTTGTGTATGGACAATTTTAGTCCAAAATTATTGGGAAATAAATTTGTCTTTTGTTCTTAATATTTGATTTTGCACTGATGATGGTACAATGACACCGAAACATGTTTGTATTTTCGTTTGAATAAATAATACCGAGTGGCACAAAAAGAACGCATGTATTTGAGTAGGTTAGTATCAGTGGGGTAGAGCTGTCTGTGACCCCCGAGCGACACCATTTTGTAGGTTAGTATGCAGTTTTAGTAACAATGCGTAATTGACCTTGCAACATCGCGTATTATTGCTGTTGAACAATATTTCAAATAGAATAAATCTGCCATCGTCGTTCAACGGAGCTTTAGTAGAAAGTTATAAGTCGAGCGTATTGGCATGTGATTCTTCTTCACTTGAAATTCAACGTTTACTGTCGTAAATATTGCTCAATTGAAGATCTGAATACTGCAATACTTGAAGAAATTGCTGCTGCATTAAAAGTTATGGACCAATTTGAGGCTTTTAATGAGCATTAAGGGCGCCATCTTTCCTATGTAATTTTTAAAAATACTCAAGTGTTTTGGAGTTTTTCATACAAATTCTAAAATTGGGTTATTTGCTTAAAGTGGATCACACGAAAATAATAATAATAATAATTTCGTGTAACCTGGCTGGCTCAGGTCTGGTGTCAGAGTTTTCAGGTCACTCCTGATCAGTTCAGGGTCTCTGACATGACTTAACGACTGTTTTTCAGGCAGCCGGGACCGACGGCTTAGCGTGTCCTCCGAAACACGGGGAGTGGCTCGAGCTAAAATTTCACGGTCTGACCTGGGTTTGAACCCGGGACCTCTAGGTTACAAAGCCAGCACTTAACCCACTCGGCTATGGCCACTCCCACACGAAAATGAAATGCTCAAGGTCACAGATTCCACTGTGCACTGTTGTCACTATAGTGAAAAAGTCTTCCACCCCTCACTCTATAGTCTATATAAATAATAGGAACCCTGCTGGGAGAGAAGGGTGGCGGTGTCAAAAGAAATGTTCAACATTGAGCATTTCATTTTCGTGTGATTCACTTTAGTATTTTGGTGTAAGATAAAAGTATGATTAAAATTAACTTTCTTATAACACTTTGAAAAATATGCGTTCTTTATGCGCCACCCTTTATGTGATGGTTTGCAATATTTTAGTGTTTTATTACGTGGAGAGTTTTGAAGGATGAAAACTGACAAATGCGATTTTTTTGTAATTTCAGGAGCCAAACCCTGAAGACCCGTTGAACAAGGAGGCAGCCGAGGTATTGCAGAACAACCGACGCGTGTTCGAGATGAACGTGCTGAAAGCGATGCGCGGTGGCTGCGTAGGGTCCACCTTCTTCGAACGCTGTCTCAAGTGATCCAATTGCCAACGTATTCCATCTGACATCAAGCGAGTAAAGGCGCTTCATTCGCACAGCCGACATTTCCAACATTTAGTACGGCTTCAGCAGACAATGATTCAACTAAGCTGATTCGGCTTTCAAATTGTATAAATTGGGTTTTAAACTGCGCAAACATTAATTGATTCCTCTATAATTATAATCTTACCCTACTTTCCTCACGTTTTAACTGGTTGTACATTGCGATTTTCGACTCTTCAACTATCGATGATGAGATAACAAATTACTCCCTCACATTAACCGAATAAAATTGATGTTACTGTTAGTGAGCTTCAAATTATTATCAATTAATCTTTTCGTGCACAACTCTTAAAGGTCATGTATGTTGTTGATAATTTAACTGATTGCTCGGAGCTTTCAAACCTTTTTAATGTACTGTACTGTACCGGTATTTATAATTTTCTCATCATCTTTAACTGCTTCTCTTGATGAAAAGCGTTGGGATGTAGTTATTTTTTATAAAAAAGATTTATTGTACTTTTTGTTTATAAGAAAAAAAAGAAATACACTTTATTTTGATATGTTTTTCTTTGAATTGATTGGCTGTTTTAGTTAACGGCACTATTTATTGCGAATTATTCTCCTATTTTCTTGTTGGGTAATGATAGAAAAGAATATTAACGGAGAGTCCACTCATTTTCTTAAAGCGTTTGCACATCTGTCCAATAAAATAACATTGAGATGAACAGCTAACTTGTAAGGTACTAGACATGAACTATTTACTGTTACAACGTGCAAATGCATGTCTGGAGTGCGTGTTCCTCACAAGTATAGATGAGCCAAAATTTCTTGGCACATAGCCAGAACTACAGAGATTGTATAGTGATATACACTCTCTGTAGCCAGAACCGGTCGAGCTATGGCTAGGGGGGTAGCGCGGGTACTTTCTGAAAACATTAGGCTACTACACGCAACGATCACCTAAGAACATGATCACTGGTAGGTAGGGGTTTTAATGCTTTTTATGCGATTAGTAGTAGCCAGCCTTCCAAGTGCCAAGAAATTTTGGCCCATCTGTAAGCTTTGATTTACTCATTTGAGGTTATTTTATTGGATCGAGTTTTATAAAACGCCCTTGGAGTCCTGGAACTTTTTTGGTGTGGTCCTGACTTTTGTTTGGATTCTCATTTGATGCACTTTCCACTGAATTGAAGTATTATGTCATATTTGATTGCAATTATAAATGTGGGAGATCCAAATATTGCGTGCTCACAAAAATTTATTTTTATATTTTCTTAGAAGTATGAGAATGGGATTGGAAATTTCTCTGACGTTTTAAAGAACGTTATCTAGTTGATTAATTTTTGTTTTGTTAACAATTTTAACGGGATTTCATTAATGTTCCCTAATTCCTACAGAAAGAACACGTTGAGCTAGTGAGCTTGTCACTCAGTTGGAGTTGGGTGGTTAGATTTGTTAGTTGGGACTTATGAAGTCAAGCATGTACTGGTTGGATCTGAAATGATGAGCCCTGGAAGGAATTTAATGAAAAAAAAACGGATCTGTGAGTGGAGCTTGCATATAAATGGTAATAGGACAATTGCTCATACTTATTTCTCCTTTCCCTTTCAGACGTCAGGGGCTATCTTTTCAGATTCAAGCAATACAACTTTTAAAAATATCATGGAGAAAAGGAACAACTTCCGGCTTACTGTCCATAATAACAATATACTTCATGATAGTATGCATACAGTAGGTGATTCAGTCTCATCAAGAGCGAACCCACAAATTAGGTGTGTTCCGAACTACCAGGACAGAGATAGCTGGTGTTATGTGACTGTTGTTGAGAAGTGCACTGTAGTACATCAATTTTTATTTTTTCCAGTACAGTACTTACTTTATCTCACGGTATATTGCAGAAGTACTTCTCCAATTAACCGTGTTTCAACGTATATTATTCTCAACTACATTTCATTCTAGATGACTTGATCTACTCCGCACTGGAAGGCTTGGCCTAAGCTGGAGAGCCGTTTTTGTTTGTGAGGAATGCTTGGTCTTGAAACTCAACCAATAGTCAGACTAAATTCTAGACTGCTAGTCAAAAATTTAGAACTGTTTTCTGAATGGCAGGTATGCAATGTTGACCCGAGAGTTTTTCTCTTGTACTGAGTCTAGCAGAGTCAGAATAGAGGACAAAAGCTCTTCTGAGTGTCCAAACCAGTTGATCAAGTCATCTATAATGCACTCTCAGTTACATATTACTGTTCGCCAACCACGAGATTACAGGCGACGTATGAGGTGTGCGAGAGGACCTTCATTGCTATCTCTCTCACAAGCTAAGGCCACAGACAACTAAGACCACAGTATAGTTAGTCTATGCTAAGGCTCTTTGCCCACTGGGCTACAATCAAATATTTGCATTGAACGTTCAGGAATTGTTCAGTTTTTTAATGATTAGCATATTTTACCATCATCAGCCAACAGTTTTCATGATGTTCCAACAGCTTAGAAATTGAGTTTTTTAAATCTGTCATACTACAATCATTTGTAATCTTTAACGAGATACAAAATTAATAATTTTTTGAGAATGTATTTAAAGATATTTCACTTATCATGATTTACCTGCGTTTTGAGTTTCTCATCCTTCTTTCCAGGTTGAATAAATAGTAGCCCAGAAAAGGAGAGGAATCCTGAATTTTCTCTGATAGTAGTTATCTGAGTCCCGACAATCAAACTCGAGAATTTATTGAAGGGACAAGAACTTGATTGCCAATCTTTTGCACTGTTTTGATGAAATTTGGAGTAGAAACTGTTTTGGGCTGCATGACTTGATATATTACATCTTGTGTACGTTTTAAAAACTATTTTGAAAATAAACATTTATAAAAATTGTGTTGTATTTAAAAAATATAATGCTCAATTGATTATTACATTATTCGATTATTCTTTTTTGTGTAAATATTCTCAACTTTGCTCTGAAGTTTTTTCATGCTTGTAAAATAATTGAGTCTTTAAATAATGAAGACATCTCCAAAAAAAGAATCCTTATACCACTCCATAATGAGTGGCATGCATGCCTTATGCCATTGGTAAACAATTTATCTTTGTGAAGAACATTGCCAAAAATTCAAACAAGCATTTACTTTCATTTCTCAAGTACCTCGATCAGATAAGAAAGACTCTTTCAATTTCTTATTTATGTGTATAATATTTAATATTGTGACGGGTTGGTTTGAGAAAATCTAAATTGAAATTACCTTAGTATACTTTTCAATCAAAGAAGTCTTGTCAAATGTTCATATTTCTATTTCTATTATAATTTATAATACAGCTATCTAAACTCTACCCTAATGTTATGTTTCCGTTATGAATAATATTAAAAATTGTCGAAAAAGGATCAAAATGTTTTTGAATTTCAACTGAGTTTTGCCGCTACGCCAGATAGTTCCAAAAGCAGTTGGCAGATGGCGCGAGTGTAGCGACTGACAGCCAGTGTGGCAGAATCCACTGCCATATGCACCTTGTTAGGAAAACAGAGCTGAGCTGTGTACTCTGTGGACGAGTAGTGTTGTGGAAGAGTGAGTTTAAAATAGACCGCTCCCCTCCTCGGTTTGTAGGCCTAGTTAGTTATTCAGTCTGGTTTCGTATGGAGTGCAGTTAGATATGTCCAAGGAGACTCGTTCGAGTTCGGCTCTTTTTAAAAGAGCAGAACAATTAAAACGTTATGAAGAATCGGAATTAAATCGCGAACTACCCGTCGTGTCCAATTCCAACAAGAGGATTAAGTTTTCCTCGGATTGTGTCTTTTTAGCAGCATGTGCAGCAGGAGACAAGGATGAGGTTGAACGCTTGCTGCGTGAAGGGGCAGACATTGACACGGCCAACGTTGACGGATTAACATCTTTGCATCAGGTAAATTGTGATTTGATTTCGGTTTTCGAAATAACTATGTAGGTCATGCCTCCATTGCTCGGTGTCAAGTGCTAAAGATGTCTGGTCATCGTCACCCATCTCTGTATCTATGTCCAACTTGCTCAACCTAACCAACTCTGCAAAGCCTACGATAACAGACGTTACTTTGTACCACCTGTTAATTGCTCGAATCAATCCATTATCCCAAATGCCCCGGTAACTTTTGACAAATCTTCAATAAAACCAGTACAACTTGTTTACTAACCATCAATTTCAAAACCAACAAAAACGTAGCTTCCATAATAATTCTATTCATTGTTTCTATTTACATTTTTACATACTCATGTCATGTATTTATGTCTTTCGAATCGTCAGTTTGGTAGTTGAGTATGAATACAGATGGTCAATTTGCCTGTCAAATACAGATGTTTTCGGAACGGAACGTACCTAACCTGTTGACATGGCTTCTCTTCTCAGTTCGGTAACTTGACTTAAAATTTTTAACATTGTGATTTTAACTATAAACATTGTGCTGTACAGTTCACAAATGATTTATCTCTTGATTTTTAAAGCATTTCGTTCAGAAGTATGAGAAATAGTGGTTCATGGTTAAGATACTGTTACATAACCTAGCAAAATATGTACCATCGTTCTATTCAAATGACTGTCTGCATGCATATATTGGACCCCAGGATAGGGAAATGACAAACTAAACTTAGAAACTATAAATTACTGTTGATTCATTATTTGAATTATACCGAATGTAGATTTTGAGTAACCTACTGTTATGTTATTTAGTTTCTTGCCGTTTTCATTCATCAATTCCACTAATTTTATACCACTCATGTGGCATAGTAGTTTTCTGAAAATCATAGAAAGGCCAAATAACTAATTGTAAGTTTAATTGCAACCCTAAACCAATTTTAAAATAGGCGAACTCACCTTTGTAATATAGAATTATGACTTGTTCTTCAGTACCTCTAATAATAATAAGCTCGCTCCTTACCGGCTTATCCAAATGTAGAGCAATCAGAATGTGAGTCATTTATTGAATATTTGATACGGTACATAACTTTTTATGTCTGATATCATCAATGTAGAATTTCTTGGATGCTTGACTTGCCAGATCAAGTAGCCTGCTGTATATTGTATTATATTTGTTAATTTGTTGATGATTCTAGTATATTAATAACTTACATTGTGGGGCTCAGGTTTTTCGCGACTAATAAATTGTAGAAAAATTGGCAATGATGGTGATTTAGCTGTCTTGGCAGAAATAGAGTTGTCGAAGAATGTTAATGGTCGTTCCCTGATCACTTTGGGCTTCTTGCCCATTGACTCTCCATTGAATAAACGTACTACATTTGCTGTAGATTCTAAATTTGTATTACGTTCTGTTTCTTGATTTATGCTGGCTATCAGAATTATCACCACCAAGAAAAATTAAAGTAATTATGTATGATGGATGAGCTATGAACCATTTTTAGAAAGTTACATTATAGATAGTAGGCCTATCTACTTATAAGTAGAAGGTAGTAACATTATAATTTGGATAGAAGATGCTTCTGCAAGATGCCTCTTGAAGAAATGAATTAAATATACAGTATGAATGTCTTGATAAAATCCGGTGTAGTAGACATTATATATTTCAAAAAATGTTCTCTATATATAACATGCTGGATTCTGCAGGTACCTGAAGTTCTAATTTCATATTATTGTTGTATTATTGCTCTTGCAATAGAAATTGATATGATTTCAATAAAAAATTGGTATATTACAATTCTTGAAAACAGATGCAAACAGGGAAGGTTATTTGATGCCTGCTTCTAAAGACCAATCGTTATAGGTGCTAAAATTTTCAAATGACGCACGGTATTTCAATTGATAGATAAAAAAGGTAAACGCTTTAAAAGATTCAAAACTAAAAGTTCCTAATTACTGTTTATGACTTGTAATGTCAATTATTAGGTTCCTTTTACCCTAAATTATATTTTACATGTGAAATCCTATGTATAACCTTATTATCACATTACGGGAAATAATCTATTAAATAATAATAGTAAAGTATTGTTACTCTTGTATTATTATACAAATTCCTATATATGCTCTTTGTTGTAGATTATAATATTTACAGTTGTTTAGTTGAGTTTGACATTGGCATTTATTAGTAGAAAATTCAATCAGTAGAAGCAGTTTCTTGATTTATTGTAACTATACTTTGCGAGTAGTAATATTGTGGCTTGATGTCCTTGTTTAAAAATATAAATTAGAAAGATATTGGTGACTCCATGTTATTTTTCTCTATTGAAAATTTAAATATATTAAAGACGCTCTTCATCATCACATTCTTATTGATTTTAAAATACCCTATTTTAATTAATTTTCCAATGATTTCTCCTGCACCCATAAACAAAGCTTTATGTTGATAAAATAGCAAAAGAATGTCACTGTCCATACTTGTTAGTGACTGGCAAATAGCCAAATCTTTTTCTTTGCTGTGTCTTATTTTATTTACAATGTTTCTAATCTTGCGCTCTTGTCGAGAACAAAAATTAGATTCCTTTTTTATGATAATTTGGAGAGTTTCTGTTCGTGTTCAGGGCTTCATCTGTTCACTAGAATCTGTCAGACTATCATGCTATAAGATTATATCAACCATAAGTTTACTTATTTAACACCCAATGGTATTTTAGTTTGGAATATTGTTAGGACTTGAAGGTTCAAGTGTACTTATACAGTCATAACATGAAATAATGCAAACCGTAAGTGAGATTATAGACGTCCAGATACAAATCTATTTGAATTTTAATGTTGGGAAAGCCAACTTCAGTAACACCTGAAAGAATAATGTTAGGAAACTACAAGTAGGTTACCTACTCGTATTATCTCTTCAGTCAGATTTTCCTTTTCTGCTTTGATCTGCTGTCATTTTTTCAATTTCAATTGAAAATTACTGAACTCAAGCTCCGTTCAGGATATCCATAGAATCTGCTTCAAGTTGAAAAAGAGAGCCTTCTCAGATGAGAAAGATAAGCTAGTTTCTTTTTACTTTTATTATAATTTTAGAAATTTGCTTTTCGTCATGTTTTGTTTTAAAGAGTTCTCAATCCTTGAATGATAGATGTGTAAGCTTTGTTGATAGATGTGTAACCTTTGTTGATAGGAATGTCAGTTCTAGTTGAAAAATTTAACTAGCCTAATTGTTTATTAAATAGAATAATTTATAGATTGCAAATAAAATGAATGAATCAATGAATGATCCAATAAACCATACGTGGATGCTTAGCATTCTAACTTTTCCTCTAAAAATTCCAATTTCCAACTTTCTATTGTCGAGTCAATGGAAACTGCAATTTCGGGAGATGAATGGACTTTTAATTATTGTCGGTGGAAAAATGAATTTATTCCTGGCAGTTCACGTTTCTGGAATAGTCAGATCATTAATCTTCGCAAGTTGTGCTTGGAAAAGAGTGCAGAACTATCTAGAGTGCTAAACTGTCTTCTGAAGATAAATGACCGTACCGGCTTATTGCCAGTCAAAGACCTATTGAGTGGGAAATTGTTGATTGATTGATCTCTGGGTTTTCATTGAAATTTGGTGGGTTCTGGTTTCACTAGAGCCAGTATGTAGATTTTGTCTAATTTCCAGTACAAATAACTTTGGAAACCATGTTTGAGAATCTTATTCGACAGAGATTTCAAACACTGTAGCAAAACATGTATAAATAATTTTTAATGAAGGAAAATAGAAATGAAACAAGAATGGTAAGATTTGATTATTCTTACTCATTTCACTATAATTACTAGGCTATGCTGTTTGTATCTACTTACACAGTAGAAAAATGATGTGGAAAAATGATGTGAAAAATGAAATGAAAAATAGATGTAGAAAAATTATAATGAAAAGCCATGATTCCCACCCACTATTTTGACATTTTCCTCTTGTTTTATTAATTTACACTCGATTGTCTCTGTCTTCCCTTCCTGTTCATCTTCTTTTTCTGTTTTGTTGATTGTGAATTTTCTTGCATGACTGCATTAATTCGTATCACGTGACGGTAGATGTCATTAAAAAGATTCATGATGATTATTCAAGAATAAACTATTTTTCAGACCTATTGTTTCTTTTCATTCAAATTTCACTCTAGTAACTAGTTTATGTAACTTTCACGTGCTGAATTTAGAAGCAAGCCATTTTTATTCATCCTTCAAGTCAACTATTAATCTTTTTCCAAAACTGATGTTATTCCGTATTAAAATTTGAGATAATATAGTCGTTTACTGTATAGTAGTTTCAAATACCACACTATTCATTGACAAGTGGATTCGGAATCCACCTAAAATAGACTTTGAATAGTAGCTCATCAACTTCCCCCCAACTTAGCTTTACAAAGAACCAATAAAAACAATAAAAATAAAACCAATGGAATATTTATTGGCAACTTGAAGTACTTAAATCTCCTTGTTGAGGTAGGGTTCATTCCATTGCATTATGTCTGAGATACTAAAATTAATTGAAATTCTAGAATTATTAATTATTGCATGATGGCTCTCAAAAACCATTGAAATATGCCATTGATGAAACAACATTCTCCAAAAATTCCAATCATAAGTATTTTTATTTTAGGTTTTCAATATTTTCTAAAGCCAATAATAATTATAAAAATAAAGCCAAGTTGATCCCGTTTCGGAAGTATATGGAGAAATAAAGATCTTTCAAGAATAACTTCTTTAGTCAATTTGTGGTCTGAATCAGGAAACACCCTTAAAATATACTGGAGAATCACTGTAAATTCAATCATATTACAAGCTTTTATCTTCACTCAAAAACTCGGGAGAGAGACAGTTTTTGGCTGAGCTTGTTGTTTCTCTTCCAAATAATGATTTATGATTTGTATCTGTATAAATAAAAAAGTAAGTGATAAATAAGTAACTTTTTATATCCTACTTGTAAGATTTATGTTTTAGACCTCAGGGAACTTTTCAAATCACAATAACTTGAACTATCAGTTCAGTTCCAATAAGATTTGTTAGCATCGCTTTCCCAATTACTTTATTAAATTACGAACAATTTACTAGTAGTCTTCTGTTAAGATTAATTTAATTTATTGATACGCAATATCTGATACAAAATAGAAATAAAACACGAAGCCTCCTCCACCTCCTTCTTCTTTTGCTTCTATTTGCTATCAAGCACTAATAGTATTCTGTTACGTTCTGTTAACTGTTAACACATTCTACACTGTCTATATTGGGCATATATTGAGCATTCTCCATCAGGCTTTGTGGAGAACAGCTAACTGCAACATCAATACATATTTTTCATTAAACTAGCTCTTCTATCATTAAACTTCCAAACATAAATGAGAGCTTCAAAGTAGTTGAGAGTTTGGTTTGTTGCATCTATGTATGCACCGAACATAGAATAGAGGTGGCTCGCTACTTTTTTAGACTGCAAGGTCGTTTGTTTTATCATTCATCGGCGAAAAGTTGGTTCAGGTGAGAAAGAGAGAGAGAGAATGAAAGAGAAATATGACTGTATACTGAAGGTCGTCTCTAAAGTATTAGTGGGTTAAGCCGGCGGGTGGCTGTATATTCGCTCTATTAATATTACCGTGTCTTATCTTTCCTCTGCACAAATTATTATCTTATGTATTTCTTCTTCTTCTTCTTCTTCTTCTTCTTCTTCTTCTTCTTCTTCTTCTTCTTCTTCCTCCTCCTCCTCCTCCTCCTCCTCCTCCCCTCCTCCTCCCTCCTCCTCCTCCTCCTCCTCCTCCTCCTTCTCCTCCTCCTTCTTCTTCTTCTTCTTCTTCTTCTTCTTCTTCTTCTTCTTCTCTTCTTCTTCTTTTCCTCCTCCTCCTCCTCCTCCTCATCCTCATCCTCATCATTCTACCCATGATTTTCATTGATGCCAATTAATCTAATGATTCTTTATCCCGAGAATTGTAATTTTACACTAACAAAGTTATTCTGTCCTCCTTGTCTTTTCTCTCCTTACTCTTTCTCATTTTCGTCCTATTTCCATTCCAACTCTATCTCTCTCTTTTACATTTTCTTTCTTTCTCTCTCTCTCTCTTTGCAAATAAGATGTATGCTTGTTCGGGGTTGTGTAGCGTCTGCCCTACTAATGCTCTCTGGTTCGGCTGTGTGTGTAGTGAAGGATTTTGTGTTATTGATAGCTGCTTCAGTTTGCACGATGGCGGTAGGCGGGGGGGTTGTGAAGGGGGAATGCTGCAGGTGAAGTTATATCAGCTGACCAAACAGGTCTCTGATAATATTGCTGCTGTATTGTTGTAACATAACCGTGGGAAAAAATCGTGATCTTTTGTTTTGTACTGCCTTCATCATGTGTTGTGTTGTGCGTGAATTTCCTTCACTTGACTCTTGTAGTATTTGGGGCTGTTTGAGCATGGCTTGAGCGACTCCCTCCTTCACTCACCCCCTCTCTCTCTCTTTCATTCTCTCTTCTCTTCTCTCTCGCTCTATATTGTCTCTGTTGCGCGCACTTTCTAATAATGTGTCTATCCTTTCACACGCCATGTCCCAATTTGTTGCAAATTTACGTGCGCTTCAATACAATGCAGCCTAGTTTTGTCGCTAGAACAAAACAACATTGTTGTATGAAAGTGATAAGACAGTGTGATGATAGTTATTTTAGAAAAACAATATAATTATTATTACCTTATCAATTTAATATGAATACTTGAGCAGAATGTACCTGATTAAACTTTTTCATAAAATTCCATCTAATGAAATAACCTTGAATATAACAGCTGACTTGGTAAGGTTTAGGCCCAGCGCCCATGGTGCAACTGCTATCTGACTGCAGTCGCAAACCATTGGAGCTTGCTTCTTGTCTGAAACCGCACACGGATAGTCAGCTCTGTAGACAGTTGCATGCAACTAGACTTTACGAATACATGGATGGCAGTTTGATGAATTTCGCGATGTCAGATTCTGATGAAGAAGATGTTCTTGATTAACATTAATACCGAAGATTATGAAAATCATCAAGAACCATAACAGATTACGAAATCAATATAACTTTTAGGTTAGAAACACAATCGACTGGAATTTGCAACGCAACTGTGACTTCGAATCCACATAGTTTCCGACTCGTCTGCTATTGGTCATCTTGTGGGCGGTTCTCTAATACTATCCATTGCCGACGTCAGATAGCAGTTGCATCGCAACCTGGTTTGTGATTGTAGTCAGATAGCATTTGCTCTGTGGGCGTTGGGCTTTCGGCACTACTCCCACTTGGAAACTCAAATCGCGTCGCTCGGCGACTGGAATAACAAAACATGTTTTTTCAAATGATGACGCTCAGACGATCCTGCAACCGCGTTGTCTGAACGTCATCATTTGAAAACACATGTTTTGTTATTCTAGTTGTCGAGCGACGTGATTTGAGTTTCCTAGTGTGAGTAGAGGCTTACTGTATCATGGCTTGTATGTCCATTGGATAGGATATATTTTTTTTAATTCGATCGTGTTGATACGGCTTTATAAAATGATGCCAGTTCTTTTTCTTCCACATGAATCTTATTAGAGCAAGTAATTGGCAAGCTAGCTAGTGGTTTTCAGTCCCGGGTTTGATCCCAGTTGACTGCAACATATTCTTTCGGGCCACTCGTCTATCGGAGGATACCACATATCTTTGGTATCTATTAATGATGAAAGATTTTCAAATCAATTCTTTGCTAGTTATTTGAGTTGATGAATGATTTTGAATGAATAATAATTACTGATTTTTACAGGTTAGAGAAATAACATGATTGATTGAATATTTTAATACACTGCATTAGTCGTACAGTGATCTTATATCAACAATTGATCATTAAAGTGATACATTTGACCTTCATGTCAAATTAAACTTCGATGAGTACTTATGAGAGTATTGTACTGGGACTGGTCTCTTATCAGTCAACTTTTTATATGTTCATTGATCTCGTATCTTATCATCATGGTACATTAAACTTTTCTACTCAGTGCATGGAAACTCAGTGTTGGGGTTCTATTTGCTTGTTTGTCAATCATATCGGACGCTCTGGCTAGGTTATTGTACTGAAGTATTTATAATCAATAGTTCAATATTTGTTGCTGCTTCTCTTGGAACTTGAAGTGCTATGTTTCCGGTTACTAGACTGACTCACAGTGTTGTAGGTTTTAAATTTAGAATGAGGAACTGCTTGAAATGAACCAAAGTCTTGAGACTTATTTGTAGTGAGTGATGCTGTATTGGGAGTTGAAATATTAATTCTTGAAATCCAGATTTCTCTGACAGTGATTGTAGAGAAAATCATCGATAAAGGATTCAGTTTACAATACATTATCTGTAGAAATAGGTATCTATTTTCCATTCACGGAAAACAGTATTTCCAATGTATACTGCATTATACAGAGTGTTTCAGAACTCCCTACCAATATTCTAGTAGGGCATTGTTCCTGGGTAAAAACCATATCTAAATATCATATTTAAATTGTCCGGAAGTCCTTAGTTACTCACACAGCTGCCATTTTGTTTTTTCACTTATTATTTTTTTCTTAATAATGGTGAAACATATGAAATTGAAACTTTGCACCAACATTTATGACAACTAGACAAAGCTTCAAGCTATCAGTTGATAGTTAGGTTAGTGCTTGAAAATCATTTCCCGGTGGTTTGGGAGGTGTTTTTTTACAAAGGAGGAAAGCAATAACATGAATTCATTTGAGGGAAAATAAACGTATGAATGAATGACTAATTAGTTCAAGGTCACAACCAATGGCTCCACAGGTTGTTGACGTTCTTTTTTGTTTATTTTTTCAAAACAAGTCTGAAATTCCTTTCCAGTTTTGATATTTTTGCAGTCGGGTGGTGTTAGCTTGGAATGCCGGCGTTGCGTGCACTTTCCCTATGTTGGCGCCGTGTGGCGTTTTTCCGAATAGAGACAATCTTTT
Organism: Laodelphax striatellus; assembly: GCA_017141395.1. Lineage (NCBI taxonomy): Eukaryota > Metazoa > Arthropoda > Insecta > Hemiptera > Delphacidae > Laodelphax > Laodelphax striatellus. The sequence continues at coordinate 10,628,813 of CM029535.1, read as the reverse complement.
TGTAATTGAAAAAAGGAAAATGAGGACGGTGCGGCTCAATTAGTTGAGGCTATTAGAATTCTTTCGCATGGCGGAGATGTGTTGCGTTGCGACGACGCAAAATGCTGTAAACCACATTTCAAATATGTTACATCCGTTTCAGGATGAGACGATTTTGCATGGTTATTTTAATAGTATTCGGTGTAGAAAGTGTGTAATTGCAATGTATGTTGTGAGGAAAACAATCAAAATTCAGACATTCAACCACTGATTGAAAGATTCACGAAACTGAATATAGATATGAATAATGTAGAAGACAACAAAAATCACTTGACATTTTTTCAGAGTTTTTGATTGACATTTTTGACTTTTTTATACTTTTTATAGCTTTACATTGAGTTACTATTGTACTATATTTGCTATTCAAGTTTATCGGTGGTTTTTCTATCTTTCTTTTTAAAAAACTTCTTCCTTTTTCCAAGAACCATGATATTATTCTTCCAAGTTTATTTATAAATAACAACTGTTTAATCCATTTATATGTATGTATGGAAATTAATACAGATCATCACAATATAATTATTGTCATGTTATGGCTTTTGAACTGATATCTCAATCAAGATTTTCAGGGTTGATGAATGATTCAAGTTTCAAGTATTGTTTCAAAATGTTTGTTTGCTAATAACTGTAATACTGTACCATCATCCAGATTTCTTCCAGTTATTGACTATTCTTTATTTTTTTAGGTATGTGCGGCAGTTTCTTGAATTCAAGTTCACTCTTGCTCTATATGTAAGTACTGTACTCACTTTCTGTAAATTGTATACTTAAGTTGGTCAATCTCAGTTATTCAAGTACAGCAGTATTTAGAAATCAATACTAAATAAACTTTCATTCCAACTGTCCACTAATTTCAAAACAAACTTCAATTTTGAATTGAATAGGTTAGTTAATCAGTTAAATCAAGGAAATAATACCTTACTGTATGTAATTGATAGCTTGATCAATTATATCTACCACCTAATATGGTAAATGGTTAATAACACATAAAAATTTGTTTCAAATCATTCCAAAAATCTTCTTGAATGTCTCTTGAACAGAACAGTTAGAGTCAGGTCAGGTAGGATTTCTAAATCCCAATTTTTTTGGAGGGGGGAATAAAACATGAAAATTTGTTCAAATCATTCCAAAAATTTTCTTGAAGAGAACGGTTAGGTTCAGGTAGGATTTCTAAATTCCAATCTTTTTTGGGGGGAAAAATAAATTTGAAACACCGATTTACAGCGTAGTGTAGTGACACTTTCAAAAGAAACGGGAATTCGTAGCCGGTTGCCAAGAATGCAATTCGAATTCGCACAGTAGATTGCGGCGTCTAGGCAGGCCCCTGCTGCAGAATAGAAGCAGCTGTGTGTGTAGTCTGGCTGCTGGCTGGACAGCATTGACCTCTGTTACTGAAAAAGGTCTGTTCGGTCGGCCAGTGCTGTAGATGTCTAGTGCCAGTCCTACTGGTCTCAATCCTGGTCTCACTTGGACTCCTCCGTCCGTCCGTCTGCCGCTAGTTGATTGATCAATTGATTTATCGACTGATTGATTTGTGCCGGTCGGATAATGAGAGAGTCAACTGTTGATGAGCAGAAAATTGCGCTCAAATGAAAAAATATTCAGTTGGTGTGCTCAGATGAGTGGAATACCTGTTGTCCGCTACCGGGAAAATATAGTTTTTTTTCAAAAATGTATGTTTGTATTGACAATAGTAGTAAGAGTAATTTTCTCAATGAGTACTTACTATTCTGTAGTAGAGTACATCATGGACCAGTGCCGTTGAAAAATATCAAATCGAATCAAACCAGTGAAGTTATCATACTTAGTGAAGCTAACATACTTCTCTCACACTACTACAAAAAATAAAGCTCATACTGTATAAGCTCATTAGTCTGATATTTTTATTTATTCACTGTGCATAAAGTATGCTTCATAAGCTGGTGGTCCACTTATTTTTGCCTTTTCAAGTTACATTACTTCATGTCCAATTCATGATGTGTAGTTTGACAATAGTAGTAAGAGTAATTTTCTCAATGAGTACTGACTATTCTGTAGTAGAGTACATCATGGACCAGTGCCGTTGAAAAATATCAAATCGAATCAAACTAATGAAGTTATCATACTTAGTGAAGCTAACATACTTCTCTCACACTACTACAAAAAAATAAAGCTCATATAAGCTCATTAGTCTGATATTTTTATTTATTCACTGTGCATAAAGTATGCTTCATAAGCTGGTGGTCCACTCATTTTTGCCTTCTCAAGTTACATTACTTCATGTCCAATTCATGATGAACTAGAAGTTTGTTGATATTTCTAGCACCACTCTTCTATCAGTGCAACAAATTCATTCATGCAAATTCTGACACCAGCCTTGCATTCCAGTATTTATTTTTGGAAAAGTAATAAATCCACTTTACTCACCAAGCAACACGATGGTGTGATTAGAAGTGAAGTTACTGGGACGCTTGTCACAACAGTGTTGTAGTTGTGTGATGAAAGTTGGCGTTAATTTGTAGCACGTGTAAACCCTCAGAAGTTTAGAGATACCGCACATGAGCAACTTTGTCTCCCCACGCAAAATTATTGGTCAGTTTACCCTCTGTAGTTAGATGGAGTTTGTGGGCACTGCACACAAGATACTTTATCGCCCAACTATTTTTTGCTACTGATTTTGTAAAGAAAATCAGTTATGCTAGCTCTTATACTACTATTGTTTGTCAATGTTCATAGGGAAACACAGTGTGCATGCACCTTCATTAGTGCCTATAACTGTTAGGAGCATACCTTTTTCAAAGTGCTTGCTATTTAGATGGAAGAGATCATAGTGTAATGGGACAAATTGTTATTCGAAATAGCTCAAGCTAAACCTTTTATACTTTTCCAATAGCTTGAGCTCAATTTACTATATGTTTTGTGGTGGTAATGATTTCTTGTCCCAGCCAGACCCTTGAAATCAGTTACTAGGCCAGATTTCCATGCTAGTGGTGGAGTATTGACGTGCTATGTTGTATGGCGAGGTCGGTGGGCGACCATCCACATTCACATGCAACAAGACAGAGTACTAGTAATAATTGAATTTTGAATGAGCTAAGCCTTTTGTCTGTACTTGCCAAGTGGAAGATGTCGGCTGGATCTCTATTTGGGAGCAAGTGACGTCATCAAACAATGTGGGATGGCCCTCTCTCTCACTCTCTTCAAATTATCTCTTTCAACTCTCATTCTCATCTCTACCTGCCCATCACGCTCATTGCTTTTCTCTCACTCTCTCTCTCTTATTGCCGATTGTGTTTGTTCATCTCTCTTCATTTGCTCTTGACTTTTTCTCTTTTTGTGCTTCTCTGCATCCTTCTTTGTCTACTGGTCCTCAGTTGTTTTTTAATGTCTCGTTTCTTTCAAAGTCGCGAAGACATTTACAACTTGACGAGAATTAATTTCATCGTTTTATTGCTACATGTAATTTTATTCTCTCTTTCTAGAACCCTTTCTCAGTCTGCAGTCCCAGCTTCTGGAGTTACGTCTACTTCTCGTTTTTTTATTTATTTTTATTTCTCACTTCTTTTCTATTGTTTCAAGTACATAATGCCCTTATCCCTCGCTTAGACGATTTTCTGTTACTGTATAATAGAATAGAGTAGCTTGTCTGTCTTGTTTTGTCCAAGAGGGCGAATTATTCTTTGCCTGTAGGTTAGAACTGTTGTTTTGTTTTTCTGTCTCCTAGTTTCTGAATTTACCTCTTTTAAAGATAGTGTAAATTGTAGAAAATGCTCCTGTAGTTAGTAAAATGCTCCTCTATTAATATAATGTATTATATATTATTATATATTATACCAAATAAATATAATGTTTGTGTGACTTTTCAAATCTTTCTGCATTATTCGAGTCTCTTTTCTCTTTTTTGCCTCTTCATTTTCAATTTTGAATTTGCTTCTGAAGATTAGGAGGTCTAGGCTTTGCTTGACTATGTTTCCAATCAAATGTTTTGAATACACTAGTCTTTTTAATCGGTTTGATTTCTAATTTATGCGTGTATTTTATACATTTTAAACTGGAAAGTGGGCAAAGTTTTATTTTGTAAAGGCGCAAATCTAGCGGGCTCACCAGTCTTCTCTACTGTCTAATTTTTGTAAATATATAAATTTGAGTAAATGTTATTCTCCATTCATAAATTATTCAAACTGAATTCAAAATTTTTATTGTTTGCATTATTGCTAATGCTGTTAAACATTAATAATTTCCTTCAATATACGATCGTTCTTTTGAACTATCTATAGGTTTTTGGTCTTATTAGGTTTTAGGTCTAATTAGGTCTTGTGGAAACTTTTATCACCAGAGTACTCTTACATTTCTGTCACCTCATTTTCTTTGAGTGAGTATATTTTCTGATGATTTTTCTGTTCAGCTTGAACAGTTATCCATCAAAACCTAATAAAAGCATTGAGCATTTCTTTTGAAAAGGCAATCCCAATCTTCTCCTGAGTCTACCATCAGATTGGTCAAGATTGAATTGGCAATTCTACAGGTTTTCCTGTCATGTATTGTTGTGGTCTGATCATCAATATTTGAAAAAAATTGTTTTTTCAATTTGTCTGGTCGCTGGTTGTAGACTTATTGGTTTTTTCAGCTTATCTTATCCAGATTTACTGTTAGATGCACCCAGATCATCAGAAAAGCACTGACTGTTGAAATTGCCTAATGGAAAGAATGGGTGTACTGCACAGTTCAATGACCTTTTTGTTGTGTGTTATAGTTGAACTTTGATTCGTTTGATGTTGCGTTTAACACAAGATGAATCTAGTTTTTTGACTTTATAACAAACTTGGACATCCTCCAAAATACTGTTAAAGGTGTCACGTACTTTGAGGCGTGAAGAAAACAGATTGCAGTCTTCTTGAAGCTCTTTAGAAATTTATCAAAATGGATTTATTCTCGGAATGCTTGGTACATTTGATTTTCCTTGGAATTATTTTAATCTGATCGTAGAGGTACTATACATTGACTTTGTTTTAAAGTATTGAGGACTATGGTGCTCCAACCAGTGAGAGAATATAAGTAAATCCTCTTCCAAACTTTCTTCAACTCGATTTTTAATGAGGATTTCTAATCTCTGTTACCGATTGTATTGTATCTAAATTTGTATTTTTGGGGAATGGTGTGTCAATAAATTATATTGAATAGTAAGGCTAGGCGTACACCGGTTAGTCAAGACAAGACAAGACGACATTACGTTTAGTCACAATAATTCACATAGCTGCTTATGAAGCAGCACACACCGATGCAATGACTAATCGGTGTGTGTTGCTTCATAAGCAACTATGTGAATTATTGTGACTAAACGTGACTAATGTCCTTCTTGTCTTGTCTTGACTAACCGGTGTACGCCTAGCCTTGAATTAACTTCAGACATTGAAAGATTAGTAGCTCATTGAACTATTTATTAATTGAGGACATTGCTGTTTCTGGATATTTTGCTTTTAATAATAATTATCATACATTCAAATTCAATTTACTCAATTCAGATTTTTGACAGTATTGTATTCGACATACCCACCCTCGTGAATTATATTTATATAAGATCTGATACAAGATCACTGCAAGTGCTGTCCAATTGTCCTGTCTGCGAAATTTCTAAAGGTCTAGATGGGTGTTAGTGTCAGTTTAAATTGTCCATTCAAATGTCGTCACCTAATGCATCGCTATTTTGAATGGACGGCCACTGATCGAAGTCATCGATTCAGTTGTGTGTAGCGGGTAATAATTGTGGTGTAAGTGCAGTTTGATTCTAGTCGGTCTTGTTTTATTGTGTAGCTTGGTTGGGCCAAGGGAAGATGTGTTGGAAAGAGAGAGGATAATGGAGAAAGAAAGAGAGAGAAGATTGAGAAAGTATAAGAGAAACAAAGATAGATTTACGAGAGGATAGTTTACAAGAGACGAAACCTTGGTCTAATCCAATTTTTGTTCTCAAACACGTGAAGCTTGACCAATGTCATTTGAATTTGAGATGCACTTGCCTTTCTCTTCTCTCTCTCTCTCTCTCTCTCTTCTCACCCTCCTTCTCTCTTTATGTTCCTCTCATTGCCTCTCCTTCTTTTCTTCATTATCATCATCATCATCATCATCATCATCATCTTCTTCTCCTCCTCCTCCTCCTCCTCCTCCTCCTTCTTCTACTTCTTCTTCCTATTCGTTCCTTTTCTTCTTCCCCTCAGTATTTCTTCTTCTCCTTCATCTTTTCTTCTCCTCTTCTTCTCCTCCTCCTCCTTCCTCTTCTTCTTCCTATTCGTTCCTTTTCTTCTTCCCCTCAGTATTTCATCTTCTCCTTCTTTATCTTTTTCTTCTTCTCTTCCTCTTCTTCTTCTCCTTATCTTATTGTATGTACAGTATCCATATTGTCATTCTTCTTATTCATACTATTCTTGATCTTGGTCAATCTTGATCCTATTATTCTGCTTCTGATTCCTCCATCGCATCTTTTTTCTCACTCTTGCCTCTTTATTTCTCTCTTGGCATGGCGCTACTCTTCTCACCTTACACACTCATTTTATATAGATAACGCTCAATTAATTCTCGATTATCAAACAGCTTGTGATCGCTATCTAGCTTAGCGTTCGTTTTCAACGTACTAAAAGTCAAGTACACAGTACAGCCCTGAATTTATTTCGGAACACTCATTAAGGTACCCACCTTCCTACTCAAGCGAAAATACTAGTTCTTTCCATCGGTTGTAATCGCTTACAGGTTTAGCGTTGGGTGATATTTGAGGTATGCTGATAATCTAACGTTATTTACAATGTATGAGCGTTATTGAGAAAATATTGTCAGTGTATTGACATTATATTGACACCCTTCAGAATATATTGTTAATCTAGCCTTAGCAACAACAGAGCTAATGCAGTGAGACCATACTAAGTCACGAGAGAATAAGATAAGAGACTGGTTCCCAATGTTGATAAGAGGCAGGTTGTGGTTTTCTGCAGAATGCTGATTATCGAAAGCCGTTGTGTGGAATAGTAATCTACTGGAATGAATGTGAAGTACATGAACTTGGAATGCGATCTATGATAATAGGTGAAGTTAGATAAGATAAGAAGATTGGATTGAAAATATCGGTCGAGTGGAAATCTACCAGGGATGTAAGTGAATTGCGATTAAGGCTTAAAAACCTGGTAATATACTGTATTTAGCATTACTTACTTAGTGTATTGTTGAATTCTAGAAGTGACAATTGATGAACAAGTTTATGTAATAGTGTAAAGTGTGAATTACATCTCTCAGAATAGAGGTGGTAGAAGTAGATCTCCTAAGGTGTCAGATATAGACAATGTATCGACGCTATTGTTTTCGTTATGCGCCATACGCATAATAGTATAATAATTTTCGTTATTGCTTTTAAATTTTTTGTAATGAATAATAAAAATGTGGTATGACCTTTTTCTTAATAAATGTTATAGCTTATTATTACAAAAATATATAAGGGCTCAATGGAAATTGGAAAAATTCATAAAAACTAATTAAATAAGTGTACAATATTTATTATATTGTTCTTTTCCTGTTATCGCATGTATATTAGGATTGAAGAGTATTGGTGTAAATGGTCCTCCACTAAGCTATGATTACGTGTCTGATGTCTGTCTGCATTGCTCTCCTCTCACCCTTCCACTTTCCTTTCTCCTCCTCCTTCTTCTCATTCTCCTTCTCCTCCTCCACCCCCTATCCCTCCTCCTTCCCTTGCTCTTCCTTCTCCTCCTCCTCTCCTCCTCCTCTCCTCCTCCTCTTCCTCTACTCCTACTCCTCCTCCTCTTCTTCTTCTTCTTCTTCTTCTTCTTCTTCTTCTTCTTTTTCTTCCTCGTCCTCCTCCTCCTCCTCCGATTGCGTTTTATGGCGGCGCGACCGCTTTTCCCAGTTTTTCTTTCGGGCATCAATCGTCGCCTGTTGAAAAGCAAAGAAAGCGTGACCGGCCGTCGATTACGGTTCAATCAGTGGACCGAACCTGCAGACCGCTTTGTCGGGCTCTTTCTTATAGGCTAGCCTTCCACCATGTCATTCACAGGACATGGTCCCTCTTGTCATTTTCAACAGTTTTCCTGGTGCTTTTTGTTATCTCTCTTACTCGCGCTCTCTCCCTCTCTATTTCGTAAGACTTTATCCTCCTATCTCTAATCTGTCTTCAACCTTTTTTCTTCTTTATTCCTCCCACTTCTTTTTCTTAGTCCTCTTTCTCTTCTCCTCAACATTCTTCTCTCAATGCTTTCTCCAGCCTACACCTCTTCTTCTTCTTTTTCTGTGTCTTCTCCTCCTCCTCTTTCTTTTTCTCTTCTTCCTTCTCCTACCTCTACTTGTTTTTGTTCTTCTCCGCCTCTCCTCTCCTATTCTTCTTCTGTTTCTCCTACCTCTACTTCTTCTATTTCTCCTAATTCTTTTTCTTCGTTCTCTTCTTCTCCTCCTCCTTCTTCATAATTTTCTTCTCTCTTCTCTCTCAATCTCTTTCTTCTCCTACAGACTTTTTTGCTCTCCCAAAACTGTTCTTCTTCTTCTTCTTCTTCTTCTTCTTCTTCTACTTCTTCCTCTTATTATTCCTCCTCTTCTTCTCTTTCTTCTCTTCTTCCTCCCGTTCTTCTCTTCCTTCACTTCTTCTTCCTCTTCTTCTCCTTCTTCTTCCTTCTCCATCATCATCTTCTTCTCCTTTCTTCTTCATCATCATCATCATCATCATCACCACCACCATCTTCTTCTTCTTCTCCATCTTTTACTAAACACTTTCTTCATCCTCTTCTTCTCCTTGTTCATTCTCCCACTCCTGCGTTTGGGCAGAACTTTTTACTATCCTCCAATCATTATATTATCTCTCTACCTTGACTCTCTCTCTCTTCTTCCTGTTTCCACTTGAAGGCAGTCACCGTGTAAACGTTTGTGGGTTTAGAGACAATTGGCGCAGTGGTCCAAACCAGGAACCTGGGACAGCATTCGATTCGCGATACAACTCCTGTCACCGTCCTGCCAATAAATCGATTACTTCGTCAAATAGATCAAGAAGGATATACCTTTTCCTCCCAAAGAAGGAGAAAACAAACCTTTTTTTGATTGACGTTTCCTTATTGGTGATTGAGGAAAGGAAATGATGGAAATTGAAAGGAAATTAGTCTTAGTTTTTGCTGTTATCATTGTCGGTACCACATTAATACTTCTCAGTAATTTTGTATACTCCTTTATAGATAACAGCATCATAATAATATTATGCTATGCTCTTACGTGTTCCATGCAAGTAATATTGAGTTGTCCGTTGAATCAGTTTCAACGGAATTCATGGATTCATTCATGAAAAGCTATCTGTATCACTTTATTGATGAAATTTATTCATGGGCTTTTCCTCCATCTTCTTCTGACCTTATTTATTCCCTACTTTTTCTAATTTCCTGTCATCTTTTTCCACTTTTTATTCTTCTCCCTCACCTTGGTCTCTTTCCTGCTCTTTCTCGTCCCCACCTTCTCTTTTCTTCTTCTTCTTCTTCTTCATCTTTATCTTCTTCATCTTTATCTTCTTCTTCTTTTTTTTTCTTCCTCTCCTTCTCTATTTCTACTGCTGATTCTATTTCTTCTTTTTTCCTGTTTCTCCTTTTTCATAATATATTTTTGAATTTTGAGGTTTGCTTGTTTGCAAATATTTTGATTTTTGAATCTATGATCATTCTGATTTCTTTTTCCTATTGGAAGTGGGTTCCGAACCACTAGTAAGTGATTTCAAAGTACACAAACACAATTGACAAGTACCTGTAACGGGCTATCATACTCACTAAAGTACCAAACGCTCGTCGCTATTTAACATGATTGAATATGGTATCATGTGTTCAAAGCAGCCTCAATGGTCCACTTTCGTTGTTTTATTTACCCATCCAGGAATCTCATTGAGAAAATTACATGTACAGGGTATTATTTACAAATAAGCGTGAATTTCAAAGTAGGTGTTTCCTAATAATACCTGGTGGGTATGGATGGATTACCTTTGATAATGACTGTTGTTGCTAGAGTGAAACTAATTCTTTTGCTACATACTCTTCTACGAATTGTGCAGTCGAATTAAAAAGAGAAAAAAATGGATAGAATTGTTCAGCACATGCTGATTACGCCTTGCACTATTCACTTGTGTTTGTTTAGAGAAGTTCTTTGAAACTGTTTCAGATTGGGCGTTAGGATCCTGTCATTATACCAATGTAGGCGTTCACCTACTATTGGATTCTTGTTGTTTCTATGAAAACTGTACCATATATGTTTCTTTAAAGCAGCTTTTTTACTAAGAAATAACTAATTATTATTCTTTTATTTGGCTAGATTTTCGTATCAATCTTAAATGGGGCAATTCACTATATAATACAACTTATCATTAAGCTTTCAACTATGTACAGTAACCCACTGTTTCTTGTGACAAGAAACTTAATCCTTACAACTTGGTCATGTATTGTTTGCTATTATCAATGTGCCATTAATATGTTCAAAGTAGATGAGTTCTGTGAACCATTTCCATCTACATCTTTGATGCAGCTACTTATTACTCTACACTTTTTTGGTTTATAGGATTTTGACAACATTTTGTCGTTTATACCTACTATTAATCTCGTTTAGGATACTTACTTGCTTGTTTAATACATTTTTCTTCGAACTGATACGAATTTAACTTCTCTATGTGGTTTTTTTAGTAAGAAGTTATTATAATCAGCTCTCTTATTTAGTCAGTACTATGTAATTGACTTCCAATGATTTCACATTGTTTTTTATTCTTAGTTTTCTTTTATTTTATTGCATTTAGAACCTGTCTGAGTAATTCTAGGTTTTGCTAGTTGTACTATGAAAAAAATAACTTCTATGAATAATTTTGTTCTTGTGCTTCGTTTCTAGATTAAGTTCTCATTCCATTCTCTGTTTGAGATATTCCAGACATTCCAGATTAAGTTTCAACTCAGAAACCATTTTGATCCATTACCATTTGTAAGAATTCGTAAAAAAGAATTCGTATAAATTTCTCTTGACATCTTTGAATTCAAAATAAATAGATAAATAAATAAGTTTATTTTCTCAAAAACATTACAGAAATGTGAAAACAAAACAAAATGGAAATAGAGTAAATTTTACTGGTAACATGTAACTGTTATTCCATATCGTTCATTGTTGAATTTCTCTTTTTTCAGGTATGTACATCAAATCGGTTTGACAATATCACACATATTGCTCAAAAGTAAGTGACAACTTTATTCACTATTTTACTTAGTTTTTTTTTTTTATTAATTGGTTGACCCAAACTGATATATCTATTAAATAATATTAGATTTGAGCAGTCTTTCTTTGGAATTAAATCTTTGTATTCCTACTGATGGTCTACTCTTGTAAGTAGAGTTGGAAATCAAGAAATGATGAAAAGTGGTTATCTAAAGGTCACTCTGTAACTTTAAAAGATTTTCAATTGTATACATAAAATACTAGTTCCTTTAATAGAATTCTGGAAAATGAGTAAATAAGTTCATTGGTTTTTGTTAGTATGTGTAGGTACTTTATATTCAATTAATTTGTTATATAACTATAATAATACTGTATATGTTTGTTATAATACTGTATATAACTGTAAAAAACATATTTAAAAAAGAAATCAACAGAACATCACTCGTTACCATAGAAATGTTGAATGAAAGTTATTCGCCATACGCCAAATTAAAATGAATATAGTATGTGAGACTTAGCGAGAGCAGATAGCCTGGTGGTTCGGAACTCACCTAAAGCTGTAGGTCCATTCATCTGTCATCATCATCTTTCCCATTACTCACGCACAAGCCTAGAGCTTATGTGGGCATCATCCCCAGCTTAAAAAAAATGAATATACCTATAGTATGTGAGACTTAGCGAGAGCAGTTAGCCTAGGAATGGAATGAAATTTAAGTACTTGGATGAAAACTGATTCCGTGATAAAAAGTAGAGAATGAAGGCTGAGGTGAAAGAAGAAAAGACCCCGGGTATCAAGGATCCAGCTCAGAAAACACTGATCTGATAAATTATTTTGTTCGTTGATTACACAGTGTTGTAGTAATTTAGGTGTGTAGATGATGCTTGCAGGTCTTATAATGAAACCGTGTCCATTCAGTGTTTCTGGCTGAAATGAAAGGAAATTATCACTCCACCGACCTTGAATTTGTCTAATAACAGGAACAAAACATGGGTCCGAGCTGGCTACATTGTATTGTTGATAAAATGTACAGATTTTGTTCCATGTCGCGTAATTTCTCGCCTTCTGGGTTGCCTAGCAACGCCGATGTATTCGAAGCACTCCTATTCTATACTGTCTGTATAGTATACTACTTTGTTTAGACTATAGTAATCTAGCAGAGGAGATTAGTACATCATATCTGTACCTTGACACGTTTTAGTAGTGCCTTGGACTGTTGTAACATGAAGGCGACATTTCGCTTACAATTGAATGCTTGACGATTTATCCCATAATAATTCATCGAATAAAGTCAACTGCACAACGACTGTTTTCTTAATTTACATACAATTCGTTTATTTTCATGCAGCTTTGTGTGTTTTTCTGACAAGGACTTGGTGAAGAATCACTAGTTTACATGAAGCTCGATAAATTCTGCGTATCGTTATCTTGTCGATTTGCTTTACAGAGCTGATGCAACATACACCTTCTCATCTAGTGGTTGGTTTTTTTATCAATCTTATTGAATTACATAGGTTAAGATTCAAATTAATATCTAATATAGTAATTTAATTACAAATTGATAAACTATTATCGATCCCATTGAATGAATTTATACAAACGAGTTTATTTTTGCAATGCCCGGGTGAAGGGTGGTCAAAACGAGCTTGCTCGTTCGGAGTCTTTTCCCCAAGGTTAGTAGAGTACTAGAATTTTTTCTTTTAATTTAAACCTTTTAATTGGAATTTAAATATGGCTTTTCCCAACAGATAATAATGAAAATGGTATCAAATAATTGTTCAGAAAGATCTGTAGAATTGTTTTATAACCTTAACAATTCAATTTTCTAACTTCAAAATGGCATTATAAGTCGATAAACATGGAGCAAATTTCACTCATTAAACCTTCAATTAAAATTTTTGATAAGTGATAATAAAATTTTAAGGTACAGCAACAATTCTAGTAATGTTTATCTTTAATTTGAGACCATCTCTAGATTGAAAAATAGCAACCGGAGGAGTAAAATGCGGAGTGCCTGTTGCTGTTTTCATGATTTTCTATTGGTATTAAGGGCTTTCCACCTGCATCTTCACCTAGTCAATTAATGCCCCTCTCCTAATTGTTGAAATAAATAGGTGAAATAGAATTCTAAAATCGAATAACTAATAATTGTAAACGTTGAGTGGTTGAAATTGAATACTGGAAGAAGTGTGTGAGTGGTACGGATGACTGAATTTTTACAGTGAAAAGTGTTGATTATGAATGAATAGAAACGGAAAGAAAACGGAGAAAGAGAAAACTTCATTAATAAAAAGTAGAGGAGAAATATGTTTACAAGAAAGAGGCGGATCGATCGATAGGCTGTGGTGCGGGGGGTCACTGACCTTACCCATTGAAGACGCGCTGCACATAGTCAATTAGATAAATACTGCACTGAAACAAATACTGAACGCGGCCGGCCTATCAGCAACGGACATCTTGTGACTTGTGACCTGCAATGCAATGCTATCAGCAACCAGGTCACTGTGGACCCGACTCGCAGCTGCATTATCACATTCAAATTCATTTTTATAGGGATTTATTGATTTTGATTCATTTATTTATAAAATCATTGATCCAGAATAGAAATAGATTTATAGAGTTATTGATTTAAATTTATTTTTCAATGGATTTGAATTTATTTCTCTGAGGAATTATTTATTTGAATGAATTACTTTGAATTTATGGATATGGATTAATTTGTAATAGATGTATTGGTTTTATTATTTTTGATTTGTTGATTTTAATCCTTCATGAATTTATTGATTTATTATCTGAACTCTGTAGGTATTTATTAATTTGGATTCATTTTATGTTTGGATTTATTGATTTATATATTAAATATTGTTTTTCTGCAATCATAATTATTTATTCATTTGAAAACAATAATTCGTTATTATTGATTTGGCACGCTTCTGGAATATTCTTGTATTGCACTGTGCAGGTACCTAAGAAAAAGGGTATACAGCACCTACAAAAACATTGAATTTCATGTTTGTTTGTTCCAATGGTTCGGAATCCACCTGAAGCAGAAGTTTCACAATGTTTTCCTCCAAAAACTACTCGATTTGTTCCCGTATCAAGGATTTAAACAGCTGTTGGCTAGTGAACAGGTGTTTGGCAGCTGAAATTAATGGGGGCGATGCACTCTGTATTGCTGTGATTATTGGAAAACTGTAATATCGAAGACAATATACTTTGATAATATTTTGCGAAAATGTACCAGAAAATTTGAAACAGTTCCTCTTTGATCATATTCTTCTATACGTCTCTCTCTCTATCCCCCTCTCCCTCCTCTCCAGCTCTCCTCTCCTCACACCATTTCTTTTTCACAGTATTCATCCTCTGCTACATCCATCCCCTTCTACTCTACCTTCTCTCTCTATCCGTTCAGCGAGCAAGAGCACACATATGTGCTATTTCAATAATTGTTTCGCTCTTGATTGGCGAATCCATTTTTAATTGTTGTGCTAAGAACAATGAGCACTCTGTCATTGTATTTTTCGATTGGTTGTTGCTTACCACCTGCGCTGTGCCTTCGCCCATTGTCAGGTCCTGGTTCCCAATACTATAGCACAGTACTGCTTTTGCCATCGCACCTCTGCTGGTATGGTTTTACTGTCAATACAAAACGAATTTCTCTCAACAAGTCCAAATTGATTGCTTTTACTGCATGAATGAATTAGTATATTGATGAAAAATTAATAGCAGGTACTATGGAATAGTAAAATAGTGGAAATATTAACATATTCTATGATATCAAAACAAAATTTTATCAAATCAAAAACTTATTTACAAATCAATAGGACGGTCTCCGGATAAAAGGAAATAAGTCAAAAATACACTTATTACCTTTTACCCTCACTAAGTTATCTACTTAATACTTATTACAATATTCACATGGGTAATTACAGATCTCATATAGGAGTATGGACTTATTCCCTTTTACCCGAAGATAAAGCTGTCAAAGAAGTTGATTTTCAATAATAAAAAAATTGGAAAAATTGACTTATTCCCTTTTACCCGGAGATCGTCCAATAATAAATTGCCCACAATATTCCTTCTATTGTAGAAATTCAAATCCCATGTGTTGTTTTTTCTATTTCTACTTTTAGCTGATTGAGCTGGTCTCAATTAGTGGTTGATGAATAATTGATTGCTACAGCTCTAACTATTGATATGAATAATTTCTCTCGCTAGCCAAATAAAAAATGTGAATTTTTTCAAAATTCTAGCTAAATTAAAAGGTGTGAATTTGTGGGACCTACAATATTGAAATACTGTACAGTATTTAGAATCAGGTTGTCTGTTTTTTGGTAAGGAATAAGTCGGTCCGTCGGTTGCATGCTTTCTTTGGCAGTTGGCCTGGCCAGTTTCTTTACAAGATCAGAGCAGAGGCTTACAAGTGCACCAGCACCAGCGGCAACTCCTATGTCTAGTCTTTGCTCTATTTTTGGAGAGCGACTCTCAAAAATAGCCTGGAACCAGCATGCCCTGGAGAGCTCTGTCTCGCTTTTTCGATGCGTTTTGCCGTCTTCTTTCCGTTTCCTCTGTCAGAAACGTTTAACAGTAGTCTCCGGACAAGGAGTTTTATTGCTTGGCTACCATTTTCTGTTAATTTGTTCGTTTATTGAATTTGGTGGAGTTCAGAACTGAGATTATGAGTATTGTTTAGAATTCCTGAGACCCATGTTCAGAAACTAAATACTATCAATATTTATCACTGAAATAAATACTGTACTTCATGAACATTAATTGGAAATATTTCTATATATTCCTAAATTTTCGAGACATTTTTGGAACGTAATAAAATAGAGTGCAAACTCCTCCTCTAAACACGGACCAGTTCCGTAGTTGTTGAATAAGTAATTTTCAGAGAAATTATTGTAAAGTACCTTTCTATTTTGTATAAAAATAAAACGAATTAGAATTTGGAAGAAAATCCACAGTGAGCCATTGGTTTTTAAAATGTTATTTACCAGAAAATGCAAAAATTCACATTTTAACAAGACCATGGCAATTTTGTCCATTGAAAACTCAACACAATATAAATTAATACCGACATGTTGGATGAATAAATCTACGTTGGATGAATTTAGTAATTATAGATTTGAGTAGTTTTTGTAGTGGTTAGTCAACTGCTGATTTTTAAAATGAAAGATCGAACATTTGAAACCACATGACGTACTTAGTACTGTACAATAATTGGAAATTTGTCTGGTTTTCAAAGTGGTTAGTCTGTAAAATTGCTGACTCTATAAAATAAGACTACAATGGGGTACTCATTAACAATAGAGTGCTTTAAGAACCCTCATTTGAGCTATTCATGGCGAACTTTGGTAAAAGACCACAGGCGTAAATGGTGAGTGAGTGACCTTTTTACCCCCTGTTACTATAATTGAGCTACTGGTTTTGGCTGGATTAGAGGTCCCGTCACACAACAACGGGTGGTCTTATTGAGGATTTGGTCTATGATGTAGTTTCCCAGTAGATTAGGGAGTTTTGAAAAGCTTTGTTCGATCCTTGTTAGCCACTATGCTGTGAATTGCAAAAAATGAAATAATTATTGGGTGTAGAAGGTACAATTAGGTTAGATTTCTTGTGGGAAAAGTGAAGTAATTGAAAAATTAATTCTTTGAAGTGAAAAGAAAGACCTTGTTAACACAGATTTGTTTCTGATTGCCTAGGTCTAATTGTGTTGGAAAAAAATGTTCTAGTGCACTCTATTTTTATTTGATCATATACATTTTATCTCCTTGATTTTTTCAATGAAAATACTCAACTGTCACTTATTTGAAAAGATCTTCATTATTTTTTAATAGATCATAATTGATGTAATAATTATGTAATGTACTTAATTTAATACTTTCTATAAAATTACAGTGTATTCAATTGCTTTTATATTAATGGGAAATATTTTCTAATGGGGACTATAAGAAATTTTCAAATCTAACCCTACAAATTGATTTAGACCTTGGGACTAGGGTGTCTACTCTTTTAAATTTCGACCTACCGGTGTACTTCACTTGTTACCCACAGTATTATAATTATTTAGCACTATTATGGCTTTTGTCGGAGAGGAGACACCATAAAGTTACCCTCAGTAAATTATTTATATATTACACTATTAGTTATTATAAATAGTTGTTACACCGTTATTAAATTACTTAGGGCATAGGCCCATATCACCTGGACATTATTGTAGAGAACGCTACTCATGAAAAGCTTTGTTCATTGTTCGTTCATTGTTTTATCCATTTATCAAAATTCAATTTTGCAATAAAATTATATTCACTTGCTTTCAATTAATATATTATATTGTGGAGAATAATTTAATTTTGTATGTAATGTATCAAGTCTGTTATATGGGGTTAATATTATTTCAGAGATTGAAATATTTGTTGGTTTCAACGTGAAGCTGCTACAGAAAGCATTTAAGGGTTGAAAGGCAATAAATTCGGCAGCTGTGCTCTTTTCGATTTGTGTCACAACATGTGTCGCCTAGCAGATTTATCTCGTGCACGTTTCGCGCTATCTCTGCAATTCCAGCTCCCGCTTTTCTCTCTCACTCTCTCTTCTGTCAGAAGGTTTCTGTCTGATGCTTATAATATGCCATGGCACTCTATTGTTCAAATTGAAGATATTAATAATAAAGTTATTGCTTTCAATAGTATGATTCATGAGATTTTTGATAGGCATGCTCCTGTACGGACTGCTCAGTTCAAGCATAAGCCCGAGCCATGGATTAATGAGGAAATATTAAGGGCTAGACGAGAACGTGATAGGGCTCGTAGAACGTTTAGCAGGACAAGCTGTACTTCTGATTTCAATATATTCAAGGTTTTACGTAATCGAGTCAAGTCACTCTGCCGAAACGCAAAGCTACGATTCTATCACAGGCAATTTAATCAGAGCAACTCCGCGTCAACTTTGTGGGATAATGTGCGAAAGCTAGGGGCTCATCCCAGTAAGTCAAGGCAAGTATAAATGTTCCTCTTGATGACCTCAACAACTTTTTTCACTTCAAACTCGACTCAATCTGCATCTAACAGTACAAATGTTCCTATCAGTATGCCTGTTCTTCAATTCTGGTCATGTTCCACCAGAGAATCATTTCTACTTCTCCTACGTCCTTCCTTCAACAATCTCACATATAATTCTATCAATCTGCAAAAATTCAAAGGGCATCGATGGTATCCTATCCTCTTTATAAAAGCTCCTTCCCATTATTATTCCTTCATTGACTCATATTTTCAATTTCTCTCTACAGAACGGTGTGTTCCCTGAATTATGGAAATATTCTATTGTTAGACCTATCCTAAAATCCGCAATCCTACTGAACCTGGTGACTGGAGAGCTATTCATCTTCTGTGTTCACTTTCCAAAGCTTTGAGAGAGTAGTACACATGCAGACTGATTCTCATCTAAGTGCATTCAGTTTCTTCTCAAAGTTTCAATCTGGAGGTCGCCCCAACTTCAGGGCTAGCACTGGACTTGTGCGCATCACAGATGATTTGCGATTAGCCATGGACAGACGGCGGGTCACGGTCCTTAGTGCAGTTTGATTTTAGCAAGGCATTTGATAAGGTCTCACATATCTTACTCTTACATAAATTAAAACATCAATGCCACTTCTCTAATTCAATTGTTGCCTGGTTCTCATCATATCTCTCAGGTCGCTTCCAAGCTGTTGTTGATGAGTCGGGAAATATGTCAGCTTGGTCTCCGGTGTTACAGGGTGTACCGCATGGATCTGTCCGTTGTCCATTGCTTTTCTCATTATTCTTAAATAATGCACCATTAGTCTTCCAAGACTGTTCTTATCACCCTCTTTGCAGATGACCTCATTATCTATTCTCATACATCTGTTGCGAATATAGCTCACTGTATAGAGAATATGAATAGCAATGTATCATCCCTTCTGCACTCGGCTACTCCTCATGAGCTCGTTCTCAATCACACTAAGACCAAGAGCTTAGTTTCTGGCTTCCCTAGACTTCTCAACCAGAATCGATTTAGATACACTTCCTGCTATTGTGATTGGTGATGTGCAAATAGTCTATTCTAAGTGTCTCAAAATCCTGGGTGTTGTTCTTGATCAAACTCTCAGCTGGAAAGATCAGACTACACAGGTGTGCAATCGTGTTTTTGCAGGAATGCACCAGTTCAAAAAGGCTCAAAACTTCCTGCCCAAGAGCATTAGAATTCTATTGGTGAGATCATTGATACAGCCCTACTGGATTATTGTTGCTTGGCTATATTGATATCACTGCTGAGCAGAATACAAAGGTTGCAGAGATCATTGAATTATGCAATTCGTTTTTATTTTTGACGCCAGGCGTGACGACCACATCACTCCCTTTTTGAGGAGCTAAGGTGGCTCAAGCTGATGGAGCGTCGAAGGTACTTCCTTCTTGTCTTGACTTACAGGCTAATAGTGAGGTGATGGACCGGACTATCTTCGTGACTCATTCACACTCTCTCTGATATTCAACCCAATCGAGGTACTAGGTCTCATGAGCTTACCCTCCAAATACCGCTTCATCGAACTGCAATCTTTAACTCATCTTTCTCACATCTGCCTGCCGAGCATGGAACTCCCCTACCCTCCCATTTAATCCAATCTAATTCATTGGCTAGCTTCAAAAGGAATTTGTTCAGGTATCTACTTGAGGAGATTGAGTTATTTTGATAACAATTCATTTCTTCCTTCCTATCATACTAATCTTTGTGCATGTATTTTCTTCATTTAAGAATTTTCCCCCTATTCTTCAACTTCACACGCTGTCGCCTAATCCATTTGACATCATCATTTTCATTACTAGGCTATTCCTATTCCTTCATTTATTATTTGTTCATTCTCAACTTCATTGGTGATTTTTATCTCTTTCTTCCTTCAATCTTTTACTTTTTCCTTTCACTTTGCTTTTCTTCTTATTCATCCACTAATTTATTTTCATTAAGTTTAATTCTTTCAATTTAATTCTTTCAATTTAATTCTTAACATATTAATTTATTAGAATCTGTTTATAGAATGTAAAATAATTTTAGCATTGCTTTTGTTTTTGTATATTGCTGACTCTGTATTAGTGTTTGCCATAGGTCTCATCAGACCTGGCAAAGTAAGTTGTACAAAATAAATATCAAATATCAAATATCTCTCTCTCTCTCCTTCTCCATCGGTGTCTCTTTCTCGTTCTTTCTCTTGTGATGCGTTGCACAAGATTGTATTGGATTCCATTCCGTTTCATTCGCTTTCTGCGCGCCGTTTCCTAGAATCAGCTGTGTCCTGTGTGAACCAATCCTTGATTCGATTGAATCTGGCCTCCTCCAAAGTAGGTAGAAGTGGTTTCTACTAAAAGCCTTTGGTTTTTTTTCAGCTTCAGTTTGAAAGTTTGATTCTTTTCTGTGAAAACCATTGTTTTTTCAAGTTTGATTCAATTCAAATGCAGTTGGTAGCAACTGAATTAGTATTTTGAAACTGTTCCATGAATGAGAAACCTGTTCCAAGAGAAACAAAGAATCAGTGTACAAAAACAAGTGTGTAGATTGGGAATAAATTGTAGGAACACGAATTTTGATTCGCAAATTCAAGCAGTAGTGTGTTTTCTGTTGATTTGGAATTGATAGTAGAGAAGGAATGTAAGGATCAGAAAGTACTTGAATTATTTTGGGATATACGGGATCACTGGCATTCATTTAAACAAAAATCCAAATTTTATTTCATGAACTGTCGGGTGAATTTAATTCAACCACAACCACACATTCTTTATTTGGTGTGCAGTTTAGTAAATTCAATTTAACCACAAATTCGAATTGATTCCCTCATCCGTACAATAACCAATCATAGCATTAAGACATTTTTTAATATTATTGCATATCTGCTTTTAAGTCCTCTATTTGTGAAATGATATATTTCCACTAGTTTAGATATTCTGTTCATATTTAGTTCACATGAGAAGTTGACAAAGTTTTGGGACTTCATTTCATCTTCGTTGTACTGTCTTGGACTCTAGTTTATGAAATGTTATGTTTAGTTTGTTTTGAAGGCAATTTGTCCCCTCGTTGAGTGATTGACAAAATACTGTACACAACTTCTTGCTAATGTTATTTGTGTTCATATTTATTTGATGAGAAGAGTTGAAGAAGCTTTAGAAGATTTATATCTTGGGCCGGTTTTTCAAGGATTTGGCTTTTATACAAGTCATATATTATTATACAGTCATATATAAGTGATCCTTATGAGTTTGGAGAATAACTGTGAGTTTGGAGGATTATACAAGTCATATATTATTATATATGAGTGTATTGGGTTGGTTTTGTCAAGTAATCAATTTTCCACCTCATGAAGAGTGAGTTAGTGATTGTAAAACTGCTGTACGCAACTAGTAATGTTATTTGCGTAGTGGCGTAATGTTATTGAGCCTTCTGTCCTGCATTGCAGTGTTGTGACTGTGAGTTTTGGAGGATCCCTACCGCATTGTTGTTCGTTGTAGTTTGTCTCTAGCCTAGTTTCTGGCTTCCCATTCTCACTGTAATGAGTTCCAGAGTTAGATATGCCATTTTCCACGCTGCATTCCACCCCGTGCAATGTTCATGCTTGACCTAAATCTCGAGACGTAAACTTAGCTCAAACGCTGGCTCGGAAGTCTTCAATTTATTCGTGTTGAAGTGGCTTGAGGAAGTCGGTTCGAATTTTCATGAGGAACTTTTTAACTTGAGGTTTCTTTGCATTTAGACCGATAAATAACCTCAGTAATATGTTTGAGGCTTGACGGAAACTCGCTCGATGAACTTGCAACTATTGAGTGATAAGAATTCAGTACATTTTAAATTCGCAAGACACATTGTTGCTACTGAAACTGAAAATATGAGTTTTTAATAGCTCTCACATTGAATTTTCTTCGATTGATATTTCTGTATAAATTCATTTGGCTTTTTCATATGAAGCGATCAAGTGGCTCTTTCACAGAAATACAATCTCTTTTAATGATTATACTGATATCCTTGAAAAAACATTAAGGATAACCATGTGTTTAAGAGCTAACCTGTCGAGACTAACGTTTGTCGATGCTACGGTAGCCACCCGTTTGAGTCTAGAACTTAGCTAAATCCCGAGCTCGGAAACCGGCCCTAAATAGTTTGACTTTAAACATCAAAGTCATTGAATAAAGTCAATAGTTTGAATAGAATCTCTTTCAACTCATTTATAAATCACTCACTTCATATATTATTGAACTTTTCTGATACAATATAATAAATTTTGACTGCATGGTCTTAACTTCCACTGTATTAGAAATATATTTATGGGAAGAAGAAATATCTTGAGAATCTACTTTTTATGGTGGACTTTTTTCATAACTTCCACTGTATTATAATTATAAATATATTTATGGAAATAATTATCATGAGAATTGACTTTTTTATTAGCTTCCACTGTATTAGAAATATATTAATAGAAAGAATTATCTTGAGAATGAACTTTTTATGCTTGTCCCCCCCCCCCGTCCTCTCTCTTGTAGCAGAAAACTTGAAAAAGTAAAAATAGAAGAAGCGAACGCCCCATTGAAGTGAAATTCGACAAATTCCATCAACACCAGATCGTAAGACACTTCCTCGTCGTCTAAGTCCAACCCATTTCGCCGACTCGAACCCGGAACTTTTGCTTGTACTAACCTCGCCCGCGCATCTATTGCTTCTCGTTTTTTCCCCCCTTTCTTTCTATTTTTTGGTCGACAGGGGCAGAGCGGCATGGGCCCGAAAATAGCCGCACGACAGCTCTCCGAAATAGCAAACACTATTAATAAGCACGCCCGCACGCGTCTCCACGCTCACATTTCAACAGCTAGCCTGCCGATATGTTCCAACTGCTGCTGTGCTGTACTGACGACGAAGCTTTGCAATAATCAGTTTTACTGCCAGTTGGTGGTTTGGGATGGAAATAGTATTGCAAGTCGCACACAAACTTGTCAATAAATCATGTCTGATTCTTTGTTGAACCACAATAAAACTAGAATTTTAAAAATAAATGTAAGAGCTTGAATACCATCAGTTTTGGAGGAGGAAGATCCAATGAAACCATAATTTGTTCAATGCTTTTCAGGGTTGAGTTGTATAAAAATCCGTCTAATCAATCGTTTTGGAATATCTAACTATGTAACTATAGACTTACTATGGACTATAACTATCTAATTATCTATCTAACATGGACTATGAATATCTAACTATGGACTATAACTGGTTCAACATATTTTAGGATCTATCTATTCGTATAAAATATCGCTATCTGTATATTCTCAGTAATTTTGGTAGAGGGAGGTGCAATGAAACTAGATTTTTCCAATTATTTTAGGGTTATAAAATGTATAATGTATTCTGTAATTTTCGAGAAGGAGATCTCGAGATTTTCCTTGTTTTTTGTGATATCTTGAAATTCTAGGTTATTTGGCATGATAAAATTATTGTTGTTAAACGAGTTGATTGGTATTTATAACGTTGTTTATCAATACACTTCTAGTACAGTTGTAGTAGTACTATAACAGTATTTGTAACACTACTGTACTACTATTCCTGTGTTTATAAGCTTCATTTGTCTGGAGGTAGTTTCATGCCAAATATATTTGGTTACATTATTAATTGAAGATTAAATTTAACTCAACTTGAAGAAACTTCAAGTCGATGTTTCTATAGTGAAAAAAGACGAAGTAATAATATCCTCTAGCTTTGTTTATTCCTTCTTGAACAGTACAGCAATGAGAGATATACGTATTGATCAATGTCTCTTCTTTTTCTGGCTCCTGAGTCACCCTCACTTCGCATACATATATTTAGTGCAATCAAATTATCGAGAATTCAATCTAGAAACCATACACACATCAATGCATACCTCAATCAGATGATCCAATCTGGAAACATTTGAATTAATCCTTTCGGTACTGTAGCGTGTCTTTTGTTATGTGCTAAAAGCTTATGAGTCATCAAGATTCGATCAGATATTCACATCAATTCAATTCAATCTAGAAACAAACTGGATTGGAGTGTATATTTGAAAGTAATCCTTTCATTACAGTAGAATGAATATGAGATCAGAACTCAACAGGACATCCAGATCGATTCAAACTGAAGTGGATTGAAGTTTAAGGTATAATAGAAAATAATCTTTTACAATTCCGCCTTTTCTCCACTTTTTGTTCTCAACATTTTTCCACTCAGAATGGAAACTCAAATTTTTTGCTCTACTAGTTGCCGGAAAAAGTTGCTCTGTTTGGTATAAAACGGCAACAAGTTTTCGAAACTAGTGGAGAAACTCTGGTGTAAACGGAGCTTTATTGTTTTGTTGAATAAATAAGAGTCCAGTATGAAAATCCAGTAAAAACATTTTATCAATTCAATCTAGGAACATTAGAATTGGCAAATCCTTTTATTGCAATAGAATGAATAAAAGAGTCCAAAAATCAAGATTTCATCACATATATTTTCATCAATTCAATCTAGTTGAATTGAAATTAACAAATCTTTCCATCACTGTAGAATGAATCCATGTATCAAACAAGATTCAATCACATATTCGTATCAATTCAATCTAGGAACAAACTAGACATGGATTGAACGGTAAGGAGCTTGGAAAACGAACCCTTTCAAATTATTACGCCAGGATGAGCATAAGGGATGTTCAGGATACAAGTCACCCCTATATACGTCGCTCTCATTCACGCTTCAACTAGAAAGTGGCTATGATCGTGTGTGATGGATGTATATGACAATATTAACAATATACAGGTATGCAAATGATGTAGTGTGTAGTAATGTAAAGCAAAATATAGGTATAGGAAGTTGTGTGTGACTGTGCAATGCAAAACATCCCCCGATACATTCAGCACACGGCTCATCGGCCTTATTCAAATAAATAGGGGTTGATGGCTTGGCAAGGGTGTGTTCCGGCTCACATACACCAGTCACACTTGGACGGTTTTGAAGAAAAGGCGTGTTGGGGGGGGGAGGGGTTGTGGTGCGTAAATCATTTCAAAATGTCGTCACATCAAAAGCTCACACTGAGTGAGATAAGAAGGAGGGGTTGAATCTTGAGAGAGAAATGAAAGGAGAGAGAGTGAGAGAAAGAATGAAAGAAAGAGATAGATATATTTTATTGTCAGTTGTCACAAGGCTTTCGCCTATTGTAACATACAGTTTACAAATTATTTTGATTTTACAAAATATTGAAAATAATAATTACAAAGAGATAAGATTACTTTATTCATGTAGATAACAATAATTATGACTGCTTAGATACTAGAGAGATACTTAGAGAGGGAGAGAATGAATTAGAGGGATGCCGATTTGGTGAAAGAGAGAGTGAATAATAGATAAGAGTAAAAGAGAGGAGAGGTAGGATTGTCATATTCATGTAGGTAACAAAATATTCCTATATTGATTCTAGATTAAGATAGTAATGTTGTTATTAACAACATTAGCTTTGATAGTAATGTCAAAGCTGTTTGTACACGATCAATTTATTATCTTTTTTATAGATTATTAATTCCATTTATTTAAATAACCTTGAATTACATAACTAATCAGTAATGTAATCATAGAATGTAATCATTTTTGGAAAACAAGAATGGATCTATATTATCAAAGTTAGTAAAAATATCAATAACTATTTGTTTACAATATATTTGTGGGTATATACATAGAAACAAAAAAGAGGGTGGAAGAGTTAAAAAAAGTGAATGGGGTAGTTAGTGGAAGAGTGAGTGAGAGGGGAATAGAGTGACTTGAGATGTGTTGAGGGGGTTTGTCTGCTTGTCCACTGTTATTTCAATCAGGCGATGAGTGAATAAAGTAGGCCTAACTAGGGTGAGTTCTTTACAACCCCTTTTATGATGGGATAAATCAGGGAGGTAATGAGAGAGATGGTAGGGAGAGTAGTACAGTATTTAGCTAACATAGGCTGGTGGTGATTTATTATAATCAACACTGGTTCTAACAGTTTAAAAAAATATATTGTGCGTTCCTCTTTCTATATCATTTTTCTTTGAATTATGTAGTCATAATATTAGTCTTGGTAAAAAAATGTAATACAGTTACATTACATTGTATTATCGTATTATAAAATTATAATAATTAATAATACAATACAGTATCTCAAAATCAACAAAGTAAAGTTCTATGCTGGTTTTTAGTGAGTTTCATTATAGTACAGTACTTTCTGTTTTTGGGTTGATTGTGATAAAAAAAATATTGGCATGTACATGTACAGTAGTGCATAATTTTTAATTAATTAATTAAGCTGATGGCTTTTTTTGGCGGAGAGACCATTTCGGATGTTCCACCTCGCTGAATCATCCCATTTTCCCTAATGGGAAATATGGAAAACATGATGGAAACAGTAGTGCATGATGTATATATTTGATACAAACCATTAAAATAAGATTGGTGAAGTGCTAGTATTTATTAAACTCTTAAAACCAATCCATGATCCAAAAGAGTAATTGGTATTTCGTAACAATTAGTGAGCTGTTGAAAGTATATGGCACTAGTTGGTGCCCATTATTTATGCCTTCAGTTTCGTTTGGGAACTGCCCAGTCATTGTCGATAATTTGGCAATAATCGATCATCTGTCATCGATAGGCGGCCTTCGAGTATGGACAGGTGACAATTGAAAATATCGAAGTCGGCTTTAAAGATCGATAATTTATTCGATCGCTCGCGAAAGATCTCGGTTCGCATTCAGTAATAAATCACTCACTTTCGGTTGTGACTCGGTACTAGTCAACTACTTTAATGTACTATTCATGCATACTGCACTAGTCTAGCCAATGGCTAAACAACTGCCAATAGACATAGGATTTTCATTTTCATGCGCATAAATAAGCAGTTACTGAATAATGTAATGCGCACACATTACACTGTTTCCAGCGCTTGTGTACATTATTCTTATTATTCGTAGTTTTCTATGCGAATTTTGTAAATGGAGTGAATAAGTAATTCTAGCCTTGATAGTTTGAAGATAATATTCTATTGGCTTCTAATATATACCCGCAACCCAATAGTACAACTTTGTATTATTTTGAAAATTTTGAGACAATTTTTACTTGTACTCTGATTAAAAATGCTTTAGGATTGAGACCCGCTTGGCCTTAGTATAAAATAGAATATTTATTTTATTCAACACAATACAGAAATTGGCAATACAGTATCCGTAAAGTTGACTATCCATAAATGTAATCGAACAACGCAGGCCTACTGATCTTCTATAGTGCGATTCACGTCAAGAAGTCAGCATTGCTTAGATGGGAGTTTGCTATCCTTGTTCAGCACAAGGCAGTTGCTGAAGTCTCTATCCTATTCGCACTGTGCATAGTTGCCGCACTGTGCATTGTTGTCGCACACAGTCCCAACAAACAAGTTTGGTGCAGTTTTCTCTTTCTCTCTCAATGAAACTTGGCATTAATGCTCCTCATATAAACAATGCTGACTTCTTGACGTGAATCGGACTATATTACCAATGAGATTCTCCAAATCTAAAATACGACAACATTTATTTGCACATCGATATTTGCACATTCAATATTACTCAAATGTGAGGAACCCATAATGTATGCTCCGTTTAGTTGTTTTATTCTTCTTCGTTATCATCATCTACATTCCATTAACGCTTGTTTTTTAATCACTCAACAAGTCCGGTTAATTGACGTGAGAAATTATTCATTCATTAATATAATAAGCTTTTAACTTAATCTTGTGTGTATCTACGCCGATAAGGATTTCATTTATTAGTAATACTCATTGAATTTGAAATGGATTTATCATGATAATAATCCCTATCGTCATCCACTAATGATAAAAAATAGATTTTCTCAGCTTTATTTGAAATTGTATACGAGTGCTATAGATAAGTATATTTTTTATTGAATCAGACATTAATTTGGATTTAATTGCGTTTCTTATCTGTGTACTGTGTCTGTGTTATGCATTTCATTAGCATTGGAGCATGTGTTGGAAACGAGTTCTGACGATTGGAATCGGAGGTTCTCTGATTACCAATTTCTGTGTCTTTTATTGATCAAATCGGATTAAGTCAACATTGTAGACTGGAAATTGAAACTGATATCATCTTGGTTAAAAAGTTTACATTCAAAACCTTCAAAAAATGATGAATAAATCTAATTATATACTAAAAATAGATAGACCACTCAAAACAAAATCAATTTCTGTGTGTATATTGAAAGTGTTCTGACTTTACATTGAATACAGCATACATTTTCTTTTATGATCGAATTTTTGAGATGAGTTTGACAATTAAAAATGTTTTTAATCTGATACTTCTATGATCATTTTCTAATTGGTTTAAGAATATCCAGATTCACATAGATTGTATTTCAAATGTTACAAAATTTTCTGTAATATTCATGTAGAGTTTTTCTGTATTGGACGATTTAATTGATTAGTCTATTTCCTACAGTTGATAGTGACTCATCTTGATCAGAAAATTAGAAGATGAAATTGTTTCTATGAAAGACTGATAAAATATATTGGAAAATATTTTTTCCTGCAATTCTATTTTAATCTAATTGTGTGGTTTTTTGTTCTGGTGAGGTCAGGCTATTGAAAATAGAAGCTTTTTAAAAATTGATTTTCATGACTAATATATTTCTAGGCCTAATGTCAGCTAATTATTGCTGTAGTTAGTTTTTCGTCGAATCTTCTCAGGCGTTTGCTGATAAGAACACAAAAGTTTATTCACAGTAAATTCTATGCATTGATGTGTGTTGCGGGGCTGCAACAATACTTGAAAGTATTGTTTGTATTGTTCAGGAGTCTTGGAAAGTTACAAAGAATACTCAGGTTTAACCGTTAAAAAGATTTTGTAAGTGGAACGAATCCAAGTTCAACTTGGATTTGTTATTGCTTAAACGCTAAACCCAAAGAACATGGATTTATGGAGAATTCTAGAACAGTAGTTGAAGTTAAAATGTAATTTATTCAAAGTTTTTTAAAAAATTATTTTCAAATGAGCTCAGCACCTTATAAATCTATTCATTATAAATTTTTAGTCCATGTTCTACTCATTCAACCTACTCATCTAGTTTTGAAAGAAGATTCTCTTTGGCGTTTTTTTTTTCAGTTTTAGTAGTACAGTACGTCGAAAGTAGACGTCGTCAGAGTGTGTAGAAAGATTGGTGTGGGTGGGGAGGGGTGTGAAAACGTCGTAATCAGTTCTATCTATAACTTTATTACTTTTATGCATCAATTGATAATAATAAAAGGAATAGGTTTCTGATTATATCAATTCCATTAATTTATTTTCAGTAAAGGGGTTTAAGTAATTTAGGTGCATTGTATGTACTTGAAAGTATTGTTCAAGTATTTTGATATTCTCCAATTGAGTTGTGAGCTAGAAGATCTGCCAATGTGACTTTCCCTATTTTTTAATATTTGGATTTGTTGTGTGGAGTCGCGTGTTGCCAGTAATTGCAGTGGAGACGGTTGACTCACGCGGGAAACGACCAATTTAGCTTGAAAAGTTAAAGGCCTGAAACTCAGGCACAGGCGAGCAATAAAAGCAAACGCTGTACTAATTTGGAGTAGTTTATAGTCTATTTGTGATTTTTAACGGTTTGTGGTTTTCTAAGAATAAATTGGGAGTAACAACCTTGGGAATTTACCAAGTTTGAAGTTAATCTGCGGTTAATAATAAAGATTGACATTGTTAATTGTTGTGGATATTTAGAGGATAAAAGAGGATATTTAGAGGATTGTGGATACTTAAAACTTAAATTAAAAGACCTAAGTTCTGCAATTGGGATTAGCGGTCATTTGCATTAAAATCCAATTGAATTCAACCGCCGTAAAATGATGTCATCTAACGGAACCAAAGCAACGAGAACCAATCAACGAATCTGATGTCAATGCAATATTATGTCGTTTTACAATGGTTAATTCAATTTGATTTTCGTACAACTATTCAAAAATTTACACATTTCTTCAACTTTGTTTTGATCTTGAGTGGATGCGGGTTTTGTTGAATTTTTCTTCCATAGAAAATTTAAAAACAAAATAACTTGGAGATGGAGGATGTAAAGAAACTAAAATAGTTGCAAATACTACAGTTCGAATAAAACTAGTTGTCACTTGGCTTGGTGCTCAAGAACCACTCACTAGAAACGTTTTTGTCAGAAAGTCCGATGTCCGAACAGCTGACCATTTGATTCAATGATGCTAACATTGAATCAAATGGTCAGCTGTTTGAACATCGAACTTTCTGAAGGTACAGTTACACCAAAGCGAACAGGAGCGAACGAGCAGTAACGAATGCTAAATTCGCTTTGGTGTGACCAGCAACACGAGCGGCAGCGAACACCAATCGGCCGTGTTCCCGTGTTCTCACGTGTTCGGTAGCGGTATGTTCGCGTTCGCGTTGCTCCATCCATTGTCGGTTTTGAAGCGAATGATCAGAGGAAATTCGCGTTCGCTCTAGTTCGATGCTCGATAAAATCAATCTAACCTATTCCTGTAGATAAATTCCTTTCTTTAGCAACAAGCGAGGATGACGATCAACGCCATCTAGAGGCAAATTTCTCAACAATCCGCCGTGTTGTCACGTGTTCGGTAGGGGCACGTTCGCGTTCGCTTTTGCTCCATCCAGTGTCGGTTTTGTAGCGAATGATCAAAGGAAATTCCCGTTTGCTCTAGTTTGATGCTCGCTTCGGTGTGACCACATACAGGGGCGCACCCAGACTTTTGGTTTGGGGGGGCTTCACTAGTATCAAAATAATGTGCTCAGACGGTCAGTACTGGACACAGTACATAACCGTCAGATTAAGTAAGAAAATTAAAAGCAATTAGATTTATTGCGGTTTAAATGCGGGTTTGATTTTTATACAAATACGATATTAATAATTAGGAAGTACATGTGAAATTCGAGTTGAATTTACACAGATTTACAGAACAAGACGATTCAATTCTAATGTCTTCAATTTCCCTGGGAATATTGAACAATGTAGTACAAAATTCAAGTAGCCCAGTAAAATAGTACATCTCACCATAAATAAGCAATACTCTTTAGTCTTACTTACTAAGTGATTTTCTGTGATTTTACCTTGCCTGAAATGGCATGTTTGGGTTTTCAAGTTCTATTATGTAATTGAATCTGAGTTTTTGACCTCGACAACCTTTCGTATCACCGCCAAAAACCATAAAAATGTAAAATGTTTCATTCATTTAATTTAGAATTTTTACATTAATTTTATCACAGAATTAATTTTACATAAAAATGATCAATTCCGCCTTCGCCGATTTGTTGAACTTTGAAGAGATCTATCTTGCAAACCGTTGGACCTAAATTCTTCTTCTTCTTCTTCTTCTTCTTCTTCTTCTTCTTCTTCTTCTTCTTCCTCGTTCTACACAGGGCTTTCCATATGATGAGTCTCCAAGCATCTGTATCTTGAGCATCTTGTTCCGTTAAATTTAAAATCTTCATATCCTTCTGGATAATCTTCATCCACGAGATTTGTGGTCTTCCTCGCCCTCTTCTCCTAAATAATAATTATGTTTTCAAATTATTGTCGATTATTTAATTCAAAAATTTTAGAAACAGTTTTTTATCAAAAAGAGGTGCTTCAGGGTCGAAATTGGCCAACGTAAAAAGTGAAAAAAATCATCACTAAATTCTCCAATCTCAGTGAAATGAACAAATCCTATTGTGTTGAGGTGATAAAGACTTTTAAAGAATATTATTTTAGAGTTCTTTAGCTCACAGCTTACATCAGCTCTTTTAAAGATGTGGGATTAATTTTGTTTTAGCTTTCAATTCTTTAATGATGAAATTGAAATTTCAAATTCATTATCAACGGTTGAACAGATTTGAAAAAATTCCAAAGATACGCCCAATATCTGCGCCTTTGAACGTTTTTCTGCACTTTCTCAGATTTTTCAAGAGCGATTTGACAAAAAACAAGTTAATTCAGTACATAGGTGAGTAATAGGAGAGTGTTTATTTCAAAAGGAAAAGTATTTCAAATTTTCCCAGAATTACGCCAGTAGTAATCGACGTTTTTATAGATTTTCTTGGCTCTTCTTTTTCAAGAACAATAGAACAAAAATAGAAACATGATACACAGGTTCAGCTGAGGTATGGGGGTAGATTCAGAAGATTTTGTTCACATCCCCAAATAACGCCTGGTGTCATTTCTGGCTGATTCCGTGGGGGGTCCAAGGGGCGGACAAATAAAGCGATCGAAGAGAGCCTCCTGGCCAGTTTATTAGTATTTATTAAACTAAATACTTATTTTCTTTTGAATTGTGCATAGTAGCCTATGTCTTTGTTCTCCCAAGCCAATCTCGGTGTCCCCTGATATTCCTTATCTTCAGCTTTCACTGTCAATAGTTGATTTTTTTTTCAATACAGTACCGGTATATGAGTTTGCATAGGCTTTGGTCACGCTCTCCTCTTGTTTCTTCTAATTTTCAAGATTTTATGTAACAAAAGATAGGTTTAAAGTTTATGAAAATTTAAAAATAAATTTGTTGAAAAATGTATAGCCTATATGCAGCTGACCCCCGAAAAGAGTTGACCACAGGTTCAATTGGTCTTGGGGGTGGCTTGAGCCCCCAAAGCCCCCCCCCCCTGGGTGCGCCTATGACCACATATTATGTCTTTACCTGTCTCAACATTATCAGCTCTCTTCTTTACCTGTTTCAACTGTTTTCAACAGAGTTGTTTGTTTATTTATTTATTATCATTCCATATAATAATTGTTCAACTATTTACGATGGAGTGGACTGATGAAAAAGTGTTGGAGCTGATAGAAGAATATAAAGCTAGGCCAATTTTATGGGACCTCAGTTGTGCTGACTATAAACTGTTAAATATTTAAAAAAATTACAGTTGGAGATTGCTGGCGGCTGTGATGACAACTGAAGTAAAGAAGAGAATTAATTCATTACTCTCGATTCATTGAGCCGAGAACGGAACAAGACCGGCATGGCTGCGAATGAAGTCTACAAGTCTTCTTGATTTGCCTATATCCCGATGGCCTTCCTCATGGATAAATTTAAAGTGAAGGACACAAAGAGCTCAGAGGGAAGGATTTTGTTATTTAATATATTTATAGTAATTTATGCAATGGATGTATTATAAAGGCCTATGTCCACGGTCAAATGGGTAAACAGAACTGCCTAAGTATAACTGTATACTTACTCATTGTAAGTAGTATTTATGCTACTTTACTGTAAGCTACAGATTCATCTTTTGTCAAGTAAGTTAGCTGTAAGCTCAATATTCCCGTTAGCAGACAGCATTTTGTAAGAATGGCCTGCATTAACCTCATTACTTTTCAAATGCCACAGACAAAAAAGGTTATTAAACTGCGAATATTATGAATCAACTGAGATCCCCGTGAATACCTCCTTCACTACAAATTTTCATTAATGTACCACAATTTGCAGTACATCTATTCAATCACATAATTCCATAACAATTTTGTAATTTTTATCGCTGCTGTCATCAGTGGCGTAACGTACACCCCCGCAAACCCCGCGGCGCGGGGGGGCCCGGGCCCTTGGGGGCCCGGGCTAGGGCCTGAAATAATATCATATGTTTTAAAAAAAAATAAAATTAAAGTAATGATTGAATAAGAAAAGCAAAAGTTTTATTTTGTGCAATTAACAACCATAAACACAAATTTCAATAATTCATAATTGTTTATTTGTAAAACAAATTATGCATCAACAATTAGAATGTCAGTTGGTTAAAAGTTGTCATTAGAGAGTAAAAATTGAGAGTAAGTTGCTATGACGGAATAACGCGAATAGTTGCACAATTAACAAAAGGTCTGCTGGTTTGAAGTCGGTTATCGGGATATAATGTATTTTGTTTACAAATCAAATGGAGACAGACATTCGGTTCCCAGACCCAGACTGTTTAAACAAATATATTGTTTCACCCATCGAATTCCTGATCATAATAGAAATAGACTGCAAGAGTTGTAGAAGACAGTGGCGTAGCCAGGGCGGTGCCTAGGGGGCCCAGGCCCCCCCCCCCCCGAAATTGTCGAAATTTAATTTTAATAGTAAATGAAAAATTATTAGATTTCAGCTATTGCAAGACCTAAAAAGTAGTCTAAAACATTGTTATGTACTTGTCAAATATTAAAATTTCCCGGGGGAGGGCCCCCAGACCTCCCGGTGTAAGAAGGAGGGGCCCGG
Organism: Laodelphax striatellus; assembly: GCA_017141395.1. Classification (NCBI taxonomy): domain Eukaryota; kingdom Metazoa; phylum Arthropoda; class Insecta; order Hemiptera; family Delphacidae; genus Laodelphax; species Laodelphax striatellus. The sequence continues at coordinate 10,594,359 of CM029535.1, read as the reverse complement.
AATTATTTTTTGCGGGGGGCCCAGTTGGCAAACGTTACGCCACTGGCTGTCATAGAATGCTAAACTTGGCAAATTCCTATAATAGTTTGATCAGGTTCTATCTCCCAATTTGTAATTTCAACACTCTAATATAATAGTGTATAGCAATTTGTAAAAAAAAGTTTATATTGCATCAAGTTGAAAATTATCAGCAAAATAAAATTATAAGCTAAAAATGGAATAAATATTGTTTTATAAGGTAAAAATCAATATAGTTCATATAAATTGAAACAAACAAAGAATTGATTCTATTTTGATAAAAAAATCAAAGATAATATTGATTTTAGTTCGATTTTTTTTGTCAAAAAAATGTGACCTGGAATGGGATTCGAACCCACGCTATTTAGGTCAGCAGCAGCGCTAACACGTCAGCTGTAGAAAGTGCGATTTGAAGACGTACTAAAATTGGAGGTTAGAAACTGATCCGTTTCATTATGAAAATGGTTAAAAACAGTACAGCGTACACGAATGAAGAATAAATATTTAGAATAGAGATTAATATTAGTATTAATTTCTATTTTTCTTATTTTTATATACTAGTCAAGGGCTTTAATAATAGTTTCACAAACTGCAGGAATAATCTGAATAATTGAACTTCTGTATATTTAAAACTCCTCCATGATTATGGTCAATGTGGACTTCTTGTGATTGTTGGAGCACAAGCGAACGACGTGACGAACAAGACGATTCGTTTGTGTTCACTCTGGTGTGACTCCCATTCGCAGGTGTTCGCGAATGCTGCCGAACCCAGAACCACAGCGAACACCAGTGAACGTTCGGTTCGCTCCTGTTCGCTTTGGTGTAACTGTACCTTGACAAAAACGTTTTTAGTGGGTGGTTCTTGAGTTCTTGAGCACCAGGCCAAGTGACAACTAGTTTTACTCGAACTATAGTTTGGGTACATTACTGAGTGTCTATCATCCATATCCAAATTCGTACTTATCAAAAATAGCCTTATTATTTATTTTTTCTCAAATAACCTTAATGCTTATTGAAAATTTGTGTATGTAATTTGTTTTTTATTACAACCTGAATTCCTGAACTCCATATTATCATAGATGCTTTCTCTATGATATTATCTACTGTGTGTGACGGTAAACCATTGAAAAACATTTATAAATATTATCAATGAAATGGATTTTCATTGTGTGATTTAGTTATTATTCCTTATTCATAATAGCATTCTTGTCCTAATCATCCACTAATTTAGTTTGTTTTATTTTATTTGCAGGTTAGTCCTTGTTAGTCTTTTTTGGATTGAATGTGAAAATAACTGCATATTCCACTATCAGGTATGTATTTTCTGCTAGGCTTTTTTACTAGCTGGGCTTTCTTTAAAAATTTAAAACCTTATTCAATCAGTTTTCCACCTTCACGTAAATGTTTTCCAGTTTTGAAAATTCTTTCAGCAAGAAAACCTGTATTCTTTGGGTCCTCTTAGATTATTTTCAAAATATACGAGGCGGCATTGACGCCGTAATCAACCGGTAAATGGAACTTACAAACTATGAGGCACGTATTTGATGCTCGAATTAGGTGCTCTGTGATTGGTTCAGTGATTGTCGCCGCGTCATAGCCGTCTTGTATAGTCTTTGTATATTTTGGGCCTAAATAATGATCTTCTGCACGACAATGTCTATCATATATCAATATAATGTTTGTAACAAACATAATATAATATCAGTATTAATTAAATTCATTAGTATTCATACAATATAGCAGGATCCTTTTAACTTGACAGAAAACATATGTTTTGAAAATCAATATCACAATACTTAACCTACAAATGCTGAATCTCGCAGATTATTGAAAAGGTATTTTAAAAAGTTATTCTTTGAAATGTTTTCTTTAAAAAGGTCTCTTAAATACTTTAAAGGTCTTTAAGACTTTTAAGCCTTTTGATTATTGTGTCGAAATCACTGTTTAATTATTACCGAAACAGCTGATTTCTGACAAGTTAAAAGGATCCTGCTATATTCATATTCAATATTAATAATATATTTATGTACTGTAATATTAATATCTAGCCCTTGCATGGTAACAATTTTCAATTTCTCAACTTTATCCCGTTTAGAACCTCATTCACCCTCAAACTTCAATTGTGTGTATGTGTGCGCATGTTGCTTAATCGAGAAGATTCGCTTTCTACAGCCAAGTTTTGAATCGAGCTTTTAGGCTGTTCATGAATGGGATGTGCCGGTGTTTCAAGTGAGCGATGTTGCACCGTTTAAAATGCCAGAAAGTGCAGAACATAATATGAAAGTTGGTCGGCTGTGTAATGCATAGCACGCATCACAATGCTCGAGCATGTTGTATACATGTTTGTGTTGGTGTGCATGTGTGCGTGCATGTCTATCGACCTGTTTACGGCCGTGAGTCGTCGACCTCTGTCGTCCCAGTCAGTAATCGTGGTGCGGTGCGTCCTTTTCAACTTAATTTCATTGTCAATTGGATTGCACTTGATCCAACCCTTTTTCTGGCTCTTCAGTTTCTCTTTTTTCCCTTGCAAAAGTTTCCTCGCTGAAGCAGACAATTGTTTGCACTCAACTCGATGGTGCTCGAGGTAACTTGGGTAGGGACTCAATTGTTCAAGCTCAAGCTATAGCTCACGGTATAGCACACCTCTACCATACGGTAGTTGATGTATTAACTAAGCATATCAAGGAATCGAGATGTTGTATTTTGGGTAACTAAAAGCATTTGTAGAATTGGCAAGTACTTTGTTAACTTCCACAATGGAAACTTTCTCAAGTAGAGTACATGCTAGCACGCACCATGGTGAATTTACTCTACTACTTTTCAGTATGCCAGCAGAGATAATTTAATGTTTATTCACTAATAATTCCTCTCCTTTTCTGTGATGCCAACTACTCCAACTATTAATACAGTATTCTACTAATGAAACCCCGGCTTTAACCCCAGTCGTACACCGGAGCAATAAGCAACACATGGATCATATGATTGTCTACTCTATACAAACAAATAGTTCAATACACTTTGAAACAGCTGCTTTAGGTGTGCATTGGATTATTTGTTTGTATAGAGTAGAGTAGACGATCATGATCCATGTATTGTTAGTTGCTTGTTGCTTATTGCTTCGGTGTGCGAGCCCACTAAGGATTTAGAGGTTATGCTAGATCATCTTATTTTTCCACCCGGAATACACTGAAACAGAAAGCGATCCTCTAGTATTGTCATGTGTGTTCATCTACTACAGACTGATGTACAGTGGTATAGACTAGCAGCAATTTGTAATGCAATCCGCCAGACCGCATTTGCTAATGATTAGCGGCAATCGGGCTCAAGTGCCAAAACGGTTCCGAAATAGATTTTCGCCATCGTTCGGCTCAGTTCGCCACGTGAGTGCTAAATAAAAAACGAAACGGCGCATTATTATTTTTGCATTGTGGCCTATCGGATCGGAAAAGTAATTTAGTTAGCAGTGGGAGGTCGACACTCGCTTCACTCGGCTATTAGCAAGCATGTTTCAAATAGCTACGAAACCTATTAGAGCATGTTAATTACAATAGACAAATAACAGGCTACCAACGAAAATCGCTATTGTCGAAAACCAATGCCGCTATTTGAAGTTCCTGTCGAAAATGTACATTGTCTAACCTCACTACTTTGTGTCTCTTTTTTTGTAGTAGTTTACAGATTCAAATCAAATTCTTTCCACGATAAAACATGACAAGTACAGTGCTCTGGAAGTGGCTTCAAAGTATTTATGCTAAGCGGGATTCCTCCAAAATAGTCGTAGGTCCAATTCTGCTTCAATTCTTGTAATAAGTAGAATAAAAATAAGAAATTAACTTTAATAATTCTATAGATTTCATTTCTTACCAAAAATTAACTTTACTAGAATAAATGGATTAAAAAAACATGGTATACAAATATGTAAATAATTTGGTTTGATGTCCTTTGAAGGCCTGGTATTGTGGATTAAAAATATAGAAGCCTCTGATAGACTGGGTTATGAAATGGAGGGCTGTGATTGGTTGTTTGCTGTTGCTTGCCACTCCCACAAGTGGGACAAATAAGTTATAGTGAAAAACCAATCACAACCCTCCATTTACTAACTCAGCCTATCAGAGGCTTCTTTCTATATTTTTAATCCATAGTACCAATCTTTCAAGTATTTCTAAGCAAATATTATTTATAGAATTTTAACATGTTTTGTTAAACTTTTTAGCGTGATTTATCAGCTTAGCCCTGATAGGAGATAAGGAGAAACCAATCAATGGAATTCAAAATTGACAACTAATAGGTACACATAAAAATGTATTCTAAAGATGATGATAATTGAAATGAGGAATTCTGAATGTTGATAGATTTTCAGTTTACATTGTACAGTTTCTACTAAAGTCTATAAATTTGAATTGTTTTAAATTATTCTAAAAATACCCTTCAGCGTTGAGGGACTCTGTGTAGAATTCCTTACCTTTAGATGCTTAGATAATAGATTACCTTTGCAACCTACTTGAGTCTCTAATTGAATCTGTAGGACTGGTTTACGACGGTAGAATACACTTTATTTTTCAATGAACTCCCTGAGTGCCTGTGAATAGAATCCTCATGAGAAAATTCCCAAGAGTTTTCTTCCCTGGATAGAGTAACTCCATTAGCCATCTGCGTCCTTTCACGCAATAGGTAGCCTACATTTCCTTTCAGGATTTTTTCTAAAAAGTTACGGAGTTTGGTTACACTCCTCTCTTTTATTTTCAAGGACTGAGGTCTGTTATTTTAAAATTTAGAAGTCCTGTAAAACAGGAAAAACGTACACCTACTATACAAGAATAAGCACATCGTTATATGTTATCAATTGGATAGGGTGTGTGTTTTTGTAAAAAGAATGTGTTATTGACAGAGTAGTCCCCTTTTTCTCTGTATAGAGGACGCCTACATTTCTATGTAACAGGCTCCAATTCATTAAATTTGGCTTCCAGTAATTCAGTAGTTTTCAGTAAATTTGGTTTACTGACCAGTAACCATACCTGTTGATTCTCAATGATGTCAATAATGTGATGCTGATTGTCAATACTGTAAGCTTCTCTCCCTAGAGAAGCTTTTGTTAGAACCTAATGTAATCTCATGTTATACTAATTTCATGTAATTTTACAGTAAATTTATCATAATAAGTTCTTCAGAGTAGATTCTAGCATGGAACATGTCTTTTGTTCATTATCAATAGTTATTGTTTTGAAGTAATATATTATTGTTAAAATATTCGTATTATAATATAAAAATCCCCAAAAAATACAATTATGAAACTTAACAAAATAAAGAGATAACGAAAATTGGCAAGATTCCTTAACTGGTTTCAGGCAAGTTTTGGGCATCTGCCTGTTTCTCTTTCCGATTTGTATTCCTTTGATTAATCCAATAAAGATAAATGTAATAAAATTCAAGGTACCAGTTTAGTTTAATAGTTGACTGTGAATCAGTCAGTATAGGCTACGTTCGAAAAGAGCTCAGATTAGTTTAATGGGTGATTGTGAATGAGTGTACTTTATTAATGAATCTAGCAATCACCGGGAACCGCTGTGTGTCCTCCCACGCGAATCAGAAACGACTGTTAATTACCGGGTGCCCGTCGACTATCGCTGTGAATCTCGATTCTTATCATCATCGATGATCGCATCTCACTGCCACCTCCGCTCCTGTTCACAAGAAGCCAGCCGACGTCGCCGAAAACCAGCGATCATCGATAGTGATCTTTGGCTCCTCCTCGATCCTCGATCGTTTGTTCGATTTTTTATGCTTCCGGCTGCCCGCGGGCCCATATGCTGCCCGAGAATATGGCGATGAAATTAACGGCCCGCTTCTGCTAATAAAATTCCGGAACAACTGTTCCAACAGCGGGAGAGTTGTTCTCGTTTTGTAGGCTGTTGAGAGTGTGTTGCATACTAGTGTGTCTGGATTTAATTTGAAAAATTTATTTCATTCATTTGTGAATATGATGAATAATTCACGAAATAAAATCTTCACTTACAGTAGAGCTACGAAGAGAATAGAGGTACGGTATGAGGTGTGCGGGGAGCTGTCTCTCTCACACGCTATTCCTCTCTCTCTCTCTCTCTCGCACGCTTCCGTCTGCCCTATCTTTATTACCCCCACTCGACCAGCTTCTACATTCCTAGCATTTCGGCCACCTCTATTCTTTTAGTAGGCTGACATTACCTTACCTTGATAGAAATCTTACCAAAATATCATCGTACCTCAAAACCTCATTATATCAATAAATATTTACATGAAATCAAACGAAATTAACGGCTTCTTTGAATAAAATAAAAAGGAATATTGATTTATTGGATAAGAATTGAACAAAGTTTACATCATTTCTTATACCAATAATCAATATTTACATAGATCTTACTAAAAATGTATGTTGCATTGTGCATTACTTGTCAAGCTAAGAGCTTGTTATGCTGAGAGAATCGGATTGAATAGAATATTCTTGGTTTTTTTTCTATTGTTGGTAATGTGTTGGGTCCTTGTGAATTTTGAAGCTAGCCAAATGAGTATTATTTACCAATGTAATATATTGTTATGAAAATATTAATGCATTAGTACTGAGAAATTGCTCAATGTAATAGAATAAAGAATTGCGATTCAACTTTTATTTTCCAATATTGAGTTGATAAGAGAATACACAATAATATTCTTGATTTGACTCACCACTAACGTCCTACTACTACTAAAGGTCATCAACAGTGAATGGATTAAGATTCAACACTTGAAATTATACTGTATTTCTAATATTTAGTTAATATGAGAATAAATAATAATATTTGTAATGTGTTAATCGTGTACTTCTTATATTTTGAAAACATTAAAGAAAAATAGGAAGGGGCTCAACAATGAACGATTCAATTAAGATCCTGAACTCGAAATGGAATTTACTGTATTGAATTGATCAGATGAATGAAATAATTTTGATTTGACGTTCTTGTACTCCTCTTATTTGAAATTATTAGAAAATACGTAGGGGGCCCCCAACAGTGAATGAGCTTGTCGGCTATTTCTGCTTGCTGCCATTGACTTGGCGGCTGCCTGATAAGAAGCGCTGGATTCTGTTCAACAGTCAGTCAAGGCATCTGTTTTAAATCATTTGCAGCGTCCCATAACTCTCTGCGCTTACATGTTTACTCTGAGAAATGTTAAAGAGGTGCCAGGAGAGAGAAGGCGATAGTTGAGAAATGAAAGAGATCGTTGAAAAAGGGTAAGAAGATGATGGGAGAATGAAGGAATTGAAAGAAATAAAGGATGGAAAGACTAGGAGTATGAGAGAGAGAGAGAGATTTAATTAGATTATTTACTTTATTTATGTAGATTACAACATATTATATCGCTTAAATTCTAGATCATGATAGTTTTTCATATAAAGAGCGAGAGAGATATATATATATATATATATATATATATATATATATATATATATATATATATAGAGAGAGAGAGAGAGAGAGAGAGAGAGAGAGAGAGAGAGAGAGAGAGAGAGAGGAGGAATTGTGGGGTGTAAGAAGGATCGTGGTAGTTGAGAAGAGAAAAAGTTAAAAGATAGACATGAAGTATGACACCAATTCGAAATAGCTATAATATAAAATTATTTAAAGTATCTACAATTTTATCTTGTGAAAAAAAGAAGATGGATCTACAACAGGTGGAAAAAATATTGTTGAAGAGAGGGGGAAATAAGAATTATTGGAAGAGGAAGTGAGAAAGAATACTAGTGTGATATGTTATAAATTTGGGAAGAGTGGGAGGGTAAGAGATTTGAATTAAGAGAGAGCATTTTTGAATACGTAGCATTTGAATTAACATACATTAGGTAGGATTTAAGAGAGAAAAGAGGAGAGACCATTTGAAATAAGATAGATAAGATTTGAAAGAGAAAAAGAGGGAGTGAGGGATCTGATTAGATTAGATTTTTCACTTTATTCATGGAGTTACAAAATATATTGGCTTAAATCCTATACAGTAATATGATACTGTTTTATGAAATTTGTATTATGATAGAAATTTCGGTATTGATTTGATTAAACAAAGCATAAGATTTCAGAAAATTATTTGATTACAAAGATATAAGATTCAATATATTTACAATTATATGATTGTTCTATATCTACATGAATACATGAAACGGTGGAGTTTGAACATATAAATGTCCATTTTGGAGAAAGGTCGACTAGGAGGACAGAGAGAGACTGAGAGAGAGATTGAGAGTGAGAGAGAAAACTGATTAGTTGGATAAGGAGATAAAAGGTGAAGTAGCTGAATAGAGTGTGAGAAAATGAAGAGATTACCGTATTTGAAACGAAAGGTAAACCAAGCAGCATGTAAAAGAAGAAAGGAGAACAATAAAAGTTGAATGAGAAAATACTTTGAACTGTAGAACCAGAATATGAAGAAACCTTCTACCAAATTACTATAATGTTAATTTACTTTAATCTTCAATTTTTCACATGGAAAAATAAACATTGAATTTCCAATGCAAACAAAGTGTTAATAAGAAATGGAAAAACATTCTCCTCAAAGGAAAATGATCGTAGATATCCTGGAATTCCAATATTTCCTCGAATCCTTTCAAAGAGAGACCATTCACTGACAGTATGGAAGAATACAAAATCCATTGCAAGAATAAACAAGTATCACAAAAACACAACAAGGAAGTCTTCGATTTATGTATTATGCTACTACGTTTTCGATTCAAAATAACAGAGAATGAAAAATCGACTATCTTGATTCGCTACGACAGTGGTCGGTGAATTCGAAAGCAACCGATGTTTATCTTCTGAAATAGTAGGCCTATTTCGTGAGTTGGACATCAAATCATCAGTTATGAACTGGAACTGATGGAATAGTATCGAATCTACGCGTCCACTGAATTAAATTTGAAAGTGAAATTCACCTCTGGTTCACCTCAATTTCTTACGTCGAATAATGTTTGTTTTTCTTGCAACTGGAAAACAATCCACACCTCTCCAAGTCTACAGTAGCCAATGTTCACACTTGGATAAATACATGAGAACTTGTGCGAGATGATTGTTTGGAAAACAAAAATCTCACCCGTCAAATGTCGAAACTAAATTTTGTTCAAGTGTATGAGGAATTGTTGAAGCTCATTCAGATTCTGTGAGCAAGTGTTTTAGATTTGTTAAGTGAGCATGATTGTATCTCACATTCATAAATTTATCGTAATATGAACGTACTAAAACATTTACAATATCATACTTATTTTACAGTGTTCAACTTATTCATTCATTCAAGAAAACAACAGGTTGCCTGAAATCTGTAACTTACAGTTCATAAAACTGTAATAGATAGAAAAAATTAGGGAAAGTACAACATACAAATGAAAAATACGAAGAATGAATAAAACAATTATCCTTATCAGCTAAGAACTAACTATTCTAGGCATAGAAAAAATATTATTTATATCGTATTGTGTTTCTAGTGTAGTACGTAGTAGGCATGACATAAATAACTAGGTATAATCAAACTTTATTACTTAAATAATAAAAAAAATACTAGACTATACTTTGATTAAAACTGCTTTAGGATGAGACCCGCTTGGCCTTAGTGGTGGACCGCTCTAAAAAGCCGGTCCTAAAGCAGTAGCAGTTTAAATCAAAGTATAGTTGATTTTATTCAAATATTTTTGAAAGGTAACAATTGAAAAATTATAAGCTAACAAAACTTGAGCTTTGAAATTCAAATTCTCCTATTCAGTTCCTCAATTCAACCACAATAGGAAAACAAAGAACCATTTTTAAACGACGAATGTAAAAAACGAGATTAGTCTTATTAGATCGGTCAAGTGCTTTTTAACTGAATGTGGGCGATGCCCTTAACATTTTCAATCCTGAATGAGTTTCCATGTAACGCAGTAATTGAGTATGCGGTCGTTATCCGTGGATGAGACATCGTTTCGTTGATAAATCGAAAGTCGAGTTGAAGCAAGAGATAAAGTGCTCTATATTGTATGACTCACTAGTGGTTCCCTCAATACAGGGTTAGCCAGTGAAACGGTCAGATTTGAACAAGTTACTAATATTGTTTGAGAAATTTTATTTTTTGAATTTAATGGTTATTAATAGAAAGTACAAATAAGTGAAGAATACGTTTTTGAATATAATAACATCTGCTAAATGTCCTCCATTTGAATCTATGCTCTTCTGCAGCCGGGCTAGGACACTGAGCTAAATATATCCATCTGGAGGTAGCACAAGCTAGGGCTGCTAGCAGGATTAGTGTTCCGTCTAATTTCGTTAGGTTGGTAATAAAGTGAGGATGAAATTTTTTCTAATACAGTATGTAGTACCAAAAAAATTAAGTTGGCAATAAAGTGAGGATTGAAATTTTCAATCAGTGCTACCTCCAGATGGATAATTTAGCTCAGTGGGCTAGGAAGTTTCCTATGACATTTTGCAGCATATTGACTGATATTCCGTCATACTTGTCTCGAATTTGTTGTTTTAAGGCTGGGATAGTTCTGGGTGGATCGTTCTGAAAAACTCTTTTTTTTTAATCAAAGGTTCGTTTATACTTGCAATGATTCGCTTGCATCATATCAGCTGTCACCAATGATGTTAGTGACTCAATTAAATCAAGATCATTGATGTATGCTGATGATTTAAAAATTTTTAAAATAGTGAAATCTGAGACTGATTGCAACCTTATCCAACGAGATTTGCATTCGTTGGAGGACATTGATTCGCTCTAGACTTGAATTTGCCTGTGTTGTTTGGTCACCAGTGCAAGGTGAATATCTGCTGGTATGTTCCAGCTTATGGATTTTTCTATCCTGGGGATGTTGCCATGTCACCTGCTTGTGTTTATAATGTAATTTTATAATTATATTTTATTGTTTATAAATTATTATTGAGATTTGTGAGGCAGAATGCCTGTAAATTCTTAGATTTTAATAGTTTGATTAATTTTTTTATGTATTTTTCGTAAATATTTTTGTATGATTGATTTATTATGAGTTTTCACTGTTGATAACTTTAATTTCAAATTATGTGTTGCAAGCGAGTTATTCTTTGAATAATCAATAATCTTTATAGTTATGGTTTATTTTATTTAGTTTACAAGTTTTAATCTGTTGGGCTTGTCTCAGGAAAAATTATTTCATAGTTCTAAGACTACATATTAGTTAATAATTTGTTTAATTTATTTCCTATGTAATCTCGTTATTGTATTGTCTGTTTATTTTCCTGAATAAATTTCTATTTCTATTTCTATTTCTATTTCTATTTTCTATTTCTAAAACCCGTATAGGGCGACATTCTCATTGGCGACAGCTGATCATGTCGCTAACGAATCATTCCTTAAAGGAGCGTTTACACTTGCAGTGATTCGCTGCGACAGTGTCAGCTGTCGCCAATGAGGGTAGTGGAATCACCCTATACGATTCACTAACATCATTGGTGGCAGCTGACACTGTTGCAAGCGAATCATTGCTCGTATAAACATTCCTCATCCCCATAAAAAATGGTGCAGGTTGTCAAATCTAGAGAGTGAGGGAACTCATTCCCGAAATGTGAATAAAATACAATTGGGATATTCCTTGGCCCCCTCGGTCTCCAGATTTGACCATTTGACAACCTGATTTAAACACAAGATTGGAAACAGTAGTTACGAACGTATCCTCATTTAAAAATCGAACCATCGAACTAAGAAACAAAGAAAAAGTATATTTCAAACTTGAAAAACATAAATAAATTTAATATTTCAAGTAGGCTACTGTATATTAAGCATATTACAACAACTATACAACGCTCATTTCAAAGTTTTATTGTGCTGGAACTTGAAGATTTCCCAAAATTTCCTTGAATCTAGATTAAGGCTAGGCGTACACCGGTTAGTCAAGACAAGACAAGATTAGTCACGTTTAGTCACAGTAATTCACATAGTTGCTTATGAAGCAGCACACACTGATGCAATGACTAATTGGTGTGTGTTGCTTCATAAGGAACTATATAAAGTCCTGTGACTAAACGTGCCTAATCTCGCCTTATCTTGTCTTGACTAACCGGTGTACGCCTAGCCTAACTCCAAATTAAAATCTTATATCTTCCATATATTTCATGAAAGAAGAGCATCTACTTCGTCAGTACCGGGTTGCTAAGCGTGACAATAGCGGCCTAGAGTGCAAACATTTTTTATTACTATATTTTTTTTAGTGAATGTGTGTGTTAGTGTGTCCTCCAGACCTGTTTGCGTGTATCTCCCAGCTAGTATATTTATATAGTACAGAGTTACCGTATAGTTACAGAGTAATATAGGATAGGTAAGCAAGGAAGGAGCAAGGAGTCATGGGCAACGAACGGTAAGTCGAACATCGCGTCGCATCAAACAGAGCATGTCACATCACATGGAAGCGCACACGCACGCGCATACTCGTATACGGCCACATTAGTGATCTTGATGGGTTTGTGAGAGGGGGGGGTTTAGCCTAACTAAGGCAGCACACCTCAAATTTGAATTTAAAATAATTTAGTACTGTATTTATAATTTTCGTTCAACGTGAGCTCAGTTTTCAATTCTGAATTGAAACTCATCTCATAGATATCAGATAATATTGAAGGGTTGATGTCCTTAGTAATTGTACTGTAGACAATTGTACAATTGTAATGTTTGACAACCTGTATGTTCATCTGAGCGAGAATAATCGAAAATATTATTTTAATAAAATTAAAATAGCTATTGGTTATTGTCTTCTTTCTTAAAACTGTTCAACAACAAGAAACTGTATCGACCTAATCAACCTAAAACCTATGTGTTTCTGAGGACAAGTTAAACCGTCGATTTTGCCTGAAAGCAGTCGTTGAATCATTTCTGACAATCACCCTCCATCACCTATACCTACGCACAAGTCTAAAGCTCATGTGGGCATCATCCTCAGAAAAACCCATAGATTTTCTTATTCTTACACCTGTTTTCTAATGTTTTTTATTTAAAGTTATCACCAACACCAAATTTTGATTTAGTTCATTTCTACAGTACAGACCAAGACAATGTGTTTTGATAGAGAAAACATGCTCAGTCCAAAGCTGTTTCTCACTTGTATTTTGATGCAATATCTAGCTCAAAGTTTGGTTCATCATTCATGCAACACAGAAATTCTCAGTTCTAAAGTTTCAGGTATGCCATCATTCCTACTACTTTTTAGTAAAAATTTGAATCAATTTAGGCAGATTATGTGAATTTTATGTTTCGTTTGGGGTTTCTAAGTATTGTATGTTATTTAGAGAATTATTAGGAATTTGGGGTATTTTAGGATTTAGTTAGCATACTAATTTGAGTGTTTTAAAATGATCTTTGATTGTTTTTGACGTTGTTATACAAATTTTATTTTTGTAATGACAATAAATGATTTTGATTTGACTTGTATGAAATTAAACAATAATTTCTTCCTTGGTATTTCTTGAAATGATTATGAACAAAATGGTTTTCCCCATTACTTTTGGTACTACTATAAACCTAGTACGAATTATGATTCATCCTAAGCACATGATCTACTACAGGTAGAGCGTATATTTTTGGCCTGACAATGAAATGTTTGATACGGCAGCCAATGTTTATGACGAAGAGGCCAGTCGAAATGATCAAGAGTGCGGAATTCATTTGTGACATAATTTAGTAGTGCGCTGCCAAGTTGAACATTATCGGGGTGCCAAAAATCGTTTGGGACCGGACACCGCTTTTCACGAGACATTAAAATCGTTTCGTCGCGTCTTTTTAAACAGTAGGAGAGAGTGAAAAGGTGCCGCTTGGATCCCACTACGGACTTTGTTAGGATCGCAAATGACATGCCAAGGACATTTCATTCTGCAACACACAAAAAAGAAACCACTAACAAGATTCCCAGCCAATCATTGATATAGTACTAGTCATTGTGCCAAAGAAAACTGCTATTTATTGTCTATTTACATCGGAAAACAAATTGGTCATGATTTTATCTATTGAAAAAATGCAGGTTGTAATTATTTTCATAGCTTATTCCATTATCTCGTGAATGATGAATGGCTTGGTGACAGATGTTTGTAGCCTAAAGTACAAATTACTAACAAGGTCTAATGACAGACGCCTTCACATATTTACATATATTCGACCCACGTCGTTTGAAAGTAATTGATAGAGGCCAGGGAAGCCTATTAATTGAAATTGTAGTAAATAAATAGAAATTATTCAATATGAAATGTAGAAGTCAGTAATGAATAATGGAATTCGTTCCAAGTAATTCAAGATTGGACCCCCTTTCTTGGCTCCTGTCCTATCCAGGTAGGGCTAAATTGTCATTTGGATCGATTGAGGGCAAGGAAGCCCTATTAATTAAGATTCTATTGAAGAAGTAGAAATTATTCAATGTAAAATGTAAAAGTCAGTTATGGAACTTGATATGATTGAGTTAAGAGGTAGGCCTAGATATTGTCATTTGGATCAATTTTGGGACAGGGAAGCCTTATTCATTGGAATAGTGAAATCAGTAGTCAGTCTAATCAGTATCTGTTGAAGGAAGTTTCAGGCATCCTCGCATAGTGATTAATGTAAACAAACAAATGGCTACTTTAGTATGTTAATTGTTCGCGTGTTAGGCTCTAAGAACATAGAATATTTTTGTTTCAATTAGTTCCACCTTGATTTTTCATCACAATTCTATAGCGGTACTATGATTATAAATCATAGCAAGAAACATTGCATGGTTATTGAATTTGATATTGCAATGAATTATTCATGAAAGATTAATTCATTCACATACTTTTAGCATGTTAATTTTTTTAATTGAATATATCTCTTTTGAATTAATATTTTATATAATTTTCAAATAGAAAATTCACAAATAAATTCGAAAAGCGTATGTTTATTGAAAATTCAATGTGTCTCTTTTGCCTTTGCGAGAGTCCAAAAAGTGTTTTAATGATGTAGGCTAATTATTTCATCTTATTCTAGTAATACTGTTGGTAAAATTATATTTATTTATATTTTTTAAATTATTTTCATTATATTATTTATTTTAGTAATTATATATACTATTTATTTTAGATGAAGAAAAAATATGATACAATACTAATTTTTATGTGCCACCATTTTTTCCCCATGGTCACACAACAATGAGAATATTTTTCTACTTGAAAGTTATTTTTATTTCATTTGTTAGATATTTTGTTCTCAATATTTTCAATTGCAATGTTCTTCAGAATGTTTTTTTTTGTGAATTTTAATTTGAAGAGAGAGATGTTCTGGAAATAATAGCTTTTTAAAAATTCTATTGTTAGAATATTGAGTTGTTATTGTAAATTAACAATCATGTTCATAATGTTAGGGATGTGAGGCAGTTTGGAAAATTACTTCAAATTATTAAAAAAAATAATATTATTAAATTAAAATTATTAAAAAATTTGAAAAAAAAAATATTTTACTCACCTCCTCCTTCTACTCAATAACATATTTTTCAACCATTCATTTCTACATCCTTGAATCCTATCATTTTCAAAACCATGTTATTGTCAATTGTTATTTTAATGTTTTATTTTTTACCTCAAACTATCTCAAACCTCAAACTATGTTGTTTTTTGTATCATTTAGAATTTTATTCTTGCTTAAGTTTTTAAGACGTGTTGTATGTTGGCTGGGACACTGACTTTCAGCAAAAGTATAAACGATTGAAAAACAAATAAATAATAATTTTGTGATCTAATTTTCTAATTCCTTTTTTGCAGGCATGCATCGATGACAACCTTGACATGGTGGAGTTTTTGGTGGAACGGGGGGCGGACGTGAACCGTGGTGACAATGAGGGCTGGACCCCATTGCATGCCACTGCATCTTGTGGCTTCGTCTCCATAGCCAAGTAAATATCTTCTATTCATTTAATTATTCAGTTATCTATTTATCCATATGATTTATTAGAATCGAGTAACTAAACAATAGGCATTCACCCAGTGGCGGATCTACGGGGGGGGCTTTGGGGCTGAAGCCCCCCCCAAAACGCCGGAAATTTTTTATGAGAATGTAAAATTCATACAAATATTATATAATATAATTATGATATTTATAAATTATAAATATTATAATATATTATTTATAAATTAGTTTTTAAGCCTATCATAAGAATATCATTCTAATAATAATCAACTACCCCCCCCTCCGGTCATCGGTTTTAAGCCCCCCCCAAAATCCATTTCTAGATCCGCCACTGCGGCATTCACCAAAAACAGTTGTATATGTCTCAGTTGAGAGGTTTGAGGCACGTTTACATTTGGATACTTCTATGAGATACTTTTTTAATCAAACAAATTTAAAGAAAGAAAAAAATGTTCATTACTACGATAATAAGAATAAATTGTACCCTATTTGCTATGAAATTAATCCATAAACATCTTCTCATACAATTTGTGTGTTCTTCAATTCCTCATTTATTTTGAATGAACACAATCTTGTTCCAACAATTGACTTGTGTGAGGTTTGTCTCTCAGGCAAGTATCTCACTCATGTATCCAAATGTAAATACTGTACCTTATGTACTGTACACATACAGGTAACTTGGTAACTTCAAGTGTAATTTATAAAAACTTGATAAGCATCTTTGTTTAGTTTTTAATAGATAGTAATAAATTTTGTGTGCTAAAAGTGCATAATTTTGTGTGCATAAGTTTTTGAACGATTAACTATCTATTGTCAGTAAATGGATTTTCAAGTAAAATTTCAAGACATAGATAATTCAAGTGTTGACACATTATTGTGACACCTATAAGATTCTGAAAACTGATAATACACAACTACAAAATTAGTTTTCAGTTTTATCTTCCATGAAATCATAATTTGATTCATTTATTAAACAATTGCTGTTTTTTAGTACCATGACCCATGAATATTTCGATTTTAAATTATTGTGAATAGAAGTAGCTTTTTATGTCCTCATAAGTATTTCACTTGTGCGTAGATAAGAGGAGGTGATGGATGGATGACATGGGAAAATGCTAGACAGCGGTAGCTGACTGAAGGAAGAAAATACTGTAATTTTCTTTGTAATCTACCACTGTATCCTCCTACTACTACTACCACCGATCTGGATACTATTTTATTATTTACTACAGAACACTATTCATTTATTTATTTATTCATTCGTTTATTTATAGAACACTACTGTCCTGTACCTATTGTCCTTTACAATTTACTACTTACCCAAAATTTTCTTATATTGTCTTGAATCTTCTTATAATTCTTGTATTGTTAAATTTTGCTTTGTAATCTAAAAAAAAAATGTTTTCTAATCTCGATGAAAAATCATTTTCAGATACCTTATAGAAAATGGAGCCGACGTTGCGGTTGTTAATAATGATGGAGATCTCTCTGTTGATATTGCGGACTCTGTTGAAATGGAAGATCTCCTTCAAGGGGAACTTGACCATAGAGGTGAGCCTTATTTCTAGAAAATTGGCTACATTCTGGGACTTTCTATGTACTTCTTTGAAAGAATCCCTAGATTTGTCGAAACAGCAAGAGCTACCACGAAACTAATTGCATAGATAATTTATTGTGCTTGAAGCACTTCTTGCAAAATAGATTCTGTTGGATGAGAACATAGAGCATCGTTTTTAGGTTCTCGTTGTTTGAACGCTATAAGTGTAGGTTTTTTTAGAATCATAGTCCCAGTTGCTCAAAAGTATTTTGAACTCAATCTTCAAGCAATGTAAATTCTTGAGTAATCGAAGATTAACTTAAATCTGCTTTTGTGCAACCGGCCCAAATGCTTTAAAATCGCAGTATACATTGCAAATTATATTATAGGTATAATCAGATTCATTTAATTTGACACTTGGCTTTAAATAGATAGATGAATAGAAATATATTATTTCTTGACGTTGCTGATCACCGTAGAGTACGATGGCAAAGAAATAATACCTCTCTATCTATCTTATCTATCTATTGCCAAGCGTCAAATTAAATGAATCTGATTATATGTCGTATGTACTTGGATGTGTACCTATTTTTTTTCAATTTAAACGGGCCGTGGAATACTCTCAACAACAATTACAGAATTACAAATGATGTAAATTTTTATGGTCGATCAATAAATCCAAGTACTGTATTTGCAACTATTGTTGAGAATGAAACAGACATTTTTTGCCTAAAGATTCTCATTTTAAACTAAATCTCAATAGAAATGATTTTGAATTACTTCCTGTTTAATATGAAAATTTGGAAATATAATTTAATATTTTGGAAATAGTATGCTCATCTATCATTGAAGGGAATCTCCTATTAGCTTAGCTTTCAAAACTCTTTGTTTTTGTCATCTCATAAAGTGATAAATTTTATTGCAAATAGTATGTATGTCTTTTACTCTTGGTCTTTACGTGGACAAGAAGAATTAAATTAGAAAATGACATCATATTGCCTCAATTACCTCCAAATAGAATTAACGATCTGTTCAATTTGAAATTCAGATTAGCTGTCGATGTTTCAAGTGAATAGATTTTAATTAGGAGCGTCTAAAATCGACGCTTGTGCGTGTGTGTGTATATGTTGTGTGTGGAGAACCAAAGCCGAAGTTATTTGGTTGTGGTTAGAATAGTGGAGGGGGCAGGGGATAAAAACCTGTTCCCCAGATAGCTTCTGTCAAAGATGACTCACATGCTTATCTTATCTGGGTCAAATTCAGCTTTTATGTTCATGTTTTAACAATTTTTTCCTCACAAAATTGTCCGTCTCCGCTGATCGATTGCCGTTATAATATTGTTGTAATAACTTGTAAATTGAGTAATTATTTTTATCGCCCTCTGATATCTTCGCACGGTGATGCGGTGGCTTCGACACCTGTTTGTGTCAGAAATAGCCAAACCTGAAATCGCAAGTTCAAGGTGAATTATTGTTGTTGGAAAGTGATTATGTTATTGTAGTTATACTATTCTTATCTCTTATTATGTAACGAAATTGGTTGAGAAAGAAACGGGAATTATATTTGATGAGATGGAAAAAGAAAATTATTTCTGGAGTGATTGGTTCATAAGAACTAAACGGAACTTTTCAAAGTTTTGATTAAATCAATATCATTAATATTCTATTTAATGTAATGGATGTAAAGTTATAAAATTATTTTAAAATACCTAGATATCTCATACTTGTTACATGGAGGGATGGTGGTAAGGGGAGAGGGAGGGAGTGAGGGATGATGATGATGATGAGGATGAGACCAAGAAAAAATAAAACTATTAATTTATTATAAATTCAGACTTCAATTTAGTTTCATTTATTATTGAATTTTCGAAACTCAATAAAACAGTGCATATTCGTCTACAATGAAAAATATTCCAATAGATCCCATCAAATTGATAATTGAAATATCAATGAAAAATCAATCCTAATCATCCTACTCTAATTAATTGCATGTGTTTGAGTATTTCATTGATGGCATCCGTGAGTAACTAAAAACCTGCAGAATCAAGGCATTATGAGGAACGTTCTTCGCTTAGCAAATTCAATTTCATACCAACTTTTAATCATTAAAAAGGAGTACATAAATCAGTAATAATATACAAGTAAATTCAAAAGCAATTCAATTTGCTTATTATCAATGAATAATAATGCCTAAACAATCCATACAAATAAACAATCCATCGATAACATTTAAAACAGTGCTACATACTTTCAATGAATAATAATCGCTAAACAATACATCCAAATAAACAATCCATCAATAACATTAAAGCAGTGTTACATACTTTCACAAAAAATGAACGAATGGCCTATGTAGAAATGTAGGATAGGACAGAAAATATACAGATATATAACAAAAAATAACCCACCTCACTGTGGTAAGCCATGTCCTGAATTGTATGCATGTTCTTGGTGTATTTCAATGAGTAAAAATGAGTTTCTGAGCAACTTATATTTCAATGCAATTACAGTATTATATAGTGAGTTACAGTATTATACAGTATTATATAGTATTACAAGCTGTCCCGGCGAACTTCGTATCGCACTCTTCACCCCCCCCCCAAATGTCCCCCCTCTTCTCCCCACAAATGTCCCCCCTTCATGCCACCCCCAAAAAAATGTCATCCCCCAAATGCCCCTCCATTCCCCCCAAATGTCACTTCCACATATCCCTCTTTCATGTCAACCCTCTTTCCCATCAAATGTCACCCCCTTCTCCCACCAATTATTTTTTCATATTTATTTATTTATTTATTCATTTATTTCTTTTTAATTTTTTATTTAAATTTATTTTATTTTTTTAATTTATTTTTTAATTTATATTTTTTAATTTAATTTATTTTTAAATTTATTTTTAAATTTATATTTAATTTATATTTTTTAATTTTATTTCCGTTCTTCAATTTTTATCAGTCCTATTCTAATTATATTTATTTATTTTAATTTTTCATTTAATTTATTTTATTTTTTTAATTTTTTTTTTATTTTATTTTCTTCAATTTTTATCAGTCCTATTCTAATTATTAAAAGAATTTTTCATATTTATTACTTTCATTTTATTTTTTATTTAAATTTATTTTATTTATTTTTTATTCCCGTTCTTCAATTTTGTTATTAGAGACAATATAAAATGCATAATACGAACGATAACTCATTCTTAATAATAATTGATGATTGTAGCGTAAAAATAATTAGAGTGAAACGGTCCAGGCTTTGAACACGCAACCTCTAGGTTATCACGCAGAGACTGAGCCACGGAGACTTAGGATATGCTCGCTAATTTATCTGTCTTAAACTGCGATCATCTTTCCGTTGTAGGTACACGTTCGTGCCGGCAAGTTTGAACGTAGCTCTGTGATATATTTGATAGGTTATGTCATTAATGTAATAACTATTTATTAATTATAAAGGGATTTTCTTATATTTTAATACATATTATGTTAACCAGTGATGTAAAAATTCAAACGAATCCAAAATCATCTAAATCGGTTCAGCCGTTCTCGAGTTATAAGCGAGCGTACAGACACCAACTCTCTTTTATTAATATAGATAGATAGAAGATAGAAGATAGATATTGATATATAAATTTTTTCTAATGTCTGTCTTTACATCTTTTCAATGCAAATGATTACCAGATTTAAGCGACTCATACACTCACTACATTAGCATTGCATGCCATGTCTAATTATTCATTGTGTTAATTTTTCATTGATATTTCAATCATTAATTTGGTGGGATCTATTGGAATATTTTTCATTGTAGACGAATAAGCACTGTTTTCTTCAATTTCGAAAATCAATGGTAAATAGAAATAAATTGAAGTCTGAATTTAAAATAAATTAACTGCTTTATTATTTCTTGGATAAAGATGTTTTCTTCTTCGTAAACAGTGTACAGCAAAAAGACATAATAGTTTGAAGAAGAGAGAATATTTTCCTCACATATATCTTTACGAAAAAAATATTTTGTATAGATATACAAAATATTGTGATAGATTTAATTTGATATAGATACATAAAAGCCAATATAAACAGTAAGTGTAGTGTATGAGCCGCTTTAAAGAGATCAATTATTATTTTCTACTGCCGATTCCATGAAAGCCAATTGAATTTAACCGCCTCAAGATGACGTCATTTTATGAAGGGATTTAATTGTATGTGTTTCTTTAGATGATGTCATCTTACAGCTCATTTCAATTTATCTGATATAAGAAGTGAAATTAGAAAATATTATTGTTTTCTTATTGTTTGACATGATCGTGAATTTAGTAGTAGTATAATAATATGAGTGAATGATGTTTGTTCAGGTATAAACTGTGAAGAGGCGCGTAAGCAGGAGGAGCGTATGATGCTGAGTGATGCCAAGGAATGGCTGAGCAATGGCGAACTGAACGACAAACCTCACCCAAAGACTGGAGCCACTGCCCTCCATGTAGCTGCTGCCAAAGGATACATCAAAGTCATGGAGTCAGTACCATTCCAAATAATCAATCTTGAACTCAAAAATAATATTAATAGAATATCAAAGTCAGGATACATCAGTCTTGGAGTCAGTACCTTTTTCAAATAGCGGTTGTCCCAGTGGTAGCAGGCGGGTCTAATCGGTGAGATTAGATAAGAGACGGCGCCTACCACTCCTGTTGTAACGGTGACCAGCTCCTCTAAATACAATTTATGAGCTTCAAAATCGCTTTCCTGTGGTTCGGAACCCACGTAAAGCTGTAGGTCTATTCATCTCTTATCATCATCCTTCCCATTACCCACGCACAAGCCTAGAGCTTATGTGGGTAACATACCCAGCCAAAAAAGGAAATCAATCTTGAACTCAAAAATAATATTAATAGATTATCAAAGTCGTATACATCAGTCATGTAGTCAGTATCATTTGAAAAATATCTACAATATAGTCAAAAAAATTTCATGAAATGTCAATTTTGGGATACATCAGTTATGGGGTCAGCATCACTTGAAAAATGTCAATAACATTTTCAAAGAGTTTTAATGAGTTATAAAAGTTAGAATATACATCAGTGATGGAGTATCCCTTTGAAAATATCGTTAAAAACTCATAAAATATCGGTGTCAGTTGCGGAGTCAAACATTTCATTTTATGCTTGGTCGTGCGATGAAGTCACGTACGGTTGTGACTATGATTGGATGGGTGACCGTATGTTCTATGTCATAAAATTGAAGTATACATTTTGAGGTTTAACTTGAGCTATGGCTGCTGAGTTGCATATTTTTTTGTGACGTCTATTGCTCGTTTTGAAAGTTTAATGACAATAAAATATTATTTATTGATTAATTTATATCAATGTGTCGAGCTGTCATTTATTTGGTCATATCGCATTTTCAGTGCCTATTAAACTACAAGTGTTCATCACAGTTTGAGTTTGTGTCACAAAATACTAATATTAAATTTTGTACTAATATTCAGTCCTCTTCCAAGTATAAAAAATTTGATTCATTTTTGATCATTATTAAATTTTGCAATGTAGCCAATTGATTATGGCAATGTGGCAATACTGAAGTTCGCAATGAATATTAAGGGATCATCCTCCAGTTCTGCCAGGGATTTGATGGGTCGTTCTATTAAGAGCCCTTACAAGAGCTGTCCAAACTTCATAGTCTTGGCATCTTTTACATATTCAGAGAGTAGATTGAATAATCTTGATGGTAATATTTGGAATATTTTTTGAGTACCAATCAGTCCAGGTTCCTTTAACCTCGAGTGTGGTGAATGTGCTCATTGCTTCTCTTCTCTAGGCTCTCTAAGTTGTCATGTATATAAGTGAGCAGAATGCAGAATGAGCAGAGTTTAGGTCCACTCATCTCTCATCATCATCATCATCATCACCCTCAGTCATCATCGTCATCCTCCCCATTACCCACGCACAAGCTAAGGGCTTATGTTGGCATCTCCTCAGCAAAAAAATAAAATAGTTTATAAACTACAGAGACTGTATAATCACAGCCTGGCCATTGAATGACACACTTTTGATGGTTAGCTCGTTCACATCCGCAATACTTTTGAGAATTCCCATACGATTTACATTGAGAAGATACATGAATTATATGTTATGTTGAGTGATACACTTCTAACGTACAATTTGCCAGGGCCAGTGTTAGTTTTTCTATCATTCTAAGCTTTAAAAGCAATGCAAAGAGTAGAGAGACTATATTTATATCAGAAAAGTAATTTCCAATATCGTTTCTCCTGAAGGAAGTTATCACAAATGAGTGAATGGGTTGAATTTTGCCTGTAAGCTCATTTACCAGTATTCAAAATATTGGCAACTGTATGGTTGTGACGGATAAAAAATGTTCCAACACACTGTTATGGACCCTGTCACACCAATGGTCAAACTGTACAGTACACACATTATACATTATTTGTGGTTAAAACCATTGCAAGTGAACTGGGTCCGCTTCGCTAGCAGTGGAAGGTTCTGGTCCCCCCTCTGGTCAGAAGGAAACTTACACCCTCATCAAAGTCTTGTGGTTTAGTCACAAAACTCTTATGTTCTGTTCTCTCTACCCAACAAACTAAGATTGTATTGAGCTCATTAGTATCCAATCGAAGACATCTTCTAAGACATCATCTTCACTGTGTATAATAGATTATTATACGCAGTGATGGAAGGAAATGAGATATTGCAACTATTCAATTGCTTTTTATAAATCGTAATAATTTATTGTACGAAATTCCTAATTAATAATGCCATAAAATACTATGAAGACTTCCGCTACTGCGAATATTGACACCAGAAAAATAGCTAGTAAGGAAGTCTTCAGAGTATTTTATGGCATTATTAATTAGGAATTTCGTACAATAAATTATTATGATTTATACAGAGTGATCTAAAAGTCTATTCGTAGTGAAATATACAATGAAACACTCAATTACTCTGAAATAGGTTATTTGTTGAACAACAAGTTATTGAAATTTACTGGAAGATACATTACATTCACCAGAAGATACAGTAAGTGTTGGAAATGACTTCTTTGTTGTTGAGTACTAAACTATTCAATTTGTGTACCATTTCTAACTAGAACACAATATACTGTACCACCAAGCAGCTACTGCGGAGAGACTTTATGATTACTCTGTATTTACTACATACATGAATAGGATTATTTATGAATTATCATTAAGGTCTAACCAAAGGTGGAGTGACTGGTAGCCGAGGTGGCTTATCGCTTGTCTTATAAACCAAAGGTTCCTTGTTCGATTCCAGTTGACTGAAGATATTTTTCTCGTACCACTCCCGTCTCGCGAAGGAGATGTTAAGCCGTTGGTCCCTCCTGCCTAAAAAGCAGTCATCATCCCTCATCATCACCCTTCCATTACCCTCGCACAAGCCTAGAGCTGGCTTGATTTGGTCATCACCCACATTGTCTAACTATTAATATTGTCTTATTTTATTGTCTTTGTATCGAATTCAGAAGTTCTAAACACCAGTCCCGAATCAATGGATGAGTTTTAGCTATCAAGAAGAAAATTGAAGCCTGCCTACTTCTTGCCTGTTGACCATTCAAGTCTGAATACCTAAAGCAGTTTGGAAGTCTTTAGATAAGAATAGATTTCAAAGCTAAAAGAAAGAGCTGTTCTTGCAGTTCGCTTAGTTGGAGTATTCCCTGCTCCAATCTCCAAATTATTGATTCATGCTATAGCGTGCCTCTAGTGAGAAATACCTCAAGTTTTAAGTTATACTGGAGTACACTGCTTTGAACTCTGGACTCATCCCATAGTGTTTCTCTATTGGGTACGCAATGTCTTTATTTGTTTTTCTTCGATAATGCCTCATTATCTTATTGAAGACCGTTGATGTGCTTTGCTTTGTGATTTCATTTCAAGTACGTTGGGTTTTTGTCATATTACATTGTTGAAGATTTATTTTCAATGTCACAGAACCTTGGAAATCCCCAAATAACATCCGAGAAAACTCACAAGAGTAAATGTGGCCATAAAAACTCTTGAAAAAGGTTTTTTCAATGCATTACTTTATTGGGGTCATTCTAGCTTCATATACAGACTCACCATTGAAAGTAAAATCATTCAGAAAAATTTGTTCCAATGGAGAGAAATTTTTTTTTCATATTACATTCTCAACTACAAGAAATTTGCTCACTGGATTGAAAGATTCTAGGCTTTTTTATCAATGCCCGGCTTTTGTATTTGGCTCTAAACCATGTTTCACTCTGATGATCAATTTGTTAACGATCGTGAAAGTCATTTATTTATTACAAACAAGACGGAAACAACAGGATAACCCCAAATATGTTTCCTTAACACAACACGATAATATAAATAAAATGCATCCTTGTATGAGAAATGAAAATAAACCAAACGGGACCCTCGTTTGGTTTCATCATAGATGACTCCTAAAAGTCGTCTATGAAGTTTTGTTCCAGTCTCACGGCCACAACTGTGCCTCGAACTCTGGACAGATACGGGCTGATAACAACCAACCAAGTATATAGATAAACCGTGAGGTAATAAATAAATTTTATAATAAGAAATTTCCAAAGATGTATAGATTGATAATTTTTTGATCGGTGGGAATTCAAATGTAATGACCACGTCATGCTCTAGGACGAATATTAAATTGAAAATTCGAACTATTCACCTTCCATTCAGCTCTTCCAGGAGAAAGTCTTGAGAAGCTGAATCAAGAAGAGAAAATTATCGCTTCAGAGAATCTTAGATTCCCAAGTTTCTCTTGAATTATCATGATAATCCGAAGCACTCCCTTGCTGTAGTGAGATAGTCTCATCTTGCTGAAATGAGTTGACTCGTATATTGTATGCTTCATCTTATCACTTGCAAATGTAATAATTACAATTAATTAATTAGAATTATTCTAACTGCTGCAATATTAATCCTGCTGCCCCTAATTCCTGTTTCGTTATTCTATTCGTTTCTATATGTCTTGAACTCCCCAGTATTTGTATTACCTAAAGCTCTATCCATACCCACCGAGTTTAGAATATGATTTGTCTGAGAGAAACCGTGGCTAATTTGATAATAATGTCTCCATTAGAAATTTTTTTCCAGGTAAAAAAACTGTTGATTTTTCGTTGTCTTTTGAAATGTTCTTGGAGAGAATAAGAATCCTATTCCTGGCCTACTCCACTATTTTAACACGTTAGTGATTGGGTTCTCACGATTAGTACAAGTAGCAAAAAGCTAAAGAAATAACAACCACGGTGGTAATATCAAATTGCATTAGTGTAAACACAAGAAACAATAAGTCTTATTTCACAGCTCTGTACATTTGGACAGTGCGACAATTCCACCTTTATTATTAAGGATCGTGAAAGTTATCCATAAATCACTATAACAGTTTTTAACAGTTTTTTTATTTTCTCAGTGAAAATTGGAATAGCAGCATCTTTATTTATTTCTGTTTCATTGTTTCTGTGTCGTTTGCAGAACTCTGCATTTTTTAGTAGTCTCTAAAAGATAGAATTCGGGAAATATTTATGGGAACTATTTTAATTTCTCTTGAGATTCTTCCATACTTAACAGAGTCATAGGGTAGGTGGCGATGAGATGTAAAATAGATTAGTATTATGGGGAAAGAAAAATAAAAGAGGTAAGTTTTGCCTCTTGTGATCCTTCCCTGACAACAGAACATTTTAATTACATAATTTTTTATCATTCTCTCATGTTTGGAAAGAATGAACGGTAATTTTAATGCTCAAAAATATGAAAACTAATATTGAAATATTCAATTAAATCCTAACTATCTTCCATGTTCTCTTAATATAATTGAAAAGATTACCGTATCATGGGGAGATTAGTTTGAAAATTTCTGCAATTGATCAGATTCATGTTCAAATAGAAGTGAAATTTGAGCTGCTTGTTATCACGCGAAGCTAATAACTGAAATTAAAACTAAATTAGTAATAACTAAACTTTTAGTAATAACTAAAATTATTAGCTAAATTAAATAATGAAAAGATTTTCCTTGATTTTAGAATGGCTTCATTCTAGAAAACGCGCTGAAGGAAGATTAGCGCCTCTTTTCTAAGTTTATAGCATCATCCATGTTTTCAATCCTCATTTTTCAATTTACCAAAAATGTGTGTTTTCCAAGTGGAAATTAGGGATTTAGTGATAATATTTTTTAACTAGGATGATTTAGAATGTTCGTGTGAATTGGAATAAGAACATATTAGTGATTTAGTTAAGGTACCTATTTGATATGACTTATAACTTGGATTTAGACTGTTCGTGTAAATTGTCAGTGGTGCAGTTTTGAGCGTTAACATATTCACTTTGTAAATGGTTTCAATATTAAATAAATAATTTATTGAATAGGAATTTTCATATGCACTCCCATACATAAACGTATCTTTGTTCTTATACGTATATTATACGTATTTCTGAATTAATTTTAGATGAAAAATTAAAATAAGATTTAGAGAAATGTCTTTGATAATTATTTTTCGGCGCATGTTGAAATAAATCCTTACGAGAGAAATTGGTTTGGATCCCTAAAATGTTCGTTTGTTATATGACCCAGTGCTAAAAACGAATACATATACCTAGGTTGAATACAGAGAGGTTGGGAGACTTGTATTTGAATTTTTTTAGAAAGTTATGGGCCTTAATGGATAGCTCCTGAAACACAATATACACAGATTCAAGTGTTTAATCCGTCTATACATCTATTCAATAGAATTATCAGTGTTTCAATTCAGGTTTCAAGTACCCAATGCATTGGGTGTATTTATGCCTTAGAACATCCTAGTGTTTGACACCGGGGAACTCTCTCTCAAATACACTCAATAGTTCAGTTCCAATATGCAACTTCTCTTGACATTTCGTGCAGATTATATTGTATTATAAATTTATCCAGTTATTCTTTGAAGATTATCGGGTGATATAAGAAAATATATAAAATATTAGATGATCTTTTATAAATTCTTTTGAATTTCATTCTATCGAAAATTTTATTTTAATTGCAAACATCGGGATCTCCTTACCAGTATAAACAATAATTGTATTTTAGCAAACTCAGTCCAAGTAGTAGGATTAGTATTTCATAGAAAATATAGCATTTTATATTGTTAATAATACATCACATAACTTATCGTGACAATTTACTGACCATAGGGGATAGTTATAGAGAATATTGTCTGAATCCTTCAACTTAGTATTGTGAAAAGTAATCTTCTCTTGAGAAGTAAATTTTTTTGTTAGAAAAGAACATGCTGTACTTACTAATACAAAGATTTAATTTGAAATTTAACTAAAACCTCTTTTATATCTGTGAAAACCTATGCATGTCTTAGCTTTTCAAAGTCGCCTTGAATTCTTTGTTGTAACTCAAATTTCACTGTGATACCATTCCGAAGAAGTCACGTTCAATACGTATCCCACTTATTGTATTTTATGTTCAGCGTGTCATGATACATCCCTTACATTACTGCATACCCAGTGGTTCAGTTCTAGATCATCAGAAATTTTTTTCCTAGTTCTCATCCATTGTTTTAATATCAAATTTTTCATTAAGTTTCATATAATGAAATAACTTAGAATTGAACAGTTGACTTGTAAGGTAGTCACACACTAGATATTCATGGCTAGTTGCAGTGCATCCTGTACAACAATGTAACAGTCTCCGTCTGCTTTGCATATTATTTTTAAGCGAATTAAGATTATTTTGTGTGAATTTTAAAGACAGTAAAAAGGAGTGCAAGTAACCTCCAGCGGTCACCTATCACTGAAGCTGCCATATCTCAGTCAATATTGGTCCAATCTTAACGAATAAGGTTTCAATCGATTTGTAATTGAATTTACTAAAAAAAGTTATTCTTGTAAAATTTTCGTAATATCAACGGATTCCGAGTTATTCAAGAAACAAATATGTTTTATGGATTTGAAAAATTGTCATAATTTTTTTGTAGCTTTGTCTAGTTGTCATAAATGTTGATGCAAAGTTTCAATTCCATTTGTTTCACCATTATTGAGATGAAAAATAATAAGTGAAAAAATTATAATGGCAGCTGTGTCAGTAACTAAGGACTTCTGGACAATTTAAATATGATATTTAAATTGATATGGTTTAATATGATATTTATAATATTATATGGTTTTTACCCAGGAACAATGCCCTAGAGTATTGGTAGGGAGTTCTGAAACACTCTGTATAGTTTTCTTTTCTGCGGATTAGTAGATTACTGTGGATTTACCTTTTTTGCCTAACCCCTTATTTCCTGGTTCGATCAAGCTCTGGTTGCCGGTAATTTTCCTCTTTACCTTCACTGAATCCATTTGCTTATTTAGTAAATAGGCTAACTATAACAAGAAAAACATGTCAATTCCATATTCCCTGCTTTTTTCATTTAAATAATATTTTTAGTGAAAATCTTTCCACTTATTTCGTTAGCTTACCTATTTTATTAGTTCTTTTGGTTTTGTTTTTAGGATGTTTTGTGATTTGTTAAATAATATTATTGCGATTGAAATGTGATTGTCAGCCAGACACAGACCACATAGTCACAGATGACATTTGTCAGCGTTAAAGAAGAAAGCCTTGAGCAAGTGTATTCTTAAGGCAATCGTTTCAGTTTCCAAATTAGGCAATGATCTTGTATAACTGGAATGTCTCTTATTTTCTCTAACACTTCTTTCATTGTTGTTAATGAGTAAGCTTGCCAAATGGTGCTCTTAAATTTGTTTTAAACCATTTTGAACCACTATTTTGATTTCATATTGTTTGAAAATTTGGTTTGTGTATTCAAATTTCACTACTACCCAACTAAGGTGAGTCCATTATACCGTTGAGTGATTATTTTGCTGTTTTCAAATTCATGTCATGCGTTGGTTATAAATCACGGAACTGTATACCACTATCGCACTTCCAAGTAATATTGAAATCCTCGTTTTTTCTTTATTCATCGAAATAAAAATAATAGAAGTGAATTTACTGAAACTGCTATTTAGTTCAACTTGCCTAGATTTTGTGTAATATTTTCAATTAATATACTAAATTGATTATCATATCTCAAATTTAGATTTATTTCCTCAATAAGCTAGTAGGTTTTTATTTGTGTTATTGGCATTTGCTTTTTTATTCTGTATTCAAACCATTAAAAATAATTATTAACTTACTGTACAGTTGGTACCTTGTAAGTCTTTATTACTCGCCCTTGAGGGGTTTGAATTTTTTTTGGTTATTTCATATTTTTCTAATCAATAATGATAAGCTAATTAAATATTGTATTATTTGAATAATCACAATGATGAATCAATATAATTAATTGATGCTGTTAGCTATTGTTCCTGTTGCTGTAATATGCTATGATAATTCTTAACCCTATTACTGAAGTGTGGCTGATTCTAGAAAATCTAACAATAAATAATTTATCCCAAATAAATTAATTATTGATCAAGTGATTAAACGTGAATTTAATTATTAACAATAAGTTGAAGATTTATTCCAAATAAATGAAATTTTCATCAAGTAATTAAACGTGAACTAACAATAAGTTGATAATTCCCGCCTTCAAGTTCAAAGAATTCTATTTGATTTTTAGGAGTCACACAATTTTGTTTTTACAATTCAGTAACTGCAACCATCCTAGAGTTGACTTCAGTGAAATCAATTGGCATAGTTATATGCCAATATTTCTATTGTCGCCTTTCCCCTTCTCGTCTTTCGGAGGATACGTTAAGCCGTCGGTCCCGACTGTCATCATCAACCCTCTCATTACCCACGCACAAGCCTAGAGCTCATGTAGGCATCACCCTCAACTCAATAAAAAAATCTGATAGTATTTCATAGTAGACTATTTGACTGTTGATATACAATTTGTGTTTGGCAATGGATTAATTTCAGTTTCTTCGTTTTCTTGCAGATTGTTACTGGAGGGAGGTGCGGACGTGAATGCCCAAGACCTGGATGGGTGGACTCCTTTACACGCGGCGGCGCACTGGGGCCAAAAAGATGCAGCCGAGTTGCTCACCAAGCACAATTGTATCATGGACATGAAAAACTATGTGGTGAGTGATCAACACCACTTCTAGTCTCTCTATTATCTGGCTCAACATCGGTGTGTTGTGCAGCCATCAAAGCAATCTCTAGTCTCTCTATTATCTGGCCTCAGATCTGTGCGTTGAGCAGCCATCAAAGCAATCTCTAGTCTCTCTATTATCTGGCCTCAGATCTGTGCATTGAGCAGCCATCAAAGCAATCTCTAGTCTCTCTATTATCTGGCTCAACATCGGTGTGTTGTGCAGCCATCAAAGCAATCTCTAGTCTCTCTATTATCTGGCCTCAGATCTGTGCGTTGAGCAGCCATCAAAGCAATCTCTAGTCTCTCTATGATCTGGCTTTTCATCAATGACTTGTGCAGCCATCAAAGCAATTTCTAGTCTCTCTATTATCTGACTTTTCAGCGATGACTGATGCAACCATCTAAGCAATCTCTAGTCTATATTATGTGTATATTATGTCTATATTACGTTGTGTTTTGTGGCCATCAACTGCTGTAGCTAATGATTCTTCTCACCTCATAAAATATGTATTGGAGACTTGTTATTGAGGTGATGTAATGTCACCATATAGGCCTACGAGATTATTTTCAATTATTTAATTACTAGTGTATTAATTTCTAGTCCTGGAGAATTATCAGTGAATGAAAGCGGGGAGTTCTAACTCACAAAATTTGTGAAATAATTTGAAATAGGAAGGTTTGTATTGAAAATAGATGCATTAGTGCTTGAGTTTCTTGTAAGAATCATAAAGTGCTAGAAGCTACAGCTCTGATCAGCTCGATCTGAAATTTGTCCAAGAATTAAATCAATGGTCAGTTGTACTGAAATCCAGTTGAAATTAACCGCCGTAAAATGCTGTCATGTATCAGAACCAATGAGCTAATCTGACTTCAATGCAATTACGTCATTTTACGGTGGTCAAGTTCAATTGGATTCTCGTGACCATAATAGTTCACTGTGAAATGTATAAAAAGTGATTGAACTTACATTATTCGACTTTTTTATTTCGTGTTTTTTTTGTGACATCAATAAAGGGATTCATGCTTTTCATTTTCGTTTTTTTAATTTTTTTCCTTCATATTCTTTTCCATAATATTTTTTCTTTGCAAGAAGATAATTCATGATCATATTTTTTGAATATCAAATTTATTTTTCAATATCTTCTAAATATGAAAAATACTGGGGTTCAAGTTTATTTAATTTTATTTGCTTTCCTTTGATTAGTTTTTGGCTTTTTGCAGGGAATAGCTTTCATTCTGAAATATGGATAAATATGTTAATCGAAATATTCTGAGTGATTCCTATATTCCAGGGAACGGTAATTGGAAGTTTTTGTAAAGTGGTTGTAATAGAACTATCTTTAGATATGTATTTGTATAGTATATTTAACGATTGCCCTCGTGGTCGGGCCGGCTTCTAATCTCCTAGATAAGATTAGAAACGCGCACCTGCAATCCCCTTAGAAGGGTGACCACTTGAAGCCTAAAATCTAATCAAAACTACCTAAAGCTGTAGCCTCCATTCATCCCTCATAATTTACCTTCACACTACTTAGGTACAAGCCAAGAGATTATTTTTTGGGAATCACCTCTACAAAAGAAAATATTTATGATAGAACCAAACTCAAATGTGTCTTCACGCAGATACAAGATACCACCATAATTTGAGAACGAAGCTTCTGGCGCGGCGCATCTTGGGAGCAAACATCACAGGTGAGTGCTGCAATGACGTCATAATCTGTTCCTGTTGATAGGCATGCGCTGATCTTGTGTAGCATGTAACTTGGAATGTTTATGACGTCAGTGCGCCACTCAACTGTAGAGTTTTTTTTATTCATTACTATGAATTGAAGGGTGGCTTCATCTACAATAGTCTTACTAGAATTAAATACTCAATAAATATACAGACAATACAGATATATATATACACTGATGAATGAGTCATTTAACGTTTCCATGGTAACGGATGATGTTCTGTTGAATTATTTCTTTCTATGATTGCTCGTAAAGGACTTATTTACGTACTGTAAACTCATTGTAAAACAGCTGATTTCTGAGGAGCAAGCGGTAATCTTTTTCACGCTCCCAAAACTGCAGCGCATGCGTAGTAGATTTACTTTACTTACTCTTACTCCCATGGCCATTGATACCCTAGTAGGGTTTTAGCCGCGCCAACAATTTCCCTCCATCTCTCTCGGACTTGTGCTTCTTCCATTTTCGCTCCCGTTCGGTTGACATCTGCTTTTACACTGTCCCACCATCTAGTTCGAGGTCTTCCTGTTGCTCTTCTCCCATCCGGATTCCCCTGTCCTACCTCCTTCAAAAGTGTACCCTGTTGTCTTCTCACAACATGTCCCATCCATCTCATTCGCCCAGCTCTTACATGGGCCAATAATATGTCCTTGTCTTTATATAATTTTCTCATTTCTTCATTATGCCTCCTTCTCCACTCTCCGTTTTCTAAAACTGGGCCAAAAATCTTCCTCAAGACCTTGTTCTCAAGTACAATTAGTTTCCTTTCCTCCTTCTTATTCATTATTCAACACTGGTCTTATAATCTACGCACGCACACACGCACTTGATTTACTTTACGCACGCTAAAATTTGAGGTTATGTAATTTTTATAACCTCAACAATGGAGATTACAGGAATGAACATGAGCGATGACGAATCATTAACACAATCAACTGCAGTTGTAGAAATTTTTTGTATGTAATTCGCACGTAAAGCTTCTTTATCGCTCTCATAAAATTATCACGCTCTGCTATGGGTCGTGTGATAACTGGTTTGCTCGAGCGATAAAGTCGCGCTTTACGCTCTTGTAACATTTGATCAGATGATCGTCTACTCTATAGAAACAAATAGTGCAATGCACCTAAAGCAGCTGTTTTAGTGTGCATTGAACTATGGTTGTATAAGAACATATGATCCGTATGTTACCTAATACATTAATAACTATTCCATTTTTATATTATTTATACTGTTTATAGCATTGGAAAAATTCAACAGAACATCACCCGTTACCAAGTAAAATTTAAATGACAGTCATTCACCATCTGCCAAATTGAAAAATTCAACTTCAAGTATGGCTTCACAAGGTACATGAAAGCATAGAATAATGAATTATATTGAAGTTTATCATGGCTTTACAAGGTACATGAAAGCATAGAATAATGAATTATATTGAAGTTATCATGAATTTGTATGCCACAAGACGACCAAAGCTTTTGCTGGACCTCAAATTTGACCCTTTTTCAGTATTTTCAAGTGTTTGTATATTTGCAGGGACAAACGCCGTTCGACGTAGCCGAGTACGTGATGACAATTGCACTGAAGGACATGCAGCAGAAGCAGAGCGCAGTGGCCAAAGAGCAGCGCACCACCATCTGCCCCCCGCCGGCGGCCAAAAAGAAGGCGGACGAGGCCTCGCCCACGGCCACGCCCACTCCCCCGGCCACGCCCACCGCGCCGCCCGATCTCGTGCCCAAGGTCAAGGTCGAGATCAAGCCCACCGATGACACCGTCGGTAAGCGATATTTGGAACACCTGAAACCTATTTACATCTTGATAATTGTGATTTAACCGTGATTGTAAACTGTTATTTCTAACGGAAACACCTTGGTGATAGGTGGGTGTTTTTGGGCCGTATTTATGAACGTTCCTTGAGGGTTCCTTTCAGAAAGGGACTTTTGAAAAGCGTTTGATGAATGATATCAGGTGATTTTTCATTCATGAAACGCTTTTCAAGGCGCCCTTTCGGAAAGGAACCCTTAAGGAACGTTCATAAATACGGCCCTATATGTACCAAAGAGGTTGTTTACAAGTTTGGCACAAAACTCCTTATTGTAGCTGATAAAATTTGTTAATTTGGTTGTATTACAATTCCTATAGTGTGGTGTGAACTAAGGTAGTTGAGTACATACAAAGTTTCAAGATAATATAAACACAGACTATACTGGCAGCCATGAAATAAGGTGGCTCATGCCGGGTTTCACCAACCTTGGTCAAATAGAATTTGACCATGTTCAAAAAAGGCCAAGGCGCACACGGTAGAAAATTGTTGCAAAGAAGCAGAAACCCCATCTGATCTTTTCAATAGTCAATAGTCAAATTTCTTTATTACATATTCTTCAAGAACAGCAATTGTTGTCAAAAATAAACTAACGTTTATAATGAATTTCAAGTGATTGGAATTCTCATACATAAACAGCCGGATAAAATGCTAATATGGCAATGCACCAATGTACACAGATCAATTTTTCACATAGTGTGATAATAACCTTTTCACCTGTTAATGCGTTTGAACATCGTTAAATATTTGACCAATGTTGGTGAAACCCGGCATCAGACATTTTGAGCTGTTGTCAAGTCTTGTCAGCTGACTACTCTAATCATTCAGAGGAATCGACTTAGACGCTCAAAATAGGCAATGCAGGAAGCTCATCGTTGTCAATTTGTGATCAAGAGCAAGCATTTTTTCAAATTCCCTAGGTTCACCCGTTTCATATCTAACAGCGCAAAATTTCTCAGCCGTATATTTTCGTGGCCGCTATTTTAGGTATAACTATATCTCTAGTTTGTGATACAACTTAATACGTTACTTCCGTTTTGCTTTTTTGTGGCCATTAATGAAGTATAGTAGTCACTGAGCCAATCATACAACTTTGGGTTGAACAGAAACTTTTAACAGCGTTTTGAAATCACTATTAAATTAAGTGATTAATTCACACATTACTTGAACAATTTATCCACGCTTTGAATGAAAACATCGATGTAATCATTTATGAAGAATTATATTTCACTGCTCACAAACTTTGACAAAAATGACACGTTGTTCAAATGAATCAATTCATCTTAATTTTTTATTGGGCTGTCTCTATGTACTTACGTTCAGTGATATTTCCTATACTACACATTCACTTGCTTGTGTCTCAAATCTTTTATACAACCTCTTTGTTTGGAACATTGACTGATAAATAGTTCCATTGTGTTGCTTGCTTAACAACTGCTGTATCTGATGGAACAATTTCAGATTCAACTTCTACTGTGACTGATAGTTACTGTGATTTTTAACTGGAACAGTGATCGTTGACACTTCATCCAGCTCCATTTTGTTGCCTGCTTGCATGTGTTTATCTTTTTTTTTTAATTAGGTGAAACCTTGGTGGTATGGAAATATGGTAAAGGTGTCTTCAAATAATTAGAACAATATTCTATCTATGATTCGTATGAATTCAGTGTATTTTAATAATGAAACCAGCATTTTTCTGCTGAAGAGTTTTGGTAAAAACGTGCAAAGTTGAAAGCAATTTTTTTACTCACATTTTAATTGTATGAATTGATTGAAGCTGTGAAGTTTTATGTGTATAATCAGCATATAGCTATCTTTTTTTATATTGAAGCGCACCTTACTATTCTTTTATATGACCTTGAAGCCACCTTCATTATCTGTTGATAACATACTTGCTTACATCTTTATGACGTTTTGAAAAAATAAAATAATGATCTTTTTATCTTCTGTAGATCTTTTAGATGATTTTCCATCCAAAAATGTCCTGTATGTAGGTAATATTTGAATTGACTCATAAG
Source organism: Laodelphax striatellus (assembly GCA_017141395.1). Taxonomy (NCBI): domain Eukaryota; kingdom Metazoa; phylum Arthropoda; class Insecta; order Hemiptera; family Delphacidae; genus Laodelphax; species Laodelphax striatellus. The sequence goes on along the minus strand of CM029535.1, from coordinate 10,557,274 downwards.
AATTTATGACTGAACGTTACTTCACTAAAACACTTCTACTTCTGTGTAGCTCACATACTCCAGTAGTTATTTGAAAATTATTGCAAACAATAATTAAAACATATAATTAAGCAAACGTCTTGAAAATAATCAATAACTCATCTGGTTTTTCGGCTTTGAATCTGCATTGAAATGAATATTTATTAACAATCCATTATTGTTGAAAATAAGCGAAAATGTATGTTTACATTTGAAATTTTTCATAGTAAGTAAAATTAAATAATGAACATTTCTTAATTAATTCTAGTGTTTAATATATTGGACAAAATCGTGTTGTCTCAAAAACTGATTTGAAGAATAATTTCCAGTATTTAGTTAGGATAACCTTGATAGTCCTGTAGAATTGAGAGAGTATTAATTGAGGATTATGAACAACGATTACGATTTTTAATAGTGAGTTCTCTCATCTAGCTTCATATAAATGTTAATTAAAATACAAAGCAAATATAATTATTAAATTCTGATTTTTCACTAGTAGACTCGAAATTTCACTGATTTCTGAGGTAGCTAAGTAATAACATTTGCAATTGTTTTTACTGCAGTCAACTAATACTGTTGAACTATTAGTGGTAGTGACTAATTATTAATTTCTCTTCTAAGTGCTATGTAGTGTTGTTCTTGTAATGTGTGGCGTGTATGTGTGGTTGCTTTCCATCACCTATTTCGTTACCAGAGCTCTGAATCGTGCTCAATTGTGTGTTTATAGAAATGGAGTTACCTAAAATTTGTTCACAAGCGAGTTCTAAGAAACTGTTACAAGAAGAGAATTAATTACAGTCCCCCCAACTTGGACTGTACTACCTTCAACTTTTCAAGTTCAATTAAATTCAACTGTTAGCTCGGCTTCTCCTTGTGAATGAGCAAGTCTGATTAATAATCAAAATATCTCAAAAACGGTTTGACAAATCGATGTGCGGTTTTCGCCATTCATTTTCTCTTGAAATTCTGTATCGAAATCATGTATAACATGACCACCTTACCATTTAAAAAAAAAGTTAGGTTCAATATGGCGGATCCAAGATGGCTGACAAGATTTTTGAAGTCACAGTAAAGTAGTTTTTTCAATTTTAGTACAATTCCTAATGTCACCTGCCGTCAAATTACTTTTGTTTAAGAAATATTAAGCCGTTTCCATAATTTTCACAAATCCTGTATAATTCAATTGTATGAATAAATTCTAATATTTAGTTATTCATAATGATCAATAAATTTCAAGTTGGTCATTCGATTCAGGGCTCTGGTAGAAGTTTTCAACTGAGCACTCTGTGTTGCATGCAGCATCTGAGGATTGTGGAGGGGATGGGGTGGTTGATGATGATGATGATGTTGGTGTGAGTAGTGAAGACAGTGATAGTGATACTTCTGATGATTCATCAGAGGAGGAAGAGAGTTCGAGCGCCTATGGAGAGGGTACTAGCTCTCTCTGTATAGACGTACAGGAGGAGAGTGTAAGGGAGCAGGGTGAGTTGATCTCTCTGTCAAGAAATTTGATTCGGGGTTCAACAGAGTTGACTTGATTCAAGATTTTAATTGAGTTTGACTCAATTCGTGAAATCATTGAGTTGATTCAATTCGAGATTCAGCTGAGTTGACTCAATTCGAGAAATCATTGGGTTGTTTCAATTCGAGATTCAGCTGAGTTGACTTGATTCGAATTCTATTGAGGTGATTCGACTCCAGATACAATCATTGAGTTGTCTCAATCCAAGGTTCAACTCAGTTGACTCGATTCGAGATACAATGGAGGTGATTCAATTGACTTGGCTCAAGTTGAGATTCAATTGAGTTGACTCGATTCGAGATTCAGCTGAGTTTACTTGATTCGAATTCTATTGAGGTGATTCGACTCCAGATACAATCATTGAGTTGTCTCATTCCAAGATTCAACTCAGTTGACTCGATTCGAGATACAATTGAGGTGACTTAGCTCAAGTCAAGATTCAATTGAGTTGACTCGTTCTAGTGATCTGTATACAATATTTGTTAACTCCATTCGAGATTCAATAGAAGTGACTCAATTCGATTGAGTTAGCTCAATTCAAGATTTAACTGATTTGGCTCAAGTCGACGTTCAATTGAGTTGACGGAATCCTTGATTTAATCTAGTTTACTAGAATTCGAGATTCAATTGATGTTACTTGTTTCAAAACTCAATTGAGTTCATTTTGGTTTAATCTACTCTGAGTTTAACCACTATTAATTTTTGTTTTTCATCAGATTGAACTGATTTGAACCATACAATTTGTCCCAATTCAAACGGTGCCTCAATACAAAATTGTGAAAATTGTTGTAACCGTCAACAAAGTGACAGATACATTGTTTGTAATCGTGAATGTTTTCTTGCTTTGCTCGATAATTTTAATCGCTGAATGGAATAAAGGGATGATGCTTTATGTGGAATATTTGTGGTGTTGGTATGCCAAAATTGTGAACTCGTTTGATTAAGAACAAATACTTATATCAATAATTATTTAGTATAATATGGTAACGCTCTTGGAATTAAACATAATCCCAAGAATTTATATAGATGTAAAAAAATTGAATAAAAATAATATTAAATATAGATATTGGAATTGAATTTAGTTAATTATATATATTCAAAGAAAGTATTCGGTTGACGATTGATATCTAATTGTGAGTTTGAGTTGAAAACTAACTATCCAATTGAGAAGTTGGATTTTCATATGTTTCATTGTAAATTATGTTTATAACTAGCCAAATATGAATTATTGCCGCAGAAGAATTGTCATCGACTTTTCATGATAAACCTTCACTTAGTCGCAATGTAATCGGCCATTTATTTAATTAAAATAATCCTATATTACTCTTCTTAAAATCTTACTCTAAATTAGCCTACTATGCACTTGAACTTGAATACAGTAGAATGCTGCTGGATTGTTTTAATGTTGTTCAAATTTATCAGTAATCGAGTATCTAGTATAAACGAAAGAAGTCCTTGTATCCCTTTTGTACCGATCTATAATCTACATAATTACTCATACAATATTTTACAATTTTGATATTTTCTTTTGTTTTACAGAGAAAAAGAATAAGGCAAATAAGGATGAAACACCTAGAATACCTACATCTGCACCTGAGGTCAAAGTTCCTAATATTGCTGTAAGTATATTTTTTATAGTTACCAAAGTTATCATATAGTTAATGATTATATGTCTGTTTTTCGGAATAAATTATATTCAATTTTTAGTTAGTTCATAAGAATTTAAAGGATTCTCGTTCAAAAAACATAAATTTATTATACAGGTGAGCTAGTGAAACGGACCGATTCGTTTTGTTATAATTTAAGAAATTATGAAGTTAGTAATTGTTTAAGAAATTTAATTTTCTTTTTTGAATTTCTTGGTTATAAATAGAAATTACAGATGTACCCATTTAGTTTTCAATAACTCAAGTGATAAATTAGTTTTTGTACTGCGTACTATCATAATTGTACTTATAATTATAATTGTACTGCGTCTGTATTATAATACTTAACATGTATTTTTTATTTCTTTATATTGTATTTTCTCACTGATAGTCGTTGCTAGCACACAAACTTCGGTTTTGCAGGCAACGTTATTTAACTTATGCAGGATAAGCTATTTTGAGTTCACAAAATTGTATGGTTATTATTTTCTTGTTTTGTAAATTAACATGCACTGTATAATTTATATTATGGCAAATAAATTTTAATGTGATTTGTTGTTAGACTACAACTTTAGGTTACACTACAATGATTTCTCCTGATTATGTTCTCATTACTATTGAGAATAGTTTCATATAAATATTTCTAATTCATTTATAAGTGCTTCAATGACAAATTTTCAACATGTTCTTTCGTAAACATTAACAATAACATTTCAAATGGTTGCAATGTTTCTGTGCAGGCTCCCCCATCTCTACCTCCTAAGCAAAGTGTGATAGAAAACAACGAAGATGGTCCAATACCGTCGTGGAGGCGGCCCGGCTCATTTAGGAATAGAGGCGGCGAAACAACCACTCCTAATAAATTAGCTTTAAGTAAGTTCGTCAAGTATCTTTTTAATAGAATAGAATTTCTATATACTTTCAGTTTTTCTTTGAAATGAATCAGGAAACAATATCTATAGAATAAAGTTTTTAGTTTGTGTAGCATCTCAGTTTTATTTTCTACATCCATTAGTCATTCAACAATAATTGGACAATCTAAGAATAGATAGATTGAAATAATAGCATGCACTGCCCACCTATAGCAGGATTCTTTCAAATTGTCGGGAGACAGCTGATTGATGTACGCTCGTTTACTAACGTTGAATCAGCTGTTTTCTGACAAGTTAAAAGAATCCTGCTATAGTCAGGGAGATCTGGAGCTTGTAAAAAGAATACATGAAATAATATGGATAACTGCTTCTAGAGATCTGACAATCAAGGATGGAGTTGTTAGTTTTAAATCTACTACATTATCTTATATCATGTGTGTTCCTATAATATTATGTTCACATGATATGTTTCTAATCTGTTTGGAGTGGTCCATAAATGTATAATCTAAAGGATCGAATACAGTTGCTATTATTGACAAACGACGAGTATCTTGCGATAAGCTATACCTTCTAGTTCGCGTACTACGCTAAATAATGACAATCTAACAAGATTTTCATCTTCAGAACTCAAGATAAGGGACCTAATTCTCATTATTTTTACTTTAATCACTGTAACAACTTTACCTTCAACTGTAATTTCTTTAATAAGTTTTACTGTAAAATGAGTTGAATTAATACTGGAATTTCCCAATAATTATAATTTCCAGTTGGAATTTTATTCAACCTTAATGTATTAAAATGTGCTAAGCATTTCTCAACTTGAAACTTTATTTCAGTAAAAGAGGCAATGAAGATAATATGCTTGAAATGGAAGACTTGTGTATGAAATTGTTACTTATTCATTCAATTGATTTTTAATTCATAGTTTCTCTCCATCACTGGATAGGCTACATTTGCTACATGATGTATTTAATGATTTTCTTTGGGAAAAAATGCTATGCAATGACATTCAACAAAATTAATAAATACAGTGAATGTATATTGAATACAATACTTACTTACTTACTCCTTGGCTCTACAACCCATTGAGGGTCCTGGCCTCCCGCAATATGCCTCTCCATTCTTCCCGATTTTGCGCTCTCCTTCTCCATCCTCTGATTCCCATTCGTCTCAGGTCGCTCTCTACGTCATCGATCCAGCGCATTCTCGGTCTTCCCGTCAATCTTCTTCCTCCTGGGTTTGCCTCGTATACTTTCTTAGCGCCCCTTGAGTCACTCATCCGCTCAACATGACCTAGCCAACTTAGACGCCTCACTTTTATTTCGGCTACAATGTCTAGAGGTCTCGCAGTTCTTGATTAGTGCGGATCCTCCATTCTCCATCAATACAGACCGGCCCATAGATTTTACGAAGGATCTTCCTTTCCCAGACATTGAGCAGGTTCTCGTCTCTCTGAGTAAAAAACCATGTTTCTGCACCATATAGCACAACCGGTCTTATGACAGTGATGTAGACCTGTACTTTTAGCTTTTTAGAGATAAGTCTGGAATCAAAGAACTTTTTTAGTGCATAATAGCATCTATTCCCTGCTGACAGTTTAGCTTTTATATCTACTTGAACCTCGTTTTTGTGTGTTATTACAGCTCCCAAATACTTGAACTCCTCAACTTTCTCAAAAATGCAACCTTCACAAACAAACTGTCCTCCGTTCCCCTGGTCATTTCTCCTGCTATTGTGCATGTATTTAGTTTTATGCGCATTAATTTCGAGTCCTGTTTGCTCAGATCCATTCTTAAGTTGGTCAAATCCTTCCTCCAAGGATCTTTTGTTCCTGGCTATCAGAACCACATCGTCTGCATACGCCATATATTGTAGGGTCCTATCCATGATGGTTCCATTTGGGTTGACTGTCAAGTTTCTCATTACTTTTTCCAAGCTGATATTGAATAGCATTGCTGATAAAACATCCCCTTGTCTTAGTCCAGTGCATGCCATGAAACTGTTGGACAGGTTTCCTTGTACCTTTACTCGGTACTTTGTACCTTTCAGTGTCGCTCTCACTAATCTTATCAACTTACAAGGTATACCGAATTCCACCATAGTTGTTATCAGATTATCTCTTTTGACACTATCAAATGCTTGCTTATAATCAATGTATAGTTGATGTAGGTCTATATTGTACTCATAGCATTTTTCCAAGATTGTGCGTATTGTGAATATATGATCTGCGCATGATCTGTTTGGTCTGAATCCGCACTGATAGTCTCCTAGAATCTCTTCAACATAGGGCATTAATCTTCTAGCTATTACTTTAGTCAGGACTTTATAAACAACACTCAATAAGGAGATTCCCCTGTAATTCGAGCAGTCGACCTTGCTTCCTTTCTTATGAATGGGACAAATTACCGCCATCCTCCAATCTCCAGGCATTTCTTCTTCTTTCCAAGCTTGAACAATTGAGCAATACAGTGCTTTCAGAAGAGCAGGGCCACCAGCCTTTATCATTTCTGCATTTATTGCATCCTCTCCTGATGCCTTGTTATTCTTCAGTGAACTGATGGCTTCTTCAATTTCATGCATCTGGGGGTCTTGAATCAATGGTTCTGGGCCTATACGATTGGGTTCTTCCAATTGCACATCCTCTTCTGCAATTTCTCCAAGCAATCCACTGAAGTACTCTCTCCAGCGTTCAATGACCTGTTCTTCTCCTCCTAAAAGATTGCCATCTTTATCCTTGCAAAAATTTGTTCTTGGTTGGAATCCAGCCTTTCCTTCTCGTATTCTCAAATACATTTTTCTCGCATCCTTTGCTTCAGAAAAAGCCATTATCTCCTCCATATTGAATACAATAATAATGTTCAATGTTAATTGTATTATATCTAAACAAAGTTGAATAATTTTTTCAGAAATAGGTGAAAAAGAAGTTGGAGCCAAAGTGACGTCACCAACTGGAGCTCCGACTGATCTGGCCAATGAAGTCAGTCTCAGGCGGACGCAGAGCTTTGAGGCTGATGAAAAGTACGCATTTTTCCATTTTATTCCACTTTTTTGTTTTTAGTTTACACTTTGCTTTCAATTGTTTGTATTTCAGATTGTCAGTGTTTGCATTTTGCCCTGAAATTTGTCTCACTTTTGCCAGGCATTTTTAATTTTGTTTGCCCTCTAATTGATTCTTGTGTAATTTGAAAACTGTTTTAGTTTGATTTTTACTCCTAAAAAATAATCAAGTTTGAGATTTTAGAGAAAATTGCCGTTTCTATTCAATGTAATGGAATTATAGCTGATTCGACAATCACCACTTTACTGTCTCTAATTGATTACTGAAAAGATGAAAGATTTGGCTTTCTCGTTAGTTTTATTTATTGTTCAGTTCAAATTTTGTTTGTTTTTGCCTAGCATGATTTTAACTTTGTGTAATAATTGAAGCTTTCTAACTTTGGAACATGTTACGTTCACTTCACCAAGAATTGATGAAAGCATTTCTCAGCAATCAAATAAGTGTTTTGTAAATAACACATATTTTATTCTGGTTTTTATTTTGCATTCAAATTCATTCATTTTTTAAACATTGTCTCTTGATCTGAAAAGATAATTTAAATATTTTTCAATTTTATGTTTGAACGCTGAAATTAAAATATATCCTAGAAGCTTTGCTCCTTGAATCGCATCAAGCTCACAAAACAGATATATCATTTAGCTGTTCTGCCTCCAAGCAAGTTTGCCATCAAACATTCAAGCTTGCTTCGCCTGTTAGCTATTTCAACTATTCAATTTTAACTATATTATGATTCCATTATGTTTCCAACTTGAGCCTATTACACGTACTATGAACCCAAAACAATAATGCCGCAAGCTTATCATTCAGATAAAAATAGCTCTTAGCAGCCCTGCGTCTTGAGCTACCGTAAATGGGGGTAACTAAAGCCTATGGGGAAACTAAAGCCATAATAGCAGGGTGATTTTTGGATGGTGATAGTGGCAACACTGTTTGGAATTTACATCTGATCTTGTACTCTCCTAACAGCAGCTGAGGTGTCCTTTCAAAATACGTGTCTTTTTTATCAAACAATATCAAGGTAAGTGTACAGTAAAACTATGACATTTAACCTAAAAATCAATAAAAAAGTTACCTTGAATAACTTCTGCTCTGAACAAGTCGTTTCCAATCTTAAATTCTCAGAACTCTCAACAAAAATAACTTTAATTTATGTTCACAACACACCTTTGAAAGTTATAACCTATAACTTGATTCTTTCTTTTGTTGTGATTTTATTTCTTAGTGATACACACTATGGGGTAACTAAAGCCACATCATAAAGGCTATGATAAGGCAAAATTTCTTCTTTTTCTTCTTCTTCTTCTTACTTGAGTAATAATTAATTAATTTTTCTCTTTTTTAAGACCAAAAATGCCTCGAAACCCAAAGAAGAGTGGTCCGTAGCCGAGGGCGATAAGCGCCTGTCTGATAATCCAAAGGTTTAAGATCGAATACAGTTGCCGGAACGGATTTTGACAGAAACGGCCACTCCCGTCTTTCGGAGGAGACGAAAAGCCGTCGGTCCCGACTGCCTAAAAACAGTCGTCATCTCTCATCATCACCCCACATCACCCCACTCTCATTACCCACGCACAAGCCTAGAGTTCATGTAGGCATCATCCTCAAAAAAAAAAAAAGCTTGGTGCTAGGAAGTATAAGGATTACACAGATGAGGCAGGTTTCCAAGACTTCTGAAAAAATGCCTTGATGCTTTGGGTGACGAGAACATACGAAAAAAAACTTGAAAAGGTGATTCAAGGCAGCTGGCATTGTACCCTTGGACCGAAATGAAATTATGAAAAGGCTTCCTGATGGTGATGCCACTGCCAAACTAATTGCCCACAAACAGTTTCTCAAGGCTTAATTCAAGCAACAACTGGACTGATTCTTTGAAAGCTTTTCTGAAGAAAGGAGGAAGAGTGAGACAGAACCTCTTGAACAGCGTAAGAGAAACTGAATGTGCCAGCAGGAAGGGGATTGAAGGATTGAAGGCACGATTCTGATCAACTAGGATGATCCTCAACCAAATATGTCCAAAACACCTGATACTGACTAAAACAAAGGAAACCTTGGAAAAAATGACAAAACTTTGTCATTGCAATTGTGCAATCATCAAATATATAAACAGAAGCCGTCATACTTTCCCTTATGAACTGAAGCACTAATTTCAACAGACCTGAATTAAAGACACTTATTAAACAGAGGCCATTATACATAATAGACCTATTTTCAATATTTTTTTTCTTAAAAAATAAAGCTTTTTTCTTGTCAATAGTAGTTCTTTATAGTTACATATGCTTGATTTATGACTTTAGTTACCCCAGCACTCTCTAACTAAAGCCAAACATTGATTTTAAATGGATGGCTTTTGTTACCCCTTTTTCAGGGGAAACTAAAGCCACCATGTTTTTATTTTTTTATTCAAAAGCTATATATTTCTGCCAATTTATGAATACATATTTTTAATGTATAACTACAAACCCAAGTTTTGCAATATTTATTTAACCTATAAATTAAAGGGTCTGACTTGGGCAGAAGTTTGAATCTTGAAAGTGGCTTTAGTTACCCCAATTTACTCGGTACTTCAATTTCCAAAATATTATGATTTATTGAGCTTTGAACTTTAGCCTAGTACAATGTAGCTTGAAACCTATTACAAGTTGAGCCAATTTTTCAATACAAGCCTATTACAGCAAGTCAACTCAATTTTTTACATGAATGGAAAAGATAAATGTTGTTAAATTCACTGATAATTTTTTATTCTAAATGAATACTCGATGCTCAAACAAAAATATTCTAAACGAATACTCAATGCTCAAACAGACCATCATCTTAATATGATGGAGCACTTGAAGCAATTTCGCAATATTTATATCTCCTATTTATACCATTATGCAAAAGTTTCACTAAATTGCTCACTCAATGTATTTTCTTCCTCATGATGCTTTGAATATGTGTTTTTCACTTTTTTAACAATTCTTATTTGTCAACTCAACCTTTTTATTTTATTTTGCTTTAACTTATTTTTTTGTTTGTAACTAATTCGATTCCGTTTGATTTTTGTTTTGCCTGCTGTTGTTTGGCATGCTGTGTGCATTGTGCGTGTGCATGAGTGTAGATTCTACCGGCGGTACCTGGAGTTGCGCGCCAAAATAAACGCGGGCAATTCGTGTCCAGCGCTGCATGCAGCTCAGCAGCTGCAGCCGGGGCACGCGCAGGCGCATACCACTGCAGCCTCGCATCTGCCCACACGCTCCGCTTCGCTCAAGGAGAAACACTACACCAGGTACACTGCGCTAAGGCAACTCAACTAACAATGAATTGACTCATTACGGCTATCCACGATGAAGAAAGTGCATAATAAGTCATCCTTTATTGAATTGAATTTATTTGTTGTTGATCCATCTTCTTTTCACTGATACATCAAGTTGAAGTTACTGATATTCACGTTTTTTGTGCGGCAATTGTTTCGTGCTGGTATTGCACAATTTCAAGCAGAACAGCAACTAAACATGATCTGATTTTTCATCCAAATCAATAAAATGAATGAACTTGTTGTTCAATATTTCACAAAACTTGGAAAGTCTTTCATAAGATTTGAAGAAATCGATGGACTTTTAAGCTAATTCTCTATGTCCACACTAGGTCGATTTTTTGTGCGACAAAGCATGCTGCATATGTTTAAGCATTAACACTTCCATTCCCTATGTCCACACCTGGTCTAGTTTTGTGTGCTGCACAGCATGCGGCCAATGCTTGAACTACTTTCGCACAAAAGTGGACGTAGGGAATGGAAGTATTTCATCCCATCAAATACATGCATTTTACAATTAAAATAGCAACGATATATTTGCAAAGAGGTTTCGACCATATCATGTGTCATTCGATACTGTATTTGCTTTTTATGATCAACAAAATAATTTTGGTAATTATCAATTCTGTATTTCTTTTTAATGGTATGATCAACAAAAATGCTCAATTGTTTTGTTGTTATTTGTAAAACGATGACATTGTTATCACATCACAAATTTATTTGAAATCCAGGTTTTGATAGATTCTAATAATTTTTAATGATAATGTTTAATTAATATAATAATCTATTAATACCTGCGCACAGGTTTAACACCTATGCAGATAATAACTTTCCAATTAATTATTATAATATATTATTAAGGTATATTATTTTGAAGTAACAAACATTAGTATGTATTTTTATGATTTCTTCATATTTTTTACCGTGTTTTTCGAAAATGAATATCATCCATTCATTCAATAATATTTTCTGATTAATTCTAATGTTCCAATGCTATTTTCGAATTGTAATTGGGTATGTTTGTGTTTTAGATGCCTGAACGCGAGACGCCTGACAAGTCCGACGTCAGCCGGCAGTCCGCCCCTCCCCTCACCGACCTCCCCCGCGCCCTCACCCACCAGCACCACAGCCACCACCACGCCAGCGTCTTCCCCCCCGCAACCCCCCACCACCAACACAACTACCACACATATCAGAAGGTCAGTCACTCACTTTTCAATACCGATTTTTTAAAGGAATGATTATTCCTTTAGTACTGAAACCCTGATTAAGGCAATCGATATAATATATTATATTCGATTTCTAAAAAAGCCGTTATAAAACTAACTTGAGAGTAATGGGAGATGAACTTAAATTTACGTTTCTATAGATTGAGGTAATAATTGAACCTCACTGTTCGTGTCCTAAAGGAGCTAAAGATTTAAAAGATCTGATCGCCTCCTATAGAAATACGTTGCATAGCATGTATTTGATAGCAACTTTTCCCATTGAATGGAATGAAAAATGCTTTTTCACACGATGTACAGTATGCATGCATACTATGCAACGTGTATCCGCGCCTTAAGACATGAAATTTCACGTCCTATAGATACTGAATGTACTGCCAGAAAAGGTTTTTAAAATGCACCTACAAAGTTAGTAAAGAAAGATCAATTCTATTAATTTGTATTTAGTATTTAATTTGAGAAACAAAATTATGAAAATTCGAAATTTTTGTACAATAAGAACACTTATTTAATGTATGGATTTCTAATAAAGAAAGTATTAGATGCGAATAATCAATCAATTGAATTACTGTAGTAGGTTTCATCAGACAAATTGTATTTTAAGTTGAACGTCGATTACATAATCTTAAATATGATAAATAATAGTCATTTAGTAACGAAAGTGGTATTGGATTGTTGTTTCTCAAAAAAATATTTCTAGGAACTCACTGGTTACTGGATAGTTGTTCCTATACTAGGGAAAACTGGTTGATTGATAGTTGTTTTATGGTGCTTTACTTTTTCATAATTTTCAATTGTGGAAATGATAAATTCATGAAGGAAAAGTATTATGTTGAAATCCTTGTACTTCAGTATTGTTGTTTATTATATTAAATTGATATCTTCAACTATGGTGCTTTGCAAACTTCATCACTTTCCTATAATAATCTTCGAAATTTCTTGCATGCTACCTCCAGCAATCTCTATCTACAGTTGTAAGTGGACTTCATGATATTTTTGCATATCATTTTCCTCACAATTCTGTCATAATACTTTTTTGTATTGTTCTGATCATTAATGGATATGCAATGCTAGTTATTTATTGCATTGGTTATGTATATGCACAGTCTGTCAGAACTTTGGCTATGAAGTTATGCAGAGTTTTTGGGAGAGTATGATTTTTTAACAAGAAAATTTGAATTTTAAAATGAATCGATTTTGTTCAATTCACATCTATAAGTTCTAGTAGTGAAGAAATAGTCAATGTCGAAATTTTTAATTTTTTCAAATTTTGAGAATTTTTAAGTCTAATTTGAACGTATCATATTATTTGATGAAAAGTCAAATTACGATACGTTACAGTTATTAATACACCAATCAAGAAGTCCTTCATTGATGTGTAATTATTTTTAGATACAAGGCAGAAATTCTTAGATTTGCAAATGATTCAATTGAATCAATTAGTGATCGAAGAAAATTCTTTTGAAACGTTAATCGTCAAGATAGGCTATTGGAATTGGCAACCCAAATTTGCGATTCACTATTACTTGTGAATCACATCTCACTTCAGTATGAAAAGAATTCTCACTCACTCTTGGCAAGACTTAACGAGGACATACCGATTTACTCTCAGTACTTTTGAAGTACTTCTCAAGTGGTAGTCAATACTCATAGCAATCGAACCAAAGTGATAACACGTGATCCAACGTTCTTTTATGTTATGTTGTTTAAATTACTACTTAGTTTGAAGAATTCGTTTATGCTATCCAAATCACTACTTAGTTTGCATTTTTAAATTGAAGTACTCAGTCAAGAAGCTAGTGTCAGTAAATACTTGTGCTCTACTCTTCAAGTGTTATAAGGTGTGAGTAGAATGTTTTAAAAATATTGATATGCTATTAGTGATGTGGGCTGGGCAAATGCCCAGTGGGCAGGACATTTATAAAAGGGCATTTGCCTGGGCATTTGCCCGAAGCAGTTTTAAGCGCCCAAAATCTGGGCATTTATGAAAAAGTGTGTTTTTTTACTTTTTACTATTTTTTATTGTTACTAGAGCTTCTAAAACATAATATAAACTATTAATTAAACGTAAATTTTGTGGATGAAATAAAAATGTCTTAATTTGCAGTTGTTCTGAGGGCATTTAAAATTAAGTGCTTAGATAAAATAATTTTAAAAGCAAAGGGTACTTTAATTTTTATGAATATGTAATTCGTTTCTTTCTTGATGTGTAGGACCATAATATGTTTAATAAAAAAAATGTTTAAAAAACAATACCTAAGTATTGTTAATAATAATTTAATTATCCTGTGCAATTGTCAATAACACTTAATGGCAATGGTGTATATCTAGTTTGAATAAAACATTTGAAGTATTGAGTTAGGACTGCAGACTGCAGTAGGAGTTTGATATGGTGTGAACAGTGGGTATTGAGTGGATTCAGAAGAAAGTGATTAAGACATCCAAAAGCACAATACAGCCATTTATTATTTAATTCCGTATTTAAATATATGTAACCTAATTTGTTACTCAGTTAATGTAATAGCGTACATTATGTATTCAGTTTCAGTATTAGCCTACTTATCTTTCAGTAAAATATAAAACTCATTTAAGAATTTAAAAAATGTGTTAAGTGGAATTTTCCCCTAATTTTACAATCAACTTTCATGTGCATATGCATAATTATTATTATGTAGGTATAAAAATACAGTTGAGTTGAGACGAAATAGAAAATAAAAATATTAGGCCTAGGCCTACCTCCTACTTCAATATTCAACAATTTTGTATATTAAATATATATACACACACACACTATATATACCTGTATAGGCCTACATAATTATCTATTTGTAACATATATATAAAAATATATAAAAAGCACAAAAGTCACTATCAGTCAATAATAACACAAATAAATACAGTAAAATATAGTGTAAAAACACTAAGAAACTTACATTTTGTGAGCTGGAATATTTCGGCCGCTGTGCAAGCCTTTGTCAACCAAAACTGTGATCCTATGAAACTGTGAAACCAAACTGTGAAAGCTGTTTCCAGCTCACAAAATGTAAGTTTCTTAGTGTTTTTCAATCTATATTTTACTGTTTTTATTTGTGTTATTATATATAAATATCTATGTACATACAATGGCTAAAACATTATTAATTTGTCTTTAAAAGAGATAAATGCGCAAAATGCCTGGGCATTTATGGGTTTTGGGCATTTGCCCGGGCATTTATATCAGGCATTTGCCTCGACTTATAAATGCCCAGGCATTTTACATCACTATATGCTATCAAAAGGAATGTGAATATATGGATTCTTTCTGCTAAAATAATTTCATTAAAGAAATCTGCTCATCTCACACTTTCTATTTCCCTACTCAAGTACCCCCTTGCATTTTTATTAACTTCATGTTGTGATGGACAATATTTCAGGTTCAGGTTCCATATTCCAGGTTTAAATTAAATATGTCTCAATTATTATTTTAATTATCACGCATTTACTCCAGATTCCATACATATTTTTCAATTTTCAAGGGTCTATCTTATTATAAACTATTAGTATCTAACAAGTAACTATAAAAATACAAATAGCATTAGTTTGTTATGGAACAAATCGTGGATAATATTTTTACTCGATAGTTTGATTATCTAGTTCATAGTAAATTAATCACTCTATCATTAGTTGTTATGTAGCACTTGTTACTCTATGTTGCATTTTGTCTACTGTTGCATTATTTCCACAGATTACATTGTATAATGTTGGTAAATGTGCTACCTATTAATTGTGTATCTTTGTAGAGACTTATTTCATAGTTTTGTTTGTTGATAAATCTCGAGTACCCAATTATAATAAGATCATAAAGATTTTGTCTCACTTTTCAAGTACTTGGTTGTAAGTCGAAACTTCTTCTCTTGTTCGATCTGCTGTATTGCATAGAAGACTTCATCTCTTGTTCAATCTGGCCTCTTTTTGATCATAAACTGTGAAATGCTCTACCACATTTTCAAACTCCTTCAAGTTCTTGTCGTAACTAAAATATTTAGTACTAATGATTTTACTAGATTTTACTTCATTGTGTAACAAGCTAATAAATATAGTGCAGAACGGAAGTTTCAAATTGCATAGTTCAAAAGACGAAACAATTTCCCTTCAGTTTATTTCCGCCAGAACAAACAATAACTTAATGAATTTCAGTCTACCTGGTCCCCAAAAATCCAAACCTCCAAAATTTAGTTTATCCAGATTAAATCAGTCGAGACGTTTGTACAAGATCAAATTCTCACCAATAATAAAGTCTTGAATTGAAAAGCTGACTTGGGAAGTAATCATATACAGTAGGCGCAATTAGTCTGGGCACTTGGATCTCTGACGCTACTAGCAGTCGGCTAGCCACCGATACTACGGCCGCCGCGATGGGTAGGCCGATGTATTTGGAAATGCTCGATAAACACACCGCTCTCCATCCCGCGCCTTGCCAAGGCCAAGTGCCCAGACTAATTGTGCGCACTGTACTAGACATAATTATCGTGGCTTGCTGCCTTATAGCAGTGCATGTAGTGTAGAGGTACTCACCTACAATGTGACACACATCTAGTGTGACAATTCACCAGTCACCTGATCAATTTTAGGCTAGGCGTACACTGGTTAGTCAAGACAAGACTAAATTTGTCACGTTTAGTAACAGTAATTATGATGCTTGTGATGCAATGACTAATCGGTGTGTGTTGCTTCATAAGCAACTATGTGAAGTACTGTGACTAATTGTGACTAATCTCGTCTTGTCTTGACTAACCGGTGTACGCCTAGCCTAAGGTTGTTTTATTGCATTGCATTTGAAGAGTAATTTCATCTTATACACAAACGCCTTGAAAGATTTCGTCTGGATAACCGAAGTTCAACACCAAATTGTTCAATTTTCAAGACTAGCATTTCAGAATTGTTGTAGTGAGAGTGATGTATGTATTTTCAGTGGTGGGGTGACAGTTAGTCCGTCAGTGCCCACTAGCACTAGTAGTTCTTCCTCTCTCACACCCACACCGACCCCCACGACCCCTGGTGGCAGTAAATTAAGTCCCGGAAACATCTTTAAAAATTTCTTCAAGTGCGTATGCATGGGTGTGCGTGTGTGATGAGTTCCACAATCATTCATAGCATGCCTTCAATAAACTATTATTTCCGAAATTTCCCAGTACTTTCTTTATAGGTTTTATTGCATCTCTTCATTTTTTTATGCGATTTATGTTTCTTTTTCACTGCATGTATTTAGAGAAATCATCATTTTCCGAAATGTTGAATTATTTGTCATTTTTGGTAATTTACAGTACCGTCCTGACTTAGTTTCTTCTCTTATCTTTCGTGAGGATTGTCTGTCATTCCTGCATTCACAGCATGTCTTTGTAAAAATATTCTTCAAAATGTTCATCATTATTTGTTAGTATTGTCCATTAAGCAAACTGATTTGAATTCAGCATTTTTCTTAATCTATTTTGTGTCGTTTTCAATTATTTTCAACATTAACAAACATTTTACAACAGCAAGCAATTCATCAACCCTTTCTGCCCATCTTATTCTGAAATTACTAATTCATATTCATACTTCCAATTTTTATTGTTTTATTTCAACATTTTGTCATCTTGAAGAGTGGTGTGAATTCAGCATGGTGTGACAGCTTCCAGTCATAGATATTATAATACAGTACTAAGTTATAAATTTCAATAATAAGTATAAAAAATAATAAATACATTACTGCATTATGTAGCTCATGATAAACCAATACCTAAATAAAACGAGTTTTCCCTGATTATAATAATTCTAAATAATTCTGAAAAACCTCATATTTTCTGGTAAAAAATACCCAATGTTATTAGTGTGCAACAAAATGTAGTAACTAATACAGTACAACAAAACGATACATATTAGAATACTCGTAATTAAAATTTGTTGATTAAATTATTGAATTCAGTTGAGATTTTGTTCAGATAAAAATTGAATTTTGACAAAACAAATCTAATTAATTCGATCTTAGATTCTTTTATTCTTAGCAGATGTAATTATTAAAAGGTATAGTGACTCACTCCAGTTTAGTACAAAGAAATTACAATTGAACTTTCAAACATTCCAATGTTTCCTGTACTGGTCGGCATTGTAGTAAAGCATTTCAACACTCTTGGTCTTGAGAATCAATCAGTTTCGAAGTAAGAGACAGGTGACATACGCACACACACACAAACACAATACTTGACATTTCCGATTCAATTATTGAGTAATGTCTTGCGTTCCTTAGGTAATTGTTTGCATGAATCCATTCACGCCAATTGTTATTTCTAGATCAATTGAACTTATAGTGTATATAAATAGATAATCATGTGACATTTCCATTTATGGTATCTTGTACTGTTCTATCCATTTTATTTAATCTAATGAAGATTTCACCTCAGTCGTCGGCTGTCATGATGCTGGTCAAGTCTGTTCTATTTTATTTTTCTATTCATTATTTTAGTATTTTATTCATTAATATTTCATTTTAAATCTGTTCATTTCGTTTCCCATTTGTTTATACAATATTTGTAAATTTAAACACGACTTGAAGTGTTGGTAAAATGAGTCATCAGTTATTTATTGGTTTAGTAACACTAGATGATGTATCCAGTATTGTTCTCGTAATCCTGTTTTGTTGTCTACTGAATCGTTCTTAACCGTGGCAGAATTCTTAGCGTCTTAATTTATTGTTTATTGTGTTGATTGTCTTGACCAGTAATTAAAATTGTTTGGGGTCGTTAGTTTCTCAGCTTTTCTTTGGAAAATCTATAATTAATTATTTCTTGGTTCATAGGTAGGAAGTTGAAAAGGATTGATAAGTTGATTATTTGCAAAAAAACAAATTAACTTTCAGAACATAAAGTTATCAAATAAAACCGTCTTGTATTTAAATTTCTTTGATAGTGTAAATTTCTGTCATCTCGTTGTTATAATATTAGGCTAATATTTTTTCAATTTCTCACTATTAAGGTTTAGTACACTGTGTGTCTCAATAGTATGTGGTTGTACTGTGCATGATAATATTATCTTCTTACTCTTGTGTGTGCACTTGTGTCGCATGATATTTTATCTTCTTTTAACACATACACAGCTTTCTTTTTGTATTGTAAGGAGAACTACGAATATATTCCTGAAAACGTGTTCTACGGTACAATATCAACATTACTTTTCAATCATTATTATGTTCTACTATCAAATAATGTTGGAGAATACATTTTTATCAAATGGCTTCAATCTCAGATTCATTGATCATACTTTTCATACAATTGCGGCGAGGTTCGTCTCTCTAGTGAAATCTCACGTCACGTCAACCATATCATTCTCACAAATGAATCGAACTGATTTGAAAGAGCTCCAGTACATTCTAGTCATAACTTCCATTCATTTTTGCAAGCTGAAAATCATTTGATCGTATTTATTTCAATTCAAATTGATTAAAGTATAATAAATTGTTATAAATTGATGTACAAGTTTTCAGAAGAAGGAAAGCTGATAAATTTTTAAACAGTAAAGAAACAATTTTTAAAATACTAAATTTAGAATCAAATGAATAAGATTAGTGTTTCATGTTTTCAATCTATTAGAATGAGATGTTTGCTATCTGGTATTAATTTATCTTGATTTCTCTTGAAACTATTGTATTTTAAGTTTACAATCATCTACTAGAATGAGATCTATCTGGCATTTGTCTTGATTTCTCTTGCAACTATTGTGTCTTAGGCTAGGCGTACACCGGTTAGTCAAGACAAGACAAGACAAGATTAGTCACGTTTAGTCACAATAATTCAAATAGTTGCTTATGAAGCAGCACACACTGATGCAATGACTAATCGGTGTGTGTTGCTTCATAAGCAACTATGTGAAGTACTGTGACTAAAAGTGACTAATCTCGTCTTGTCTTGTCTCGACTAACCGGTGTACGCCTAGCCTTATGTTTGCAATGTATTAGAATGAGATGTATCAAGATGATATGTGTTTCCATGTTGTTTTTGTGATGTGTTGAGTTTTGATGTTTTTGATGAGTTTGAGTTTGGATGTTGTTTAGGTCGTTTGTGCCTCCGGTGCGTGACGAGGAGTCGGAAACGCAGCGAAAGGCGCACGCCAAGCGAGTGAGAGAGACAAGGCGATCGACGCAGGGTGTCACCCTCGACGAGATCAAGTCCGCCGAACAGCTCGTCAAACAAAAGCAGCAGACTAACAACAATAACAACCAACAGGTCAGTTTCAAGTATTACAGTTGTATAGTAGAATAGTGTATAGTTGTTATAGTGGTAGTGTACTGGAAGATGCCCCTCTTAGCGCTCCCTTGGGCATGTTTTCATAAAATCAGAAGTCAGCATTGGTATTTTCAATATTATAAATAAAATTGAAAGTAATGTCGAATGAATTGAGATACAGAAAACTAGACTGTTCTAAATTCACTCTTGAAACTGAAAACTCTGTGTTAGGAGAAACCCCCTCCTTTATTATATTACTGAAATAGGCCGCTGTTTTAGTTGATGGTCATGCATATTTGGTCGATTTGAAATTAATTTTTAGTTTGATCAATAATTCTGGAGAAGGACGGCCCCTTAACGCCCTGGGGCCTGTTTCATAGATCACAGAATTGACGTTCCTTATATCAATGGAACAGCCCCCTGGTATAGTTCACGTTCATGTATACTTGGCCAATTTAAAATGAGTTTTTTTTAGTTTGTTAAAGAGTTTAAGTATTATAGCAGAGAATTTCTTTTAATCAGCATTGGTATTTTCATTATTATAAATAAAATTGAAAGTAATGTCGAATGAATTGAGATTTTGTCAATAGAGAAAATTGTCAAGTATGTGATGAAACTGGTAATCTGTTGAAAAATGTAGTAGTATTGCTTCATACAAGATCTTAGGTTCATAGAATTTTGGCAACTATAGTCGAAATTCTAGAATTAGTGTATTTTAATGGGTAAGAATTTTAGATAGAGATTGGATGCAAGTGAAATTGATAGATCAAAATAATAAATTCATAAAAATATAGGCTCAACTTGAACATGAAATTTTTGCACGTGGAGTTTCATGATAGAATGTGAAAACTTGGATTGTAAGAAGGACTCGATTCTTGGATAATTTTTGGATAAACGTTAATTGAAAACTATTTTGCGTTGACTAGGGCTTTGTAAAAACTATCTTTATAGTGCCTTAAGTTAGTACAATTAGGCCAGCCGTACACATGAACAGTCGGGGCGAGGCATTTTGGCAGGCCTCGACTTGTCTCTTGCAGTATTATGGTGCTCCGTAAGCGCCTAGATACTTTCTCTTCATGCTTGAACGCCATATGATTTCTCTGTCACTATAATGCCTTTAGTCATAATCCTTTTGTGAACATTTTGCAAAGTGAAATAGAACTTCAATCTAATGGAATTAGGTTATAAACGGCGAGGTGGAACTATCTTCGGGTCTCCCCACCAACCAAAGCCATACGCTAGATATTTATTTATTTTATTTAGCGTATGGCTTTTAATAGAGGGGAGACCCGAGTAGGGTTGTACCTCTTCACCAACATAACCCTTGATAGGGAACATGGTGAAAGTTTGTTTTCACTCTGAAAACAGACATCAGCATTTAAAAAAAGGATTTTTTGATTTTATAAAGTCCGAAAAATATAGATATAATAGATAGATAGTCATAATTCTTCGCCCCGACTGTTCATGTATGCGGCTGGCTTTATACACGTGACACCTATCGTCTTATTCAATAATATGCCGTGGTTTATACGAACCAGTGACTTGCTAGGTAATTTTCAGTATTGGAAGAGACAAAAATCTCTGTTTTCTATTGACACGAAACCATTATTCAAATAGTGATTTAGTTAGGATTGCTGACGTTGAGATTCGTACAAGTGGTTGCTTTGTGTATCAGCCGGAAGAGGTGACGGTGAGTCTGCCGTATGTAACGGCGACAATCACAACGGGCGAACCCACCACTAAGGAGCCCGCCGATCGCCGGCCGTCCTGGAGGCTAAAGGTCGATAACGGAAGCAAGGTCCGTCCTCGAAACACACACTAGATAGAACATGCACGCTGCTCATCTCACACACTCACCACGCCTGGCGCAAATTAAACGCGGTTTTGCTATTAGTGCTGAACCACAATCGAAAGTTACCCATTTTTGATTCCCCATGATTTGATGAGAATTACCTCCAATAGTCTCCAACCTTCGCCTTCAACAATGAAGTAGTGGGGCAATAAGCATAATACAGCAACATTTGATCATATGATCTGTCTCTATAGAACAAATAAGTAGCAGGGTGTGCATTGAAGGTGTGTTCATTGAATTGGTTTGTATAGAGTAGACAATCATATGATCCATATGTTGCTTATTGCCTATTGCTTATTGCTCCGGTGTACATTATTCATTTCAGTGTTTTGTTGATTAGAAATTGGACATTTTTGTTGGATCAAACAAATATTTCAGTTTTGTTAACTCTTGAATGTACCTATTTGTCCTATTTTTTACCATGAATTTGAAAAGGGGTTGCTTCTTTGCCAAAACAAAGCGAAAGAATATTTTTGTTGATTAATATTGTTTGCTGTTTTGCTAAAAACTGCCTTGTAAATGTGTTGTATCAAAAGAAGAAACAGTTGAATGAAGCATAGAAATGAAAACACCACAAGAAAAGAAGAAATATTCTATTCATTTGTTGTTTCATAAAAAGTAGAGGATTCAAAGAAGTTTTTGTAACACAAAACACCCCAATAGAAATGCGGATATAGTACTATTCATTTATGTTTGTTGATCTTGTCCTTAGAATTGACCATCACAATCGCGGATTATTTTCCATTTTATCTACTAAAAATATTGGTTTAGACTGCGTTTTTATTTGCGCCAAGGATGAATTATTGTTGTTTTTTTATAAACTCATTTTTTGTCTGACACATCTGCTGCCAACATTCTTCCGCTGCACTGTTTTCAATGTAATTTTATGTTTTTCAAGCTTTTTTAAATTTTCGTTCCTTTGTTTTTTGTTTTTGCACGTCTACACTCCGTTTTTAATTGTTTCATCACTTTTTTCATTCATGTTGTCTTCAAGTTTTATGCCGTACACTTTCTATTCTTCGTTTTATCTATCTGTGTTTGATGTGACAATTTTTTTATTGGAACTTCTGAATCACTTCTTCGTTTGCTAGAGTTTGTTCTGTTTTTTAAGGTTTCTTCATATTCCAATGGTTTTCTATGTGTCTCTACGTTTATATTATTATTTAATTTATTCTATATACGGATCAGATGATTCAAGTCAATTCTACTTCCAAGTAGTTCGAGAGAAAAGCAGTTTTACCAACCTTTTCGGAGACTACACCTTAGTCAAGTTTGAAAAGCAATGTTTCCATTATTCAACTCTAACATGAAATAGATGTACAGTATAATATTAACATGCAGAAGTTTTTAATTATTACAATCTACAATTAAAAACATGTCTTGACATAATTTCAATCGATAGTAAGTTTTTAAACTGGCAACCAGCTAGTAGGCCTAAGCCCACATAGGGCTGTTGAGCCATTGACAAACAAAAAAAAAATAGTAAGTTTTTAAAAACTTCTTGTTTTTTAATTTATCTGAAATTATAGCATTAAATGATGATCATTTCGATATATTTCTGATAAAATATGTATTAGATGTTAGTTACACAAATAGAAGGTTATTATTATTAGACTAGCATTCTACCCGGTCTTGCCCGGGAATCCAATGTGGAATTAAAGTTTTTATTTTTATTCTAATAAACACGTCATGTTTGAGGGTTGAATTGAACATTTTGGGAGAGTCAATACGATTACTGCTCGTTCAGATGTTTACCTATGAGAATAGGTATAGTGTAAGGAAAGTGAAAAAATATTATTTTGATTATTCATTGGAAGTAGCCTTTCAGTGTTCGATTGAGTTATGTGATAAATATTCAAATAGCTGACCCTATTATTATTTTCAAAAAATTAACCATGCATTGTCATCACTACATTCACCAACTTAGCGGTGATGTCCTAGCTGCATGAAAAAATGTCAAAGCCATACAGGGAGGTGGAAGTTATGGTGATCTGATTTAAATTTCGAAGTCTTTGTAGATCAAATAAGCTCTTTTCGAATGATTTTTTTTAAGATGATTAAGCTATCTCCTTCATTTTTTATGAAGCTATTTGTCCATTCAAATCAATCAATCTGTAAAAATAATTTAATACTGTAGTTGTGTAGTATCAATCTTTTACATAACATAGCTGAATCAGCCTGATCCTTAGCAGTTCGAAAATTATAATCTTTAGTTCCCTGAGAGGCTTGTGTAAATTTTGTGCACCTAGGACACCACTGCTTCAGAATAGAGAATTTTTTTGCAACCTCATGAGGTTACGTTCCCAATTTATAAAATAATATCCCACAAACGATCATAATTTTCCAAGACTATTTTAAGAGTATAATCAATTCTAATATTTGGAATACTTCTTGTATATTCCAAGCTTACCTTACAAACGAAGTACGGTAGCCCACTTAAATGCAAAATAAGATGCAAAAATAAATAGAAAAATTCAAGTGTGTAATGCTTTTGTAATTATTATGATGTTTCAAACCTCAAGAAAAAACCTCAAAAATAAGATGCAAAAATAAGTAATGAAAATTAAAGTGTGTATTGTTTTTGTAGATATCTTTTGATGTTTCAAACCTCAAGAAAAAACCTAATGGATGTGCTCCAGGTAGGCTAATATGTTGAGCTTTAAAAATATTAAAATTACATAACCGGAACTTCTCTGCATAATAAGTGCATAATGATGATGATTAGAATTTTAGTATCATACTGCAGCATAGTCATGAATATTACGATTGGAACCGTACCAATCTACTTCTACTATAATTATTATTTCATTTGCTCTGGATGCGAAAACTATTATAAAAGAATCCTAATATTGAAAGACTCGTGACAGCCACTTAGCTGTTATATTGAACGAATTTAGATGTGGTTTGTGCCAAAAAAAGATTAGTGGTCCTAGATTTGCAGGTTTTATTTCTATTTTAGAACCAAACTTGCTTGACGGTACATGAAGTACACTGCGATTCATTTAATTTGACGCTTGGCTTAGAGATAGATAGAGAGATATTATTGCTTCGCCAACGTACTCTACGGTCATTTCGCAACGTCGAGAAATGATAATATCTATCTATCTCTAATGCCAAGCATCTAATAATTAAATGAATGTTACTGTAAATTACGAATGTAGAATGAACTCAGCGCTGTCTCTCGGTGTCTACGGAACTACTGTGACAATCTTGAACTATTCACAGTACAATAGCCAAGTTGTTTTTTGTTTAGTGTAGATGAAATGCTTTGATCATGCGATAAAAACAATATTTCTTCAAAGATTAATACAATTTGAGTTTCAAGTAAAGAAAAATACGTTTTATAATAATGTGAATAGTGAGATTTAAACCTGATTATTTTAGATTCATTGCATAAAATAAAATAGCCCCACGCTACAGCCTTCTGCTTAGCGGCTTTGTAAGAATTACAATCATCCTGAAAAGTATTTCCATCACACTTAACTTTACTTTTTAGAAATGAATAGGCTTAAAGCCTTGCCATTCAAAGAAGTTCAAGTTTAACTTATTTTGGTTCAATAATATTCAAAACCAAACCGTATTCATTATTTTCAATTCGTGTAGTAGGCCTATCTACATCATGCTTTGCAAAAAGAGTCCGGGAATATTCAAATAGGACTACTAACTGCTTTTTAAAAGAAGGCAGCGATTGAATTTGACCATTATATCTCAAAATTATTTTATATGTATGTAATTAAAGAATAAAATACAATGTCAAAATGTAAATAGAGTTCGTAAATTGTGAACATGAATATCAGATCCTACATAACCTAAATACGCTACGGTACCGCAATACTTGAAAATTTTACTCAGATACAAATTAGTAACTAAATAATTGCATATTGTCCACATTATTGTATAACTTTTATTGATAATTCAGAACTTTGGAAAACTCTACTATTATCATTATTAACTTACCTCGTCGTATACCGGCGCCAGTATTAATATTTTTTTATCCCTTTGCAATACCGTACTGCTATTATTGCGATTAAGATGAAATGCGCTTTGCTAGTTTTGAAATGTTACAGAATATTAAATGATCATTTTAAATCTTTCAACTTTTTGAAAAGCGATTGTTATTAATTTCTTTATAGCACACTTCCTATTCGAAAATCAGTATAATGTTCTTCACATATCAAATTTTCTGTAATGATACAATACATCCAGGTCCAAACGCTCTGATAAATATTGAACTGATCTGATTGACCCAACCAATGAACCAAATATTGTTCTTAAATGTATATAATATATTAATAAAATCATGTATAGAAAAATTGATGTGGTTCATGAACTGATTCAAATTTTATTTTATTTATTTTTTAATAATAATTTCAATACAAAAGTAAAGAAAATATTGATTTTGGTTTGAAGTTCATTGTCAAAAAAATTAGGTCGCTCCGAGGATCGATCCTGAGTCCTCTTGCTCTCCAATCCGTGACGTTGCCAACTACGCCAACGGGTCTATCGGAGATGGGACATTCGGAACAGAAATAAAACTTCCGAGATTTTTTTTTACTCATTTCATAATGACACTCTCATTAAACCCATCGCCTATGCTATTGAAGTGAATGAAATTTGAGCTTCAATTATGAAAAATCTAGAGGGAAAATTGAAATTTGGGCTTCGAGGTGCATAACATTAATATTTTTGGAAGCTGTATGCAAAATTTCAAGCTCTAGATTATTCACGTTTTTTCGGAACACAATCCACAAAATTAGCTTGCACCTTGCTAATAAACACACACACGAACATAACCGTACCTTCTTTTATTTATTTAGAAGATTAGTGAATTATTGTGTAATTATTTATGAATTTTTCGTGAAACCAGCTTAATTAGTTGATCGTGAATACATTAATTAAGCAAAATATTACTCAAACGTTAATAAGATAAAATCAATACTAACTATAAACTAATAGGGTCAAGTAGACCGTCAAATCAATAAAATTGAGATTCTCCCTATTTTTGTCATAATCCTGACATACAAATCTCCATTGCATATTAGGGGATTATAATTGTCTTGAAGTGTTTAGATTTTTAATGTACTTAAATTGTCTGTTATCCATAAAACTCTTTACAAAATACAGCATTTATTTTGTGCTTCCGCAAATGACAATGTTCACAATTTATTGTATCTTCTGCTGATATTTAATGTGACATAATAGTTATATTTATCAGAAATTGTAAAATTAACGCTTTAAATATGGGAAATATTAACGCTTCGAAAATGAAATACATTACGCTTCAAAATTAGATTATTCTAAGTGTGAAGAATTTTAAAAACTGCTTGTCACAAATAACATAATTATTCATTCAATGTCTGAAAAGAATTATGATTACAAAGAGGGTTCAAATCGAGAATCGAAATGACTAATTGTGACAATGATGTAAGTAATTAATTATTTCCCACAAGACTAAGTTCAAAAGTCAGATGAACTTTATGATAATTGAAATTTAAAACATCAATATTTGACTAGAAAACATTAATTAATTGAATTGATTGAACGAAATGTACGATGAACAGACATTCCTTTATTTATTCGTTTATCAATAAACAATACTTTTATTAATATTATTTTTATACATTTTCATTTTGAATATGGGTCTTATACTACTACATTTATTAAAATATATACTTCTAAATTTATTTTATAAATTTTGTGCTCTTATAAAATTTTCAATCAATAATAACAAAAAAGCAATGAGTGTAACTTTGATGATACTTTTTTTTAGATAAGACAGGAACGTGTTAATCTGCTCTTATCTAAGGAATTTGGAAATCTCTATCATAGAAATGAACTACTGTATGATAGAAAATCTGTATTTTTTATACTTTTAGTTTATTGTCTAGCGTCATTACATAACATGGTTTCGTGGAACATTGACTTTCCTTTAATTGATTTGTATACTCTCAACACAAGTTCGTGCATTGATTGACAACATTATTATCGGTAGGCTCCGTTTTATCGAATCGAGTTTGGAGCAGCACTTTGCATCGGCAAGTAGGCTAGAGTACCTTTATTTGCAACCAGCCTGTGTTT
The DNA here is from genome assembly GCA_017141395.1 of Laodelphax striatellus. NCBI lineage: Eukaryota > Metazoa > Arthropoda > Insecta > Hemiptera > Delphacidae > Laodelphax > Laodelphax striatellus. The sequence goes on along the minus strand of CM029535.1, from coordinate 10,529,473 downwards.
ATCAGCCTATTAACAAATTGGCGAGCCATGTCACATCTCAGTCTGCTGATAAGATTGTTGTTAGAACAACCGATTGCGCTCGGCTATTGATTTCATTTTCAGTGTTATTCTTTCATCTCCTTCATCTGTTTGCTCTCTGGTTATCTTTCATCAGTTTTCTCTTTCCTTATAACATTTCGTTTATCAGTTACAACTCTGTCTGCACCAATTCGTGTTTGTGTGTATATGTGTTTTTGGTTAGTGCTTCGGGATCACTAAATTTAATTTTAAATAAACGTTTTTAATTTTATTTTGAGTGATTGAATTGATCATGGTTTATAATTATCAGGTGAAATATTATAATTTTCTAATTTATTACTTGTGAAAACAGAAATTATGCTAAATTTATGTATTGAAATAACATGTGTAAAAAATAACAATATACTGTACATAAATCATATATTGAAGACATAAATTATACTAGAGACATTAATTTAGCATAATTTCTATCATCAAAAGTATATGGTATTGTTATTTTCATTCACATTGTATTTCAATTGCTTTTGCCAACCATGAACAGGTAATTATTTTTTATCTGTGTGGATTCATAAACATATATCCGGCCTGAAAATCCAATTGAATTTAACCTCCGTAAAATGACATCATTGGATTCGTTCATTGGTTATCGTTGCATTGTATTTGTTAGTTGACGTCATTTTACGGCGGTTCAATTCAATTGGATTTTTGTGCAACTGGCCTATATTATCGGTCAAAAGGGTAACAAAGGACCCAACCTTGGTTTTCATTTTTATATGAATTATTGGCCAAAAATGAACAAAAGCTCATTTTCAACTTCTATATTTATTTTGTGTAATCAAATACAGTAAGATTGGATCAGTTTTTATTATTGTCCAAACCTATTCTCTGCATTTAAAGATTTGTTAATCAGGTAATGTACAATTAACTAAATAGGATAAAACAGAAAAAGATTCAAACCCGTTTATTTCCTAATTTTCTTTTGATTTAGGTTTGACCTGGCTGGTATTATCATTCTGATATCAGAGTTTTCAGGCCGCTCCAGAATAAGTTTTCCAATCTTGATAGATTTTAAAAATCCATATGAACTCTACATTCAATGCAGCATTGAGAATAGAATCAGATGGGCTTAAACATATTAAATTTCTTTAATCAATTTTCTTCAAATCGTCTACAAGACGTTTAAATTCTCTTGAAGTTTTCAAATGTTGAACAAGATTTTACTTTGTCATTTTATATAATAAAATTTTTAATCGTCTATAAATAGCTTGTTCACTTCACTATGGTATCAGGAATTGGAATGGATAATTATCATTATAACCAAGGTATAACTGAATATTTAAGGCAATGAATTATCACCATTACATCTGATTACAACGCTTTACCATGTTCCAAGTGTATAATATTTTATTTACTCTGCAATACTTAGGCCCAGCGCCCACGGAGCAACTACTATCTGACTGCAGTCTCATACCCAGCGTTGCCAGATACCATTGGCTGATAGGTTAAATTACCCGAAAAACAGCCAATGGTATCTGGCAACGCTGTGTTTGCGACTGCAATTGCTTTGTGGGCGCTGAGCCTAATTCGGTTTCATAATAGTGTATCTATTCTAATTCAATTTCTTCATTGTAAACATTTAATGAGGTATTTCATTGTCAGTCCAGGTGCCTTAGAAGCAAGGAGTATAGAATGAAAGGTAGGTCGGAGTGGAGCGGCTTGCTGGGAAAGTTGAGATAGTGACGTCACTGCAGTCCCCAACTCGAATGCAAAGCTAGTCGCTAGAGAACTGCAGTGACGTCACTATCTCGACTTTCCCAGCAAGCCGCTTCACTCCGACCCACCTCTAGCCTATAGTTTTGCATTAGTTGGGGACTGCAGTGACGTCACTATCTCGACTTTCCAACCAAGCCGCTCCATTCTGACCCACCTTTCATTCTAAAACCTTGCCTTAGCATTAGGAAATTCAACTTGCCCATTAAAGAAAGAAAGAAAGCTTGGAAAAAATAGAAAGAAAGAAATAATAGAAACTGTTCAGCAACGACACTAATTGTTCATAATATATATTGTTATATTATTTTCCATTGTTTCAATAATATATAGATGTGTGTTTCTAATGTTTGTTTTTAAAAAACTAGTTTCAGTTGGAGGACGCAAGAGTGCAGCAGCAGCAGCAACAGCAGGAGCAGAGACGAGGTTCGTCGGCTAGCTTGGCGGCGCGACCCACACCCCCCACCTCGCCCACCTCACCCCCCGCCACAGACACGGCCGAGGCCACGGTCACACTGCCGCTCCGCAAACCCCTCCAGCCCGCCAAGCCTCCCGACGTCGCCGACAGAGGTCAGTTCAACATAACCTCAATTTGCACCATCTATTTAACCGAATTCAGAAGTTGTCAATATTTGCACTGCAGAAGTATTGAGACTAGTTGGTAGCACTAAATAGCTATTCAATCATCATCAATAATGATAATAACTATTTGTCAATACTTGCACTGCAGAAGTATTGAGACTAGTTGGTAGCACTAAATAGCTATTCAATCATCATCAATAATGATGATAACTATTTGTCGAAGTTGAAGTAAGGGATTGCTAAACCTCACATAACCTGTGAGGTGAGCCGATGAAGAAGTTACAGACAATAATTGAAGAATTAAAAAAAAATAGATCATTCATAAACCAAGGAGGTTTTTCGGGTCGCATTGGACCGAGGCTATCGTTGAACATAGGGGCTATCATTTGTTCAACGATAGCCTCGATTTTACCAAGTTATGAAATATGCAACCAAAGACCATCACCAGAGACTGTGAAAGGTTTGGAGTTGAAACTCTATTATCATTCCCATCTATAATTATATTCCCATCTATAATTACTTGTATTTTAATAACTCATTTTGTATTTTCCAACTTACATAAAGCAATTGAGAAAACTTGTTGAGATTGCATTATTCCACTTTGATTACAATTGATTCACAGCACCTTGGTTTCGTGTTACACGCAACACATCTTCAGCTGTAGCCTACTGTTGAGAAACAGAAGGCTTCTGGCACAGAGTAGAGAGTATTCTCTACTCTCTGCTTCTAGTTAGAATGGGACAATGCAATAAGCATTCTCCAATCTTCTCCCACCTCTGCCAGCCGTATATTTCAATTTCCATTTTCCAGAATAAATTCCAAGTTTCAGACCCGATCTATAACAATAATACTGGTATCGGCCATTAAATAACTACAATAAAATGTACAATATGCTTTAAATTCAGCGTCTTGGTTGAGGATTAGTTATAAGCCGGACTTGTGATGTAATAAAATTCTCGGATAAAGTTTGTGTGCTATGTATTCATCATCATCATCATATAAATAAAAGAAGATACGGTTGCGTGTGTGTGTTTATTAGCAGAAAGCAAGCTAATTTTGTGGATTGCGTTCCGAAAAAATGAAAATGATCTAGACCTTGAAATTTTGCATACAGCTTCGAAATATCAATGTTATGCACCTCAGCCCAAATTTCAATTTCCCTCTAGATTTTCATAATTTAAGTTCAAATACCACTTCATTCAAGGTTAAAATAATAGCTACTTCATAATGATTCGAGTTCGAGGTTAGAAACTTTAGTACGCTACCAAACCGATCAAATGCATCGGCTGTGATGGAGCAGTTGGTTATGTCTCCTGTGTCTCCGGACCAATGGGGCTCCAGTCTCCCGGTTCGAGTCTCAGTTCCTTCAATTTTTTTGACAATAAACTTTTATCAAAATCAATTATTTTTCTTTTCATCGAAATAAAATTAATTCTTAAATTTTTTCAATTATTTATTAAACCATATCAAATTTTCCAACATAAAACAATACTAATTTATTCAATTTTTCGACTTATAATAGTTCTTATTTTGCAGATAATTTTCAACTTCATGCAAGTAAAACAAAGTTTTCCAATACTTTTTACGAACCGCTATGATATTACAATGTTGAAATTACACATTGAGAAATAGAACCTAATCAAACTATTATTAGAATTTGCCAAGTTTAGCGTACTATGACAGCAATAAAAATTACAAGATTGTTATGGAATTATCTGATGGAATAGATGTACTGCAAATTGTGGTACATTAATAAAGATTTGTAATGAAGGAGGATGTATTCACGGGGATCTCAGTTGATTCATAATTTTCTCAGTTCAAGAAGATTTTTTGTAGGTGATGGCACTTGCAAAAGTAACGAGATTAATACCGCTTCTTTAAAAAAAATGCTGACTGCTAACGGAATATTGAGCTTACAGGTAACTTACTTGACAAATAAAAGATGAATATGTAGCTAACAGTAAAAGCATGAATACTTCTTACAATAAGTATACAGTTGTGTTTACATCAAGAATAACTTGGTTATGCCACAATATTTATTTATTTTAATACCTCCATTTCCTTCTAATATTTTTCCGTTAATTTCTGAATTGGTCAATTTATTACTTTATTGGATGATGAAATGAATTTCTCAATAAATTTAAACCACAATTTTGCCTACATTATATGTTCAGTTTCAGCATAGCATTAGGCTATAGAATATTTTAAAGACCTAATCCAGAAAAAAATGAATAATATCTTTTATACACACAGAAGAGAAGAAATTATAATGTAGCTTTGTTTTGTGGAGTTCCGTTGCGAAGCACGGGTGGCTTCTAGTAAAGAATAACACGGTGATGAGAAGCCTTCTTCTACTTCTAAACAGTACAGCTCAAAATGAATTACGCATAATGTGAAACCATGGTCCTTTGAATCAATTGATGTTTAATTAAGAGGAATTGACAATTTCAATAAGTTTTCTCAATTATGGAAAGGTTCCACAACATTAATTTACGTTGTACAAATTTTATTAATAAAAGCAATTATGGAACAAAGATTATAGAGTTTCAACTCCTGCTTCAGCTTCTTTTTTGAATTAAGATGAACTTATTTATCCAATTTCACTATCTTGCATGAGTTCCTGCTATTATGTAATTTATAACTTGTTTTAATTTTTTTCAAAACCTCAAGTTTTTAAAAAAACTTTAATTTTTTCTTCAACTTTCTAATTGTTGTGTTTTCTTTATCGTTGTGATATATGGATATTGTGTCTACTGTACTTTGTGATTAGAATCTTATAAAAAAAATTCCAAAACCTTACTTGAAACTTTTCTTTAACTTTCTATGTGTTGTGTTTTCTTTATCGTTGTGATATATGGATATTGTGTCTACTGTACTTTGTGATTAGAATCTTGTAAAAAACAAATTTCAAAAACCTTCTTTAAACTTTTCTTTAACTTTCTATGTGTTGTGTTTTCTTTATCGTTGTGATATATGGATATTGTGTCCATTTTACTTTGTGATTAGAGTCTTGTAAAAAAATTTCAAAAATCTTCTTTAAACTTTTCTTTAACTTTCTATGTGTTGTGTTTTCTTTGTCGTTGTAATATATGGATATTGTGTCTACTGTACTTTGTGATTAGAATCTTGTAAGAATGAATGAATGTTGTTGCAGAGGGTGACAAGGAGAACGATGCGAGGAGTGCGCAGGGCCAGGCGACGCAGGCGGTGATACAGCGGAGGCGGAGGCCCAAGCGCCGATCCACCGGAGTTGTACATGTCGACATGGATGTTAGTACTCTACATCTTTGAAATCACAGTCATGAAACATGCTCAACTGTTACCAGAACCCGCGTTCAGTTGGTTCATAATGAAATAATTACACAATATGTTGTCTTATTCTATTTGGTATGAAATAATAACACAATATGTTGTCTTAGGCTAGGCGTACATCGGTTATTCAAGACAAGACAAGATTAGTCACGTTTAGTCACAGTACTTTATAGTTGCTTGAAGCAACACTTTCATTGCAGGCAGTGCTGCTTCATAAGCAACTATGTGAAGTACTGTGACTAAACGTGACTAATCTTGTCTTGTCTTGACTAAACGGTTACGCCTAGCCTTATTCTATTTGGTATGAAATAATAACACAATATGTTGTCTTATTCTATTTGGTTTGCTGAACCTACTTGAAGTATAGTATAGCGGTTTATATAAAGAGACAGGAAAGGACATGCAGGAGAATGGTTGGAGGAGAGAGGAAGCATTGGACAGGGTGTTGTGGAGAAGCAGACCATGAAGAAGGAATGCCGACCCCATTTAAATGGGATAAAGGCAAAGCCAAAGAAGAAGAAGAAGAAGAAGATAGCGGGTTATTGCTCGTAAGCCAATAAGAATTTAATCATCTTGAATTTGATGGAGCAAATGCAACGAACTGCTATTGAGCAGTCAAATTTAAAGCTAGATATTTGTGTTTGATGGAACCAATTTTTTGGACGGAACCAATGCAAAAATAATACTAAATTTGACGGAATTTATAACTTGAAATTCTTCCTACTTGATCTGTTGGTCATGTACAGCTGAATAATAAGGAGCTCAATTTTGAATGTTTTTGAAATGTTTGAACTTTTACATTTATAACAATACTCTCGTGGTTAATATGTAGAAACAGGATACGTGTTTATTATACGTGTTTTCATTATATATAATTAATATATAACAGGATACGTGTTTCGTGGCACTGAGGTTCATCTTCAGCACCTCGATACACGTACTACAATAACAACCACGTGGCTACTGATCTATTGAAACTATTATCATAGTTTCAGATAAATCGATTCCTTAATATGTATTATTCTGTTTATAAGAACAATGCTCTAAAAATATAGATCTATAAAAACTATAATCTTTGATGATTTTTTCATGTTTATCAATGCCACCTTCTTATTCTCAGCATTTCAGATAAATTGCAATCAAATTATGTATGACTGTTCATAATATTGATGAAATCAATTTTATTTTTTAGGAAATAGACCCCGATAGACAGGACAGTAGTGGTGGAGGGGGTGGCGATGAAACTAATTGCAATAGCAGTGAGGTGAGTTACTCAATCAATTTTGTGTGTCAAAAGATTTCTATTTTCTTTTTAAATTGAATGGTTTCTTCTTCTCGAGCAAACAACATCAATATTAAAGTTTCATCTGTATTATAATAATTTTAGATTATTTTTGAATACTTCAATTCTTAAATCTCATTGGAAGGGTCCTGGGTTTGTTGGTTTGAAAAGACTTTTAGTTGAAGTTCTGAATTTTTTTACTGAATTTATTGTTTCAATTCTAGTGTTGAAACAGTAGTGTACTTTTAGTTGGTCTGATCTGAACTTGGTCGTTGATTATTTGCTATTGTGGTACCTGGGTAAGGACGAAAATTATTATGATATCGAAATATTGATTTAGTTATTCAATGGTTATAAAATTTAATAAAATTTTCATTTTTACTCCTTTAATCTTCATCAATTCTTATAAAAAAAACGTAATTAAATTCTTTGAAACGCATAAATTATAAAAAAGGTTCAATGAATTATCTTCAGTTTCAGAACTTCTTGTTAGCAGTTAGCATCAATAATTTCTATTCCTGGGACCATTAATTTGCATAATGTCGTGAGATTTGATGGAAACGTGATGATCTTTGAAATTAATTGAATTTGGCACAAGTCACTTTTGGCAAAATGCTTGAAACGTGTCATAGTTCCGGAAAATCCACTCCATCCGTTTTAAAATAGATTTTGTGATAATGTACATCTGTTTCTTGGTAAAATTTACAATTATTATTACATGTAAATTTACCACACGCTATTGCTTTTTGGAACTGAACATTTTATGAGAGACAATAGGTCTACATTACATTATGAATTATTGTGTTTGTCGTTCAATTTTTATGCTGGGGAATTCATGTAATATGAAATTATCAACCATTAGTCATTCAAATTGAAAGACTAGACATTTAGAAGACTAGTATAATCCAAATACTTTATATTCTCACTGTACTTCTCATCCAGATAATATTTGATATTTTGGATTGATATCCATTAATTCTGGCCATAAAAACATTTTACTGAATCCGTTTGAATAATAGTCATAAAAGTCAGTATTAATAAGTAACAAGCATGGTTACCAGTATTAAATAACAAGCATCTGGCTTTTATTTTCTTGACACCCTTTTTTGGGAATTGACATCGATGTGGATTGGATCGGTATAAATAGACGTTTTATGATTCGCTACTCCTCTTCAGCTTTACGATAGTAGTATTCATCAGAGAAATATAGATGTTTACAACTTTACAAGTCATTAAATAACTTTTAATTTCCTGATTTACGTTGCTGTCGCGTCTATAGTGTAGTCTCCAAGTGTCATTGTACTTGGACATTTTTCTTGGAAAATTTTGGAATAGAAGAAGTTTCGGGCTAACGCCTATTTTTTCTTTTATTTCGTTGATCAAATAAATGAATATGAATATTACAATAACTAATAGCCGATTGCACGAATACTAATTGAATTTTCCTTAAAATGACGTCATATTTTACGGTACCTGTGCAATTCTTTCACGACTGATCTCAGTTAGTTGACGTCATCTAAATTATTGTCTTTATTATTTATTGTCAGTAATTATCATCTAAATTATTGTCTTTTTGTGCAGTTGGCCGTTAATATTCTTTAATTTGGTGTTTTTATGTTATATTTGGGATTAGTTTCTCAGGTTGTAAAGTTTATTGAGACCATTTTTTCACTCAGTTTGTCATTTTTATCTCTGTAAGTCACTGCTCCCTCACACCATTGTAACATGTTGTAGTTGTTTTTAGGTCATTGTAATGAAGGAGACTATTCTTTCAACGTTGTTTGTTTTTACAACACTTTCCGAGGCTAATTCTGGCTTTGATGCTGTACACAGTTTAATAAACTTCAGTGTACCTAAAATTAGTAGTTTGTGCTCTTTTGTTACACATTTAGAGATCATAAGCGCTGAGTTGAGTTGTGCGCGCGCATCTATTTCAGTCAGTGGCCACGTCTCATGTAGTAAGTTTGGTCATTTGGCTTGATGCTCATTAGTGTAGAACAGATTGAGCAACGAATTAGAAAGGATGCTGTGTATTGCGAAATGATGGAGAACAGATGAGGTGGTTGGAGTGCTGCCATCACTTGATCGCTTATCTAAAGATGTTCAGAACTGGCCTAGCAGCTGTAGTTTTTAATGTGGGGGATTTATTGTTATGTTTTCGCTGGAACCTTCACCTCTTTCTGCAGAGATTGTTTGGTTCGCAGTGTCATTGGTCCAGGAGATAGGGTTCAAATCAACTGATAAAGTCGTCGTCGTCTCTTGAGGATGAGGCAAATTGTCAATTATTTGAGTTTATAAATGTTTGACCTTAGTAATGTGTTTCTGGGAAATATTCTTGTATGATGTCCGATATAAATGTCTTTTTCCCTTTGAAAGAAACGTATTTGTATTTAATTTACAGTTCAATCTAATATTATCGTATCTATGCATTTTTATATTTAGTCTTATTTATTCATAAAATAACTTACCAGATTAGCCGAGAGACAGGCTTCAACGAAATTTTGAATTACACATTGAAAGTGCAGGAGAAGCTTGTATAATCAGATTCATTTAATTTGACGCTTGGCATTAGATAGATAGAGAGATATTATTTCTTTGCCATCGTATTCTACGGTCATCAGCGAGTTCTAAAAGCCATCTATCTATCAACTAGAAATAATATCTATCTATATCTATCTATATCTATCTATCTATCTATCTCTCTATCTATCTATCTTATGTCATGCATAAAATCAAATCAATCTGATTTTAAATTTTATACTGTAAGAGAACGAGTGTATTTCTTCGTTATTCATTAAGAATGTCAACATTCCCTCAATGAATGTATTTCTTCTAAGGCAGATTGAGAAATTTAAAGCCTATATTTTGTCTGTATTTGCACATAAAGAAAGAATTATTCTAGACTAGACTGATGAATGTGTAACTGGCCAGAAATTCAAAGAATACTGTTCAGAATTTGAATGATAATTCAGAAACTAAACTCGAAGTTGCAGCGGTTTATTCAAGTTCACTACAGATTAAAACAAATTATTAATGACATAACTGTAGATAAGCAATCATGCTAGGAAGTTCATGAATATTGCTATCTATTAATCATCATCACCTTGTTTCTCAGATAGATATTTATTTTAATTTTTTCAATATTCACAAATCATTACAATGATTGAAAGCCGCTTAAAACTGTATCTTGTTTTGCTGAGGGTGATGCCCACATGATCTCTAGGCTTGTGCGTGGGTGATGATGAGAGATGATGACTACTTTTTAGGCAGTCGGGACCGAAGGCTTAACGTCTCCTCCGAAATATGGAAATCACACAAAAATCCAATCGAATTGAACGATCGTAAAATGACGTCATTGCATTCGTTCATTGGTTCTCGTTGTATTGGCTCCGTTAGATGACATCATTTTACGGCGGTTAAATTCAATTAGATTTACGTGCAACTAGCGTCTAGTCTTTCTGAAACTGCCAAGTTTTCAACAGGACAGACATGGACTAAAAAACTTTAAATTAATGACCTGCTTTGTTGTAGCATGCAGTAAGCATCTCCCTATTAGTGCAGTTTCAATAAATTATTATTAGTTTTGTGTGTAGAGGCGAGCCAATTCTTTGTAGATGCGCCTTAGTCGGTTTCCATTGTATTTTTAGACGTTACCTGTAACATTGTGCAAGACAGCTTTGCTCTAGACATCTGTCCGAGGTGAATCCTAGACTGCCAAAAGCAACGTCTGTCTTCTTATGATTAATTATTGTTTGTGAAACCAAATATAACTGACAAAACTGTAACGTGCATCATTATTTTGAGCTGTCACGTCTAGTTGTGTTCAATTCTCCCAAAGTTGATGGTCCTTACATCACCCGTCTCTTTAGTAACACAATAGACTTGTTTTTGGTGAGCCGAAAAACTTGAGAAACCGCCGCTTTTCAGCTAATCAGTTCAAAAAATGTTATATTTAGGCTTCTATTCTATAATAAATTTAATAATTCTTTTTCGTTGAAGATATATTGCGAAAGTGAAATATTTTGAAATTACTGAACACTTTTTCAGAAAATACGTCCACCACAAATTAAGCGCTCCAAAAATGTTGTCTAATAAAACTGGATCCAATACAATACTCTACTCTTTACATTACTAAATCTAATATTCATACAACATGTAATACAATATCTGAAACAATTAAAATTAATTTTTTTTTTTAATTCCCTTCTTTTATTTTCAAAGAAGAGGTACTTGAAAATATATCACCTTCAAGAGAATAACTTCTCATGGTTGTGGTATTATTAAAAGTTGAAATGGCATAAAATCTCATTTAATTTTCTACTGTATTGCAACAATACTACTAGATTTAATTTAATTATCTTGAAGCATTTTCCTTGTTTTGTTGACTGCATATTATTGTCCAGTATTTCATGATTGGAATAATATTTTTCATCGAGATATTGCATTTTTTACTTTCTCTCTGACAACATGTTTGTGATTCTCGAGTTTTACAATTTCATCCTATTTTACTCATTTTATAGCATACCGTTATATGAGTTATTATTCAATTCAGTTGAATAATAACTGAAAGTTTCAATAATGTCGACTAAGATTCCATTGTAGAATACAGAAAATGTATTTAATTTTGCTTGTGAGATAACAATCTAGTGAGTCTAGAATTTTGTTAAACTCCACAGCTCAGTTCTCATCTAGGACAAAATTAGAAAACCCCTTATTTATTGTGTTTTGTTTCCTTGGTCTGTTTTAAAATAACAATCTTGACAATACACAATATTTCATCTTTTGTTTATTTGCCTTTTTGGTGTTAAATATTTCAGAATCTTGAAGCCTTGCTCACAAGCATGGAAAAGGCGGAGTTTTGGCATCGTTTTTCAACTGAGGGTGTGGGAGAGTGAATTTTAAATAAACATTAGATTCACGCCGCACTTTGAAATAATCCCAGTACTCTATTTCTGTCCTGTGTTCACTCGTCATATTTGTACAATAGTTTAAAATTGGATCTTGGCTGAAGTCCATGATGATTTGTAAAATTTGAAATCGATTGAAATATTATTTTTACGGGTTGCTTTTGGGAAACAATATGGCGGGATAAGTTGAGCATGCACAGAAATAGAAATCGGTTTAATATTCGACTTTGTGAGGCCGTTGTAGGCCTCCGTGTTGTAAACTTGGGTCTTGGAATTTTAAAAATAGTCAGTGCAGCTCTTCTCTGATCTTTTTGTGAGAGGCGGTCACTGTCTTATTTATTTATCAACTGTGCAAGTCTTCCGGTCAGACACACTCAAGAAGTCAACGATTACTGACTTATTGACAGACTAGTCTGTCAATATTCGTTGTTTGTATTGGAATCGATTCAGTTTTGAAAATTGAAAATAGGTGTTGGAAATGTTGATGATGAACATCAATATTTATGCATTTTGTCAAGATATTTTGATGTGTTGATTTTCTAAAATATTCTTGGCAATTCTTGTGATAACATAACAATATTATCAATACAATCCTCATTCAAAACAGTGCCTTTTAATTGATAATCAAATGTCTATTGTTTCATGGAAGGTGTTGTGGAAATTAAATTATCATAATGATTTTTTTCGAATTTCGCTGAATGTTTTATCCGGCATGAAATGTAATTTCATGTATATTTGTGTCATTTATATAGTATAGATACACATATGTATAGTATGTATATAGCATGTACATGTATATTTCATGCTGTATATCATCCAACTATATTAATCCAAGTTTATATTATAAAACTTCTCTATAAATATTAAATTGAATATTAAGGTCTAACTTGTTAAACCTTTTAACTTGTTGAATTGAGATTTGTAACACAGACCAAATCATTCTATACAATCATTTAAAACATTTCAACCTAAAAACTCACTGACTGAAATCAGATAGCAGTTGCAAAGTGGGCGCAGGGGCTTAGGCAGAGTACACCGTGTAAAGAAGATTTTTGTTTGAGGAAAAATGAGTAAACTTTTGGATAGTAGAGCCAAAAATAATAATGAAAAAGAAATCATTTAAGGAAAAAATCATTATTCAATCATCACCATTTCGTTCACCGTACTTGAGTCCAAAAATTTAAATACTGTATTTAAAAAAAAATAGAGATTAGTTGGAAACACAGTACATTAATGAAGTAAAATGTTCTAAATTCATAAAGACAACTGTTACAAATATTGGAAATTTACACAAATGAAGTGATTTGTAATACAGATCAAATCATTTTATTTTACAGAACATTTCAACCCATTCCTGTTTCTTTCCCACTATTTTTTCTATGAATGTACTGTATTTAACATCTAACTTAGCCGTCACATTTCGCACTTTTCATGTTGCAAGGGAGGGATTTATGGAAAATGTCGGTGGCTTGGAGAAAGTGGCTTGGTGTAGGCCGGCATGGTGACCAAGTGGAGTGGCCAGTTGCCAGCCAGTCATTTGTATCTTTCAACTTTCCGGTTCACAAGACCTACGCCACATTTAAAAATAACCGCGGGAAAACGCATCAGCCAACCGGCGGCCGTTAATTAGTCGCGCGCTTCCAAATAGGATAATGCAGCGATTTATAACTGACACGAGTGAAAAATTCAAACAAACCAAATTGACACACAACACTTCGTCTGCAGAGAACAACCATGTGAACAAATACTAAAGGAGATGATTCGCTTCTTCCTCATTTTCTGTTTCATTTCCATGTCTTTTCTTTTCATCTCTTGTTTAAAGTTTCCATTGTCTCTTCTTTCATAATTTTATTATCTTTTTCCATTCTCTTCTCTTTTCATCTCTTGTTCTAAGTTTTCATCGTTGTCTCTTCTTTCATACTTTTATTATCTCCTTCCATTCTCTTCTCTTTTCATCTCTTGTTTTCATCGTTGTCCCCTCCTACATACTGTTCTTTGTTGTTTTCATAGTTTTCAATTTATTTTTCATTTTTTACTTCACATATCTCATCTCATTTTTTACTCATGTCTTCTCCCATCTTGTTTTATGTCTTGCTTCACAATTTCAGCCTCTTCTCTCCTTGTTTTTCTCCATATTTCTGCTTCCATTCTCTACTCTTTTCATCTCTTGTTTTAAGACTTCATCGTTGTCTACTCCTTCATACTTTTATTTTTTGTTTTCATACTATTTACTACTATACTTCTACTACTATACTACTATATTTCATACTTCATATTTCTATACTTTTACTATTTATATTTGTTTTCTATTTCTTTTTCATCTTCCACTACACATTTCTGATCTCCTCTTCAATCATGTCTTCCCTCATCTCATTTTTTGTCTAGCTTCACAATTTTAGCCTCTTCATACCTCTTTCTTCCCTTGTCTTATCCTTGAATATCCTTCTCCAAGATTTGACATGGAATGAAGTATTCTCTACAATTGTATTATATCAAAGTCAAATAATTGTTATGAAATTGAATTTTATCGTCTGTAATTTTACATCTCTTTAGTGTATGCTTTTTTGTAAAATTCATAAAAGTTATGGTTAATTTACTTAGGTGTGCCAATTAACAGTTTACCGTACATAATTTGCTGTACTACAGATACTGTACAATCACAGTGTAGCCATTGGTGTATAAGAGACCGAGCTGACCAATCAAAAGTGTGACATTCAATGGTCAAACTATATTTTCAACTATCCTAATCTAGTATTCAAGCCGATAAATTTCGTAATCTTCATTAGTAAATGATTCAAATAATCTAATCTCTTTTTGTCTATTCCGTTTAAAATAATTGTCTTTCCCCATGTCTGTTTCACGCCTCCTTTCTGCTGTTGTTTGAGAACATCTGTGTGATGGCGACTCAATTTTTCCTTCTGACTCTTTCTCTCTCTCTTTTCTATTCCACTATTTTTATCTTCTTAATTCTTGCTTTCCTTTCTCAGTGTCTTGATCTGTTTCCTTGAACTATTTCCTTTGTTGCTTGTAATGCTTCACTTCTTCTTCTTATCTTTATCTTATTTTTAATGTCCTTTGGTGTCATAATTTCATTCTCTTTTCTCTTCTAAGCCCTTTCCTTTTCTATCCATTTCTTAGCTTTCCTTTTCTCACTTCCTCTTCAACCTTTTTTCTCTCTATTTTTCTTTCTCTTCTATTCTACATTCTTCTATTTTTCTTTGTGGATGTTCTCAAACAGCATTTGAATAATACATCTTAGTTGAAATTGAGCTAACACATTCTGACCTCTCCCATGAAGTCTCTTCAATTAAATCAAGGAAACGTTTTGTGGTTAGTTAATTTTGATTTTCTGGCCAATTTGTTGTTTTCAAAGCTAATTAGACGAGCTTTAAAATGCAACAGAAGTTCATTATTTTTTCAATACATCGCAGTTCACTCATTCTGGGGAACTAGCTTATTATTTTCAGATCATATCTCTGTAAAGCATAGAATACATTTTTTTGTGATCAGTTTTACTTTTCGATAAATTTTCGAATAAGCTGATGATGATAAAAAAAACAGTATTGTAATTATCATTATTATCATCCTCTTGTGTGTTCCGCCTCGCTGAATAACCCAATGTTTCCCAATGATTAGGGGGAACAATGGTGGACCAACTAGAATAGTAGTTGACTAGTAGAACAACTAGTTGAAGTAAGCCCAACACTTAATTCTTTGTTTAATTATTATTACAAATTCTACATTTTGAAAATCCTGCTATTTTTAAACATTTCATCAATCAACTGACATTAATATCATTTCCACTCATAATTTCATAAACCTTGAGACAAAAATTTCCGTTTTGAATGTTTATTTAGTTTTCAAAGTTGATTAAAAAATGAAACTTGGATCTTGTGTTGCTCATAAATAATATCGTAAATATGTCCAGTCTCCAAGGTCTATTAAAAAAATTAATAAAAACTTGAGGAAGCAATTTACTAATATACGGATTGTTTTGATTATAAATAATGTAGATGTGGATGTCTTCTTTCCAAGGTCTTTTCCAAACCCCAAGACCCAAAAAACAGCTAAATGAGAGTTCAGTCACCAAATTCTATTTAAAAAATCAAGATGAACTAGATAAAACCTTGCTAAGTATTTTCTTTTGATTATAAATAACACAGATCTCCACGCTTCCAGATCAAATTTAAAAAATCGGGATAAACTTGAAATAAATTTATATTTATAAAAAGTCGTGATGAACTCGAATTAAATTTATATTTATAGAAGATCATGTTCGTTTATAGTTTTTTCAACATCTATTTGAAGTCCTTAGATTTGGATACCGTTGAACTGGTTCTCATAAAACGTGGCATATACTATACTATGTAAAATTTCACGGTAAATGTTTATATGCCTTCTATTATACCCTAACTCATTGGGTCCACTCCAGAAGCCCCAAAGAGATAAAATTTCAACCCTATGGTATAATAATGTTATTTACCTGAAACAAGTTACCCAAATTTACCCTAAACAAATTGCATTCTTACTTGGAATTTGGGGATATTGCATCTTGGGAATATTGGTTGTAATAAATTAAATAGGGTATCCTAGTTTAAAAAGACACAGATAATAATGAGAGTTTATTCTCCAGAATTTGTTTGAAAAATCATGAGAACCAAACTTAGGCCCATCTTCGTTCCATCAAGTTTTACAAATCGAAGTTTAAACTTGATTTGAGCTGTAGATTTTTCTTTTTCAGTTTAAACGGTGATTTACAGAGATTTTCAATGTAAACCGTGGATTTATATTTAAAACTCAAGTTATAACTACATTCTTTAGGCTTGGTTTAAACGCTTCTTCTTCTTCTTCTTCTTCTTTTTCTTCTTCTTCTTCTTCTTCTTTTTCTCTTCTTCTTCTTCTTGTTCTTCTTCTTTTTACTTATTTTCTTCTCTTGGGCTTCTATTCTCTTCTTCTTCTTTCTTCTTTCTTTCTTCTTCTTCTTCTTCTCTTCTCTCTTCTTCTTCTTCTTCTTCTCTTCTTCTTCTTCTTCTTCTTCTTAAGTGGGGAACTTCTTCTTATCTTCTCTTCTTCTTCTTCTTCTTCTTCTCTCTCCTTCTTCTTCTTCTTCTTCTTCTTCTTCAGAAGTTCTTCTTCTTCTTCTTCTTCTTCTCCTTCTTCTTCTTCTTCTTCTTCTTCTTCTTCTTCTCTTCTCTCTTTCTGTCTCTCTCTCTTCTTCTCTTCTTCTTCTCTTCTCTTCTCTTCTTGGCTTCTGATTTGCCTCCACTCGTAGATGCGCTTACGGGCCTATAAATCTCATTTCGCTTATAAATAATACAGATGTCCACTTTCCACAATCTATTTGAAAACTCTTGAGATGAGATGAGATAGTTGAGCACGACACAGAATAAACAGCTAAATGAGACAAATTGCCAGCAAATGTGATAAATGAGAGTGCGAATGATAATAAACTTGACCTAATGGCACCAATGCTCCAGTTGGGAATCGAAGCGCGGCGCGTATCATCACACATGAGAAGTCGTGAGAAGTGCGCGCAGTTCAAGTACTCGCGGCTAATTTTGGCCGCCACTGCCGACGACAAAACTAGGTTGTCAACCGAGAGCCGACGGCTCCAGTCTGTCTGTCTATTATGACGTCTACCTGGTGCCAACGATTCAAATGGGGGTGTAGCACTCTGTCGGGTTACACTGAATGGCCCAAAAATTGATATTATTTTGACAAACAATTGAATTATGACAAAGTGTTACTTCGTCTTGAATGTTCTTTCAGATTTTCTCTTTTGAAAAACAAACTGATAGTACATATTCATTTAATTTGACGCTTAGATATTATTAATAGATATTATTTCTTTGCCATCGTACTCTACGGTCATCAGCTACGTCAAGAAATGATATCTCTCTTTCCATATATCTATCTAATGCCAAGCGTCAAATTAAATGATTGTCACTGTATTTATGTATACAAACTTTGTGTATCTATTTACTTGAAAAATAATACTTCCACCGTCAAGTTTATGACATAGTACAAGTCGGTTATCAGTCATCACACTCATTTTTAATTTTGATACAATCAGTTTCAACATTTATTGATTATTATTGAGCGTATAGTGGGGAGACCCGAGTAGGGTTGTTCCACTTCACCAACATAACCAATTATCCCTTGATAGGGAACATGGTGAAAGTTTTTTTTTTTCACTTAGAAAACAGACATCAGCATTTAAAAAAGTATTTTTTGATTTTATAAAGTTTCAACATTAAGCCAGGTCCAAGCACTACAACATATCGTCCAATTTATTTCTTATGACTTTCATCATACTATTAAGCTTGGTTTACACGTTAAACGTTAGACGACTGTCATTTATTGTCGAACTAATGAAAATGAACTATTATTCATTTCTGATATTTCAGGTATAGGAACGCTTATTTCTTTTCTTAGACAATATCATGAAACTATGACATCATCGTATGATATTTGATAATTATTTATTCTTATAGATTATCTTGAAATTATCTTCAAATTTTGAGAAATGAATCGACTGGCTGGTTGCCTGTCGCCAAGAATACGCCAGTAGATTATTATTTTCAATTTATGAATTGTTTCGAAGAAACTATAAGAGTGATGATATAAAATCTCAGAAATATTCCTGAAAATTAACCGACTTGCTATGCGTAAAACAGGCCAGTACGACCAAAATCGTAAGCAATAAATTGGACGCTAAATTTGAGTGCTTGGACCGGGCTTTAGTCACAAATTTCCAACTAATCCTCTGTTGTTGTTTGTGATGTTGGAACTATTATTTTGATTCGACGATAAATTTGAGGACTTAAATCACGAGTTTTCAACTAATCCGCTGTTTGTTATTATTTGTGATGTAAGAACTATTATTTTGATCTAAATATTTGGCGTGCGCTATTGTTTCAAACGATTTCGAGGTAGAGATAAAAGGTTCAACGTTCCTTGATCTGTGAGGCATCTCTCTGTAGGTTTTTGTACAAAATTCTGTTGAGTTTTGTTGCCATGTTCCTCCCTCACTACACTTACTCACACGCACACACTCCCTCACACAGAAGTGTAAATTCTATTTCGGGCAGCGATTTGGAGAGAGTAAGCGCGCACCCAACACACTTTTCGCTGTCAGTCGCTGGTTGTCGTTTGATAGTGCACGATGGCATCCTACCATCCGCTCAGTTTCACCCAGCGCAGACCTTCTGCGTCGTCTCTCACATCAGCTGCTTCATCCTCCCGATCATCACCTTCAAGGCCCCGAAGTCTTTACGGCAGTTCCTCTTCTTTGTACCTGGGTAGTTCTCCTTACTCCACTTATGGAGGGACAACTTCAGGGTATGGAGGTATCACTCTCCCAGGTGGAAGCTCCATTCTATCTTCCTCCCTTTCCTCCTCCCCTCTTTCTTCATCCCTAGGCACCCACCACAGCCTCAGCCTAGGTCATCACAATCTCGCCTCGTCTCCTTTATCCTCGTATTCGTCGTCCTCCCCCTACACCAGTCCTCTGCGTTCGTCCTCTTCCAGACCCTCCTCCCCCGCCTCCCGCTCCTCTTCCAGATCGAACAGTTTCAATCGGCATCATGGTCGGTCTCCTTTGAGAGCTTCCACCTCCACCTCTAATCTCACCTCTCGCTCCAATTCGGTTACCTCTCTCGCGTCCAGCGTTCACAGCAATGCCTCAGAAGGATATGTTGTAAGTCACCCACTGTTGATTCACTTGTTTTGTACTAAATTGTAATCTATATTCGTCATTATGGAATATGCATTAAAAATATAATAGACATCCTTATACTTTATTCACTTCATATTACAGTTCATACAAAAAATACATAGAAAAGAAAAGTCAAACTGGGCATTCCCTCATTTGCCTAAGCCCTGTGAGGAAATAGCTCGTCCGATCATTAATATTAATAACGCTATATAGCATCTTTAAATTGTCAGAAACAGCTGATTGATGTACGCTCGTTTACTAACGTTAAATCAGCTGTTCTCTGACAAGTTAAATGGATCCTGCTATATAGTAAGTTATAAATCTTGTTGAAATTGACAAATGGAAAGGTTCCTCAGGATCAACATTTATTCTACTATAGTTTGTGGTAAACAGTTGTTTTTACTTGATTACTCTGTGACTTGTATGAGATTACGTTAAACCTTGGCCTCCACTCACGATTTCTAGTCGCAAGATTTTTCTGTCGTAAAAATAGAAATCATTACTTGTAGTTCAAGTTAAACCCATGATTTTTCAGTTGCATCACAGCTCCTTCAAACTAAAGTAGCTAAAAATAAAAGTTGTAAAAATAGAAATCATTGCTTGTTAAAGTTAACTCCATGATTTTTCAGACGCATGTGGCTTCATTCAATGTACAGTAGTAAAATAGTGGCAATGAGTTCGAATTTTAAATCGAAAGCAGGGTCTAATGGTTTGAAATATTATGTTTACTGTCACTGATGTCTTTTATAAGCAAAATAAACTAATTATGTACATGTTTTTCAATTTATTGGTTTGTTGATGTCCATAGATTGATTATTCGTGGCTTGAGTTGTATAAAGCAGATTTCAACTTCTTAGTGTGATCTAAAGTGACGAAAAAATCGTTGATGGCTAAACTTTTAATTTCTTTAGTTAATAGATTGGTTTTTTAATGTTGTTTAAATAATTTTATTCCTTATACAAAAAGTTATTGTTATAATAGTTGTTTAATTTTTCACTCTCCACTTCTTGTATTTGTTTTGAAGTCTGTTCTTTAAACATTACTATTCTGTATCATCATTTCAATGTTTTTCCAAAATAATTTACTGTGAAACATGTAAAAATAACCATTTAACTACAGTAGATGGTGTTCTTTCCTTGTTCGGTTTGTGATCTATGTAGTACATATATGTCTATGTTGAACTTGGTAAACGACTGTTTTCAATTCATCACTTTTAAAATATGTATGAAATATTATAGGTAAAATAATTTTATATTTCTGTTGCAGAGTGGAGAAGAAAAATCTCAAAGGTTGAACTCAACATCGTCAGATGGAGAAAAGCCTGCCACTGAGAATGGAGAACTTGATTACAAAAAGGTATGTTGTATTTGTCGAAAAAATATCATTGAAAATTCTCAAAATCTAAAAATTCACATTATTTATTCCATTCTAATAATAGTGTGGATTTAGTAATAGTAATTACAGATTCAGATTAGTAATTAGCGTGGACATGGTAATATTATTACCAAGTAATATTGGTTTTGAGGTATTAAAGCTCACTATTGAAGACTTCTGTTTTTTATGAACTTTTAGTGTAAGCCTCTATTCCAATGCAATATTTTCATGATTCGTAATTATCATTATTCATGATTATTAGCAATATTCACGATTTCACGATTTTTTAGTTTATTCATTTATTTCTTTGTCCAAGATCCAAAACAGAAAATGTTTGAAAATTCTCAAAATCTAAAAATTCACATTATTATTACTTTCTAATAATAGTGTATTACGAAGAAAGTAGAGGTGCTGGAAATGACATTATCTATAATGAAATACAGTATGTTGTCGATTTCTGCTTATTTTTCCACCCATTTTTTCCAATTTTAAAATATTAATATAACTAACATGCAAATAGTATTCTAATTTTCACATCTGGGACATGTTTCATAAAAATTAGAAGTCACGTATTACAGGAAAAATGCGAATGTACACTAGACTTTCAAGTTAACTGCACAGTTGGAAGCAGTCCTATCCATGTTTAGAGTGTATCTACCTATTTTCCTACATTACAGGACATCTAAAGAAACTCCAGTAATTTTTCTACTCCAGAATATTAGTATCAGTGACCTGTTCCTATTTAAATCCACTTGTATTCATGTTGTGTGCAATATAAATCTACTTTACATCAAATTACAAATCATAATTTTTGTAACCATTATAACAAAGCGGAAAATTCAACAATTCACTTACACAAGTTTCGCTCCAAACAGTTGAGTTATTCAAAATAGAATATTGGACCAATAAAACCTTTGAAATGCTGATGTGAATGCTCTAGCTTTAGACCGTTCTCGATTGGCTTAAATCCAGAATTTAGTACTCAGCTCGCGAATAAACTTTGTTTATAAGTTGAAATCTATTAAAACTTGTGTTTATAGACAATTGAAATGGATTTGAATTGAATTAACACTGTAAACAAGCATTTGTAGTTCATTATAGCTGTAATTTGAAATCCCCCAACAGTCATCAACTTCAGTGCCCTTTAATTTGTTCTAGTTTATTTGATTTTTTTAATCTTGATGATAAAAGGAGAGTTTCAAATCTAATGAAATGAAATAATTATGCTCTTGACATGTTTAACTTAATTTTAATCTTATCAGTTATTCAATTTCTTTGAAGTGTTGAGAGTAATAAGCTTTAATTTTTTCAGTTGTATGAAGAATCAATTCTCGAAGTAGAGAGGTTAAAAGAAAAATTACGAAAGACTGAAGGAGATCTGCAAGATGTCAAATCGCGGTTGGAAAACACCACTAATAATGTGAGTAGTACTTACTGTATTTCGATAATTGTTGGGTTTAGAGGGGGGTTTTAATTAATTAGGAATATAACTCACAGTCTTTATCCATAGAAACAAATCTGACTGTTTTGTCAATGTAAACGTTTTTGTTACTTCATTTATTGACAATATAAATTTTGACGAAGCTACTATTTTTCAAGAGTAATGTAATATTCAAATTAAGAAGAAATATGATAATAAAGCGTGAATGATGTGTGAATTTGTGTGTGAATGTAGCAATTAGAAAAAAATTCACTCCTACTTGCGTGCAAATTGTTATAGTTTAGCAAGTAGTACTTTTTTGGTTTTAGGTTTTTATGTACTTTTTTGTTATACAGTATTAGGTTGGTTATTATGAGGCAGTTGTTGTTGATAAAATTATTTTGGTGCTTTATTATTGCTGTAACCAACAAAATTGTTTCATTCTCTGAAATCTATCTACACATTATCTAAATTGCTGTTTCAGTAAAGCAGACTGATACAATTATCACTGTTCTTTCTAAACTAATTATTATTATGATGCATGAAGTTTGTTACACCTTTCATTAGGTTTTGGGCTATTTTTCTAATCTATCTTCTTATTTACAGTCGACTAAATCGTCTCTTTCCGAAATGGAGAAAAGAGAGAGGCGAGCAATGGAGAGAAAGCTCTCAGAAATGGAGGAGGAATTGAAGGTGAGCTCATTTAATTCAATTAGTAGAATGAGTTGAAAAATAATTCAATAGATTTCATTTTCTTAGGTGGCGGGATTTTCAAGAATGTTATTTGGTAACGGAAGTTTGATGATTTATTAATTACATTTCGAATAGTTCAAATCATCCAATCACTCGCTCTTCAGGTTTCAAGAAATAATTTTTGTAAAATAATGGGGATTTAAATTATCATATTTTTTTAGATACCTTGGGTTTTACTGGATTACTACTTGGATATTAGTGTTCCCTAGTACACAAAGTATCTAAGTTTTAAATTTTCTATGTAATAATGAAAAATGATCGAAATTTAATTTATTTTTGAATTTGTGAGCTTCTCTGTTTATCCTGTTAATTTAACTGTAAATTATTGTTATTCAAAAATAAATTTAATGGCTTGTGACCCACGGATAAAATTAGCCCAAACTTTGAGATAGATAGATCATATTCAAATAGGTAATAAATTCTAATAATAGATGAAATTGCAGTAATTACTTTCAATTGCAATACTAAAAGACAACTAATTTATTTCTCAATTAAATATGTCTAAAATTAAAGTTGGGACACAGTTTTTCTTACTTAGTTTATTTGTTCGAATGTTAATGTTTAGCTCGGCTTTTGCGCTGCAGAAAAAAATATATAAACCCCATTTTATTTGTTTTCGGTATAATTTTCTTGCTTGATACGAATTCAGTGCCAGATTTAAGTTGAATATTAGTCTCAAACACTTTGGCGGCTTGTAGAATGCAATAGCCTATTTATTTGTGATGGTCTTTGAAAATAAGTGGCGGTGTTATGAATAGGTAATAAAGAATTATAAATGTAAATGTAGGCAACGAATAATATTTTTGCAAACTCATGGAAAATGAAATTATTCCAGTTTCAAAGTAAATCATCTAAGTGTTAGAAATAGAAAAGTAGTATATTTAATGACAATCTAAATTTTATTCTTTATTCAATTAATATAAAACGTGAAAGGGAAGTGTTCATCAATTCTCTTAGTTGTTAAGAAACTGCAGCATTACTACTTTACACCATTGTTAAGCATACTATTTAAAGCATTGTTAAGTTGAATTTCCACTTGAAAAAGGCTTCTCTCTTCATAAAAAAGACCAAAAGTGATGAAAATCAGATTGAATTGCTGAAGAAACAACAAATTATTCTTTAAATAGTGTTGAAATCCAGTATTGAATATTTTTCTGTTATTATCAATTCCAAGCCGAACAACTTAAGGGAAGCCGAAAATGTTATAAATTCAATATTTGTCGATCATAGTCCCCATAACTATATGGCCTGTTTGAACAAAGTTATACTGTAGTTCTCCCTGCCAATAAAAGCCACCAGAAAATTGTCCCAAAAGTATTCCTAATCTAGCCTACACTCCTGTAAGATTCTGTAAGATTGTCCGATAAATAGAAGGAACATTTTATTAATTATCATTAATAAACAATTGATTCAAAATGTACTATGTTTAAAATTGGAAAAACATTAATTCATAAGCAAAAAATTGAATAGTTGACAAGATTGTAATGAGGAAATAATCAAATTGGAAAACATTAATTCATAAGCAAAAAATTGAATAGTTGACAAGATTGCAATGAGGAAATTATCAAATTAGACAAGATTTAAATAAATGAATTATCAATCTAAAATAGAATAATCAAATTTTGAACAAAGTTTAAAATGAGGAAAATATCTATTCATGGACTGAAACATGACGTAAGCAAAAGGCAACTTATAAAAAAATTGGACTAGTTTGAAATGAGGGGAGTAGGTTGTCTATTTTGTAGCCATTAACATGTATTGAACAATTTTTATATGAGGAAATTACTCAATTATAAAGAAAAGGCTACTACATATTGGACAAGTTGTGAATGAGAGAATTCCTATTATTATTGAAGAAAGGGAGAAATCTTTTAATAAAGTTCTCTCATCATCACCCCTCTCATTACCCACGCACAAGCCGAGAGCTCATGTGGGCATCACCCTCAGAAAAACAGTCAGGATAATCTTCGGGGCAAGAGATAGAAAATTGAGGCTTCTGGTGTTCAACCTTCAAACGCCCTTGCACAATATCTCAAAGTATTGGCCGTAAAAGAAAGTAGGATCGAAAGAGAAGCGCCGGTGTATTTAGGTAGATCAGTGTAATAGATTTGTTACGTTTGCAGCTGTTTCAAAAGCTGAAAGCAGAAAACGAAAGATTGCGAGCTGAAAACCGTGCCTTGACGCGTGTTGTGTCAAAACTGACTGCATCAGTCAATGCGGCCACTAATAAATAGGTAAAAGAAAGAGGCAGACGTTTGGCATGGAACGCTCGCATTTTTTTGAAGTTTGTAACCTCTACTCAGTTTGTTCTCATTCTTCTTGTTTTTCTTGTTCTCCTATTAGCGCACTTGTCTCAGAATAGTGGCACTAATCTAATTACATTGTTGTGTCTTCGTTTAACTTATAATGAATTTTATTCGTTGCTTTTCTATCAGTGCTCCTCCATTGAACCGCAGCTTCAAAACAAGTCTCTAACTTTACGCTGCTACTGCTACAAGAGTGGTTCATTACATCCTTCAATCATTTTTACTTTTAGCTTTTCCAATAATTGTTCGTCTACAACTATTGGCATGATTCTTTTACATTTTGATGTTATTTTATATTTGTGTTGGTTTTGCTTAGTTGTTGTGTTTCCATTTTTGTAGTAGATGAATAATTCATGTCTACCATACCTTATTCACTATTCTATCACAGTGACATAATATGAGTTTTGAAAATTACTTATCAATAATTTCTATTGCTATTATATTCTCCTTCCTAGAAAAACTGCTGCACCAGCTTTTACTAAACTCGAGAAATAATACTTTATTTAAACTAAATAAATACAACTTGAATAAGGGTAATGTTTTTTCTGTATTTTAAAAACATCTTTTGTTGAGGATACTGGAATCTAGAATATTGAAGATACTTCTTGGGGTTCGTTCTGGATATCATGAAACTTCTACTCGTTTATCAATACTCTTCTCGTTAAAAATAATTTTTTACACCGACTTTGAAAAACTTTAGTAGAAAACAACTCGACTTACATCGTAGTGACGATCGTTTCGTCCTGGTGTTGGACTTTTTC
This sequence comes from Laodelphax striatellus, assembly GCA_017141395.1. Taxonomy (NCBI): domain Eukaryota; kingdom Metazoa; phylum Arthropoda; class Insecta; order Hemiptera; family Delphacidae; genus Laodelphax; species Laodelphax striatellus. Next base: position 10,503,274 of record CM029535.1, on the reverse strand, counting down.
AGACTGAGGAGCAGTTACTAATTCTCTTGTTTTCTACTTTAAAGTTTTTTAAAGTCAGTGTAATTTCATCAGTAGAAAAAAGAATGGATATACAACACAAGACATTTTTAGTAAAAATTGTCCTTGAAAAATCGTCACATAGGATCCTAAATATATTGTGATTTTTTAACCTGATTATAGATTGTTGAGTTTTAATTTGAATTGGAAAACCTGATTTGAAATTCTATTTCCAGAATGGGTGTGACTAAATTTAAAAAAGTTGCGTAATTTTCTTAGTAGTTTAAATTTCGCCAATCTTATGCTTTTAATGCCCTACTCTTGATGATGATAATAATAAAATAAATAATAATTATCTCCCTGCTTATGCTTTTTTCATCCCAAAATACAACTGAACTCTTCTAGCTTGAATGAGATTGTATTTCTTGAGTGGTTTCATTTTTAATCAAAATACTGGAAATTTTTATTCGTGAGCTTACTCATAAATGATACATTCCATACTAACTAAATAAATAATGAAAAATAAGCATTATCAAATAGATTTAAATTGAATAAAATTTATTTTGATTTAAATTAACTTATCTTGATGTTTATTGACCATTCTCTTTTAATGCATACTTTTATATTAAATACTTTATACACTAAAAGAAGATATGTTTGATACTTGTAATTGAAACTGATTTATTATTAAGAATTATCTGAATTATTTTCTATAGCCAGTGACAATTTATAATATTGATGGATATCAATCCATTATTCATTCTATAATTTGTGTTTTTTCAACCATATAACGTTGATCAATCTTTGCCTTTCAAGTCCATATACTATAGCATAGTCCATAGAACATCGATTACCAGGATAATGAAAAACTCTACATTTATTGTTGTAGGAAATGTTTGTCTTTCTGTGTCATTTTCTTCCCAGTTTTACTGTCTGATGTCCATATATCTATATTAATAAAAGAGAGTTGGTGTCTGTACGCTCGCTTATAACTCGAGAACGGCTGAACCGATTTAGATGATTTTGGATTAGTTTGAATTGTTGAAGCACTGGTTAACATAATATGTATTAAAATATAAGAGAATCCTTTATAATTAATAAATAATTAGTACATTAATGACCTAACCTATCAAACATTTCACAGACGTACGTTTTGAAATTGCCGGCTACCGAAGAACGGAAAGATGGAAAGACGGAAAGATCGTGATTCAAGACCAGAATAATTAGCAATGTTATCTCAAGCCTCCGTGGCTCAGTGGACAGCGTTTCGGCCTAGCGACCTAGAGTTTGGGAGTTCGATCCCCGCCCCGAACCATTTTTTTTGCACTAGGTTTTCTGCTCTAATTTATTATTTTTTACGCTAGAATCATCAATTAAGAATGAGTTATCGTTCGTATAATACATGTTCTATCGTTTCAAATAATAAAATTGAAGAATAAACGGAAAAAATAAATTAAAAAAAAATTAAAAAGAAATAAATAAATGAAAAAAAAATACAAAATAGAAGAAATTAAAAAAAATAAATAATTGGTGGGAAGAGGGGTTTGACATGAAGAGGGATATGTTTGGGTGACATTTTTTGGGGGGGGAATGAAAGGGAGACATTTGTGGGGTGAAGAGGGGGGACATTTGGAGGGGGGGGGGGGGTAAGAGTGCGATACGAAGTTCGCCGGGACAGCTTGTAATTCTATAAATTATTTTAAATAATTATTATGATTAAATTACCTAAATTATTATAGGTTGATGTTCTTGTTGGTGTTTTTCAATTAAAAGAGGTACAGTAATATTCATTCAATTTGACGCTCGGTATTAGATAGATAGATGGAGAGGTATTAATTCTTTGCCATCGTACTCTACCGACATCAGCAACGTCAAGAAATAATATCTCTCTATCGATCTACCTATCAAATTAAATGAATCTGACTACAAATTATATGAATAATCATGTCGTTTTCAACAAGACTAGCTAAATATGAACAATAAGTGAATGTTAAATTTGTTGTTTGTGTGCTTTCAGCAACTGATCCAGTTGAGGAGCGACAACCAAAAGCTGAAGGACGAGAACGGAGCGCTGATAAGGGTGATAAGCAAGCTCTCCAAATGACCCCACATCGTTCACCTGTCGTCAATATTATTATTAATGTAATATATATTCATTTTTGTCATCGTTGTCACTTTTGTTGAAAATAATATTGGTATTTATTTTAATTATTCATCCCCATCCCATTTTAGACACTTCATCCTTGTATCAATACAACATCTACCATAATATCTATCATCATTCATAATGTATTCACATCTATAGTTAGCCTGTAATTATTTTTATGTTGCTTATCATTATTAGTTGATTGTTATTATTATCTTTCTGTTGATTTTTCGTAGTGGTTCCCTATTGCCGGAACTGTCGGGTACATGAGGTGTACAAAAGTTAGTAAATATGTGTATAAACGAATCTTATGACTATTCTCTTCTCTATTCAATAATATTATTCTGTTAGCGATTACTGCATTAATTTTGTTTATATTTTATTATAAGTGTTTGTTGTCGATCGTAAAAATATTTGTTTATGAACTTTTTATATAAATATAACTATCTTTTTGACAATATAAATTTGAAATGAATAATGAAATAAAACTAGTCAAGCTTTATTTTGATAAATGATTTTCATTTCAGAGATACCTGTTGTATTTAGTAACCTAAGAACTTCATCTACTACAAGGGTGTCGGGTTTTCACATTGTTGAATGACCCCTGAAATGAATAATTTCTATCCGTAAAATGAAGGTAATAAGCGGCTCAATATTGAAATAATGTGGGTTTCTTTAATGTTCAAAGCTATTAGCAATCGTTATAATCTATCTTGTAGAATGTAGAAACTAGCCTTGGTTGAAAATAGATTAAATAATTATTGAATTCCACTTCATGAACCCTTTCAGTTTATATTTCTATGGACATATGAAAGGCTCAATTACTAGGAAAGTTTAATTCTTATGAATTGATTGCTCATGAACTAATTTTATAGAGGCGTATATGTTTTATTTACTAGAAATTCGTATCCATGTTCATGTAGTGGAATTCAATGTTATCTCAATTATTTTCAACTATCAAGTACGGTAATGGGGATCAGATTAGATTAGTATTGTTGTGATATGGTATTATAATAATTCAGTGTTTTATACAATTATTTATCTTCTATGAATTTTAACTTACAAAGTAGAATATAGCTTGGGGTCCGTATTCTTTAATGTAGTCTGATTGAAATATAGCAAAATGTGGGGCTTATTTACTGAAAATGATTGCTGATGACTAAGGTGTGGTAATTGTAGAAGTATTTGTTCATTTTTTCACTTGAAATATCTAATTCCTCTCATTAACGAAGCACAGGCTAGAGCTTATGTGGTCCATCAACTTCCCGTAACATATAACACACATGCTTAGACCTGGCGTGGAAACCACCCTTGGCAAAAACATCACCTATAATATTATCGCATAATTGTTATTATAATGTTCTTGTGTAAACAATACTTTCTCCGCAGAGTTTGCCACATAACATTACACACACAAGCTTAGACCTGATGTGTTTTCACCCTTGGCAAAAACATCACTCATAGCATTTATCTCATAATTATTACTATTGTGTTTTCATTATTGTCAAGACAACTTGTCTAAACAGTACATTCTCCACAGAGTTTGCCACAACCTGTCTCCCCTAAATTACACAATCTTTCATCCCTTTCCCTCATCAATCAATGATTAATCAATCAACCTATTAATCATCATTCATCAACCTATTAATAAACATTTAGCTGGGTTGAACTGGGTTCGACTACCTGTTGTGTCATCTCTAGTCAGCCTTCTAACTTGAATAAATTGAAGAAGTTTTCAATGTAAGTAATTTATTGAATATGGTCGAACATCATTTTCTTGTTCATTTTACTTGTGCAAAGTCTTGCTAATTTTTACTATAGTAGCGGCCTCGAAATTAACGGCTGAGAGACTTTGCGCTGTTGTCAGATACGAAACCGGTAAAGCGAGGGAAAGTCTTAATTTACTTGCTCTCCATCACAAATTGGCAACATTGAGCTTCCAGAGCTGCCTATTCTGAGCGTCGGAGTCGATTCCCCTGCATGATTTGAGTAGTCAGCTGGCAAGACGCGACAACAGCTCAAAATGTCTCAGCCACCTTATTTCATGGCCTCTACTATAGTGTTAGACACGAGTCGAACAAGCTTGTCATTTTCCTCATTTTCATTAGTACCTTATTTATAGAGTCTATTATTTAAATTATGTGATGAATATCATTCTTGGCATTAAGAGGAACGCCAAGTATTATTGCGAATATATTGTGCCACAATAATATACTAATTTTACAATTAGTCAAAATTTTAACTAATCCGTTCTTGTAAAATAGGCGTTCTTGGAATGGATTCAATTTTCAAAATGGTGAATTTATCTGAATTGAGAGATTTGAATTTTGTTACTCTACACTCAATTTCTTTCTGTTTTCTGAACAATTGCCACTTCTCTCCATTTTCCACTCCGTAATTGCAACTTGCAAATTTTAGCTTGAAGAGAGTGGCCATAGCCGAGTGTGTTAAGTGCTGGCTTTGTAACCTAGAGGTCCCGGGTTCAAACCCCGGTCAGACCGTGAGATTTTAGCTCGAGCCACACCTCGTGTTTCGGAGGACACGCTAAACCGTCGGTCCCGGCTGCCTAAAATCAGTCGTTAAGTCACGTTAGAGACCCTGAACTGATCAGGAGTGACCTGAAAACTCTGACACCAGATCTGAGCCAGCCAGGTTACACGGAATTATTATTATTAGCTTGGAAATCTTGGAATAGAAATATTATTCTCGTTTGTGTGCCAGCTTATTATTGGCACAACAATACACTATATTTCAATTAAAATTGAAAGAATCATTTGGAAAAATGCGATAGACGCCTCCAATTGTTTGACGCAAATCTCCAATACAGCTTCGGACTTTGCTCCAGGCTTCACACTCCCAAAAACTTTACAATTTGCTGCCATTGAGTTCATTGAACATGGAATATTATATTTCTCCCATGGCTGTCACTATAAATATTGATACGTTTACTGGATGACTTCACGCGCGAATTCACTTTCTTCACTGCACTCAAAGGTATTTTTCTCTAGTATTTTTTCTACCACATTCAATGGGATTATGATTACTATCATCATCATTGGTTCTAATAAACTCCGACAATTCTTCATACTTCTCTTTCCATCTCTTCGCCTCCTCACTAAACAAGAGATTTTTGTGTTGTAATACCTTGTCAACCTCCAAAGTTTCAATTGATGTGGACTTTGCTTTGATTTCTTATGTGAGATTTAGATTATGATCGTCGAATTTCAGAGTAATCGATTTAATGTGTTTTTTTGTGGTACGACTTCGTCATCCAGAAAAACAATGCTCGCCTTCAACTCTTGCGTGAATGAAATTAGATCATCCCTTTGTTGGAGCAATTCTACAGTGCGAATACTATCTGAATTGGTTCTAGATATTACGGCTCTAGGGCTGGGAGTATTCACTCCAACATCACTCTCAGTAGTGAGTAAAGAGTAGACAAACATCTCAGAGTTTAAAAAGTAGATAGAGGTTCATCAACATGAACAGAAACAGAAATAGAAAGTGAACTTTCATTATAGCACAGCATGGAATCCACAAGTTAGCAAGAAAGGTGGTTCATTTCATTTTGACAGTTGTTATCAGGCGATTAGATAAGAAAAAACGTGGAAGCCACAAGTAGAAATTATATAAGCCTAAACATTAAAATATCAGCGTCTGATAGTTTTATCAAGTCGTTTAATATTCATACAATATTATTGTCTCTTGAGTGTTTGATTCACTTATTCCAAGGCCACATTACAAAGAGCTTCGCTTCGTGCTAAGAGCCAAGTTACTCGCATAGTGACTGATCCTAGTGAACAAACGCATTGCGTACTATTGCAGATGGCCACACTACGAGCGACGTGCTAAGGTAGGAGCTTCGTTAAGGATCATTCACTATGCGAGTCACTTGGCTCTTAGCACGAAATTACATAGTTGAGAGAGCCGACAGAAGGAAATATTGAAGTCAGATGTCTGTATACATGTAGAGACTCCCAGGGACCTGTTTCCTAGTCCTATAGCTCCTAAGTCCTATAATACAAGGAAAAGGTACACACTCACACCAGAGATCAATTTCACAACGTCTACCATGTAATAAACTTTGAAGTCTAGTGTGTTTTTGCCTTTTCCTGTTTAACAGAACCTATAAAATTTTATGAAATAAGCACCTATAGTTTATTTGTTCAAATTCTGGAAATAGTGAACTCTGTTAGTTTGTTGGATAGTAAACCAATGCAGTTTTCAACACAAACTTGAAAACTTTTTGGAATTGCTCTTCGATTTGATTAAGGACATTAAGGTAATATCGTGAACTTGGATATCATTCATTTTATTCATTCAGGGGCCTGTGGTACAGGAAAGAGGCAAATTCACACTGAGTTGGTAAGTTTATTATATAAATTTCTTGCTATTCTAGTGTGTTCCTGTTGTAGAGGACTTCTTATTATATTTTTTGTTGAACAGACTTCAATTAAATGGTCGAATGTATTCGACCATAGTGTGGTACTACTGATAAAAGAGATATCCACACTGTAATAGATGACTTCTGTGATCGAAGAAATTGATAATGTAAAGACTGGAATACAAAGATTCAAGTCAGATTCTTGCTATGCCGAGACTTTTTTTAATGTTTATCATACTCTGTCTGCTGTCTCCTTTTGTCGGATTTGTTGTAAAGAATTGGTAGAGTTGAAAAAACCTGGAATTAGGGCCCAGCAAATATAGAAATTTTTACATATTGATCACACTTATTGCTGTACAAATTTAGTGACAGGAAATTCCCGAAGTAAATCAATGTTGAATTGAAGATAAAGGTGAATGATGAATAGATTTTTATTATATATCCATCTTGATATTCTTGATACCAAAGAAGCACAATACAATAGCTAATCAATAATACAACTATCCATCAAATACCATAATAATATAAATAGCCCTTCGCTTAATCATACACGGTACAATATAGCTACCACTAAATAGGAAATGCCAATGTATCATCCTGCCATAATGTGACAATTTTTTTTGTGTAAACACATACATTTTTTTCTGCTGACCACATAAGCTCTCAGCTTGTGTGTGGGTAATGATGATGAGAGATGCGAGGTCCTACAGCTTTTGGTGGGCTTCGAACCACCGAGAAGCGATTTTGATTCTCATAAATGAATTACATCAGGGGGGAAATGCCTGAAATGGTCACCCTTACAATGGGAATAACAGGTGCAAGTCTCTTATCTAATCTTGCGATTAGACACTGGCACGACCACAAAGCCAATCGCTTCAACATTATTAATACAGTATAACATTATTATAATCGCTAAACATTATCAAAATGTTTAGGTCTATATATTTTTTATGTTGTGGCCGTCATGTGTAGAGCAGAGCTTAAATTAAATTTTGTTTCTTTGTTTGATTTGGGCTGATTGCTGACTACCCTTGCATTTCATGACAATTTTACTGGGCTATGATTACTATTGTAAATATTTAAAGTGAAGAAATCATTTTCAAATAATCAATTCATTCTATTTTGAAGTGAAGAAATCATTTTCAAATAATCTATTCATTCTATTGTCTCCGATTATCTGCCTACAACACTGGAAAACCTGATAATTTGAAAATCACGCCAACTACTTAGTTTCGAACAAGTAGCGCTAGTGTAGTGTTGCATAGCTCGCCATGCCATCTGGTGAGGAATGACGACAACATTCGTTTGTAACCGATCAGACAGAATCAGAATTCAGCAGTTGAATTTCGTAATGGCGGCACGTCAAGTCGGTAGTGTGTGTCAGTGATGTTTGTGAAGTGTTATCTTCGAATTTCCAACTGAAATAACGGTGTTTAGTGTTATCATTCAGTGTGTTTTATGGTGATAATTTACTACTTAATTGGATTATAATTCTGTGGAAGGTGTTTGGAATAGAATAACTTCTTTTGAATCTCAGGTTAGTTCAATGTACCTTTGAATATTTTGTTAAGTCTAGATTTTATCATTCAAATTCACCGTAGATTTTTTGAAATTATCAAAATTATGATATCTCTTACATAATTTAATCATTTCATAATGCTGGGGTCTTATTTTTTAGGAGAATGGTTGATAACATCAATGGTTAGTCACTCGATCCAAACGATTGTTTACCTTTTCAACCGACAATGTTCATCATGTTCAAACTTGTCAATGTTGATCGTGCTTTTGGTCAGCGTGTTGCAATGGACGAAATGACTATTCTGTCCAGTCCCTGGGTGTTTGGGGGCTTCAAAATGTCAGAATCCACAATGTTATGATTAATATCTGTGAAAAAAACAAATAATTAATGATTACCGGGGCTTAAAAAATCTATCAGGGGTACTGATAACTTAAATTTATCTAATTTATGAGAATAAAATGATTGGCTGGTTTGAAAGTTTTACAATGTTTTTACTAATATATTGAATGATTTACAATTTATTCTAGTTGATTATGTTGTTATGGGAACATTAACTGCTTTACTGGATTAGATAATAATCCAGTAACTTCCGTATCAGATTAATTATGCCCTGTTATGCTCCATTATTAATCTTCTTATCTTTGGAGTCGTGTAGTTGTTGGTTCTGGATTTCTCATGTGTTTATAATTTTAACTCTTACCTCAAGTTTTTTAATTTTCTAATAAGAAACAATAAAATCCTTTTACTTCGATGTAAAAAGATAATTTTGGTAGTATTTTTATCTTATTAATTAATGTTTATTAATAATTATTGTGTTTATCCAAACTGTCCCTGATATGCCTTAAGCACTCAAGGGACCATAAATTTTATAAATAAATAAACTACTTCTGGCCCCAAATATCAAACACTGGGCTACAGAAACAAAAAAATGAGCCGGTCTCTCTACTCCACGCAGGTTCGAACCACGACTGAAGAACAAAACAGATGATTAATTGAAGAAAGCGAAAATATCGATATGACCGCTCGATGAGAAATCAATTGAATAATCGATTATTGACATAATCGCTCTATTTCGCCACCAGAAGGCAGCACTTGACGGAGCCACAATTGAATCACCCGCGATAATACAAATGTTTAACTCAGATGGAGAATGCAATGCCAAGTGGCCAAAACATTTATATTTTATTATTTATCATATCTTTCATATGGGGAATAGAACATTCATTTAGTTCATTGTACAATCGTTAGCACTTGAATGAATAAATAAAAAGAAGAAATTCCATCTCTCAATGAAAATCTTTTCACATGAAGGTGTGAGGTGATGTAGAGCTTAGGACACTGAACCCATTATTTGCCAAACTGTTCCAAATACTGCTTCGGATTGTAACTGCAGTCTTTGCTACTGAATCAAGTAGTAAGAGAGCAAGTAAGTAAATCCTATTCTTCCTTACAATCACTGTGTCTCTCTTCCTCCCATTTCTGTTACATTTCTCTCTACTGTATCCACTGTTTGGCATGGTTGCATTCTTCAAAACGAGTAATGGGTTTTCGGATCTGTTCTTTATCGAACATAACGACTCTGGAGAGGGAGAGAAGAAGAGATCAAACGCTGCGGCAAAATTGCAGATTACTGGATACGTGGTTTGCGAATCCTTTTCCTCTTTTCTATCCTATATCTTCTTTTCTTCCTTGCTCAGACGCTGTTGGATGATTGGTTGTCGTCGTCTGCTTTTTGGATCATTGCCACACTTCATCCACTCTCTTCTCATCTGTTTTTCTGTTTCAATCACCACCCAGTTCCAGTGTTGTGCGAATAATAATATCTCTTCAGAGCCAAATACTGACTAGTCTAGTGTCCTTGGCCCCGAGGATTCCAGTCTTTATGCACAATTAGACACTTGTGAATTACAGAATGGGTTTATTAGAGAAAATTATCTTGAGAAACTTCGTGTTATTGTAATTCAACGATAATGGTCTCAACACAATGAGATGTTTATCAAATAAAATTAAATGAATGAACTTCAAGTCTTGGGCAAGATTTTTAGGTATTGAAAGCGATTTGACATTACAATCTCTCTGTCCACACTTAGTCAATTTTGTGTGTTGCACAATATTTTAGCATATGCAGCTCACAAAAATCGACCATGTGTGGACATGAGGATTGAAATACTTATGAACTTGTCAAAGTTTGGACAAGCTAGATTTTTCAAGCTTCTTAAAATACGTTTTGAAACAATTTGGAATATAACTAGAAATATCTATTCAATGATAGATGTCCTTTGCATTTTCAAGTATGTACTGTATTTGAATTATTTTTTAGCTTTGTAAAGTGCCGTCATTTTACGGTGGTTCAACTTAATTTCCTTTCGTGCAGCAGGCCCTTAATGAGGTTTAACAAGTGCTTCAAGAAATAAATAAGTGATTCATCACAGCAAATGGTCACTTTTAGCTCTTGTTACACAAATAACTAATTCGCCAAGTACGGAAAATCAATTTTTAATTCAACAGGAGCGTTAAAATTTATGTTTAATACAGGCTTGTGGTAAGCGTATTCATGGAAATTAGCATTTGGAGCGACGTTTAATGTCATTCTTGTTTACGATCAGTGCTGAAATCGCTTCATTTGAAGCACCATCATGGGGTCAATATTTATTGCAAACATTTCCCCCGTTTAAATAGCGCCAGTGGACTGAACTTTATGAGCCGAAAAGTCCTTCCGAATTGATGATTGCGATCACGACAAACGTTTGCGCGTTTACTACTTTCATGTCAGAAAATTTGACGTCAAATGAAACTTTTTGACAGAGCAAAAATTCATTCAAGCGTTCTGCTAATCTCTCGTTTGAAAGGGAGCCTGTTTGTGGCTGATATGAGAATTAATTCCATGTTATGGGAAATTGAACAAGAATAATTTACTCATCTGTCAGTTCTCGGTTTAGATTTTGAATTTTGCAGCTTCATGGTGTAGGATTTTCAATCCAATGCCCTGAAGGCATGTTTGTTTGTACAGAAAATCAAATTCACTATGCACTTTGTAATGTTGCAGGCAACAGTTGTAAAAATGATATAGGCCTACCAATGTAGCAAAAAAGAAGTTATTTTATTGATGAGATTGTTGAATATTGGCCACATTTACTGAGATTATGAAGATTATTGATGCATTTTCCAGTTTTTTTATCTGTTTTAGGCATTTTTTATTATTAATTTAACACATTCTCATCACTCTGATGATCAAAATCTCCAAAATATTCAACAGCAAGCCAGTTTTAGTAGTATCACTATGATATCACAGAAAATGAAGAGGATTTGTTATCCACTGAAATCCGAAGAGTTTCTACTGTATTATCTGATGATATATAGTACTGGGTACTGTATGATACCATAGATAACAGATTAGAATATCTATGATGATATTCTCCTATCTCTTATCTATGATGATACAGAGTATACAGTATAATTTAGAGTAATACAGTTGAACAAGTACACTTGTAATACTTTTCTATAATGCACTCATATTTCGGTGCAGCGGTGTACCCCATGTGATAATGTAGTGCTTTTATAAATTTCTCTTGAATTAAGTGCTCTTGGAGTATCTTTTACAATTCCCAGAGGATAGAAGGACACTTGAAGAACATCATCAGTCTTCTACTTCTGTGAAGCACTCGATTAATAAATCGGTAAATTGAAACAATGGTGGAACATTCTCAGTGAGCAAGGACGGTGTTCCATTAACTTCTCATTTCTTTTTATTTCATTCTTCCTCTCATATTCCTTCTCTTTCTGTACTCTCATTCGTCTTCAGCGACGCATATTTATCTGTCAGAGTGGCTTTCACACTGCACTTAGTTCTTTTCTCGTTTGAAACGATGCCCACGGGAATCTCAATTGCCATCCTCCTTTCTGTCGTCTGTGAACGGTTGGTGTCTTGGGATTTATTTTGTCGATTCTACTTTATTTTTTTATTTTTCATGAAAACGTTCAATCATAGCAACATTTATTAGAGTAATATTTTCAGAATGGCGGCTGAATAGAGGGGATTCCACACTATGCTCATTTGATTCAGCCGCTATCCTAAAAATTTTACTCTACAATATGCGTTTACCTTCTACCAGCTTTTGAGATGTTTTGTTGTTGGTTTGCTTTTTCAAAGTTTTTTATCCCATTTTACCTAAAAACGTTCACAGTTCACTTATTATAACATGAAATAATACAGTATTTGGAACGGCCGTAGCCGTGGGTTTATCAATGGTTTGATAATCTAGAAGTCCCGGGTTCGAACCCCAATCTGAACAAAATATTTTTCTCGGTACACTTCCGTTTTCCGAAGGTCACGTTAGCTGTCTTAAAAGCACCCTTTTGATTACCCATGCACAAGCCTTAAGGCTCATGTGGGCATCATCCTCGGAAAAATCAATTGATGAACTCACCATAAGCTTATTATGGTGTTGGTTTTCTATTTTGAGAGATTTAGTTTCATTAACATTCGGAATATAATAAATAGATCCTCAATATCATTCAATCCAATTATTTACCACACCATAATAATAATAATACAAATAATGCTTTCATGTAACTGTCATTTAACATCTTCGGTTTCAAGAAAATCTCCAGAGAGAGAAAAACCTTTTTCATCATGAATCCCTTTAGGCTAAGGCCACATTACAAGGAGCTTCGCTTCGTGCTAAGAGCCAAGTGATTGATCCTAGTGAACAAACGCATTGCGTACTATTGCAGATGGCCACACTACGAGCGACGTGCTAAGGTAGCAGCTTCACTATGCGAGTCACTTGGCTCTTAGCACAAAGCGAAGCTCCTTGTAATGTGGCCTTAGCCTTAGTTACCATTCTACAGAGATTTTTTATAAAACCTGTCTCTCATAGATAGATTAGAATTTAATCTCTGAACTTTAATTTCAATTTGTTCAATAAATGCGAATGAGTAAAATATAGTATTGTCTGTTTATTTTATTTGTTGTACTCACATAAATGTGTAAGTTTATGATACCCTGTCTTCATAATGAAAGATGAAACAACATGCCTTGCCCAAAACTCATTCAATACCAAATTTAAATCACACAGTCTAGATGTTATGTTCGTAATCTGACAATTTTTCACTTATAACCTTCCCCATAAAATTATTATTGATTGATTAAAAAGCATCTCTAAGGGCCGGTTCATGAGCTCGGGATTTAGCTAAGTCCTAGACTAACCTGTCGAGACAAACGTTTGTCGATGCTACGGTAGCCACCCGTTTTAGTCTAGGACTTGGCTAAATCCCGAGCTCATGAACCGGCCCTAAATGGATTAAAAATTGAGCTTTTAAATCTATCACTATTCTCCTAGTTGTACATTACATGAACAAATATAATTTTGAATGAATCAATACTTTTGAGGTCTGTGGCAGAGTCTACGTAAGTTTCTAACTGTAAACCAATTCTCTTCCTCCATAATTCGCGACAGTGACATACTCAGAAATCGATATCTGGGAGACGTTGGCGGTATTCCAAGCTGTCTGTCGTTTGGTGCCCGAAGTATGAGCTAGGGAAGCATTAGCCACTTAGCTGCATACTAAGCTTGAATCTAACGAGGAAGTATGGTCTAGCTACTTGGGACACTTTAATTGCATTCAACCTGGCAAACTATGCATAAGTTATCAAAGATTCATGAGTTTGAAGTGCCGTGAGCCAAGGGTGGGGGAGAGGTTGTGGGAGGGGGGAGGTGAATTTTCCCACCACCGGTCGAGTGTGAGACCTGCAGTCTAGATGGAACATTTTTATGCTTTGAAAGTTTAGGTTGCTTACAGCTCTCCAAGTATGTTTTGAGCTTTTGTGTGTTGGCTTTGTCAACCTTTGACTTGGCAATATTGACCAGTTTCAGTGTCTGATATACCATAGTTTGAGGTAATGTCATGTAATTTAATATACTAATGTCTCTTCCTCTTCTAAATATAACAAAATTTCAATCAATCATGATTTCAATTAATCATGATTTTAAGTAAGATAAATTTGTTTGAAGGTATCGCATGAATTGAAATTATCATAAACTAAGTATTGACTGCACTAAATGATTGACTAAATGAAGATCACTAAAAACAAATTAATATTATTTCTATGGTTTTCCCAAAATTATTTTAATGGGCGATGAAACAGGATTTATTATAAGTACTGTATAATATCTATGTACGTATTTTTAATTAGATTCTGTAATTACTTGATTTTTTCTACTAAGTCACTGAAACCTAGCAGAGTGTAGTTGTAGTAAAATGAGTAGTATTGACTTCTCAGCAAAGGCTACATTCAAACCCTGCTTTTACCCTAAGTAGGTCGACGTAGCACTTCACTGTCCTCCCGCTCCCTCACCATGCAATTTTATCATGCTGCTCTGAAGATGAAACACGCTGCTTCTCGGCTCTATCAGCTGCTGAATCTCTGACAATTCCAGATCTTCTCTCTGAAGTATCATTCACGTCTTCCTGTGAGATAAAACCCTCTTTCGGTTCCTTTTAGTTCTTTCTATTACTTCGCTATCTTCTTCTTTCTTAGGTTGCTTCTTCCTATTCTTCTTCTAGTATTTCTTCTCAAGCTCCTCCTCTTCTTCTTGTTCTTCTTCTTAGTTTTCTTTTTCTTCTTTTTCTAAATCTTCTTCTTGTTCTTCTTTTATTTTTCTTCTTTCAGTTCTCCTTCTTCTTTTCTTTCTCCACATTTTCCCTCTCTTCCTCTACCTCCTTCTCCTGCTTCATCACAATTCTACTTCTACAAGCTCTCTTTTCCTAAGCTCTTCTCTCCCCCTTTTTCTTAATCTCAATATTCTACTTCTTCTTGTCCACTCTCTACTTTACTTTTTACATATTTTCTCTACTCATAATAATAACTAGCTTATTTGACAAAAGATGAATGTGTAACTTACAGTATAATCATAAATACCACTTACAATAAGTACAGTATACAGTTGTGTTTACCCAACAAGAATAACTTGAAGCATATCTCACTCTCACAATATTATACTTCTCTTCATCTTCTTCCCAATATTTCTTTCCCATTAATTTCTGGATTGGTCCAATTTATTACTTTATTTAGTGAAATTAATTTCTTAATAAATTTAAACCAGTATTTTTGCCCAACTATATAGGCTATTCAGTTTTAGCATAAAATTACCCATACAACTATTCTCTTCACTCATAATTCTCCCTTCTCAGAGATATCTACCTATCTTCATTCCTATCTCTATTTCCTGCACACACGTTTGTCCCTTCCCAATCTTTCCATTTCATTAGATATCTCTCTCTCTTTCTCTCTGGTTTCCCCCAGCTGAAGCATGCACTCGTAAGCGCACACCACACTGAGAGTTGTAGTATTGATTCAATCCAGTCCAGCTTTACTCACAACGTACCCTCTGTCCTGTAACCTGCTCCCTTCCTTCCATCCCGCAACTGCCTACCCCCCGTCCCCCCACCCTCACCAACCTTGTGTTTTATCACCAAGTCTGCTGACGGGGTCCGTCCGTTTGTAGAGAGAGATAGAGAGACAGTGGCAGAAACGAGTGCTGAAGTGCCAGCCTATGTAATGTAATTCTCTGCGTGTTTTCGTTATCATGGACCTACAGCGCTCCAGTTGAAATTGCACGACTAGAGTGGTGTCCACACACATAATCATTAGCATCAACCCCCATCATCATTATCATCATCAATCATAATGACAATCATCATCATCCATCATTATAATGATAATCATCATCAACAACAGCATTTAATACAAAATCATCAGCATCGTCATCATTAGCAGCTTACCATCATCCGCATCATCAACATTAGTAGCATATCATTATCAGCATCATCAAAATTATCAGAATCGTTCTAAAAGCAATTGACATCATCAGCATTATTATCACCGTTATCGAAGCTACATTGTTGCATGCTTGTTTATTATTGTGACTGCTAACTCTGGTTCAGCAGGTTTACTTGTGAACGGGAGGGGGAAGGGATGTTTTGTATATTTTATTAGTACAGTACTATGCGCAGAATATGGGATGAACTTTCAGTTTTGGATTTGAATTCGTAGAGTTGAGTGTGCGGTTGGACATCTCCATTTGAATAGATGTACTGTATTAAGTTTTGTAAGGAAACGTTTGTTGTTGTTGTTTAATTTAATATTACCAATAATAATTTCAGGAGATGCAATGCTATGAAATACTCAATTCAGAACTGGAATAGATTTAACAAAGATTATGTAACGATATCAATTTTTTTCAATGATCTCTACTCTCAAGCAAACAACTCTAAAATTGTTGAATTTTGGAAAGGAAATGTTAATATTATATGGATGCTGAAAAACACGAATTTATTTTGAAACAAATAAATTTGATGAAATATCCTTTATTAGGTCCAAAATGCAGTCTTCTTAACCACAAATGTGGAGATGTCAGAAGTTTATATCAAATAAATACAAACATATTGAAATTTACTTTGTAACGTGCTTCTGATTGCTTTATCTATTCAATCTTGTTATGTATTGATAAATATTTCTATTCAAAATGGTACAGTAGTGTAAACTGCATCACAGACTGGAGATATCAAGAACACAGACTAAATTTAGGATACTCAAAATTTAAATCCATATGAGTTTCTAGGTATTTATTCTATACATAAATCCTTCTCAAATACCATAAAAAATTATGAATTGAAAATAAATCAAATTGACATAAATTACTATATTTATTCCATAAATTAAACGTTTACTAATTCATAAAACCTGTAGAACATACGACATCAAATTGGAAAAGTAGAAAAGACATTGCTGAAAAGAAACTGGAGTACGTAATTTGTTACACCTGTCCAATTATCCAAGTGTCGTTTCATTAGATTTTCTCCACACGGAACCCGTTTAAAAATAACACGGAAACTGTGTGGAGTGCGGTATAGTAATACAGTTAACAAACTGGGAGCAGAGCAGACAGTTACGCCTTGTCTGACGGATCAGCGGGAGATTGTTTGCTGCTTTTTCCCACATCCGTCATTACCTACATTCTTTTAAAAACATAACAAAAACTGACTTTGGGAGAATATGAGGCGCTGTTAACAGTTAATAGTACAGAGAGTGTATAGCAAAAGTGTGGCCATTTGTGTGAAGCACTCCATAACAAACAGTATGTGGAGATAATTTTTTCTCGCCGCCGTCATACTTTTGCCAAATTTTTAAATTTTAATATGGGATTACAGGCAATCATGAACCCATTCGCTCGTTTGTCAAACTTATTTTAAGAGAAACAGCATAAAAAATAACTTTTCTAACATTAAAAATAGTCTTTCTACGCTTGGTATTGCTTTAAAAGCTTAAAATGATGAAAACTAATACTGGCAAAGGCAAAATGTAGGCTAGGTTAGAAGTGAATCACTTATCATAAGATATGATTTTCTTTTCATTCCAAAGCAAATCTTATGGGAATTGGCAAAAGTATGGTGGATTTGTCGTAGCTAACCAATCAAAAGTTTGACATTCAATGTCCACACTGTTACTATACATTCTCTGTAGTTAATAGTAGTGTAGTTTAGTTGAGCAAACGTCAAGTTATGTCAAAGTACAGTTTGTTCATTTTGCTGGGGCACATGAATTGACTATCAATAATTATTAGACTACATTACCTTGAAATTTACCTCATTGCAGCTTTGTAAAAAGTTTTAAGTCCATTCATTTTAGCGGGAGATATTCATTTTGATGCTGTATTGATATGACTTCGTCATTAAACTTATTTACTCAATCTTCCTGTTGTAGCCTACTCTCCTATTCAAAAGAATAAATAAATGGTGGATGTAATCTTATACATTTTTTAACATTGTAAAATGTTGTAATGTTGGTAATTCTTTGTCAATCCAGGTAGGCTACCATAGCAAAATTAACCAGATTCACCTGAAAACTATCTCTGACTAGATCTGGCCATCTTAGCATCGACAACCGTTAGCCTCGACACTATGAACTAAGGGCTCTATGCTGCTAATCCACTAACCTGTCGAGTCAAACGTTTGTCGATGCTTCGGTAGCCACCCGTTTTAGTCTAGGACTTGGCTAAATTCCGAGCTCATGAACCGGCCCTAAAAGTCCTGTAATACAGGGAAAATGTGGGCACTCACTAGATGTATAGTACACATCATGTCTACATATTTTTATTAAAATACAGGCAAATAGTAGTTGTACACTAGTATTTAATTTAATAAAAGCACTTTATGATTATTCTTATAACACATTATCTATGGCTTTAATATCGACACATGACAGATATTGTGTTGAAAGAATAATCATGAAGAGCTTCTATTTCTCTATCTGAAAACAATAAATTCTGTGATTTGAGAAATGTATGAAATTTGAGGGGTTAGTTGCCAAATAAATAACTTGATTTCATAAGGAGGATTTTCTTCAAGGAGGAGTGTATCTACCCATCTTTATAGAATACACTGTTTCAGAAAATAGACACTTGCTGCATTACAAACCAATCTGGTCCACTGTGCAAAAACACTGGAACAATGCAAGCGTTCCGCAAAAATTTTCCAGCCATCCTCGGTCAACAATTACACTTTTGTTACAAAAATAAGTATCTGGCTGGACTCCCTCAGGGCAGAGGAAACCCCTTCAGAATAAGGGTTAAAACAAACAACGTCTCCAAGCCAGCAAACGCAAGGTGGGAAGGGGGCGAGGTGGAAGAGATAATGAAAATGGAGGCTCACTCTTCCATTCTCCCATTTTCCATTCTTCTGTGATGTCTTTCTTTCATTCATTCATTGACTCCTACATTCTGCAATTATCTATTCTTCTTCGCAGCCTTTATACTGCTGTTCTTCCTCCCCTCCTTCTCTTTCTTATTATCACCATCACCAGCATCATCTACTTACCCCTCCTTTACTTATCCTCATCCTCCAACCATCCGCAAGTCCCTTTCAAAGTGCTGTAATAATCTCGCATGATATGTTCTTTTCCCCATTACTCTTATTTTTATTATTGTAGTTATTCGTTTTCGTTCACCTTCTTCTTCTTTTTCTTCCCATTTTTCTTCTTCAACTGCTTCTTCTCCTTCTTATTTTCTTTTATTCTTATTTTTCCCCAATACTTATTTCTTCTTCGTTTTTCCTTCTTATTCTTCTTCTTCTCCTTCTTTATTATCTTCTTCTACTTCTTCTTCTTTCTCTTCTACTTATTTTTTTATTCTTCTGTCCACTTCTTCTTATTTTTTTAACTCTCTTTTCCACATCTTCTTGTTCTTTTTTTATTCTTATTTTTCTCCTACTCCTTATTTTTTTCTCCTCCTTCTTCTTATTTCTTTTTTCTCTTCTTTTTCTTCTCCTTTTTATTCTCATTCTTCTTCTCCTTTTTCCTTCTTTTCTTTTCTTCTTCTTTATTTTCTTCTTATTCCTCTTCTTTATCTTCGTCTTCCTCTTATTCTTTCCCTTTTATTTTTTTTATTCTTCTGTCTACTTCTTCTTCTCTTCATCATTCTCCTGTCCACCTCTTCTTCTTTATTCTCATTTTTCTCCTACTCCTTCTTATTCTTATTCTTCTTCTCCTTCTTTTCTTCTTCTTCTGTCCACCTTTTATTTTTTTTTCATTCTCCTGTCCACTTCTTCTTCGTCTTTTGTTCTTCTTCTTCTTCTTCTTCTCGCAATTATTCTTTTTCATTCCTTTTCACTTACCAAACTGAATGGAGCCAATGCAACAACAGTGCAGCAGCACACGCCTCCCGCATCTTTTGTTAATCCACGACGAGATTTCTGCACGAAAATGGTTTTCAGAATAAAAAAAAACCTACAGAATAGCATAGCAGCCGGCAATTGGAAATGCGAGCCAAGGCATCAGGCATCCACTGCAACCACAGACGGGCTTTACTTGGCTAGTCCCATTTTCCTTCTCCATTCTCAACCATGATGATTCAAAAGATTACAATCGTATTGTTAGTAACAGCTGCAGCCGCCTAATAAGAACTGTGCCATACTTTCACACATGCTGTAATAGATACTCTGGCATTATGCAGCGAAATGCTGCAACGAATACGTCAGTGTTTTCTGAAAAAATTCAATACATTATTGCTGTAATTTCATTGAAGAATAATAATTCCATTATCTAAAGTAGCAGTCATGGAATTAGATTGATGAATAGAGTTGAGACGGAATTAGATGTTACAATTGACTGCTATGAATACATGATAATTGGAAGAGAAAACAATTAATTACATCGATTAGGTTCAATAAATTTCTTCGAGATTCTATTGATTGGGAAACTGTCCACTGTTGAGTTGTAGCAATTGCTTGAAAATCACTAAATTTGTCTACATTCCTCACTTCAACTTTCCTCACTTATAACATCATGCCAATGGGTTTACTGAAATGCGTCATAATTTTTGAAAATTTTCTTTAATTGGGAGGGAAAAAGTTTTGGACAAATTTGAACAATTCTATTTGTTGACCCTATCAAGTTAATCAAGATCTAATTCTAATAAACACATCTATTATAATTATAAAACAAGTTTATTTGCAGAAATTAATTTTCTGGAAGAAAGAAATTTGGTAACTTATTGTCGTTATTATAAAAAGCACATGAAATAAGTACAGCCTACCCATGTGTCATATCAGTAATCAGTACCATTCGACGTCTCACTATCGCATGTTGAAAAATGTTCACTTGACTTTCCATTCATATTTATCAGCATGACATACATGTCAAATTATGTTCACTTATCATATCATGTGCTTGAGGTGTTGCGCACAAGGTCAATGCTAAAGTTTTATGGCTGCTTCTAAAGACGTGTAAAAATAATTGCAGTTTTTATCTACAACAAATCTGCTTCAATTCAATTTTAATAATTTACCATGTTTTTTGTTTGTTGTTGCAGGTAAGAGATCTTTCCAACTTGGCCTTTCTATACCTTCGCATGGATTGAATATTTTTTTGTAATGTAAGTAGATTTTCACCTGAACCTTACATCTATTCACTGAATCCGATTACAATTGGAATCCAATTCTTATTCTAGTCCTGAATCTAAATCCCAGTTGCACAAAGGTCTGTTAAGCTCAATCTTCAATTAGCAATGTTAATTTGTATTAGTTAACGAAAGTCATCAATGGATAAGTAGTAATGACTATCTCCACGACAATTCAAACACTAAAGTAGGCAAACCCCTTGTGAGTATAGTTTACAACTTTCAAACCAGCCAGTCTTCAACACACTGATCCTCAGTTGTGATCCCCAAACACCAGTCGTAAAGTTCTTCTCCCTGTACTTTTGTTAAAAAAGGCATATTGGAATTCCTTTGCAAGACGTATCTTTCAGCACACAACATAGTTGAGGAGCAAACCGCGCTTTGTCATGAGATGAGCCAATAGGAGGCGCTACTAGGTCCAGAAACTTTTGCTAGGTAGAGGCTTCAAAGTGATTTCTTTGTGTCCGCTCGCAGGTCGAAAAAGACGTGGTAGAAGCATATATGAGACACGCTATTGGCTTAGCTAGTCTGTTTGTGTGGTTGTTTAGTTTTATTTTATGTTGTGAACATCTAAACCTATTCTTTCACACATGAGCAGGCATGGATGAAGTTATCCAGCACAACCTGTGCTCAGTCGGTTAACTTGGCAACTTATTATTATGGTAGATGGCATCTTTGTTAGAAGGTAAATACAGGTTCCTTACATTTAATCTTTCTCTCTAAATTAATCTGTCTCTGTCACATTTTTTCTGTATTCTTTATCTATTTTTAAAGAAACTTTTAATCTCGTTCTCTCTGATAGAGGTTAATTCTGTTTTATGAAATTAGATTGCAGAACAATTCCTACCTTCATAGAGGTATGATTCAGAAAATTGTTAAAATTACAAAAATAAAATATAAATTTACGAATGGTTAGGGCCTGGTCACATACGATTGTGGTTTGCTTTACTTCACTTCACTAGCAAAGAGTGAAGTAAATCAAAGTAGCTCTTTGCTAGTGAATCGAAGTAGTTGAAAAGGTCAGAATGATTGGACTGATACTTATCATGTCAGTCATCTACTTCTTGTACTCAGGGTCAATCTGGAGAAAAAAAACTGTGACCCAGTTGTTTATGTGGTTAGTATGCACAAGTTCAAAAATATGTTTATTATTTGTTTTATTAATTCATGAAACAGTCTGCTATAAAGTGTGTAGCAATTTCTAAATCCGTATTTTCTTTCTAAGACTTGGAGGGTTTTCTGGCCGAGGACCTGAAGTTTTTGATGAAGGAAATCAATCTCTTTCTATTTAGAATTTCTATTTACAGTACAATATTTATAGTTGTTTAGTGTATATTGTACAGTTAGTGAAGGTTTAACTATCTCTCACTGTGAATTTCATTTATCCTTTCTTGTGTACAACGTAATGCATTCGAAAAAAATCATATTTCATTCTAAACATTCCCCCACACTCAGAAGGCTGCTTCCTCTCTCATTTCTAGAAAAAACCATCCACTTTATCTCTCTTTTCGTTTCTCTTCTCTCACGCGGTGTCTTTGTTGAGTGATAAAAATGAAAGAAGAAAAAACCTCCAGTTGTAGATTAGTCAACGGTCTGACAGCTAGCTAGACTCAGGAGGGGATTTGCCTGTAGATGGTGGATTGATAAAGAAAGACTTATTAAATCCTCTTCTTCTTTCAAGGTCGTTTTGGCCTTGTGTGCGTACACGCTGCTGGAACATTATTATAACAAAGAGTGGTCATAATACCTGGATATTCATCCTTGGTACAGCCAGCCTGTCTTGTCCCAGATTGCGTCTAGTCTAGTGCCTGTAATGGAGCCTTTTATTATACAGATGTGAATGGGTCTTTGATAAGTGTCTATTCTGTTATGAAATGAAATGTTTTTGTTGTGAAACATATACTGTATTTTGTAAACTTGTTTTTTCATGGGCTTTGTATAATTCTTCGATTATTTTAGATTTTATCACAGTGGTGATTAAAATAACAAATGATGCTTTATGAATCGAAGTACTGTAGCCTACATTATTTTCTTGAAGTTCTAGGATTTTAATGAAGTACAGTTGAATCCGATATAAGGTAACTCAAGGGACCTAGAGATAAATTTCTCTCTTGGAAAGATAGTATTCTTCGATTCTCTTGAAAGAGGATACTCTTTTTAAGAGTATTCTTGAAAAGAAGGGTTGCAATACAGTTAATTCAGAATTCTGTACGTTCCAAGGGGTTAAAAATTGAATTCGTTGTATCGGGTTTCGTAAAATTGAGGTTCTACTGAACGTAGTGAAAAGATGAACAAATTTAATTTTAAAGTCATTTCAGTCATTGAATTATTTTGAAAATACTGTCTTCAACTTCAAATAGCCCAAGTGATAGATTGCAAAAATAAGTATTCTGATGTAAGGTCAAATTGGAAAAGAAGCATTTTGAAATAAGGTCAAATTTTGTTTTTCATGTATGAGAAACTGATTCCAACACTGGTCACAGATTAAGTAGTCTTGGGAAACATAATACCTTACTATATTGTAACTTTAGTAAGTCACATCGCTTTCTTTGACATTTGATTCCACTAATGATTAACAAACCATTTGACCATGTGAATGGGAGTTTGGTGACGCGAATCAGATATTTATTCAAATAGTGAGTCGATTAGTTAGGTTAGACATGATGCAGACATCCATTCAAATTCACCTCAACTGTTTGCTGTTTGGCCGAGTGCCTAATCGGTCGCATGCTTGCTTATGCAGAGGCCTCCTTGATTGTCCGTAGGTGGTCACTACTTTTTCTTCTTTTTATTCTCCTTCTCTTTCTTCATCATCTTCTTCTTTGTTTTTATTCTTCTTCTTTCTCTTTTTATTCTTCTTACTCTTATGATCTTCCTTCTTTATGCTCTTTTTTCCTTCATCTCCTTCTTCTTCGTATGACCCTTCTTCTTTTCTTCACTCTCATCTCCCTACACCTTTCTTTTCCAAGTCCAATTTTTTCCCTCTAACTCATATTTTTTACTGTTCTCCTCCTCTCTCTGCTCATCCTTTTCATCTAAATTTTCTTCACCTGTCCTTGCTTCTTTTTCATCTCCATGTTTTCTTTTTTCTCTCCTCCTGTAACTGCTTCTTGTTCTTCTTTCCACCCTCTCTCTCTGTCTCTCTCGCTCTTATTTTTATCATCTAATTTTCCTCCACCTCGTCCTTGCTTCTTTTTATCTTTTGTATTCTATATTCTTTCTTCTTCTCCTCTTGTATCTGCTCCTTGTTCTTCTCATGCTTCTTCTTCATCTTCTAATCATTCTTTTTGTTCCTCTTCTCCTTTGTCTCATCATAATTTTTTTCTTTTCCATCATCTACTATGTTCTTTCTCCGTTTTTTCATCTTCCTCCTTCTGTCGTCTCTTCCTTTTCCCTCGTCTTCTTTCAATTCCTGTCGTTCTTGTTAACATATTTTCTCTTCTTCATCAGTTTCTCCTACATCATCTTTCTTTGTCTTCTTCTTCTTTTCTGTTACTTCTGCTCATTCTTCTTGTTTATTTACTTTTTTTCATCATCATCATCATCTTTTTCTTTCCAGAGTAGTGTTGTTATTGCTGCCATGGTCACCCGGCTTCGAAGTTCTTGTAGCAGAGTTCCTCCCCCCCTCTCAAATAGGTGATCCTGCTCCTTGGATCCTCCTCAACTCCCTCTTGATCCTCCCGAAACAGTTTTTGATCGGTTCCCCGTCTGGTTCCCCCGATCTTCTTCCTCTGCTTCAAACGAGACGAGACATTAGACGCGCCCGATTTGAGAAGATGAAGGTAAAAGGATGAGTAGGTGGAGGAGGAGGAGGAGGAGAAGGACAAAGATGAAGAGTGGTAGTAGTAAGGAGAATTGAAGAGGATAAGGAGGAAGAGGAAGATGACGGAACCTGATTGACTAGACCTGAGATGTCTGTACTCGCTTTCAGTTCTGTTGATCTATCCAAATATAAATATAGTAGCTGCAGTGTACAGCATTCCTTTCAGCTTGCCTTTTACCTTGCAACATTCCTGTGTTGTGTGACATACTTGACTTCATTAAGATTACAATATAAGATTTTCGGCTAGTTGCACGGAAATCCAATCTTACGGGACTAATGCAACGAGAACCAATGAATCTGACGTCAATGTAAAAATGTCATTTTACGGTGGTTAGATTCAATTTGATTTTCGTGGAACTAGTTGTGAGGCAATATTGTAATAAATATTACAATACTGTACAGGTATTTGTGTAAGAGAATTGGGTTAGGAGCATGCACAATCACATGCAAGATTATTAGCTTACAATATCTCTCTATCTATCAATCTATCTAATGCCATCCGCCAAATTAAATGAATACTATTGTACTATGTACTGTAATACAATGTATATGAAGCAAGTCATCACATGCAAGATTATTAGCTTACTAGAGTCAGCTATTCAACTCAAGTTTTTTTATGTAATTTGATGGAAACTCTGATTGTGCACAAAAGCAGCAACCACTACTGATTCAAGGCAATAAGCTGCTCAACCAGTCATGCCTCACCACCACCTAGCGGCAAAAAAGCTAACTACATCTCACAACCGATTCCGCTACAGAATGATCCAGTTTTCCGCTTATTCCGCCCATCTTTCCCGCTCTTTCCATTGCATTCTTGCTTCTCATTTCCTTTCTTTCCTTCTCCTTTTCACACTCGTTCTTCCTATGATGCACTTCATCGTCATCTTCGCGATCCTTGTCGAACCCGTTAGAATAATAATTCGTTAGGAAGTTATTATTGGGGGAAGAGGAGGGGTTAGGTGTTACCGCCCTACGTGCTAGCCAATTTTCGCCTGTCTCTCTCTCTCTTCTCTCTCAGACTCTCTGTCTTTCTCGCGATTTTGCTCTTTTCTCTCATTCATTCACTTTCTTGTTATCATGCTTTCGAGCACGGATTGCTCCGTCTATCTATTCCCACGATACTTGTTCCTATTATTTGGTACGGAGTTTGAAATTAGATTGCTTTTTGTTGTACAACTACCGACTTGCTGCAACTTATTGGCTGTGGGTTGGTATTGGCTAGATTTCCCAAACCTGTAATTGTAGTTCACGTATGTTTGTTTCCTTAACTTGTGGGTAATGAAATGGATAATGAGAGTTCTGATTGGAAACAAGAATGTATATGATGCAGTTGTATTAAGCTCAGTAATTATTACAGTTGAACAATGTTAGGGACACTGGGAAGATTTTTGGAAAATTTAAAGATTTCTCAATGAAGCCTATTTTTATTTTTTAAGAAGTCAACTTAACTTAAAATAATATTAAAATCCAATAAAACAAGTTATTTATTTTGTGTGAAAATCTTGAACACTATGATTTTTGTCAATGTGTTTTCACCTAATAATTTGAAAAGAATGAAACGAATTTGAATAATTCATTAGAAACCTTACGGAGTGAATAACATTTTTACACGAAAAAATATTGGTGCTTCCAACAACAGACATTACTGAATTAATGAATAAAAATTTTTAAATGATGAAAGAAATAAGTTTTTTAATTTTTCACACACTATAAGTTTCTTAATTAAAATTTTATTCTAGGAAATTCATTCATTTCCAGTGTTAGGAACTCCTTAATTTATTGTTAACCTTACTGTAAACCTTTCTGGTAGGCGTTTTTCGCAGGTTAATTTATTGGTGAAAAGTGCGTAATAATTTATTTTAGACTCGAATAGCCCAAGTGTCCAATATGTTATCAGTTGAAATTGTTATTTCAGGTTTTGTAGATATCTGTCATCCAATCCAATGTTATTGTCAATTTATATCTGTTACAACACTTTGGAATTTTTCAATAGTAATGAATAATTGAATAACTAATTTAGAATGAAGAATATAACTATTTCTATGTAATAAGAAAATAAAATAACTTAAGAATAATTAAATAATTAAGTAACTGTTACAACACTTTTGAATTATTTCAAGAGTAGTAGAACAACGTAAAATAAGTCTGATCTATTTCTATTTATAGATCTATTAGGTCTACTTATCATTGAAACTTTGTCTTTAGTCCAGAATAAGCAAGGGAGATTCTACAAGAATATATTGCTTCCTGTAGAAAACTCTATCAAGAATTCCACATTTCATGGAACTTTGTGCTGTGTGAAATGAATTATTCAAGTGCTGTAGCTGTTACTAAGGAGAACTTTATCCTTTGATGAGTTTCAAAATACATTTTATACAAATACAGACGCTATTTGTATTCGGCAAGCCCTCTTTCAGCGTGTTTGTATAAAGTGTTCTGTAAATAAAAGTTTGCCAACATACAGATCAGGTACTCAAGTGGATTTCTAGGTTAGCCTGGAATCTCTTCCAGGGAATGATGATTCGCGTATTGCGCTGCTCAGACGATATCCCCCATGTTACTGACCGACCCCTGGCTAGTTTTAATCAATTGAGTGGGGTTGAAAGGCTCCCTGAAAGCTGTGGGGTTTGTGCACACTCTGGCTCTATTAAAAGAAAATGGCGACTGTGTTGATAGAGAGCCAGAACACGTCTGGAGTCGAGGAAAGTGCATTCATTAGAAAGGACTTAATAGAAGTTTGATAATGCTTTGTTTCCTCTCTTTTCAAAGTACTGTATCTTCACATCGATTAAAACTATCAATCTGATTCTAAATAGATTTTAAAAAACCTATAATTATAGCGTAACATTTTATGTAGGCCTAATAATTATAATTATTATGTTCATTGTTATATTGTATTTGCTCCCTATTATATTGGAAAACATTAATATTTTGTACCATGAGATTATTTATAAAATAATCAGATTCACTTAATTTGACGCTTGGCATTAGGTAGATAGATGGATAGTATTTCTTTGCCATTGTACTCTACGGTCATCAGAAACGTAAAGAAATAATATCTCTCTATCTATCTACCTGTCTAATGCCAAGCGTCAAATTAAATGAATCTGATTATAGTCAATCAAAAAATAATTTATTTTCTAGTTGTACAGTCTGACATGCACAATTATTCTTTTGTTATTGACCAATGACGAGGCCTATTGTACTCATTTGTATTTAATAACAAATTGAAAAAATAAGACCTACCATGCAAATATGTGAGTTCAATTTGTTGCAAACATTTGAGTTTTTGGGAAGTGATAGCCCAGGTTAAGTGTTTGAAGGTGTTTTGTCATTACAATATTATTCATCACCACAAACTCTATTATAGTAGGCCAAGGATTTTTCACAAAATTAATTTCCCACAATAGCTCCAAGTATTGATTAAATATTGTTGTAATCATCACTTTCTTCATAAAAAAGTGTTGATATAAATTAGTTATTATCATATCATTGAATACAGTATTTTTTCTGAAAAGTGTTTCTCTAAATTTGTTCCCTTCATAAAATTAAAGAGGTTTCTATCAAAGGAAGCCTTTTCACGCCTGACAAACTGAAAGCTCAACCATTATTACTCAACCATTGCTATTAGCCGTTGTCATTATGCTGATTAGTCCACCTATTCTGTGCATAATAGGCGTGTGTTTGGTTGTGGTTTTTCTAGTATTATGAGCGTGAATCATAGCGTGACGGCACACGTCTTGGTTTTCCAAGCGTGACTGCAACAATAAGCCCGCTCGAATTGGGCCCGGCTAATGAAATCCAATGGCTAAATGGCTGCTTTTTTATTTGAACGCAAGCTGTGGCTTGCTTGCTTATAATCGTCGTTCTACACGCTTCAATAGCACGCTTTTCAGCTGCATTTGAAACTGTTAACACCAATTACGATTAGTTTTAGTGCTAGAACTATTGAATAAATATGTGCATAATATTATTGTGTGGTGCATTTGTTTTGGGTACTAAAATCATTGAATATATATCCTATAGGGTATATATTCAATGCTAAAATTGAGTGTTGTTGAAGTTAATTCAAGCACTTCCAGTATTCTACTACAGTTGATTAATTTTGCTAAGTCCTGGATTGGAAATGAATTATTGCCACAAAACGCTGCACATACACTAGTCATCAATAGCACTCGTCCTATATAATAAATTTATGCGTCTAGTGTGCACCTTGCTTTTTTCTGTAATACAGGTCTTCTAAATTTCCATGGAACAGGCCGTACATCATGTTCTACGTAAACTATTCTAAGGAATTTAGTATTTTTTAAACTCTTGAATTTTATTTTTTTGCCATTATTGCTTACATAGGCGATTTTCTATCAATTTTTCCCAAATAAAGTGACAATAAAAGCTCCCTGATCAACACATTATTCCGGATTTAGTATTTAAATTTCCCAAACTAATATATGTGAAACAGCATAATAGTCACTGGGCACTTATAGTGCTTTTCATCCTTGAAGACAACTGGCCAGCTTGGTGCGTTATCCAATTGGAATGCCCGGCAATGTTGTCATATTGTGTGCTGTTCAATCATCTGTGCACGCATGCATATTAAACCGAAATTTCAGTCTGATATCACGACTCGGTGTGGTAACTTATTGGAACCATGAAGTGAAGTCTGATTTCATTACGTCACAATGGTCGATCAGCTGATATTATCAAAAATGACGTCAGATCAGATCCAAAGAATTCAGCATTATGGTTCTAATAACCTGCTAACTTGGATGATTTTCAAGTAGAGCAGATGATCAGGAATTAAACATATGTTTATCACTACTATAGAAGTGTGCGTATTGGCAACGTGGCTAGCTCGGAAAGTTGTGAGGTACTGTTTCTGAACTTAGATGTCTTCAAGCATAAAAAGCACTGTAGTCTAGACTAGAATAAGAAAAGACCGCAGTGTTTAGTGACTGACCTATGCGCCAGACATTAGCTGCTTGACGAACGTCAATAAACATTTGATCTCCGATCAACCGTTCAAGTTAACGAGTGATCGTAGATCAACTTTGATTGACCTTCGTGGAACCAAAGACAACTTAACTACTTATATAGTTAATATTGTCTTTGGTACAACTGAGATATGAAATGCACTTCTTATTTGGTGGTGTAAGTTTTCAACTCGAGCCTTTTCTCATGCTTATTACACTGTTGCAGTTGGTGCCACTTGATATAATTCAGTGAATTGACACTTTGACCCCATACCAGTGACAGCAGCAAATAATGTTGACTGGCGGCCGAGCGATCAATTCCATTGTAATGGAAACTTTCTTGAAAATTAAAATCCACTTATCAAGTCCGTCTGCCTCATTAGAGTTGACGTTTTAATGAAGTTGTTTGTGTTGTGCATGGCGACCAAATTGTGAATTATGTTGCTAGAGTGTCATTGGTATCATATTTCATATATCTTTATCAAAGTTGTCTTATATAAGTTGAGGACTTGAATTTTTATCCAACTGCCTAGAAGGCAGTTAAACACTTGAATGAGAATCAATCATCAAGTCATTATTTGTGGAAAATCTATCAAATAAGTGTGATCCTGAAGTCTCTTTTTAATGAAGCAGCTTGTTTGGTCACTTCACATTATTTTAACTCAAGTAAATTTGTTTGAAATACCATGCACCAATGGCAATGTCCTACTATGTATTTGGAATCTTTAAAAGGAATCAATTACTGAGAGGAAAACATTAATTTATAAATTACGATAAAAATACGGATACTACGATTTAAATTAATTGTTCACCTCCTCAGTGCTCATGATAAGGATTTGTCCTTGATAGTACTTAGTACTTCACGAAAGTTTCTGTGATACATGCTCAACGCTTTTTTCTGTGTCAGTTTTGCCATTTCCTAATTATTAATGATTTTTCTTGATATGATATCTTTTCTGTTCCATTTTTAGTTTTGTTAGTTTTCTTTACTACTGTTTAAATTTAATCCATATGATTGTTATTTTTATTGACGCTTCTAGGCTACATAGATATTCTGTAATCAATATTAAATGAGTGATTGGTGAAAATTGAATTTGATTTTTAAATGAAAAAATGAGTTTTATTCATGTAATGTTGTCCGTTTCATTCTTAACTCGTCATTCATGGAATTTATCAAGTGTTTTAGTCAATATCTTCATGTAGAAACAGTAATTTGATGTCATTAGTAATTGAGCTACCAATTAAAATTTTTGATCAACTTTCGAGTACTTTTTTATCTTATCAGAAATTCTAGAATTTTGTAATGTTAATTACATGAAACTGTAGTCTACCTGGGCTAGCATAATTGTATTTAATTAAATTTATAAAAACATTCAAGTCAGAGTCTATCTTCAGCTAATGTAACTTGTAAAAGCATTATCTAACTGTTTGTTAATTTAAACTATGAATTACTGTGTTAAGTTGGCGACTTATCTTTTCTTAAAGTTAACTATATAAATCGAGCTTTCTCTTCGTTCAAGGTTTGCTCTAATCGAAAGGAAATAATAATGTTATATAATTTGATTGAAACGAATAGATGATAACCGTATGTCCTATACTTTTATTACTCAAGAATGGAAATATTGTCTTCGATACCGAGCGAAAGTCGAATTGAAGATAACTATGTTTAAAGTAGAAAGTTGTACGTACAGATGTTGATACTGTCTGATCAATAATTGGAGAAACCAAGTGTAAGTTGTAGGGTGTGACTTGTTGTTTAAATTGGTAATAAATAACATTGAATGATTTGAAAACGGTTCGTTGCTTGTTGCTTGGTTATTGATTAGAATGTAGAAAGAGATAAATTGAATTTTTGATGGATAATATACATCATAATACTTTACTCCATCCTCAGTCTGTAGAGTGATTAGCGATAGTCTTATACAATACTGTAAGAATGTTTTTATGAAAATTCTTTTAAAAATGCTTTTTAATACTAGTGTCTGTTTTCTAAGTGAAAACAAACTTAGACTATACCATGTCCCTATCAATGGATAATTGGTTATGTTGGTGAAGTGGAACAACCCTACTCAGGTCTCCCCACTATTAAAAGCCATACTCTCAATAAATAAATATGAAAATTCTCAAGTTCGTTGTATTTTTTAGTATATATTTAAAGTTTAACTTTCAACAACTGAAACTTCAACTGACTCTGTTGATCTGATCAACTGATCAATCTAATCTGTTTATTGATTCATGATAGCTTCGTATCTAATTTTTTTTGTGAGCCTGGGGCTTGTGATTGAGTTGAAGGATTGAGATTGAATGGATGATGTTGAGAGATATCGACTACTTTTCAGGGAGGCGGGACCGACGGCTTAATCGAAAGCCCGTCCCGAAAGACGGGAGGGACGGAAATTCTAAGTATGATTTTTGGATAATATTTCACATTCAAAGTATTTTTCCATCGCCATGGAAGTTATACGTTACTCGACCATTCAACATTCTAAGTTGGGTAATTTTTTTCAACTAGCCCTTAAGTCGTAGTTGATGGCATGGGTGGTAACTATTAAGCGAAACTGTAATGTGTGCCGAAGGGATGGGGTGGGGGTTACTCAGAAGGGGAAACTTGGACTCGCGTGAGTAGTTTTAGTTGTTAGGGACGTTGGTCGATATAGTGTACCTCCCATTAATAACACGTGCACCTTGTCTGGCATCACGTGATATTCTAACGAAAAATTAGAGGCAAACAGGAATAGGGAGAAGGAAGAGAGAGGGAGTGGGTTACAGGCGAGAGGAAGTAATGAGAGAGAGTGAGCGAGAGAGAGTGTGTGGAGAGAGGGTTAGAGAGTGAGTGATTGATTTGATTTATTACTTTATTCATGTTGATAACAAATATGATGGCTTAAATTCTAAATTGTAATAACAAATATACAATTGATTATTCGTCAAATTTACATTAGCTTATAAAATTATACCATGAGTAGATATAAAGCGAAAATATACTGATGATTTAATGATTGTGAGTTATCTAGATGAAAAGGTGAAGTTTGGTGTGTGTGAGAGAGAGAGATAGAGTGATGATGAGAGGGGAGAGTTTGTGATTTATGTATTTATCGAAAAATTATTCAATGCAATCTTCAATCTCTTTTCCTCTGCTCAAATTAATCTATCTCTCACTCCTCAATTACAATTTTTGTTGGATGGCGGCTCAATAGCTAAGAATTAATTCAGCCACCATCCTAGAAAAAATTATACTCTAGTAGTGAGGGATAAGATATTTGAAAGAGTGGAAAAAAGATGAAGATTGTGATGCATAATTTTCTGATAAATGAATAAATTTATTAAAAAAAGTATTCTACCATTTTCCAGTAGATTTGAATAAAATAAAAAATCCAATGGAAAATTATAATAAAAATTGAACAGTTGAATGTTCATTCTTCCACTTCAACAGGTGTTTGTAAAATCACTTTTCTGAAAGACTCAATCGTTGCAGTGACTGACTACAGGGAGATTGATTGATTGATTCAGAGATCAGATTGAGGTTGAGATCAGAGAATGAGGATCTTGATAGATGAGGTAGAGACGTGAAATTTATTAATTACAACTTACATTAACAGCTTGGTTTGATGAGAGAAAGAGATTGGTTTTTCAAAATATGTTGGTTTTATTTCTAGATTATGATAGTTAGAAATGATCGTAATCATAAGGAGAGAGATAGAGTGAATTTTCAATTCCAGTGAAATAGGAGTGCAATTGAAAATTTGAATTTGAAATTTGAATGTGAGTGGTGAGGAGGAATAAAAAGAGTTGAAAAGAGAGGAGAGTGAAAACATGAGGCGAGTAGAGAAAGATAGAGAAAGAGTAAGTGAGTATGAATGACACATGTCGGAGGAAATATGAGTTTGGAGAGGGAGTGTGTGTAATAAACATCATGCTTCATTTGACATGCTACCTTATGCGTGAGTGAAATGGTCAAGTTGATGTGAAATGTGGTCTTGGCTTTTCTCTGGAGCATTAGTGAACCTTGAATATTTTATCATATTATAACCTTGTGGTCACTCCCTTGTAAATTGTTTTGAATAGAGGTATTGTAATTCTAAAATTTTGTTGAAATACGGCATTGCAGGCTGCTTACATTAATTTTTATTATTCTGAAGGGTGTGCGTATGACTGTTTATTAACTTATAATTTTAATAAACCGTTATAATTACTTATAATTATGGACCTATTTTTTAACCTATAAGTGCACCATATTTCCCAAATTATTGGGAACTTGGGATAATTCGGCAAGGCGAAATACCCGAGAGGGTCTCTTCGCCAAAAAAGCCATAAGCAAATAATAATCACTTATAATTAATTAACCGTTGGTAAATGATCAATTTAAATCAAGTGCTTTATTAACGTATAATAATTATTGTAATTTATATTTGTTATTACAATTTCAAACGTTATACTTATTATCGTTTACTAACATAATATTAATCTTTGTGGATAATTGTTATCCAGTAATTAGATGGTACGAAATTTGAGAGGTTACTTTTTAATGTTCCAATCTAATGTTCATGTTCAATTACATTCAAATGTATTAAACACCAGAATTATCATTTAATAATGTGTTTTAGTAGGTAGGAGTCGATTTCAGACTTGAAGGCAGAAAAACCTGTTCTGAATATTGATTTCTTATCTATGTCTGTTGAAAACATTTTTGGCAATGGCATTGTATGCTAGGTTCATTTGACGTGCTGCACTTATGCGGTCTTGGGTAATGTAATTTGTCAGATTGTTATCATTGATTTTAGTGATGGTATGGTATTGCATTAGGACTGCATTATTGATTCTTTATCTTCTTCTGCTATCTGTAATTTTGGCAGTGTACTTGAATATTAGGAAGAGTACTGAAGAGGATTCGTGGTTAAAATAAGTGATGAATTTCAAAACAAATGGTCACCTTATCTAATGGTCACTCAACGGAATAAATCATACCTAATTGATTGTTATGTTTTAGTTTTCTGTGCTACTTGAAATAGTAGTTTTCTGTTTGCTGTCGATGATAATACTGTAGTTGTTTTATGATGTTTATAATCAATTCATATGAATATTTATTACATCATTCCATTGTGAAACAACCTATTTTGTTACCTATGTATTCCTCCATCAATGATAATAAAGGCTCCAAATTGATTCCTCAGATTCATTCACTTGTATCTTTTTCTTCTCAGATTCAAACCACTCCCTGGCTCTGAAAAGTTATATTTTTATATTACAAAACTATATTTTTTAATTGTTCTTGTTTATTATAGAGTCAGTTACAGGCCAGCATGATAGTCTAATGTATTTCTTATGTGATTATTAATACTTACCATGTCCTAGATTATTGATTTTGTTGTATTCTCTGATACTTTTATATTTATTCTTATATTATTTCATTTGTTATGTTACAGGTAAGGGATCGTTTTGGATTGGAAAATCCTTGAAATTTTTTTAGACAGTTTGTAAGTTTTTATTCCAACTTTTATTACTCACAACAATTTAAGTATAATATTTAAATTATCCTATTAACTCAAATATTCTAAAACTTATGCTTTCTGCCTGAATACAAATGGAAATTATCACTTAGTTTTAGTTTCACGTTACTAAGTTTTTAGTTCATTGTAACGATTGTCATTCATTCAAAAACACCTCTACATCTTGGTCGGTTGTAGAAGTAGGCCTCCAGTAGATTCACCTCCCACAAATTTTGTAAGTCCAAAACATTCATTACGATTGTTACTCATCAATCAAAAATACCTCTACATTTTTTTCGTTTTCTTGTTCGGTCATGGAAGTAGACTTCCAAACAATTAGTTGATCTAATGGTCCGGCTTGTTACATAAAGTTAGGCAAAGGCCTGGTTAGTTTTTATTGATGAAGTGAACGAAGGCTAGCCTACTATATATAGCCGGTCTGGTATCTTTAGTCCAGTAAAGCACAGGAGATAAGAAAGGCTGCGTGAGGTGGTACGTTCCTGTCTTCTATTATAGCCTATTGTAAATTGTATATATAGGTATTGAAATTGACCAAATTTTTCATGATACAACCTTGTGATATAACGGACAGCAAACTAGGGACGTAATGCGTACTCTCTCTCTCTCTCTCTCGCTCTATCACTGCCTCTCTCTTACTGTTTTTCTTCTTTCATTGGGTTACTGTTATGTTTTCCGAGCGTCTTTCCTGACTGTCTAAAAAAATATAGAAAGAGTACGGTGTTCATTGGAGGAATGGTGGGAAACATTGATACAAGGCATGAGTCCTTCATCTTCTTTCTACGGTAGCTTTGTTGCTTATAGGTAGCTAGATAAATGCAGTATTTGTTATCGTACGATTGATTTTATGGACCAAATTTAATGGGTCAATATTTGGATTGAAATCAGATATTTTTTGTTAGAAATAATTCCACCAACTGCAGCTTCCGGCGGGTTTAAGTCCCGAAAATATCATCAAGGTGAGTCGGTCAAAAAACTGACCTCCACAAAGTCATCATCATCATCATCATCATCATCATCATCATCATCATCATTCTCAGTATTACCTATATGCGCACAAACTAAGAGCTTATGTGGGCATCCCCGTTAGTGAAGAAACTATAAAAATATCAAAATTAGTTGTTTATAATGTTACTGAAAGATAAATGCATTATCTGTTTATTGTAATAATTTATTAGTTTCATGCGAATTCAGATTTCCCCTGAAGCCAGAAACCGTCCATGCAAATTAGACAATTGAGAAGAAATTGATTTAAACGCTGTCATTAATCCTATTTCCATCTTCTCACCTTTTAATATATGCATACTTGATAATAGGTGTCTGTATTTAGGCGACCTACCAATCAACTTATCTGCATATCTGGGTGTATTTGTGCAAGTCCGGCTAACCTAGTTTGCAGCAAACTTAATTTGACTTACCACCTGCCGTCACGTTCGATAAATCTTCCGGTACTAGTATAGTGTGCGAATCTCAAATCTCAAAAGCCGTTATTTATTCTGTTATGTACGCATAGTACACGTATAGTATGAGAAGTGTGTGTGCTCAGCCCCTATTTGCTAAACGCTTCCCGTCAAGTAGGTTACTGTTGGACTCGCATGACTGTGTCACTGTCATGAACATTGATTGAGTACTGGCTTGTCTCGTTTCGGTCGATTTGCTTGCTTAGTTATCTGGGTTTGAGCTCTGACAGCGAAAACTGTGTTTATCAGACATTAATAATGCGATGAGATGTTATATGGAGATTCAAGTTGATGGAATATGATCATCGATGCAGGATTGTATTAATGAATACGATTGATTTGATATTTAATTATATTATAATCAGCCAGTAAATAATGTCATGGAAATTTCGAGATCAAAGTTGATGGAGTACCATCAACTCACTATAAATCATTGCATTAATGAATACGATTGGCAAATTTAATTAGAGTTCATCAGTAAATAATAATTCATAGAGACATGTAATTTAGCTTTAATTCAAGCTGATTGTTTAGGGTTCAATAGAGAATCACAACTCTTCAGAAAGTGGCGTGTTTGTTGCACAGCACAATTATTTCAAATTTGCGAGCTCTGATTAATTGACGAAAATTCGGTGCCATTTATTAGTTAGATTTCTGTTGTCCAAATTGTAAGCTCAGTGAATATTTAATGACATGTAATTAGAAATTTATAGAAACGGGAAATTCAGTGATGATGATAATAATAGGATGCAAGTAACAATTCATCCGTTATGACTATATAATGAATACTGAATTTTAGTCACATCAAATCAATTTATTTGCCATAAAAGAAGAAAATGCACATGAGATGCAAATTCGAATAGAAAAGATAATATTATTTTCCCTGAGCATCCTATTATATCAAGAATGTAAGTAAGTTTGCGAAGTGTCGAAATGCGTTTTATCGATGTACTGGACTTTTAAGTACTGGCTCTACTGGCTCTTCACTGTACTGGACCTCAGTTTGTAGTTTGTTGGTTTTTACTTGAACTCTAAGGGCCTGGTCACATACGATTGTGGTTTGCTTTACTTTACTTCACTAACAAAGCTAACTGGTTTACTTCACTTCACTTCACTTACTCGCATTTAATCGTATGGTATATAGTAAGTGAAGTGAAGCAAAGCAAATCACAATCAAAGTAGCATTGTAAGTGAAGTGAAGTAAAGTAAAGCAAACCACAATCGTATGTGACCAGGCCCTAACAAAGTCCAATCTTGACTTGAACTTGAAACAAGTTAATTCAATCGCGTGACGCCAATGACGGATTTATTCGAGACTCAGTGAGTACCAGCCTGTGCATTTGATCTTGCACTTGAAGAAGTCTCCTCAGGCAAGTTAGTCAGCATCTCTAGTAAGTTTCAATCACGTGTGAAGTCGTGTAGTCACGTGTCACACGAGTTCTGAGTTGTGAGTGGTCTGGTATCCGCTATAAATCTTCCTAGTCTTATACCAGATTATCAATGGCATGCAGATGTTTGGGATAGTCTCGGGTTTGAATTAGAACAACCGTACGTTATGTAAGATTCCATTTCTGAAGTTTCGAGAGCCTTTTATCTTTTGCACGGTCTTCTTCCCTCTGTTGTTTGATTTGATTCTCTATTCGATTATCTATTTGATACTCTACGTCCATTTTTAATTAACAAGAAAAAAATCACAGTGATTGGTTTCACATAGACATTGATTCCATGTTACAACCGGAGACTGTTGTCATGCTATCTGTTGCAGACTCCTCTCATCACATGAGTTGTCATCTAGTGATGCATGTCGTGGTTGTTGATCAATTGATTTGATCTTTGATCAAAATTTAATTATCTCATTGCTCTCTGCCGTCCTTGATGTGCAGTTGATTAGTGACTGTTGCACTGTCTTGTAATAGTGATTGCACTGTGATGCAGTGGAAATGCGTTCCTTATCATTACAAAGCATTTCCACCATTTACTTGGTTATACAGTAATACAGTGGCAGATCCAGAGAGGCGCTAGGGGGGCTATATAATAGCTATAGCCCCATAGCGTACATCATTGTATACATACAACATGAGGAGTATAATTTATATTTTATAATACATTCTATTTCTTCCTATTTTTATACACCTGATTTAGTACCCGATTTCTTCAATAAGTATACTGTTTGTCATCCTTGAATATTATTATCAGTGTTTTTTTCCTATATCATGAAAACCTATATCATGATATTCACCCAATAATATGTGTAAATATTCACATCGATTAAAAATAATTATTGTTAACGTATTTCTACTATTAACTAATTAAACAGACAGATAGATAAATGACTTTTTTCACTTTTTACATTACGGTAGTGCTGTGGGCGAAATTGAGGCATATAAGCCCCCTCTCCCACAAGATAGGCCTCTTCTCCCAAATAGTTCAAGATACTTCTCCTTCAAAATAGTTCTTCCACTTAATAGTTGATAATTCATACTCAACTCAATACTCATACTCATATTAGAACAATCATACTCAAATTATTCACAAAATGTTATACATTTGCTATTCCTTATAATTATTGATTCAATACGTGAAAATGAGAATTATTTCTAATTTTAGTAATTTGTTTGGTAGTAAGCGATTGAAAAAGAACAGGACTCTAATTTCAGTATTTTTATTTTCCCACTAAGTGAGTGTGTTTTTTGTTTTGGGTGTTGTGTGTTGTGTTGGGGTGTTCTTCCTTATTGAAAACGAGCCTGTTGGTTGTCAACTAGCTGTGTTATGTGTGTTCTGTTGGCTGGCCTTAGACAATATTTCAGTCTCACGCTACTAGACGCTGCTAGTACAGCAGCTCTTAATTTACGACCTAATAACGGGCGAACCGTGAATGAGCGGTAGCACAAGTAAGAGGGTAAAGAGGGATAATAAGATAGAGGTTGTAGGGGAAGAAGGTAGTGATGGAAGAAATAACAGAAGGGAGAGAGGAGGAGGAAGAGGAGAATAAAAAGAAAGAAAGAATTAGAAGAAGAAGGAGGGGGAGGTGGGGGATAAGTAGGAGGAAGAAGAAGAAGAAGAAGAAGAAGAAGAAGAAGAAGAAGAAGAAGAAGAAGATGAAGAAAGAAGAAGAAGATGATGATGAAGAAGAAGATGATGATGATGATGATGACAACGATGACGACAGAATAGAACAAGAGAATAAGAGATTTAGAAGAAGAAAAAACTTAGAAGTAGTGGAGGAAAACGAAATCAAGAATAAAAGGGAGAACTAGAAGAAGAATCAAGGGAGGGAGGAGAACATATTAGAAGAGAACGAAAATATATAGAAAGCAAACTGATGGATCAAGGAAATAAATTAGTGGAAAAAGAAGCAGACTAAGACATCTAGATAGTTGTATTAATTTGTACAATATTAGTAAGAGAAGAATAAAGGAGGATTAATTGCATGAAATCAAGGTAGGAGTGGATAGGATTAGTTTTTTGACGGAGAATGTGTGGAAGAAGGAGACGAAGAAATAAACGAAGAAGATTGTGAAGTAGAGAAGGGGGAAGAGAAGGGATAGAGAAGGGAGGAAGAGAAAGACGAGTAGGAGGTGGAAGTGAAGGTGTGGTAGAAGGAATAAGAAGTCTTAGATAATGGAGAATAGAGAGAAGAAGAGAAAGAAAAAATTAAAGATTTTTTGAAACTAAAAGAAAATTAGAATAGGAAGAAGGAAAGCAGAACATAGAAGAGAAGAAGAAGAAGGTGGAGAAGAAGAAGAAGAAGAAGAAGAAGAAAGAAGAAGAGAAGTAGAAGAAGTAGAAGAAGAAGAAAAGAAAGAGAGGGAATAATAGAGTGTGAAGTAGGAGGAGCAGTAAGAAGATTGAGAGCACGTGTGTGCCTGGAAGGAAGTTAATGGATGACGTGGTAAGAAGGTAGGGGGAGGATAAAAATAAACTTTTGGTAATCCTTCGACCTCCAAACGATACGTCTGCAGCTTTCCGTTGGAAATTGATTCGAAACGGGGTCCTTGCCAACCGTTTACATCAGTTATGGAAATTGAATTTGATGAACTTGTGTCGAACTTTGACGTTGAAATCAGTTGCTGATATTTATTTCTTGGAAATCGAATTTGATGAACAAGTGTTGAGTTTTTATATTGTGATCAGTCGACATAAAGCACACAACCCTCAGAAATCGAAATTAAAAGGAGTTAACTCAGACAAAAATAACTGGTTTGATAAATCCGTGGATTCTGTTTCTTCTTCTTTTTCTCTCTCTTCTTCTTCTTCTTCTTCTTCTTCGTCTTGTTCTTCTTCTTCTTCCTTCTTTAACTTTTTCCTTTTATTCAATCCTTCTTCTTCCTGAAAGAGAGTCCACCCACTAGTTACTAGACGAGGCCCAGTGCACTGTTCGGCTAGTACGGCTGTCTGCTATTGAGAACCGGGTCTTCCGCTATTGATTTGCAGATCCGCATTGTGCATTCCTCTATCAAGCCTGTAGCTGTGGAGTGGGTGGTGCATTTGCATAGACGCGATTGCCAATTCCGGATTGGATTGCATCGGTCGTGAGAGTGCCACTGACTTAGAAAGTACAACTGAAGATTATTCCAACATCCTACCATCGGAACTCAGTGCTTGCAGATGGGCACCTCTTGAGTATGCTGATTTGATTCTTGTTCGCCCACTATCTTCCTGGTTTCTTCTTCCTAATTCCTCCTCATCTCCAGTATTTTCTTCATTCACCATTTAATTTTGCACATTATTCTTTTACTCGCACTCTCTCTCTCTCTATCACACACTCACTCACACTGTCTCTCACAGTCTGCATCTTTTTCTCTCTCTTCATCTCCTTTTTCTTCCTATTTTTTCCAATCTTTCCCTTGGTTATTGTCTTCGAAGTCCTCATTATTATCTTCTTGAACATTTAAGTCATATCTCTATTTTCACTTCTTTTTTTTTGAGGGTGATGCCCACATGAGCTTTAGGCTTGTGCGTGGATAATGAGAGGGCTTTTCGTCTCCTCCGAAAGACGGGAGTAACCGTTTCTGTCAAAATCCGTGGATTATCAGACAGGCGCTTATCGCCCTCGGCTACGGACCACTCCACTCCTTTCTTTTTCCAATTCCCTTCTTCATCCAGATTTTTATTCATTTCTTGCATACCCTTTTCTGTTTAAATTCCCCTCTTCAATCCTACTCTACTCATTGATTGATTGCAGTTCTTGGTTCAATGATTCCTCTCTATCTTCTAATTTGCTGGAGCGATGCAACTTCAGTTTACTTTTGCTGCCCCAGTTATGGGTTCGATTCCCATTCCGTCTGGTGTTTTTCGTGTATCATCTTTCACCTCGCTAACCACGCACAAGTCACAGAGTTATATTGGCATCATCAGAGAAAAATAATCTTTGCTGTCATACGTTTTTAATAATTATTCTACCGAATTTCTTCATTTTTATCTTCTGGCCTCCATCCACATTCTCCTTACATTACTTTTTTATTTAGTTTCTTTCTACTTTTATTTCGTGGTTTCTTGTCCAGTCTTTTTCACTTCATCTTCCCTGCTTTACCTTATTTTCATTCACCTCACCATATTTACTATTGTATCCTTATTCTCATTTTGTCATTTCCATTTCTATTCTTTTCCTTTTCCTTAACTCTCTTTGTTCAAGTGTTCGTTCCTTTTTTCTTCTTCGAGTACATTTCCATAACCACAGCCTGTTCTGGCGCCACTCACACTCATCTAACCTATTCTACTACCCACTTACTAGTCTGTAGTCTGTGAACTTTCTTTGGAAGTTCAGTGGTGGTATGAGTCATCTTATGCTCAGCTTTAACATCTTCTATTCCATTTGCATTTGATTGAAAACATTTTTCTCCTCATATTCTTATTCATATTGTTCCTCTTCTTCTTGTTCTTCTCTTTCTTCTTGTTGTCCTTGTTCTTCTTTTTCGTCTTGTTCTTGTTGTTGTTCTTCTT
Source organism: Laodelphax striatellus (assembly GCA_017141395.1). Classification (NCBI taxonomy): domain Eukaryota; kingdom Metazoa; phylum Arthropoda; class Insecta; order Hemiptera; family Delphacidae; genus Laodelphax; species Laodelphax striatellus. The sequence goes on along the minus strand of CM029535.1, from coordinate 10,460,572 downwards.
CTTCTCCCCTCTCCTGTCTCTCCACCGCCCTTTTTTAACGACAGTCGTTCTTCTCTACTTCTCATCCATCATCTTCCATCTCTTCTTCTTCACCATCCTGTTCTTTATTTTTATTATATTCTCCTATTCATCTTCCTCCATTTCTTAATCCTTTCCTCCCTCTCATCTGATCATCTCCTTTCCCAGTTTTTCTCTATCTCTTTCCATCCCTTCCCCTCCACTTCCCCCAATCCTTTTTTCTTCTCTTCTATTCCCTCCTTCTCTCTTATACCTCTCCTCTCCTTCTTCCTCTTTTTATTCTTTGACTTCTTCATCTTCTCATTTTTTGTCTTCCTCTTAGCTAGCCCTGACTTGACACATTCATGTAAAATATCACTGATTATTTAAATAATACTTCTCTAATTCATAATCAATTTGAATTTTAACAACACTGTATATTTAGTATTTATTTTTCATTGTATTTTTAGTCTCGTTTTTTCTCATGATTTCCAGTAATGACAATTAATGTAGAGTTTTTAACTTATGACTCAGTGTCCGGTGAGATAATTTGATATTGAAACATAATGAAAACACTAATATATTATAATGTATCTCGAGAATTGTAATTTTCATTAACAAAATCATTCTATTCGATTCCACTTCTTCTTCCTCGGTCCTCGCTTTTCTCTCAATTCATGTCTTCATTTTCCTCTCTTTGTCACCTTCTCTTCTTCCTCCTCTCTTCGTCATATTTTTCTTCTTCACCATCATCTTCTTTTCTCTTGTATTTTATCTACTCTGCAACTCCATTCAGTTGACTCCATTCTCTCTCGGTGACTGTGTTATTGCCATACAAGTCCGGATGTGAGCCACAATTTATCACTGTGACGTTTGGTCGTTCAGCCAGCTTGCTTCAGTGCAGCATTCCGAAAGCTATGTGAAAAGATATCTTATTTTTCTTTCTCTTCTTTTCCTTTCTCATCATTTAATTTTTTACTCTTCCTTTTCTCTTTCTCTTCTTCTACCTCCTCTTCTTACTCGTCTATATCTCTGACTCTGCCAGAGAAAGATCGGAATTGAGAGTGTGAGCATGTATAATTGAAGAGGAAGAAGAGGAGAGGAAATAGGGGAGAGAGAGAGTCCGATAGAAGGAGATAAAGGAGTCTAATAGGAGGCTGCTATCAAGAAATGAAAAATGAAAAGAAGTAGCTTAATAATTGTGAACGTTATCACTGACACTCGGCGAGATTTCAGCTTCTCGCTCCACATTGCATTCTTTTGCTCGGTGCTGCTGCTTGCCAGTCGGAGATTAGTCTCTTTGTCCTGCTCTCTTTTCTCTCCATATCTTTGTATCGTATCTCGCCATCTTCAGCTACTTTTCTCCTCATATCTCATAGCGACTTCTCTTTTCAAATTACTGCTTTAAATTGCTGTTTTACCCACGCATAAGGCTAGAATAATTTATATGTTCAATCATAACTCCCAGCTAAAAAATCTCAAATCAGATTTGTGTCTCATTTGCGGTTTATTAGCAAATACATAAACTTTCAGAAAAAAAGGTAACAAGTTGTTGGTTTAGTATAGCCATGTACGGTCAATTTGCTGAAAGGTTAGCCTTAGCATGGAAAAATAAAGGTTGTAATAGAACTCAAATTTATATCCCTTGTGAAAAATTAGCTTAAAAAATTAGTTCTAGAAATTCCTCTCTTACAATATTCAAGAGTTAGAGCATTTATGTAAATCTGATATCAACAGAGATTATTCACAGCACAATCTTGAATCACAAATCTTATCAATAATGTACAAAAACATAAGAAATCTTATATTATAAATAAAATTCTTCAGGAGTGTGTAGAGATTTAGGAGTTTTCATAGGTTGAAGCTTTAGTATGTTGTTTACATTAGAAAAGATTGAATATTACAGTATTCTCAATCATTAAATATATTTTCTTGGAAAAGTTACACTATTTTCCTCATTGAAAGCCCAATTTCATTATTTTCCGTGTTGTCCCAGATTTCTTGCTACATTTCTACAGAAAAAATTGTGTAAATTTTCAAAAACTCGGTGGCAGTCGGGTTCAGATGTAGCACATTTGCCAATTCTTCATACACTGCCAAGTTATGTGAAACGTTCTCCAGATTGCTATTTGATGGAAATCCAGAAAAATATGTAGTCTCTTAATAACTTATTTTCTCTACCGTTTTACTCAATTACTGTACTACATAAACTACGAAAATCTTATATTCAACTTCGCATACTAACTTCATATCTTGTTGAGCTTTGAATATAGATCACAACTGTTTCTACAAAACCTCGAAACTACTCAAATATATATTTTTTTCTATCCAACTTTGCCTACTAACTTCGTTTTAGGTAATTGGTAAACTAGGTAACTTGTTGAGCGTTATAAGTAGAACATCACAATTTTAGGCCTGAATAGGCTGATATTTGTTTGATACCATGACGAAGCGCAGAATTTGTGATTGGTCAGCTAGGCGTAATGCGACTGTAACCGAATGAAAGTACAAGTGTTTGCTGTGTCCTTGAACAGTGATAGTGTGTGTAGCTGCTGACCTACTGACCAACGCACTTGCCCACAACTGGAATTTCAATGTTACTGTAATTGATACCTAAAATAACCTTCGATTTTTAGACGAAAATATAAAGTTTTGTATTCCAACTATCATTTTCAAGTGTTGTGTAAAGTATTTGATTAATCTTATAATATCTATGATACTGGAATTAGAAGATAATGCAGAATTGGCGCCCCACACTCGTTGTTCCTATCCCAATTAGAAGTTCTTTGAATTAAGCATATAAGGAGAAGACATTCTATAAGGCTAGGCGTACACCGGTTAGTCAAGACAAGACAAGACGAGATTAGTCACGTTTAGTCACAGTAATTCACATAGTTGCTTATGAAGCAGCACACACAGATGCAATGACTAATCGGTATGTGTTGCTTCTTAAGCAACTTTGTGGTCAATAAAAATATTCTATTCTATTCTATTCTATGTGAAGTACTGTGACTAATATCGTCTTGTCTTGTCTTGACTAACCGGTGTACGCCTAGCCTAAGACGTTGTGAGACATTCTAAATACGTTGTTTATTGAGAAATGAAATTTTTGAAATGAATCTTTTTATTTATTCATTTAATATAGTACTATGAAAATTTCAAGTTGATTGAATTCGACACAATAACATCAACTAGAGATGATTATTTCAACTTTTAAAACTATAACATGGATATGAAGAAGGCTTTGAATTTGAATGTACTGTATTTCACGGACTTCCATTATAACCTTATTTGGAGATTGGTAAGAAGAAAGTAATTTCTGCAGGAATTGAAACTGATCAATCAATCCAAACTCGATTTTGTCTGTCCGTCGTCAAAAATGGCATTTGAAAGATTATGCTGTTATTGCGTGCAGTTGAGAGCCAGCTCATGGTAATGGTTTCGATTATGGTAATACATGGCGCCGGCTTTTAATATAAAATCAGTGTTATGGTCTGTTGGGTAGTAAAAACCACAAATGGGAATGAGCGCATTTTATGGCTATAGTTGCGCTGTAAGTGACCAACTACTGTAGTAGGAATTGATGTTGTTCCAAAAGTTTGAGAGTTTTTAGTAGGAAAAAGAATGTTAATGGTATTGTTGGTTATGGATTTATATGATAGCTGATAAATGTATAGATTGTGATATATGAGTACAGCCAAAGAAAATTCCTGTTACTTGTAGGAAGAGGATACCGAGGAGGTACTTTCCTGTTATAGGACACGTCTACTCATTTAGAGATATCGATAGTCGATATCTATAACCTATAATAACCAATAAGGTTATGTTAATAACCTATATTTTTCTCATATCGATGAGTATCGATACTTTTGAAGCTCGATATCGACTATTGATATCTCTAGATGAGTAGACGTGTCCTATAACAGGAAAGTACCGAAGAGGATTTTGAAAAAAACATTGAAGTGGGCAGTATATGAAAATTATTAGTATAGGCTACTAATTACTACTTTATTTTAGTTAGATTTTCCGGGTAGAGACCACATTTCCTTTACTTTCCTCCATTTACATGGTTTATTCTTCCTATTATACGGTATTCCTGAAAATCAAAAGATTCTCATCTATCCAAGAATATTGAAGATCATTGGTGATATTATTTGACTCATTCTCCTGACTTTCAATTGAATCACCAACGGTTCTTGAGAGAAAGCTGAACTGGAATAAAATCTTAATTGATAAATTTATAAATGAATAATTTTAGTTCTCAAAACAATTAGCCTATACAAAAAATGTACAACATGCCAAAATACATCATGATATGTATTGAAAAATTAGAGAAAAGCCTTAAATCAAATGTAAAGTAAAGAGAAAGGAATTGAATTTTTATAAAACAATCTCCAGAACTGAAATAATACCATTTAACCAAAGGTAATACCGTACATTTCCTTCACTAGAAAGTATTTCACATAAAACTAAGCTAATTAAATGTTGATAAGTCGTTGGCTTTGTAAATTTATATCCTCAATTCTTTTGATAATAAAATAGGTTCAGCTCTTTACTCCACTATCAATTTGTACTAGGATAAGTGGTTGTTAGGCTATCTACCACAACGGACGCATCATTATGCACATTATGACCAATATTTATCATCACTTAGCTCTTATCAAAGTTCTTTCAGCTCACATCTCTCTATACTCATTCAATCCCTCCAATCCTTCTTTGTTCGTTGTCTGTATTATTACATGTGTCCCATTTATTTATCCTTTGTTCAGTCAGTGCTAGATGAGTCATTGTCTCTTTATTTGGGGTTCGTGGATGCCATGCTTCATACTAATCTGTTTGATATCCACATTAGCATGATTATAGCCCAGTGTCTGGTCTTGCTCCAAAGACGTTTAATACTCGTTATTATCTTGGTTCTTGTTTGGATCTGATTTCTAAATGTTTTTCGTTAGTCAATTACTCTAATGGGTGAGTAAATTTGGCTGGGAGATATCAAATCTTATTGAAAAAAATCAATTAACATTTAATCAAGAAATGTTTTAATTTGAATGAGTTATTGTCACTACCCAGCAAGAGAACTCCTGTCTGCTGGAAGTGAATAGGAAGTTTATAGGTTGGAGTACTAATATTTGAAAAGTTTTCTGTGTAAAGTCTACTTAAAATCTACTTATTCAACAAGACTCGCATAGCCTAGTAATTCAATTTGCGAACGATAGTTGCCAAAAACATGAGTTAAGCATAAATCTGTTACTTTGTCCTAATTTATACTAGGAGATTAGAATGGGAACTAGATAAAATTAGAGATATTTATTGAACTAAGAAGTTTTAACGAAGGGATGAGAATCAAGACAGCGACTAGACTATGCTAGGTCCAAGACAGCCATTAATTATCGTAAGGATGCGAGGAAGGCGCCTTTAATTTATGTAGTCCACCATCAACACAGTAATATTTCAAGATGGAGATTCAGAAAACTATAAAATAGTTTTGTCATGTCTTTTCTATTTATACGTGTTTTCATTTTGACTGTCATTCAATTAAAAAAAGATGAAATTATTAGTGCTTCAATTTGAATTCACTACCCGCTAAAGCAGGACAGTTTTCAATGTCTAAAGTTTTCCCCTTCAAGTGAATAAATTTTTTAAAGTGAATAAAGATCTCTACTCATATAATCACTTCAGTTTCAGTTCAGTCAGGTCTAGTGTTCTGTAATTTATCGGTCGTCATTGACGTATGCGCAGAAAAATTGACGCCGCGTCAATGCCGACTTAGGCCTGTCTGAACTGAAACGGAACTGAGACTGAACTGATGTGTGAGTGGAGATCTTTATCCAAATTTGCCATTGGAATTCTTGAGTGACCATGTCATTTAGCTATAAAGTTTGCCATTACAAACGGATAGACTCAAGTAAAAAATTCACTTGCTATTGAAAGCGTAAAATGTTTTCATTCACAAGATGAAATTTTGTAGGTTAGAAGCCATAACTTATTATGTGGACTTTTCTTGATTTAACAGGAGAGCTATTCCAAGTTATAATCAACATATAAATCCAAATTTGTTTCTATTTAGTGAAGTGCCTATTATCCATTTACCTACGCTAGTACATGGGTTACCATAGTGGAGTGGGTTCATTTCCATATTTATTTTGTTTGATATTTCTGTAGTCAACTTCGTATTTGAAATCAATTACTAACGGGGGGGATTTTTTTTTGAAGGAAATAAATTTTTTATTTGTTCATAACTTATTTAAATTATCATTGTGAATAATTAATGAAGAATAATCGATTGTCTTTGGGTAGCAGAAAATGTAGTTTCATTTATTGATTTATTGGAATATATAAGTGAATCAAGGTTCATGAAATCTGGTGCTTTGAGGAAATTCAGGGCTACTTCACCATCATAAAGAACATAACGTTTGTCTGAATTAATGCTGAATTTGTAATTTAAACTTGTTTATGGCGAATACCGGTTGTTCAATCATTTGAACAATAATAAATTAATTAATAAATGAAGAGATGATAGAACAGCAAAATATCCATATAAACATGTTTCTTGTGCTGCATATGAATCTCCACTTGAAGCGTTTCTCCACAATGAAGTCATAGATGAGAAAAGGTTCACCTAATTATTCAGTGAATCGACTTTTTTCAAGTCCTAATAAACGCGTGAAGGCTCATAATACCTAATGAGAGCAGCGAAAGTGTAAAAAACATAATCCAAATATTCTCTAACAATAGTAACAATGCGATAATTCTCACACGCAACAAAAATCACCTCCTGTTAATTACATTCGATGTAATTGCATAATTCGTAATTACTGACAAAGAATCGCATCACTCCGGCTGTTTGAAAAATTAAGCCATACTTGTGTGTGATTGTTGTTATAAAACTTGTAAGTTTGGCTAATGACAGATGTGCTTGTCTTTCCTGGTTATTGCACAATTGTTTCAAACCAACGCAGGGTATTTGTCTGAAGTGCATACAAAGGTGCATCTCATTATCACTGGATTTCCTTGAAATGAACATCAACGATACGAACATTAACGATAAGAGATCCTGGAGAACTGCTAATGCAACTTGTATTTTACTTGTACAAGGTCGAATTATAATTGACAACATACTATTATTTTTGTGCAATTTATAGTAGAATTACTATTAAGGACTGGAAGGACTTTATTGTGAAATTTTAGAAGACTTGAATGAGTATTGGGTGAATTTAGTATCGAGGAATATAGTTTATAATTTTTTCGATGATGTGGCTATTTTTGTACTTCTACTAGTTTAAGGCTGTGCATTAGGATAGTATCGATCCTAATACTATTTGTACGATTTGGATACTATCAAGCTATCAAAATGAAATACATTTAAAGGGAATTTTTTGTTCATTAGTTTGTGAGATATGGGCGCCTAAAGTTGAAATTTTTGAAACAGGTCATCTCAAAATTGTTGCAAATACAATCATGAAATTTTGAGCATACATGCTTTAAGGTATTGTCTACCACATGACATAATTAGTTTCACAAAATATCAACTTTTGAGAAAAATAACGAATTCTCCATTTGAATTGAAAATTGAGTTATTTTTTCCAAATTTGATATCTTGAGAAACTAATTAGTATGCTCAAATTTTGAGATGACCTGTTGAAAAATTTCAACTTTAGGCGCCCATATCTCACAAACTAATGAACAGAAAAAAGCCGTCGGTCCTGGCTGCTTAAAAATTAGTCTGAAACTAAACTTCTTTCATCATCACCCATCCCATAAACCACACACAAGCCCTAAGCTTATGTGGGCATCACCCTCTTGAAAAAGAGAAACATTATCTTGAAGGAGGAAATTTTTTCTCTGAACTTTAACATTGAATATATACCCTATATTATATTCTATAGGGTATATTATAGTAAGGATATATATTCAATGACTTTAATAAGATTCAGACGGCGATATAATTCCTCCTAGACTAGAACATGAAATAGAATTAGAACAAGAACAAGAAATCATATTTCTGTAGGAGAACCCAAAGCCTTTGGTTTCAATTAATGAACGCTCTTAAACTCTAGTTGAGTTGTAATTGGAGTTTGATTGGTAGAGTATGGACGGAAGTTGGAAGGAATGGGAGAGAGCGAAAGGGAGTATGAGTTGGCGAAAGAGAGAGTGATTGAAAAGGGGTAGGAGGGAAAATACCCTAAAATCAATTTTCAATTAAGCTCAGCTGCCACTTTAACTGTAATGTTTTGAGTTGGCTCAGGCAGCTGTAGTCAGCGACTGCAGCTCAAGTATACTATACAGTAATGAACGATGTTATTTGCAAAATGGACGTGGGATGAGAAACCAAGGGGTATCAAGAAACAATGAAAGCAGAATACCAACAACAGTGTGGTCACAAGTTTGACAAACTATTTATTCAATAATAATCCCAACCCTCCTTAGCTTGGCTAAACAGTATTTAATCTAAGTTTCCAGTTTGAAACTTTTGTTTGATTTGAGCCGAACTTTGAGTCAAGTAGAGTTTTCCAAAGTTGAGTGATTCGTGTAATTGAATGAATGAACTTTATTTGGATTTGTTCGGTTTGTGTATCCTTGATAGTACTGTGAGTTCATCGTACATATCTTTTACTGATGAAAAACTTTCAACTTCTACCATTTATTTCGCTCGGAAACTCTATATGAAGTTGTTCAACGGTGTATACACGGTGGTACAGTACTTACAATTCTTAAACTTACCAAAAGCATTCAACATTTACCATCTATTTAATATACTGAGCAATTTTATAAATGCGGGGGTTATCAAACTTGAGTTTTATAGGACTTGGCTAAATCTGAGCTCATTGAACCGAATTAGTATAAAATTTTATTTTTAAAACTATCACAGAGGATATAAGTTTAGTTCAGTTACTTTATTGGATTAGACTAAATTTGATTCTACTGTTTACTGTTTTCTTAGTACAATAAAATATAATCAGATTCATTTAATTTGACGCTTGGCATTAGATAAATAGATAGATAGATAGAGAGATGACGTTGCTGATGACTGTAGATTACGATGGCAAAGAAATACTGTAATAGAAATACTGTATCTCTATCTAATGTTACTTCCGAATCTGATTATATATAGGATACAAAACTAGATCGACGAGTGCTACTTTACAATGCTGAATCTAGATTATTGAAAATTTATGACTGGCAAAGACTAATGCATGACCCTTACTATGTGTCAAATTACAATGCCAAGCGTCAAATTGAATGAATCTGATTATAACAGTATAATGAAAGTCTGAGTAAACTCACTGCTACTTTTTGCAGGTAGCAGATATGGCTGTCCCATTGCAACCAAGTCTTGTTTTTCCAGCAGTGAACTAATACTAAACAGCGCTGTTGTAGGAGCAATATAGCATGCAGTCGCTGAATTGCTGCCGTTTGGTCACGGTCCATATGAACCAAGTTGAACACTAATTGCCACCACCCGTATCAGTGAAAGTGGCGGTGATCTCATGATTTTCATGTTCTGCTCAAAGGCATTTCCACCGTCTGATCTTGTCCTGCACAATGTTCGTTCAGCTTTGTTTATTGACCTAGTGGACCTCCTACATGCCAACTATACTTATGTTTATGTTAATAAACAACAGGTATTTAGGTTAGATTATATCTGTATAGTGGTACAAATGTAGACGGGTGAGTTGTACGATCTTCTATGTATTATTATTTTTTATATATATCTATTGTTTCATACTTATATCCACGAGAACAATATTAGTTGATTATATCTGTATATTTGTAGGGTTTTATATTATGATTTCTAGGTTAGATTTATATCTATATAGAGTTACATAGCTCGGAGGGTGCCGGAACCTAGCCTTGTACTTGGAATCCCAGGTTACCTTATCAGGTTCTGCCACGCCTTTCTTCTAAACGCTCCGTGATTTCTCCGTGTTAGTTTTGTGTTATAAATAACCATTAATGTACAGTCAGGACTGGTTTGGAGTTGTTGTGTGGTTCGCAACCTCAAAGAAGTCGTACGAAGGAAGAGGGCAAAGAGGGAGATTTTGGCAAGGCAAAGATTGTTTTGGTTTAGTACTTGTTGGTTCTATTTGAATTTTGAATTGACATTTAGCTCTATTCTCTGGCTATTAGAATTTGAAATAATTTATTAAATTCCATAACATACATTAATAATCAGTAATCTGCATCAATAAAAATTAATAATGTCATATTAAAGGCTATGTACATTGAAAAATAAAAAATCAAGTAATTTCGATGTTTTCCATGGCGAAATACTTGTTGAAAATAAGAAGATGGAAACTATTCAATTGCTTTTTTAAATCATAATAATTAATTGAAAAAATCCTAATTAATAATGCTATATAATACTCTGAAGACTTCAGCTATTACGAATATTGACAACAGAATAATAGCTAGGTAAACCTGTTAAACCTAGTTAGAACCTGGGTTCGAGTCCTGCCCGGGCAAAAGTTTTTTATACAGCAGCATTCATCGAATTTCCTTACTAGCTATTATTCTGTTGTCAATATTCGCAGTAGCGGAAATCTTCAGAGTATTATATAGCATTATTAATTTAGAATTTCGTTCAATTTATTATACTCGTAGAAAATAATTTTAGAGCTACGAGTGTATTTCACTGTAATTACATGTAATTAAAAATTGAGAATCGCATACCTACGAACTTTTACAGATAGATAGTCCCGATTTACGTTACCTACGCCAATATTCATGGGTTCAAAGTAATTTTCTGCCGATATTGGAGTTCAATATTGGAGAGTACACACAAGTTGTACGAACTAGAGAGTTCGTCAACCAAGTCTGCTTTGACTGGAACTCGATTATTGGTACATAATTGAAGCTGGCGATCGATGTCCTATCAGCTACAGTGAAGCTACAATCCATCGGTCACTACATGTGAACCCTTTTTAGGTCATGTGACCCTCGGGTGGGTCATGTGACAATCTTTTGGGTCACATCGATGTTGCATAGCGATAAATTCGTCGCTTGTCATTCGTTTAGGGATTCAAACACTCTCTCACTCTCTCTTTCTCTCTCAACTCAACCCTCTCAATGCTATGAAGAGGGCGCATCGATCCAATGAATAACAAACGCTTTGTTGTTGTTTCATCTGGCCCTGAATTGAATGAGTGACCTAGAGATGTGTGATGAGTGTGAGAGGGTTGGGATTAGTGATAGCTTCATTCGTGTGTCAGTCTATTTTTCTCGGTGTAACATAATATGTTTATAACATTTTGTCTGGTGTGGTATTTGTAGATTCGCAAAGGATTGTTTTGAAATAGGATTGGATAGAGTCGAGTAAAATTTGGATTGTTTGAAATTGAGTGAGATGAAAAAAAGTTGAATCAGAATTGATTGATGTCGGATAGCAAATTCTATTTGTATGAGTTTATGCTTGATAACTAATAAAACTTATTTATTGACTGAATTGTTTTGGAAACCCAATTGGAAGTAATTTGAATTACACATTTCAAATTAATATAAAGTTCATTTTTCAAATAGATATAATTATGTAGAATCTGAATTAACAGCAAGAGGAATCAATGAAAAAAGGCTTGAATAGAAATTTGTATGGAAACAGAATTGAAATGAGTTGTGTAGAATTTGATTAAACCTGGCTGATTGAAGATAAGAGTGGTTTTTTGTTGAAATTTTTCAAATTTTGTGGTTGGAAGAATTACCTGTTCTTGTGTAGCCTAATTATTTTTATTATTGTAGTTGTTTTTATCAATGGTTCTTCTACAGAACTTTCTGCTGCTGAAATGTATTTCAAAATAACTTTTTTAGAGCCATATCAATGTTATCTCAAATATTTATCTGTAACAAATCATGTATCCACTTGACTTGTATTTTGACTACATGTAACGCTATATCAATCCTAAACGTTGAGTGATTGTTACTAATAATTTGTTTTATAATTTAATTTTTATATATTAGCATCTGTTTGTATAATTTTTTTTTCATCATAGAACTGTTTTTATTTGTTTCAATGCATAAATTACAATAAAATATTGATGTTCATCAGTATTCCAATTTTAATTAAAATTATCCTTGTTCCAGGTGAGGAATCTTTTCAACTTGGGAGTTGTAAAACTATAATTGACTTGCATGTAGGTAAGCTGTATTCAATAAACCATAAATATAATATGATTTAACTAAGGTTACTTATAAAGGCTGCACATACAGTGAATTTTAGATACTAGTACATTATTTCTATTTTTCATATCAGTATGTCATTATTCTTATATTACTGTAGTTTCTCTCATTTCCAATCATCACCCTTTCCATCACTCACACACTAGCCTTGGAGTATAACACAAAAGAGTCTAAAAAGCATGAAGACTCAGACTTAATTTATTCTTGTATTTACCCACATGCGTTGGAGTAAAACGTTTGCTTTTAATGGAAAATGAACTCGGAACTTGTGGTGGAAAATCTTCTGGAATGATTGATGGAGCCCCTTTCGGAGAAATAGTAATGTGAGAGAAAGCATAAGGAATGAATCGAGGAAAGTAATTTGAAAGTGCTCGAACATTATTCTGGGAATAGAATGCTTCAATTCATGGAAATCATAATTTTTCGATCAAGCAGCCATTAAGGAGCAGGCTTTGAAGCCATTATTGTTTCCTTGTAAATACAAATTTCTTGGAAATCATGATCAGTTATGTACATTATCAAACTTGTTAAGATGGATGAGAGAATTGCAAATATCATGGTTTCTGGTAGCGATAAAATAATATTGATTTTCCTATTTTATTTATGATAATCATAATTTTTATGCTCAAATGTAAAAATACCTGCGGGTTTCGCCATACCCGTAGATTTTTCAAAATTGAAAAAGGAGAAATGCAATCAGGCTGATATCTACTGTTTTCTATCAAAATATAAAATATTGATGGGTCAGGGTGAACTAGTCACTGAATGTTAACAACAATGTTTCTTTTGTTAATTGAAATTGAAATGTCCTCTCTCAGTGATATGTCCTTTCTCGCATTGCAACTGTTCTACAATTGAATGCAACATGGAGTTTACAAAAGAAGATATTCTTAGTTTTGAATGGGCCGTTGTCGCAAATTTTTCCCATGGTTCTTTTTCTAGAAGGACGGTCGTCTTGATGGACTTTATGTCCTCTATTATCACAAAGGTCATTCCCACGCAAGTCTCCATAAGTAATTATTATAATAATAGATCTGATCACCTCAAGGTTAAACTTATTCCATTTTACAGTTATGCCGTAAATTTATTGAACCATTGCATGCGGTAAACGAGTTTTCTAATGTTGAAAAGATTTCATCTGAAATTAACGGATGATTTATGTGAAAATTATAATTATTTAACACTGTACAAAGTACTGGAACTATAAATACCACTTGCAACAATTTTTCATGAGGTCTGGAGAAGTTTACTTCCGGATTAATATATTTTCCACATTTTTAGTAATCAGAATATTATCTCTCAGAAAATTTAATTGGAAAAACATTTCTACAGTTTTTCATTTTTAAATTCTTATCTGGAAAAATTAAGATCTATAGTTTGAATGAAACAAGTTGTCACTTGGTCTGGTCACTCACTAGAACTGTTTTTGTCAGAAAACGACCGATCATCTGAAATGCAACATTGAATCAAATGGTCAGCTTTTTGGACATCGGACGCTTTCTGAGAAAAACGGTTCTAGTGAGTGGTTCTTGAGCACCAGGCCAAGTGTCAACTTGTTTTATTCAAACTGTAGGCCAATATGTTCTGTAAATATTGTATTCACAAAATGGATAAACCTCATTTTGTAGTAAATAATTTATTTTCTTACGAAACATGTTCTGATGAAAAATTGCTCTCGTCTAGTTGTAGATGTTTGCTTAATTGTAAATCCTAGTGGACTAGAGAGTCGCAACATCAGTCTGCTATCGCTGCATCGGTCATGGGTACGATTCCTATTTTGTTCGGCATTTTTTCCATAATTTTCACCTCATCTCCTAAGTACAATTTATAATCTTTAGTGGGTATCATCTTAGCAAAATAATTTTAGTATGGAATACAAACATTTATGTATTAAATAAAAATTTATTTAGGTCTTAGGGATAAGAAAATGATGTTCTCATTCTCAATAATATGAAGCATGATCAACAATAAGATCTTCCAGCAATGGGTTACTTCTCTGAATAGGTAGCATATTCTTATCCTCATTCCCTGAAGCAGAATAAAAATCCTTAGAGAGAAACATATACTCGAGAATCCTCTGGTTGCAATAAAATTCAACCCTGGGCCTTTCCGAGTGACTGCTTGTTTTATATTAGGATTCTTATGCCACTTCTAGATAGATATATGGATGAACAGAGCTGAAAGAATATGTCTGACCTAGATAGAACCTGAATTATTCAATAATAAAGCTGAGTCTTCAAATCAGTACAAGCTACGGTAGCTATCATTCCAAATATAAAATGTCTTTTCTGAAATATATTCTGTTGTGGAGCGTTTTGAGAGCATATTTCGAGATGAAATCGGAATAAAAGAGCTAAGCTTTTTGGTTTGATTTTGAACGTGATTGCATCTCTTTTCAAATCATTCCTGCAGTCAATCAGTCAGTTTTCGATATGAAGAAGATTCTGAAATTATTATTCTATTTTCCCTTCTATCGTTGTCCCGATGTGACAATACTGCTCTCTCGACTGCTATTCAATTTGTTCTATCTGGTGCCAATCTATTGGATTCTTCCAATTTCCCTGCATTCCAGATAACGTCAGTCATCCAAGTTCGTATTTTTATTCTTCTTCGTCGTCGTTGTTGTCCTCATCTTCTTTATTTTTCTGTCTGGTGTCACTTATTCAAATTTCTTCATTATTTGATAAGATAATTCCGGCTATAGTGAAATTTACTATAAAACCAGCGACCACATAATACAAATGTGAATAATACAAAGGTCGCTGTATAAAACCGACTTCTACACTACTATAGTTATATTCGATCATTATCAGATTAGTTTGAGAATATTGATGTACGATGGTTTCAGACAGAACTTACACTATTTATTTATTTGTTTACAAGAGTTACAGAACAGAGTCGAGACTCCAATTACACTGTAACTGAACAAAATAATACAATGTTACAGCAGTAGTTGAGGAACGAAACAAAAAATACACACAACTTTGAGATCATCAAAATTACAATAGTTTAGATTTAGTATTGAAATTTAGAAAACTTGAACGAAAAACTTATTATTCTATAATAATTGATTGAAAACTTTGATTTTTAGTAGCTATGAACCAGTAGAGTTGTTGATTAATATTATGCTTATGGCTTTTTTGGCGGAGAGACCCTCTCGGGTGTTCCGCTCCTCCAAATTATTTTTCCAATATCTCCCAATGATTTGGGAAAATGGTGAACTTACAGGTGTGAATCCTATTGTGGAACAATAGGTTCAACGCTTTGAATTTCAACTTATTAATTTAGAAAAAATAAACATTTTTGATTCAATAAATTCACAAAAACACAACTTGAAACTACAATGTTAATTAATCACGTAATCAAATAAAAACTCTATGATACTTTTCTAACAGGTTCTAGTTCATTTTTCGCCGGCTGGGAAAGCGTAACTTAGTCTGGGTACACACGAACGACAGTGTATCCGGATCGAGTGCGAATCGCGACTCCGAAAATGTCGCATGTTTGTATTCAAAGCTCACTGCAACAACTGCATTATTCTGCATTACACCAAACCAAGCTACTATAATGTTGGTTAATACATACAATGTTGGTTGTCGGCTACAAATCGTGTAGCATTCCAGTCCATTTGTCTTGATTCCACATTAGCAGTGCTTTATGAGCCAGTGGTGATGAGGCCAATGCTAATGAAACATTTGTATTTGTGTTGCAGCTTTGACTAGGGGCTAAACTGAGACCCGTTGCAATTGAACCCCTTGGGCTGGGCTCGGTGCCAGGAGTGGTCTGAATAACGGCGTCTGAATTTCGCCATAACTTTTACTGATCAAATAAACCCCCGTTGAGTACGATGGTCCCCTGTCGATTGTATGTTTAATCGATTGATACCAATTTGAAAGTCCTCCCAAATAATGTAGGTCGCCCCTTACTTTCTCCCGAATCTGATTCTCATTTACCAGCTTACATTTCTATGTGTAGTTGAAGAGGATTGTGAATTTTACTTTCTATGTGATTCATTCGTTTCGCAGATTCTTGTTTTAATCACTTGTAATATATCTGCGTTTCCATCGCTTTCAATATATTTTATCAATGAATTAATTACATTCAAATCTGTTTCCAGAAAATGTAATAGAATTGTTTATAGAATAAGAACACTCAAAACCAAATGCAGTTTTTTATAATGAGAAACCGAGTAGAAAAGAACATGACATAGGCCTTGTATTATTTATCAATGTATTGTATTATTATATGGCATTACTAATTAGGAATTTCGTTCAATTAATTATTATTATTTATCAATTGTATTTTTTATCCAATTTAACACCGCAATGTTTTGGGCTCATGTGGGAATAATCTGCAACAGTAAAATAGTTCTTCTCTTCTCAAACGTTTTCTCCATTATCTTCCTCTTTTCTATTTCTTTTCTTATACAGGGTGTTTCTAAAATAGACCGACAAACTTCGTGGGCGGTTTCCTGACATTGAAATTAATAAAAAAGTTCCAGTAAACATGGGTCCTAAAATGATTTGTTTCCCCCCTAGTCGCCATTTTGTTTTTTCACTTTTTATTTTTTTCCCCTCCAGAATGGTTCGACTAGTTTTGTTGAAATTTGGCATGGTCAAGGCTAAGATGAAGGTCTGCTGTAAAATAAATGAATCAACCTTATCTGACGAAATATTTCAAAATGGCGGGCATTTGAAATTTGAAATTGAAATAACTCGAAAACTTGTTGTTGCCTGCCATTCTTATCAATTTTACTCTTTTCATTTATAGTGTATGTCCTCCCTACTGAGTATTGTGTACGAGATTGAAATTTGTTCTTCAGTCGGCCCTTGGAAATTTTGTCTGTCTCTCTCACTCTCTCACTCTCTCTCTCTCTCACCACCTATCTATCTAGCTACTTCTATCTCTCTCTTCATCTTCAATCCAAACATACATTTAGGATAATTAATTGGACGGTACTACCGTTTAGAATCCCATTCACGGCCAGCTCCTCCATATGTCGAGTATGCTAATATCACCGAATTTGGGACTAAATTATCACTGCATTCATAATCTTAGAAGCTATTTCAATTGTTCAGATTCAACTGCATTTCTCTATGAGTTTAGAGTGGCTTTGTGTAGATTGCTAATGGTGGAAACCAGTATTGGTTGGTTCAATTTGGTGATATCAAACTCATTCAAGATTTTTCAGATCGTTTCAATGATTGCGAGAGATAGAACAGGCTGTTGCATCACTGTTAACATAACATATTGACAACACAGGATAATTTTCTTGTGTACTGAATCAAAAACTACCGAATAGTAGATGTTAAAATTACTGGTTAATTTTTTTTGTGTTTGTGTTAATTCACCTCCTCGTTTAAATTATAATCTCCATTTATAAAGTTTCATAATAAGGCAAAATGATCATCGGTGTCCTCAATCCACTGAAACTTTTTCGATATAATCTATTTTCGTACTATATGAACATTGTAACATTATTCGGGCTTGTACGAATTGATTGTACATGTTAAGTTTTGGTGTGACAGTCGTGTTTCATAAGGTCAGAAGTGATTAGTTGTGGTGGTTAGTATTATTGATGGGATTCTCTTGATTTATGACGTTCATAGAATGTAGAAAAAATTATATGAAGAAGAGAAAGCTACAAGCAACAGCAGAGAAAGAAATTTTAGATAGATGGAACGTAAGGAGTGGTTGATACTGGTTACATCCTACATAATCGTGGACCCGAAGCTTTACGACTTATAGGAAGAAGCTTTTGATGTTCGGGCTATGAAGGGTCAAGGCTAATGTACTTCTGGCCCCGCTAATCTTTAAAACTTCTTATAAACTACTACAGACGAGCTCCAAAAATAAATTGAACTGCTTTTGAGAAGTGCTGTCTAGGTATGAGTGAGTATTGGCAGAGGCTTCTGTTTTGAGCCTCCTTGCTGAGAGAGATGGCTGCTTAAATAGTGGTGTATTACTATACATTGGGCCAGTTGCACGAAAAGCGAATAGAATTCTACCGACTTAAAATGATATCATTTAACGGAAGAAATGCTACAAAATCCCTAACCATCTCTGTAAAATGACGCAATGTTTCGGTAGTTAAATTTGATAATTAATTTGCTTTTGTGCATTGTCCCTATAAGAAAGTGGTCTAATGTTGGGTTGCACGAAGCAATATAAATTTTGATCCAGGATCAGTACAATGCTATTCAAATGGGATCAGCTTATTCAAAATCGATAATCCCGGTTGGTGCAAGCCAACATAACTGTACTAAGAACGTTTAGAAGCGTGTAATTCTAAGTTGGATATTATTGTTGTAAAGATAAAGCTATCAATTATACTGTTTAACTTTTATGATCATCAACTTCATATTATATTGAATACAGCTAAGGTTCCGTGGCGAAGCGTGGTATACTTAACCGGTCATCGCCGGGTATATTTCCTATAGGACATATACCCGGCGATGACCGGTTAAGTAAACCACGCTTCGCCACGGCTAAGGTTATCAGTCGTTACCAAACTTATTTGGTAGGCATAATCCTTGACCGTTAATTAGATCAAAGAGGATCTTTCAATATCCTCTAAGATCCTCTAGATTTTTTAAGGTCCTCTTTGATCAGATTTTACTCTTGGTCTAGGTCTCTGAGACCTAACTCGTAGGAACAACCCGTGAATAAATTATGTATGTCAAAGGTTTTAAGGTGAAGCATGTTTGAAATAACTACAGTACAAATTTGGGGTACCATACTAGTATAGTAAGCAATTCCTGCTAATCTATAGTTAAGGTACAGTAAGCTATTCCATATTATAGTACTCTTTCGAGTACTTCGAACGGCTTCACCTTCGCGACATTGAACGCATAGTGAGGTAGGCTATGCTTTTTTGGCGGTCAAGGTCGTTCGTTGCCGCTTCAAGGTCAATCACCTCATCTCCTGACCGACATACATTTTCCCTATGCCTATTTGTTACACATGACATTTTCATGTGTTGTTTTTTTACCTTTTCCTTCTATAATAATTTATTCTGAAAAGTTATTGTTTCTGAAAAAAAAATTTTGTGAATCTCATTTTGTGCTGAAATCTGACCTCAAGCAAGTGCATTGAGTGATATATGGTTGTTCGGTTGGACAGTTTTCTCTCATTTTGCCTGACACCAGACGGTCGGTTCTATACGCCGTCAGTGCCGTCTTTTCTCATTAATATTCCAGACCCCGACTGGCCGGCTTTTCAGCTGCCATTAAATTTTCCACACCACATAGTACGAACAATCCCTGGCTTCCATACACACCGTGAGCAGCGCGACTAGATCACTCACTATGCTTTCTGATTGGGAGACAAATGAGGAGGTAGATCTAGGAAGAGGAAAAATAGGTGATGGAGAAGTAGGAGGATGGAGAGGAAAGAGGGACGAATATAACGTGGAAAGGAAAGGCGTTTCAGGAGTACAAGGAGAAGAGGAAAGAGGAGATAAGGTAAGAATATAATGTGAAAAGAAAAGGAGGTAGACATTTAAGGAGTAGAATAGAAGGAGAAGAGGACAATGTTGAATTAGAAGAAAAAGAAGAATATGAAAAAAGAAGTAGAAGGATGAAGATAAAAGGAGAGGGATGGATAGGTTAGGAACAGAAAGAGGAGTGGTAAAATGATGTTGTTGAAAAATATTAAAAGTTTGGAGAAGATAATAATGTGGAAAAGGAGAGGTAGACAGGTTCGGGAATATAAGAGGATATCGGAGATGACGAGATGAAGAGAATAAAGAAGAAGTACAAGGATGATGATGATGATGAGAAGATATTGTGTGAAAAAGGTGAGAAAGTTGCAGAACAAATGAGGAGAAGGGAGAGAGGAAGATATAGACGAAAAATGAGAATTTGAAAAAGATGAAGTAAAAGAAAACAGATATTACAAAACTTAGATGAAGCCTAGTAGGGAGGAAGATCCAAAGAAAAGCAAAAAACGGAAGAGACAAAAAAGAAAGAGAATGAAGGAGAAAATGGATTGGAAAAGAAGAAGCATAAAGAGGAATAATAATACGGAAGTGGAATTTGGTGGAGAAGCAAAACGTGGAAAAGAATAAGAAGTAGAAGAGAAGTTAAAGACGGAGAATATGTCATAGAAGGAGCATAGAATGACAGGAAGAATAAGGATGATGACGAAAATTAGATGAAGCAGAATTAAGAATTAAATAATAAAATTAGATGTACAAGATGTTAGTAGAGGAATTAGTAGACGGAATAGCAGAGGTAAGAGAGAACATAAAAAAGGTGAAGTTGTAAAACACTGTAGTAAGAAATAAAGAAAGGAGAAAGAGAAACACACGTTCGGAAGGGAGAAGAAAAGGATGAGGAAGAGGAGGAGGAAGGAGATGAGGAGGAGGAGCAGAAATAATAGTAATAGAAGCAAAACAAAGAAATGAGAAGATGAGAAAGAAGAGAGGATAAAATAAGAAGAAGATGAAGAGGATGAAGATGAATAAACAGGAACATGGAAAGAAGAAAAAGAAGTAACTCAAAACAAGACGAAAATAAGGATTATAAGATAGATAAGAGAGAGAAGAAGAATAAGAAGGATAAGAAGAAGAATAAGAAGGATAAGAAGAAGGAGGATGATGACAATAAAAATAAATATAAAAAAAGGTGGAGGATGAGAAAAAGGAGGAAGAGAAGAAGGGAAGAATAAACTAGATTTGCGTCAAAAAAGAAGGAACAGAATAAGCGTGCTGAAGAATCAGAAGGTGGAAGAATGAAAAATGGATGCCGATCTTTAATGGCTTTCCAGCAGCGACTGTCTCCCGACTCCCGACGCCGGCCGACGCTATGCTATTGCTCTTTTTCCTTTTGTGTTCTGCAGAGTGAATCCGATTTTCCGAAGCGACGTCGAGACGCCACATGTCTGCCATTGCTAATCTCATTTTCCTCTTGCAAGAAAAATATATCTACGAGTCAAACTAACTTTTCCGTAATTGTCGACAAGTTTTCGAATTGTTTTTGTGCATTTATTTCATGACTCGGAGACTGATGCCAGGAAACGGATTTCATATAGAAGTATAACTTCCTTGGAAATACATTTTTTTCAACTAGAAATACGAATTCATGAATTTAAGATCATGTAGTTGGTGTGATATTTTAAACTAAAAATACAAATTTAAGAATGTAAGACCATTTATGCAGCTTGGGATTTAGCTTGAACTCAAGAAGAAGGTTGAATTTTCTAAAGATTTCCTTCTTGCTTGACCCATGTACGTTGGGTGCAATAACAGTTTGTCAGCTATATTACTTCAGTATATCAATAAACCTCAGCAGTGTATATTAGGCACTAAAAATGGTCAATATTACCAAATGATAGGTCGAAAAATAGTGTATTTTTAACTATTTTAATTGTGTATTATTAATTGTAACCCAACGTTCAAAGCACAAGCTATGTCTCTCTAATTCTACAGGTCAAAATTGGTCTTTGTTCAAATAACCTTTTCATTCTATGGACTCGAATAATGTATTTGTGATCAAGTCGAGTTACACTTGGAATTGCTGGCGAGACTCGGTGATATCAACTGCACTACGCAAAATAACTGTGCCATCCTCTCCTGAGAATACCGCAGAATAATATAATGGCGTTTATTGTCTACCGTTATTGGTGACTGTTGGCGGTTTTTTGAAAGTACGGTATACCAATTCAATTCTCCCGCTATGAATTCGATTTTTACTGCACAACTATAAAATGCAATTCGGATGATATCGATTGAATGTAATGGAATGACGCGTCCAATCTTTACGACCGGCATCTCGAAATAATGTCGGTGATATTTCTTGAAAATCGATCTGATAGAAATCTCGATAGAATTTATTTATAGCCGACAAAGAGGCTCGTGTAGTTGATTGGTAATGGCCTCCTATCCGCAGCACACGTGTGATGTTGATCAGTGGTTCGGAACAAGCCTTGCCACCATAACTCAGGCTCCACCGTTGACCAACATTTTTTAATAGCAAGCAATGTGCATTGATGATGTTCAATTGAATGAAAAAGTCGAAATAATAAGTCTAGTAGGCATGAGAGGTTGAAGTTGTAACGGACCTGCCTTTCACATAGCAGTTCAATGTACTCTCATATCTATCAAAATACCTTACTAACTCTGAAATATGGAATAGATTTGAAATACGGAAGAGAAGGTAATACAATGCTAGGACGGAAACACTTAATATTACATTAATGATCTTTTTTATGAAATCTTTTACTCAAATTCAATTTTGAATAAAATTTCGTTTCTAATCTCGTAAAATCTGTAATCAGTCTATATACCAGGATCTCCACTATGGAATATTACTCCTGGAATAAATGAAACTAGATCTAGATAGAAGCATCAGGAACATTTTATTTGGAAATCATTGTTTCTTTTTTCGATTCCGATGTTTACCTTTGAAAATTTCTACTCATATCAATTCAAATTTTTGACTAATCATCTCTTAATACTGTATCACTCAATCACTTATAAACAATCACCTATACCATTTCTATCATTGACTATAATAGGATTAATTTAATTTGGCAGATGGCATTAGACAGACAGATAGATAGAGAGTTATTATTTTTTTGCCATCGGACTCTACATCCATCTGCAACGTCAAGAAATAATATCTCTCTATCTATCTAATGCCATCCGCTAAATTAAATGAATCTGACAATATCACTGTAGCTTTTGTAAACGTAGCACGTATATCACTGTATCACCTATTTTGTATAATATAGTCTTTCGATTTTTACAGTATCTGCCATAACTAGATAGTATTTTTATTTTTACAGGAAATATCAATCAACCATGACAAAACCAGAGGGATGAATTTAAGGGTAGCTGCCTTTTAAAAGTGAAGGTAATAAGAATTTTTTATTTATATCATTCGAAGTTTAAGATTTCATTTATGAAAGAGTCTTCACTACCGTAAACGTAAAACATAATTCAATGTATTGACTATTTTGTTGTTGAGTACCCTCAAGAGTTGTGCTATCAATTGTGCTAGAACTGACATTTGTTAATTTTTGTTCAAATGGGGAATATTATGGGGAGACTGTTCATCATTATTGAATGCTCATAATCATAGAAATTGAGTGAGCTAAAATCTCAAATAACTCAAATATCAAGTGAACTTCTTCAAATCTTCTATGATTTGAAATCAACCATTGAATTTACAAGTAGTATCGATCGTTTCAAAAATTCATGATCTATACTCTGATTAAAACTGCTTTAGGATTGAGACCCGCTTGGCCTTAGTGGTAAACCGCTCTAGGCCGGTCGTAAAGCAGTTTAAATCAAAGTATAGTTTCGAATGAGATTTTACGATGTGGAGCAATCCTGGTATTTGAAAGTGATTGTGAAAAACAAAACAAGTCCAATGATTAGAAATGTTTTGTTTAAGATCAACAGCGGCTTTATTTATTTCTTTTTTAGAGCTAGAAACGGAATTTAGAATGCATGTGACAGCGTTTGGAATTTTAAAGAAAGGAAGAACATGTCTATCACTAGTTTTTTGTATTGTCTCCTATTAAAGTCAAACTGCTAAAGTGTTTCCCTGTATTCCCATGTACGTTGGAAAAAATACTTATTCTTGCCGTACGCACGACCTTACCTGGATCAATCGTGGAATGCATGTAACTAATACGACTTTTTTATTTTTACTGATGTCTCTTTCGATTAAAGTTGAAGAATTCTTTTAGATTTGGCTTTCTTTCCACTTTTTCCATTAGGCAGTCTAGTTTTTACACAGTTTCTTGTTCAAAAGGTACATGCTTCCAATCGAAGAGAATGTAATTTTTCTTCTGCTGTTTTATCGCAGTTTCTCTGCACTTCTCAATGGTGACAAATGAGTATTTCTATTTTGTAGTGTAGTAAAAATAACATTGCAGTACTAAATAATAGTTAGAAAATATTCCAGTACATTTATTCTATCAGTTAGCTTCCATCGCTTCTATTATCATCCTTTTTTAAAGTATTAATTTTCTATTATAATTATTCACTAAACATACAGGAGACAAAAGTTGTGATTATGTAATTTATATTCTTGTGATTATAATTTTCTTGTGTAATATTGTAGACTATTCAAAGTGCAAATATGCCTATTTTTGTACTTTTACCGTTAAATTTAGACAGCAAATGTGTTTGGCTTCTTTGGAATATTTTGTCTCTCCAACTTTTCTTCATACTTTCTTTTTTATTTCTCCAACGTCATCTGGCAAAATGACCTGAGACATTCACCTGTCTTCTCGTCCAACCCTTCCCCTCCCCTCTCCCGCCAACACCTTCACCGGAAAATGTTCTCGCCATAGCAACTTCCTGTTTTCCTTATTTTTCTTTTCTTTCTCTCCGTTTTTGTACGACTCCTACACCAGCCGGAAATGCTTTTACCGGCAGTGCAGTTCGCTCTGCTAGGAAGGTGAATTTCATTATCTTGGAAGTGCACGCGTATTTATTATTCTTTTCATACATTTTCACTATACCTGTATACAGAACACAAATAGATATAATGCACGTAAACAGATATACTTTGCTAACTATATCTGAGTGTAACTGTAGCGCTCATGCGCGTGTGTAGGTTTGTTTTCAATGTGTATTGTACCCGTGCTATTCACGATTTTGCGCATACTTTAGAAACTGTCTTATAGGCTCTTTTTTCTGGTCATCAAACTCATTCAATCTGAATGTCCAGGAAGTGCGTGGTTTTCCAGTCGAGTTGAACTCTGTGGCAGGCTTTATTTGGGCGTATTCATTCACTGTTATTCTATAGAGAGTCTTTTTATTTATATTTATTTTTTCACATTAGGAATTTTATTTTATTCATGAAAGAATTTTATCGTTTATTTTATAATTGAATCAGTGCCATTTCCCTGTTGTATAAAACTTTTCAGTCTATACCTATTAATCAATTTTTTTGGCTACTTGAGACTTTATGGATATATTTTTCTTTTTCCTGAGTTTACTATAGTTTTGTGATTCTAATTGATGATCCTTTTAAATCAAATACTGTATATACTGTGATACTGTTATACTGTATCTTCTAGAGATCTGTAGAAGAGGCTCTACCTCTGAGGTAAGACTACCTCATCATCAATAGATTAGTTAGAATCATTGCAGTCAATCTGTCAGTTTTCATGATCCATACTTTTTATAGTGTTTAATAACATAAATACATACAACAAATAAAATTAACTTGCGAACGTCAATCAAGGTTTGGTCTCCGCCTATAAGATCAGCTATTGTCATTTTTATGAATCATTGATTAACGTTTAATAAGCGATTTGTGTAGATGAGTGAATTCTGTCTGTATCTTGAAAAGACTATTTCAAACAGTTATTAATAAATTAGATATTCCAGGAAATCAAAATTAGGCTTCTTCGCTTTGGAATTTATTCCTATATGGTCTCTTTCGCCTCTCCAGGGGCCTCCTCCATGAACATTTATTCCATAAATAGTATATTATTTTTTTAATTAAAAGTTTCGATTATATGAAATGTCATTTAATACGTAAAAAAGGCGGCACTAGAATTGAATATCACGAGGTAATATTATGTCCAGTATGTATCCTTTTTACCTTTATCACAGATCACAGGA
The DNA here is from genome assembly GCA_017141395.1 of Laodelphax striatellus. NCBI lineage: Eukaryota > Metazoa > Arthropoda > Insecta > Hemiptera > Delphacidae > Laodelphax > Laodelphax striatellus. The sequence continues at coordinate 10,434,816 of CM029535.1, read as the reverse complement.
ATTTTGTGAAACAGATCCCCAGAGTACCATGGGCTCTCATTTCCTTCCAATCTCCTTCTCTCTTTTGCCCTTTGTTTTGTACTACACAGGTTCCGTGATTTCGCCTGGCGTTCTGGCTGAATTCAATCACTCGCAAGCTGTCTGTTGTCAAATTGCCTTTTCAATATTTTGTTGTGTCACCATTCTCCGTTTTTCCTAAATTTCCACAAGTTTTTCCAGCCGTGCAGGAAAGCGGGTAACAGTTGTACTGCAAAGAAGGAAAATCGTCCGTCCGCTGTAATAGAAATTTTCCGCTTCGTCGTTATCAGAGACACTGAAAAAATGACTGAAAAACGTGGTAAAAAGAGAGAGAAAAGGACACAAATTGTGGAAACTGCAATGGAAACTGGGATGAAAATCTGAACAAACCGTGATGAAGATGTCATTATCTCAAGTGTTTTCTTTCACACTTATTTTGATGAATTTCGATTAATTTATTGAATGTCATCTTTTTTATTAGTGGCTTGATTAGTGATGATGTAATATACTGTAACGGTTTATACTGTTCTAATATTGTTTTTCAGTTCGATTTTCATCAGCGTGAACTGAATTTCTTACACAAAAAACAAATTCCGCTCTCAGCTCTATTTATGAAGGTTCTTTGTCTTTGACCCAGTCTTTGTTGATTTTTTCCAGAGTTTGAACAAATCTATTGTCATGATCTTGACTTCAATACAAGAATAATCTATATTAGTAACTATTGTTAGCATTTGATACAGTATCAGCACTTGCGAGAAATTTTAAATTTTGAATGGTCTTGAAATGTCATCATCTTGATGATGTCACGATCTTCTTGTCACTAATCAATGAATAATTGAATAATGCATGGAAGTTGATTACTGAATCATAACTACATTGAGCATGAGCATAACTATATAAGCATTCTATGAAAATATTATCGGTCACGATTTCTTGATTTCCATTCGTATTGAAGAAAGTTTATAATTCAAACAAATTACATAATCTTGATGATCTCAGGATGGTTTGTCAAATATAATATCTTCCAGAAATTCAAATTCTTGTGCTTCCAGGAAGCTAATAAAAAACATAAAAAGCTTCCGCTCTCTATCAAACAACCTTGATAATATTATTCTGTATCATGAAAATTATTTACATACACTTTAGTACTTTCATGGAAGAATACTGTACTCAAAAGTAATCTCAATAATGTAATGAATATATTACAGTGGAGCCCCGGTTTTTCTTTCTCAAGGGACCGAGAAAAAAATTCGTTATATCTGGAAGTTCGTAAAAACGGGGTTGCAATACACACTACATTAAGTTGGGTTGCATTACAGAGAGTGTATCTATACTCTCACTTTCTACAGTGTATCTATATACTGTAGGTTGCACCAATCGGGATCAACTATTTTGAATCAGCTGATCCCATTTGATAAGCATTCTATTGATCCTGGATCAAAATTGATCTTGCTTGGTGCAACCCAACATAGTGTTTTGTACGTTTCAAGGGGATTTGAAATAAATACGTTGAATCGGGATATTCTTTAAATAGGGGCTCGTAAACCTGAGGTTCCACTGTAATATTAAAAAATTGTCCACTTCAATCTGCTCTAGAAAGGTTGATGGATCAAGGATAATGAATTGATGTTGAAACTTTGATAGATCGAGTAAAATTCAGTACACGATTGTAATTCGTATTATTGAATCAATTTACAGGTGAAAATTTTTTGATATTGCCTTCATAGATGCCTTTTCACCTGTTGTTAAATCGGGAAAGATTGCGACCGAGTGGAGTTTAAGCCGATAACAGGGCACTAAGCGATATGCTGGTGCTAGCAGTACTCGTAACACTAAACGGGTTTCCCTGCTCGTAATTGAATCATTCATTTACCTGGTTAGTTTCAAGCTGACCTGAAATTCAGAAACGAGATAAAACCTGAACCAGTTAAATTGAGTACTCTGTTTCATGTTGTTAGCTTTGAACTAGTACTGCATACTTCCACAACTACTTTGTCAATGTCAGATCGGTGTTTTTTTGCTAAATTATATTTTATAGTAGGGATGATTTGTTGGCACATAATTTCGAGAATATTTGATCGAGGCAGGCTCTCGTTAACTTGTTTTGAGAAACTAGTTGCATAAATTTTCTAAATTTAGATTTATTCCCTATTGGAAAAATTATTCATAATTCTATTCATCAGTATTAACGATCTACAGGTACCAACGGACATCAAAAGAATTATATCAAGTTTTCAATTTCCTGTTGAATTTTTGCTCTTTCAACTTGTTTTAAACCGCTGTTATATTTACTTGTTTTTTCTTCAGTTCTGATGAGAAATAAGACTATTGAAAGTTGAATTGAAATTGTATAATTGAAAACAAAAATTACATACAATTGATAAATGTATAGGACAATTTTTTATTGTTTTTGATCATTTATTTACGTTTACGATAAACCACCGTTTACGATATGTTCAAACCTCACCATGTAAAAAATAAATAAGACAATCTTTTCTATTTACAACGAAATCATAATGACATCGTGTTATAATATTGAACGCTTGTCAGTTCAATATCACTGACAGTAATGATTGACAAGATATAACTGACAGTTTTTTAATGAAAGGCCATGAATTTATGAATTTAAAATTTTGTGTTACAGTATTATCAGAGATGTTCCATCTATTCCATAATTTATTTGGTTAGTATATCGTATTATGTGACTAGTTTTATCAATTGGGAGAAAAACGTTTTCTATGAACTTAACCTATAGATTGTGTCATCATTGCAAATACCATCTGAAAACTTCAGTCCATTTAGACATGAGTCTAAACGTCTAAACCATAGAGTAAGTATAGAATATATAACTGTCCATTGCTATTCTGTGGTCTAAACTAATCCACTGATTGAAATTATTGATAACATGGAGTGTTCTATTGGAAAACTACTACATGAAACAGTTCGAAAGCAATTTGAATAATGGGTGCCATTTCTTCAGCATTGGTCTCTTCCCTTATTGGCATTGGGTGTGTGCAATACACAGTAAATCGATACAACACCCGATGGAAGAACCTGAATTTATTGCAGTCCTGGTTGAATGGAAGCTTTGCCTTGTCTTCGATTTCGGCGAAATTTCCTGATTGAGTTATCGGACGTTTTCCGTCCGGTCTTCTCTTGCCATTCGGCTAATGGAAGGTGAAGGACGTTCGTCTGTTATTTCTCTTCTCACTGCTACTACTTCTACTTCTTATTCTTCTTTTATTATTATTATTACTTTTATTTCCTTCTTCCCACCTCTTATTATTATTTCTCTTATCTTTTCTTTTTCATTTCATTCCCTTTCCTTTTTCTCCCCATCGACTTCATTCTTCTTTTTATCTTTTTCTTCCTCTTTTTAATCTGATTTATCTATTACAACTCTTTATTCACCTATTGATTAACATATTATTTCCTTATTGATAAATATCTGATACAGTACTGATCTTCATCCTCCAATTTATTTTTATTGAATAAATTTGTATTTTATCTCTTTCTCATTCCACTCTTCTTTCTCACTCTTTCTCCACTTTCTCATTCCTTCTTCTTAACCACCTCGTTTATTCTTCTTTTCGTTTCCTTCTCTTCCTCCTAATCATCTTGCTTTTTTCACGTCTTCCTCCTTCTTCCACCCCCTTCCCCATCCACGTATTACTCTTCTTCTTTAGCTTCTCCGTAGTCCTCCATCTCCATATTATTCTCTAGTATTTCATATCCTCTCCCACTTTAACATCTCCTCTTCATTCATTCTTTATTCTTGCTCGTCCTTCTCTTTATTGGTCTCCATCTTCCTCAACTCCTCTTTTATCTCTTCATCTTCTAACCTCAAGTTCTTCTTACACTTCCTCTTCGTTTTCTTCTTCTTTTTGATTTAATCTTTGTTCCCTTTCCTCTTCCTACTGCTCCTCCTTTCCTTCTCCTTCTCCTCCTTTTCTTGCTCCTCCTCCTTTTTCTTCTTCTTTAATCTTATCTTCTTCTTCGATCTTAATCTTACTCCTTATAGATATGGACCTAAAGGAGAATGTACAATGAATCTCCTTCTTTTGTTATTCTGTTCCCACTTCTCTATCTTCTATTCTTATTTCATTCCTCTATCTTGTTCCTATTTCGATCATTTTTTCATGTTGTACTCTTTTCTTTTCATCTTCTCTATATTTAAGTTTTAATCATTGTATTCTGATTTCTTCTTCTTCGTGTTCTTCTTGATGATAATGATGATTTTTCCTCCCTCCATTTGCCTCTTCGTCTTTTTTCATTTGAAACTCGCAAGAGACTAGATTAACCATGACCTTAGCGTGCTGCTGATTCGGGAGCGGTACGTTGAAATATACGGAAGCAGTGCAAATGGATTCTGATGGAAAACGTTTCAATCCTCTCTATTCTCTCTAGAGGAGTGGAATTTAGTAGTAGTTCGCATCCTTCCCAAAGATTTTCCTTCAGATTTTTTGTTCATATTCTTTCTAATTCTTCTAGTGCAATATGACAGAGTATTTTGTCGTGTTTTATTATAGGCCTGTTATTGATTTTCATAATTGAAACCGTCTACATCTTGACATCTAACAAGCTTGTCTTGATTGGCTCTTTTTCGATTAGTCGGCCCTCTTTCTTGTTCTACTAACTTTTAATTCATTCAGGTATCGTGTACAGTGAAATACCCTCTGCACAGCTTGATAAATTTCATATTCTCTTTTCTCATCAGATATCAATAAATTTTCCTGTGATTATGTGCTTTTCACTTCCTGATATACAGAGTCCGGCAGTGAATCGGCCGATTTTGAAATAACTGTAAAAAATAAACGGATGAATATTTCAAAATTGTATTCTTACTATCTGAATCTACAGCCATTTCAAAATCGCCCGATTCACTGCCGGACTCTGTATGTATATCTTTACTAACTGCTTATAGCAGGATTCTTTTAACTTGTCAGAAAACAGCTGATTTAACGTTAGTAAACGAGCGTACATCAATCAGCTGTTTTCTGACAATTTAAAAGAATCCTGCTATATTTAGTGTGTTGGTTTTTAATGGTTGAATGGTTGAGTTGCTAACCTATTCAGTATACTATTTCATATTTTCCCACTCTTCGTAATGATTTTTGGAAAATTAATTCATCCATTCATTTTGTAGGTTAGGAAAGAAATAAAATATAAATTTAAAGACTGAAACTACTTTATATAGTTTCAACTATTATAATATGAAAATTTGATGTCTATTAATAAAGACATACGATCTGTATAAGGTGATACGATCTTTTCTTTTTGCTGTATATAACGTTGAAAAACATTTTTTTGTCACGTCAGCAGGATTCTGATAGCTTGTTAAATCAGCTTGAACACAGAATCCAATGAGATCCCCTCGTTGTTGAATCCGACAGCAGCCTCGCGTCGTTTGCGTGGCGCGCGCGTTTAAATAATCGCTGCCATGAATCGAGGTGACAACACAATGTTTGCGCTTCATTAGTGACTTGTAGCTGAGTTTGTTCAACGATCCTCCGCGATCAGGTGATTAATTCAATTGGAAAAGGGATTCGAACGAGGGATCAAAAGTCTTACAACAGGAGGCTCTTGTGTTGGGTGGTTTGTGTGCGCGTGGTCCAATCATTGCGCGCGCGCGTTGGGACGTTTTTGGATGGAGTGGCGTCGGCGTCTGATCACAGCTCAGTCTGCGTCGAGACGCTTGTAACGTTCAGAACACGGTTACGCCGGTATTTTGGATGTTTTTGCGTCCACTGAAAAAACATGGGTTCTGTTGGATAATACCCTTCATTTTTCGGTGATCCTTTCTGAACAACGATGTGTTTTTGTGTTGAGATAATGTTCAAATGTGATCTGATTCATTAGTGATTGATTCAACAATATTGTGTTCTATTTTGATTTAATTTGTGGATTAGTTGTGCTAGATCAATGTGCTATAACCCGGTCTCAAAGTACAGTCAGAAACTCCGGTAATAGGGCAAGGAAAATAAAAATTAAATATTGCAGTATCGACTGATAATTGGTTGTTATTGAGTGATATTGGTTATCACTTGTAGTTATATTACACTAGTACTATAATTAAGATACAGAAGTAATAACTTAATTCTTGAAATAGTTGTATTAGATTCGAGTTTGAAAGAATACTAAGCTGTTTGGTGATCTATCTTGATAAATAGTTTATGCTATCTATATTATTGAGAAAAAATATGTTTGGGGTATTCTGGTTAAGGTTTTTAGGTCCTCACCACATTCGATAGACCTGGCATTCGTTGTGCGGTTTTACCCAGGGTGTCCGAGAGTGATACAGTAATGATATTTCAATTTATTGCTTACAGTTTCATTTATTGAATTGAAGATAATTGATCCTGTTATTGGATCCGATAGTTGGAGTAGTACTACTTATTTTGAAGTTGGGGAAATGGAGCAATAAGCAGATGTTGAACATGTATTTTTGGTGTTGATTATATAATTATTACAGTATACAATATTTTATTTGATTGAAGCAAGGACTATTTTTCAATGTCAACTAGACTGATTGTCATGATAAAATGATGATAAATTGAAAAAAAAAACAGTTGCATCCAATACTTACTTATAAGTACAGTACGGAATAGTAAAAATGAAAAACTTTACTGTAACTTTAAGAATTAAATATTCAAGATTTAAGATTTCTTTACTTCCGCAAACATTTATTACAAGCGTTTACAAACATTTATTACAGTTATATTAGAAAATGTTCCGTACTTTTCTTTCCATACTCAATATAACGGTAACATTGATTCTACATCATGACCACGACCCAACTCCAACATGGACTGAATAACGATAAAAAGTAGATTCCAATTAACTTTTCTAAACAAGATATTGACAGAATACACAAATATTTCAATGTGCTTTTAGGATAAGCCAGCGTGTAGGAATTGGTTAGTCGCACCAATAACTAACTTAATCGAAAAAATGAAAGCTAGTAATTGTCAGGAATGGGATGAAAATTGAAATGAACTCAATCCACACATCGGATTCTGGCCAGGAGGTCTGCTATTATAGATTACTGTACTGTGAGATTTTGATATTTCTAAGTTGTATGAGAGGGTTTCAATTCACTTGAAGATTGCTTTGTGGCTGAAAAGAGAGAGAGAGTGGGTGAAAGGGGAGAGAGAGAGTGTGAGGGAGTGAGAGGGGAGAGGTGTGAAAGAGTCCCTGCTGAGAAAACGATGCCCACATTTTTTGTCAGCCCCGATGGCGAAAATGGAGCATTTCCAATAGTCAAGCCACCTCGAAACACAGCACTCGCCATTTAATAATTCACGTATTCATAGATCGACGCTCTCTTTATTTCCCTTACTCCTTTTTCTCTCTTTCAGAAAGTCCATCATTCTTTTCCTTATTCTCTTTCATGTTCCATTCTCTCATCACTTTTCCTAACCTCTCTTTCCCTGCTTCTCATTCTCTTGTTTTCACAACTTCTGCTTCTTTCCCCTACTTATCGCTCCACTAACCAACTTCTTATAATTCTTTCTCTTAGTTTTATCCTTTTTCATGATTTATTTATCTTCTTTCCATCATGTTTCCTCAATCCTCTCTCACCGATTCTAATTCTGTATTATTGACACCTTCTGCTTCATTCCATCTCTATTCTCCCCTCTCCCACTAATTCTTGGTCAGTCTTTTAACTTATCTCATTCTTTTCCTTCTCCTTTTCATCGCTAACTTTACACTTTGAACCTTTCCTCACCATGCTCTTTTTTAGGTCCCTTTTTCTCTCATTATATCCCCTCCCGTGGCGAAGCTTATGTGGTAAACTTATTTGGCCAAATGAGTATACCACGCTTCGCCACTACTCCCCTCCCAACTAACTCTCACTCTTTCACACACACACACTACCTCTCCCCTCTTTCCCTCTATCATTTCACTCTTTTCTCCACCTCACTCTCTCCCTTATTCTCTTCCCTCATTTTCATACGGTACTCATTTTTCGTGTTTCCCGGCGTTATTGCGGTATTGAAAAATGGTTAGAGTGAAACGGGTGGTGCGTGGCGGTGAGGTGAACTATGCCTTTTGAATTATTTCGATATCTCATCCATTATTGTCGTCAGAGGCCAAGTGGTGGCCTGACCCTCTTTCCAATTGGCCAATCATAGCTCACTGCTTCGGCTCACTTTTACACTTTTTTTGTCAACACTGGTAACGAATTTATCGTTGGACATTCGGTCAGTCATTCATTGTTTCTTTTTGATACCATCTATCCATCGATTTAAATCTAAAGGAATTCAATTGTTTGATGTGGTTACGTATTTTTATAGTTATTAACTTCAAAGAAACTGAGAATAAAGTGAAGCAAGTATTCCAGTAATAAACTGCATGCGGTGTAGTAGTGTTGCAAAGAAACGCTTTAACGTTGGAACTGAAGTAAATATTTAACCCTAAATCTGCTTACAGTTGGTAAGCAGAGTCTGTGATGAATTAAATAGTTTCGCTTCAGAAAAATGTTTGATAAAGTTTTCATTATATTCCCTACAAAATCACTCTGAACGACATGAAAAATTAAAAATTACCAGCAACTATCCGTTTCAATACACATATTCCTGATAGATCTGATTGGCAACGTGGCCTTGATCTAATATTCAAGATTACAGCTAATTTGTAATTTTCTACTAATGCCGCCTGCAACTCAACAGACTCAAATCTTTTCTGGTTGAAGTAATAGGCTATTATTTTCGTAGTAATAACCGGCTACTTCTATGTCTTCTTTTCATAAATACTTCTCGTTTCCCATCCAATCCTCAGCGTATTTCTCTCCTGTTAGTTGTCCCTCATCAACTGTATTTATCTGATTGTCCATCTTTCTAGGTTTCCTTGATTCCTCTTCATTTAGATGGGATGAGAAGGGGAAAGAGGAGTTTCGGTAGTTTCTGGTAGATTCACTTTTCACACCTTTTTTCCATTGCTTCTTTTACTGTTCTTTCTCTACTCTTCTTCCCCCTCCTCTTCTCTTTTTACTCCTCCTCCTCCTCATTCTCCTTTCCCCTTCTCCTCCTCTTCTTCCTCCTTCTCTTCCTCATCCTCCATCTACTTCTCCTCCTCCACCTCCACGTCCTGCTCCTCCTCCTCACGGCTGCTCTCCCTCCTATTTTAAAGAGGAATTTCCTCTTTTAAATAGAAGAGAAGATGAAACGAAAGAAAGGAGAAGAGAAAACCTTCTCCTTTTCTTTAAATACCGTCTCCTCCTTCTTCTCCTTCTTTGCCTACTCCAAACTAGCTTTCTATTTTTTTGATTGGTATTGTTGTTCATGAATATGATTTATTATTTTATAAATTTCATCTTTCATTAATGAAGATTATTTCTCTTACATATGTTTAGTCTCAACTCAGCTATCTGTTCTTATTCTATTGTTCCTAGATTTTCCACTCTCACCAAGTAGTCTCCAAAGTTACATTAGGAATCGGTCCAAGTGCATTAACTAACTGCATTGCGTGAGTGGAGGAGCAAAGTTGAGTTGCTCTCTTTAGATTTCTGCTCTGCTCGAACTCAGCTCGCACCTTCCAACTCCAACTCCATCCAATCAATAGTTCCACTTCATTCTATTGTATTGTTTATTCCATTCGAGGAGCACTCTGCTCTATCCAATGAAAGCGATTCGATGTTTAATGGAATCTTAGCTTTCTGGCATACGTTTCAAGTGTATTAGTTGGCACTAAAAGGCACTGCAGCATTGCTCATCTCCATTTCGAAATGAATGTTTCTAATTTTTTCTACTGGTCCATCATTAAATAAAAGCTCTTGGATCCCTTATTTCCATTCAACATTAATAATTCATGGGAAATATAATTCATTGAATATAAGTAATTTTTCTCATGAAAATGAGAACTTTGCTTTCATAATTAGGAGTATGGAATCAACAAAACTCTGAAAAGTCTATGTATAATATTACTATTTATAATATTTGGTTTATAATTTGGTCCATCCTCACTATCCATTCTCATTATCCTTTACTCATTCCACCATCATACTCTTATCCATTCCAATGATCTTTTGAATTTTTATCTTTTTCTCTTCTTTGTTTCCTATATACTCAGTCTGTATTAACGCTGTATTGCCTCAAGTTTCTCATAACATCAATTAAAATAATTTTATACTGTAAAACAAGAGTTTTTTCAATTTTCAATAGAGAATACAGAAGGGATAAGGAATATAACATAAACAATCTTCATTTGGGTTACTTGAGCCACAGGCAAAGTTGTATTTCTTCATCTATGCTTTAGGTCACATCAGTATTAAGAAATATTTAAATAATGAAAATTATACTACATATATTAGTTTACTTGAATAGAATCAACTTCAATTACACTGTCAGACTTATAAAGTATTTTCAATTTTTTGACAGGTTTTAATCCTTGTTATAGATTGCACCTTTCTAGATAGAATCATGTTCACAACGTTGCATTGATTTTTCCGTCTCAACTGAATGCTTTTATATGAAGCACCTCACGTCGAGTGACAAGTCCATTATTTTCAGTGGCGATTCTAATAACTCCGACGCGGAAGGGGTAGCTGTAGGCTGGTTGTTGATACATATACACGTCACTCACACATGGGCCAACAATATAGCACGTGCCCACAAACGTGTGTTGCCAGACTAAATATCAGATCAGACGCTCCACCACTACACCTGTTGTTGTATTCCGCCATTGGGGACAGTTTGAGCATGCTCCTCTCCTCTCAAATGTATTATCCTTTCCATCTCTGACTGTGGCTTTGCTCTCTTTTGATACATCACACTTGGAACTCATACGCTCTTGCTACGTCTTCTTCTTTTTCTTCTTCTTCGTTTCCTTCCTTCTTATTTTTCTTCTTCTTCGTTTCCTTCCTTCTTTTTCTTCCTTCTTCTTCTTCTTCTTCTTCTTCTTCTTCTTCTTCTTCTTCTTCTTCTTCCTCTCTTCTTCTCCTCCTCTTCTTCCTCTACTTCTTCTCACTCCTCTTCTTCCTCTTCTTCTTCTTCCTCTTCTTCTTCTTCTTCTTCTTCTTCTTCTTCTTCTTCTTCTTCTTCCTTCTTCTTCTTCTCTTCTTCTTCTTCTTCTTCTTCTTCTTCTTCTTCTTCTTCTTCTTCTTCTTCTTCTTCTTCTTCTTCTTCCTCCTCCTCTAATTCCTCTTCTTCCTCCTCTTCTTCCTCTTCTTCTTCTTCCTCCTCCTCTTCTTCTTCTTCTTCTTCTACCTCATCATCATCTTCGTCTTCTTCTTCTTCTTCCTCTTCTTTTTCTCTCGCACACTTTCATCAATTTCATCCTAACTTCCCCTCTAAATATATTCTGAAGTAAACTTGACACCTTTCAATTCTTCTCAATTTTTTCTCTTCACACCAATTCATCATCGATTTTCTCTCAATTTTCCTCCGAACATATCATGAAAACAATCAAATTTCAGCTTTCTTCTGTTCTCTCACTGCAACACGTGTTCATTTCTCTCTTTCCCCTCCTCTCTATTCCTCCCTTGTTCCTCTACACTACCTCTCTCTTTCTTTCCCCCTCTTTCCTCCTCCAACACCTTCTTTCCCCTAAGTACGCCAACTGTCAGCATTATAGTAGTAGGCTCACTGCACATAGGAGTCGTTCCCCTCTACCTCTTTTCTCCTTATGATTCCCCTCTTTTCTCTTCTTCCTCCTTCACTTCTGTCTCATGTATTGATCACAGCACTGAGAAACCCTCTTCTTACGCGTTGTGCTCCCTGAATTTCCCCTTTCGTAACATTTGCCATCACGCTTTTAACTTCCTTCTCTTCTTCTTTTTCTTTTTCTATCTCATTCTGTCAGCTTTCATCTGCTCCCATCTTAATCTCGCTCCGTTTGGTCGTATTTTTGATGTCGGCTGCACTTTGTGTGCTGGTTAAAAAGTCTTTAAGTTGTCTTGTGAATGTCATCAGTGTGTAAACTGTAAAGCAGGTTTGGGATAAATTTTGGTAAAAAAGCAATTGCATTAGAAATCAGCTATAAACCGTGAAAGACTTCCATTTTTCACCAAAATATGGTGCTGTAACCACTGTTCCATCCTATGAAAAGTATTTAATCTTGAAATTTATGAGTATTTAATCCACCAAATAAGAAGCGATCATGAGTAAAGCCAATAAAATTAAATTGAATTGAAATTTTTCCAATAAAGTTTAGTTTTCGTATTTTACGTGAAAAATCATAAGTCAAATTTGCTTTTTCTATGGTACAACTTATTCTGAAAGATTTTAATAGGTTTTATATTTATTTTTAATGCTGGAAACGTACAAACGTTTGTTTTGTATTTTATGAGTGAATAGGTTAGGTTTATTTCTTTTAAGTTTAAACAATTTTAATGTTTTTAAAATTTTAGTTTAGAAAACTTTTGTATTTTTTCAAGTTTTGAACAATGAGCTAATTAAATCATTATAAAGAACTTTAAATGACGTCATTTCTTGGTGATTATTTATTGACTCTTAAGCAATCAGCTATTTATAAATTTTGTAAAACGATCCAATGAACAATTAAGTAATTCACCACAAATAAATCAAGTAATTGAAATTGACTCAATTGTTCTTACAAAGTTGTTTTTTCGTACTAATGGTCTAAAGCCGTCTATAGTTAAAGCTCTCTGTATGCTCAATTGCGCGGTTGACAAGGTCTTGAGGAACTTGTCAGAAGTCCTGCAAGAAAAATGAAAGTAAATTTCCAACATCCATGTGTTTGCCGTTGGTTTCAGTGTTGTAGAATGATGTATAGGGAAAACTCCAGCTGTGACAGGAATTCGTGTGTTATCACCCCTTCTGAAATATCGCCACCGATTCATCTGTCACATTAATAACATCCTATTTCGTTCGTCGTCGTTCTGATTCATCGTACAAACCCCGGAGGAAAAGTGTGGGAGCATTATTTTGATTCCTTCTCTTGTTCAGAAGTGAAAAAAAACGAAAATCCCGTAAAAGTTTGGTAGTGAACGGCGAATGTTCACAAATTTGGGCTATGCCTGTTATTTCTTCCCACATATTGTGCAGTATATAATTTTTAACAAATAAATAAATGAATAAATTTGAGTGGAGAGGTTGATTAGTAGTACTTTATAGTAGTCAAAGTGAAGTACAACTTCAAGTAAGATTAGCAAGTTGATAAGCAGTAGAAGTTGAATTTTCAGAAACAGGCTCAATAAAGAACATGAAAAAAAACATTCGAAAATATTCACAGTTATCTAAAAAGGAAGCATGTTAGTTGATTCCTGCCTTCAAAATTGCAAACTAATTTGTATAGAACTAATCAATTTCTCTATTGAGCTGGAATAATATGGTTTGATGATCAACAATTTATCTACAATACAAAATTAGCATTTTCCGCACATGTTTTTAAAGTTCATAATTTTACAGCTCTTGGAATCATCATTGGGCTGGTAATTTTTGATTAGGTAGAGATAGTCGACTAGAACTAGAACTGAAAAGACTGTCAGACAGAGGAACTCTGATTGGCTGGCTTTAGCCAATTGTGAGCAATGGGCGGTTCTTAGTAGACAGCCAATCACAGTGCAGCATTGGCAGCCATTTTGATGTTTCAGAGGCAGCCATTTTCTAACCGATTGTTCAACCGGGTTTAGATTTGAATGTGCTGTAGCTCTTGAAAATGTTTGTTTCATTTCATGTGGAGTTGGAAACGGTTGAAATTTTGAACTAATTTTTTTTCGAGAATAGAATTTGGTCGAGATAAAATTGCATTACAAGAATTAAGTCTTACGGAAAATAAAAATTCTCAATTCTTGGTATGAGGATTCAGATAATTTTCAGGATTATCGAGAGTATGAATGCTCTAATCTTTTCAATTGAATTTGAAACTAAATGAATAATTATGAAAACATTACTAATTACTTCCATTATCCACTATTGTTCACCATCTATTGCTCCATACCCCCTCCTCTATCATTAAAGTTGAAGTTAATCAATCATTTGATTGTAATTGAGAAAAAAGTTTGTTGAAAATAGTTTTATACATTGAACTTTATTGAAAAAGTGGTAAAATATAATTTTTCCAACAACTTTTCATCAAATTTTGTTTCTTTAGATATTTGTGATTGAAATAATATAAAACTCATCGACAAAAGAGTTGTTGAAGAGGGGTTACATTTTATAGGTCAAACAACAGAATAATTAATCTCCTACAGAAGTGAGAAGTTTACATCATTGAAGTATACTTTAAATTTACGGACGGGTTAAAAATAACTTGAAATTGACAGCCTCACAAAAAAGTATCGTAAAGTTTTCTATGGTGATGTGTGACTAAAAGGTGATGAGTTTTGTATTTGTTTTGAAAAAGTTTTCCGAGAAAGAATTGGAAAGTGACCAACGAATGAAATAACAAGTTTTGGATACGATTTATATGGTGTACTGTGATTGAATTGACAGACGTCCGATAAAACTGACCAAAATGGATGACAATTTTCTGCGTACCCGTGGCGATCGGAGATGTTGCTGTGCTCAGCAGCCAAGAGAAGTGGTGGGGGGCTGCTCCGGGTGACAGCAGTGGTCGGGGGTGGGAGGGGGCGGTGAGTCAACGTTGAGGAATAATGTGAGTGGTTGCCGGCTGTGCAACGTTGCAATGATGTCCTCGGGAGGCGGCTGTATCGGGGGCGGGCCGCCCAGGCGTCGCCCCCACAGCTGGCATGCCGCTGGCCAGGGGGTGGCTATGTTTCGGAGGCGGCATCGTGAGTATACGTCATTATTTTTTTTTAATACATATATTTTTGGTGTGTCAACAAATTGCTTTTCAGCATATACTAGGTAACAGAGTTCAACATACATACATCTAGAAAACAGAGTTTTAAAGATGTGATTGAAACTATCAAAATTTTATCTTCCTCTCCTTCTTCAACTTTGTCTTCTTGTATTATTGAACTATCAAACTTCATCTTTCTTCTCTGGTAACAAGAAGGGTACTTATAAGAAGGGTATAAGAAGGGATAAATGTAATTGATAATTGATGTTTTTCTCAATTGATAATTTTATCAATCCACTGCCTCTACAATTCGCTCTAAATAAATTTTTTTAACCTCGTTTCAGTTCATACTGATAAATTCCATCTGATTTTCATATGATTTCCGGCGTAATCAATGTAAGATTAGCGAAAACTAAGGCTAGGCGTACACAGATTAGTCAAGACAAGACGAGATTAGTCACGTTTAGTCACAGTACTTCACATAGTTGCTTATGAAGCAACACACACCGATTAGTCATTGCATCGGTGTGTGCTGCTTCATAAGCAGCTATGTGAATTACTGTGACTAAACGTGACTAATCTCGTCTTGTCTTGACTAACCGGTTTACGCCTAGCCTTAGTTTTCGCGTTTTGGTGAAATCGGGCGTAAATCAGTTGTTTGTAAATTAACCTTACTAAATCAGCTGTCTTTTTCAAGGTTATTTTATTGGAAGGAATTCGATCAAGAATTTGATCTTGACTTTTGTACCTTCCAAGTTATAACAATACAAATCTCGGCCAGAGCCCATTGAGAAGAATGATTTGACAATAATTTTCATTTTAGAAAATTTGGCTTTATTTATTTTCTCATTGAATATAGATCCTGTATTTTTAAAACCTGGAAAATCTTAATCTATTTTTATCTCTAGTAGAGGTAGTGGAATGAAATTGGTGGCTTGTGTTTTTGTAAGGTTGCCATTAGACGTTAGCGGTGTTGGATGTCATATTGGTGGCCTATTCGACTGGCGCGTTGCTAATTTCGATCGCAACCTTTGGCAGCCGCTGCTGCTCTTGCCACCGGAAACGGAAGTCCCGCCAACGATATCGCGATTATTTTCAGATTAGATGCAGAAAAATGTAGGGTACTGGAATAATTTTAGGCTGAAATATTTAGCATCCTTGACGATCTAAAGCAGTTTATGATTCAAAGTAGTTTGTGCACAGAAGAAGGAGAAGGTTCTATATATACTCTCCTTCGAGGAGGAGGAGGAGGAGGAGGAGGAGGAGGAGGAGGAGGAGGAGGAGGAGGAGGAGGAGGAAAAGGAGAAGAAGAAGGTTTTATATTATACTCCATCTATATGATAGTAGTATAATCTACTATCTATGAATGATTTTTAAAGAATTTTAGTCTCACTCCAGTTTTTGTGTGTTTAGTTTTGAATTTTTATAAGTGATTGTTATTTAGTTCGGATTCAAAGAAAAAGAAGAAGGGGAAAAGGAAGATGAAGAGGGAAAAGAAGAAGAATAGGAAAAAGAAGGTGGAGAGGGAAAAGAAGAAGAGGAAAAAGAATAAGAAGAAGAAGAAGAAGAAGAGGGAAGAATAAGAAGAGGAGAAAGAAAAATATGATGATGATGTAAAAGACGATCAAAGAAGAAGAAGAAGAAGAAGAAGGAGGAGGAGGTGAAGGTGAAGAAGAATAAGAAGAAGAAGGAGAAGAAGAGGAAAAAGAAAATGAAGAGGAAAAAGAACAAGAAGAAGAGATGATGATGGTGATGAAAAAAAGACGACAGAAGGCGAAGATGATGCTTACGTTCCCTAATACTGTAGAACTCTATCCAATAGAAGTTACTTCCTTACTTCATCAGAACAACTTAAATCCCTCCCAAAAAATTTCTAAGATATGCTAATCTTAAGGAAGTTAACCTTAATTTTTCTACTGATTTTGAGGAAGTCCTTATTGACGTGAGGTTCTATCTAGAAGAATTAACCTACTTACTGGTGCTCTTGGATGCACTTCAAAACATGGAAATGTTTTTTAGGAAAAAATTAAGACCCTTGAAATCTCTGAAGTCAATATTAATTAATATTTTTGAGAACCGTCAATCTCGCATAAAGCCACTAACCAGGTGGGTTGTCAGTTGTTACAGAGTTGAATTTAAATTTGATCATGACATTTTGCTTGTGAATTGTTGTGACTGCAGAATTTCGTTCGTGTGTTTCCTATATATTGTAGCAGGAAGGTATTGTTGATATCTGACAATGGGGTTGCCATGGTTACCTGTATCCAATGGTTCCCCTTCACCATTGTTAACCAGTGACTGGTAACATTATATCCCCTTTATTCGCGATCAGATCTCGCTTTGTCGACATCGGCCGAGTTCACTATCTCACTCTTTTTATCTCTCGCTGACTCTTCTCTCTCTTTCTCTTTTCCTCTCTCTTTATCTTTCAATTTCTATTCACCTATTCTCCTCTTGCTTTCTCTCCTGATGTTTGATTATGTATGGATTGAGTGGATTATTATGGAATATGGATTACTATTTCAATCACGAATTTTGAAATGCTCTGTGATAATAGTTATTGCAAGGTCTGTAGTAGAGGAAATTGTATTACTGTCATAATGAGCATTGCCCAGTTCTGGATATTCGAAATGTCAATATATCAGCAAAAAGGCTCTCAATTCATCGTGAATATCGTATTGGAATTTCATGTTCTGCTTCATGTATCATCGAAATTAATTCAATTGAAGGAATTAAAGCTATAGTGCGATTCACGTCAAGAAGTCAGCATTGCTTAGATGAGAGTTTGCTATCCTTGTTCAGCACAAGGCAGTTGCCGATGTCTCTATCCTATTCGCACTGTGCATAGTTGCCGCACTGTGCATTGTTGTCGCACACAGTCACAACAAACACGTTTGGTGCAGTTCTCTCTTTCTCTCTCAATGAAACTTGGCATCAATGCTCCTCATATAAACAATGCTGACTTCTTGACGTGAATCGGACTATAAAAGTTGAATAGTCGACAAAAGTCTTCTCCCACCAACCAGTTTCAAGCCGTCTTTCAAATCTCGTCACTTTGTCTCCGCCATTCTATATAAGTATATATGATGTATAAAATAATTTTTCATTGTACAATCAAATTTCCTAGCCTTGAAGGTAGTGAGTGATGTTGACATTGAAGGAAGCACCTCGTATTGATTACCATTGTCAACATTTGGGGTAGTATGACATATCAGCTGTTGAGTGGCATATCTCTTTTATCAAACTCCTAATCATACTCTACTCTCTTTCAATCTTTCTCTCTCGACACCTCTTACTCTCTTTTGCTATCGTTCTCGCTTGTTGGCATGTTTTGAATAGTCGTTGACGTTGATATGAATTCCGTACAGAATTACCAAGGACAGAGTACGTCCCTTGTCGTCTCTGGCATTGCACCATGTCATCATCCATCATCTCTCATGAGCTAGCAACATCTAGCATTTGTGAATGCATATGAGCTAGTGTGTGGGAGTGGGTTGTGGCATATGTGGGGCACACACACCAACTATATATGACGAATAGATTGTTCAAATGCACAGAATTGTATATCTATGTCCATGTAGTGTCATTCCTATATGGCTAGCAACAAGTGCCGCATTTATAGTGCGAGACGGTTTACAATAAATGTGTCGTTCATTACTTGAGTGTGTTGCATGATTTATTTCATGCTATAATAAGTCATGGAGTGGTTGGACAGGTAGTAAATCTGATTAGAGAACAATGTGAAATGTTTGGATGTGAATATTGGTTGGTTGCACTTTCTCTTGAATCTGAAACCGATGACTTGAGGTGTTTCAAATGATTATCAATTTTTCAAATAGATTTAATATAGCTATAATATACTAATAGCCGTTTTGGTTACTCACCAAATTCAATTGAATTCTACCGCCATAAAATACTATAATGTCGAATGGAAGTGGAGAATTAAGTACGATAGTAACTGCAGTAACTGCAAGCCCAATATTTACATTTTAATAGAACTACACGTAAAAAGTGCAAATAATTTGAAGGAAAAGAACAGAGTACAAAATAACTTCCCTTCTAAGTATTATTGAATATTTTAAATGAATTTCATGTTCTTATTCACAATATTTATTATTAGCAATTTCCACTTCAAGAAACATTGAAAAATAATCAATTTTGAATTAGAAGGGTTGATGTGAATACTTAGTCGTCGCTTAGGAATTCCACCTTTAAGGAAGCACCTAATGTGTTTGAAGCGATTTAAAAATATCAAATTTTACTTATTAATTTTGTAGCAGAAAATAAATAGATATTCGTTTATTTTATTCATACATTTAGTTTCACCTTCATTCTTATTACGACTACCGTCATCCATCCAAGTTACCTCCTTCATTAGGTGTATTGTTGGATCTGTATCTCTAAATAATAGTGATTATTTTCAATATTTTGTAAAATAACAATTTATGTAACGAATGTTACAAAAGGTGAATGCCTGGTGACAATTATCATAAAATAGCTGACAGTAGCAAACATTCAAGCCTACTACCACAGATGAAACAAGAAATTTTTTTATACTATTAATTTAGTCTCTGCTATAATTTTGAAACATCAAACATTGAAACAAAACTTGAGTAAATAAAAAGCTAGGGATCTCTAGAGTGACACGTCACCACGGGTTTGGCTGTGATAACATCTTCACTTTACGAGTTACCAGTGTACTCGTAACGAGTCTTGGTAGTGTTAGCGAGTGTTAGTAGTTGAAGGGGGGGGGAATTAATCTGGACACAGAGCAGATGCCGTGGCCCCGTAAGAACACTGGGATCTTCCCGGATTATTACCCCTGGAACAGAGTCGTCTACGGTAGCCAGCAGTACACTCTCATCATTTATCTCCTACTATTCACTATTCCCTATCCTTGTTCATCTGACTAGCTTTGTCGCATCCTCCCTTACTATCCATCTTGTGCCACCTAGAGCATTTCAACTGTCAATCCTCTTCCTCTTTATCCATGTGCCTGCAAGTAGGCTGTCAACTCTGTGAACTACGTTCTTCGTATTCCTCCATTTTCTTCTCTCTGTTCTTCCTTCTCCTTCTCATTCTTCTTCAAAGGTTGTCAATTGGAACATGTAGATTGTACAATATTTATCTCGAAATAATATTTTCCCCAATTTTCCATTACTTTCCTTCCTCTTTTCCTTCATCTTTCATTGTCTTTTCTTCTTCTTCTTCTTTTCTTTTCTTCTTCCAATTCTTCTTCTCTTCATTTATTCATTTTTCTCATCTTCAGTTTCATCTGTCTTCTATCAGCACATTTTTTCCCCACGCACGGATCCAGAGTCCATGTGGGGAAATATATTTCCTGTACAATTGTATTTTATATATATTTTGTGATTTCTTATTTTATTGTGGAAATAAATGAATTGAATTGAAATTGAATATCTATTCTAATTTTTCTGCTTGTTTCTCTACTCCTTGTCTCTCTGTGTCAATGTGTGTTTATTCTACATCATTCTGTAAAGTTTTTACACCTCGTCTTTTACATCAGCCTACTGTTTCTCTCCTGTCAGACTCTTTCTATACAATTACGTTTTCGCTTCTGTAACCAATTTTCCTTCTCTTCTTCATCTTCTTCTTCTTATGCTCCTCATCTTTCTTCTTCTTTCTTCATTCTTCTCCTTTTCCTCCCCCTTTATCTCCTACTTTTCCTCCTCCTTCTCCTTCTCTCCCTCTTTCCCCTCCTCCTGCTAATACCCTCCATCTTTTTCCTCTTCCTCCTTCTCCTCCTACTCCTCCTCCTCCTCCTCCTCCTCCTGTACATCCTCCTCCTACTCCTCAATCGTTTACACCTCTACCTTATCCCTAACTTCCACGTCTTCCTCATCCTCTGCTATTCCCTACCATTCATCATGAAAACCTCTTCCATATTGTCAGGGTGAGATTGCATTGACAGCCCACCAACATATTTATTATATTAAAATAATGTTATCATGTTATTACACGGGTGTACTTTACTCACTCTTTATTGTATTTGAGAAATACTCGCTTATTGTGATTTTATTGTACCTCAATTTGTTTCAACTGAGTTATACTCATATTATTGTTACAGTTAACTGTACAGCCTATGTGTTGTTTACTTTCAATCTTTGAGGTTAGTCTGATTTGAGCGCGAAACTGTTAACCGGCTTTTGCCAATTATAAATCAGCTGTTTTTGACAGGTAGGCAAGTCAACCCGTGATAAGGAGAATTTATGTCAATTATTGTATTCTAATCTGTGTGATAACCTTTCCTGAATAAATCTGCACATTCCAGCCCCTCTAAATTACTTCTTAAATTTATTTGATTTCTATAAATTACTTTAATTGTCTTATGTGGCATCTTTAAAAATTTGTTGTAGCATTCCTATTGGTGGAATTTATTTTTCTGCGCCCTTATTGGCGAAATTAATTATGACGTCAACCTTCTTCCCCAAAATATCCTACTGGACCTTCCAAGAAGACGACTTGGCTTTGAGACTTGATACAAGTAAGAGGTCCGTTTGAAACCTCATTTTTGTTTTAATGTAATTTTATGTAAGTGCTGTTCTTTTGCTGCCTAATAATCTCGGTATTATTGGTTGAGATTTTAATAATGCCAAGCTAATTTTTTGAAAAGTAATAGTGAAATTTATACTAAAATCGGTTCACCACATGACGAAGCCAGGCATGCCACGAGATGTCCACCTACCATGAGATGAAGGCGTCACTTCTCCAAAAAATCTGTGCTGCGTAATATCCATGAAAGTGAGTGATTATTAATTGATTTATATTAGCTTGAGCATAGATCGTTGTAAAACTACGAATACCGCCTCCTAGAACTGGTCAGGGCAACCCTAGGCAAAGTCCTAATCTCTGATATATTTTAAAAGAATTCTATCTATAATTGAAAGACAATCTGAATTATTTCAATTAATTTCATTAATTCATAAAATCCATCTTCAATCAAATATTTCAATTATTCAAATTTCTTTAATTGATTCCATTATTAAATATTCATTATATATATTATTTTTTCATGTAATAAATGTTAATATTTTACAATCTATATTTTATTCAGAAACCGTGTTCAATCCTTGGTTGTTACCCTCACACTTGAATTAGAAATAATTCACATAAAAAATAATCCCACAATATCTATTATCTCCTGTTTTACTCTCCAGTTGTCAAGTCACACTATAAAAACATTGGCCAACAAGAGTAGCGAGTAGTTGGTTGTAACCGCACTGTCGTCTGTCGCGTTCAAATGTAAACAGACGCCACTCTATGCTCTGCTCCAAATACAAAGACGAGGTTTCTGTTCTGCCGTAGTGCTGTTGAAATGATACTTGAGGCTGCCAGCTTCAAACGATCACAAACAAAGATCAAGAAATAATTTCCTTTGAGCAGCGCCGCGTCGTTTCTGTTAGTATAGAGCTGCATATATATTTATACCAGTATTTTTGTTGGCTGTGTGAGTGCTATAGAAGTTAATCGATGCATGACTGCACAGTAACGGGTCTGCTGATATTTTTTGTGGCTTGTGAAAAGGAATACGATTTTCTATTAGAAGAGAGGAAATTGGGAAAAATATCAGAAGAGAATGAAACCTAGAAGAAAAATCAATGTGAAAATGGCGGAAAAAGAAAATGTAGGAAAATGAGTAATGTAGAAAATGGTGGAAGATATAGGAGGAAATAAGAAAGAACCCGTTATCTACAGTGCAGAATTTTAAAAATTTTAATGTACTTGGAATAAAAGAATAAAAAGTTATGATGGAAGTGGGTGGAAGAATATAGGTGAATTCTCAAAGGTATAGAGAAATTTTAACATGAAATGTGACAAGTGCTATAAAAATCTGGTGGAACAATGTAGAGAGGGCCGGTTCATGAGCTCGGGATTTAGCCAAGTCCTAGACTAAAACGGATGGCTACTGTAGCATCGACAAACGTTTTTCTCGACAGGTTAGTGGGTTAGCATCATAAAGAGCCCTCAGTACATAGTGTCGAGGCTAACGTTTGTCGATGCTACGGCGTTTTAGTCTAGGACTTGGCAAAATCCCGAGCTCATGAACCGTCCCTAAGGGTTATTTTGGAGCAGAGCACTTGCTTGATGCTTTAAAATTGAAAGCATGCTGACACGAAATCGAGGATGAAAATGTGTAACGTACGCTAAACAAGATTGAGAAAGTTTGAAAATGGAGAAGACGAAAACGTACAATGTATTTATTTTGTTCAGTGGATGGAAACTGAAGAGAGGTGATACAGCGTGAAACAAGATTTTCAAAAAAGAGATGCTCGGAATAACAAGAAAGCAGCTAACTGAAATAAGATAAATCCTATTGAAAAGGCGAGCCGGAGCCAGAATGCAAGTGAGCAAGAGAACACAGAACGAAACACTATTTTTTATTTTATTTTGTTGTAAGTGAAGAGATGTGATAAGCCTGTTGTTGGCAGGGCAGCCAAGAACTTGGGGATTCCCAGGCAGAGTGAAGAGCTTGAGAGTCAAGGGACTCATGCCCGATATTCATGTGCTCTCAAGAGAACGGCGATGTATGAAATTTTAGCAAAGCAATAAAATGTAACAAGTTCCTAGGACGTTAAAATACCTTTCTTATATGGCCTTTCTCTTATTTTATTGTCCTTTATCCATGTTATAAAAATTTAGGTCGAGCTGTATCTCTCACAAAGTACACTTTACAAAATGAAACAGTTTTTAGAAGATGCGACAATATACTTTTATAGATTTTTCATTCAAGATTTTCAACTTGGCCTCAAAATTTGTCTAATCAACTATAAGATTTGATGATATTTTTTAAATTTTTAACATTACCTAAAAACTTGTTTCCACCACTATGATATCATTTTAATTATCTTTGGCGAATTATTCTCTACCATTATACTCCAGTAAAACAATATTTGAATGAAAATTGTCGTCTGGTAACGATAGTTGTAAAATTTCGCTTGATAATTGTTATGACACAAATAGATGAAATCTACTTACTAACTTATTCTAATATAGGTCCGGTTAATGAAAGGTAATTATCTCTTGGTACTCTTGGTACCTTAAAATATTCAAATCAAATCATGGTTTGATACTATTGCAGTCATGGAACTAATACCTGAGCCGATTTGATATATTTCCTCATTATTATATCTTGTTGACTGTTGAGGCTTTTGTACAAGATCAAATTCCTCATCAAATTTCATCCAATAAAATACATTTGAAGTAAACAGCTGACTTTTAATCCATCCATACACTGCTATCTCGCAGAAAAGCATAAAATGTATGTTTGTTTTATATGAAATTACAAGTTACTACAAAGTCATTTATTTACTATATGAAATCTGAGAAATTTGATTTTCTAAAAACGCCTTTATTATATTTATTTTCGAACTGTATAAAATCATCATAAAAATTTAGCATCAAACTGTATAATGACCGCGAATTACCACCAGTTTTATTGCACAAACAACAAGAGACAACATTTTTCTGCTCCATATGGATCAGCAGCCATGCAAATTTAGCCGTTGTCTCCCGAGAAGTTTCAAAGTTCAACTTGGGCGCTACTGTCTTGTAAGATATACGACATCTCACAGCGGTGTTCCCATTATTTATTACAGAGTAGGTGCTGTGTTCCGTCGCTTCTTCTTTGCTTGTTTGCGCTGTTTCACTTCGATCGATTTTCACGAGTTTGCTAAGTTGCTCAGGGAAAAGAATATTGAAACAACCATTTGTTTCGTCGTGTTTCACATTTGAGGGCAAGATATGTTTCTCTCAGCTACGTATTTATTGAAAAAGTCAAACATTACAAAATTGAGGAAAGAAATACTAGGCGATTCGAATTTTACAAGCGTTTATAAATGTGCCAATATTGTTGATAGGTTCACAACTGTGAATTGTGTTGCTAAGATTACAATGAGTTGCCACTTAGCAGCTAAGTAAACTGCCGGCTATATTGTCTCTATATTGTCGGATAGGGGTGCCCATCCCCCCAAGGCTGATGGCGCAGTTCCCCCCCAAAAATCATGACTCATTCTCCTAATGAATGAATAGACAGACCCCCCCTCCACAAACTATTAACATACTAATTCAAAATCCATACTTCACATTGGAATTATCAGAAAATGTCAATGATACAGAATTTCAAGTAATTTCCATCAGCTTGCTAGCAAAAAATATTGTATATAAAAAAATTGTATATTTAAAAAAATAAATATTTCACAATATAATACACTATTTTATTTATTATGAATATCGAATGTCCACGTTCAATAGGAAGGATCTGTTCTTTTCCATTGGATAAGAATGAGTGTAGAACACCTTTGACATCTAGACCGCGGAATAATGAAGTTGTAACTTGAATGACCCAGTAACTGCTGCCATCTTTGAGCGATACTCCGAACTAGCTGCTGCGTTGGCCATTGCTTGACCAATCAGGGGAGCGAGGCGGAGCTTAGAGCGACATCGTCTGTAAAATCCAAGCCTGTACATCACCCAGTAACTGCAGCCATCTACCGGTCGAATTCGGAACCACTATGTCATTCATTGCTGGCAAATCACGATAGATAAGAAGCGGAGTTTGAGGCTACATGATTTACAAATTAGGCTACGATTCATGGAAGAATTTTAGACACAGTTCAAGCATTGTTCAAGTATTTTCATTGCTGCATAAATAAATAAAATATTTTTCTTGGAAATACAATAAATGATTGAATTGAGCAGTGGTGTAATGGTGTGGGCATGACACTCGTTCCCACACTGGTTTCTCACAGTGAAAAAATTTGAAATTTATTGATAAATAGGCTACTGATTTCATGTATGAAGTTATTGTTGTATATTATAAAACAATACTTGAGAAACAGTTGTGAACTCGACTGATATTTATCTTGAATGATGATTTTTGCAATAATTTGACAAATATATTTATTTAGCATTCCCACATTGCAAAATTTGCTCTTACACCACTGTTCGTAAGATCACTTTACAGGCGATGTTTCATATCTTCAGTATATGAAGAGAACTACTACCGTACTGCTTGTATTTTTATACCAAGTTGAACGTGTTATTCACATTGACTTTTTTCGCTTAAAATAATACGAGGGTAAGTCAATTATTATCCGCAATAAAGGTATGTTTTTGTTTATGTTGGCAGTACTGTTGTTTTGCGTTGATGACACGTTTTTTTTGAATATTTGAGGTCACATCTGCGCATGTTTCAAGCTGCTAGGCTTGTTTCATTGTCGCTGTCTTGCTGTTAACCATGGCCGCTCCGCTTTCCGTTTGCACCAATGAAGAGCAACGGTCGGTGATTCGTTTTTTGTGGTCGGAAGGTGTATTAGGGGCCAAAACTCATAGATGACTTTCGGAATAATACGGAAATAGTGTTTCGCCACAACGGAGTGTCCCAATGAATGGATTAAAAAATTCAAAATTGTCGCACACAGTGTTACGCATGATAAAGGAGTCGTGAGCATCGTTTAAAACTGATGCTTACGGTTTTGGGACTCACAAGATCCAGTATTGGGAACATTATCAGGAAGGGGACAAAATAAACAGTAATACGTTACAGTGAGATGCTTACTGCTGAAGCTCAAGCCTTCAATTCGAAGCAAACGCCGAGGATTGCTGTCAAAGGTGTTGTTTTGTTGCACGACAATGCCTTTCGTCAGCATACTGCTGCTTTTCCTACACTGCTGAAAACGAAAAATTAAACTCTCAGGAAATTAAAATCACAAAGTACTGGATCATACTCCACATAATCCTGATCTTTGTCTTTCCTGATCCGGCATCATACTTGTTTGATCCATTCAAAGAGGCATTAAGAGGCCGTAGATTCACCACGGATGAAGCATTGAAAGAAGCGGTGCACATTCCTGAAAACTTGCATCTCAAACCAAAAACATTTTTTATGAGGGTAGCCAGGAACCTTGAACACCACAATGGACCAATTCCGTTGAAAAGCAAGGAGACTATGTCGAAAAATGATGTGCTTGTAGGTTTGCTATTTGATTCCAAAAAAATTTTATAACTGTATTGCGGATAATAATTGACTTACCCTCGTATTTTGATAGACCACCTTAATCAGTAGGTGCTGGCTCGCTCCAACATCTTCTATGTCTGAATCAAGAGACGACTGACAAAAGATCACAACTTTGCTATTTTTAGAAGCTCTTCAGTGAGCGCGTGGCCTCCTACCCTGGACTGCCTGCTATTACTTCCTATTGGCTAGCCTTAACAAATTATTAACAAAAGCCTTAGAAATTGAAAAAGATTTCTTTTTGATTATTAGATATTTAATTAAATCGAATCATTTTGGAGTCTTTTTCTGTAAAAATATTATGGATACTGTATTCTGAAAACTGGAAATCGAACTAAAATCTTCAAGGTTCACTATGTTTTCCATCAAGGGAAAATTGTGTTATACTTTTGAGCCAAAAGAAAAAAGATTTCTTTTGAGTAGCCTATATTTTTTCTCGTATTGTAGATATTAGATATTCAATTGAATCATTTGGGGGACTGGTCTCACCAACGATGAAAGTCATATGCTAATTTTATTGAAAAAAGCAAATTTCATTTCATATCAACAAAAAATTTACAATGTTTGAATTTTAACAATAATCTTTCAACAATGTCAATGTTCAAACATAAATAATAACATATTAGAATATAGAATAAATAAAAAATAAAATTACAGTTGTCCCCTGAGAAGACTTACGTCTGTAAATATAATAACCTCCCGAAGTAAATAAGTATAATAATAATATAATTTTGAGGAAAAGAAGTGGATTCTTGTCCAACAAAGTAAGTCACGAATGTTACTACTTCAAACTGTTAAACTCGGCATCCTATTCTGTTTATGAGGTTGTTAACAGTCAAGTAGTGTTCGTTCACGGCTGTTAGATTATGATTTTAATGGCATCTGAATTAGGATTGAAAACAGATAGCAACTATAGTGAAGAATATATGGCGTTGAAAATAGAGGAGTTAAGAAAATAATACTCAGAAAACAATGAAATTAAGTCAACTCGTGGTACCAATACTAGTACTCGTGGCGAAGCGTGGTATACTTAACCGGTCATCGCCGGGTTAAGTATACCTCGACCGGTTAAATATACCACACTTCGCCACGGACTAGTACCATAAAATAAATGTCAGAAAATCTAGAGCTTATTGAATCAAAGGCAGATGAAATCAAAGGCAGATGACGTAATAGTCATTGGTACGGGTATTGTTGAACCACTTGGCATGTTGAAAAACAGATGGCCTTCTCATATCAATTGGATTTATCAACTTTGCTCATAGCCATGTGCTAAATCTGGAGATAAACAGAAAGTCGTCATTGGTAAACATTGGGATGACATAAAAATATTAGAAAAGTGTGTAAATTGATTAATTCCAATTAATAATTGAAGCCAATTTATATTGATTAATTTAATCAATTGTCCGCCTATGCCGGAGTTCGAAAGGTTTTCGTTGCATAATTTCGTCAAATTGCGTCATCTTTAAGCCGGTTAGATTCAATTGACTTCCGTGTAATTTTTCTTTGACATTAAAATCGTCTTCCTTTGCAAGTGGTTACAAAACATTCAGCAACACCTTTTTTGGAAGCCCAAGAAAACATAATTTGCAGCAGAAAAACTGATCACTGGGAATGACAACCTCAGAATAAGGCCGAAAATACTAGCAGGTTTCAGAACAAAGCAGCAGCTGGATTCAGCAAGAGGGGACTTCTGTCTGTATGACAGACGGACTTTATTCCCTTTTCAGTATTCCCACCTGTTCCCCACTTCCCCCCTACATTTTTCCCCAGTTCCCTTTCATCCCCAGTGACAGGTGCTCTCGCCTCTGGCAGGGAGCGTCGTCAAAAGTCCATTACTGAAATCCTTCCGGGAAGGCGAAATATTTACACCCGTTTCGTTTAAACCTGAGTATGTCTGGCCAGGCTGTAGAGTGAGTTGTTTTTCCTCCACGTTACACTAACTTGATTTAAACAAATATCGCCACTTTTGCAAAACGGACCACTTTTGAAATACTCCACTAGGTGACAACTCAGTTAATCCAGAAAATGAAATTTGCTGTCTGTTAACGCTTTTTTCCTCAATAAGTCGTTTTCCAGGATTTGTTGTTCTAGGATGGCGCTTGAATGAAATGAGCTTAATTCCTTGATTACTTGATTTTTTTTATGTGCACAGTCGCACAATATTTATTTTTCTAGGTTGGCAATTGAATCAAATGAGCTTAATTCCTTGATTGGTTTTTATGTGCACAGTCGCACATGATTTATTTTTCTAGTTTGGCGCTTGAATCAAATGAGCTTGATTCCTTGATTGGTTTTTATGAGCACAGACGCCTGCCAGTCTCCAACTACTGTATTTCAAAAACATGAGTTTATCTTAATAGAAATACACTGTAATGTCAGCAGTTATTTTTTTAATAGACTGTACTTGTGAGCTGGACCGATACATTCTTGCAGTCTGTGCTTACAGATTGGAGACAGAGTGAGCATAATATCACTCGTTACCTTGTTAAATAACACATATTCGAATGACGCCACCCTAGAAAATCAAACTATATCTATAAAAAAATAATTGTCTAAATCTAAAAGTATTTTTACCATGTACCTGTTACCCTCAGGGGGACAGAATTTATTCTGTCTGGGGTGTGGCGATCCCCCGGGTTCCTGAGCAAGTGGTTGATGTAGACTGGCTGGCTGGCAACTAACACGGTTGCGTCCCAGCAAGGGTGTTCAAGTAGGAACACCTGAAGCATCAACTGCGCAAGCCAAGCCAACATATGGTGGAACAGCATACGCCGACGGCTGCATGGTCAGGGGAGTGCCTGACATCGAGTATGCAAAGAACTCTGGATACCAGGCGACCTCCAGTTTCAGCGGCAGAAACCCCCTGGGTGAACGCGGGAGCTCTTGCCCAGGGTGACTGAATAAGTCTCCAGTCTACTTGTGGGAATCTTATGGGATACCAATTTAAAAGCTAAAAGAGGCTGAACAGCCTGTCACTCCTTTGTAGGACCAAGGGAACTAGGTATTGTGGGGTTCCTTTAGCCATTGTAAAGCTAAAGTCCGAGAATGGGAGGAAAAGAAGAAGGCCTTTGATTTGGAATAGGGACAGAAGGACTACGACAATCAAAAATGTTGGATTAAACCCCAAATCAAAGGCTTCCTGCAATGTAATAAGCCTGGAAAAGAGGAGCTGAGGCAAATAGGTAAGCCTCCTGACAGACACACGGCCCATTCCTTGTATATGTTACGGAATAAGTGGACTATGTTTCGGGATGTTGAATGCAGATTCTGCATAGAAGAAACAGAATCAGCAGCACATTTGTTGCTGGAATGTCCAGCACTGCTCTTGCAAATGAGGAGGAGACTCTTGAAAGGCAAACCCTCCCTACCAGAGGAGGCAAGAGAACTGGACTCTGTCAAGGTTCCCTGAGTAAATTCTGCCCTGGCCTTGATTATGGAACATGGCATAAAGCCAAAGAGGGGATGCCACAAAAGATCGGAATAGCTGGTCGCGGTGGCTACAAGGGTTTACATAGCCCAACCCAATTAAAAAAAAAAAAAAAAAAAAAAAAAAAAAAAATGTACCTGTTTTTGACACAAGGCGGGTAACCTGTTCCAAATACTTGTTTTCTCTTAAAACTCATTTGTACATTACGTACTTCCAAATATTGTACCTATGAATGTTTGAATACAAAAAAGTACAATATTAAACAGTGGAACACAATGAAACAGTAACTACAAGTCTTTTAGTAACTTGCATTCCTACTACAGTAGTATCTTCTACACAAGCACCAGGCTAGAATTATCCATATTTGATAAGTTTTGTAATGAATATTTCAATTTGTAAAATTCTTGATAAATATGAGCTAATCATAATTTTCTAACACTTTTAATTTAGTGATAATTTTTATTTTCAAATACGAATAACTGTAAATTATTAAAAAAATGTCGTTTTTCTTCGTTTTCGACTGCCTTCATGGATGGATGTTTAGGTTATCTATGTTAAGTAAGTTCACTTTCCAAATAATTATTGATAATTTTAATTGTAAATGAAAGCGACTTAGATAATGTCAAACTACTATCTGTATGACTTAATAAATCTTGGTCGTTTTCATTTATTGTGGAGAAATACTACATTACTTCAAACACAACAGAATTTTGACTGTCATATTTTGGCAGTCATATTCGACTGCCTTCATTGACTGGATGTTTAGGTTATCTATGTTAAGTAAGTTCACTTTCCAAGTAATTATTGATAATTTCAAATGTAAATGAAAGCGACTTAGATAATATCAAACTACTATCTGTATGACTCAATTATCTTGGTCGTTTTCATTTATTGTGGAGAAATACTACAACATTACTTCAAACACAACAGAATTTAGAATATTCTATAGTGCGAAGTTAGATGGGAGTTTGCTATCCTTGTTCAGCACAAGGCAGTTGCTGATGTCTCTATCCTATTCGCACTGTTCATAGTTGCTGCACTGTGCATTGTTGTCGCACACAGTCCCAACAAACACGTTTGGTGCAGTTTTCTCTTTCTCTCTCAATGAAACATGCAGCGACCACATAGTAGAACTATGTGGTAGCTGGAAACATGGCATCAGTGCTCCTCATATAAACAATGCTGACTTCTTGACGTGATTAGGACTATATTCATGTTTTAACTCTTATTACTGTTTGAATGATGCTAAGTGTTCTTTGTTGTTGTTTGTGTGCAGGTGGAATGGAGGGCGGGATCCGTGCGGTGGACGTGCTGGGCGTTCTCGAGGAGCGTCTGGCCGTGCTGTCCGGCGGCCGGGACCGTCGCGGCGGCCCGGTGCTCTCGTTTCCGGCGACCGCGCGTCGCGAACGCGCCAAGCCCGACGACTATCGGCGTCTGCTGCAGTATCTGCTCACTGTGCCCAGGTCAGTTCAAACAAAGACAATGAGGAGTATTATTATAAGCATAGACTAACCAAATAAATATCTAATTTACTTTTTTTATTCGGATTATCTCTGGAATAAGGCATTAGGCTATAATAGTAGGCAGTATTATGAGATAGTTTATGATGAGAGTTATGTTATGATGAGTTATGGTGAGATAGTATTATGATGAGACAAATTACACAACGGCGTCTGCTACAGTATCTACTCACTGTGCCCAGGTCAGTTCAAACAAAGACAATGTGGAGAGTATTTGTATAACCTTAGACTAACCAAATGAATATTTGGTTCATTATTTTGATTCGGATTATCTCTGGAATAAGGTATTAGGCTATATTAGTAGGCAGTGTTATGAGATAGTATATACAAATTACAAGATAGTATATACAAATTACACAACGGCGTCTGCTACAGTATCTACTCACTGTGCCCAGGTCAGTTCAAACAAAGACAATGTGGAAAGTATTTGTATAAGCATAGACTAACCATATAAATATTTGGTTTATTATTTTGATTCGGATTATCTCTGGAATAAGGTATTAGGCTATATTAGTAGGCAGGCCAGTAGATGAGACTATATAGTATATACAAATTACACAACGCGTCTGTTACAGTGACCACCTCCACTGTGCCCAGGTCAGTTCAAGCAAAGATGACAACAATGTGGAGTAGGCTCATATTATTATAAGCATAGATCAACCAAATAAATATTTGTTTTTTTTTTTTTTTATCTGGATTATCTCTGGAATAAGGGTGACAGGGCTATGCGATAGTAAGGCAGTATTACAGAGATAGTATATACAAATTACACAACGGCGTTCGGTTATAGTACCTACTCTCTACCTGAAACCCAGGCTGTTCAAACAAAGACAATGTGGAGAATTATTATAAGCACAGACTAACCAAATAAAGAGTTATTTTTTTTTGACTCGGTTTATCTCTGGAATAAGGTATTAGGCTATATTAGTAGGCAGTGTTATGAGATAGTATATACAAATTACAAGATAGTATATACAAATTACACAACGGCGTCTGCTACAGTATCTACTCACTGTGCCCAGGTCAGTTCAAACAAGAGACAACAATGTGGAGATGAGGCCTTATTATTATAGCGTTAGACTAAATCCAAATAAATATCTAATTTATTTTTTTACCTCGGATTATCTCTGGAACGAAAAGGTATTAAGCCTATAAGATAGTAGAGCAGGTAGTATTATGACATAGTATATACAAATTACACAACGCGTCTGTCTGGCTACAGCAATCTACTCACTGTGCCCGAATGCAGTTTTAAACGAGCACAATGTGAGGTAGGCCTGACCCTGACATCATAAGCATAGACTAACCAAATAAATATCTAATTTATTTTTTTATTCGGTTATCATTCTGGAATAAGGCATTAGGCTATATTAGTGAGCAGTGTTATGAGATGGTATATACAAATTTGGAGATAGTATATGCTAAATTAGTCACAATTCTATCGGCGTCTGTTGCAGTATCTACTCACTGTGCCCAGGTCAGTTCAAACAAAGACAATGTGGAGTATTATTATAAGCATAGACTAACCAAATAAATATCTAATTTACTTTTTTTATTCGGATTATCTCTGGAATAAGGTATTAGGCTATATTAGTAGGCAGTATTATGAGATAGTATATACAAATTACACAACGGCGTCTGCTACAGTATCTACTCACTGTGCCCAGGTCAGTTCAAACAAAGACAATGTGGAGTAGGCCTATTATCATAAGCATAGACTAACCAAATAAATATCTAATTTATTTTTTTTATTCGGATTATCTCTGGAATAAGGCATTAGGCTATATTAGTAGGCTTAGTAGTGTTATGAGATATGTGCATATAAAATTACAAGATATTTGGCATATACAAATTACACAACTATGGTCTGTCGGCTACAGTATTCTACCCCATCACTCGTGCCCAGGTCAGTCTCAGAAACAAAGACAATGTGGAGTAGGCCTATTATTATAAGCATAGACTAACCAAATAAATATCTAATTTATTTTTTTATTCGGATTATCTCTGGAATAAGGTATTAGGCTATATTAGTAGGCAGTATTATGAGATAGTATACTGTATATAAATTACACAATTATTGTGGAGAGTATTTGTTTAAGCATAGACTATCCAAATTAATATTTGGTTTATTATTTTGATTCGGATTATCTCTGGAATAAGGCAGGCATAGTGGGCTACTTAATAGTAGTGCGGGTATTATAAGATTTTTTGTTTGTCAATGGCTCTTTAACAGCCTATGTGGGTTTAGGCCTACCAGCTGGTTGCCAGTTTCACATCCACTTGACTGAATCAGCAGAGGTGAATGATCATTAACCAGTAAAGATGTAACGTGTGGTTAGCACAATGACATCTCAACCATAAGCTAGTCTTCGCAACTCCAGCATGGGAACAAAGCACTGTTGGGCAACATTGTGTTAAGCAGCTACATAGTGCAATGTAACAATTTAATATGCCTCCAAATATAGGAGTGACTGATCAGCCTTATTAACGATTAGCTATGTTCTGTACCCAATGGAGGATAGTATTATGAGATAGTATATATAAATTACACAACGGAAGTACAACAAATTAATTCTCTCATTACCCACGCACAAGCCTAGAGCTTATGTGAGCATCACCCTCAGCAAAAAAATCAAATTCAAAGTTATTTAAACTGTTATACAAAGTAAATTTAAACATTTTGTACAAAGGAGAATGTAACAATGGTGTATTTCCATGACAGGACAAAAGTGATAGTATTAGGCTACAAAACCTACAATCTAACAAATAATGTATCCTATACAATATGTATTTAAAAATACATATAATAAAATAAAATAAAAACATAAAATTACATATTTAAGATTGTAAAGTAAAGTAAAACATTATTGTAAAGTAAATTTAAACATTTTGTACAAAGGAGAATGTAAGAATGTTGTATTTCCATGACAGGACAAAAGTGATAGTATTTGGCTAGAAAACCTACAATCTAACAAATAATGTATCCTATACAATATGTATTTAAAATTATACATAATATTTAAAAAAAAATATATAAAATTACATATTTAAGATTGAAATTATTGAAATCATCTTTCGTCTAAGGCTAGGCGTACACCAGTTAGTCAAGACAAGAAGACGAGATTAGTGTCACGTTTAGTCAGTACTTACATGGTTGCTTATGAAGCAACACACACCGATTAGTCATTGCATCGGTGTACTGCTTCATAAGCTAATATGTGAATTACTGTGACTAAACGTGACTAATCTCGTCTTGTCTTGTCTTGACTAACCGGTGTACGCCCAGCCTAAATTGTGTAAATGATTGACTGATTGAAATTATCTTTCGTCTAAATCTATCAATAAATTAGTCTTCCCATTTCTCCTTGTTAAGCCACTAAATTTCGCCAAAGTCTCAGTGGTCACTCATTCGCTCAATCTCTCCTTTCCAATGTAAAAATTTCGCCTCTCAATAAACCCCACTCCATAAACGGAACTTACTCTCCATGTGCCTCCTGAGATTGAAGCATGCAGCAAGTTGCATGAATATGGTTCATACTATGAGAAGGGAACTTCCACGCTTTGAAGCTATAAAATGTGTTATTGCTTCAGAACTAATTTCTGTAGTTGAAGTGTCGGTTGCGGCCAAATGAAAAAGTTACTAACTCTCCTGCGGGGAATAAAGTATCAATTTAGTTCCCTTCAGCTCCCTACCGGTAAGTGATACGATTTTCAAAGTTTTCCAATCAACGATATTTTTATGGCCTTGAAACTGAAGCAAACTTTGCGAGAATTGGTGCTGGTCGAAATATCACAGTTCATTGAAACTTGATATTAGAAAAATGTTTTCTAGTAAAACAAAGTAATTGTTTTGGAATGAAATTCCAACTATTTGGAACTTTATTTGGAATTGGAATGTAACTATTTTTCAGCCAGTCTAGGTGGAATTTTGAGGTTGAAGTATCCCTATTTTCCTGAAGTGGTTATAAGGAAGAAGCTTCATAGATTATTAAAGTTTCATTCATAGTATTTTCACCAAATACCTCCATCTAAGTTAGACGTCAACGTATTTTAATGAATATGAGTTGAAATGAATACATTATCAGGTTAATTTCGAGTGCTCACAGCCAAAGAGAATAGAAGTAAAAGTTCTTCTATACACCCTGCTTACAGCCTAACTTGAGTAAATACTGTAAGTTTAATAAAGCGTCCCAGAATCGAATAATTTTATGGCAATTATTATATGGCATAGACCTTAGTGTAGTAAATCATCCTGAAGATACAGTCTA
Source organism: Laodelphax striatellus (assembly GCA_017141395.1). Lineage (NCBI taxonomy): Eukaryota > Metazoa > Arthropoda > Insecta > Hemiptera > Delphacidae > Laodelphax > Laodelphax striatellus. The sequence continues at coordinate 10,398,840 of CM029535.1, read as the reverse complement.
GGAATAATACCTTGAATTAAACTACAGTTCTGGACTGTCTGGTCCTACAGTCTAGGATTTTTCTTCCCAAATTGAGTTGAATAGAACATTGCTGAACTCAATATATTTCACTTGATAATTTATATTTCTTGCGCATATTGTTTAAAAGATGCAATCGAGGAATAATAGCTTAAAGAAATTTCAATTCAAAGATGGACAGAAAACAACGTAAAAATTTTTCTATCGAAAAACATTAACCGTGTCCCCTGATTTGCATCTCTAAGCGTTGCAATGCAACTAAACTCAGTGTTTGTGTTATTCAAACATCAAATCCAATTCGACTGTTGAATAATTTTGGTTTGATGAAACCAGTCTCTGTTCAAATATTAAATTAATTCATGGTGCACTTCACTTTAACAAGCTTATCGTACCGGACTCGTCAAAGGCAACAGAGAGATCTTGAACGCTGGAGTGCTCAGCAATCTAGAACTAGATTTTCGCGTTTACGAACCGCGGAATTCTCACAATAGCAACAATAAGTTTGTTGCTTGAAGTTTGTATCTATGTAGATTAATATATATTGTGTGGGTGGCGGTATCATATCTCGTATCATGCCATGGTGCGAGTTGAGTGAGCCATTGTGTGTATATCGCTTGTAATAGTTGCGTGAGACTTTGTCGTATGTTTCTATCCAACCATTCTCAGTGCTCGGTTTCAATTTCGATGGAAGGAAGAATGGCGAGGCAGAGGTATAATAGAATAGGATGTGAGAGGAGAGAGATAGAGAATATGTAACTGGAATAATATTAGTGAGGATAAAGAGAATGTAGGTTGACTGTAGCAGAATTGTAGATGACAGATATTGTAGAGAATATTTCAGTGGTTGAATTTGTGTCTAGAATGCCCAGACAATTATTGGGCCAGTGTGTCGCAGTCTTTGTTTCTAATTTTCTGCTTGGAGTGGTGTGTTATTTTCCGTCCCCTTCAAAATGATATACAACTGTATTCAAATACAGTATTTATCAATTTCAATAACCCCTGACTATAATGAATAGAAACCCCTAGGCTAGACTCTTGAATTTTGATTACTGATTTTGTGATGTTGATATTATAGATAACACAAAGTCGTTTATAGAGCTCTAGATAACGCGAAACAACGTACCTTTCAATATTGTCAATTCACTGATCATATTTCTAAATGCTTTTTATAAGTTATTATTTTATTTTGGAACTGCTTAACTCGAGTGGCTTGATTTTTAATGTGCTGGTAGAAACAATTTCTGAACTGAAATGGTTGAAAATCGCTTTAGAATAATTATGGTTTGAGAAATTAAATGGCTTAGAATATTGTTTGAAATGCTGATTAGTGTAAATAAAAATGAAGATTAAAGAAAGACATTTGACATATACGAGTTCTTATTGTTTATACCAATAGTTAGTCATAGTAGTATAGTCTGTTAGTCTCTGGTTTATACGAATTCTCATAAAGTTCTTATTGGTCAGTTTTGCATATTCCACAATTTTTTTCTTCGAAAGTGGTGAAATTTCGCCCTTGGTGAGGATTTTCTCAAAGAAAAAGGGGAAACACTAGTAAAAATAAAAGTAGCAGTATTAGTAAACCCTTTGATGTTCTTCTGGGACCATGGAGGCCAATTGTAGTGATATAGGGGGAACTTTAGTTTGTTAAAGAGTTCTTGAGTCACGTTCTACAAAAAAGACTTCCTGGAGTGGCCCAATTCTATCTTGCCCCTTGAAATGCCACTCGTTCACTGTTTTCAGTGTGATTCTTCCATTCCTTTTCTTTTTAGGCCTTTTTTATTCTCTCAAAAATCTGCTGTTAACACAGCGTCATTTGAAGTTTGTACATGAAGTGATTTAGATTTTCACTACTCACATTACGTTGTAAAAATAGTCTGAATTCCGCGTTGTGTCCGAGTTTGGGAAGGAGAGGAAGAGGGAGTGAGAGATAAGGAGTGAGAGAATGAGTGGTGGGAAAATAGCGAGACAAGAATTTCTGTGGAGCAATAACGGAGCTGGAAAATTCCTGGACGATCTCGTAAAAAATGTAGGCGAGATATTAAGAAGGGAGACCAGGGCCCAATTATAGTTCTGAAGAGTCATTGGAGAAGTGGATAGCTATTATTTAGAAGTAGCTCTGGTAATTGTGTTCACCTTGACTGCAATGTTTTTTCTTCTTTGTCTTCAGTAGTGTTAAAATAGAAGCTCTTCATCGATTTTAATGAAGTGGCTGTGTCTGATTCATTCACGGTTACCTCTCACTGATTCGTGACTGCACCGTTCATCTGATTCACAGTAACTTACTGTGAGTCATTCCTCCTCATATCGCCTCACACGGAAATGCATATTCAGTTGCTCTCTTTCTTATTGTTGAGAAGTTTCAAGTTCAGTGTGGGATTTTCTAGTTCAGATCACATTTGAAAGTTTCAACATAATTAATTGGCGTTCATTGTTCATCCACTCTATTCTGTGTCTGATAACTGTTTTCAAATAGCTATTTATGTATTAAGAGCGTAAAGCGCGACTTTAATGCTCGAGCAAAATAGTTATCACGTTTAAAACTACATCCTTGCTTCAACGAGATTTGATGAGTTCATACACTTACTTCCATGGCCAATGAATTGAGTATTTCCAATAAAGTTATCTATTTATTATTTCATCAAATTTGTATTCATGATTCCCTCAATGATCATTCATATGTATTGATGATAATAGCACATGTCAGCGTGTCAGCTTCCTGTTGGGCTTTTCAATTTGATCAGGTTGTATTTTCAGTTTCTTCCAAATGAGAGCTTTCTATTAATTCAATAGAGTTGATTAGAGTCTTATATCTAATAAGGGATTCAATCCATTCATGACTAAAGAAAACTTGGGGGTTTGTTCACGCCAGTTCCATTCATGACGAGAGATTAAATGAATTGACTCATCCTCTGTCAACTTTTGTAGATGTTTGGGATGTAGTGAAAACTAAACTAAAGTTGATTATTTCTTGATCCATTACGAACTGCGATGTTTACACTAATGTTTTCACTTCACTTCCGATATGCAGTCATGTTTTTTAATGTAAGTAGACAAATTTTCGTTATTTTCGTGACGAAAATTTGTCTACTTACATTAAAAAACATGACTGCATGTCGGAAGTGAAGTTGAAACATTAGTGTAACTAAACTAAACTGTGGAAGGGTGACAACTTTGATATTATTGCTAACTATTTATTTATTTGTCTGGAAAAGGTTAAATTGAGACAATTTACACTTTCGAAGCAACTATCAGTTATGTGTCGTTCTAGAGCTTCAAGTGTTTCATCATTATTCATTCAATGGTCCAATTACCCACACACAAGTCAAGTCACGAAATTCTGTGTGCATCATCCTCTGAAAAAATCTGCGATTCGGAATTGCACCTCATCCATCACAGAATCCTTTCAATTTTAAATTCCGGGTGGAAATGCAGCCAGGAACTTGGCGTTTAATAGAATCATTGGAGGCGATCGTGATTCGAATTCGAGAATATATTGAACGGAAATGAAGACATGTCAGTGATTGAAGGCGGCAGGCTTTCAAAACGAATTATTAGTTAGGGATGGTGGGGAAGAAACGATGATTCCAAGGACACAGGAGGAAAATCGTGGATGTGGGAATTTTTGGGGGTTTTGGGGGTTGACGGTTTTGGGTTGTGACGATGTGGGAGCACATTGAAATTCGGATAGGAGGGGGATTTTGGGATCCTGTGATAAGGAGTGGGGAATCAGGGTTTCGATGATAAAGGGTTGGGGGAATGATTGGTGGAAATGGGGAAATAAATACGCGCTCTGAATGGTCAATGAGTTGGGCGCCGGTTTGGCTTTGGTGTTTGTGGGGGGAGGGGGTTTTCGGGGTTTGCCCCTTTGTGCCGGTGACAGGGTTCATTTTGGGAGGGGGTTGCAGGGTTTTTCGAGGGTAGTAGTATTCAGACCAAGACTTTGGAGCAGTGGTCGCCAAGCTGACTTTATCCCTGTCTCGGGTCCCGGATATTGACCAATGCACGTAGAACGTGTTTCTGTATCACGCTTCACTAATCAAATGGTGGGACTCGGTTCTAAACTATTATAGCAGGCGATTGCTGGCAGTATCTGAATGTAGGGTTTAGGTTGTTTGGCTTCTAAAACCTTGCACTTCTTAATGTTGGGTTGCACTAACCGGGATCAACTATTTGAATCAGCAGCTCCCATTTTATAAGCTTTGTGCTGATCCTGGATCAAAGTTGATCTTGCTTGGTGCAACCCAACAAGAATTGCAGTAAGGAGCCTAATGGCAATGCTATCTAATACAGGAATATGAGAACACTGTAGCCGTGTTTCTATTGTTTTGATATTCTTCTCTAAAACATGCCTCCCATCTAGTCTGTGCAAACCTTAGAAAGTAATATTATGCTTATGGAATACAGTGCTGCCAGATTGCACAGCTTGAGAAAATCAAGTCGGCTGATCGTATTTTCAGCAGAAACATGGCAACAGTAAGCTCATCCCCGTATGAATTAGCATTGCCGTATTACTGAATTGGGGTAAACCTTACTGCATTTGTAGTGCAGTAGGCCATAATCAATTACTCTGTAAAATACATCAGTAATAACAAAGAACTGATGAAAATAATACACATAATAGAAGATGCAGAATGAAGAGGTACTGGTAGAACACAATTTATTGGATTATGTAGGAATGAGCAGCGACCAATCCACTCAAATCACCTCGACCCTTTTTGTTTGCAATTCATGTAATGCATAATTCAATCCTGCTTGAATGAATGGATGGATGAAGTCCATGTTTTATTCAAGCGAGCAGAATTGGCTAGGCCTTTCCAGATTCTTCCAATTCTAATTCTATTACTGTACGATCCTAAGTGCATTCGAAAAGCGTTGTATTATCAACTTGAAAATTTTATAATTATGATGAACTTATACTGTAATTACCGTATTTTACCATACACCTTACTACAGTATTACAAAACTTCAACAAATAGATACAATTCTATTACTTCTACGACACTGACACTTGATGTAGTATTCATGAATTTGTTCATTCATCACAAGTATTATTGAAATCATACACAATAGATTCCATACACATTTTATGCATTCTATATTAGCATAGTGAGATAATATTATGCTTTTAACCCCACAATATAATTTCACTATACTAAAGAGCTATTGTAATACAGTATTATGGAACAATAGTGTCTTTGTTTTTTTTGCTAGGGATGATGCCCACATAAGCTCTAAGCTTGTGCGTGGGTAATGGGAAGGATGATGATGAGAGATGAATGGACCTACAGCTTTAGATGGGTTCCGAACCACCGGGAAGCGATTTTGAAGCTCATAAATTTTTGAATTTAGAGGTGCCGGTAACCGTTACAACGGGAATGGTAGGCGCTGTCTCTTATCTCACCGATTAGACTCGCTTCTGCCACTGGGACAACCGCTTCCCAATTGCATTGTTGAAATTTGGATTATTCATTCATTCGTTAATTTAGGAAGGAGTGACAATAAAAAAAAAACGTGAAATAGAAACAAATAAATTGAATAGAGTTGCTGGTTTTATTTTTTTGCGAGGACAAATTTAGGGCGTAGTCTGACCTCTCTTATACTAGACCCTCTATAACTATATTATAAAGATACAGAAGTGAATGTACAAGTTCTTAGAAATGAACGAAAAAGGGTAGAAACCATGCGTAAAACCCTGTGACTTTTGACTTGGATATCGGCTCATCCCGTGTAGCTGAGCTACTACTTTATATTCGGTCGAATGCATTTTTTGAATGGTTTCAAGTGAAACGGTGTTGTCACCCAATGGCGGGAGTTTCAAATTTCAGTCAGTCCTCGCTTGACCCTTTGCAGCGAGTGAGCCAACCGTTTTCGGAGCCAACCTAACTTTTGAAGGGCTGTTCATTAAATGCGGCTAGTGCTCTTTGAGAAGAAACATGGCGAACGAAATTCTCCTGACTGTGTGAAGCGAGACGGAATGATATCCGTGGAAGCTGTGCTGTTATTATTGTGGAGGGAGGAGTTTGCTTGGAATACAAATTGAGTCGGTATGCTAGACTGGACAGGCTGTAATCTGCGAGTTATAAGTTGGAATGTTTTGTTTAGCGTTGTCTTGCCGTCCTTATGCGAATAATTTGCAAGGATTCACTTTCATTCAATATTCATTCTGGAGAATATTAGCAGTTGATTGTCAGTTATTCTGTAAAATTTTCAGAAATTTTATGAATTAGTTGATTAATTTATTTTACTCTAAAAGTCACTGTTTGAAATAGTTGAATTTAGAATAAAAGTTGAATTTCAGTTATTCAGTCTAATTTGCTTTTGAAGTTCTTTATAAAAACAAAATTATTCTACTGATGATGAAAGAATAACTTCTTGTAGTAATAGTAATTGATACTTTTGAAGTACATTGAGAGTTCCATGAGTTCTTGAAATCTCTTTTTGCCAAGGGTGACATGCCCTGCTCACTCTTCAATGTGCTCCTCACTTGTTCGTTGATTTTTAGAAGGATTATGATTAAAGACGAATGAACCTACAGCTACATTTTAAGTTGGGTTCCAAACCAGTGGAAACATATTTTGAAAGCTAAATTGAAAATTTATGATGTTGACAGCAAATAGTCACCAATAAAAGTATAATCACAAATTGACTAAATAGTTATTGTATGTTAAATAGTTATCGGTGGTGCAGACTGACAGTATGTTGTTGGTAACTTGATATTTTTTATCTTCGATGAAATATTGTTTTAGCTTTCGTGTAATCGGCAGTAACATTCCTTGTATTAAATCCTCATCATTTTGATGACGTAATTGATTTGTAAGAAATTAAATTTGGAAGAATGTTTCCTAATTAACATTTCTTTGAAATGAATACAAGGGATGAAAATACAGACCAATTAGGAATAACGGTAATTTCTACTTGCAACAGGAATATACTAAGGAATATTCAATGTGGTATTCTCTTCGATTCTATCGAAAAATGACGGTTTTTAAGAAGCTCTCTCTCATTACAAACTAGTTCATCTTCATTCTAATTAATACTGATTAGTTTCCTCCAGCTAAGGAGCTTGAGAATGGTTCATTAGGGAGAATTTAGGGGTTGATTTTGATCCAATTATACTATCAATCAATGTCTTTGATGTATTAGAAAGGATTCCGTGCTCACTAATGACTGCGAGAAGGTTGTTAACAATGATAAGTAATTGAAAGAAGCACAAAAAAACTTGTTGGAAGGATCAAAATTGATTGAAACTTTTGTGAGAACCTAGTCTGCCATTAATTTAGAGATACAGTACTACGTAGACTGCGCTATTGAAAATTATATGAATAGGGTGGTTGTGAATGTAAAAGAAGGATGAAGAGCCTATCTATTCAAGAGTAAATGAACCTACACTATTCTTGCAATACTGTGGCACGGATTTATTGATTGATACGGGTTGACAAAATTCAAGGTTGTATATTCCTGATCATGATGTCATGACGACAATAATTCTTTGAATTATTATCTTTAAACATGAAACAGATATTAATATTGATTTATTATTATTATTATTGAAAACTCTAAACATAAGTTCCTTTGAATTTATTATATCGATTCCATGCCATTTTTATATAATAAAAATGCCATTTTAATATCTTACCTTTCTATTCTTAAGTTGTCTCATATTTATTTCATCCTCAACTATAATCTGTTAGATTTCCATTTTTACTCACATTTATTTTCCATACTTGTTTCCATTAATAGCCCAGGCAAATTACACCAAAAAGAGGGTCTAGGTCCTAAAAACTAATTCAAGGCTGGAAATGATCTTAAAGGGGGCATCCCAAAGAAGGCTAATATGAGTTTGCGACGGTTTCTGAGTACGGCGTAATATAGAGTGCCCAAAAAACCTCGAAATTTTTGTTCCGTTTCTAGTTTTCTGCAATTTACGTATTGAGACATATAGAGTAGACATATTCATTCGAAGTCTTCTTTCCTCGTATTATGATATGTTTTAAAAAGTTGAAAGATTCAATTCCAATAAATTCATACAGATTACGCAGCGCAACTACGCAATTCATTACAAATTTCAGTAGCGTAGTAAATTGATTTTTCTGAGATATTAAATTGTTTCATACAAATGATTATTCTACCAAATGACTTTTTCCAAGTAGTTCATCAAATAAATAAAGTATTTTTCATGAATAATCTATTTAAATAAATAGATTTATTCCACATTTATTTAAATAAATAGATTATTTATGTTTGATTTCTATCTAAGGCGGCTCGCACACCGGAGCAATAAGCAACAAGCAACTAGCAAAACGCAATAAGCCAATAAGAAATATATAATATATATTGCTATTTATTATACTCGTATATTGCTTGTTGCTTATTGCTCTGGTGTGCGAGCCGCCTAATGTATATTCTACTGAGCTGTTCTACTCAATCACTCGTGATCCCAAATAGTTGTTCATTTGACAGTTGGTTAATTGTTCTCCAATCGGATTACTGACTGGAAATTGAACAATACAATGATATCCCGACTGTTGATTCCTTTATCAGGAGCGACGCAAGATCTTCCTTGTTGAGTCGTCGATCGATTCAGCTGCCGGAAGAATTAGCGCGGAGCACGTTTAGTTGCTGCCGGCTCCACTCCCGCTTGTCCCCAGTCCCGAATTACCGGAGTTGGCGCTTTCGCTGTTCCTCTGCACCCGAGACTAATTAATCAGCTGATTAATTGCGTGACGTGTTCCATCTTGACTCTCACTCTCACTCTATCAGCCACCTCTTCAGAGGGTGCCTCTTATAAATTCGCCTGAGAGTTCGAAAACTCCAGAGAAAATCTCTTCTTCATTGTCAATCCGCCTCTCTTTCTTTCTTTCCTTCTCTCTAATTCCTCCTTCTTCTTCTTCTTCTTCTTCCTCCTCCTCTCCCTCCTCTTCTCCTCCTCCTCTTCTCCTCCTCCTTCTCCTCCTCCTCCTCCTCCCTCCTCCTCGTCTTCTTATTCTTCTTCTTTTCTTCGTCTTTCGCCTTCTCTTTTTTCTCCTTCGTAAAATCCTTTTCACCGTCCTTCTCCAAATATTCCTATTACTTCTCTTACCCTCCTTCTCTTCATTCTGTTATTTCTCTCTTCATCTGTTGTTTTGTCTTCTTCTCCTCTCCTCCTCTTTCTCCTTGTTTCACTTCTTTATCATCTCCTTACTCTTATGCCTTACTTCCTCCTTCTCTCTAAATTATTTGTATCTCTTTTCAAAACTCACAACATGTCTGTGTCTTTTGTTTTCCATTTTTTTGTCCTCCTCCCCTCTCTCTCCCTCCTCTTTCTTTATCGCTTTTCCCGACCTACTTCTTTTTTCTCGTTTCTTCCTCTCCTTCACTCTTTCTCCCTCTCCTTCACTCTTTCTTCCTACTTCTCAGATATCTCGCTTCTCTTTTCTTTCCGGTTATCTCGCCTTATTATTTCACCCACTGCTGGCTGCATAACAAATAAGAATTACTCCTCCCCTCTAATTAGTCGTGTGCCTCCCAACTGCCTGAACCCCAACTTTCACGGTTGACCTTTTCGGCGAAATTTTCAATTAAAGTTGATTGTGCTATGTGGTGTGTGATTTAATTGAATGAATTAGTTGTTTTCGTATTCGTTGCCTTCGTGTTATATTATTCAATCCGTGTGTATGAACAAACAAAATAATATTGTGCCGTTCTTATTGGAGAAACTTTTGTTGAGCAACTAGTCTCTTGAATCTCTCTCAGTTGAGTACAGCAGTCGCCATGTGTCGTTGCCGTGAGAAATTCATCACCACACAGTATTTTTCGGCACACTTGGTGTCCTGGATTGGGTGGCATCCACTGCTGCTGCAGGTTGGAGGAATTCAATTAAGCGCGCGTCAACTTGGCCGTAGTAAGTATTGCCTGCCGCTTGCTGATGAGGAGATGACGACAAAGTCGATAGATGGAGAGGAAGGAGATGGAAGGAGAAGCTGAAAATGGATGATTGGAGATGTGAGGAGAAGAGAAGGAAGAAGAGAGAAAAGAGAGATCGAAGGTGTAAGGAGGTAGGTGAAAATAAAAGAAAGATCTAAGATGTAAGGAGAAGAATAGAGAGGAGAGGAAATGGATGATTGGAGAAGAGAGAAAAGAGAGATCGAAGGTGTAAGGAGAGTAGGGAAAAGAAAGAAAAGGGAGATCTAAGATGTAAGGAGGAGAATAGAGAGAAGAGGAAATGGATGATTGGAGATGTAAGGAGAGTAAGGGAAAGAAAGAAGGGAGATTGAAGATGTAAGGAGAAGGTTAGGGAGAAGAGAGAAAAGAGAGATCAAAGATGTAAGTAGATGAGTAGGAAGAAGAAGAAAATAGAAGATCGAACAAGAGAATGAAGGAAAATGTGAATAATGGAAGGAGAATGTGAAGAAGAAGAAATTTGGATGCAGAAGAAAAATACGAGTACGATGATGGGAGAATCTTATTGAGAGCAGGAGTGGGGAGGAGGTGGGGGAGAGTATTAGGAAGGAAATGAGATTCCATGACAAAATAAGTGGAGTAAACCAGAAAAAATGGAAATAAAGAATAAAGATTGTTTTTCTATTGCCAGTCTGATAATCCAGAGGTTGATGGTCCGATCCCAGATGACTAGAAGAGATTTTGACCACAGACTGCCACTCCCAGAGAGAATAGAAGTAAATATAATGTACTTATTCATAGTCTTATACTATTTATTCTCTATTATTCAATACTCTTTGGCCACTCCCGTCTTTCGCAGGAGACCCGGGTCCGTGCTCCCTAAAAACATAGTCTGAGAAAAGGTAAAATGAGAAAACTGGAAACTTACAGAGTTTTAACAAAAATTAATTGACTTTAAAATGGTATTAGAGAAAAAGGTTGTTGTATGTAGAGGAAAAGTAATTTACTAACACTAGATTGTAGTTTCTAATTTTCTATATCACTAAACAGACATGATGTAGGTAATAATGAAGATTTATTGTCTGTATTGTGGAAGGAATGACCAAAAAGATTTGAAGAATATCAGGAGGTGGAAGAGAAAAAGTTGAGAAAAGTTCAGGAAGAATGGAGTGGTAAGAGGTTACCTTTTTGAAAACAGGAATGGAAAAACGTGAAGGAATATAGGGTGTGTAGAAAGTGAGAGGCATACCGTCGTCGTTCATAACTTTCCGTATCTGTTCTGGCACGATATTAGAAAACCTCTTCTAGGAGGAATTTTCGTCGGCTTCGTACCCCTTTCCACCCTCACACACACACATGCGTAGCGCGCGCACACTAACGTACGCGTATGTTGGTGCATGCTGTGAGCTTTGAGTGAGAATACTGTGAGCTTCGGTGAGCTTGTGAGAGATGCTGTGAGCTTGTTGTCATTTGCCGCTACCAACTTTGGTGGCTGCACGGAGCTGCTGTCTAGCCGAGATAAGTTTCGGGGAAGCTCTCTCATTCATAATCCCCCACCCTGTGAGGAAGAGATAGCTGGTGGAAGGGTGGGGGCAGGTATTGGAGGTAAGTTGTTAGAGTAGAAGAGAGTGGGAGTTGGTGAGAGAGGGAGAGAGAGAATGAGGGAGAGTATACAAATAGAATGAGAGAAATACTAAGTATTGAGAAGGAGAGAGAGAGATTCGAAAAAGACTGAGATAGATGGGAAGTTTGTATGAGTCAGTAAAGGAAAAGTGGAGAATAAGATAATTTGAGAGAGTGGAATAAACACTGTGATGAATAGTTTTTTGTGCAGCAGCGTTCATCGAATTTCCTTACTAGCTATTATTCTGTTGTCAATATTTGCAGTAGCAGAAGTCTTCAGAATATTCTATGGCATTAATTAGGAATTTCGTTCAATTAATTATTGCGATGAATAGAAGTGGAAGGTGGTGTAATGAAGTGAGAAAGAGTTTTTGATAGTGTTAGTAGATTTGAGGGGGGGGGGAAGCACAGGGTCTTGGTGAAAATATGAAGAAGAGAAGTGAGCTACCTCAAAGATTTGGGCGTTCGCTTTATTCATTGCGATGCATTTTTATGTTGAGAACCGTGGAAAGATGATTTATTTTGAGAAATTTATGAATAATGATATGAGAGGTATTTCGCTTGCCGAAGTTATCCATTTCCAAAGATTTTGGACAGCTGTAACTGCCATCTTTATCTTGGGATCTCAATTCTTATCCAATAATTTGTAAAAACTAAGTGCAGATTTCCAACTGAATGTGACTGCCATGGAATGATATCAACTAATTGAACTCAAAAGGAAAATATCATAACACTATTTTAAAACACATTTAAGTAGAAAACTTGACTAACAATAACCATGCCGAAAGGAAAATATCATTGTATTGGTATTGTTAAATGACATTATTTTACGGCGGGTATATTTAATTTTGTCCAATCGGCCGTAAATACAATATTTATCATGAATATTATTCCATCATTAACATAATGATCTTTTTTCTCTTTTCGATCTCATGTTAATGATATCTTTCAAAAGTGGTTCCACCTCTCAATGCCTCTTCCAAGCCCACATGAAGTGTCAAGATTTTGAATGAAAGCTGTTAGCAGATAGAAAGGTACGGTTAAAATGTTGCGTTCGAGTAGCGAGCTGCGTGTGAATGTGCTTGCGGGAATGGGGTTTCGTTAAAAGTTGGAGGCAAGGATTTTTCATACCAGATAAAAAGCGATGAGCCTCTTCATAGTGGAAAAACGAGGCTTTAGCCCAAGATAAGAGCAAGATATATTGGGGTTGGAATAAGTTGAGACGGAATTAGTTTTGGCATGAAACAAAGTGAGAGGACTCATGGGAGTGGGAAGCTATCTTCTGCCTCTTGCCCGGTTTGAATTGTCAAACCTATTTGCTTTGTAGGGCTGCGTTGGGAATGCGTATATAAAATATCATCTCACTTGTTTGAATAGCTAGCTCTTTGTGTTTTATTTTCAATTCGTCTGCAGTGTATACATCTATGTCATCTATCAGAAAACGTTCAAAAAGTGTTTTCATTTTACCTTCTCCGACTCACTCACTTGTACTCTCTCAGCTCTCACTCTCACTTTTATCTTCTAGATACTTAACATATCTAGACACTGAGAACTTATGAACCATCTCTCACACACCACTACTCCCTCACACTCTCTCTTTCTATATCTCTCTCTAATAAAGTCTCTTATAAATATCACTCTCTATATCTCTCTCTGAATAAAGTAATAATCTAAATACCTATCTCTCGCTTCAGCTCAATCCGTATCCGAAAAATAAATCGATTCATTAATTTATTATTCATCCAAGTGTTAATGGGAAGGGTAGCCTTGGATATCCTTATCAAAAAATTTATAAAATGTAAGGACATTTATACCATCAAAGGTAGCCGTTTCATGTAGATACATCATAAGCATACTATTGGTAGCCAGTTTATCCTTCCATTAATATTGAACAAATAAATGATTGAATATGAATATTGAATATTTCATCTTCATATAATTGAATAAAGTTCTAGTTGTTTGTTTTTTCCAATCGATCGTATATTTAACTAACTTTTATTTTCAACTATCGTAGTTTAGAATTTAAGCGAATGTATATATTGTAATCTACTTGAATTAAATAAATAATCCAAGCTAATCTCTCACCCACTCTTCCATACCTTCTCCCTCACTCTTTCTTGTCTCTCTTCAAGTTTTAATAAACAGATTCATTAGCACACAATTTATTCATTTATTTATTCAGTAGCAAACTACATTTATTTATTCTGAGCACATTCAAGTTCGAATTGGAGCAACATGTTTGTTTGACTGCAAAAATCTCGTCCACAGATGAAAACTCTATGTTGTGTTGATTTTCCTATAAGCTTTTTTCCTGGTTGATTTTTCCTCGCATTCGTTTCCTAGTACTGTATTAGTGATTGGGAACACAATTTCATTGTTAGACGTGTGTCGAATATTTTTCTCAGTATTCGACTTCATTTTAATGAAATTAATATTCATAGAATGTTTCGTTGATGTTTTGTATTGAAGTGAAGAATATTTCCATCGAATGGAAATATTGATGGAATATTTCCAACGATATTGTTTATTTTGCGAATAAAATTCTTGGAATACAAGAAAGTTGATTTTTTTATGTATCAAGTATTGGAAACTTACATTATCGTTATTAAATTTTTACTCATCCACTTCTGGTATTCTGTGAATGTTATTCCTCCATCTATAATCTGTGATATTTTGTTAAGATGTGTTGAATTTATTACTGATAGATGTAGATGTGAATGGAGCTTTATTCGCATTCAATCAATTCTTTCAAATCCATAATGAAAGAAATAGACAACAATATTGTCAAACTACTTTTTCAAGTAAGATAACCACAATAGATCGTTCGATAATATCTTTGTCTTTTCTTTCTTTATGGAGAAATACTACAACATCATATCACACACAACAAATTTCTCTTGAATCCCTTCCAAAATATTGTTTTTGTTTCGAATTCTGTATCCGCTTCCAATCGTTTCTAATTCTGTTATATTGTTATTGTCAATTATTTTTCGATTCTAATCTTTACATAATTTTTGTTGTATTTTGCAGTGAGGAGGTGCGTGAGCTAGGCTTCACGGTAGTGGTGGACATGCGAGGCTCCACGTGGTCGACGGTGAAGCCGATCCTGAAAGTGCTGCAGGAGCATTTCCCCGGCTCAGTGCATGTCGCCTACATCATTAAGCCCGACAACTTCTGGCAGAAGCAGCGCACATCGCTCGGCAGTCACAAGTACAAGTTTGAGGTAGGTCTTGCAACAAATCAAATCATTTATTTATCCTTGAAACAAAATTAATAATAACATATGAAACTTAAAAAGTATAAAAATTACAACTGAAAAATAATAGAATTAATAATATAATATGAAACTTGAAATGTATAAAAATTACAACTGAAAAATAATAGAATTAATAATATAATATGAAACTTAAAATGTATAAAAATTACAACTGAAAAATAATAGAATTAATAATATAATACATATAAGAATAAAATAGTTTATTTTTATTTTTATAGTAAATGGAACACACAACACACATGGCCCACTTACATGTACATGGTACCTGTTTGCCACTTGTGCTAACTCGAGTTGAGTTGTTAATTATATAACATTAAAGAGATTTGAAGGATTTCGAATAAAGTAATGAAACGAAAAAGAAGAAAAAAATGAAGAAAAATGCTAATGATAAAATAAAGATAACTATAGCAATAAGAAAAACGGCGAAGTAAATGTGAATTATTATTTTGAAGTTAAAGTTAACATGTTCTGTAACTTGCTGATAAACCAGGAGCTATTCAGTAACGTGCTGATTCGATGAATATTGCATTTGATACCACAGTTGGTTGTAATATAAGTTGTTGAATATTAATATAATATGGTGAATTAGAATTGAATAATACGATTCATAATATTGTTATAGATTAGTAATATCAGTGGTCACTCGGTGAGAGCGGTTGCTAAGTAATTATGTGGTTAAGTAACAAACATTCAAGACTGCTCTTGGATGGGTGACCGACACAGAAAATTGTGCAATTTGGCGAGGTGGAACCTACCCGTAAGGGTCTCCCCACCGATAAAAAGCCATACGATAAAAAAAATATAGATTATTGTTATAGTTATGGATTTCGACGAAAGATCACTAATTATTCTTCCATGCTTCTTCGTATCTCAGATCTTCTATACGCTTCTACGCATAGTAGGTTATTATGGTGTCATTGGAAAAGCATCACGATCGATTTCAAGAAAATCAATTGAATTTAACAGAGTTAGAATTATGTCATTTGGCGGAACCGTCGCTATGAAATCCTCATCAGGCTCCGTCAAATGTTGTTTTTCTATGTCAGTTAAATTTAATCGGCCGTTAGCCTTTTAAAGGCGAGTCTAATCGGTGAGATTAGATAAGAGACAGCGCCTGCCACTCCCGTTGAAACGGTGACCGGCTCCTCTAAATACAAAAATTTATGAGCTTCAAAATCGCTTCCCGGTGGTTCGGAACCCACCTAAAGCTGTAGGTCCATTCATCTCTCATCATCATCACATCATCCTTCCCATTTCCCACGCACAAGCTTAGAGCTTATGTGGGCATCATCCCTAGCAAAAAAATCTTACATGTCAGGGAGGCACCAAGAGCTCGTCTTGTCTTGTCTTGACTAACCGGTGTACGCCTAGCCTTAGAGTTATCAACAAACGAGGCTCATGATAGATTCAAAACTGGTTGTTATATCTTCTTTTACCTTAGCTTATATTCTTAGTTGTTTATATCTTCTATACTTTATATTTTATTAATAGTTGTCACCTCCTACTTTCACAGTAATCACCAACTTGTATAGGCTCAGGCCCGTATGCACCACCTCGGTATCAACCAGGTTTTATAAATCAAAGCTTAAACTGTGAATTTTTGTTTTACCAAACCTCAAGTCCGTGGATTTATACTTTAAACGATGTTAAAACTACGTTTTTTTAGACTCGGTTCTCACGAAAAAGTTGCATACGGGTCTTCTTAATTCTAACCAAACTGGTTTGAAAACGTTCCAATAACTTAGTATTTATTTTTATCACAAATCGGGACCGAGTAAACACTGATTTCAAATTAATGTATGACCTCGTTGAAGTCTATTGAATGCGAAACTTCAATTATAAAATAACAGCTCGCAATGGATCAAGAAAATAGAGAATCCTTTCAAATAATTTGTGAAATAGAATTCTTCTTTTCAGATACTCGCCTTTCCAATTACGCCTGTTTCTGATCAAAGATCCAAGCAGAGATAATTCTCTCTCCTTTTCTGCGAACCTTTCTTGAAAAATTTAATCTTTTCAAGTTTTTCTATTACATGCAAAACATTTTCAATTCCCAACTATCCGTGAAATGATATCGAGTTTCAAAGAGTTTCAAAGATGGTTCTATTAATGGTGGACTGGCTTTCATTTGAGAATATCTCATCAGAATTTTACTCGCCAATTCCAACTTTCAGTTGCAGACTTGTGGCGCGGCGCAATACTTATCGCAAGTTCAAAAGTTGTTAGCGCCTTCTCTAATTGGAACGGCGAAAGTTGATCTTGCATCTCCTATTCACAAACTTTGTTAGAGACGGAGTTACCTATACCTATAGCCCTATTATATAAATACTACAATATTCCTATATACTACTAGAGCGCCTATTTGATATTCTAAACCACGAGAGTTTAGTCTCGTATCGTAATTAGTCTGCTGTAACATACTGGGTTATAAATATTTTATATCACAGTAACTTATCTACTCGTATGTAGAGAAAATTAAATTGTAGGAAACTGTTGTATGAACCTGGAAATTACGAGATAGAACGTTTATTGTTGTTTGTAAATAAATTCCTTGAAATACATTTCTATTAATATAAACTGCGTTCTTCAAAGAAAGTGGAAACAGTTTTGTCAATATCATTGTAACTGCTAGGATTGAAATTGGAACCATTTTAACCCAATAAATAATGTCTGATTTGAGTTGAATCTGGAACTGATGATATTGTAACAATACTTTCCCACTAGAACTATAAACAGTTGAAAGGTTCTTTCCTTGCCAATAAGGACATGCGATACTGATCAAATGGTTTTCAAAACTTTAGCCTTCATCATGGGTTACGGACCATGGTTTGACTCTTACTAACTTCACTACTAAAACTAATTATAGCTAACTTTAACTCTCACCAACTTCATTAGTAATACATAACTTGCAACTTAGTCGCAACTTAGTCTGCTATCATTGCAACACTCATGAATTCGATTCCCATTCCGTCTGGGAATTTTTGTGTATCCCATTTACATAATGGATTTAATAAGTCCGGGGGATAATATTTTGCAACATTGAAACCGTTATACAGTATCTTGAACCACTGTGCATTTTCGTGTTCGATACAACCCAATTTTCATCGCCAAATTTTGTTATCATTGCCCAACTATGTCATGTTGCAGGGTGCTCTCTCACTTATTACATCGTTGATTATCTTGTTCAGAAGTTTGTTGTTTATCAGCTTATCGAATCATCTTTCCTGGCCAACATTCTCCCGAAACTAGTGTTCTATAGCGATATATGAAGTTTTTATGGTGTAATATAGACTGAAATACGGCTTGTATGTTGAAATTGGCCGTAAGCCAGGGTGAGAAGATTCTTTTTACGCGTAACTACTGGCGACATTGACGAATTGTTATTGCTTTTGTGCACTTATATCGTGTGTACTCCCTCCCAAACCCCCCTCCTTCAACTTTGCTGTGCCTTATTGCAAAGATTCATATGTGTCACCGAATTTAGCACAATGTTGTAGCACACTTTATTGACTGCGAGCTGAATCTTACCCACTCAAAAAGGTAAATTCGATAATGCATTCGCTCGTTCTTCCTAGAAGTTTGGATGCTTTTAGAAATTGAACTTTCTCCAAGAAGTTGTCTCTTCCCTATGATCCGAAGATATTGTTATTGCTTACAGAGTTTTAGCAAATATGGTACCGTAGAATATATTGTTCATTGTCTTAGAGAAAGACGTACAAACTTTCAGGTGAAATAACAGTTATAACAGCTCTTAATAAAAATGTTGATTGTATTGTTGAAGGTGATGAACAAGAACAACCATAATGGGTTTTTTTTAATCTTATCTAATTTATATTTGATGGGTGTATTTTCAAATCTTCAACCTTTATATTAGCATTTAGAAGTCCTGTAATATTGGAAAAATACCTTATACATTGAGTTAGAGGTTTTTGTAAAGATTTATCACAGAAAGTTCACGTCACTGCGAACTTATAGTTCGTCCCATTCGTACTCACGTCCCACGTACTTCTAGTATGTGGGTAGGCTACATTTTTCTTGTATTAAGGTGGACTATAGGCCACTGGTAATTGAAAATCCGTTTTATTTCGCTTTTCTCATAACAGTTCATGCTACTTGAGTAGTTTATGGAGATAGAAAGTAATCCAATTCTTTCTTATTCTTAGGGAAAGTACATATTATTATTGTATTGTTTATAGATTCTGTATTCTGACTTTTGAAGCTCTGTACTGTAAGCAGTGAAATTATTAAGTAAACGTTACATTCACTCATAACACAACCCATTGCATCATGTAGCTTTCCTGAACTTTTTTAATTAGTAACAAATCAATAAGCAATATCAAGTTTGTTTAGGAAGGGGACACCAAATCAAGGACGGCTTTTCAGTGTGGGAAAGTGTACGCTGCTTAAAAGCTCCTGAGCTTGTGAAGTAGCGAAGTTAAGTGGTAAGTTGGGCAGGGCGATAGAGCACGTAAATGTGAGAGAGAACTGAAGTCCGTGTTTGAATGCATTCTGTAAAGACTGCTGCTTTTCCCTTCATTGAAAGGCTCTTATCTATTCCGATCTTTGGCCAATGCTGTTCTATACCATACGGCTAACATACAGATATATACTGGTGAATAATACTGCAGTGAGGGATGATTATGAGACAGTTCTCACTTGAAAAGGTATCAAAAGGCAACTAACCTAGTTCCCTGTTGGTTCAGTGACCGACCGGTCTAGTGATAGGACCTGCTGATAAGCGACGGTTTGGCGTCGCTCCATCCCTGGCAACGGGTTGAAGTTGATTTTTATTTATTGGAAAACTTTGTGGCTTGTTTAACTTTGGCGTTAACTGCAACAAACTTTGTCAATTTGGAAACATTTTGACAGTATTATCGATGAGCAGCTTTTGTTAGTTGACTACATGAATGATTTGAATTTTTCACTATTTTGTCCCCATTTAAGTTATTAACATTGATCAGAGATATCTATCTCGTTCACGTTATCATTCATAATCTATCTTAATTGTTATGCCTGGTATTGTGATTTACTAGACACTTTAATCACAAATTACTATCTTGTCACTAACTATAGCAAAATACCAACAAAAATAGTTTTTCATGGACTACATTTTATAAAGCTAATACATTGATTGATAACTTACTATTGATCTGCAATCAAGATTTTATCAAAGATGATTCCTCTTCCCAAGCCTGGTATCGTTATCAAACTACCAGATCCTTACAAACTAACCATATAAGCCTAATATGTGTATTGTGAATCAGAATATGGTGATAATTTGTACACTTAATGAATATAGAGAACCACTCATGATTGCTAAGTAGAGATTTATGTTAGGAACTTAGATTTTCTGAATCACAAACTCTGCATGGCAAATTACAAATTTTTGTGATAAATCGCACATCTCGATAAAACAAATATATTACACTCATTTATTGCTTCAAAATAATTTATTTTAATTCATCAAATCTCCGGTCGTATGGTTAGTTATGAAATAATATTAAAATCCATATTGTTATGATTATGAAGTACCTATATAATACAACATATATTAATTATTTTTAATATTATTTATTTATTAATACATTACATATTTGAATACATGGTTGCATACTATGATCATTTGTTGGGTTAGATCAACTATAATCAGCTGATACCATTTGATTATGATCCTGGATCAAAATTGATCTAGCTTGTTGCAACCCAACAATTCAGAATTTCGGATAGTATTTCTGAGAAATAAACTGTCTGACCACATACTCAAAGTTTCCACTTTATAGCAGTATCTTTTCTAATTGATGTAGTAAAATTGTACCCCACCTCCAAGTTTTGATGCTTCGCCTACCACAAAGATTCGTACTTTTTAAAGCTTCTTAACGGTGCGAAATATTTCTACTCTAATCGCCAGTTGCGAAATGAACAAAAAACAACAACACAACTGGCGTTTCGTTTTTACACTATGTATAAACTGTGAGAAAAAAAGTCGTAATAAGAAGATTCACAGCGAAAGTAACTGCCGTCTGCCAAGATTAATAATTTCATGTATTTTTCCTCCTCTTCCGAGTTCTTCTAATGACGTCCAGAATGCTGGAAGAAGGAAGGAGATAGGAAGTATGCGAGAGAGTGAGAGAAAGAGAGGGAGAGGGAAAGAGAAAGAAAGATAGGATGAGAGAGAAAGAGAGGAAGGAGAATTCAAGTAGAATTCATTCCATTTTGGAGTGGAACAACAGAAATAATAATAATGATAAGAGTGATGCTGAAGAGAAATGGACAGTAAAAAGCATCCAGGCCTCATCAAAATGTACAACAGAGCTGTGCTGTTTTGTTTTTCAGTGAAAATTAATTTTTCCCTGCGATTCGCTCCTTGGAAAATTGAATGGAGCTTTGTTTATGAATTGGAAAGCCGAAAGCGCGTATTATTGGTTAGGAAACGGTTCTAATTTTCCTAATTGGATAGCATGGGAAGTGCATTCATTATTTTTTATTGATATTCAATCCTATTGCGTGTATAAGGGGTTTTGGAAACAGTTTTTGGAGTGTAGCTTGAAAATGATTATTAATTAAATGTTTTTGTTGGTTCGTTTTCACTCAACATAATGTTAATGGAATATGATTAATCAAATTTAATAAAAAGTATGACTTTTAATTTTTGTCCACTGGGTAATATCTTTCCCATGAAATTTTTATGTTTATATGATTTATATCGTATTTCTATTCTTGTAAACAGTAGAAATTTAGAGTTAGCATATAAATCCATAAAATCTAATAATCTAATCACTGTTTTAAAATACATTAGAGAGTATTGCTGGGGATTCTATTTATAATTTGGATATGATCGAGATTTGAGATTATTTATTATTAGAATTCAGTTGTATTCGATAATCTTCAAGTTCATTTTATTCTTTATTTAATTATTATCTGTTATGTTTAAAAGAATGCATTTTTTGTTTAAACCCCTCTACTGAAGAATTGACTGATAGTTATCATGAATTCTGAAGTTTCGACTATATCTTCAATGTAACTCAATTCTTCAAGTAGGCCTTTCCTATCATATTGTAAAACTCAATTATTTATCATGTTGAAAGAGAGTTAATCATTTCCATATTCATGAAGATCATTATTGTGCTATGGTTCCTCTTCAGAAAATTACAATCATTTGCACTTGAAATTAGAGCAAAGTATAGTCCACCTGCAAGAAAAGAAGAAGATGAAGAGGGAGAAGGAGAAGTGTGAAGAAGAAGACGAAGAAGAAGAAGAAGAAGAAGAAGAAGAAGAAGAAGAAGAAGAAGAAGAAGAAGAAGAAGAAGAAGAAGAGGAGGAGGAGATGAAGAAGATGGTGAAGAATAAGGGGAAGAACGAGAAGAAGACGGGAGAAAAAAGAGGAGAAGAAGGAGGAGGATTGGGAACTAACTGAAAATGAACTTCTTCGCAAAGAATCAACAAAAAATTCCTACAAAATTATATTACTGGATTCTGCAAAGAAAGAATAATTATAAACAACTAGTATATAGAACTAAACTTTTTCAAAAAATCAAGAAAATAATTGTGTTGTTACATTGCTATAAAATAGCTATACATATTTTCAATCTTTTACCATTTTAAGGTTTTTCATTGTTGTGTTACAGACAAATATGATAAGTTTAGAAGCACTGCCCAAGATAATAGACACTGGACAGTTGACATCGGATCTGGAAGGCACCTTACACTATGATCACGCTCAATGGATAGAGATGAGAAAGGTTAGTCTGGTTTTCAATTTATTTTTTTCCATAGGGAACAATAATATTTCATTAGGGATCTTATAAGAGAACATCTTCAGGTTCGTTGCATAATCATAACCGATCTACTATGTTGTGGATAAATAAAATAAATATATTCAGATACATTTAAGTAAATGTTTGAATTTAGAAACAATATATATATTTTTTATGTAATTTTGTAACAAAGTGTCTGCTAAGGCACTGGATTGGAAATCAATTTTGAGTTATTCACATGTTTAAACTTTCGAAGTGTATAAGCATAAGATTCCATCCACTTTACAATATTAATAGACTATTGAATTCAGTACTGCATTATGGATGAATTCTTATACATTTTCATCATTGTAGGAAGCTGCAACCAATTCATTGTCAGTCCAGATGCAGAGAAAAGTGAACAACATTGTACTCTAGGGCATTGCTCAATGCTTTTGTTGCTTCAATTAATTAAAGCATCTTACATCCATGAATAAACATTATTCATTCATAAAAATCACACATTCAAATAACTGTTATTATATTGTTTTTAACACCTATCTAATAGAGGAGGACAGGGATATTGTAACTCATAAGATATTAAAACAGTTTTGCAAAATCAATGACAGCCACTGTGGGCAAACGTTATATTGGGCAAATTTAGAAGCGGGTTGCGCCAAAAGAAAGGTTAATTATCCCAGGTGTAAAGCTATTTTTGTATTTTGGGAAAAAATCGTTGAAGGGGTAAAAATTAAAATAAATCAGATTGAGCGCACGCTCATACGTTGCGATGAGTTATCATTTACAGTATATGTTATGGATAACACTGATTATTTTGTTAAGGGAAAAATAAACTCAGAACCATCTCTTGGCATTTGGAGGAACTACGTCCGCTGGTTCGCAGTTCACAGTTGTACTGAAATAAACGGATTAATGATTCAATTAGTTGTGATTAATTTAGTTTTAATTGGTTAGAATAATATCTAAAACTTGTTAACCATGGAAATTATTTTGCCAGGCCCTGGAGGACCTGATGTGGCAGGCAGCCGACCTGCTGGACCACCTGGATGACCTGCAGGACGACCTGGGCAGAAGCGACCTGGGCGAGGATGTGGTGGGCGCCAAGCGCAGCCTCGACCTGCACGCCGACATGATGAAGAAGATCATGAAGGCGCCTGTCAACGATATCGACATCATGGGCCAGCAGCTCATTCAGAGGTGAGTGGCCTTCCTCTATTCAATTGGTCCATCAAGATCGAGAAGAAGAAAAAGAAAATGAAGAAATAGTACTGTAGAAGAAAAACTAAAGAATCTTACACCTCTGTATCGTACTGTAAACTCATACTGTATCGTATCGTAAACTCATATCGAGTGAATTCGATATTTTTTTCAATTTTTAAATTACTACATATTTTGATCAGAAAATTTTTTGAATTGCAAAAGATTCACGAATTCCCAACTAAAAATAGCAAAATTTGTCAAAGTATATTGTATATTAAATTTCATCAAAATAGATCCATACGTAGATGTTTATTCTATCGTTCAGTTTTATCTTTATTTATCGTACGTTTTTAACAATTTATTTCATTTTTTTCATTAGATTCTTTAAGGTTAAGTGGTAGAAAGGACTTTCTAGTCCTAAAGCCTGGTTTTCATTAGTAAGTGGTAGAACGTTCATAGTAGAGTATTTACTTTTTATCACTAACTCTACTAATGAAAACCAGGCTTTACTCCGCCGAATAATGAATATTTTCTTTCATTTCCTGCTCATTTCTGTTTGTTTGTAGGTTATCCGGTGACAGTAATAGCGGCTACGACAGTGGCTATTCGGGGCGAGACTCGGAAGCCAGCTCAGGTGTTTTGAATCCCGATCTGCAGGCTGCCATACCTCAAATTCTTCATAGCTTAGAATCAATTAGAACATCGAAAAATCAACTGCTACAGCTTTGGAGCCATAAAAAGCTGAAGCTGGACCAATGCTTTCAATTGAGACTGTTTGAACAAGACTGCGAAAAGGTAATGAATCTCTAATTGGATGGTGGATTATTAAATTTGATTCATTCAATGATTTGTAACAAATGCTGAAAATGATTCCTCCCAATAGGCACGGAACAGTTACGTTTGTACTCAAGAAAAATTAGCAGGATTTATAGCAAAAATTCTCACATATCTCTAAGTTTTGGAAAATTATAATTTATTATTTATAAAATGATAACCATGATATCATGGGAGATGTTTTACATTAAATGCACAAAATATTGAGTATTCTAATAATGAATTAATTATTATAATATATTGAAAATCATTGTCATCCATTTAGGTATCAAAAGAATACCACAACTTTAATGTATTTAACGAAAGAAACATAATAGAACCTTCTATTATACATCATTCAAAGCGTATTTAAAGTTTTTCATTTCTTGAAGAAGTTCAGAGATGTTCAATGACCCCTCAGACACTCAACTAATTCAACCCGATAGGTGTTGAACTCGTTCCATCTCTGTAGCATATCAGGCGTAAAATTGAGCTGCTGTTATTTCTTGTTTCAAATCATCAATATCCATTCACCATTTATGATTTGAAACAAGAAATTAACAACTAATGTTACGCCTGATATTAAATGATAACCATGAGGATATTTGGGTTGATATTGCTCAAATATCTGGAATGTCATGAACATATCTGAACTTGTTTGTGAGTGAAAAACTTTGCCTACTTTGTAATGAAGTATAGACGGTTCTATTGTGTTTCTTTCATTAAATATACGTTTTTAAAGTTGTGGTATTCTTTTTGAATCACTCCGTATTTAATAATGATTTCATTAGACACATATCATGGTTATTATTTTATAAGTCTTGTTAAATACTAAAGATCGCTTATTATTCTCATCCTTTAACTAGAGGTTGAAGCAAATTTCATCACTACAAAAATGTTGATTTTTCAT
Source organism: Laodelphax striatellus (assembly GCA_017141395.1). NCBI lineage: Eukaryota > Metazoa > Arthropoda > Insecta > Hemiptera > Delphacidae > Laodelphax > Laodelphax striatellus. Next base: position 10,373,366 of record CM029535.1, on the reverse strand, counting down.
GGCTAGTGATCAATATCACTGTTGTAGATGAAAACTTTTTAATTGTGTCAATTTTGACGAAATTGGAAAGGAGCAATGAAAGTAAATAATCTAATCTTATATTGGAAAAATTTCATCATTGTAATTTCTTGCTTGAACTGGTAAAACAGTTGGTAAAATTTTAATCTGGAAAAATGTTTTATGATTCATAACGATGTTGCATTGTAATATACACCTTTCACCAAGTACATTTCTGTTAATTGCGATATAAATTGGATGATTGTAAACAATTGAGCAATACTTGAAACAACAGAGCCTGAATAATGTAGTACAATGTAGTAGGCTATGTAGTACGGAGACTATAATAACAGTGTAGCCTTTGGTGTTAAAGGGGTCCACAATCACAACAGTGTCTTGGAACATTTCATTTCCCACCCCAATATTTTGAATTCTGATTTGGGCTTACTGGCTTACAGGCAAACCTCAACCCATTCACTCATTTTTTATCCTTCATTCAACATTAAAAATCACTTTTCTAACGTCTAATAACCTCGTTACTCATAGTATTGCTTTGAAAGCTTGAAATGCTGAGAACTAACTTTGGCTCAAATGGAAATGTAGAAGTGTATCACTTAACACATGATTCACTTATCTTTTCAATATAATCTTATGGGAATCGGCAAAAGTATGGCGGATTCGACCATGCTAACCAATCAAAAGTGTAAGTCACAATGGCCACACTGTTATTATACAGTCTCTTCAGTTAAAACTAAAGTTCCATAGTTCACAGATAAAACTAATAGTTGAATAAACTATTATGAGTTGTTATGAACAGCAATCAAATACTGTAATAATTGCAAATCTCAATATTACTTCAAATTGCTTTCATTTAATTGAAAGATACTCTTTCTTGTTGAACGTAGTAAATATTAAACATTAAGTTCAGAGTTAAAACTGATATGGCAGATTTCGAGATAATTTTATCTCATCATTTTCGTTATAATAATGTTTTATTTTGAAGAATTTATTCTAAATCTTGAAGATGAAACATTTCTATTGAACCAGCTAATAAGCCCTGGCAGGAACAACTTGTAAAATCGAAATTTAAAAACCCATCATTGAAAAAAAATTCAGGAACCCTCTCTATACAAAAACAAGCTAATTCTTTCTGCATTGCAGTGAATTTTACCTGTTCAGCGGTAGGTATTACGAATTCGGCTTATAATTGGAAGTCATTTATAACTGTTATTGGCATTCAGACTTGATTGCTTTCTGCTCGTAACGAGCTTTACAGGGGGGAAGTACACCAATTATTCATGATCAATCTATGGGTCTGCGATCTGCTCTATTCGAATAAACATTTGTTGATGAAGAACGTTTAAATGACAAATGATTCCTGGAGAAAGGCTAATTAATGGTTTTAATGCATGTTTGCTTAAAGCTGTTATATCTAATAGTCAGTGCCCTAAAGAAGGAGAATGGTTGAATTTTATTTATATTCATTTGTAATAAAATTACATTAATTTTTGGAAAACAAAAAACAGGGTTAAACTTCAAAATTATGCAAACTTTTTAAATTCTTTTCAACCATTTGTTATTTACAGACATTAAAAATAACTTAAGTAAGAATTTACTCACAAACTACTGTGTTTATGGCCATTTCGCAGTGCTGTGCTGCATCATCAGAACACGCTTTTACATGAACTAGATTGAGGTTATGGGCCTAACAAATACTCATTTGTTATTCTCATTGTTCTAAGCTATTGCTGTAAATTTTTTGTTCATATAAATTGGTTTTACTTCAATTTATTTTATTTTTCACCAACGTTTATTTTCAGATGTTTGACTGGATCTGCCATAATAGAGATGTCTTCCTTATGAACTATGTAGAGATCGGTAATTCGTATAAACTAGCCAAGGACCTTCAAGAGGAACACAACCACTTCACAATGAGCTCAATGGTATGATTTTCAATTTTTATTCACTTTGCCATTATCAATCATTATAATTCATTCCCAACATGTCAATGTATTGGAAAAATTCAAAGTAATTGAAATATATACGCCTAGTTTGTCCTATTTGACAACCTTTACCTTTTCATTCAATGTAATACTGTAGTATAGTGGTTCTCAAACTTATTCAAACAACATACCCCTTTTTACCCACAAAAAGTTTTAGGTACCCCTTCTCAATGTGTCCCCACTCTCCCACTGAGCTACAAATTGCTGTAGAAGAAACGAACGAGTATGTTATCATAATTCCATTTTACAGTTAGCACCGCTCAATATGTAGACTTGTAGTAATTATTAGTTTTCTTTATATTCTGGTTAATTAATTCATTGTTAACTGACCGCGTTCCCCCTAATAATTTTTGCGTAATTCAAGGGTACGCTTTCCACAGTTTGAGAACCACTGGTAGTACAATAGACTAGTCATAATATTGAACTATTTATTGTATAGTAGGCACGCAGATTTGGATAAATAAATATCTTATCATATCTCACATGGCTTGCCATAGTACAGTGAGTCCACATAAAACATGAAGCATGTTGGATTTTCCACTTGATTAGAGGTGATAGTTAGACTGTGGTGGGGAGAACGTAGCGCATAGTGTGCTGGCTGAATTTGAATTTGTCTCCACCATACAAATTCAGTCTTTAGTAGACCAGTGTGAAAGGCTCGATATCTAACAACGCAATAATGCAATAACTAAGAGCAACAATGCTCAATATCATGCAATAAAAAATTTGAATTTGAACTGATACACGTAGCATGAGGCATGGTAAAGAGGCATATGAACAGAAACTCAAGTGATTTCAATTGTGTTACTAATAAGGCTAGGCGTACACCGGTTAGTCAAGACAAGATTAGTTACGTATAGTCACATTAATCCACATAGTTGCTTATGAAGCAGCACACACTGATGCAATGACTAATCGGTGTGTGTTGGTTCGCCAACTATCATACTAATCTTGTGCATTAACCTTATTCCGCAGGAATTGACTAATTAATGGCTTCAATGCATGTTTTCTCAAAGCTGTGATTTCTAATATTCAGTGCTTGAAAGAAAAAGGTATTATTTTATACATGTGGTCTCTTAAATGTTTGTACTGTATCAGTAATAAGTAAAGTCAAGCCATGTTTGCACATTGCCATTGTCATACGCCAGTCGACTGCCAAAAAGTGATTAAGACGAGCGTTTCCCAGTCGACTGGCACCTAGAATTTGGTTAGTGTCGTCCACACGTTGCCATTGGCATAATGCTTGTAATTGTATAGCAGGACTCTTTTAATTTGTCAGAAAACAGCTGATTTAACGTTAGTAAACGAGCGTACATCAATCAGCTGTTTTCTGACAATTTAATGAATCCTGCTATCAAACAGATAGATTCTAGTTAGATTTATAAACAGCTTTCACCTCTTTTTCAAATTAAATTCTTTCAAATGTTCTCTATTTCTTTACATTCAGTTTATTTCTTTATTCTTAGTTTTACTTGTATTTTCTTTAGTACCTAATTTTTCCATGTTATACCTAATGATATTTCTATCATTATTTTGGTTTTTATTTATTTGTTGTATAATACTCTTAATTTTGTATTATATTTATTATTAACTCTATATCTTTCATTAGTTTGTCAATTAAATAAAAACAATTGATTTGGTTGCAGAATGTGTACGTGAACATCAACCGCATTCTGGCGGTGGCGGCGCACATGATGGAGGGCGGGCATTACGCGGGCACGCACATCCGCGCGGTGGCCGCCCGCCTCGACCGCGCCTGGAAGGAGTTCGCCGCCGGCCTCGACGAACGCACCGCTCTGCTCGGCCTGTCCGTACTATTCCACCACAAGGCCGAACAGGTCAGTACTCTACCCTATTCAGTAGTATAATATTGTTACAACAATCTAAAAAAATATTTGATTGTAATAGTTGGTTTTGTATCAACATTAGATAATTTCTTGCCAAATCAAATTTCATCAGTTTCTTGCCGAAATATTTATTTGTATTGTAAATCATAAATACAATAATATTCATTTAATTTTACTTTTAAGGTGAATTAGAAGAATAATATTTTCTGACAACTACGGTCATCAAAACATAAATGATATTCTATCTATCTAATGCAAAGCGTCAAATTAAATGAATCTGATTATAGTTGGAATATTACGTTGAGTCATACCAAGCTACTTTAAGCTGATACTGTACAAATTGCCACGTCTTTCTAGGCTAGCGTACACCTTGTCAAGACAAGACAAGAAAGGTTAGTCACGTTTAGTCACAGTAATTCGTTGCTTATGAAGCAGCACACTGATGCAATGACTGTCGGTGTGTTGCTTCAAACTAATAAATAAACGACTTTTCTTGTCTTTGTCTTGTGAACGCCCTAAGAGACGTAGCTGTCGGGCCCAATGGCTTGAAAAGTAGTTATCTTTCATCTCATCATCACTCCTCTCATTACCCACGCACAAGCCTACAGCTCATGTGGGCATCACCCTCAACAAAAAAAGTAGCAAATAGTGTGACATAGGCAGTAGCTACAACTAGAAGCTAATGCCTATGTCACACTTGCTATTTAGTTTCAGATGTTTAGCATCTAATAAAGTAGCTTGGTGTGACTCAGGTGAACAAGTATTCAGTAGAAAATATTGTCCAAGAGTATTGAATTAGAATTCAATATTGTTTATCTTATAAGAGACTCATAATAGGCTGTTCAACAACAAATTTATTTCCCTAGACCATGTAACATTGAAATTAATTATGTACAATTACTCAAGTAAATATAGTCTCTACTGTTAATAAATGTGATTCATTTCCTGTTATTCATGTGATTAATGTGATTCATTTCGGATCGATCAGATTCAAGAGTTCTTCATTGCTGCAAACATTCAACATAGATGCAATAAAAAGATAACATAGATAACAATAGAAAGTGTAAAGTATTGGTTTGTAAAATTGTATTATAATTGTTCATCAATATAAATATTAAAATGTATATTTTTGAATGAATTGACTTTTTTGCAGTATGTGGAAAACGTGCCAGCCTGGGGTCAGGCATGCGAGAACATGGCCATACCTAGTGAAATAATGGTTCTCGAGTCTGCCATTCACCAACATCGATCACTCTACGATTCTATGTGCCAAGCTTACACCGAAGTATGTTATTCGTCCTTATTTACTTATTCGAATTAATTACTATTTGAATTTGAATTTATTACATCACAAAAATTACATAAATAAGCATTGCTTGGTGGTATCTAACAAGTCAATAAATTTGGAGTTTTAAACATCCAGGTTATATAGTCTTTCATAATATAAAATTTGGTCCATATAAATAAAGTTTTATCACCTATTCACAGGGAACAAACAAATACACTCCTAGTATTTACTTAATATTCGGCTCTGCAACCCATCTTGGCCTCCCGCATTTAAACATTCATTATTTTCTACTTATTCATGTTCTATGATTGAGATGTGAAAGTTTTCAAGGTGCGGCTTCAAATAAAATTTGTAGCTTTCAATTTTCTACCTGTCAAACGGAAAAATTTGATCAGGAGACCTAAATGAATAGTGAGAGAAAATCTATCTTGAATAAAGATTTTATAGTAGAATAAAATCGAAATCCATCTGCTGCCAAAGAGAAGTAGTCTACGAATTATATTGCTCATGGCCACATCATGAAAATTCGAGATGATCATTATTATCACATTTAATGTTGTTTTATATAAAACGATAATATTAACCACAATGTCAATATCTTGAAAATTCTCAAGGTTATAGCTGAATTTATAATCGTATTGATAGTATGAGGCTTGAATCGCAGGGTTACAAATTGAAGATAATCCCTCCAAAATGAGTTGATAATACAGTATTGTTGAATATAATGCTATTAACATCCATTACTGAGGTGTGTTCCTAAACTTGCTGGTATTTTTAATTCATAATTTTATTATCCTGGGGACTGTTTCATAAAAAATTAGATGTCTTGTAAAATAGGGACAACTGATTATAAGGCATCCACACTTCAAACATGCACTATTTGTTAGATTGTTACAAGAACTTCGTGCTTTGGTCAGCCTGTACCTGTATCTCAGCCTATATATCCAAGTTAGTTGTACATGTTTTATAGTAAATTTTATGAAGAATAAATTTTTATGTGAGAAGTGGTCATGAAAATTTAGTTGTCTTGTTATACAGGAGAATGGCGAACTGACATCAAAATTTTATATGATCATTGTTACATCCAATATTATAACATATTGTATGTTGTTATATGGCCCTATATAATGAACACTAGGTTCCTCACCATAAGTTCATTATTTAGTACAAGACTTATTTACAGTCTTGTACTTAGTAATAAATGCATTATGTCTAGTGTGTGTTTGCATTTTTCCTGTATTATAGGTCATCTAAAAATTTTATGAAACAAGCCCTAGATGTCATAAGAAGTGTTATCTGTGTACTCTATCGCTATTCTTTAAGGTTTTACCCCATAATGTAAACCTCTAAACTACATCCATAATAATAGAACATGTAGAAAATTATCACGGCCTTCTTGATAAACCGTAGGCCGCACTGCAAGTGCGTAGTTGGTGGATGGTTGACACGGTTTATCAAGAAGGCCGTGATAATTTTCTACATGTTCTATTATTATAGATGTTGTATAAGCTATAGATAAACCATCCACGTAACAACCTAGCAGTGCTTCCTCAGCTTTACGGGTAGGTTCCATAAGGTTCTTATTTTTTGTGTCTTGTTTAATGGTTATCTATTACAGGTCTACAACGCTTATCAATCCCTGCTGAACGGGCTTGATCTGTTAGTGCAGGTCTGTCTGACCCTCCCTCCGCCTCCTAGTCGGTCTCCCAGAATACATTATCCGGGCGGAGTGGGCTCAAACAACTCAAACAACGAATACATTATTAACGGAGTGCGTTACTAGTCTTTACATTTCTCTGCATCCATATGGCAATGCATTGTGGTGTCCGGGGGAAATGGCATTATTTCTTGAAAAAAGTTGGTTGTGGCTTTATTGGTGGTCAGGAATGTGATATGAAATATCGATATTATGAAATGATCTCCCGTTTATTTGATTTATTTACTGGTGCAGTAAAATCATACACAGTCCAAGTTCTAACACAATGATTACTATCACGTTTAATGGATACATTGGTTGGCCCGGAATGTGATAAGTAATATCGATATTGAGGAATAATCTTGCGATTACTTAACTAATTTACTGGTACAGTAAAAGCAGACGCAGTCCAAGTTCTAACTTCACACAATGATCTGCTATTAGCCTACGTTTAATGGATTAATGGATTAAAGTATTTGTTAATGGTAATAGTTAATGGTACAGTATCAGTTAATGGATTACAGTAAACTGACGGTTGAATGAGAACTGGGCGAATATTTTCGGATACTCTCAAAAACGCTGTTGAATTACCTCATTGCAATGGTTTCTTTTGCTTGTGATGCCCACATAAGTCTATGACTTCTGCGTGGGTAAAGAGGCGAACGATGATGCTTCAATACTTGTTTTTATTTTGAAAAAGATACATTGTGAATATGAGAAGTAAAACTAACATTAAGTTGAGAATTTCTCGTACATCGCACATGTTCAATATCTGTTGTAACATTACAATGTACAAATAACAGTATCTGTTGTTTCTTGTTATCTTTGAATCATAAAAAGCATCAACAAATTGATAGATTTAAACTAGCCAATCTATGTTATTTTGAAATCGTCTGCTTATAAAATAACTTCTGACTCGCAAAACTGACTTATATGGGAAAACTATTCATTTTCATCGGAATCCAGCCAGCATCTCTTGTCCTATCTCTTGACTTCATCTTTTTCTAAAAATTATTTCAATTTCAGGAAAAATATTTCTTTGCTTTACTAACAAATTTATTGCAGATGGAGCGAATGCTGAAGGGGTCGAAGCGATTCCTCACTTCTCATTTTCAGTCTCCTAATTGATCTTGATTGATTTGTTATGCTGCATGTTCCATAAAATAGAATTCCTTGATGATTTACAGTTTCCAACCGTAATAATTCGTATTTTCCAAACATGAACACAAACTGTTCAAGTCACTAATTTGTACTAACTCGTTGATTTGTACTCAAATAAAATTTACTAAGCCTTCACTAGTGAAGTAATATCTGATATATTACAATAATATCAAAAAATTGAATAAACATTTTCAATTAATACAATTTTTCAAAAACTATCAAATAGTAACTTTTTATCTCTTATTAATTTAAGTCAGAACTGAACTGTTCATTAGTCAATGTGCTAGATTGCAGTCAAACTTCATTATAAAAAAATCGTAACTTTTTTGAAGCGAAGTTTCCGGAAGTGATTTATTTTAAATGAAAAGTCGTGAATCTTATAGATTGAATATTTTTCATCTCCTTTTGATATAATTTACAAATATTCATTGTGAATTATAATTATATCAGTGTTTATTGAAGCCCTTGAAATAATTTTATTCAGTTGTCAAGGAATTCTATTTTGGTGCAGGTTTTGAAAAATACATTTTTTTTAGGTGGAGTTATATCTAGAGAGTCTTCTGAACCTCTCACCCTTGTACTAAATTCTCATTTTGTAAATATCAACATCTTGTTACTATTTCCTTGTGGGATGTCATCCTGGTTCTGGGCATGTTCTAATATTTTTGGTAATGGTGTGTGGTGCAGGTTCACAGTACAAGTAAGAAGCTTCTCTATCAGATTGACCATGTGGTGCAAGTCTGCAACCAGCCAATGCTCGATCAACCACTAAGAAAGCATGTAAGTAAACTAATACATAATTTTATTGTAATAATAAAATTCATATTTTTGATAAAATTATGATATTGATAAAAATGAGATTGAAAGAAGTCCCAGGTGGTTTATTCGTGCGTAGGGTCGTGAATATAGGTTGTAGCAAAATGGCACCATGGATATTTATACCTTTTTTTACTATCAAAAGGATTGAGAGTTGGCTTTGTTAGTGTTGTTTTGAAGGGAAAGTGACTCCTACCAAATCTGTATTTATTCAGCTTCCGTTAATTATTCCGGAAACATTTCATCAAACTTCTAAACATGAAGCTACTTCTGCAATCTGCAGTGCTTAAACGTGTGATTTATTTTGATTATTAAAAACTTATATAGAATAATATCGCAATCGACTCCTTCCCAAAATCTCTTGAGCTTTAGTAGGTGTGCCTTACTCAATGATAAATAATAGAGTGCATCATTCTGTGGAGGTTAAATAATGGAAGCCACATAGAATTTCTCCAGTTTGAGGCTGGCAGTTCAACTTGAAATACTCAAGTTCATGAAGAAACACTTTAGGGCTTCCTTTCAAAACAGTACCACAAGCCACACTTGAGCTTCTTTCCCATGAAATTCGATAAATACTTCAATTTTTCATAATTAATTTGAGTCGTTGAAATATTTGAATGTCATTTAGCTATGTATCTAAATGTAGCTTGCTAAAGGCTAGCTGTTGGCCTATATAGCTAATAATAATAATTCCGTGTAACCTGGCTGGCTCAGGTCTGGTGTCAAGAGTTTTCAGGTCACTCCTGATCAGTTCAGGGTCTCTGACGTGACTTAACGACTGTTTTTTAGGCAGCCGGGACCGACAGCTTAGCGTGTCCTCCGAAACACGAGGAGTGGCTCGAGCTAAAATCTCACGGTCTAACCTGGGTTTGAACAATATAGCTTTTCTTAAATGAGATGAGAAATATAAGATCTGTTCGTTGATAAGATCAGTGTATAAGAAATCCTTGATCAAGTAACGTATTGTTAGCTGAAATCCTTAGAAATTTATACATTAGTTGTCTAATGTCTACAATGTTAGTCTACAATAAGAACTTCTATTGGAAATTGGAAGAATTTTATTACCTGGTGGAAATGAATCTTAGCAGTCGAGTAAACTTGCATGCATAATTAATTTATAAATATTCTTACTTCAATGAAAATGAAGTAGTTTTTTTTTGAACTGGTTTACTCTCTAGTGAAATATTTGCTCCCTAGTAATCAATTTCCTTCATCAGAAATGTTTTATTTTCAAGTATTCGAATTCGAGAAGAAAGATGAATAGAGCCTATAGCGTAAGTGAGCCTTCGATTCAAGTGATTTATTTCATGTCAAATGGATGTATCAAAAACATTATCCTCCTTATTCGGGAGCTTACTAAATTTTTCAGTTTTGATGTGACGTTACCCTATGAAAATTAAGGATACAATTCACCTATTAGTTATTGCCTATTCCTTTGGGGTGTTCAGTTACTGAAATAAACAAGACTGTTTCAGTACGCTTATACACCCTTTGATTGAGATAATTCCGTCAAATTGGTTGGATCAGACCTGTATTACTTATATACTTTCCCAATATGTACTTATATACCTTCCCCTATATCCAGCACTATCATGAAATTATTCTATCAATATTACATGCATTCACGTTAAAACAATTTTGATATTGTGAACATTGAATGATACTATTTATTAAGAGGTGTGTGTTTCATCTATAATAACTCTCGGTATAGGTTTCACCTAGCATGTGCACGATTCAGTCTCATAATGAAACTCTATGGGACTTGATATTGGTGTTGTGTTTATTTATAGGATTATTCGTCGTCGGACTGTTTTATTTATTATATAATGAACTGTAAATTATCTCATTGTTCATAGCAAGTATACAACATGATGTAAATTGATCACATTAAATTTTTTAAAACATTCAATAAGTAAACTGATATGGAAAAATCACTTTCAATTGATTTTATTATTATTGATTGATTGATTATTGATGTTTTTATGACTGCTGTAATATATTCCCATATTTTTTCTTGTAAAATAGATTTTTTCAAGCTTCAGTTTTGCGAGTAAGCTTTCTAATAATTTTACATTTTGTTCTATTGACAAACTTTCTCTAATAAAAGTTTGGAGTAGGTCTAGGTCTACGTGAAAGAAATAAACTGTTGAGTCTATTTAATAACAAAACTGATTAGAAAAATTTACCTTTTGTTCTGGAAAATTTTGTTCTGTTTATTTAATCACTCTAATAAAAGTTTGGAGTTGGTCCATTTGAACACGGTAATTGAGAGTCAAATCAACAAATAAAAGCTAGTAGTAAAATATTAGATTATAACAATCTAGCCTAATAATAATATTTTTAGCCGAACAATCGTTTAGAATTCATTGAAATCTCTTTCAAATTGCAAATTAATTTATGCTTTAAATTAAATTAAAATCCAATATTAGTCTAGTGAGTTCGTTTTTTTATTCAAAATGTCTTAATGTTGAGATCAAAATTTTCGATGACTTTAAATTATTGATAATTTAGCTATTTATGGTTCGGAACTTTCATATTATCTTCCAAGTTATTAAAAATTTGTCAATTGTTTGGTCTTGAAGTGAAAATTAGTGAATGTGAAAAATATGCAACATAACCTAGATTTGTACTGTTTTCTAAATTGAAAAAAAAAACAGTTTTGGGCTTGAGCCTGTTGGACCTTCCATGAAGTATCATTTGTAAATTACTCAATAATAAGTAAATAAATATGGCTGCCTTCTGTTTTCGCTCCATACTTGAGTTAATTGATCATTTTTCACAGCCAATAATACAATTTGCGTAACAAAGACAGAGTGAAATAGTTGCAGTGTAATAAACAGTCTCATGTGAACAAGTCACCAACTTGATTTTTGTTGAGTAAGAAACGCTCATAAATAAAGCGCTTTAGTCTCTTGCTCAAGTTCTATTGAGTAAGGAAAGTTCATAAATGTGGCCCTTAGTCCCTTCCCTTGAGCCACTTTTTATCGGGGATTGACTGTAACAAAAAATGTTACCTCAGAAACAAGACTAAATAAATAATAAATAATAATTTTATTTCCATTCATAAATATCATGTTACAAATGATTTCAACTTCTTGGAAATGAAATGACCACTTTTACAAATAGTGTGGTCATTGTTAGTATTTATTCCTAGCTATTAGCTGTTAGAGACTTCCTAGCTCATTGCTATTTTGAACCTATTTCCTTGTCCCTGTACATTATTGCCATTGATCTTTGCACGATTCTCCCAGTTCTGCCCGTTGTGTTACCCGCTGATTCAACTTGTGTTTCGGTTTGTCAGAAGACTGAAGGCGGCAGTGGCGGTGGCGGCTCGGACAGCGCGGGCTCCCGGCAACTGGGCAATCCGGCCGCCGACTACTCGGAGGGCGCCGGACATGTGCTGGACGTCATTCACCAGATACTCAACCACCACCGCAACCTCGAGCACCGCTGGCACTCCAAGAAAATCAAGCTGCATCAGCGTCTGGCGTTGCGCCTCTTTCAGGAGGATGTGAAACAGGTAAATGCTTATCAACACTATGACAAATCAAAGTTTTATCATCAAAAGAAGGCAGAAAGATAGAAAGATTTATAGCCAGATCAGTAACGTTCGAATTCAAGAAAGATTTATTGCCAAGTCAGTATCATTCAAATTCAGCAGTTTATTGCCATTAAAATATACATAGAAATATATTCTATATAGAAATACATTAAATAAACCAAATACATTTCTTATCTTAGACTATAAAAGCATTAACCTACAGAACAAAAACTATATGTGGAGTACTTTATCATATATGCTTTCCAACACTATTAAAGTTGAATCATCAAAATAATGAAGAAAGAAAGAAAGATTTATTGCTAGATCAGTAACGGTCGAATTCAAGGAAGAAAGAAAGATTTATTGCCAAGTCAGTATCATTCAAATTCAACAGTTTATTGCCATCAAAATATACATAGAACTACATTCTAAGTTATATAGAAATACATTAAATAAACCAAATAAGATTTCTTATCTTAGACTATAAAAGCATTAACCTACAGAACAAAAAGTATGCGTGGAGTACTTTATCATATATTATGCTTTCCAACACTATTAAAGTTCAATCATCAAAATAATGAAGAAAGAAAGAAAGATTTATTGCTAAATCAGTAACATTCGAATTCAGTTTATTGCCATTAAAAATATATACTTATTACACAAAAAAGAACAAATAAAGGCAGTCATTCTATTCTATATAGAAATACATCAGAAAAAACAAATACAAATACATCTCTTATCTTAGACTATTAAAGCATCAACGAAGAAAAAACTATATTTGGAGTGCTTTATCATTTACAATATGACACTTCCGGCAAAAGATCAACTTTATTCAATCTTTCTTTCAAAAGATCATTCTTTCTTCATCACTGCGCTGGCAGTGAGTTCAAAAACTATATGTAATATTGAATTGAATGTCCTTATTTCCTCATCATAACACATTACAGAGATTCGGCAAATATGTTTTTTTTTTGTAATAGAAAAGTAAACAAAAGAAAGAACTGTAGAAGTAATATTGTAGTAAAAGTAAATTGAATAGAAAATAGAACTACGGTATGAAACTTGATATGAAACATTATTGTACAATCATGGAAACAAAAGAAAGTTTCATACATGTAATCAATTACAATGAAAATTATAAAAGCTGTTTCTATTTTTCAACTAAAATTATAAAGCATTGTAAAAGTGAAAAATCATTTTATATAATGCAAATAAATATACTGTAATAGCAATGTAAGTTCAAATAAAAAGTTTATTAGTCTTGCGGCCAGCTGCCACACTAAAATCCAAATGAATTAAGTCGCCGTAAAATGACGTCATCTAACGCAACCAATGCAACCAGTCAATCAACGAATAGGAGGACGTTATTGAAATAACCTTATATCACAGCATTCAATCATAATGACAGAGATTAATAAGATTTAAAGATTTTGGACAAATTTTCAAGAGATTGAACAAAACTTCAAAAGTCTTGGTCTTGTCCAATCTTCGATAACAGTTTTCAAGTTTTTTCAATTACTATTGAAGAATATTTAAAGCTTTTTCCTCATATTTTATTGTTTGAAAAGTATCAATGGTCTTCTACGTCTTTAAACGATAACATTTATTTAGCAATGGAGACAACGGGTTACCCCAAATCTGTCTCCTTTACATAACAGTTTGACAATAGAATATAATAATACAAGAGAAATAGTACAAGAAATAGTAAAGAAATAGTACAAGAGAAATAAGAAAAAAATAAAAAGTTACAAAGTAGTCAAATAAAGAGGTTAATAAGATTTAAAGATTTTGGACAAATTTTCAAGAGATTGAACAAAACTTCAAAAGTCTTGGTCTTGTCCAATCTTCGATAACAGTTTTCAAGTTTTTTCAATTACTATTGAAGAATATTTAAAGCTTTTTCCTCATATTTTATTGTTTGAAAAGTATCAATGGTCTTCTACGTCTTTAAACGATAATATTACAATATATTTTATTTTGTAATAATTGTTGCAGGTGTTGGATTGGCTGGCAAATCACGGAGAGGTGTTCCTGAGGAAGAACACAGGCGTTGGCAGAACCCTGCAGAAAGCCAGAGTCTACCAGAACAGCCACCAACACTTCGAGAACGTTGCACAGGTATGTTTCTAAAAATAATTATCAATAATCAAAGTATTATATTATGTAATTTTCAAAATTCCAACTATTTTGAGCTCGATTCACATTAACAATAATCAGGCCCCGGCTTTAGGTGTCTGGCGCCCTGGGCAATTGGTCTACTGGCGCCCCCTTTATTACTATAATGTAAAAGCAAATAATCTACGTTACTTATATTTTATCATAAATTTTTTATGAAGTGAATAACAAGAAAACACGTCTTTCATACACAAAACTGTAGTACTGTAGACATTTATTTCTACATAATTGACACTTCCAGCGAAGATTTCAACTTGAAATTATATTTTTAAGGTCAATGATTCTCTAATATTCTCTTACACATCACTCATTATCAAAAGTCATAAGTCAACACCGCACGTATAGTAGAATTATTTTAGGATGGCACCTGGCGAATGATAGTTATTCAAAGTTTCTACGGTAACGAGTGATGTTATGCTTTACTCTGTTTCTAGTTTATAAGCATAGTCTGCGGGAATGTATCAGTCCAGCTGACAAGTGCAGTCCATTCGAAAAACATAACAGCTTTCATTACCTTGTATTTTCTAGTAAGATACAGCCAAATGTTTTTGAAATCGGTGGAGACAAGCGTTTAGGTGCGTCTGTTTGCGTTACCATCAAACATGTGTATGTTTAATCCCCCTGCGCTTGTTCAATTCAGCCGCTTTCCCACAAAAAATTCTATTTCTTATATTAATTTAATAAAACCTCACTGAAATTACTATCTGATCGTTCTTTTTTAAATTATTCATCAAGAATACATTTCAGAGTTCAAATAGTATTAAAATCAATTATATTATTTTCATCTTGCTAAAAGTTACAGATTATTGTAAGAGTAGAAGCGCTTTAGTATCAATAAAACATAACTTACTAAAGATAATCCATATGAACTTGCCTGATCAGATTTTTTTCTGAAATATTTTTCACAAATTCATTTTAGGGGCCTGTTTCATCAAATGCCCAAGTCCTGTGATAGAGGGAAAAGGCGAACATACACTAGACAGGACGGTGAACTATAAATTATCCATTGTTACCTCTAGTGTGTGTCGGCATTATTCCTGTATTACAAGACTCCTACATTTCTATGAAACAGGCCCCTGAGCTCAAATTGGTTTACACATTCCACGATAATATCATTTTCATTCTGCTACACATTTCTCATTGCTGGAAAAGCGGTTCAGTATCAATAATCCCGTTGTGAATAAAGTATAACGTTCCAAAAAGCTTTTTATCTGATCGGAGTTTTTTTGTCGGGAGATAGCAGGAGGGGGGTGGAGCGGCAGGATTGAGAGAAAGATCTCTAGGTCATCGCCCTCTGCTGTTCGGTGGTGAGAGGTGGTTTTTCGGGGGGTGGTTCCGCCCCCGACCCCCCAGAGTAACCGCCCCCGGTTTGTAACAATATTCATCTCCCATCCCATCCCTTTAGCTCCAAACGTCGACTTCATTCTGTTCACCTGTTTCCGTGAATTTGGTGTGTACAATCCTCGAGTAGTGTAGTAGTGTATTGGAGAGTCTCCCGTTGTCATGACAACCTAATGCGTAAGCACTCGTTTAGTTTAGACAACGTTCTCTAATGACAGCACAAATTCGAGCTGGCTCATTATGAACTTTTTGGATAGAATAAAACTTTCTGAAACTCGCGACTTAATTGGTGATTAGCATTTTCTCCCCATCAACTTAGCTTTTAGTTGTTGATTGGATTGTCTTTGTCTATAAAGTTCGTGAATCCTGAGATGTGGTGCAATTTCTGATTAGGTTAGGTTTTTAGGGTCAGTTGCACAGAATCCAATTGAATTTAACCGCCGTAAAATGATGTCATCTAAGAGAACCGATCCATTGAGAACCAATGATGGATCTGATGTTTAAAATACATTTTACGGTGGTCAAATTCAATTTGATATTTGTGCCACTGGCCTTTTAGTATACTATGAGTACGATGCACAGTACTTATTTGATTTTTTCAACTAAATTCATTCCTAACAAGTATGCCAAGTATGGCATACACCTTAATAGGTGTTATTAAATACTTGAAACTACTTACTTATTAGTTAGTAAGTGCTGACTTCTTGATAGTACAGTACTGTATTTATTTATTCATAAAAATAGGTTTTAGTGTTTTAGTAGTTTTGGAGTAGTTTGGAATCACAATTCTGTAGATTCTTAGTACAGAAAGTAGACTTAAAATAGACCTTTCTAGAATCATTATGGCTACAACAATCACTCTTGTAATAAGTTCTGTTGTACTGTATTAGATACAACTGGTTTGTTTAGGGAACTGTACAGTACCTAATACAATAATTCTCAATTCTCAGTTAAGAATGCATAACATTTCCAGTGGAACTGATAAGCATAAATACAAATAGAAAGTATAAATAAAAATGAATTGAAATTCACGTGATTATTAATTTTGTGTTGATGTAGATAAGGGCGGTATAATTATCAACATTTCACCTGTAACTTGAGGTCCATACTTTTTTAATTGATATTGGTTCAAGTGCCTTTGGTTGAAATATTGATGAACTCTGGAACTTATCCCTCATAGTTGACAAATTAAACACTAATAATAATCACACTCTCAGTAGTAGCCTTGAAAACGATTTTCCAGTTATTGTGATTGAATAATAATTATAATCGAAATTACTTTTTATTTCGATAATTTTCATCAGTTGAAAAAATATTATGTAGTTCAGTAGATTTCCCATTTTCTTGGAAGCCGTTACATTTTTAATGTTATTTATTATAAAATTAGTACAGTACTGAATAGTTATTTCATAATTTTACTCCATCTACTGAATAAATTCCATCCATCAAGGCTTTGAAGGAATTTACCATTTTTATTTCAAATTTCTTTTTCCTATTTTGTTCTTCTAGAACAAAATATTGTCGAATTCTAGATACCCGGAATAACTTCTTCAATTTATTGTCTTTATCAATTGCTCACATTCTCAAGATTTGCTTTAATTGAAGAGGTGTATGAAATTAGTAACCAATAGAAGCCACACCAAGATATACCTTTCAAACCAGTTTCGAGAATTACTTAACTTGTTTGCGTATGTGATTGCATGCCTGATAAAAGTGGGCTTGGTGTATTGATTTGTAAAACGATATAGCCACAATAAAGAACGTAATGTGAAACTGTTACGCTTCAAATATTGTTCTCCCAGGCTTGTCTCTGGATTATGTTGGCTTCTAGTAGAAAATTAATTGCTGAATAAGATCATATCGTTAATATTATTACCTGAGGCTTGAACTAACTTTGTCAATGTAGGTGAAGGCTTTGTTATAATAGATAAGTATTTTATTATAGAAAAGAGCTCACATACGTAATAGGTTTCTTTCTGAAGAGAACTCCAGGTCATCAGATTTTATTGTTAGAAGTTGAAAGGGTTGGGCTCGTTGTTCTACAAATTGATTTAATCTTGTTCACATTAAAGTAGAACAATATTTCATATTCATATAGGTACCTAATTTTCAACGCTTCAAGAGTGGAATGGAATTTTGGGTGATGAAAACATATGTACCTCATACAATATTGAAAATGAGTTGGGAAAAATCGAATTTTAGCAATAGTTGCCAATCAATATTGAGCAATAGTTATCTTATCAATATTTACTAAATAATAGATAAACTAATAAATAACTATTGAGATTAATCTATAATACCCCTACGCTGTAGTGGCAGAAGGGGAAAAGAAAAAGAAGAAGAAGAATCTATAAACAAATAAACTCTGTCTTGATTCTTATTCCAATTTCTTACATTCATGATTTATCCGTATTTCTCTTACATACTATTTTATTTTCTACAAGTTACTTAACTTATCAGTATTTTATTATTGAATATAATAATTTATTACCGCTCACCATTCATTTTTGAAAATTATACACCTTTTCCAATGTATTTGAGAAAGTATCAGTTATGTAGACATAGTAGATTTATTGTTAGACATCATTGTAAATAGAAAGGTCAATTGTACCAAGATTTCAACATTAATTGAGAATTAGATTCGAAATGAGAAAACGCAAATGTAAATGAGAAGTTAAAAACGTGAAAAGGTCAGCTGGTTCTTTAATTTGATTTCTCAATGAACTTCTTCTCAATTTCAAATGATACTTTCTCATTTACAATTCACCATTCTCAATTACATGTGATATCTTCTCAAATACAATTGACCTTTCTCATTTACAAGTGATGTTTTCTCAATTACAAATCACTATTCTCAATTACAACTGATACTTTCTCAAATACAACTGGAAAAGGTGTAGCACATCTCATACTCATAAATACACTGCCATTTGTGTCAAGGACCAATTTGATGTAATTATGTCTGTCCACAAGTACTTCCTTGTTGTTTAAAAAGGTATTTACCCGTTTTTAAAACAAATTATCTGATTCTTATGTATTTGATTTCATATGCCGTATTCCAATTTTATAATTTATTCAGAAGAGGAATAGTACAGGCTCAGCCTAGTTTTTCTCTCCCAGATCATAATATTATGCCATTTTATATTTTTTGTGATTGTATCAATGAATAAATGAATGAATTTGTTCTGTCCCAGTTTACTGTAATTTATGGTGAGAATTCTCTTATTCTGAATGTAATGTGGAGGTCGGAAATTCTGTAAACTCGTTTAATTTTCAAAAGATTGTTGCATTCAAACAATTGTTGTTTGGAGAATATTTTATTTTATTAGCTTTGAGTGGACTGATAATATTTTGAGTTCTCTTTGCCGGTATAGGGGCTGGGGCTTAGTGGTTCGGACCCCACTTGAAATCTTGAAATTGAGGATATCATATTATCACAAAGTAGAAAGTAGTGTTCAAATCAAATCATATCAAATCACACAAAGTAGTGTTCCTTTCTTCTCTGTGATATTATCCAATATCCCACGCAATATCCCAATAATGTTTTCATGTGGGAAATCCTCGAATTCGTACTGTCTTTATCGGAAACCGGGCGAGACTGCGTGTAGCCAGCTTCCATGACACTCGGCTTCCAGGCTGGTATTTTGTTGCGTTGTGCTGGTACACCTGATTTCCGGTGCCGAGACTAGCTGTAGCTGAAGTTTCGACTTCAGTCCCTGGCGGGAACTTCGAGTGTGACGTTGTATGTTGGTGTCAGTGTTATCTGTGTTATATGTGGCGTGCAGTGAAATCAAATTGACCGGCATCGGTTGTGTAGTGCTCTACATCTTGTGACAGCTTTGACAGTTGATAATCTGAGGAAATTTGATACTCCTTCAAGGTATTTTGTGGTTCTATCATACAAGTTCGCTATTTGAAAGCTTGCATAAATTAGATTATCAAATATGGCCGCCTGTATTTGAGTTTCCCCCAAGATTTTCCATGTTGAGAACAAATTTTAAGTAGTAGTTTTTCGGAGATAACATGCATAACTTTCTTAGACACTTTCATTTGGCAACAGGTTGTATTTCAATTTATGCTTGAGCTCTTCATGCGGTCATGCCGGTTTTGATAAGTTGAGTGATAGCTCAATGGTCACATTTGTTGTAAAATTGCAAATTGATGATTAAATTCAATTGCAGGGAACATTGAATATAGACTGTATATTTTTTCCTGAGGGTGATGAGCTCCACATGAGCTCTAGGCTTGTGCGTGGGTAATAAGAGGGTTGATGAGAGATGACGGCTACTTTTTTAGGCAGTCGAGACCGACGGCTTAACGTCTCTTCAAAGGCGAGAGTGGCCGTTTTGTGGTCAAAATCCGTTCCGTCAACTGGGATCGATCCCGGAACCTTTGGATTATCAGACCGGCGCTTAGGGCCATGTCATACGAGCGCTGATAGCGTTCCGTTGATAACGTACCGCTAAATTCGCTCCAACACGGCAATGGGGTTCTTATGGAGCATGTCATACGGGCGCTAATGCCCTAGGCGAGTCTGCGTATATTTATATAATATATTATAATATTATATTATTATAGTAAGTTCCTTTTTAAACACTTGAAAATTTAACTAGTGTTTTTGAACACTGTATATTGAGAAAAACATTTTCCCAACATTTCTATCTGAGAAGAAAACATTCTGTACGGTAATGCTCTTGTGGTTTTTCGCGTTAGTGCTCGTTCAATGTACTATTCGGCCTCGAATAGCTTTTGGAATTCACTGTAAAAGTAGAGGATTATTTTTAAAATTCTCGCTGCCCGTAATTGAAATCAAGGTGAACTCTACTGAATACTGCAAGCTCGACCGTAAATCTAGAGTTGGAGCAGTTCTGTGCTGTATTAGCAATTCTAATCAGTTCAATCCTGTTCGGATAAAGTAGATGTAATGCATACGCTCCGAGCTTGTTTTTTATTGTATTTTCTTTATTAAGTTCGGTTTCCTTTTTGATATGACTCCACCCAGGTCAATAAAAGTTCCGATTTATCTCCATTATTACACTTGAATCAATCGTAAGAGTTGTCAAAATAAACATTAATCAATCTTAGATACAGTGATTATTTCTTCATCTCTGTAAAAAATTTCTCTCATCTACCCTATTTTAGTAATTTTATTATATACAGTGATAATATTATTATTTCAAGGTTATTTTCATCAAGGTAAGGTTTTCTCGTAAAATTTCGTTCACTTTCTCTCCATCTAACCCTATTTTCTAGTGAAACCACTAATTTTATTATTTGTTGGATTTGTGATAATTGATAGTCTGTAGTACTAACAAAATGAATATTCTGTTATGGACACTTTGACAGGTACCATTTATTTTATCGTAACATTAATATAAATTCCCAGCCCCAGTTCAGGGTGTTAATGTTACAAATAGCGGAATCATAGGTGTGTGTGACAGTGCTGTTATCCGGTCGTTTACCTTGACGCGCGATAATTCACCGCGATAATCGGAAAGTGCGTAATAAGCGCCATTGGCTTTCTCTTAGGCCACGTTCACACGGGCTCACTTCACTAGTCCTGTCAACCGGCCATAACAAATGGCATCACAATCACAATTTCTAGAGTGTGAAGTGAAGTGGCTTACTCTACACTGCACTGCACCTATTTCACTGCACAAATTTGTGCAGTTTGTGAGTGGGGTCAGTGGAAATGTGTGGACTGGGGCCTACATTGCACGATTTGTAGGTTTGAGAGTTGCACAAACTTGCACAGAGAGTTGCACAAACTTGCACAGAGAGTTGCACAAACTTGCACAGTTTACAAGTTTACACAGTTTGTCTGGAAGTGGGGTCGGTATGTGTGAAGAGGCCTAGTACATTGTACAGTTTGAGAGATGGTTGACTTGCATCAACTACTGTATAGAACCACATACCACAGAGAGGTGAACCCACTGTACCTACTGTATAAATATGTGGTTTGTGGATTGAACTATATTGTTCAGTATAATTAATGACGGTAGTCAAGAGTGACTGGTCGTCGTTTCTGGTCCTTGTTATGATGTACAATCGGCCTGATTTATAGCTTCACCCTCACCTTTAGTGCCCCGGGGCTGTTGAGAAATGGCAATTTGGGGAATTCGGGCTATTTGTGGGAATTGGTGTGAGTTTATGTCTGGGGATGAGCAATGTTTGATATGTAGATTCACATTTGAGGAAATGAGGTGGCTTTGTAATGAATATAATGGGAATAATACAAGTTCAACTTCAAATTAAACTTCCAAAAAATCAATCAAACACATTTTATTTATTTTGTCAACTCAATACGTTCTATAACACAATAAAATTGAAATTTTCTCTAATAATTAGGAATATTAACCCATAAATACTATTCGAACATCAATAATAGTCTCAAGTTTTTGACTAAACCCTTTTTAAAACTTTTTGAAACAGATAATTTCTAATTTAACATTGTAGTCAAATCAATAGGCTACATAACTTATGACAAGAGGCTCAACGGCTTCTCTTGTTAATTTTATCAGTAAAAATAATGAGATCAGAATGATAAGATGCAAAAAAATCTAGTTCAATTTGAATTCAACATTGCATTTTCGTCAGATTTGTTCTCGTTAGCTCCGTTGGATGACATCATTTTACGGCTGTTAAATTCAATTGGATTTTCGTGCAGATGGTCGTTGAAAATTGAGATGAACAATGGTTATAATTACTAGAAATTCAGTCATGGAACTTTTCTTCTGCCTCTAACAAACAATACTTTATTCTTGATGAAAAACAAACTTCAAAATAGGCCTACCCTATACGTAGAATAGAAAAAATGTTGAAACTTCAAACCGAACAAGATTCAGTGTTTCAGTACGATAAAATACGCCACTTTATGGGATGGCTAACTACGTTTTGCACTGTTTATGGCAATTTATCGGCGGTTGTCGGTGAAGGAAATAAGTGAGCCAACTCGACCAACACAAGAGTTTGCTGATAAAATAAACTGCCTCACTGACAGTCAATAGATTGCAAACCACTTGTTGCTTTTCTAGTACTGCACATGGGTATGTAATGGAGTAGAATACGTTCAGCGATAGTGGTTGGAAGTGATAGCTGAAAGAGACAAAAACTAAAAAGTAAATGACGGAAAAAGTATTACTAGTGACATTGTAGGAATATAATAATATTCAAAACTATTATACTGTAATATGCAAACTATCAATGTAGTCTGTTCAATATTGCAAATTATCAGGTTTTTATGGAGTTGTATGAGGATGGAAAATCAAGGATTGAAAATTGGTAATTTGATCATTTTGATAATTTTTGTTTAGAAGTGGGTGTTTTTTATTTTGATGAGCAGCAATTGATTAATAAACAAGAGAAAAAAATTTAAAGAATTTAATAGAGAAATATATGTGAATAATAGATTAACAATTTAAGAGTAAATGTCATGGTTGAACCCATACAATTAGTAATTGAAGGGTGGATATAGGATTATATTTATAGGATATATTTTGTTTTATGTAATTAGGAGTGTGCTTGTGGTCAGATTGCAATACTTTATTAATTCTGTTGAGGCCGAATTCGTTATTGCTACTGTTTGTCCAAAATGCATTAAAGTTTATTATGTAAGATTTCTATCATTGAACAATTAATTTTTAGTTTAACTCAATTTACATACTGATTTCATTCTAAAGATAAAAACTATTTTAATCTTCAAAAATTAAGATATTTCAAATAGATAAAACACATTTTACAATGTAAAAATGAACTCAAATTAATGCAAATAGTCTGTTGGCGTGCTCTTGTTTCATTAGAATATTCTACTACCTATATGATTTCTCATAGTTTAAAATCAAGGTTATGTTGTTAAAACGCGGTCAACGTTCGATTAGTGAAACTTGGAGCTCAGATAGACTAGATAAAGAACAAGTTGTGGCCTATAATTATAGCTGTGTAGCATTCTTCAACTGATACACTATCCTTGAAGTTCTTATTTAATTTAAATTCACACTTGTACTGTTTGTGCTTATTGGGTAGCTGAGGTTAGAAAATCCTTGAATTTTGTGTTATCTATCCATTAATGCTGATGATGAAGATATTAGAGTTTCTTGGGCTGAGTTTTTAGTATTTATACTCAAGTCTTCCATTTCTACTAAAGCTGAACATTCAGTAGAATGCTTCTAAATACCGAATTGTAATAAATGTTGAAGGCATTTTTTAACATGTTTACTATACCAGTGGTATCGACCTTTCTCAACAAGGTAAATATTCTATTTGCTCCTCTTAGTCACTTTTGATAAGGGTCACACTTTACTTGGTGATAAGAAAAGTCTTGCTAAGCATTTTTGTCAACATTTAAAAATATTTTTGTTATGAAAGAATTTTTCTCATTCATATAAACATTTTTATCAGTCACTGCTCTTTCCCTGCGTTCACTGACTTATTCTATCATTAGGTTTCTATATTTAATATAGTATTATTCTTCTTGTTTATTCTGTATTATAGAGTATTGAGTTTTTCAGAGTTGAGGTCTAAAATATGTTTGTATTTTCATGTGACTAAAGTGAACTCCTTCTTCCTTTTTATCTTTTGAACTGAGGCTGAGATTTTCAAAATTGCTTTAATTTGCCTTTGCATAACAATTGTTCGAAGTCATTGTTTAAAAAATATGCATAAAAAATGAGGCTGGATAGTTCTAATGAAGATAGTTAAATGAGGATAATAGTTCTAATGATGCAAATAAATCAAAATAAGAGTGTAGCCTAAACAATGAGTCATGAATTAGCATTTGTGAGGTCATGTGATTCTGAAATACGAGTATACACATGAGGAGTATATCCTGGCTCCAAGTTTGCGTTAATTTTCTCTGCAATCTGTTCCAACGTTTCAATCTGTTCAACGCTGTTGAACTCATACTCAACATTTACATTATTTACAACAGCTGTTTTACATTTCATTGTCAGCGCTAATTCTTCAAACAAGTTAGGCCTATCTATTAACAGCCATAGATAATACCATATCAAAAGATAGAAAAATGGTAATTATTATGGGAACCAAATGCTGTATAGCAAATACTTGTAATTCATCGTTTCAAATTACCAAAATAAATAATCATTAATATTTTGACAATTCTTAAAAACTAGTAGAATTCTAGTTTTGAATCTGAATAAACAACATATTTTGCCTTTGATGCTTAATACTTTTTTACGCTTTTCTTCTCCGTTGACGGTTTCAAGAAAGGATTGCTTGTACTCTTTTTTACGCTTGTAACTTGTTGTAAACGTTGTAGATGAAGACATGAGTTTCTCGTTCAAATCAACTCATCCTGAAATATTGTTCTTGTAGCATGTTCTATGAATGCACTCCATTGACTGCATCATATTATCAGTTTTTATTATCTCATAATTGTTCAATGAGGAGAAATGTCTCTACCCACTCAGAAGGGTTCCTTGCCCTTAATGCTGACCTCCAATTCGGCTTTCTATTTCTCAGTCAAGAGGATGAACTTCAATGATTTTTCTTTAGGTTATTTAATAATTTTTCTTTAGGTTTAGGTTATTAAAAATCAGGTTTGAGGTAGGTCTTTAACCAACACCTTACTCGAGCTATCTTGGCTAGCTAACTGGAGCTAACTATGGAGAGTATTATATTGTATCAATTATTATTACATACTTCATATCATGAGGTCAATACATGAGCTTCAATGATTACGTTAGAATCTCAATAAATGAAATTCAATGTAAAATTTCTCTTTCTTACTAAAATCATTACACGCATTACATTTATGCAGTAAGAGCTCAATACATCATGAACTTTAAAGTAGCAACTTATAAAGTAGGCAGTAGCTCGTAACTTAGTAGTAGTAACTTGTAGCTAGTAGTAGTAACCTATAAAGTAGCTAGTAGCTCGTTCATGATTCTCATGAAACAATTATGTATAGAACAGTAGTGGAACCTATCTTGAGTCAGTTGTAGTGTATAAAGCTGTGAATATAGCTGTATATATATAGTAGTGTAATATAGCTGTAGTGTATTCCAAAGTGAGGTGTTGCCTGCAGCATTTGTGATCTGCTTTGTGAGTGGTTGCGTAATTTGTCTTTGGACCAGTACAGGTCAACAACCATTTGCCTCTATCCAACTACTGTACAGTATCTCAATGTTGTTTTCTCTTTGGGGCCTCTCTGTGCTGTGCACTGTTGAGTGGAGTCCAATTCTGTGGAAATGCGACTCGGCACCTTTCTCTGTTGGTTGTTATCAGAGTCGTTCACCTTGTCGCAGTCAGCTATCAAAGCACTGACAAGAGTGCTGGAAGAGTCGAGTTGTTTTGATGAGTCCACTGGAGTCCGAGTCTTGACAATGTAGTTTGTAAGATTGGGCAGTCAAGAATGGACTGACAGTCGGTAGTCGAGTCATTTTATCAAAAATTAATTTTCAATATCGTTCGATAAGATGATTTTAGTTACTAGGGTGAGAATCGTCAGTCATTTACTTCTGTCAGTTTATTAAAAGTAATTTTCAAATACGGGTAAGATCAAATAATCATAAATATAATGAATTTCAAGAGCAGTAAAGCACCATCTATAGTACCATAGCCTCCTCTAATACAGTACATAGCCTCCTCTGTATTAGAGGAGGATATGATAGTACACTAGTCTCCTTATTGTAAGCAAAGCAAGCAAGCGGCGCTTTGCGCTGCACGGGCTGATCTCGTTATTATAAAATTCATAAGCAGTAAAGCACCATAGGCAGCTCGTACACCGGAGCAATAAGCAATAGGCAATAAGCAACATTTGGATCATATGATCATCTACGCTATAGAAACAAATAGTTCAATGCACACCTAATGCAGCTGTTTCGGTGTGCATTGAACTATTGGTTTGTATAGAGTAGACAATCATATGATCTATATGTTGCTAGTTGCCTATTGCTTATTGCTCCGGTGTACGACCGGGGATACATCTATAGTAAACTATAGTGTAGTGATGTATAGTATCTCTTTACTCTAGAGTCGTAGCTCTTGTGACTCCGCTGTTGACTGTCGTAGGACAAGAAGACTTTTCTTCATCTTACTCCTCAGTCATTGCCTTCCTTATAACGGACTGCATTTTCCCATCACTGTGTCCAATTGATTGCTGTCGCTTCATTTTTTCTTTCGAGCTACTTTTCTTGAGATTCTTCCGGGGAGGTTAGTTGTGAACTATTAGTTTTCAGTGTTTTTCTGCAGGCTAATTTATGAATGGTGGAAATTGCTGTTGATAGTTTGTTTGTTCGATTTCTTCATAGTAAAGTTGAAGAGGATTCGTTTTCAGAATAATTGTATGGAATTGATCTTGTAGTTTTGAACAATTTCATTTTGATTGCTTTATTCATTAAATAAATAAGTTTCACACTAATTTATCAAAATTCGGGAGCTTTTTCAAAATTCATCAAATTCATATTATGATGATTTGTGTATTGATATTAATGAATTGAATTTATCTGAAAGTTTGAAGCTTTTGGATTATTCGATGGATTAATTAATTTTACGTTGTACATTACTTAATTTTTACCTTACAATTCAATGCTTTGAAATTCGAGCAAGCTACTACTTTATTACTTGTAATGAATAATCATAATTTGAATATACTGTATTACCTTTCTTGTAATTGTTGAATAATAGAAATACTTCGATATCGTTTTAGGGTTGTAGCGCACTGGATTGAAACCGTACTCTATTGAGTCGAACGTCACATCATCAATCCTTCTCAATCCAGTACGCAACACCGTCACTATCCTGTGGGACGCAAATTCCCATTATTTCCTAATGGATGTAAATGTAAACCCATTACAGTAATTGATAATGGTATTAATTGACTATTGATTTACGTTCTGGATACAAAATCTTAACCAATTTTTTATGGCTTTTATCCATTCGTGTTGCATTTGATATAAAGTACGCTTGGATAAGTATTCAGTTTTGAAGTGCTACCTGACACAATTTGAACGATTCTCAAACCAACTTCTCTTGTTTACTCCACCGATAACAGCTCTGTATAATAAAGCTGCATAAAATCGTTAATAGTTTTTAATGGCGTAAGGCAGTGGACAGATTTTATGAAATTGAAATTCGAATTTCGTAACTGGGCTGTGCTTGGTGGAGTGACCCGAAAACTATGAAAGCGTGGAGAATAGGCAGCGCTTGTTTCCTGTTGAGCGTTGACCAGTCGGTGAAGTGAGCCAGCGAGCATGAGTGTGACTGCTAGACACGTCTTTGTTGTGGAATAAACATCAATGCATAATTCAACTTCAATTATGTAAGGCCTGTCGGAAATAATGATATAAACATAATGAATTGTTTGTAAGTTGTATAACATGATTAGCTTTAGCAGCTATTTCTTTGTTATTTGAGTTTATAATTCAATAACTCAGTGTTTATTAGTGTATGTAGATATTACAACACTATTGTGATAATTTGAGCAAAATAAATTAAGACAGTTTAGTATATTACGGTAGTACGGTAATTTTCTATATTACGGTTAGTAATAAGGTAAATGGTAAAGTATACGGTTTATAGTTTCTTCGATTCATTGAGGGTTTCGATTATAGTGTCTCTATTAGTAAAGGTTACACAATTGAGATAATTCTCTAAACGCAACATTGACAAAACACTCGTCTCGTTTTGTCAAGGTTTGCGTTTAATCAATGTTTTTAGCTTCATTGTAAAATAGAACCTTGCCTAATCGAAACCTTTACTTTTCGAGACATTCCCTCATTGAGGTACGAATGTAGACAATCTTTATACTTGTCTAAACGCAACATTGACTAATCGAAACACTCGTCTCGTTTTGTCAAGGTGTGCGTTTAATTAATGTTTTTAACTTCATTGTAAAATAAAACCTTGTCTAGACGATACCTTTACTACTCGAGACATTCCCTCATTGAGGTATGAATTTTTCAATTATACGAAGTGTAATAATTGACAACTCAATAATGATACAACTCCATTAACCTTTATCAGGCATTGCGCGATCATTATTCACAAGCAATGAGCAAGTAAATGTAATGTCAGCTAACACTTCATGATGAAGTCCATCAAATCCGTCAATTATCTCCTTTCTTGATGAAACTACTGAACTTTACAATACCGTATTCGATTTCAAGACTGGTTTTAAGTTGGTTTTTATTGTGTACCAAATTTCATAATGAGGAAATGTTAATCTTTCTCGAAATTGCTTTAGCACCATTTTCGTATTTTGTTGGAAGAAATTTAAAAGCACGATCGTTATCGCGTTGTAAACCCACTGTTATGATGTTCTGCTCCAGAGAATAGGAGTGAAAGTAGGATATCATCCCAAATGTCATACCACTGTATAATGAGTCGTTCGTTTTTCAAATACAAATATTTATATATACAATATTATATTATATATTATAATATATTATTAATATATAAATTATATATATAATATTATATATACAAATATATATATTTACTTACAGAATTTAGAATTGTTGTGTCACGTTGAAAATTACATCTGTAATTGAAATTATTCCTGCTCACTTGGATAGCTACCTCCTACCAGCTCTCCAGCGTTACTGCGACAAAGTGCCGCAACGGAGCCCGAAACAGCGTTGCCAGATGGAATTGATGAAAATTCCTCTATAATTTGAAAGTGCCGCAACGGAGCCCGAACAGCGTTTCAGATGTATTGATGAAAAATTGATTCACTTATTGAAGGTATATGAGTATGTTTTATAAACATCTAGATTTTAATTGCTACCAAGTAATTCACAAACCCATTCATTGATAAACTTTCATTTTATTTCCTACTGTTTGAATTTTTGATTGCAGATTCAAACTCCTGCGGTAAATGCAAAATGATAATAACATATCAAACAAGTCATCTTGTTTGAATATAAATCCATCTAACAGAACAAACATACTAATCTCAACCTTGTAAGCCTCCGTCCTACAAGGATCTACTCGTCATCTCGTAAATATCGTTTAGTGTCAATTCCAAGTGCTGTAGATGATTTTGTCAGGATTAGTGAGTTAGCTCTTTCCTTCCGTCCGTGATGAGTTCGGCGTTTATAGGGAACGAGTTGTGAAATGGTTTGGTTGGTTACATTTCGGATGATAGGAGTGTCGCATTCTACTTTTCCGGTGTTATAAGCTGGTGGGTGGGGGACGAAGAGGGGTCAGTGAGGGGGGCTCTCACTAATGAAGATGGATCTGGAAAATTCCAGCTGCGTGTGATGCCTTGCAGGGAGCTAATATTGCTGCGTCGCCTGCCTTTCATTGGTAAGGGGTTTGACAACCCTGTAAACCAAATCCCCCTTCCACTCCCCCCCTCCATCGCCGTTCTGTTGCAAACGGTCTGCCATCTTCTCCAGACGCTAATCAATTCCTACTTCCACCCTTATTTCCTTCTCCTCAGTTTCCACCATATTCTCATTCCACTCTTATTCCTTCGTTCTACCTCCCCGTTCACCACTCTATTTCTCCCTTTCTCCTTTTCTGCACTATCTATTATGAACACTGATATATTTTTCATTCTTCATTTATTATTTTTAATCAATTGCAATTTTTCTTCTTTGGCAACCTTCTTCTTCTTTTCTCACATTTCTTCTTCTTTTTAGGTAATCTTCTTTTGTCCTCCCTGATTTTTCTGCTTCAGCTTCTTCAAATAATTCTTCACATTTTCCAATTTTCTTCTTCTGTATGTTATTTTTGCACTTGTCCTCTTCTAAACTCTTTTGCCATCTTTTGTCTTTTTTCTTTACTATCCCATGTTCTCCACTATTCGCGATCCTATTCCTTATTTTTCCTATTCTGTTTCTTTTTCATTGCTATGTTCTTTCATCTACATTCTAATTCGTTCTTCTGTATTTTTTCTTTATTTTTCCTATAATCTCTGTGCCACCTCTTCGTCATTCTTAATATTTACTTGTTCAGACTCTTCTTATTTTCCTTAGATATTACTCC
Source organism: Laodelphax striatellus (assembly GCA_017141395.1). Taxonomy (NCBI): domain Eukaryota; kingdom Metazoa; phylum Arthropoda; class Insecta; order Hemiptera; family Delphacidae; genus Laodelphax; species Laodelphax striatellus. The sequence continues at coordinate 10,342,552 of CM029535.1, read as the reverse complement.
ACTTTTTTCTACATATAGTTTTCCATACATAGTTTCCCATGGTTTTTATTCTTCTCCTCTTTCTTCTTCTTCTTCTTCTTCTTCTTCTTCTTTTTCTTCTTCTTTTTCTTCTTCTTCTTCTTCTTCTTCTTCTTCTTCTTCTTCTTCTTCTTCTTCTTCATCTTCTTCTTCTTCTTCTTCTTCTTCCTCCTCCTCCTCCTCCTCCTCCTCCTCATCCTCTTCCTTCTTCTTCTTCTTCCTCTTCTCTCCTCCTCCTCTTTTCTTTTCCTATTTCTTCTTATTCTTCTTCCTCCTCTTCTTCTTCTCCTCCTCCTCCTCTTTTTATCTTCTTTCTCTTCTTCTTCCTTCCTCTTCTTCTTCTTTCTTTTTTTCTTATTCTTCTTCTCCTTCTTCCTCTTCTTATTTCTTTCTTTTTATTCTCGTATCTCAGTCTGTCCTCTTCCTATGGCTCCCCTCCTCCTTTTTCGTCCTTCCTTCCCTTGTTACTTCTTACGTCTTTGCTTTCCATAATCCGATTCTGCGATGTTGCATCCTTCGTTTTCTCTCCTCATCCTGCTTTCGCCAGCAAAATCTCGTTTCGTTGTGGGATTGTAATAATTGAAGTCCCCGGTCTCCTTATATAGGGCCAAGGATTCTCATTCGCGTTCGCCCGGCTCTGTGTATTTTGCGATGTTCAATCATCAGTCGACCTCGGCAACGAAATTAAACTATTTTCTTTTTTGCAATCTGGGTCTGAGATTGGGCTAGTTTTGATTACGAAGTCTATTCATATTTCAAGACGAAGAGTTGACAATGCTACCACACAAATTACACCGTACTATCTATTCATACCGTAGAAACTATTTTGTCTGTGATTGTGAAATAATTAGAAATGAGATTTATTGTCAAGTACATTGTTTTATTGTTCAAGTTATAGATGGTATGTCATCAATTTAATTTCATTCATATATACTTTATCTCAATTCATACTATTTTCACAGAATTTGCCTATTTTTTATCATCTTCCAATTATTCACCCTCTATTATCATTCAGTTTATCGCATGCTAACATTTCCAATTACGTTGTTATTGTAAATTGAAAATATTTATCAAATTAATTTAATTTTCTTTCTTTTTTTCAGGTGAGAGTCAAAATCAAAGTTCTTTGTACAAATCACTTCATAAGTGGTGAGTTTCTCAATATTCTAATAATTTCTTCAAGGTAGATTAAATAGTTTAGTTCCCCATGAAATTTTTATCCATAGTTCACAAAATTCATCATCAATTATTATTTTATGAATAATATTCTTATAATTTATGTTATATTATGTATTTTTTCACATAAATACGTATATAACATGTAAAAAACATATTTAATATAGAAATCAACAGAACATCACCCGCTACCATAGAAACGTAGTCGTCATTCGCCATCCTTCAAATTACAAAATACTTCTATATTCTATGGATACTAATTCTTTCTCCAATCTAGTTATCTCTTTTATCTCCAGTTAGTCTCTTTCTACAATTAGTTATCATGAAATACAGTATTGTTTTCATCAGCGATATTGTTAGGAAAGTTATTGAAAGCACCTCCTAGAGTTAGTTGCCTGCCTCCTATGAGTTGCCTTCACTATCTGCGATGTGGTTGCAATTACTTTAATTTATTTTCTAATTGGTGTCGGGTCTGGTTTGCATATCTATCTGCTGCACTGCACTCCGCCACCGCCACCACGTTTGACCAATATTGAAAACCAGTTGAACTGGATTCGGATGCAGTCAGCTTGTCTACTACTGCAGCACTTCGCTACTTCCTACATCTGTTTGTAAATTGAGAATCGCTTCTCAAGTGGTGCAGATTCAAGATTCTGATTTCAAGATTGAGATTCTGCTAGTTTGATAGCTTCAAAGGTGTTTGTGGTTGCGAAAAATTCATCTTTAGCCCACTTCTCCCTTTATACCAATATTATTCATCTGATTTTCATCTGTTCTTTATTGTCATCTTATTCTCCTTCATATCTTGTCATCTCTTTTTCTTTACTTCATTTCATCTTCATTCAAGCCTAGCAACATTTTTCTCACTCCATTCTATATCCATTCCCTCCTCTCCATTTTTCTTCTCCTTTTTTTCTTTTTCGTCTTTTGTGTCCTCTTGTCATTCCTCTCCCATTACTGATTTCCGTTTTTTACTTGATTGTGTTTTGTCACTTCTTTGTATCTCTTACTACTTCTGTTACTTTATATTCTTCATTCTCTCCTCGTCAGCATTCGTCAGCATCTTCTTCTTCTGGATGACTACTACTCTACTACTCTTATTTTCTCATGATAGTTTTCCAGGTTTCTATGGCTTATGCTTCCTTTATACCCACGATTTCTTCAATCAAAAATCTACAACTGTTGTGAATTAAACTGTACAGAATAATAATTGCGTAGAATCAACTGTCAAAACTGCCACAAATATCAATCAATTGAATTCCTAAATTGATAGGAATCAAATTGAATTCCTAGTGACCTGGTATCGAACGTGGTTTTAATATACTGCTGAGTGGCATGAAACAATTAATTTCGCGAAACGTGATGTCAAAGTGCAGCGACCTTTGAAGATGAAAATGCAGGCAGGCCGCTCGCAATAGCAAAGCAAAGGTTAGCCGGTTATTTATAGAGGTGGCTTCCACCTTCTTCCAGCCATTCAATTTGCTTAGTTGCACTTTATCATAATTGGCAAAAATACTGTTCAATAGAGACCGGTTCTGGTACACTTTTTGTATTTCTACTTCCGTTCGTTCTGGTTTATATCATGCCATTGGCAAGTTGGTAGCTTGGTCCAAGTTACTTGCTAGTTGTCAGGCTAGTAGCTTGGTCCAAGTTACTTGCTGGTTGTCAGGCTAGTAGCTTTGTTCAAGTTTCTTGGTAGTTGGCAGGTTAGAAGCTTGGTTCAAGTTACCTGCTAGTTGTTAGGCTAGTAGCTCGGTTCAAGTTACTTGCTAGTTGGCAGGTTAGTAGCTTAATCCAAATTACTTGCTAGTTGTTAGGCTAGTAGTTTAGTGCAAGTTACTTTCTAGTTGGCAGCCTTGTTCAAGGTAATTGTTCTGTCCAATTCTTAGTTGCACAATATTTTGTATGAGTAATATTTTTTTTGAACCAAACTACTCGCTTTGCATAAAATGGTAAAAATAGCCCAACGGCCATTGCTTACGCTTGCATTACATTTAGGCTGTACTTTACGTTACGGAATATACTGTGTTTGAAATGGTAGAGTCTCTCCTACAGTCCTATTTATCTTCCTCTTGAATACTGGGGGGCCCAGCTCAACAAATGAGGTAACTTTTTCCTTCCTCCCTCAAGCATTACTCTTTACGATTTCCCTCTTTGTAACGCCCACTGTTTGAGGGGTGATTTCCAGATTTCCTTTTCGTTTTTCCGGATATTTTCCTTTTGATCTTTTGGGATGATTGAGTACGATTCAGCTACATCTGACGTTATTCCTATTAAAATATCTGTTGCGAAATTGGAAAACTGAACATGTTGTTTGAAGTGGAAATAAACTAACATCAAACGTAATGTTACACACATAGGCAGGGTATCGGAAATTATTTTGGAAAGTTTTTATATTTTATGTCTTTCTGAATGTGACGGCTAAATTATCTCATAACGACGCGCTTGCATTACGTGTGAATGTGTCGTGTGATATTTATTGTAGATGATTATAGCCTTTGCAAAGAATAACGTGTTTGTCTAGATGCTATTCACATAAATTTTGCTACTCTCAGTAGTTGTGTAATAATGCTTTAAAAGAATTAAAGTTTTCAACAGTATTTTCAAAAAATGTACAATCAGTCTCCACCGTGCTTTACGTTCACTTGTAATTACTGTATTACAAAACACAAATTTCTCTGACAGAGATTTGTGCGATTCTTATTTGAAGTTTTGAATAGCTATTGCTCTATCTATAGACTATTTTTTATTGTAGTTCGAGAACTAATCGTCTAATGAAATTTGGGAAGAAATATGATTTGAGTGAAATTTCGGCGTTCTTCTCAAATTTTCACTCACACACAAATCGCATTTTCATTGTGGAACGTAGAATTCAATTGAAATGTCTAGATTGTAAATCCGATGATGTTTCTTGACATTTTCAACTTTTTCAATAATACATTTTCATTGTATAGATCACCTTAAACTTAATTCTAGTGAAAGATCATAGAAAAACTTCTACCCCAACAATTTTCAATCCAACCTTTCATTTTGTACCTGATTGGTGTCATCTCTATTCCCATTTTATTCCTTCAAAATCTCGATCCTACATTCTCCAGTCATATCTTTCGTATTTCCATGAAACAATTTCATTTTCAGACCATAGAGCAAGCGTCAATGTGTGAGAAAAGCAATATATTTTCGTTAACAAGAAATATTTGTGGTGCTTTTGAAACTGGTCTGTTGCCATAGTGATTGAAATAACATTCAGGTTCAACGCTGTATTCCCTTGTGAGAGTGGTGCTCATAAAGAGCAAGCAAACCATGTTGGGTACCGTGGCGGGGAGGGGGGGGTTTGATATTGTTGTAGGGGGTGGTTTTGAGGCTGCTCTGTTGCCTCCATGACCTCACAACCTGTAACCTCCCGACCTCTTCTCATCCTTTTCCAAAGCCTTGACAATGAAGCACCACCCTGTTATTATTATTGTCGCCGAAGGTCCCGGATTCATTCTTGTTATTTTTAGTCCGTGTTAAAAAAACCATCTCAACAATACCTTTTCCATCAATAATGGTTCATTTTTTGAGACGGTGCCTCCAGCAACAGCCGTATTGTCGGAAATGTTTTCATTTGATTCTCCAAATTCAATTCACTTCTTGCTTTTTCGTTCCGAATGAATAGAGTCTTTGTTGAAGAAGTTGCTCGGGAAACGTTTTGTGAAGATTGTCAACTATGACCTTTCTTGAAATCATTCATCATATTTTTTTCAATGTATTATTGTTTTAAATTCGACGTCTATACATTGGGTTTTAGATACTTGAACTTTCTTCTTTGAGCAACAAATTTTCTCCAAGTTTTTTCTGTTGTTGTCTCGGGATATTCCCTCACATAAATTCCTCATTGTTTTAGTATCTTCTCATCTTCTACTGATAATTATTTTTTGTACAAAATCGCTGATTTGTCGCAATGTATGTAGAAACGGTGCGTTTTTCTGTCTTTCTTTCGCTTGCATGTTAGGACCATTATGTACATCTATCTATCTAGCTTATGGCTTTGATTGGTGGGGAGACCCGAAGGTTGTTTCACCTCGCCGTGTATAACCTAATTCCATTATCATTATGTACATGATAGATTGATAGTCTCAAAATTTTTCTGCTGAGGGTTCTGCCTTTATTAGCTCTATATTTGTGAATGGATAATTGAAAGGATGATAATGAAAGAATAACGATTAATAGGTAAATAATGAACAACTTTAGGTGGGCTACGAACCTATTTGAAGCGATTTTGAAGCACTTCTTGATCCACATGCTCATTGCCAATCTGACTCATTACTTTCTTAAAACGGTTGAAGAATTAAATATTTCCAAATCTTAAATCAATTTATGGATTTGGAGATCTATAAGGCTAGGCGTACACCGGTTAGTCAAGACAAGACAAGACGAGATTAGTCACGTTTAGTCACAGTAATCCACATAGCTGCTTATGAAGCAGCACACACCGATTAGTCATTGCATCGGTGTGTGCTGCTTCATTAGCAACTATGTGAATTACTGTGGCTGAACGTGACTAATCTTGTCTTGTCTTGTCTTGACTAACCGGTGTACGCCTAGCCTAAGCAACTATGTGAAGTACTGTGACTGAACGTGACTAATCTCGTCTTGTCTTGTCTTGACTAACCGGTGTACGCCTAGCCTGATTCAGATCCACTAATGCAGTTTGACTTGAATGATTAGTTGGCAGCATTCTGTTGCATCTCAGTGAGTGGAAGTAGCAGGCCGGTGGGTAGGTGTGAATTGAAAGCTGCTGAACTGAACCACTGCTGTGCTGTTAATTCAATTCATGCAAGGCAAGGAGTGTCACCTCGTGGGCGTTGAGTCAATTGCAGGTTTTCTTCTCTTTCTTATCTTCATTCCGTCTTTTCTCTCTTATTTAGACATCTTCTTCGTCAGAGCAACTAGACGAGAGCAGCTTAGATTTCATCTTCAATAGCAACTAACATGGATCTTTGAGTAACTCGAATAATGATTAAAGGCCAGTTTCACGAAAATCGCAATTGAATTTAATTGTTTTAATAAACGAATTTGAAGTCAATGCAATTACGTCATTTTACGGTGGTTAATTTAACCGCCGTAAAATGATGTCATACAACGGAACCAATACAACGGTTACTAATAAACGAATCTGAAGTCAATGCAATTACGTCATTTTACGGTGGTCAATTTTAATTTAATGCAACTGGATGTAAGTATAGGTACCTGCTATCGCTGATACTGTAACTATCCGTTTTTATGTACGAAGGGTCATAAAACGTATTTTACCTTGAGGGTGACCTGTATCAAGGTACACTTGAATCTTGAAAGATGTTATTTTCAATGGTTTTCAAGAGTACTCTAATGACGTTCATAAATCATAAATTTGGCTTCGGTGCCGAGTAATAAAAACCAATTGATAAGAACTTTATTTTTGTATAATTTATGACTGATGTTAAATTCATCATTCTGATAACACAATGAAATAAAATTATCCTTTATTAGGCGGACTAGAGAGTCCTCTCTACCATTACAATTGTATACTGACAACGTATAGGCTACAATTAAAACGAATTGAGAATGCTTCTATTTGTATTTACAGTTTTATGTTTTAGGTACAGTTTTTATGGTATGAATGTCAAATTTCCATATTAGCTCTTCCCTCCTTTTTTCCTTATTCTTTTGCTTTCCTCTTATTCTCATTTTTCACCTCTATCGATTTTCTTTTACAATTTCTCCATTACCTTATTCTTGCTACTTTTTCTTTTCACAATATTCTTCTCTCTGCTTCTTCACTCTTCTCTCTATCCACTTTCTACTCTCTCATTCTTCTCTCTGCCTCCTCTTCTCCTTCCTCAATTTTTCTTCTTCTTCTCCTTCTTCTTGTTCTTCTTCTTCTTCTTCTTCTTCTTCTTCTTCCAGTTCTTCTTTTCTTTCTCCTGTTTCTGAAACTTCTACCCATATGTTCGTGATGATAATAATCCTAGTTGTCCAGCTCTGATTCCATAACCGCTTCCCACATTCCAACTCTTTTTGACACCAGCAACAATCTTTCAATTTTTCGTGTGTCCATATTTCGCGCCCTCATCGAGGTCAGAATGCGCGCTGGTTGATTACTGTATAGCGGGACGGAGAGTACAAATACAGTAAAGCTAATTTGAGAAAATCCATTGGAAAGCGGAGTAGTAGCGCCTACTCAATTCTGTTTGATATTGTAGTAGTGGCTGCTTGTGTGTGTGAGTGAGCGTTAATGGCAGTTTGTGATTAGTGTTGCGATCTGTTTATGGTGGATACCTTTGAGAGCAGGCATGTGTCATGGGATTCGAATTACGGTCATGCACCTGGTATTAGCATATCAAGTGCGACAACATGCCTTGTCGATCCACTCATGTGTACGTGAGCTGTGTCAATGGTTGAAGTATCTTTGGGGAAATTTTGCATTACTGTCTTTGCATTATGTTTCTCAGAGGAATCCTAGTATAGCTTGTTCACTTTGCTGTGTTATCTGGGCTGGAAATTGATGAGTGTGATTAATACTCATCCTTTTAACATGTTAAAAATTGGGGAAATTGGTAAAATAATAAATTCCACAAAATTTAAGTTTATTTTAAACTAGAATTTAAATGCCCAGCATTGCATCATTATGGAGAAGTTCCACAACATATCTGAAGAGAGTGTATATTTTCATCAATTTTGCAAAATTATCTTGTATTGAAATTATTAAAATTCTATCCTTTCAATTGTTGAGTAAATTCCCGTTATTTCAGTCTCACTCAGAATAAAGATAGAAGATCTTCAATAACTGTATTATTCAACAATTTTAAATGAAGGATATGGTTTCTTTATCTTCTAGTTATTGGTTTGCAATTATCTTTTTTCATCTATATTTGGAATATGAGAGTGATCCCCAACTGATGTAAGCAGAGGTAGCGATAATAGGAATATGAGATCACAGGATATAAAATGAATAAGTGATTTAGTTACGACATTGTTCAAGTAAACTGGATGTGAGTAGGAACGGGCTTTGTTCAAATACTTGTATATAAAATGTAGTTTTAATAATTGATTTTCCACTACAATATTCGAGAGACGTTGTCAGTCTGCCTCAATGTCAGTTGACGTTGTCAGTCTGGACTCATCAATCAATATCAAATTTTTCTTTAAGAAGTGAAGAGGCTTAAAAGAAATCCTCTAGAAGAGAGGCTCGAACAAGGTTCCCAGATCTTAACTCTACTATCTCCCCTATTTTTCCTATCAAAATTTCCAATTATCTTAGAAAGCCTGAAGATGATAGTGAAGTACTTTTACATGCTATTCTTTTCTTCGACGCGTACCTTCTATCATGCGATTACATGGTTAGAAGATGCCAGGGAAATCGGAGAAGAGGTTAAAGGGCCTGTGAGGCTTTCAATTTGATGAGGGCTGCGTTGATGCGGGTGTCTGGCACAGTCCTTGGCCCTTTGTGCCCCCTTAGGGCTGGAGGCGAGGTTGAAACACACTGTTACGTGTCGTTAACACTTTACGACGTTCTTGAAGAAATCGTAAAAATGTGAGCGACCTTTTTGTTGAGTGTTCGCACACCTGGATATATCACTTCCAGTCTAATGCGTATTATAATCACATTAATGTTCAATAATATTTCGGTTATTTTCTCTTTTTAAGTTATTTCTTCTCATCGTCAAATGTTTCTCCACTTTATATTTTACTCTGCCGTATTGTTCTCTAACTTTTCGTTTGCATATTGATCTTGTTTATCCATTTTCCTCTGACATATTCGTTTCTCTATTCTGCTTCCTCCTTTCTTCAAAATTTTCTTCTGCAACTCCGACTTTAGTTATCACTTATTCCTCTTCTTCTTCATCTACATCTTTGTATCACTTCTCTCAATTTCCAAACCACCTGCTTTATTTTTTCTCTTCTATATTTTCTCTTCTTCTTTTCCTTCTTCTTTCTCTCCTTCTTATTTCTCCTTTGACACTTATTCCTCCTCATCCTCCTCCTCCTCCTCCTCCCTCTCCCTCCTCCTCCTCCTCCTCCTCCTTTTTCTCTTTTCTTCTTCCCCTTCTTCTTTTTCTTCTTCTACTACTTTGTTTTTCTGATTTTCATTCTTCTTTTTCTTGTTCTACTACTTTTTTTAGTTTTCTCCTCATCCGCTATGTTCATTATCATTTCCACTCTCTCTCTCTCTTTTTCTCTCTCTGCACATTCCATTCTTCTTTCCTCTCCTTTCCTTTCACTCTTCCCTCCTCTCACTATTCCTCTCCATCATCTCCTCCTCGTTTGCATCCCTTCGCTACATTTTTATTGTTTTAGGTTGTTCTGAGTGAAATTTTTATGCGTTTTTTGTGGCCCTCGGCACAAAAAAAAATCGTAAAATATGAAGACCGTCATTCAAACATTAAACCTCAAAGATTATGTTTTGTGAAGCTCTTGAGTAGGCTTGAATCGTTTCTTTTAGCATCATCGTTCGATTGAAGGACTTTGGAAAGATATTAGGTTGGCTGCTATTCATCTCTAAATAAGTTGGTGATCAGATCATTGTTACATACTAATTTTTATATAATGAAATTTTCCCCCATTCATTGCATAATATACTCATGCCCATTGAATTATATACCGAAATTACTTATAATTTGAAAACGTATTTCAAATTCAATCAATCATACTCCTTCAAACATGAATTGTTAATTGTCAAATTACAGTATTTTAAATTTACCATTGATGTACATCTCGAGTGTTCTTGATCTGAATAGGATTTCAGATCAGGATAAATTGAATTAGATTTCAACTGGCTGAGTAGGTGAATGCTTTAAAAGAAGGCTTTGAACGTATTCATCCAATAAATATAAGACGAGCCCTCAATTTATGAATTTGATTTATCCCTTCACCATTATCAGTTATCCATTTATTACATCGAATCTTATCAATTTGTAATTTTCTGACTTATCACAACATCTCATACATAAAATTTGAAAAAATATATAGGCTATCATTAATATTATAAAATATCTTAATATTCATTCCACTGCTTCAGAATAAGCTAATGAATTCTGTAAAAAATTCCGCTCCGATGGAACACTTGATTTTTTCTATAGTTTTATTATTCTCCAAAGATGGAGATGCAACCCCCCCTCATGGGGAAGTTGGTTGTTTTTAGATGTTTCGCAAAAGAGTTTTGAAGTACTTTTCGGCATATCAGGTATCAAGCAGGGTTCAGCCGAGGGAGTATTATGTTACACCTGGTAAGCTTTGCAGTTCACCTTTTAGGTAACTGGAGCAGACTCCCAAGAACTCTATCGGGATATCGTTGTTACAGAGTATCACCACAAAAATCTTGTCAAGTAAGTGAGGTGGAAAATTTGTTAACTCTGCAGTCAATCGGTGACAAAATTGTTGAAAAAATGTGATATGATACTGTTGTTTTTGTGAGGTGTTATTTTGTTTCTCACTAGTTTTAAACTGACCCTTTTATCCTCGTGAATGAACTTTGTGGGGTTTCTTTCTTGAACTTCTCATTTTCTATTTTCTTATTTTAAAGAATCTAACAGTTTTCTAAGAATCCTTCCATGGTTCCATCATCCTATTCCTTTTCGTTTCTACTTCGTTCGCAGATTTTTCCTTCTGAAAGTTTCCTTAACACCTCTTTCATAATAATTCTTTTCTTACATACCTTTTATTTAATCTTCAAATTTTTAAACCTCATAAGTCCTTCATTTTGTTCTTTCTCTTCCTTTCTTATTACCTCTCCAACAGATTCTCGTCATCCCTTTTTGTTTCTTTCTATTGCCTTCTTTTGCCTTTATTCTTCAATTTTCCCCTTTTTTGTTCCTCCATTCCCTGCTTTTAATTTTTTCTTCTCATTTTACTTTTTCTCTCTCAATGTTTTTATGCTATCATCATTATTATCTGACTCATAATTATCATCATAAATCAGCATATTCATCATCATTATTACAATAATAAATCACCCTTGTCATCATCACCACAATATCAACCTTATGAATAATAATAACGATTCATTATCCGTATGAATAAGGGATTGGTTACTGTCTATTACTTTAGCATTATTGCTGGAATTGCTACAGTTGTAACAGTGTAATATTTACGAGAAAGTCCCCTATAAAGCCTGATTGATCAAGTCATACCAATAAATTCGCAAGTACTATCACAGTTTCACGAGACCCTCATTCTACATGTTGGGTCGTATCATCCAAACTGAGCTGCCTACGTTGCTTACTGTCTCACTCTAATCCTAGTTTGATTATTTGCTCTAAACGCATTTTATGCACCAATCGTAGATCGCACCCCCTAATTTATTGTACTGCAATTCACTTTCATTTCCTACACTTATCCCTTACAGACTCACATTCTCTCTGCATCTTTCTGTAGTAGATCTTCCTCTTCTTCTCGTTCTTCTGTATTCTCTTGCTATTGTTTTTATTCTTTTCTTTTCTTTCTTTATCTCATCGTTCTTCATGGTTTTTTCTGTTAATATTCTGTATCGTCCTTCTAACCCACAATATTCTTCCTCAGTCTCTCCTTTATGATTTCTTCTATTCATTCCATTTTTATTTTTCCTATGATAACTCTTTCCATATCCTTTTTTCTCCTCTTTCTCTTCTTCCGGATTTTTCCTCACCTCTCTCTTAGCTCCTCATCTTCTCTCTTCGTTTCTTTTTTCTTTATCTCCCTTTCTTTTCCTTTGTCTTTTTTCTTCATCTTTTTCCCCACAACCTTTTTCTTCTTCTTTATTTTCCTATTTTTCTTGTTCACCTCATTTTATCATATTTCACTTCATCCTCTTCCTAATAATTAGGTACAATATAATTACCATTTTTATCCACTTTTCAACCTTTTCTTCTCTCAGCTTCTTCACCTTAAATCCTTTCTTCATCCCTAATCTCTCATGCTCTTCTTTTTCTCCGTCTATTTATTCCTTCCTCTTCTCCTCCTAATTCTTCCTCGTCCCATACTTCTTTTTCTCGTCTGCTTTCTCTTTCACCACTTTTTATTCTTTTCTTTTCATCACAGTCTCCCCATTACAGTGCCTGTCCTATCACGCCCGTGGCCTTTCATTTTCATTTCCGCTCTCTATTTGTATGTATTGGTAGTTTAGCAGTGATTCAGTGAAAAGGGGACGATCAGACTTCAACCCCCTACTAACGTTCTTTGTGTAAAGATCCGCTAATCTTCCTCGATTTTACCTCCTTCTCGAATCACTCAGCTTCCCTTTTGTTCATCTGTCTAGTATCTCACTCTATCAAACGTACTCCCCCCTATAACCTATAACCTTTTTCATAATATTCGACTCCTCTTGTCCCAGTTACTTGCTTCTTACATTTCTGTCATAAACACTCATAGAGTATAGAATTATAGAATTATTTAAGGATGGCGCCTGAATGATATTCGCTTAGAAGTAAATTCCATATTCAATCGCCATCTTAAGAAACTCTTTTAAAAAATGTTTCAATAAGTTTTTCAAATTGGAAGTTTTTGTTTTTCTCTCTCTTTTTCATCTTTTATCTACTTTATCATTATTTTCCCCAATTTATCATTCTCTCTATCTCTCTCTTACTCCTATTGTTCTATTTATAATTATTTCTATAATATTTCTAATTATAAGGCGCTATTATTTTGTGATAGTTTCTGCCTTTTTTCCACTTACTTCCACTTCACATCATCATCATCATCATCATCATCATCATCATCATCATCTTCTTCTTCCTCTTCTTCTGTTGCTTCTTTCTTCTTTCCTTCTTCTCCTACTCCTTTTTCTTTTCTCCTCCTCCTCCTTCATCTTCTTCTTTTTCTCTTTCTTCTTTTCTTCTTCTTCTTCTTCTTCTTCTCCTTCTCCTTCTTATTCTTCATCATCATCATCATCATCATCTTCTTCATCATCATCATTATCTTCAGCATCTTCTTCTTCTTCTCCTTCTTCCATTTTTATCCTTCATCTCTTTCACCCTTTTCTTTTCAAAAACACTTCTCTCTTTTCTTCCCTCCCAATTTATTCATTTGTCTCTGCCTCTCATACATTATAAGGGTTTGCTAACGTGATACGGCAATGATCTCTCTCTCTCCCCCCTCTCACTCTATCGCCCTCTCTCTCCTCCTAATGAGTGATCCTAATGAAATCGAACACCCTTCGCTTCTTTTTTTATAGTCACACATACAGTGGCATCAAGTTCAATCAGTTTTGATTGCTTCCAAAATCGATTTATTGATGTGTTTTTAAAAATGGTGTAATGTTACTAATGTATGTCATCATTTTAGGCTCCTATCATTAAGCTACCAAAAATAGAGGCTGTAATACGAGTATAATTTGAAGCTCATTATGCAATAAGGTCATATTCTCTAACGATGGATAATGCGTTGGTTTTCATCGAATACATTACCATGCTATCGTATTGTAAAATAATTATCAACTTAATTTTGAAAAAGCATAAAATTTGTAACTTCTGAGATTGTTTCGACAGTCTTGATGGGTGATGATCATCAAAAGGTATTATCAATATACTTGCAATACGTGATGCTTGAAAATTCTTATACTGTATCTTGAATTTGTTCCCAATATTATTAATATCATAGTTTTTATCATATTTTGAAATTGTAGTGATTAATTCATTCTTTATTTCGTGTTGGAATTCATTGATGGATGGTTTGAAAATCAAGGAAGTCAGGTTGATAAATAGATGTGTGGGTTTACAGGTTTGATGTTTACTGAATTTTCATAATCCATCTATATAATGTGCTACAATGATCATTTTCACAGAAATAGATTGATTGAAAAGTTTTAGAACATGTTAATGGTGGAAGGCTTGTTGTTCAAATTGTTCAATTTTGTCTGTCTGATTCCTGATATATTTTCAATCAATACAATACAAATTGTAAAGAAAAAAGTTCAATTTACTAAATGTCTTAGCTCCTGATTAATGAGTGTCATCACTTGCACTTGAAGGTGGAACTTTTTTGAATGATCAAAATTTCCCCTTTCTTCCATTGTTTACGAAGAAACAAAACCCAAAGAAAGCTCAAGCTCATTAAATTGGGACCAATTACCTGTGACGTTGATAAAGTATGGATTTCAGCTGAATAAATGCCTCAATCTCCCAGTTCACATTTCATTCTTCTCTTTGTCTCAAGTTGGAAACTGCGTAGGCTACTCTACTTTATTATTTCTGGGGGTAATGCAAACAGAAAACCCCATTCTCATCTGGCGAATTACTTTGAAAGTGTAAAATGGCCAACAGGGGTTGAACCTGGCGCACCCCACATTATTTCTTTGTCGTTTAAAGAACCGCAAAACGCGACTGCTTCGTCATAGTGGTCCTTATCAATCACCACGCAATCCTTCTTGCGCCCCTCTAGAATCTATCGCTTCTTGTGCACTCCTCAATTCCTCATCATCATCATCATCTCCATCTCAAGCTCCCCACAAACATATCAATATATTTCAGTTAAAGAGGGCGAAAGGACCCAGAAGAGGGTTGGATACTTGCTATTTATTGACTGTTTTACTTCGTCATCTCTATCCATGTCAATTCCTAAGTGGAAGTAAGCTTTCTTAGGATGAGGGGACGTTTTATGCTCAATGCTCAATTGATTCCTGTTGGAGCTGAAAGTGTTATGGATTGATAAAGAAGCTGAAATTGATAGCTAGCTTTGGAAACATTCTTTTTAGTAAGTTACTTTATAAAAAAGTTGTATTACTCTGAAGATTATTTTTCTGGGAATGATGCACACCTTAGGCTTGTGCTTAGCTGATAGGAAGGGCAATTGACGATAAATTTGTAATTCCTTTCTGATTCATGTCTGGCTGTCTTTTAATCACCTATTTCGGTTTAATAAACATATAAATGCTGAATGAAATGTCTCCTTCTCACCACTAACACAACTAAATGGAATCAATTCATGATTTAAATTAAACACCAAGCTGTAAACTAGACAAGCAAGGTTATTCGTAGTAGTGTGAATGAAGGACCTCACTACAAACTTCTATACTATATTGAGTGAAAATATACTATATCAGCCTCTACTATACTAGTAATATACCTGTAACTATCTCTCTCTATTGTATCTAACTACTTTTATTTTTATCTTCCCTTTCCCTTTATTCCTGTCTATAAATATAACATTTAACATATAACAAGTAACAAGCATCAGCAAACAAGTAACAAAAATCAAGTCATGTGGTTCAGTAACAAACATCCAAGACTGCTCTTGGATGGGTGACCTGTATAAATATAGAGTACTCATTCTATACACCTCATTGAGTATAACAGTTTGTGTTCTGGAATTCAATCAACTCCAGTGGTAGTTGTTGCACGTGGGGTTTTTATGTTCGCTCGGTATTATGGTATGGGGTTGGTTTAGGTTTAGTCTGAAAGCAGTGGTTAGAAAAGTGCGTGACCAAATCAGTTAGTAGCCAGTGTGATAAAAGAACGCCCCTCGATTTTATTCTTTGGCATGGGATAAGCCACAGTTGTCACTGAGGGAGAGGAATTGTGTACAATGTATCTCATGTCAGCCTTGATTTAGTTGAATAAAAAACAAAGTGAACGAAAGGGTACACGTGGATAAGTTTTGGAAATGTGGTTTGGGAGGAGTCGGGAACAGGGTTTAGGAAATGAACATGCTTGATAGATTTGGAACTGTAGTTTCAAATACCTACGTATTTCCTCACGTAATACACCTTTTCCAAGTATAAATTTGTTCTACTGTCGATCAATCAAACATTTTAAATTGGAATTGAGTTTCAGTAATAATTATTTTATTAAGTCCTGGTTTTTATTAACTAATATCAGTAATCAAACGTTCCTTTTAACTCATCGTATTTTATCTATTCATCGATAAAGTTTGAAATACTTTTTTGGAACCTGTCGATTTAGCTTCCATAATAAAATGAATAATAAATCATTCTATTTTGAATAAATATGTTACCGAATAAAAAATATGCAAACAAAACATTCAATTTTGAACTAGAAAGAAATAAGAGTAATTTGAGTAAAAGTATTCACTACATATAACATGGCATGAACCTCATAAACGTAATTCATCAATCGAATCAATCAATGAGAAATTAGCAAGAATTTTGAAACTCCTTCCTAATGTTATTAAAAATGATGCAGTGATGATTGCATGTCAAATTCAAAGTGTAAATGGACGAATCCCATCCAATCACAAGCGAGTAGGTGGCCATCACTCTCCCATTGGCTGATGTAGACGCCATTTTGTTGGGCGGAGCAATTTCAACCAATCGGATGTCAGTATCATTTCGTATCACTTGGAGCTACCAATTCGTGAAAACCAGAGAGTGGAATTTGATTGATAAAGTATTTTTTAGTTTTCTAGTATTGATGAGCATCAATTAAAGATGTATCAATTTCATTTCGAATTTCTTTGATGTTTGGATAACTCCAGTAGAAAATTATATTGTTGTCAATGAATTTGACGAACAATTCTTGTTCAGAATTGATCGATACTCCGTTCTATTTTCATTAATAGTATTATAAGAATGAAAGTTGTATTAAATGTTTAAAATTTGACATTATCATCTTGAAAGCAACAATTAGAGCATTGTTAGAATTGAATCCAATCATTTTGTCTCAATACACTAAGCAATTATGTTCGATCAAATTTTAGAATCACAAATAATGAAAATACTGTAGTCTCGTTTGAGGCACGATCTCTATTGAGTTTTATCTGAATTTTTCCTACGTGAATACAATACACTTTTTCCTATTGTGTACTGTTTAGTTTCTGTATTTTCTTCCTTTTCTGAGTATTTTAGTGTTAATGAATAAAGTGAATAAATTTACATGTGAAATTAGTATCGCGCCCCTTGAAAACTTGCAAGACTTGTTTTGAATCAGTACACTCATGTTCGATCATTCATGTTCAGCATTCATGTTCGATCAATTTTTAGAGTCACAAATAATGAAAATAGTCTTGCCTGAGACACGATCTCTATTGAGGTTTTTCTAAATTTTTCATGTTCGATAAAATTTTAGAATCACAAATAATGAAAATAGTCTCGTTAGAGGCAAGTTCCTGCCCTTATACCTTCAACACTGAAAGACATTTTATAAGATGAGATGGGTTTTTTTCAAATTTCGACTGAAAAACTGTGAATTTCACAAGGATGTAGACACCTTTCCACTATACCTGTTAAGTCACGAACTTTGGTTTGTTACTGGATGCCCTGGTACTTCTATCGTTAAACAAACAAGAATTTCGAATACAGCACTACACAAACTGTATTGTCTCCAGTTCTACAAACATTCCTACGCACTTCATTCACACAGACACGCGCATATCCCCTGCACTTACACCTGCTGCAGTTTTATTATTATTCTGTCCCCTTTCCCCTTTTTCGTATTACAGTACCACACACGCAGCTTAACCCTCTGCTCACTGAAATTCCGAAATTGGGGCCTTGGAGTGCTCTCCAAGCCAATAATTCCCGGCTACCATGCGTGCTACATGTAAATTATATAGATATATGTGTTAAACAACGGGCAACCGCTTTCTAACCCACCTGTGTTTTCTAATTCACATCGCCAATTTTAATTACTTGTTTGCTAGTGGTGTGTTCCTGTTGTTGAAACACCAAATTGTGGATTTTGTAGGTGTTTTCATACTGGGATATTACTCTCTTGTAATTTCCCACATTTTGTTCGGGTTACTGAGTTGATTTTAAGATAAATGAGTTGAAATGTAAAATGAGATAAAATTTATCATATTGTGGGACAATACATTTATTATTTACAATGTATTTATTCAATTGTTAGTGAATTCATGATAATTGAACGATTGATACCAACGATACAGTATGTCATTGGAATTTGAGAAATAATAAAACTGAATGAATACATAAGAAAATAATAATATAGATCATTAGTAATGAATTTTTTACCAGTCCATGTACATTGAACTGGACTCGATGGTATGTGATGAAAATATTGAATGTAAGATTATTTAATCAGGAGCTGTCCATGTAGTATGAATTTCTTGTGGTTTTTCTACTTCCTCGTAACTTAATTGTTTCTGAATAAGTTTTTAATCAAGTGCTGTGAGGTACCTTTTGACAATTTCATGCATTTCTTCATGCATTAAATGTACTGATGAAAAATTAATCTTGAATTCATGGGTTGACAATCATTGAAGCTGAGAAAAATTGTTATAAAGTAACTGACAATTCCTGCAAGAGATTTTCCACTTAACAAGAATTGTTGAATATTTACGAAACGTTTCATTTTTCAGGTGAGTTCATCATTGATGCTCTTTCAACTTGAGTCAAACCTGTTGGAGTAGTGTAAGTTGCCTTCTCTTCTTTCTTTTATATTTCAATATTTGCTTTTCATTGTAGATATTTTTGAAACTGGTTGTGATGACGGTAACTATTTAAGAATATTTAGGAATTAGTTCTGACAAATTATATTTAGAAACTAAACCGGAATGATGATACCCTTGTTGTCTTTCACAATTTTTTCAAAAGTATGTTGTCGGTTTGCCTTGTTAATTTGGGACACACTAATTTTTTGCGCTGCGGAGTTAATTTTAATGGAGCTCTTGGTTACAAAACTATTGGCCATGTTCCGGAAAACCTATCCCAAAATATTGAATACATTATCAAACATTTATCTCCTTTTAAATGGGTTTCTAACCTGCTAAGGCAACCCAAACTCCATGTATTCTTCAATTCCTGAGATTGATTGGCAGAGTTTCGCATTCTGGAATATTCATCATCGAACCAGACATTAGGACTGCAGATTCAGCGCACTCCGGGGTTTGCGGTTGATGAGGTTTGGGTTACCATGAAGGTGCAGAATTAGTGAAAAGGTGGTCGGTTGCCAAGAGACTGCTACCGCCATCTACAGGGTGTTCGCTGAGAGGGAATCCTGTTCGTAAATATCAGACTACGTACGGCTGATGTAACAGGAATTTCGAACCCTTTCCCAACATCTAGGTACGCCCCTGGAAGCATTTTAGCTTAGTCGATTAATCAGGCAGTGAGATAACGGGGGTTTAGTATGTTATCTGGCGGGGTTTCCGTAGTTATCCCCTCCACTCATCGATTTGGCTTTGCAAACGAAATAAACCCCCCCGAGCGAATCCGTTAATGCTCTTAGTTTTAGCTTTTATCTGTCTCATTCTGGTTGGATACGTGAAGCCATTTGCAATCAGCCTGAATGTCAGTCAATTGTACTTGTTCAGAGCCAGTTTTGTTCTGTTTTCAGCCGCTGAAACTCACCATTGGTATTCACGTACCTTTTGGTTGGATTTCAAATCCGAAAAATCGTTCCTGAACGTTGTTAAAGTATTGATAGAGTGTTTTCTAGTAATTTAAAAATTTTGTTTAAATTAGTATTTCATTTGACAATATTATTATTGTGTATGTGTTAATGTATTGACATTAAATGAGGATCCGTTGTTCGTTTAAAGTTTTGATTGAGCGATTAGTAAGAATTACTAGTTGTAACAATATCAAAGTTGATAATTTTAAGTTTCTATTAATGATTGAATCAGTAGGTAGGCCCACCTCTTTTTAATCTTGAGAAACTATAGGCTCAGGTACTCCAGCCTCCCTTCTTCCAATCTTGTTGATACAAGGCACAAGTCAGTTCTTTTTAAGATCATCCCAAAATGATACCTCTCAATTTCAACTTTATTCAAGGCCAATCCTGCCGCACCTGATTCTTTTTTTTCCTGGGGTTGATGCCCACATAAACTCTAGGCTTGTGTGGGTAATGGGAAGGATGATGACGATGAGAGATGAATGGACCTACAGCTTTAGGTGGGTTCCAAACCACCGGGAAGCGATTTTGAAGCTCATAAATTGTATTTAGAGATCACCGTTCCCAAAATGATACCCATCTCTTGAACTCACCGATTAGACTCACCTGCTATCACTGGGACAAACCTTTCCCAAAATTCTGCACAGTTTTGGCCGAAGCATGCAAAAATAATAGTTTTCCATACCAAGTTATTACAAGAAGTAGGCAAACAGTATTCTGTAGCTCTGGTGAAAGTGTCGATATTCTTTATCTCTAAAGCTGAGGCTGGATGTTTACGTAGTGGGTAGGTGGAATATCTATAGATCTTAGAATATTCATAGTAATCGAACATACATTCAGAACACATATCTTATTACTATGGATATCCTATGTTCTATAGATATTCCATCTACCCACTAGGTAACCATCCATCAGTGCAGCCTCAGCTTCATATCTGTAATATTCTATTCTTGGTTTCTACTGTGAGATGAGTATAATATCTCAGTGACGCCAATTTACAAGATGGTGAGTGCTGGTTATCTCCCATGTCTCGGTATTCCCGTGACGGGGTATCCCCTGGCGTAGTCACATCTGCTCACTATAGTGAGTAGCGCTCAATTACAGGCCCATCAAACTAACAGCCTGCTACCATGACACTTTGCTCCATCTGTATGTGACATGTCATGAAAGATCGATAGATTCGATAAGAGGGTCAGGGGGCAAGTGATTTCTTGGTTGTGTGGGGGGGAGGGGAAAGAGGAAAGGGATAGTTGCTTCAGGAGAGGGGTGATTGGGTAAATGGCGAGGGGGTTGGATTGATGATGGGGATAGTGATGGGTGACTGATAGGGGGTGAAATGGGCGCATAAGATGAATGAGGGAAATGGTGGGGAGTAAAAGCGAAGGGCAGGGAGTCACCTGATAGGTGCTGGCATGATTTAACAGACAGGCAGTCATCGGTGACTGTTCGTTTACGTATCAGTCGCTGATCATGTCAGCATCAGCCAGTTATAAGTGAGGGTTGATGACATTACGCTTAGAGATTACTTTTGAGTCCTGGTTGTTCAGACAGAGAGGAAAAATTTTAAATGTAGAGGGAAGGAAAATACTGTTTGTTGTCAATTCCACTACTGTTTTTAATTAAAAATTGAAACGATAATTTAAATTTAAAATTAGCTACTGCTGTTTGATCGAAACCGGCATTTGTTCAATGTTTATGTTTACATCTTTTTTTATGAAATATGAAAAAGTTGTATTCATCAGTTTATCTCACTCAATTCGTTTATGTATTCTTTCATATTATGAGACGTATCTCAAACCTATCAATGTCCAGCAAGATAGTGCTACATGACACTACTACATCATGGTAAATAACGCCCAATTGAGAAATTTTATTACCCAGAATTCTCTCTGTGGATTCTTCTCCATCACTTCAATTCAATTTTGAAACTTTCTTGTGTTTAGCTTGAGCAGCTCCCCTTATCTTACTTATCAGCTATCACCTGTCAGGTGTATTGAAAAATCTGTTGGTTATTCCTATTCCAAAACTCTATTTTCAGAGCCGAGATAACACGGTTTTTGCCGAACTCGATAAGATGCACTCAAAGAAAGTCGAACAAACAGAATAACATAAACAAACGGGAAAGAAAATAAGATATTTCTGCTTACATTTCAGACATGCCAATCTTAACATAAAAGAAACGGAAAAGAAAATAAGATATTTCTGCTTACATTTCAGACATGCCAATCTTAAGACTGTTTATTTTTGGGTTCTCCTTACGCGATACTGTGCACCTTATGCAAGCAGAAATTCCAAACACCTTCGGTTCTCCTCCTAACACGAATTTCCCTCCTCTTTCATCATCTCTTCATCTACTTCCGACGTTCCATTCCTTCCTACACTCTAATCTAATTTTCTCTTGTTGAGTAAATTTCTCCCTTGCGGCGTTGTTATCTATTGCATCATCCCAAGACTGATGTCAGATTGGAAAAGACATGTGTTCGTCTTTTCCAAATCATGAATTCTATTTCATCTTCGACCTTGCTAAATCCTGATTCTATCTACCAGATTTAATTAATTTACTCTACAAAATTTATTAATTTGAATTCCAACTGAGGAAAATCCGTTGTAGGATATCGAGATTATTTGAAAAATTTAAGAAGAATTTAGTGCCGTAGGACCTTCGTAATAATTCAAAATTTTGTTTGAACTTTCCTTTTGCTACTGTAGCACTGTAGGTGAATTATAGTATTTTCTGGTTTCATGGTACAATAACAACTGTTATGTAGGCCTATTCCGGATTTTTGATAGTTCGAATCACGTTATCTCTTTCTACACAAATCTAATGGTATGAAAAATTATCAATTTTGGACTATTTTTTTATTAATGTATTATTTCCTCTTGCTCGTAGTGACTTTCTAGAAGTCTTTTTTTTCTAATTTGTCAAAGTTCTATTGAATTTGTATTTACTTGAATCTCATTTAATTTGCCATTTAGCATTTATATATTTTTCGAATAGTTTGTATAATCAAAATTCAGTCAAAATGAAAACTGTTGTTACCATTAGACAACTTACCTCAAACTGATGTTCACTAAGAACATCATTTCAAACTAAGAACTGATGTTCTCAGTGAACAATGAACATCACTTGAAATACTTGTAACTACTCTCTCCTAGTTTCCTGTGTATCTTTTCATAACGTAAAACATCTACAAGATTCTATATGGCTTATTCAAAAAGCATTGAAACATTTCGTTCTGGTTGAACGTCACTCTGTATCTGTGAACTGGAATGCCAATACGCGCTGTGATTGGCCGAAACATCGCGGGCCAATAGGAAGCGTGGGCGTGGTCTCTTCATTGCAGTACGGAAGGAGGCGTGGCGTAGCTCTTTCGTAAAAATCATCAGAATCGCCATTTCTCCAAACTAAATAATACAATTTGGTGATGTTTTATCATGAAATCCTTCACTTTCAATGGCAATTCAAATAGCATTTCAATTATTTTCCAAATCATGATCAGTTTGCCTACTGGAAAAATCATGTCAGCAATTCAACATGAAGATAATTTCAATTATACTCTGACTAAAACTGCTTTATGGCAGAAAGTTTCCTGTGTATCTTTTCATAACGAAAAACATCTACAAGATTCTATATGGCTCAAATAGTGAGTCTATTTTTTATGTCCTATTTTCTTATAACACACCAATACAAAAAAAAATCATGAAAGAGTCATGGCAGGTAATTTCCTTCTCAATCTTAGTTTAGGCTACTATTCTGAGATGTTTTTCCAGCACACTTTTCCAGCGGAAGCACACCAATATACAACACAGGACATTTTTCATCTGTCAAAAGTGTTTTCCCCCTATCTGCTCTATAATCATTAAAACATGTTCTTCTCCAGAATTTCGCAAGTCATGATTTCGCGGTATTTCAATAGCTGTTAGCGGCTGAAGGCCACGGAGGACCTTTGTCTTGCGGTAGTCACCTTTTTCTATTTCCTTTTTCTTCTTCTAGTCCTTTTATCCTCATCCTCCTCCTCTCTCTCTCTCGCTCTTCCCTACACAGTTTCATCGCTTGACCTCGATCAGTGCTGGAGTCTTCCACTCTCGCTTTTCTTCTTCTTCTTCTTCTTCTTCTTCTTCTTCTTCTTCTTCTTCCTCTTCTTATCCTTCTTCTTCCTCTCCACTCTTCGTCGCCAGCCAAAACCCATTTCTCTTTTGACCGGACTCTTTTATTTAGCATCTTGTTGTTTTTGTGGAACAAGCTAGAGTCAGAAGTCACTTGGCTACCTTCAAATAAAAATTATGACTCGCAAACCGTCTTCTTGGTTATTGATGTACACCAATACCTTGCTATAAAAAACTCGTTAACAGCGGTATTATTGCATACACTTTGGAGAATGCAATCTATTAACTGACTGAAAAGAGACCAAGAGCACAATGGAAGCGAATGGTTTCATAAGTTTCAAGAATAGTATCATGAGTTACTTGAGTTTGAGTTACAAGAATAGACCAGATCATGAATTACTAGGTTTGAGTTATTATGGGAATAGTATCATAAGTTACTATGTTGTTGACTATGTTTGTTGTCTCTTGTTGATTGGGTTGTTATTCTTCAAAGATTTTTTCTTATAACTATAGTCTCATCTGATGAAGTCTTAAACATTGGTTCAAACTTTGTACTTTCATCTTTATTTGTTTTTTTTCTCTAATGGTGTATTTAGAAATAACCTATAACTACAAATAAAATTTTCTGGAATGAACTAAAAAAAATAATGATAAACTGGTGTCTTGAAGCCGTGATCAATAATTAACAAGAAGTGAAGTTCTTTCAGCTGAATTGTATTCAACAGATTATTATAGACTTAGAGAGTTCCATTGTGGCAAAATCCAATCTGTATAATGAAAGCGAAAATCAAAAACATTTTGGGAGTATCCAATTGTTTGGCTGTGGTGCAGTATTTGGACTTGTGTGTTGAACAGTTATTCAACTTGTGTGTTATTCAGTTGTTTAGATTGAAGATTAAAATTTATTGACAGAAGTCCATATTGGCCTACTGCACTTTCTCCCAAGTATATCACGTTCATATATCATTTGTCTCGTTTAACTAGGTAAATTGTAATAAATAATAATACTTCACTAGAACGATTACATGGATCCAATGCATCAGATATTGTACATAGTAGGCAATGTGGAGAGATGTTGAACTAACGTGAGCAAAAGATACAAGATGATGTCCTCCATACAAAGGAATATGAAACATCACACGTAGAAGGCGAAGAGACATTGTTTGAGTTTCTATAAATAATTTAACAAGTGAGATTATTATTCAACTACTCCTAAATCCGGGACTCGGACCCTGAGGCATATGTAGAGTGCTTGCAGTGTGTACTGTTTATTTAAAATGCATAAAGACCCCTTGTTTTGCTAGGCACTGTTACCCTTTCAAGAACACCAGCTTCTTCTCTCGCTCATTTTGGCTGTATTTCTTTGTTTCTCTCTTCTATTATTGCTTCTCTTTTTGTTTCTCTCTACCTCCTCTTTCTCATCGATTTACCTCTTTGTAGTCGACTTTTTCGTTATAATCCTTTCCTCTCTCCGGGTTTTCTCTTCAATTTTCCTTTTTTGCTGTATTTATCTTGTTCTACTCTGCTTTTCCTCTTATTTCCTATTCTCCGTCTCTATTTTCCTCTCTCTCTTCTGTCTCTATCTATGATTATTCTCTTTCCTATCTTATCTGCCATCTCTTTATCTCTGCCAAGTCTGCAGCTGACGCTATCAATAATAGCAGCAGCAACATCAGTAGGCGAATGGTATTGAAAAACCGTTCTTCGAATTCAACCCTCATAGCCGTCCATCCCTCCGTTTTTCTTCTCTTCTTCATATTAGTTTCACTTCTCCCTTCCCTCTTCTTCTTCTTCTTCTTCTTCTTCTTCTCCCCTCTTCACCTCCTCTATCCCTCCTTCCGTGTTTCTTCTTCTCCCTCTTTTCCTATTTTTCCTCCTATTCCTCCTTCTTCTTATCATTATTTCTGTTCTCTCTCTATTGAATTCCTTCTTTCTTGTTTCTTCCTTCCTCTCCTCCTCCTTTTCCTGCTGTTTGTTGTTATTTCTTCTTTCTCTACGTCTTCCTTTTTTCTTATTCATTCTTCTTCGTCCTCCTCTCTTCTTCTTCTTCTTCTTCTCTTCTTCTTTCTCCTTCTTTCTCTCTCCCTTTTGTGTTGTTTTCTCATCCCCTTCTCAAACTATCCACTCCATGTCATCCCCTCCACTCTCTTTCTCCTATTTCCCCTCTTCCCCCTTCTCCTTCTCGGTTTTCTCCCCCTCTTCTTCCTTCTCCTCTTTTTACCTCATTATCGTATCCGTCTCTATTTTCCTGTTTTTTCTCCTTTCTCTTTCTCCTCCTATTTCGTATTTGATGTAAAATCCTCCTTATTCTCTCACATCTCCTTGTTCTTATTCCATCTGTTCCCATCTCCTTTGGTTTATTTTTATTTTGTATTTCTCTCTTTCCTTTTCTTCTCCGCTCAACCACGCCAACTGCCAAACAAAGCCTGTAACTTTGCCAAACCCTTTCCCCCACCCACAACACCCCGCTATGACGTTAATAAAAGGAGATAAACGATAAGTAATGTTTGTGACGTGGACGAGTAAATAAACTCAGGCCCTGTTGTTGACATAGCATCGGTATTGTCGCGTTGCCATTGTTCGAATCCAGTGCCCGAGAAATTTCCATACCAGGGTTGCGATGGGGTTGCTCGATTAATAAAATAATAGCGATTCTGTTGATGGGCGAGTGCTGCTGGCGTATGTGCGTGTGTGCAACACAAGCCGAAGCTCATCTTACGCAGCTTAACTTGCTAAAGGGGGTGCCGAACCACCCCTTAGCTCTGGTGAACTGTACAAGATTATAGGGTATTAGTATTTGCACCTGTTACTCTCTTTACAGTGCACAGTGCCCGAGTGAGCTGAACAGAAATCGATTGGCGATGAAGTAGGGATAGGGAGTAGAGTAGGCCAGTAGCTAAACACTACTCGCAACCTTCCATGCTAGAATTATTAAAATATTATCGTAATCTTGTTAGATAAACAATAAAGAATATTATTATTACTAGAATTATTATCCATAGAGTCTGATCCCTATATTATACTTCAGTATTTGTCTAGATATGGTATACTACTGTATAGACCTAGGGGCACTGGTGTTCGTTGTATATTTTTTTATTTTTGTGTGCTTGAAAGTTTTTATCATTGGAAGAAAATTATTCATTCATAATCTAGGCTCCAAACCGACTGTGTAATATAGTAGAGTACGCATTATAACATAGCATATACCAACCAAATTCTTCTTCTATTATCTGTGGTGATAGTACTGCCTGAGCCGACTGTGTAATATAGTAAAGTACGCATTATAACATAGCATATACCAACCAAATTCTTCTTCTATTATCTGTGGTGATAATTGAAGTGTATTTTTTATTACTCTTCGTAGCTCCTCTCCAGCCGTCAGGGACACGGAGCTTAGACTCGGGCAGTATAATGATTGTAAGACACGTTATAAATGGGTATCTTTAGAAGTGTTTGATATCATCATTACAATTTGTATTGGGAGTTTTTGGATGATAAATTACTCTTGAATTGATATTCACTTGGTAAATGAGAAGATTTTATAGATAAACGTTAAACTTTGTTAATCAACTACATGTAATTATCATTTGAAAGATTAAATTCGTTGTATAATACTGATGTGAAACGAAAATATGATCTATTTGGCAATGTGCGTGCACTTGGAAGTCTTCTCTTACACACTTCTCTAACATTCACTATGAACTTGTTGGATCATTGAAACATTTCTTCGTTTTAGAATTCAGTTTTCAGAGCTTTTAGCTCGACTATATCATCACAGTTTATCTTTATATTTTTCATCCCATTTCATTACTTCTTCATTTGCTGAGAAATATTCAAAATGTGTTACAGAAATTCAGTATGTTCAATCCTTGACCAGAAATAGCTTTGAATGAAAGCTTTTCTTATGAAAGCAGAATAGCTTTTTTTGAATGAAAATTGTATCAATGATACAAAAGATGTAGGTAAAAACAATAAGTAATGAATTGAATATAATTATGTTTTGATCGAAACTTTCAATTCAACTCTCCTAAACCATTGTACAGTATCAACATACGTTTTTCGACAATGTAGCTTTTCATTTCAATTCTTACACCAGCAGATGGTTTGAAGCTATGTAACAGATGTTTCAGTCGTTTAATTGACATTAGCCTATCCTACCTAATAAATAATTTAGTCAGGATAACAGTGTCATGACGCTGCTACATTCAATAAACATAGAATTCAATGACGCTTCCAGCCTATGCTTGACATGACAGGACCCATTATTAAATTGTTCGTTTTCATTATACTTTTTCTATTATTATTCAGTCAAAATAATTATAATAATTAAGGCACAGTATTTTGATAATAATGGATTGTGGCAGTTTGGAAGCAGTAAGGTATGCGGCAATATTGCGCTGAACTTGAGGCCTGGGGTGCATGCTAAGGTGCAATTGTGATGGCAAGTATCGACCAATACTATTACTGTATACTGGAAAAAGTGGTATTTGTTTCGCTCTTTGATTCTTCCTTATTACAAAAGATTCCAAACTATTCATTTGTTTCGATCTTGACTCCGTCCTTGATATTACAAAATAAACGGTTCCAAACTTGTTGTAGAAAAGTTTGAGCTGAATACTACAACTCCAACGACATTCCTTTGATCAACCTTGCCAATTTTTGCACTGCCTAAAACGAAATGAGCATTCGTGAACTATTATATTCATTGAATGAATAATGTTAATAATCATGAATAAATGAATTACATTGTTTTGATCCCGCATAGACAATTGAAATCAGTTACAGGCAAGTACATTACGTGATGTGTAAAAATTAATTCTTATTAGTTTCTAGATTACTTTCTAGATTCATTAAATTCCAGATTATTACTTTTCACTCTATTGATGACTTTCTGTTTGTATAGTTGACTTTATTCATGTTTTTTTCAGTAAACAATACCAGACATGAGATGTAGCTTATTGAATGTATCTGTCAACACAACTCAACCAGAAATGGTGTCAGTATCAACATTGTAACTTGAGTCGAACAATTTAGATCGTGTTTTCTTCCCCACAGACGTCAATTTCTAGGAGTTATGCTAGTTGCACAGTTCTGTGTTGAATTATTGTGGAGGGTTGGTTAGCACAATGTAATCAATTGGATTAGACGGAGCGGTGTTATTCAAGGGTCGACCACCACACTACTGGTCAGAAGATGAAGAAGAAGAAGAAGAAGAAGAAGAAGAAGAAGAAGACGAAGATGAAGATGAAAGAATGAGAAGAAGAAAGGTGGACCACTACTGCCCCCAACTACTGTTGTAGTCTCTATTGAAAAGCAAGAACCCCCAACGGGCCAATTTGCCAACTCATGGGGATGGACTCTTATCTGGTCATCCCCCAGTTTCCTGTTATCTTCCCTTAACTGTTATGGCATTCATCAGGAACACTATTCTCATCAACAAGATTATATTGTCCGCATCTACCCTCTTCATTTGTAGGACTGTGTCTTCGTGTACCTTGAGTTGTAATTCAAGGAACAATCACCTTGCTTTGTTTGCCTGTTGTTAATAGGTTCATGAATTTTAATCCTTTGTAGTGGTGTCTTCATGATGTGTTTTGTTTTTGATAGCAGGGAAATGATAGGTAATTAACAAAATTAATGATATTGAGGAAATATCTCATATGTAAAAAAATAGTGTTGATTCTCAAAGGAATTTTTTTATGTGGCTCTGAGCTTGTGCGTGGGTAATGGGAAGGATGATGAGTGGACGTACAGCTTTAGGTGGGTTCCGAACCACCGTAAAGCGATTTTGATTCTCATGAATGAATTACATTCAGCGGAAAAAGTGGTCACCCTTACTATGGGAATAACAGGTGCAAGTCTCTTATCTAATCTTGCGATTAGACACCGGCATGAATTAATACTGAAGATAAGTTTCTATGTTTCTAAAATTTTGATGTTTTATGTTGGGGTATTTATCTATATTGGATAAAAGTCCTAGAAATTGTCACAACCACATATTCATCAAAACCAACGAGAATATGATGACGGGTTTCGGCTGTTCCAACATTATCAATTTATTTCACTAGTGCTGTTATGACCTTACATGCTCCTGGTTATTTTTTATCATAGTATGTAATCCACCAAGTTCTTCTGGTGAGTCCATGAATTCAATTCACAAAGTTCTTATTCTATGAGATAATAGAATGCAACAAATGAATTATTACAATATCTCAACTGAGAAGCAGTTGAGATTAGTTTGGGGAAAACTCAGTAGACCAAGGTGAAGAAAGGAATGTGCGGTTAGCTATTTGATAGGTTCGTGAGGTCGTTTCTAAGCTGAACATTATTGCACAATGTGGTCACCAGTCCAAGGTGTAGTGGGCGTTTATGCCAATAAAATATTTTGTAAAGGGCGCATGAAAGAGGCAGTTGTAACAGAGTTGTAGAACCACTACATACGATAGGATAGAAAAAAGCTTGCGTGACATGTGTGTATTCAATATTAGGATACTATATTTATCTAATATAGTGTGATCCGGTATTTGATATGGTGATAATGTAGTAGAAGTGTCATATATTATACAGCTTTAGAGGATTAGGGCAAGGACCCTCAGGGCGCCAGTGACCAATGTTTTCTTGTAGGCCATGCAGAGAGAATAGAAGTGAAATTCTTCTCCTATACTCTCTGGTTGTATTTTAGCTCTCTATTTTAAATTAATCGATGATTCTCTTATTCACTATTTTTTCCTATTTCATTTCCACAAAAAGTAATATTGATTGCATAAAGGAGTCTTAAGGTACATTCGATACAGTTGCAATTTGTAACTTCTTTTCAAGCTAAAAATTAATTTTCAATCCATTTTTCTGAAGAAATCTCTTCTACCAGAAATTTTGAAAAAATGTCACGATTTTTGGAAAAAATGTCCGATTGAATTGTTGTATGTTTTCTTCATTTTAAAGTCTGATTTCTGTTTGGAAGCTGAAAAGTGTTATTCTTGTTTTTTTTTTTCAATTTTTTTAAACCTATTTATGTTTAATTTTCCATCAGTTTTTGGTTTGATATTCTGAATCCCTCATCAGTGGAAAAGTGGCCGTGTAGTATTTGCTGGCTAAAAAGTCGTTTCCACACCATCAAAAGCCCCAGGCGACCTATATGCTAATCAGAATATAGGCCATACAGCCCTGGCTACCATCAATTCTCATTCCAGAGTTAGTCGAAATTTTTATTATTGTGTGCAAAAATGACGAGCTCACCGTTGGGAGCCTCTGAAATTTGCATGTGACAATAATCCAGCCGAGTTTGTCATTTGTTTTCAGCTCTGTACTGTGTATCAATACAACGGTGGCCACTTTCTCTTTTTGCATATGAATTGGAATCTTTACATTTCAATTTCCAATCACAAGCCTTATCCCGTCGTTTTTGAATATTTTTTGTTTAATGTACAGGAAAAGAGAATTGCAAAAGGATTATTTCCTAATGGTATTGCCATTCGACTGGCAAGTATTTACAATTATACAGTATTTATAAGTAATGACAGTATTCCACTGTAATCAGCCTACTGCTTGTTCATAATGATTTAAAATTTATTTGCTATCAAGGGAATCAGATCAATTTATACTTTCCTTCTGTTTTTTTAATCACATCAAAGAACAAAAAACGTTTCTTTTTTGTTAGTTTGAGAACATTAATTATCATGTTACTCATTTTGTTTTTAGAAAGTTTCATCCTTGGAGGTCCTCAATCAGGAGCATTTATTTCTGATTTTAATAGAATGCTGATTGTAATGTAGCCAGTCTTAAACAATGTTAGAAATGTGTTAAACAATGTTAAATATTATGCAGGCTCATCTATGCTGTTGACAAAGTTAATATGCATTATTCAAAATTAATTAATCAACCCAATACAAACATCAAGTTTGAATTCACTATCTGTTTCAAGTGATAGAATTTGCGTTCAAATGAGTTTTCCATTAGTTGTAGGCTGCTATACGCGAGTACCGCGTAATTTGCATTTTCCGCAATGTTGAAATTGATTAGTAGCCAAGTGAATAATTACATTTGTTGGTTGTGCGTGTTCACACATTTTCTGATACTCGTTTTTGGATATCACATCGCCCACGTATAATCATGATTAGCATAATTGGCATGGAATGGCTCATAAATATGTTCCTTGCCCCCAATAGCAGTGTACTTCAAACATATTATCCACTTTTCATTCCAATAATTTTGTTTGATTGTAACTCCGATAATAGAATTAATTCAAAACTCAGTCTCATAATGGAATTAATTTAAAACTGAGTCTCGTATGATAGTAGCATGTTATTTGCCACTGAAGTGATCCCAATTATTATTGATTAGTTCCTTGCTGGAAGTAAATTTCACTCGATCAAGCAACTTCATTGAATCTCCTATTCATGTTCACATTCACTATGTTATATTGTCTGGCTTTTGTTTTAAGGATGTTGGTGCTACCAATGAATACAGACCTAGTACAGAAGAGGTCTGTTCTGTACTAGGTCTGTATTCATTGGTGCTACTCTGTATTTGCAAGTTGATTATTAATGAGTTTTATGTCACGAATAAAGACTTTATAATGATGAATTCTTCTTGAACATTAACAGAACAAGGAGTCAAATATTTATTATGTTTCTAGTTCGCATGATTTTAAGTGTTGATTTCCTATTTCAGCAATCATGAGCTCAATTATGTAGCCATCAAAACTGCATAATTTTCATCACTTTTAATACTAAACTGTCGATCCCAAATAAACTGGATTGGATTTAAACTCCCAATACAAAAATAGAAGCAAACAAAAACAGTTTCTTTTACAAATTTTCAATGCATTTAAATTTCTATAAGAAAGCTATGTATACAGTATATTTTATAATTCATAATTTGTAATCAGTGAGTATAGAAGAAGTCTTGCTTCTATTATCTCTGTTTGTAATCTTATAGTGAGATTTTTCAGCCGTCACACATTTTCAAAACAAAATTTTGATTAATTTCCAGACATTAATCAACTTGCGTAATTCTTGCGTAAAATTCTGCACTCCAATCCAACAACCGATTTCCAAGTATGAGGAGTTGCTCTCATTCTGTAGTTGAGAATTGAAATTCATAGTTAGCACTCTGTCTTTTTCAAGTTCCCAGTTATCTCCTCGCTTCACCGAATTCAAATCTTCTTTCATTAGGCTCGGCGTAAATGTGGCGTACTAATAGCAGAAACTCCCAATAGATCTTAATAGACTAGGATCCTATTCCTCTCAATGCTAGAATGAGGAGGCTCTTTGATGAAGAAGCAGTCTTCAGCCACCGATGCAGAACACTCGAGATTTTTGGTTACGTCATGCCTACTACGCAGTGGAATTCGTGAAATTTTGGAGGGTTGTAGTTCAGGGGTTGAGATGCGATATTTGTACGTAATGTGACTCGTTAGGCGTTCTTGAAGGGTGCATTTGGATGCTTCATTTCAGAGAGACTTTTCAAAAGTACAGCTCTGACGTTTTCAAATAAGTCTCTTGTTATAAGAGAGTGTCTTGTTATAAAAGATATGATATTGAAAAAACACGTAGCAATTGGGAGAATGTGGGTCTATTTTTGGATTTTCCAATTATTACAGCTCATTGAAATCACCCTTGACTTTCTCATTAAAACATTGGAAATAATACTTGTTCCACCAATTGCCTTATTCATTTTCTCAATATTATTCCTCAGTTTTCTTTCAAGCTTTTCTGTATTTTTATCTGCTTTCTATAAGAGACGTGCATCTGCTACTACCGTTGGACGGGTTATCACTTGAGCTGGCTTCGCTAATTATAATTGGTGAGCTTCAAAATAGTTTGGAACCCAACTAATGTTGTAGGTCCATTATCTCTCATTAAAAATTTTATCCTCCCCATTACCCACGTTCAAGCTCAGAGGTGATTTGGGAATCAGCTTCTGCAAAAAGATAATAATTTTTATACATTAAAATAATACATTATTATTTATTAAATTATAAAAATACACCCTACAATTTTTTACATACACTTTAAATAAATTTGCAATTGGATTCATCTGTGGTTTTGAAGCAGTTTCGTTTGATAAACCTATAGGTTACTCATATTTTGAGCTTGCATTTCGTGTTGTATCCTATTAATTGACTGCATCAGTAATTTCTCTTCTGAATTTGGTTTATCCTATTTTTTACTCTATATCTCAGAAAATGAAGAGTATCTTCCACTCTGAATTTTAAAGTTGAAGGTAGAAGGGAATTGAGAAGGTATAGTTTAAAAAGCAAAGTACAGATGATTTAAGGCCTATTTAAGGTAAGATTATTTAAGGAACCTTCTCTTGAGAAGAAGACAAAGGAAGATAGATGTTGGTTATTCTTCCGGTTGTTTGCATGCAGATGGTTTCCGATTAGACTTGCCTTTATTACCAGAAAGTATCGTTTTAGCGTGCAATTGAACTTGAGCGCAGTTTGTAAACAAAGAGATCGTTTGGCGAATGGTATAAAATTGAGGTTAAGGTCGTCGTCACGTTCTGAACTCCAGCGTTGTTATCAGATTGTGTACCCAGCTTCCTTCCACGCTATTTTGCCTTACTATTAATAAATTGCACCCACTCTTTTGCTCAAAAAGCGTCATAGTTTTTTCGGTCTTTATTGTTTTAATGTTTCTTCGCCCACTTAATTGAGAATTTTTCTTCTGTGGTTGAACTAATTCTGCGCTATTCAAAGAGAATAGAATAAGAATTTTAATTTTAATAATTTTACTTCTATTTTCTCTGGTGCTATCCTGTAAAAATTGAATTTTAGTAATAAATAAATAACATTTGAGAATAATGGAGATTTTGACCATTGATGCTTAGATCATTATTGATCGTTCAGACACTACAGTTAGATTATAAGAACGTCAGATAATACCTCTTCAATATCTGTGTTGGAGTGAAGGATCCTCGTAATCACTACAGACCAATAATTGTTCTCTTCTTAATAATTAGTTGTTTGATTTGTTCCACTAGCTCATACATTCATTTCTGATTTTACCATTTGACATGTCATGTTGCACTGCATTTGACATGTTCCACTTTTTTATAATGTTAAGTTTGAAATGTGTTACCATTTTTATAATAATTTGTTTGAATTCATGTATAGTATTATTCGATAATCAATAACATATTATTTGGCCTTTTACTGTTTCAATAGAGACCAATCAACATTTAACTCTTTCAGCCTTACTACTGTAAGGCTAGGCGTACACCGGTTAGTCAAGACAAGACGAGATTAGTCACGTTTAGTCACAGTCATTCACATAGTTGCTTATGAAGCAGCACACACCGATGCAATGACTAATCGGTGTGTGTTGCTTCATAAGCATCTATGTGAAGTACTGTGACTAAACGTGACTAATGTCTTGTCTTGACTAACCAGTGTACGCCTAGCCTAACTGTAATCTGTAAATAGAGACCTGAATTCCTAAATGTCAAATTCTCACCCTCCCTTGAATGTTCTAGTTCTTACTGACGTTCAAACCAACCTCTAGTTATTCTAGATT
Organism: Laodelphax striatellus; assembly: GCA_017141395.1. Classification (NCBI taxonomy): domain Eukaryota; kingdom Metazoa; phylum Arthropoda; class Insecta; order Hemiptera; family Delphacidae; genus Laodelphax; species Laodelphax striatellus. Next base: position 10,307,430 of record CM029535.1, on the reverse strand, counting down.
TGTTGAGTAATTGAGTTTTTGAGCAGTTCGTACAATGATTAATGATTGCTGACAACTAACAACAGGTGCTTTACTGGATTTGCAAAGCAATCTGTACTTCTGTACAGGTTCTTTACAACTTCACAACAAATAGGTGCTTCACAGAATTCTATGTAAGTCCTCTAAAACATACAGTTGTGCAGGTACAGTATAATTAAATCAGGGGTGGCGCTAAAGTGGCTCGGAGTAAATCAAGTATGTGAAGCACATCGTGTATGTGTGTGTGTGTGTGAGTGCAGTTGCGATACAAATCAATCAGGACCGTTGCTGGCTTGCCCGTAAAAGTGCGTAACCGTAAACACGTGTAGTGTAGGCCTACCACTGTCACATTGACAACGTGTGTCGAATAGTGATTCAGGCCTAAATGTCAGTCTCTGGTTTACTAGGTACTCAGCTGCTGTTGGGTAAATCAGTGAAAGTTGTATTCTTTATTGAATCCAACCTTGTTTTACGAGTACTTCATTATATTTTACTTTTATTCGTTTACTTTTATATTGCTTTACTTTTTACGTTTTACTTCACTATTATATTACTTTACATTTTACATTTTACTTCACTTTTATATTTTACTTTTATTCTTGGTTTAATTGGAGCACTGCTCATGGATTTGGGTTGATTCTTATTCAAATGAGAATGTAATGTTCTTGTCGAATCAACGTTATTGATTTATTGTTGATGATTAAATGTGAAGCATGATTGAAATTGATGGTATAGGTGATTTAATTTTTAAATGTTCAAGAGGAATTAATGATAAATTATTGGCTGAAGTAAGTAGTCCTATCAGATAGTAAAGTGTGAAGGTTGAAGATTGAAATGGGAATGAATTTAACTTGTTTCAAGTCGAATATTTTGTTTCAAAGCTTGAATTGATACACCTGAATTTTATCATTGAAATTTCATACCATGTTTTAGGACGTCTCATAATCTAGCGGAATATCAAGGTCTAATAATGGTATAAACTATGATGGTATATCTAGTCATCTAATGGAATATCTAATACTCTTCTAATTTAGGCAATCATGGTCAATAATTTCCATATGCGCTCTAATTTCCATATACAGAATGTTACTCTCAAAGGTAGTCATAGATGATTTATTCATTTTGAATTTGATAATTAATAAAGATAAATTTAAATTTCTAATAATATTGCGCATATACAGTAGTATAAGCTATCAGCGGTTTCAAACTTCTTCATGTTAATCAAATTCGTGAGAGGTCGAACTGATTTAAAATATTGATGTTGCCGCTTTATTGATAACAAAATTAGGTCAAATAGAAATAGCTTGTTAACTCCAGACTAGTTGTCGAGCGTATGGGGGGAATAGTCCTCCAAACTATTCTTGATAACGTCGCGGTCTTGAAATTTTCAACATCAGTCTTCTTGGAAAATTTCAACATCCAGAGATAGCAAATCCTGATCTGTCAGAATCCAATTAGCTTCCAATGGCTTCTATCAGTCGAGTTTGAGAATGAAAGTTTATACATGTTTCTATAAATGTAGGGAGCAATAGTTTAGTTTTTTAATGGCTGTTACCGTTAGCATAATCAGAGATTGATCTCCGTTCGTTTTATATTATTATCATAGTAGATAAAAGCCCAAGTTGATAGTGGTAGTTAGTAATAAGCCCTTATTGACAGACTTTGCAATCGACAGTCCCATTTTATAAATTACAATTACCAATTTTTAACTGTGCTTATCTAATTTCAGATAGATTCACAATTTGTAGTTTTTTCATGTTCAATATGAATGGAAATGGTTATTTGTGTAATGGAATCTTCTTTAAATTGTAAAGTTAATGTGAATATTCATTGCCAGTTGTGATAAATTCTCCTTGAGACATCTTCAATTCCTCTCCTCATGTTTGAAAAATTGGAGAAGTCCATAAATTTCCTGCTGGTTCCATGGTGCTCTCAATTATTGTTCTTGTTTTATTATCAACCTTACCTTGAGATTTCTTTTCGTTTGAAATATTGCAAAAGTCCATAAATTTCAAGACACTTCTCGATGCTCTCCTAATCCTCTTACCTTACTTAGAATTTCCAACTCTCGTGCAAAATATGAGCTTACTCACACATCTAATTTTAGCTTTCGGGAAGGTCGTAATACTTGTTTTATTGTACAAAAATGTGGAGAATTGTACAAGGGCTAGGTCATTAGGCGCCAGCCGGGCTGGGTTTAGGAAGCTGGGTCGTGATTGGAGGAGGAAATGCTTGTTTACTATTGGCTGTACAAGAGTATAACTATATACTGTTTTCGGATCTCATATCCGAGGAATTGTAGCCGATTATTCAGTGTTATATTTCTGTACCATATAGCAGAGTCTGATGATAGCTGGTAAGAAGTTGCACTTGTTCTTCCATAAACGGAATGTATGACAAGGCCAATTCGTGATCACAGCCTTCTTTATCCATCTCCTTTGTGTCCTTCATCACTTATTTCATTTTCTTCTTCTTCTTCTTCTTCTTCTTCTTCTTCTTCTTCTTCTTCTTCTTCTTCTTTTCTTCTTCTTCTTCTTCTTCTTCTTCTTCTTCAGTTTTTTTTATCAACGGCGGTCTCTTTAATCAGATAGCTTTATCATTTCTTCATCGCGTTTTGGTGTAAGCGTAGTCGTTTGTCTGTTGTCTTTCTCAACGTTGATTAGCATTTTATTGGAGAATAAGGAGTAGGAGTAGGAAGAGGAGAAGAGGGAGTTGAATAACATGAAGAAGAGAGAGAAGAAGGAGGAGTAGGAGGAGGAGGTAGATCGAAAGAGTATAGCGAATACTGTCACAATATCAGGACACCTTCCTTCTCCGAGATGTGTGATACTGATACTGAATTACATTGAAGCAATTGTTTGAGGTGCTGCCAGATTATTTATGTCCTGATTACTTTTACCCAGTTGTTTGAACTGGACTTCAGTTCCAGTTTTTCGAACTATCCAGTTGTTTGAAAGACTCGACTTCTATATTAACTATCAGATATGTTATTTCTCCCAACTTTGATCAATTTTCAGTTGTCTATTAATCGTCTTCTATTTGAATTTTTCGAATGCTCACGGTTTCGAATGTATTACAACATTGTAATAAATTTTCATTTGTAGGATTGCACTTGAGCCATTCAATTGGCATATCAAATGCAATGAAATTCCTATTTTATTTAGCCTATTTTGATGTCAAATTACGGTGGTTAAATTTAATTGACTCTCGAACAATCAACCTTCACTGAAATTCCTATTTAGCTCCTTCAAATGATATCAGTTTACGGCGGTTAAATTTAATTGACTCTCGTTCATCAACTTTCAGTAGATATCTGCTAAAACCGTTCAGAATAGGATTATATTTACAAAACACATTCATTCATTTTCATCTGCTTTTCATTGGTCTTTCATGGGCCTTTTCTCTTATTCAGTCTTCCTATCGTGATTCTTCAATAGCATTCTTTGGTAATGAGTGCTGGAAATTCTAGATTCTGTAAGGAAGTGAATTGTTATCAGAATAATTCACCATAATATTCGTCATTACAAAGTATAATTTCCTCAACAATTTCCTTCCGTATTTTAAATTCTAGAGTTCAATCTAGCGTTTGAAAATAAGCATTTGTCTTGATTTTCCGTGATTCATTACTATTTTGTTTTTTTAGATGTCCACGATTCACTTCATTTAGGTTACAGAATGATATTTTGAGCATTCTGCCACCAAGTTGTGATTTTATAAAAAAACATTTAAATTAAGATCCATTACTCCACTGTGCTCATTTGTTAATCTATCATTTGTAAAACATTTTTCAACTATCAGTTACAGTAAATGAATTTGATATATGCTCATTTTATATTCATATATCATTACTGTAATCAGTTGGGTCTATCTCATCAGTAGGTCTCTCTGCCATCATTACTAGTTACACCAATCAAATGATTACTCTATCATTCTAATTACTATAATCTATACTATACAAACTAGTTTTCAGATTCCACTCAACAATTGTTAAGTTATTCCTCGTGTACCATAGTGTACTAATCATTCTATCCTATTTGGGTGCTCGTACTACGTATCATATCTTTTGATTCAGATCAGTGTCCTTATCGGGTTGTCCTCTCAAATTACTAAATTTTTTGGGTTTTTTATATCTTATCTATTACCAGACGCATATATTATTCGACCAGACTTTTTTCACAATGTTGAAATGTCATGAGGAACAGAAGCAGCCTGTGTTGAACATCTGTTCAGGGTGGAATTCTTTTTTCACCCTCTCTTTGGAGAGAGTACCAAGTCAGTGTTTTGTATGATGAGTGGGGTGTCGTTGGAATCAGGCTTTTCTCTGTATAACTGTGTGAAGGGGGTGTTGGAAATCTAGGGGCGGTTTGTGTGATAACCACTGCAATCATCCCCCATTATGACTGGGCTAGATGCCAGCAGTCAGGCTCTTCTTTTTCATTTCGGTTTCCCCCCAGCGGTAGCAATTTTCTGCAGTTTGTCACAGAGTTTCTCTGAATTTCTGTGGCATTGATTTTTCGCAGTCCACATACTAGAAACGCTGTATGACTTTTTTCTGGAGAAAATATTTTTTATTAAAAGTGGTTCAAATTGTATTTGTATCATGTAAACGGGTAGGTCTATCCCATGTAAAGGTCTCTCTCTCAGCTTAAAATGATCTTCACCAGTTCTTTCAATGATATTTTCATTCAATTATTATGAAAGTAACACATCATTATTTTTTTCATTATCCATTCAACTCATTTTAAAAATACTTTTATCGATTATAGAATTTTTCAAGTGACCACCTTTTCTCAGTACTTCATTATCCTGCTATATAAAATAAATATCGTTACAATTGTCCAATATGCACACTAATATGTGTGTGTGTTTTTTTTTTTAATTTCTTTGAAGGTTCATCATGGAAAAGTGAGGAAACAAATACTGTATTGTCATTAACAGTTTATCAAACAGTCAATAAGTATTCATTTGATAAATAACTGATATTATTGAGAAGTAATGTGAGTTTCTGTATGTTTCAACATGTGCCTAATAACTATTGTTTTTTCTTTGTTTCAGGTAATGATCGATTCCTTTCGATAAAGAGAGTACACATTACCGTGAGTAAACTTTAAGGTATTTTTTGAGGGTTTGCACATGATCGTGCAGTCTATCATAATAATAATTAATAATCTTCTAATAGTAATTCAATAGTTGGGCAGCATTATTATGAATCATAGAAGTATAAAATATGAAATTATATTCCTGTTTCATCTGAGTTTAAAACTTGATAATATTGATATGGTTTTAAACTAGATTACTTTATGGTGTTTCACGACTTTAAACTATCACACACTGCATGTCACTTACATATAGCACGATCCATTTAACTTGTCAGAAATCAGCTGTTTCGGTAATAATTAAACAGTGACTTCGACACAATAATCAAAAGGCTTAAAAGTCTCAAAGACCTTTAAAGTCTTTAAAAGACCTTTTTAAAGAAGACCTTTCAAAGAATAACTTTTTAAAAGACCTTTTCAATAATCTGCGAGATTCAGCATTTGTAGGTCAAGTATTGTGATATTGCTCGTTAAAATCATATGTTTTCTGACAAGTTAAAAGGATCCTGCTATACGTAGTACAAAGTCAATCAACAGATATTAGAATGCTTGTGAAGGCTATTATTGGTTGTTTTGTCCATGGCTCCACGACTGTCTCGGTCAATTTACTCTTCATATGAACTTCTTTTGGATTGGATCTCACAATCTATTCTGGTTATCCTTTTTCGTTTTTCAATTCCTTCTCAATTTCTCATAAGGGTCATCAACCCTACCCGGCCACTGTATTCATCTGTAACTAATCTCTTATTAAGGGAGTTGAAAATCAACTACTGACCTTGACTGATTGTTCTCTCAATTTATTGACGGGATATCTCTGATCATTAGGTATACTTGTTAATACAGTATCTTTGTTATCACTTGAGAACTTTACTGGTCTATTCATTTCGTTTATTAACACACAATTTCAAAATAATACAAAATATACATGGAATATTGTATCAATTCAATGTTGTTGGGATTGTATCAATTCGGTGTAATATACCCATATCGAAGTTTTACTTATTCAACGTAATAGTTGCATTTTTTTTTAATTTTTATTTTTTTTATCGTATGGCTTTTATTGGTGGGGAGACCCTTACGGGTAGGTTCCACCTCGCCTCATTGCACAATGTACAATTGTGTCGATCGCCCATCCTAGAGCGGTCTTGAATGTTTGTTACTTAACCGCATGATTACTTAGCAACCGCTCTCACCGAGTGACCACTGATATTACTACTGTATTTTTTATTGAATTTCAGTTCATTTTCCTCAGGCTCTGTGATGAACTCCGCCAAAATACTCATTCCTATACAATCCAATCACATTATTTGACGATTATTTAAAAACTCTACTCTAGTAGGCCTACATTGGATATTATCTTTGGATCCTACAAGTTCTAGAAAATCGATTAATTGTGTGCGAATCAATACTGTTTTCCTCAAATAGTACTTGAGGAAAATCTTGAAATTTGGAGGTCAGTTTACTTTCCCTATTCGCTCCTATTCACCTGTTGTTGTAAATTGGCGTGCTGGCCAACTAAGTGAAACGAGCGTAATATGCCTTGATTACAGGTAATTGTCGAGATAACCCAGCTGCTGAACAGTCGCTCTGACAGCTTTATTTGTGCATGTCGTTTCACGAGACATGTGAAGGCAAATGAGCAGAGTCCTCTTGTTATCGTGGGAAAGAAAGCGATTCCTTCAGGTCTCGTTTTATTCTCTATTCAGCTTCTGTTCTTATTGAGTGACTACCGGCAAATTTCAGTTGATTTGAAGTCTTATTATTGTTGGGAAAAATAGTGATATAAATGTTTTTATATAGTTTATATTATAACACATGAAATGTATAAAAATTAACACAGTGCCTCAAATTGGCTGTCCAAAATTCTTTTTGCTTTCTGAGTTCAAGTTGCTGACAATTGTAAATATTTGTAACAATATCTGACAATTGTAACAATTTTGTAAATATTCCACCTTTATTTATATAGAGTAGAAATATTTTTACTCATTTATTCATTCCAGTTGCCTATTCTTTTAAATAATGTAAGGCTTTATATTTCGTGCTGCTGTCACGATTTGAATAGAGTAATTATTTTTGTTTACATCCCTGCGATTCTCAATATCAATACAGTGATTATTAGAAATGAATCTATGAATGGAGCCGAGGCACACCAAGTAATATCATAACGTTGATACAATAGTATTAAATTTCTCTTTCCAAATTACTAGATTCAAATTAGTGTACTTTCTCATACACAATTACCATATTTGAATAAGTTCTGTCTGTAACCCAACGATCACATAAATAGGTCTATTGCTGTAACCGCAATATTTTCTTCTCATATACATCTTCATTCCAGTTCCACTGACAAGCAAAATCAATTAGGTTTACCAATAATAATTACGCAATACAGTTATCAGCCTAGGTACGAGCGAATGTTTTCAATTCCATTTGGCAGTTTCTCTTGAATATTCGATTATAGCGGAAACCAGCAAAAACTTTCCTTTGATTACAGATTGTTGCCAGTTATTCTTTAAAATTTGTTTCTCCATTTCGTAATTCGGTTTCGATTGTGCAATAATTCGATGGAAAGTGAACATTGCTCTCATCATGTAGGCTAATTGGACTAGGATGCCAGTGTGATGTATTCTGCACAAAAATCCCATGCTATTATAATGATGTACCTGCTTTTGATGTGGTTAACGGTAAAACTGCTGCTAACCGCAATTTTGTTTCAATCAAAAGATGCGTTTCAATTTCAATCATATTTTGTTCTTGTGAAACATTTGTTAAGAGTCAAATTCTATTTTGAATTTGAATTGGGCAAATTTTCTTTTATATTTAGTCAATTTATGGTTGGCTGCGTTCACAATATTATATCAATTGGGTCTTCTGTGAAATAAGCCTTTATGGATGATAATAATTATTATTGTTGTTCATGTTCCATAGCAATTCATCTTTAATTTTCAAGGGAACTACAGAAGTATGAATATTAATTTTCCAGTTTTTTCATTAAAAATCTTGCATCAAATTTCATATCTGACAGTTCCAAATTCAAATTGATGATTTTGTAACTAATATTTCTACTTGTCACAATACGTTTACATTATTATTTATCGAAGTTTTTCAAGTTTATCAGACAGTTAATCTGACATCTAGTGAGACCGGACTCCATTATTCTTCAGATCATTTTGCATAAACAAACAACTTTTTGACAGTTGATAATACTGTAGATTTTCAAACCGACCCTTCTCAGGAATTTTTGTTGGATATATTTCTCCCAACATTTGACACTGAACAGGGGCTTTAATAATGTACGTTCATCATCCAGCTGCAACAAATTTTAAGAGTGTTGCTTGCATAGTTTTGAGTTTCAAAGGCCGCAAAAGCGAGCTCTGGTTTCCACCTAGCTAGGGTATCACATCCCCAAAATCATCTGGTGTGGTCATCTGGTTCATTTCAGGTTTATCATTCGGATCCTTGCAAGGGTGCACTGGACCCTTGGGAAGATTTTTTTAAAGATTAATTTCCTAGTTCGCCTGGGTTTGGCCTCTTGACTGGATGTTTCGTTGCCATCCTATATGAGAGGTCAAGTATTTTTAATTTCTCAATTTTCTTCGGTAGTTTTTGGACTTACTGCAGCTATTGTTACATTTTTCATTCAAATATCCCAATATTAGTAGTGTACGTCATTATTCTTAGCTTTCTCTTCCTCTTCCCCTTTCCTTTTCTTCCCCTTTCCACTTCTTCACCTTTCCTCTTCTTCTTTTTCTTCCTCTTAATTTCTCTTTTTCTTCTTCCTCTTTTTCTTTCTCATTTCTCTCCCTTTAATTCCTCCTGTATTTTTCTATTCATCGTCTTTCTCCTCTTCTTCCTTTCTCTTCTTCTCTTACCTTCTTTTCTACCCTTCCTCTACTCTTTTCCTGCTTCTTTCTCTTTATTTTCCTTTCGCTTCTTACTCTTCATTTTTCTTCTTCTTTTACTTCTACTGAAACTCCTTTCTACTATCTTATTACCCTCCCTTCGTTTTCTCCTCGTCTATTTTTCCCCAGTTTATAGCAGGATTCTTCCAACTTGTCAGAAAACAGCTGATATAACGTTAGTTAACGAGCGTACATCAATCAGCTGTTTCTGACAATTAAAAAGAATCCTGCTATATCTTTTTCTCAATCTTCTTCTTATACTTCTTGTACGTTCTTCTCTACCCTTCCCCTACTCACTCTTTTTTCATCCTCTCCTCCGTTCCCTTCTCATATTGTGAATAAATTTTTAATAAAAAATAAATAGGTTACAAGTTATCTCCGTTTTTACCTTTTTATCTAATTTTATAAATTTAATAAATTCCTTGTAGTGGGTACTAGTGATACCTAACGTATTTCACCCTCAAAGCATCTTATGCTTTCACACATTTCAAAGAGGGCTACTCTTCATCTTTAGAGTAGACCTCTTTTATATCGGGAAAAGAAATACATTAGGCTTATTACGATCACGCCCCGCTGACACCGAAACCTGTCTTATTTTATTCATGAAGTAAGAAAGCGTAATGGCATTAGTCTATTGTTGTCACATGACCGAGGAAAACTCGTGAAAGGCAGCGCGTGACGTGAAATTTTCTCGAATTTATTCATTTCATAAGAAAATCTTGTATAATGCCCTCACCGTTGCGTAAGTTGTTGCCGGAAGTTTATCTTATCTACGTTTGATAGAATAAATAATAATAATTAAATAATGGTAATAAATAATCACGATAGAATATTACCGGAAGCATTAAAATGAAATAATGAAAATATACTGAAAACATTAAAATAGGAAAACTTTTATTGGATCAAGCAATACAATCTTAAAGGAAAGAAACAGTTGTAATATTGGATAAAATAGCAGTAAGAAAGTCGACTTATAAATTATAATTTGAGATCAAATGTTTTTTTGAATTCACTTGCATACTCAATCCATAAAGAGCCATCATTGATTCAAAACTATATGATATTTTTCAAAAATAATATCTCACTTCTGATGATTTGTATAAATGTTCAAGATGATTCCTGGATTCATTTTTTTTCGAGGGTGATGCCTAAAAGGCTTGTGCTAGGTTAGAAAGGTGAATTTAATGATGACTGAGAATCTAACGAGTGCTTTCCTGGGCAGCCGGGACCGACGGCTTAACATGTCCTTATTTTTCACGAGAGTGGCTTGAGAAACATGTACTTATTATTCCAGGCTTAACATGTCCTTATTTTTCACGGGAGTGGCCAAAGTTAAAGATCTTGGAATCAACTGAGATCGAACCCAGGACCTTTGGTTTTCCCCTACTATCTACTGCTATCAAAATAGACGAATTAAAAGTAACTAGCTCTCACAAAATGATATTCTTCAGTTTGTTGTTGGTCCAGTTGTGATATGCAGACCCACAATTGCAATACAAATCTGAACTGGAATTATGATAACAATTACGTTTGATTAGCGGAAGTCGTCGGAACACAATCCTAGATTCTCATTGGCCCGGAAATTGAAAATGCCCAAATTGCGGATGATGGTATGTGGGAGAGGAAGGAAAGAGAGGGAAGGAGAGTAGAAGAGAGGTTGCAAGGAATAGAGTTGTAATTGCATTGTGAGTCGTTACCTGATATCAGCGGCAGGAAGCTTCCAAAAGATGTTCCCATTCGAAGTAGGGCGATGTCTCGATGAATCTTGTAATGAACCTGATTGTTGTGAAGGAAACTTGTCTTGCTTTATTATATACACTATTTGAATTGGAATTATAATAATTATTTTCGAATGTTTTCTAGGTTCTCCTTTCTAGAAAGTGATGTGTTTTCCTCATTGCTCATCCAAGACTCTGTAATTTGTTTGCAACTTGTGTAATCTTCATCCATGGATTTCTGAATTTGATTTTTTTGTGGTTAGGCCTATACGATATTGAGTCAAAATGGCGATTGAATGAAATAAAGAATGACAGTTATTTGGTTGATGTGATTATTTTTCTGCCTATCTTGCATAGGTGGAGGAGGAGGCTATTGTACAGTCTCCTGTGCTTGGCCTTTAAACTCACATCATAGTAATCTTACCATAATTCTAAACAAAAATGTTTTATACTTTGTATTGTATCATTTTCACTATTGTTGTAATGTTGAGTCGATTTAATGCATTCGGTTTTCGTGCAATTGACAGTTGGTGTGTAAAATTCAAAGAAAAATCATTCTTTCTTATATCTCTTAACCGGGGGCCGCACTACAAGTGGGTAGTTGGTGGATGGTTGATATGGTTTATCAAGAAGGCCGTGATAATTTTCTATATGTTCTATTATTATGGATTTTGTATGAGATATAGATAAACCATCTACCATCCAGGTAACAACTCAGCTTACCCAGCACAGTGCGGCCTCAGCTACACATCTTATTAATACAAGCGTCAAGCTCAGACCCAACTGAGACCCCATAAAGAGCAGTCATTATAGTATGCCACATAGGTCACCGTTTTCAAATAGCACTAGGTTCGAAAATGTTACCAGCCATTAACACACTCATTAAATATGAAAAAAATTATCTTATCATGAAAGCCTTGCTTTGACCTGTACTGTTTGAAAAGTACATCTGTTTCTTCGGATGAATGTCACTTGCAATTTGCGTGTTGAATGAAGCCTTTTGTCGGAGGTGCAGTCACTTCAAATTGTCCGTTCACGGTATCATTACAGCGTTTCATAACACCACAAATCTGTTGATCTGTTTGACCTAGTTGCGTGAAGTTGTTACTGACTTTGAATTTAGTTTGAAGCATTCGTGTCCTTTCAAGTCGAATTCAAATTACCGACAGTTGTGAGGAAAATTATTTTGTTATTTGATAATTTTTTCATGGAATATTGTCTGGTTATTCTGAGGTGTGATTGTATTAATTACTTCACAAATCTGTTGTACATAGGCCTATTCCTGAACAAATACGTAAAAGCTCTGTACAACGTGAATTCAAAATTTATGTATGAATTCGTATTATTCCATACATTCTGTTTTTTTGGAACTATAAAAAGTTTAAGTCTCCCCTTGTATGTTTTGATGCTCATTCTGAGTTTCTATCGAATCATTACCATCGCTATTACTGAAAATGTACCCTAAATAAATAAACTGAAAATGTACCCTTCAATAAATCTTTGACTTCCAATTAGTGAATAATTTTGATGATCTCAATGGTATTTGATGGAAATTTTATAGCCATGGCATCTCCAAAAAATTGATTTGCGAAATACTACAGCCACTGTATTTCCGCCATTTTTTCTGCTATGCTTGTTATTGTAAATTAAACTTTGATTCAAATTTAAATAACATTTTTATATTTTAACTAGTTTTAAACTTTTTCGAACTAAATTCCAATATATCTTTTGATTCAGGGCCATTTCATATGTATATTATAGTTTCTCAATTGAGAAGGAAAGATCGTTCCTTGAGACATTTTCACTGTGGAAAATTTATTAGTCTTGCACTTAATATTTATTACTCCAATTCATCTCCCGTTCCTCTTCTTATTTCTGTTCTTCTTCAACAAAATTCGATTGCTTTAGCCAAGTATGGGAATTTCAAAGTTCAAACTCCAATCAAATACCTTTTTTCCTAAAATCTTTGACTTTTCTGTTTGCATTTTTTACAATTTTATTCATCTTATTTCACTTGAGATGTAGAAAACTTCTGTTTTAGGACATACTTCATCCAACAGGAATAAGCTTCCAGTTATAATGCATCCATACCATTTGCCTTTTACGTGGCAGACAGTAATTTGTATGCAGTTTTAGCGGCGCTAGCTTTTGACTTTGGTTGATTTAAGTGCTGCTATTCACTTGAAAACCTGCCGCTGATTTTTTTAAGATATGGCAACTGGAGTTTGACCTTTCAGATAGGATCTCAGATCCGCTATTCCCCTGTGCGTTTGAGGAGAAGCGTTACTGGATATGAAAAATACTAAATTGCTAAATGCACTTTGTAGATGCTATGAATCTATAAAGTAGCAGTCAATAGTCACTTGAGTGAGTCAATAGTCAAAATTAATGGCAGTTCATTATCATTTATCAAAATCAATGTCATTCAATAGTCAATTCATCAATGGTCAAGATCAGTGTCAGTCAGAAGTTGAAAAAATTTCAAATGATGACTGTAGTTCATTTTTTGTACCAAATGGATTGATATTAAAATTTATGCTGTCTTTTGGAGGAGACGTTAAGCCGTCGGTCCCAGCTGCCTAAAAAGTAGTCGTCATTTCTCATCATCACCCTCCCATTACACAAGCACAAGCCCCAAGATCATGTGGGCATCACCCTCACTAAAAAAAGTTAATCTTGTGCCCAGAAACTGGAAATAATAGAAATAATTGAAACTTCAGTCGATTTGAATACAAGAAACAGGAATAAATTATCCATTTGTTGAACAGTGTAACCCATTATGAAATGAAATTCGTTATCAATGCACTTCCATTCACACGCACTCTATTGCTCTTATCAGAAATAATTATAATTGGAGTGGCTTCTTGAACTTTATGGTTTTGGTTTTGTTGACGTTGAAGCGTCGATTGTTTATGAATTGGAATCATTTTCCAGCACTTGATTGATGAATTCGTTCTGATTATAAATTTTTCAAAAAAATATTTCCATAAGCCAAAAGTAATAACGTTGTCTCTTACTAAAGATTCTATTTGGCAGTGGATTTAAAAATGATTGATTCAGTAGCATTGGCTCTTGGCATTGATTAGTAGTTTGGCTCAATTCATGGGGTTAGACTTTTTTTTGTTTATTATTTAAACGGGGTTTTCTTTGTCAAAAATATTTCAATCATAGATTGCTCTTTTTCTCTTCCAATCATGAGTTGTGAATTGGTTGCCAGTTCATCAACAGTTCCAAAATTAATTATCAGACTATCTACCATTCATGAAATTCACAGTCAATAGAAATACGCGATTACAAAAATCGTTGATATTTTGATGACTTTATGAAGAAGATTATGACCTACTGCATGATAGCAAATTAACCCATCAAGTACAATGACATCACATGACTGGTTCAATGCAACAAAATCCCCATTGAGCTATGTTAAACGACGTCATCAAAAGGCGGTTAAATTTGTTTGATTTTCGTGTAATCGGTCATACATAGGCTTAACTGTGTTCAAGTAAAGTGGGGTCAGTTAAGGAGGAGTCATGGGGGGGGGGGCAAGATGAAATCAATGTAGTCATACTTAATAGAAATGTATCTGATCGGAGATTAGCCTCACTATAAACATAAGCATATTAGTTTTAACACTTTTTAATAATCGAAACAGATTTTTATAAGCAAAATACAATTTTTGCATACCAATCGGGGGAAGGGGGTTATAGCCTCCCCCCCATGTGGTTACGCCTATGCGGTTTTACATATATAATTCATATCAATCATTTCGTACATATCTAGGACTATACAACACATCTAATCTGAGGATTGTAGTTGTAGAATCGTCAACAACTACAAGGAGTAATAACGCGAATGCAATTCCCACTCCTGTTGCATCTCTTGACAGGTTTCAAAACTGTGATTACATACTGAGAGGAAGTGGGCATTTTCAGATGGCAACCAGTTTAGTTTGAACTTGAACTGAATGTCTGCCAGACAGACGGCTTCATTTGAAAGTGCTGCCCAGCGAAATTGTTATAGATGATCTTGTGATAATCGGTTCTGGATTCAGAATGGAACATGGCTTCAGGCATGATATTGCTCGTAAAAGAAATTAGCTAACGGGTTCTGTACAGCGGAGAAAAACGTTTCCGAGTAATCATATTTTTTTATTCCAATTTTGTACGATTTTTTCAGTAGGTAATCTACGCAATTCATTTAATGTAGGCTACTTATTGGAGAATTTGAAACATCTACTTGTTGCTAAGTGATTATATTCATGTACAGCAAATTACAGTATTTATTTCTATGCTACTAACCGCGTGGGAACCAATTTAACTGCAGTTCAATGCACTTAGTTTTTCGTCCAATTTGAAGTGCAGGTTTTTAAAGAAGACTGATGAAGATATTCAATGAACCGACATCTAGTTTCACCACGACAAACCAGTTGAATTATAGTAGTCTAAAGCCTAATTAAGTCTTCTGATTTGATCTTGATTTGATCTGATTTGATTATTTATAAATTGAAGCATTGAAAACAAGTATATCATTAAATAATCATTAATAATCAACAAGATACCTTTCAAGAAATAATATCATTCTAATAGTCGATATCCAGCTATAGATATCTAAATGAAATAAATGAATAAAATAAATAGTAGATACTATTTTAGATTTACTTACTAGATTTAGTTATGTATTTAAATATATATCTGATAGTCGATATTTCTCATGAATATATTATTTTCTACACTTGTAATTAGTGTAATTGCAAATAATATCGATGGAACAATGAGGTGGTAATATTTTGATAAAGTAGTTGTTGTCATTAAAATATGATGCTTTGAATATTTCAATTTCAGATAGATTTTTCATTAAATTTATTTTTTCAAGCGCTTTGAAGAAGGAAGAGCTGAATAGATTGTAACTGTGTATCGTAGAGTCAATATGCAGTTATCTAATACCCAGTATCTTATGTTGATATGCATTAGTTGTGAGGAATGTCCTTCAACTCTCAATGAATACTTCAATCCAATATTAGGTGTATTTTGGCTAACAGGGATGTCGAAATCTTCCAAGGGCTGAAAAAATGAAATTCTGATCCAGAGAATTTTAAAAGTTCAATCCTGAAAAACATCTTTCGTTTGTTTTTAACTTCTGCTGGATCTTTTATGAGTTGTTTGAGACCTCTGGCATCTTGATGAAAAAAAATTAATTGAAATCAATTTAATTTGCCTTGAATTCTGATTAGCCCCGAGCAGCATGACCCTTCCTTTCATAAAATGGCTCAATTAAAAAGAACAAACGGTTAGAAAAAATGAAGGACTAATAACAGAACTTGGTTCATATTTTATAGCGTTTGTATTTGCTGCTTTGTTTCAATGTCCTGCATTTATTAAAGGAACAATATGCTTCTTCTTAATCTCTCTTTCCTAAGATTCTTCTTCTTCTTCTTCTTCTTCTCTTCTTCTTCTTCCCTCTTCTTCTTGTTCTTCTTCTTCTCCTTCTTCATCCTCTCTCCTTTCTCATTCTTGATATTTTCAAGGGAACTTCAGCTGCGTGATGTAGGACCTCAACTCATCTCATTTTATTACTAATTTAGTAGGCTTCTCTCCTTTAATTATACTTAATTACTTTCCCAGTTGCGTGCTGTATTCCTCTTTTAGCCGGACAGATGCTGAACATTTTACATGACAAGTACCATTCTTACTTGAAGGATTTATTCCTGTAATACGCTATAATATGACTAGAATTAGTTGGAATGTGGAGTTTACTCGGGGTAATAAAATATAACACTTGAATACCACAATATATAATGATTTCAAAATTACGTTAACTAAAACCATTACACAATATTTATCCTTTCTATTTGTATCCTTTCTCTTTGTACAGTATTTCTTTCACATTGCTTTCCGTGAATATTTCTAATATTCCGAATTATCTGTTCCTGGAAATTTTTAGCTCATTTGTTCCACTCCGACAGTCAAACGGCCGTGTCTTCATCTAATCTTTAGTTCTTTCTTTAGTGTTAAAGAAAGAAAGGGACTGCTTTCTCCCTTTATGATGTTGCTTTTATTATCATCATGGTCATTTCGGCCGTAATTAAAGGATGGCTTCGAATTTCCACGTCAGGTGCGCTGGTTTCGTGGTTCGCCTCTGTCAACCTGTTTTACTATTCAAATGGCATTCCATTCAGAAGTTGAGTGGTATCGTATCTTGATCATGAATGGTATTGTTTATGGCTAACTGCTCATTATTAGTTTATTATCAAATTTCCAAAAAGACTCAAGTATCAATTGGATACATGAAATTTTTATGTTTGTCATTGTTGTATGTGATAGAATAAACAATAGATTGTAATCTAAATATTTATACATGGTGGTCTTTTCATGATATGAGGAGTAATCAACTCCGTTCTGAAAGTCTTCAACTCTTGTAAATAATAATTATATCTTACCATTGAAATACTGTATTTCATTGGCATTCAGCGAGAAAAGAAGTAAAATCTATACTCTTTATTCAACTTCCTCACTCTGTTGGTAATGTTATCATCCACCATTCAAAAATAATTAACAGTGATAGAAATCACTCAGATATCTTGTCCAGTTGAATTGAAATACAAATTCTTCATCCCATCATCTTTACCTGTCCCAGATTCTGAAAAATCACACCATATCTCACTTTTCTTATACTTTCCATATATTATCCTTACATTAGCTTGACATGTAGGGCTAATAACAATGACGAAGTGGACAGTGGAGTTTGGTCCAGCAATACTTTGAATAAAGATTGGTCCCTCACATCTTGATATAATATTGCGTCATGATTTGTTTGTTATGTCCGGCTGCACCATAAATCACGTGACCCAACAATACACCATGGTGGGCGTACTAAACCTGCCGTCGATTTGGGGGATGGGGAGAAGAAGAAATAACAGAAGCACGGTACAAAGCGGAATCCATTTGTATCAGTCCTCTTCCTCCCTTCTTCCTTATTTCCAGACGGTTTTTGCTACTTTCCTTCTTCTTTTTATCCGCCTTCTTTGTCATTTTCTTCTTTATTTTTCAATTTCTCCCTCTATTCATTATTTTATTTTATCCCTATTTATTCTTTTTCATCAACTTTCTGCTTTTGTCTCTTAATTCTTCACATTTACATCATCTTCTCCTCCTTCTTCTTCTTCCTCCCCTTTCTCTTCATCCTCCACCTCATCTTTCAAATTCTTCTGTTCAAATATTTTTTTCGCTAGTGCAATGCTTAGTTTTTCAGTTTTATCAATTTTTCTTTTCCCTTCGTTTGTGTTATCATCTTCTTGTTCTTCTTGATTTTCTCCTTCCTTCCCTTTTCATGTTTATCCTCTTCTTACTCTCCTTCATTAAGTTTTCATCATTTTTTCAACTTTTGACCAACTTTCCTTTATGGAGAAATCATCATAAGTTCAATATTTTCTCCTTATCTTCCTCTTCTCAATCATCATCATCATCATCACAATCCTCTTTTATTCGCATTTCCTGTGCCCCTATTCCTTCTTCTCCTCTCCTACCCTTTCCTGTACTTTCATCTTCTTTCTTCATCCTCATTTCTTATCTTTTGCTAATTCTTACTCCACACCATTCTCTTCCTTCTCTGATTCTTCTTTTCTTTGGGATTCCCTTCTTTGTCATCTTGGTCTTCTTTTACATGTTTTCTTCTTTCCCCTACCCTTCCCCTCTTCTTCGTTATGATTCTATTCATTCGTTGTTGTACTTTACTTTGTCAGTTCAAAAATGCACCCAGTGGTCCACCAGCGATTCCCCCCTTTTTGCCATCTTTCTAAAATCTGGGGGTATTTCCTTGCTCCCCCTCTGCTCTATATTTCTTTTCTTACTCCACCGATCACTTTACAACTCGTATTTTCGCTTTGACGGGGGATTACTCAACATCTTTGCTCTGAGAGCTTTGATCGTTCAATTTCATGTACAAACGATTGATACATCTCTCTCACTTTTGCCTATTCCCTTTTTTCCTCTCTCTTTATTTTTGAGTTCCTCTTTTACGTCCCTCCATTACTTTGTAAAGAAAGAGAATTCCAATTTGTAGGGAGTTCTGACGGACAGTTTGCCTTTGATGGATATTCTTCGATATTTGTTCAGTATTTGAGTCATCTCAGAAAATGTTGTTTTTTTTTGTTGCTTGTTTGTCACTGAAGACTTGACTGAGATGTCGTGCTGTTGCTGTTTTATTGGAATAAAGAAGGAAGTGAAGAGAAAGATAAAATATCGTACGGTACATCTGGAGACTCCTGGGTTTCTAGAAATGAATTCAGTTGAAGTATACTTTGTTGAAGGTAATCATGTGAGATTTATGAAAGTTTTATAATATACAAGTCTTTCTTCCCCTTCCTTCTTTTCTCGTGTTTCGTTATTCTTCCTCCTTTTCTTTCAGTGACTACGCATACATTCGCGAGTACAACATAAGCCTTATCATGCCTAATATCCAGTAGGGAAATCCGTCACCAACTGTTACAAGTACTTACTTGCTTTCCCTGTCCGGCCAACACCTTGAATTTATCCTCTCCAGAAAAGAGCAGCATTTATTGCCTTATTTACTGTAACAAGTAATATTAATGTATATCTCTACATACATGCAATCTCTATATTTATCTCCAAACAATGTTTAATAATGACTTGAGATATAGTAATTTATCAACAATATAGTAACTGTATTACAATAATTGTAATATAGACCTAATAATAATAATATTACAACTTTCATTATAACATCTCACAACGTATTATTTGAAAGTACAATAATACTGTAATTATTTTTGTACAGTATTATCATTCCCTTATTCTAATTGTAATTGTGTAATTTTGGAAAATATTAGTGCTTACGATAAGGACCAATTATTATTAAAATATCAACCTTGGGTCCTTAAGGCTGGCAGTTGAACAACTCCTGCGATATTTTCGTGTACTCATGCCAAGTGGATTTAGCAGCAAAAGCATATTGTTAACCTGTTCAGTGACTGCGGTGATAGAGAAGTATTCTCAGTAAGGGTTTTGTGAAGTAATGCTTGAAAGCCAAGTCAAGCTCGCGTACATTTTTGTAATCCACTTGTGAGAGGCTTATTTTATGAGGGGGTTGTTTTTCAACCCTTGTTATAGCTTTGTTTGTCATATTCGGTTCAGCAAAGTTGCAGAAGAGCTCATTATTTCTAATCCGCTACTTTTTTGTTGTATCCGTTACTTTTTCCGTTGAAATGAGGGTGCAGCCCCGTCGAAAAGGAAGTTTTTCTGTTTGTGCGATTTTTGAAGCCGATTTACAAAAGATATTTTTTTAATTGGCGAATTGTTGGTGCACCTGCTGAGTAATCCACACTACCCGAATTAAAAAAAACTGATTGTCAGGTCCACTCTATTTGAATTCTATTGAAGCTCTTCTTTATATTATTACATATCCTATTATATGTTGAATATTATGCTACATATTCACATACAATAGCATTTATGCTACCTCCAACACTCCAACCTTTCGATTATGTACGTACACGATAAATTTTCCATCCATTAAAATAAATTGAAATAGTGTTTCAAATCGTGTTCAGTAGTTGACAACTTGAAAATAATTTAGTAAACTTCGAAAGAAATTGGAAGAAATTCAGAGATTTTTTGTCAAGAATTGAAGCTCTTCTATTTTATTCCATGAGAAATTTAATCTTGTACATCACACACGACATAGACTGCTTGTTATTCTGTATATTCTACCATATGCGAATACTATTATGAAATTGTGTATTGTTCTCTTTCAATACATTTGTCAATTAATGACGGGAGAGTTAGATCAAAACTGCAACATGAATTTGAATACAGTAGCATAGACTAACTCAATGTTTTAATGTTTTACTAACTAAAAATTCCTTTCCCTTTGAATTTGAACAATTTCCAAGTCTGCTAAAAGTTACTTTCTCATTTTCAGATACTTAATAACGTATTTTCAGTAGATTCTGATGAATTCCACCCTGTCGTTTCTAACATTTCCTTTCAAAGTTCGTTTAAAAGTTTCTCAAATAATAAAAGCGTGAAAATAAATGCGTAGGAAGTTTGGTAAGTCGAAGCGTATCCGCTTAAATTGCCGGGTTGTCCATCACCTTCAAATTGCTACGCGTAGGCAGGCTTTTGTAAAAGTTTCAACGTCTTTGAAATCGTTTGAGATAAGTTTGCTTTCAAAAGAAAGTGGAAAATTGGGTTGGTGTTCCAAGAAAGAGTGGTGTTGGATTTTAGCGGGTGAGAGGACAGAGAGTTAGTGAGGTGGTGTTAGCAGGAATTTTCTTTTGAAGTTATTCAGCGAAAAGTGTGAAGTTCTCGGCTTGAAATTGTCAGGAAGTAGCCAAAATTGTTGGGAATTGAAAATTATTGAGCCAAAATTTTCGTTTTAATGCCTCTTACTCAACTACATCTCAGCATTTCATTGATATGACACTATTTCTGTCTTTTTCGAAACTGCGAAAGAAATTGTTAGATTCCAATTCCAGTAAACTGCTTTGTAGCTTTTTCCAGATTGAACTTGAGTTCATACTAAACTCTTCAAGGCTTTTGTGCAGGATCAAGTACTACATCAAATTCCTACAATAATGTAGCCTAGAAATTGAACCGCTGACTTGAAAGTACCAACTCAAGCAAGCATATTTACGTCATGCATATTTATAGGTGCACGATCTTGTACAAATGATTTAGGAACTTGATTGAAATTCACTAAAATTGAATTACCTCCTGAGTTCATTAAAATAATAATCAAGAAGTCTATTTAGATTTATATTTGTTTACATATTATGGAGGTGATGAAGTGAATGAAAGTAGTAGCCTAATAAGTAGTCATTTCTCATTATCACCCGCCCATTGCCCACGCACAAGCTTAGAGCTCATCTGGGCATCAACCTCATGAAAACAGTTCATCCTTTGAAACCGGAACAGGTGTAAACACTTGAATTTTGTACTAGAGTAGGCCTACTTCTACTCTTATTTGCATTGCAATGTCATTACAGCTATCATTGTAATCTTGTCATTGAAAAATAGTGTGAGCCTATCATGAATGAAACAGGATGAGAGAAGATTAGTAGCATGGGAAGTGGGAATGAAACATTCAGTTGATAGTCCTTTCTAAACGAATGTTTGTCTTTCTCGAAAGACAAATCTTGGGTGCTTTTCTTTCTCGCCGTGCAACTTTCCCTTGCTATGATGCCACTTGGAGCCCATTATTCTCTTCCGAGCTGAAGTGCACTGCAAACAGACCATCTATTAACGGCCCGAGCAGAGCATTCAACTATTACTGAGTTGAGGCAAAAACTAAGAAACAATCTTCGTACGTTGACCCACTTCTACCCTGTAGAAAACCACTCATTTGTACTATTTTTGTACATGTTTTCACTAAGCATTCTTGCTGTTTTGAAATATTGCTGGAAAAAATGTTGGGCTCATCTACTGTGCGTTACTCTCGTTTCTAGTTGCACATTGTATGTGGAAATGATATTTCTACACTTGTATGCGCACTTTCTATCAGTAAATGAGGATCACAGTTGCTGCTTTACAACGAAAACTTCTAATTGCAACTGTCACAATGATAAAAATATGTACGTATTATAAATGTCACTGGCAGCATCAATAGAAAATTGCTGCTAGTATAATTCTGAGTTAAAGATTAATTGTATTTGTTGTAATTTGTAAAGGCATAATAAACTTCATTTCCATTCATCCATTCCTTCAATCTTCTCGGAGGTGTATCACGAATGGCTGGTTTTCACGATTCTACTGGACTGAAATAGGGCAATGCACACTGACTGGTGTGCATTGGACTATCTGTTTGTATAGAGTAGACGATCATATGATCCAACCTGCCTCCAGTAACCTGAACGTCCATTAGAAAATCAGTCATAAGACGAAACAATCAAAACCTTTTTCATCATAGTATCTTCCATTTATATTGATATCAAAGCCAAATAGCTTTGATTCATGAGCAAAACTAAAAATCTACGGAACCAAATGCATGGACCAATGAATTCACAAAATGAAAATGCTCAATTTTTGTACACAGGTTCAGCTAAGTTGACAATAAATGATTTGATTTGAAAATAAGATACTAAACTTTTTTGCTGGTAAAATTTGTCTGCAAGCAGAAGATAAAAAATTGTACAAAATTGTATAATTGATTTGATTATTATTGTTATTGATTGTTATCAATACAATCAACAACAATATTGTTATTCATATTTGATTATTATACTTTGATTATTGTATTGATGTTTGGGAACCTTCAATTGAATGCTCATAAAGATAAAGTTGTTATTACTGTTTTATTATAAAGTGTAAAAGTTATGTAGAAAAGTAAAACTAAGGATTTGTAATCTTGTATTCAAAAAGTTAGGTTGCCTTCTTATTTCTTCAATCATTGTAATGGATTATAATTATTATACATAAATAATGTTTTCGATGTTTACCTCAATTAAAACTTTTAAATAATTTTCTTCATTTTGTGTGTTGCAGAACACGTACACGAACGCGGAAAAGCTGCTGACGGCGGCGGAGGAGTTGGCGCAGACGGGCGAGTGCAACGCCGACGAGATCTACTCCGTCGCGCACGAGCTAGAGTCGCACGTCACCAGCTTCGCGGCGCGCGTCGAGCAGCGTCGGCGTCGGCTCGACTTGGCCGTGCTCTTCTACACTCATCAGAAGGAGGTACTGTACCCACCAATTTCTAAATAGCCTACTCTAAATTTAAATTCAACCACCGTAAACATGACATCATTTGACGAAATTCTTCTTCTTCTTCTTCTTCTTCTTCTTCTTCTTCTTCTTCTTCTTCTTCTTCTTCTTCTTCTTCTTCTTCTTCTTCTTCTTCTTCTTCTTCTTCTTCTTCTTCTTCTTCTTCTTCTTCTTCTTCTTCTTCTTCTTCTTCTTCTTCTTCTTTCTTCTTCTTCTTCTTCTTCTTCTTCTTCTTCTTCTTCTTCTTCTTCTTCTTCTTCTTCTTCTTCTTCTTCTTCTTCTTCTTCTTCTTTCTTCTTCTTCTTCTTCTTCTTCTTCTTCTTCTTCTTCTTCTTCTTCTTCTTCTTCTTCTTCTTCTTCTTCTTCTTCTTCTTCTTCTTCTTCTTCTTCTTCTTCTTCTTCTTCTTCTTTTTTCATCAGAAACAGGTACTGTAACTACAAATTTCTTTTTTCATACACCACACTGTATAAAAGCATGTTTTAATTTAAACAACGTAAAGAAAACAATAATATAGTGTTAGAAGATAAACACTGTTAAGAATGAGGTAGAGCCAAGCTAGGTTGAGCCAATGTTCTGCAGATGATTGAAAAAGATTGCCAGACAATCTAATTTCTGTTCACTATGACATGACAGTGAAATTATTCAGCAAGAAAACTTTGGAACATCTTTGGTTTTTGATGACTATCACCTCTATGGATTACACTGACTTGAGCGATATTCACTGTTCACCGAAGAAAGTAAGAAGATTACTAGATCTTCATCTAGTTATCTTGAGAATAAATGGCCAACGAAAGTCGTGTGAGTGTTACAAAACGGATTTTTAGTTTGATTACAGTAATAATATCAATCTTTCATAATAAGGCAGACTGCACAAAAGCCTATTTAACTCAACCGCCGTAAAAGAAACGTCATTTGACGAAACTCAATAGGGGTTTCGTCGCATTAGCTCTGTCAAATGACTCCGGTCGTTTGTTTCTGTCACTTTACTTCGGTTAAATTAGATTGGCTCTTGAGCAATCGGCCGACTGAGTTTGACATGAAGATGGTGGATGAGATGCATATTTGTGAGAAAGCATCTATTGATTGAATCAATCAAAATTATGCAAACGGCTGTGAAGAAATTGAAAAACCTCATCCTATCCTGTCACTAATTTGATCCAACCATTTCATTCAAATACTTTAAATACTTTATTCATTTCATAATAGAATTCTTAAAAAATATGAAAAATAAAATATCTAGTGCATTCCTCATTAGGCTAGACCTGCTTCATAGAAGAAGTTGATTTTCAGCTAACTTCTCACATAAGCATCTATTATTTGTCTACTGTTGTGGTATGGTATACAATGCAAGGTAAAGTATACATTTGTCGGCCTACAATGGTAGGCCTTATAATGGAGTAACACGCATTATTTCTATCCAATACACACTCGCCCGATTTATGGCACTGAATTTCCGTTGTGGCCATTGTTCATTATTTCACATCTCTTTCTTCGCCCAATTTCCAATTTCTAGTTCTGTTTTCGCTCCATTTTACACCATTCCCACTCCACCTACGGCATGAAAGCAGCAGGATTTCGGTGTACTGTGGTTCACCGCCCAGCGCTAAATGGATGATGATGCCTGGCAGTATTGTTCTGGTGACCTCTTTACCGTTCAATCGTCAACAATTCGGTGCAACCGCGGATTGTGCGTTAAGTGTAGTAGTATATATATTGGAGTGGTCCGTAGCCGAGGGCGATAAGCGCCTGTCTGATAATCCAAAGGTTCCAAAAAAATACAGTAGCAAAAATCCTGAAAAATATCGATGTATCGAAAATTGATAGTAAAAGACATGAATGATTTTCACTAAAATATCGATGTTGATAACGAAAAAACGTAATCCATCGATGTATCGATTGTATGATCTAAAACATCGATGTTCTGAAAATCCATCGATGTATATTGTAAATCTCTAAAAATAACTGTAAATTTGAATAACGAGATATCGATACAAAATATCGTTGTCTCTGAATCATCGATGTTCCAAAAATTTAGTACAAAACATCGATGTTTTTTGCCATTGTTGAGTGAGCTGGAGCTACCGATACCTTTCCATTCCCCGATCAAGTCCACTCAACAGTGATGCAAACGTTGAAAGCTTTGCAGTTTTCACTGATTCCAAAACCGATAAAACGTTATTTTTTTCATTTTCAATACATTTTTATTCTGGAGCGGGTTCAATCTGTTTGGAAGAATCGTTCAATTGCAAACGATTTGTTTTTCATGGGTGTTTGGAGCACTTCCAGATGACCGGTTATCGATATCAAACCAGGTTAGAATTTATATTGAGTGCGTTGTAAGATGTATTCTTGTGAAATGCCAAATCTACAAAAAATTGAGAGAACGTTCCACAAATTATTAGATTTGGCACAATGGGATTTCCCCAAACAAAGGTTGTGGGACTTTCCCTCCTCAGTAACACAGGAGACTTGATAAATCTATACCATTATTTTGTTGAAATCCATTCGAAATGTATATGTTTTCTCAGTATTAAAGCTCTTGTTTTATTAATACATGAGCATAAAAAAACTTCGCTTGTAGTCTAAATAAAGCTCATTAAAATTCAATTTTTCATTCGCTGGCGTGGATCAATCGTCAATCATTTTTCTTTGTTGGGGTGGATGGCAGTTGTGTTGGTTGTCGTTTCATAGAATCTGTAAGCGACAATCTCTAAACGGGAAATAAACATCATTCTAGTTGATTTGAGTTTTTCACATAGATAATTTACTTCTGATGAAAATTCATTACTTATTAATTAATTTTTCCGATGAAATGTCTTAGAGCATCAGACCTCGAAGATCAATATGTAGTATAACCTACGTATTTTATATGTAGTACGATATAAACGGTATTGCAATATAATCAGCATTGAGTAGTCCACCTATACCTTTTTGGAGAGACTTTTGGATACTGTAGATTAAAAAACAAGATGTTATTTTACTTGGAGTTTGTGCATATTCATGAGTGGGAGTAATAAAGGAAATCTGATATACTTTCAGGGTGGCGAAAAAAGAAGGGTAGTATACTTTTAGGGTGACGAAAAAATGAAGGGAAGCGAAATCTGTGGATTGGAATATACGAGGTACCGATTTTCTCGATCTTGAATCTTTGATTAGGTAATAGAGGAATACAATGATTCTAAAAAGAAAGTTTGATGTCATTCGTGAAGAATGGAGCCATCAATGCTTGACGAATGAATTGAAAACAGATTGCGATCTGTTGAGTTGAACAGTTGCTGGACACAATCGCATTACGCGAGATAATGAGAATTGAACGTGCAGTTTGGAGTGATGCATTTTAGCGTTGAATCAAACAGGAAGTGAAAAATACTGGAAAGACGGAAAACGGCGCCGAAAGACAAAACTAGTGACCCGCGACGGAAGAAAAAACGGAACAGACGTTGTCGACAGCAGACGGAACAGTCATCTCCGGGAAGAGGATGAAGTAGAGGTAGTAGGAGAAGAAGAAAGTAGAAAAGAGGAGGAGTAGGAAGAAGAAGAGGAGGAAGAGGAAAAGAAAGAAGAATGAGATAATTAAGAAAAAGGAAAACAAAATTTTGAAAATAAAGGCGAGAAGTTAAATAGGAAAAGAAGAATTGAAAGGAGATGATGAAAAGGAAGTAGGAGTATAAGATGTCAAAGAAGAATAAAATGGAGAGTACAAAGAAGAAGAAGAAGAGATCAAGAAGAAAGAAGAAGAAAAAGAAAGAAGAAAAGAAGAACAAGAGAGTGAAGAGGAAGAAGAAATAGAAAGAAGAGATGAGAAAAAGAAGAAGGAGGAAATAGAGAGTAAGAAAGGTGAAAGAGAGAAAGTAGAAGTAAAAACAAAGAAGAAAAAGGTGAGTAAGAGAACAAAAAGAACAATACGATGATTAAGAGAATTAAGAAGAAGAAAAAGAACAGATCGTTGAAGTAGAAGAAGATGCAAGTTGTGAGAGGGGAAAAGAAGTAAGAAAAAAGGAGGAGAATGATTGCGAGGAGGTAGACGATAGAAAGAAGGAGGAAAACCAAGAAGAAAAAACAATAAAAAACAGAAAACCAGGAACTGTCAGATAGAGAAGTTTCGCTGATTGCTGGTCTAAAGAAATGCTGGAAACCGAAAAAAGGGCTACTAGGCTTGCAGAAACGATTTCCACGGTCCAAAATGAACGAATTTCTGGAGGAAGTAGTGGGAGATGAAGGAAGAACAAGAAAAACCAAAAGAAATACTGAAGTGAAGGAAAGCTGAACGAAGCTGTGGGGAGAAGAAAATTTAACTAAATATTAATAAATTATCTGAAACAATAATTATTCCATCATAATTTTTATCGTTATTTTAATTTCAACATTGATGAATCAACAAAGTGGATTTGTGTGTTCCACAACAAAGTGGATCAAACTAGGGCTATATAAACACGGCTTTATAGACCCTTTAGATCAAACTGTTGGAAAAATACACATTTTATCCACATGTTGTCGAACGAAATTAGTACTGTATGACCAACAGACAGCGAAACATCCCAATCAATATTGGACGAATAGTCCCTAGGGGTATTGTGATTAGCAGTCTGTCCCATCCCCAATTCCGATACACTCGACTGGCCCGCTAAACGAATCAATAAACACAAATAATAGGCTGCAAATTGAATTAAAACGTTACGGACTGATTACTGACAATGAACACAAGGGGAAGGGGCTGGTTACACCTTTGGTCCAATCAAGTTCGAAAACACTTTCACACTGAACTGCGAAAATTGTACGGTTTACGCAACATTGCAAAGCGTGCTAATAATTGCTTGCTAATTGCAGCTTGTCAGGTTGAATAAGTTCAAATTCTTTGAATAGAAATTGAATTCTGGAGTATTGGGTATCAATGAAAATGAAAGTTACTATTAAAGATACTAATTTAGTTACTAAAGTCTGTTACTATTGCTATGTCCTCTCTGAGGACAGTGAGCCTATATACGAGTATTATAATCAATCTATGATGCCGTTGATTGTGATGTGAAGTCGTACATGATCATGTTGAATTGAAAAAATAGTTGGAACTGTTTTCGTCCGATCGTTCTAACATTGAATCAAATGGCCGGCTATTTGGACGTCGGCCGTTCTCGGACGAAAACGGTTCTAGTGGACGTCGAGGTTAATTGAAAATGATATGAACATGTACAGCTTCACAATCAACGGCTTCGTAGATTGATTATGTACATCTTACAGTTCTCAAAGAAGTTAGAAGTTAGTTCAAGTGACAATTTTCTACATTATTATTTTTCAATTCAATTCATTTATTGATACAAGTACATTATTATTTTTCAATTCGATTCATTTATTGATTCATTTTATTTATAAATAATATTGATACAAGTACAAATAATTTGGAAGGGTGACTTCAGGCTCAGCCCAAAACTCAGAAACGGTTTTGATCAAAATAATCAAAATTAAACTAAAGTTCTTCAATCTTCTATTACAGTATTGAAATGGAAATCTGAATATGAATAAAATAGAAAGTATCCGTGAATTTCTTGTAGTTTCTTTGTCAAATTTTCTTGTTAAGATTGCAGTGAAGCTCAGTGAAGCAAAAGATGTCGCACAGTAATCTTCTGTGTTGTTAAACAATTCATCAGCCTCTCTTTGTAAACAAGCACGCCTCTTCGTCTCATTTCCTGTCGCTGCTTGGAACAAAGTGAAGTACTTGGAAACACGAGTCATGGATAAAGAAAAAGCTTTGCCGATGTTTGCGTGGGTTGTATTGAGAAAATTTAGTGGTTTGAAAGAGAAAATAATTTTTCAAATAAGAAGTAACATTCGGAAAAGATGTAGGAAAATGAAAGAGAAGGAGAGGGATAGTGGAATAGAGAGAGAAAGAGAAAAAGAGAGGTATGGTTTCAAGTTTTTAGATGAAGGAAATCTCTCAGTAGCCTACATAGAAATGAATGGCCAATCTTGTCTGTGATTCTTTAGTGGAGAAATCAGAGAATAAAAAGTCATAATGGTTATGATGGGCAGTAAGAAATACTGATAACATTGATATAAATAATACTATAATACTGGTATAAATACAATAGTAATGAATAGAGAATAATAATAATTATTTTTATTCAAAAAATGATCAACATTACGTGTGAAAGAATAAATTAATGACAAATTATTCATGAATAATACTCCTCACCTACAAATAAGTCTGTATGTGGATATAGTGAGTTTGAAATGTTATGGGAACGAAGAAAATAGTGCTATGAAAAGTTTGATGATGGTTAGTGAACTAAGAAGAATTCCTTAGAAAATATTGGATTTATGGTCCCTGAATCCTGTTATGAACGCTCTCTCAAGAAACTGCTTGGTTTGAGAGAAAGATAAAAATTTTATTGAAAAAATCAAAAGATACCTGCTGAATAATGATCTTGGCATTCATGAAGAGAGAAGGAAAAATGGCGTGAAAAATGCTGAAAAACTTCGGAGCAAATTTGGATGAAAAGGTTGCAAGTGAATGAGATATTTTTAAAAGAAATGTTATTAATAGGGGATGGTTTCTATTATAAAACAGAAGACGGTTTTATGAGTGGGCGTTTGGAAAAAGAAAGCAACTGCATAAGCAAATCTTGGTTATCGAAAAAGATGGAAAACCGCTTTCAGACGGGTAAAAGACAGAGAGAATAAATTAAATCATGAATAGAAAAACAAGGAGAGTTGAAGGAGATTACTGTACTGAAAGGGTTGCTGAGTTTTTAATATGAAAGGCAAAAGGTCGAGTCCCAACTTTATTCTTTGAACTATACTGTATACTTTGGGTAACAATGCGTACTAAAGGTCCCCTCTGCATTTATAATATAAGATATATGAAAACTGTGGAATAACGAATTATTTCAGAGTCCATTACCATACAATGATACGAATAATTTTAAGAGAGTAGCGCACGTCTCGTGATGACAAATGTTGATATTTCTAAATCTCTCTCTTTTCTCACTACTTTCCGTCCTCCTCCTCCAACTCCTCCTCCTCCTCCTCCTCCTCCTCCTCCTCCTCCTCCTCCTCTCTCTCTCTTTCGTCTTTTTATCGTCCCTTCCTCCATCCATCATGTGATTCGTTGAACGTGTGGACAAAATGAACAGAGCCTGCATACAGAATGAATAATGCCCTGGAGCTCTGTAGCTTTCAAGCGGCATTTTTAACGCTAATGCTGGTCTGTGTACGTGTGACTGTGGTTTCCACACAGCCAGCAAGCGTGCTATTTAAATTTTGCTCTCCGGATATTTGTCAGTCCCAGATAAAAAGTTGATGAATGAAATGGTCGTGCCTTGTCAGTTGCAGGAATAGTTGAATATTTTGGAGGATGTTTGTTGATTATTTTCGAGGAATTGAATCAATTAGTGAGTATTTTCGACGAATGGAAAGTAAGAATTACCTAGATTAGATACCATTAGATCTAATTAAATTGAATTTAAACTGAAATGAACCTAATCAAAAGTCAACTTTTCTAAATCCATCGATTTCCGCAGTTATCTTGTTTTTTCACCAATGTTTGTCTTGGAAATCTTCAGACAAAATTAATAGCATTTCAGGAAGTTAGCATTCATTATAATTTCTATGATTTCTTATAATTTCATTGAGATCTTTCCAGATCTTAATACAGTAATTTCATTGAGATCTTTCCAGATCTTAATACAGTAATTATAGCAAGATTTGCTTGTAATGAACTTTAGAAGAAATCTTGATAATAAATTGTAAAGAATAACAATATTTACACTGGTGAATCAGTTCTTTGTATTAGGTCTACATATTTTACGTTACTTCTCAGAAAATCTAGGCTTATTAGATATTAGTTTTCTCTTTATTTTCTGTGTTTGCAAGTACGTCTCTTTTAAGCGTTGTACGCCTGAAAAATGTAGAAATTCAAAATGGAACCGAGAAGGACAAAGGAAATAGTGTCACAACATTTGAGTGGAACTTTTGTGTTGAATTGCAACATTTTTGTAGGAAAAGAGTGTGTTAACGTAAACGGTGAAACGAGTAGAAAACAACGCGATAAGGTTACCGGAACAGTAGAGCCACTAGTCTGCCTCATGACCTTTTATTCTCAGCTATCAACATTGCAGACTGCCTGGCATCGCCATCTCTTCATAACAGTATCCTCGTTTTGTACTTTAACTAACTGACTTTGTAGATGTGCCAAATGCCAATCACACCTTTGATGTTTTGAGCGTTGGGATTGGAAGAAAGTAAACTGAATTTTGGAAAGTAAGCTGAAAGTAAACTTTTGGCTAATTGGCTTCTTTGTATCAGAAAATAATAATATTAATTATTTTATAAAATTGAATTTTTATTAAATACCATTAAATTTATTAATAATTAAAGTTTGAATAATTTAATGTTAAAAATCAGTAAATTTTACCAATGAGCATTAAATTAAATTCATACAAGGTGACCTCGAGAAACATTTACATTTTGGATGGGACCGTACTCAGAAGTAGTGAGTCATGGCATGTGAGGGAGCTTTCATTCGCTTTCCAGAGAATGGCCATTTTTGAACCGTTTCAGCAAGATGGAGCAACTGCTCATACTGCCAGAATTTCAATGAACTAGCTGCAGAACGTGTTTCCAGGTCACCTGATTTCAAGATTCGGAGATGTGCACTGGCCTCCTCGATCTCCGGACCTTAACATGTGTGATTTTTATTTGTGGGGACATTTGAAAGAGCAAGTTTATTGAATAAACCCCGTACTTTAGATGACTTGAAAGTGGCGATACGTACTGAGGTGGCGTTAAAATGTAATGTAAATGTAAATGTTCCTTGTGGTCACTCTGTATAATAAGAAGGTATTTAATATACATTGAAGGAGTATTTTCGAAACTTGACAGAGTTATTCAATCCTTTGTTGCCTTCTGTAAACAGATAGATTGTAACTCATCAAACATTGTCAGATAGTGCTGTTTATAATGAAAAATTGGGCCCATCTGAGAAATGATCATCGTAAACAGGAAGCAACGATGCATATTGAAAATAGAGAGCAACACTTTGATGGGGGCTATCAGGGTGGCCGAATCGAGTGGAAATATAATGGAGTGGCAACTAGAAAAGGGTGGAAAGAACGAAGAAGGATGAAAGATGAGAGAAACAGAAGTTGAAGTGAGAGAGATTGAGAGATGGTTGTATTGGATGAAGCCTTGTAAATTCCCGGCCATAAAGATCACACCCTGTTATTTACAAATCCTGTGTAAAATCGTCTGTAGCCGGTCTCATGTATTCTCTTGATGTCTACCATTTGTTATCTTCCCAGTACGTTTACATAGAAGCAAACTTTTTATAAACAAATTGTTGTTTTTGTCGGACATGAGCTTGTTATAAGCTGCTTTTTATGCAGTCTTGGTGAAGGGGAGTTGTTTTTGAAGATAACAATTATTTTGCTGTATGTTGTTGCGTTGTTAGTTGCAAGCGGCAATGAAGATTAAAAACAGTGTATTCTTAATAATAATGATTAATAATGTGTATTCATGTCCACTGATTTGTTGAAAATAATATTCCATCATGGTTATTCACTTTATAGATGAATCTTTTACAACGTCGTCATTCAGATCACTTCCCAACCCTCCCAGCGATCTATCCACCATTAATCACGAAAATAATTATTTGGGGCCCGTTTTTTGAGCTTATTGTAGTTGAAAAGAAGTCCCGAATGCGTCAACCATCAAGTAGGCGGTTGGAGTGGCCTCGTTCGTACTCTGTCCTGTCCTTTCTGACAACATGTCAACAACTTGTGTATTGGCTGCACGATTCCCCCTTGGAAAAGGGCCATTTCCCCCTTCATTGTGATCCTTCTGCTGTCGCCCTTCGGCTCCCCCACATTCTTCATCCTCTCCATTTATGAGCTGCTTATTAGTTTCCTCCATTCTTCGCAACCCTTCTGAGT
The DNA here is from genome assembly GCA_017141395.1 of Laodelphax striatellus. NCBI lineage: Eukaryota > Metazoa > Arthropoda > Insecta > Hemiptera > Delphacidae > Laodelphax > Laodelphax striatellus. The sequence continues at coordinate 10,274,056 of CM029535.1, read as the reverse complement.
CGTGATCCATAGACGAGAAGGGAGGCATTTGTCAGGCATCACTTGTCTATCACACTGTAATCATGACAGAAATGGAGCGAATCCGATCATTGTTATAACATGACGTATAAAATCAAGCAAAACTGAGAATTCTGTAAGATTTTCGGTTCACGTTCCAATGTCTTATCATACTGTAATCATAACAAAATTAGAACGAATCTGATCATAGACATAACATTGAAATCTTTAAAAAACTAAGGCTGGGCGTACACCGGTTAGTCAAGACAAGACAAGACGAGATTAGTCACGTTTAGTCACAGTAATTCATATAGCTGCTTATGAAGCAGCACACACCGATGCAATGACTAATCGGTGTGTGTTGCTTCATAAGCAACTATGTGAAGTACTGTGACTAAACGTGACTAATCTTGTCTTGTCTTGACTAACCGGTGTATGCCTAGCCTAAGACTTCCAATATATTGTTGCATCATGTTTTCATAAACTAATTTTCTTAGTTTCTGTAACTAACTTTTCATTTGCTCATGTTTTCAAAAATGAATAATTAGAATTGAGATTTCTTTACCCCAAGTTTTGCTAGTTGACATTTAATGAATGCCTAATAGAATAGGAAACGCATCAAGTGCTATATTTAACTTGAATTGTGCATGAATCAATTGAAATTTCCAATATAGATTCTAGCCATCCATTCAATAAGTGATCATACTAAAACAAAATTTCCATGAGAGTTGCGCCAAATTTGTGGCTGTTTTAGAGGTTCAATGCTGATCAGATCTTGTTCAATCTCAGACCCGAAATTAAAATCTCTGTAATGTTATTGATATGAGTCTAATGTATGTAGTTCTTGTTCTTCACCATAACAAATACTTCTTTTGACATCAACTTTTGCCTTTGTGTTTGCAGTTCGAGAGGTGGGTGGAGGAGTTGAAGAGCAGCGAGGGTGCGGGTGCCGGAGCGGGGGCGGGAGATGAGTCGGGGGCGGGTGCTGACAGCCTGGAGGCGGCAGAACGGGCGCTAGAGGCGGCCGCCCAGCAGAGGGACTCCTGTCTCGACGCCTGTGTCAATACCATCGCACAGGGGCAGGCCTTGCTGCAGGAACTCAGGTCAGTACACCACAATAAAATTGTAGGTCAGTTGAAAATAAAAAAATCGAGCTTGTGGGCTTAGGTTAGGGTTTGTTTGTCAGGGCTTGTCTATACAAGGAACAGTTGAGGCCTCCTCGCTTATTCTCTAGCTTCAAACCCTTCTCTAGCAGGGTTCGCCTCAGGGTTTGTTTATACGAAGAACATGTAAGGCTAGGCGTACACCGGTTAGTCAAGGCAAGACATGACGAGATTAGTCACGTTTAGTCACAGTAATTCACATAGTTGCTTATGAAGCAGCACACACTGATGCAATGACTAATCGGTGTGTGTTGCTTCATAAGCCGCTATGTGAAGTACTGTGACTAAACGTGACTAATCTCGTCTTGTCTTGTCTTGACTAACCGGTGTACGCCTAGCCTAAGGCCTTTCGCTTTTAGTCATATAGCTTCTGGCTTCAGTATCTCATATTTTTCACCCCACGGAACTATAGAGACTATAATCACAGTGTGGCCATTCAATTTCACACATTTGATTGGTTAGCTCAGTTAAATCCACCATACTTTTGCCTACAGAGACTGTATAATCGCAGTGTGGCCATTCAATGTCACACTTTTGATTGGTTAGCTCAGTCAAATGCTCAAATCCACCATAATTTTGCCAAATCCCATAAGATTTACATTAAGATACTTGAATCATTTGTTGTGTTCAGTGATACACCTCTTAACGTACAATTTGCCTTTGCCGGTGTTAGTTTTTCATAATTTTGAAATTTCAAAGCAATACAAAAATTAGAGAAGAGGGACTATTTATGTTAGAAGAGTGATTTTCAATGTCATTCCTCTTAGAAGAAGTTTGACAAAGTGTGAATGGGTTCAAGTTTGCCTACAAGTCCATAACATAATTCTAAGTATTTGCAAAAATATGGCGGTGACTGGAAAAATGTATTCAAAACTCTGTCATAGACTCTTTGCTTTTACACCAATGACCACTGTGATTATGCAATCTCTGTACATGGAACGGAACCATACATGGAACAAAGAAAAGGGTGTTCTTTTGCTCTTTGTTCCATGGAACCATAGAAATATATCCATAGTATATAGTTCTATGAACGGAACCGAGCAATGCAGTTGTAAATATGAACATTCGAATTGCATAGAAGTCGTCTTTTTAGGCGTTTTCATTTTAATGATGTTCATGAAATGCAATGTAAAATGTACTATTTTACTGGGCTATATCTAAGGCATGTTACGTGTCGTTTGATGTCGATAAATGTGAATAAAGCTCAACTTGGCGTCGAATAAAGAATTCACTTTTCATCTAAGTGCCTAACTTTTTAGAATGTACGACTTCATATTTCTTTGTACTAAAAACACTGGCCACAATGTGATCACATGTTACACTAGGTTTCGTAGTTCATTATTATTCAGGAACTACTAAATTCAGTTTACTGAATTTCTCATACGGTAATTATTTATTATTTAGCGTATGGCTTTTAATAGTGGGGAGACCCGAGTAGGGTTGTTCCACTTCACCAACATAACCAATTATCCCTTGATAGGGAACATGGTGAAAAATTGTTTTCACTTAGAAAACAGACATCATCATTTAAAAAAAAAGTATTTTATACGGTAATTGATTGTGTTGTTTGGTTCTCAGGAGCGTCGGCCTGACGCCGGAAATGGACTCGACGGGCTCGGTGGCGGCGGTCGAGACTGCCCTGGACCGACTCAGCAAGCAGCGCGAGGAACTCGAACAGCTGTGGGCCAATCGCAAGCTGCGCCTCGATCTCTGTCTCAGGCTCAGGCTGTTCGAACGCGACGCCCTTGAGGTGAGCTCATCGTCACATTTCCCAAGCTTAGCGATCTTAGCACAAGCCCAGATAATATAAATCTTTCCAGGACTGTTAATTAACTGTGTACTGTATTGTATTTTTGTATGGATGGAAATAAAATTCATTATTCATTATTCATTATTCATTATTCATTATTCATTATTCATTATTCATTATTCATTATTCATTATTCATTATTCATTATTCATTATTCATTATTCATTATTCATTATTCATTATTCATTATTCATTATTCATTATTCATTATTCATTATTCATTATTCATTATTCATTATTCATTATTCATTATTCATTATTCATTATTCATTATTCATTATTCATTATTCATTATTCATTATTCAATTTAGTACAGTGATTTACATTATCTGTGGTACAAGCCCAGGGCTCGTGTGGGTGTCGCCTTCGGATAGAAAATATTGTTGAGTTTTTTTTTCAAAACAAAGTTAATTTATTTTACGATTATCTATGAAGGTACAGTAATAATCAAAATGGACTTATGGACTTTTTATGTATCAAAAATATTGCTTTGATTTTTAAATCATTCTGAAAAATTTAACTTTATTTTGTTATCACGGCGAGGTGGAGTCTCCCCCACCGACAAAATCATCTCAAAGGCATAATAATCTAAATCGCTTCCCGGTGGTTCGGAACCGACCTAAAGCTGTAGGTCCACTCATCTCTCATCACATCATCATCCGTCCCATTACCCACGCACAAGCTGAGGACTTGAGTGGGCATCATCACAGCAATAACAAAACAAAAAACAATAGTTTACATTATTATGAAACAGTGTTACAGTAACATTCAATTATAAGAAAATTCCTATATAACTAACAAAATAAAATGCGCACCCCCAGGCTTAGGCTAGGCGTACACTGTTTCACGCTAGGTTTACGCTGTTTCATAAGCAACTATGTGAATTACTGTGACTAAACGTGACTAATTTCGTCTTGTCTTGTCTTGACTAACCGGTGTACGCCTAGCCTTAAGCTCGAGAGGGGTGTACTACCCAAATTAAACTAGTTAATGAAACTCAGAGAGTAGAAATTCCATTAGAATGTTCATGATTACTCTTTCCATTCCCCTCGCACAAGCCTAGGGCTCATGTGGACTTCACCTTCAGAAACTTGAAAAAATATTGGAAACCTATCCGAATGATCATGATTATCCTTCCCAAAGCCCAAGTACAAGCCTAGGGCACATGAGGGCAAAACTTTCGGAAACTAAAAAAATGTTGGAAGTCTATTGGAATGTTCATCGTTACCTTTCCAATGACACATGCATAAGCTTAGGTTTCTTGTGGTCATCAGCTGCACTTCAAACTCTAGAACATGGAAAATTATAAAATGTGATTATCTGTTTGAAAATAATAATATCCTGCATGTTGTCTAAAAGTAGTGGTAATTTAATTATTATTTGTCGTAGTAATAGTGTTTGACTAATAAAAGAATTGTACAGAATTAATAGTATTGTTTCTTAAATAATAATCTTTAGAACAGAATTTGAGAGTTGATTAAATCGAAAATCAACTCTATGAGAATTTAATCAGTGTAAATGACTTGAAAGTTGCAATGGAAATTCACTCGGTTAAAGTAGCCTAGTAATTCAGTAGTAGTTCAGAATCTAATAAAAATATCATCTGGTACTTTTTTGTACAAACAATACCCATTTCCCAGTCTTCAGAGTAGAATCACAATGATGATGATGTAGATAACGAAAAGTGAGAGTAATTTCATGCTGGAAACAATAGGATTAGGCCTATCTTTTAAGACACTCTCCTGTTTCGGGCGCATTCTCATTATTTACTTCTGCTGTTTTCGTCTTTGTTCGTTGCTTCGCTCTTCGTTTTCCTTTTGTTTCAATCCCCCATTTCCCCCCGACATTGGCCTTTGGAAGGTTGGCATTTATGTGCCGAGATTACGACCGTGATATCCGTTGTAAGGCATGCAAATGCTGGGGAGATCTGCCCCTTAACATCCACAGAACATTACTGTAACAAATTGAAAACTCGAATTATATTGGAGGAATTTGAATACAACTAAAAACTAGTAAATATTGGAGCGAAAAAATTAGTTTAAGAAAATAGTAGAGGAGATTTCCATTTGAACTTGTTATATTTTCTTAAATAATTACTTTCTGCTTTTTCCTTTTTTGAGTAATTTTATTGTTTGAGTAAACCCCTTCTTTCTATCTTACATTAATTTTCTTACTCCAATGTGTGCTAATTTTTAGAAATAATTATTATTTATGTGTTGTTGCAAGATTATCATAACAATGTTGGCGTTAGTGCACTTTGGAGGCAACAATATTATATTCTACGTATTATTTTTATGCACTATTTCATTAAAGAAAATTTCATATCTAAAAATATGAATTATAAAACTTGTGAATGCTGCTGTAATAAATTTGATGTAATATTCGAAAGCAGGATGGTTCCTTATTGAAACTTTTTTATTGTAAAGCTACATGACAAACATTGTTTTATGGCATGTACGTGTTACCATAGACTAACTCTATGTATAGTTAGTCTATGGTGTTACGTTAATGCTCTGCAGAGGCTACAGTTCTTCAAGTCGTTCTTTAATGTTACTAAATTGAAGGAAAATTCACATTTTAATGAATAAATTTCATAAAGAAGGGTATTTTGGAGCTAGTGAATAAATAGAAGGAAGCTAGTTGGCTCTCCTTTCAAATATTTTTATTGTAACTCCCCAAGTTCTCTGTTACGTTCGGGTTATGTCTATGCTCTGTGTAGGTTACTGACATTCGGCAGACACCCTGAGGACTTCCCCAGCTTTTGTTAGTTAACAATTATTATTTCATCTGTAGATGATAATGATGATTCTCATTTGTATACTTCATAGATACGGTCTTTTTAATCGAATCAGAATGAATGAATCCATCTCACAGTTGTTCCATGCATAACCTTATCAACATTCTTGCATTGCTCGTTTATAATTAGTGGAATGGGATTGGCGCAAAGAAATGCGAAACAAAAAACAATGGTAACTTTTAATTAGTAATTTTTTCTGGTCATATGAGTACCTACTAGAAAGAAGGGGTATAGTAATAGTAGAGTAATACAATAGTATGTTAATTAACAAAATCTCGTCTCTGTTGTTATGAACTTCTCATTTGGAAGAACTGTGCATTTGCAGTTGTCGATTTCAATCACTTTATAGAGTACAGTATTCCAATCAGCAAAATTCAATTATTGTATTTCATTTTTTGTTATTGTAATGATTGAACTCTTCGAACTATCTATTTTGTCTATGATGTTACAAACTAATTAAGATTTAAAACATGGATTTTTAAACTCTTTTACCTGTGTTTGTAAAAGAGTTTATATTTTCAGTTTTTTTGCAAATTAACGATCGAAAAGATAGCAAAGATTTTTTTTTAATTACTGTAGTATTTAAAAAATGGGAGTGACCATTCATTATTTTGTAATATATTATTTATAAAAATATTATTCCATATTACAATGAATAGAAAGAAATGTTATGAAAACACTAAAATAGTATTTATCATGTATTCACAAGAAATATTTCAATATCGCACCAGACCCTGTGTCTGAAAATTGTAATGTGATACAGAGGAATTTTGTTCTGAATGAGAAAATAGTATAATGTATAAAAATGAATTATTGTGAAAAGATGAGTACAAGTGGCTACTTCAACCTGCGATATCTTGATCCATTGAAAGCTATTGTGATTGTGATTATTTAATCAAGTAGGCTACTCGTATAATATTGCACGTGACAAAAAAAATAGGAAAACATGAGAGATCCGTTTAAAATATTCTAGTAAATTACATCAGAAGATTTTAACGTCAGTGAAGATTTTCTATCAATATCAAATCAAATTGTATAATCTTTGACAAGAAAAATGAATTATAAGATAATTAATTTACTGTATTTCCTGTTATTCTAATGGAAATTAATGTATTCTCTCTTGAAAGGAATAAAGTTCATAATATTTCATTTTATTATAATAATGTAGCTCCTCATTATTAGCTTATGATGGTTTTAATGTTTATGAATTCAATTGCATCCAATAGATACATGGTTCACAATGTATAGAATTCTCAACAGAATTGATGGATTATAAAAGATTTGAATAAAAAACATAAATAACTATTATAAAATAGGGATACAAATATTTGTGCATATTACTGCATAAAATAATACAAATATACTTATAGAATCCCCATCTTATCTATACATTTGTAACAGTGCATATTGCGCTGTTTAAATAAACTTTGAAACTTCAACTTAAGAAGGCAGCCATTCACTCGAATGATGAACTGCAGTTTTAATGAAACTCGTTTTGTTTGCCGGGAAGTTTGCCCGGAAAGTTGGTGCCATTGTTTTCTTCATTATCTGGCTCCCCCGCAGTGGTCCGCTCCTCATTGTTTCAGCGAATAAAAGCCTTGAAAGTGTAGATTTTACCAATTTAAGTGGGTTTGAACAGTGGCTGGGCTGCTTGCTACTTCACTGATACGTGACCGAAGTCATTACTCATTTTCAGCCAAAGGCAATGACATGGAAAGTGAGTTAGTTGCTTGGGAAGATGCCGGCGCTGTAGAAATTCCGTTCCCAAACTATCGACTCCTTTGAACTTTGCAACTAGACATGTTTTATTAGTTGTGACCGATATCCCTGATATAGGAAGATTTCTTATACAGTTGATTCAGAGCAGAAGTTTCATCATGAATTTGGTCATCATTAAAATTGAATATAATAATTATTTTATAGATCTGTGTTTTCAAAGTTGGCCTTCCAACTGTCTGCTGAGAAATAGTAATTTTTTTCATTTGAAAGAAAATTTGATTGAATGCTCTTTCACGGTACTGGGTTTCTATCTTTTAGTACAGTTGTAGTACAGTATTTATTTTCCAATAAAAATTAGAAATATTATAAGTGTTTATAGCTTGATACTGTTACTGATTGATATATTCTTAATGTGTTTGATAATATTTCCATATAACCTTTTCAGTATTAAACAAATTCTAATACTCTAATACTAGCAGTAATTGAAATAAACATGCAAGTATTTAGCCTATTCCATTAGGGTTTTATGTGGAAATGAAATAAAATAATTATGTTCTATCAATTTTCTAAAGAAATTTACAATTTTTTCAACACACATTCTCAAGAGGAAAAATCAAATTCAAATATGATGTATCATTACAATTGAATTGGATATATAAACTCTACGATCTACGAACCAATTCAACTGTAATGTAAGGCTTTTTATTCATCCATTTTCCTTCATTTTTGAACTTTTCCAACTCACGAATCATAGTTGAACAAAATTCCTTCCCAGTTCTATCATCTTCCAATAATATAGATAAAAAATAATGATTTCACCATAAGAATAGAGTATCAAATGGAATAGACTTGTAGTGTTTGATGCTTTTTCATTAATTCCCATGGAATCGCATCCCTCCTATTATTTATTTTGTTTTAAATAATTTATTTTTCATTTTTACAGGTATCATCACGACTGGAATCGTGGTCTAGCGAGCTGGAGCACAGCGAATTGAGCTCTGATATGAACCAGGCTGAACAACTGTTGAGACTGCACAACGAACATGTTACCCATATGCAAAATACCACTTTCCAAGTTCTTCAACAAGGACAAGAACTAGCTCAGGTCAGTCGAATCATATAATTGGTTTTTGCTAGTTTTTTTGTTATGCTTGATGTTTTTTCATAAATTTTTCTATTTCAAATTTTTTTAGTAAAAATTTAATTAAATTTAGTTGTGACATTGTGACCGATATCTCTGATAAGGAAGATTTCTTATACACTTTATTTAGAGCTGAAGCTTTTTTCTATCTCACTCAAATTTTATATGGTCATAATTGAAATTGAATATTACCATTTTAAAGATTTGTATTAATTTTGATGGAATACTTCCACAGTATTCTCTATGTTGAACTGTATTCGGTTTTCACCCTGGATATTCCTAAATTTATTTGCAAAATGTTAATGGAAAATTGTCAAATTTTAATTGATGAAACATTATCCAAGGTTGATCAGTTTGTTAATAATTGTACATTTAATTATCTGAAGGTCAATTGCACAAAAATTCAATAGACTTTAACCACCATAAAATGACGTCATGGCATTTTCGTTCGAATCGTTCATTGGGTCTCGTTGCATTTATTCCGTTGAATGACATCATTTTACGGCCGTTAGAGTAGCCGTAATTATAGTACAACTATAATTATTTTATTGATGAATTTTACTTTTCAAGCTACAGTATTTCAAAGATATATGGTATAAATATATTAGCTTAATCTAATGTATATATCTTGAATAATATTATATCTAGTTAATTAATAATAAAAATAATAAATTATTTTCAACTGCAGGTGTTTGAGACGTCTGGAGTGTCTGTTATGGCTGATAGTCAATACTCGGCACAAACGAGAGTTCAAGTACTTTTGGAATTCCTACACGAGCGAGAAATGGACCTGGAAGATTTGGCCGAAATGAAGCGAGTCAAACTGGAGCAGTGTGTGCAGCTGTGCCAGTTCAGGACCGATGCCAATCAAGTAAGTTTTTCACCAATAATTTTGTCATTTTTAGAAACCTGGATAATAGTTGGTTTTCAATATTATTATCTCATTTACTTGATAAAAAATAAAACTCAAAACTAACTTGGTTGCACCAAGCAAGATCGATTTTGATCCAGGATCATTATAATGCAAATCAAATGGGATCAGCTGATTCAAAATATCCTGATCCTGGTTGGTGCAACCCAAAATTAATAAATTTATGTAAGTTGAAAAATTATATACAGTACAAGTACATTATTATGTTTATTCCCAACCTCCTCAAATCATAGTTTATAGTTTTTTCACATCCTCTCTAAACGTTTATATTTCGTGTTTTCAGTGAGAAATCTTATCTCAAGTTATTTTCATTGGTATTTGTTCTTATTTGTTTGTAAATATTCATTTACCTAAATAAAGCTGAGTCAAATTCAGTTCAAAATTTACGATTACATCTCTCTGTTCATAATCCATCGCACCAATCTTGGTATCATGAAATCTTGCCTGTATTTATAATACACTTAACGGAATTTTCTAAGTTGAAGAAAGTAAATCAATTGAACGATTTCTAATGTTGAATCCTCTTCTGAAGTGGGCTATTAAATAATAAAGAGACTGAAACTAATTCATTATCAGTTCAATTTTTCATATCCATAGAATTTAATTATGAATGCAATGAATGAGACAGTTTACATTTTCAATAAAAGCTGTAGTCATATCAATATTGACAATAGTTGAAAAATTTTGAGAATAAAAGGCAGAACATTATAAAATTAATTGAATTAATATAATGAAAAAATTATTTCTATTTATGTAATCGTTTATTGAAGAATGAGAATGACATAAAAACTAAAAATTTTCAATGAAAGTTGTAGTCGAAGAACTTGCTTTTGTTCTTGTTACGAAAGTGCATGCTCGTATAGTAGTATTTTTTTAATTTGGCGGATGGCGAATGACTTTCATTTCACGTTTCCATGGTAACGAGTGATGTTGTGTTGATTTATTTTTTAAATATGTTTTTTACATGTAATATACAGTATTTATGTGAAAAAATCAACATAACCTCACCCGTTACTATAGAAACGTTAAATGAAAATCATTCGGCATCCGCCAAAAAAAAATTATACGTATGTTGTAGTAATGTAAAATTCAGTTGTGAATGCGTAGATTTTGTGATTCTTAAAACATTTCCTTATGTTTTTTCAGGTTGTCAGTTGGATTCGGAATGGCGAAGCAATGCTGACGGCCAGTTTCACGGTTCCCACTTGCCTGCAGGATGCCGAACTGCTCAAGAAGGAGCACGAACAGTTTCAAGTGGCCATCGAGGTACGACTTCTATTTCTAGACCTAGACTATCATCGGCCACTCCAATCCAATCAAATGTTGCTTCTGTTTTACTCTCTTCTGATCAGATTAATATGTTCTAGTCTTCGTTCCGGTTAACATAAAGTGTCGCCCACCAAATGATTATTTGTGATTTACAAGGTGTATAAAATATAGTTATAAGGTGTTATATAGAATATAATTTACTCTATACACCTTGAGTGGTTTTGCTATTCAATGTTTTTCTAATCCTAAACTACCTTACTATTACATAGTTCACTGTACTAGAATTCTTGGTAAAATATAGCGGTAAAGCAAACGTTAGAACAAACCATTCGTTTACCAAACAATTTTTGTGAGCTGTATCAGTATTGAAAAGCGTCTGAAATATACACTATAAAATTCAAGTAAGTGTTTATTATTTTTGTCGCAAAATTCGAGTGAAAATATAATATTTCAGATTATTCTAATATAATTCTTGTTATGTTCTCTTGTGCTTGGCTTGTGATAATCTTAGAAATTCAAAATTGTTAGTTATAGTACTTGGATTCAGATCTTCAACGAAATGAATCATGTACATTACCTTTGACTGCTTTCAATCTTCTCAAACACTTTTTATCTGTTGCTTTCTTTATAAATGAACATAATATTCATTATTTAATATAATAATATTTGTGTTTGGCATGTGATAGTCTTAGAAATTAAAAATAGTTCGTTTATAGTTTATGGACTTGAATGAAATTAATCATTAACATAACTTCTTGTCTGTTTGATCTAAATTATTCTCAAACAATTATTCCAATCAATGCTGTTTTCCATGACGAAATACTTGTAGAAAATACTATTAAAGTAACGACTGGTATTTCACTGTAAATAATAATTCATGTTTTACTTACATTATTGGACTCTATTGGAATGCATTTCACTCCTGATGAGGAGCTTCATCATTCCAATAGAGTCCAATAATGTAAGTAAAAACATGAATTATTTACAGTAAAATACCAGTCGTTACTTTAATAGTAATTATTCCAACTATAATCATTCCAATAGAGTCCAATAATGTAAGTAAAAACATGAATTATTTACAGTAAAATACCAGTAGTTACTTAAAGTTGCCTATAATCATTCCAATAGAGTCCAATTTTATTTATTTAAAAATGATTATTTAATAAAATAAGTCGTTGAGTAATTATTCCAAATATAATGTAACAATAAATAAAATAAATTTAGGATAGAAGTAGTTGTAAGATATTGCCTGTTGTTTAAAATAATGATAATGTCACATCTTTGTTCGTTTTCAGAAAACGCATGAGCGGTTAGGTGAAACAAACCTTGCGCCGACGATCTTGTTATCAGCGCCATTTAACAAGTCATAAAACATATGATCCCGGAACGGCACCAAAATGCTGGTCTAGCAGATTATTGACCAAGCGTCTGGCAGGAGCTGGTCACTGTCGGTCTGAGGGTCTTTCAAGCTGGTCACTGCTAGTCTCACTTTTCAAAACCTTTAACAGGTCAGCTTTAGCTTCCTTTCATAATTTTGATTTTGTTAAGTCATTATAAACTGGAAAATCACACGTGATTTCTGACAAGTTAATTGAATATCGTATATTTAGTTGGTTTATTTTTGAGAGTTGAAAATGAAGTTGATATAATTATTGAGTTGAAATAGAGGTCATGTAAAAGAAAATAAATAATTGAGATTATCATGAAATAATTGATTTAATTTGCAGATATTGAAGTGGATTATTTTCCAATTTGATCGATACTAATTTTTATATGATAATGTCACTTCTTTGTTCGTTTTCAGAAAACGCATACGTCAGCGGTTCAGGTGAAGCACCGCGCCGACGCGTTGATCCAACTGAGAGCGGCATCAGCTGGCCGAGAGGATGATGCTGGCAGCATTGGTAGATCGTGAGCCGATAAGCGACACAAAGTCACCGCCAGTCTCAACTTTTAAATGCACAGGTCATTTGCTTTGTGAGCATTTTCCTGTAACATTTTTAAGTCATATAAACTGGAAAAAGTGCACACACGTACTTGACTTGGATAGAACATCGTAATATTATGTTTATTTCAATCAATCAATTTATTTATTCACAACAATAATACAATACAATAATCATCAATACATTTTTTTAGTAAATAATACACATATAATAATAATAATGTACTCCGCAGCTGACTCCAGCTGCATACATCAAAATAGTAAGCTTTTTCAAACAATGAACATATTTATTTGTTTATAATATTGCTCAACGAATATTAATAATGCTCAAAATCAAATTAATAATTTCATACTACATAAAAAGATTAATATTTTGGAAAATACAAGATCAATCTTAAGAACTATGTTACATTAAGCTACCAATCTTAGAATAGAAGTTATTTTCAACACAATCAACTAATTCTAAACCAAGTTTATAGGTGATTTTATTATGTATGAACTGGATGAGGATTATATTGATAAGTTTGAGGGAAGGCATGCACGTGTGGAAGAGTGAGTTTACTAAGGTGCTATACCACTCTACGAAAGATAATGTATAATACCATCTACTATCCAAGTAACAACCATGCTGTGGCCTCTAGCTTCCAACATGTACGTTTCCATGTGGAGATTCAACCAGATAGTTTGTACTCGTCTGCTAATGAAAATCCGGCTGATAGGTCTTTCATTTGATTGTGATGTTATAGATTTCTAATATATTTTATTTGATGTGTGTTGTTGCAGGTGTGCTCAGTGCTTGACAGCCTGGAGCGCGAGTACAAGCGGGACGAGGACTGGTGTGGCAGCGGCAACGTGGCCCAGCTGATCAACAAGCACCAGGAGCAGAAGGAGGCGTTCCTCAAGGCATGCACGCTGGCACGGCGCACTGCCGAAACCTTCCTCAAGTACACCAGTCGCAGTCTGCAGTACTACAACTACTCAGGATCGGAGGCTGGCTCCGAGACACGGGTTAAAGGTATCTTCACACGAGAAAGCATTCAAACAAATCAAATCAAAGTTTATCCCAACTGTCACGATAGTCATTCTCATTCTCATTCATGCCTTAACCGTCCAAATATTAATATCTTTGCTTGAAGATGGATTTTTTCGTAGTGGGTAGATGGAAAGTGAATATCCAGCAGATTTGATTAAAACATATGTTTATAACTTTAATATAATATCGTTAATTCAGATTCAGACCTTATACTACTATCAACTGAATTTAACCAGTCAGTTATTGCATTAGGTATGCAGATATTAAGTATTATGCTCAGGATATTTTTGAAGAGGAAAATTATTGCATGATAACATTTGCTGTAATAATTTCTGCATTATATATTTGCATTATATCTTCTGCATTATATATATGTAATAATTTATTGCATAGCGTATAAGTCCAATAAATTAGTGTTAACTGTAATCACATTAATTTAGTTGTAATCAATTAATTTAACTAAAAATTAGTCAGGTAGATGTTGAATAAGGTCAAGATATTTTGTGAATAATTTTTATGCACTAAGAGATAACTGACATTAATTTTGCATTATATATTTGCATTAAATCTTCTGCATTATATATAATTATGAGATATTAGTACTGGTATAAAAGAAAAAGAAAAAGAAAAGAAATTTTGTATTGACTAAAGTATCCAATGTTCATAAAAGAAAAGAAAAATTATGTAAAAGATTATTGCATAGCGTATAAGTCCAATAAATTAGTGTTAACTTTCAGCTTTCAATTACACAATTCATAGATAAATTCTTTGAATGACGGTAGAGTACGATGGCAAAGAAATAATACCTCTCTATATATCTAATGCCAAGCGTCAAATTAAATGAATCTGATTATACATTCTCTTTGAAGTTCCTCAAAATGGTTTTATTTCTTATTTCAGGTATCCTAGAACAACTTCTAAGTCAAGAGAATAAGGTGCTGGAGCACTGGAGTCAACGCAAGAAAAGGCTTGACCAATGCCAGCAGTTCATTCTGTTCGAGAGGTCCGCTCAGCAGGCTCTTGACTGGATCCACGACACTGGAGAACAATACCTCAGCACTCACACATCGGTCGGAAGCACTCAGGTGAGACTCGTTACTTTTGGACCGACCCTTGTATATTCATTTTCGATTTTTAATTCTTTCATTTGATCGCCATGCTCCTAAAACTCCTATTATTCTTCTCTTATTCTATTCCTATTCCGATACTTGTATCGGCTTAATAAATTCAGTAAAAAGCAAATATTTTACTGATAAGGTGGCTCAGAACCCACCCATAGTTTATTCATCTCTCAATATCATTATCATCCTTCCCATTATTCACGATTAGTTTATGTGAGCATTAAGCTTAACAAAAAATCCATTACTTAAACCAATAGTCCAACTAGCCTGCAATATATGTAATTGGAAATTCAATATACCTATGTATTTTTCCTCAAAGGCCTCTTTTTATTTTTTACTTGAATAAATCCATTACTTTATCATTTAAATACAACACTATAATTTTATTGTTTATTCACTCACTAATATTGTAGTTATTTGAAATATACTCATAGTCCTTTTTATAATCATTAGATATAAATACAATACCTAAATTTTATTTTATTTATTTACACATTCTTTATATTCCCTATTAATGATATTTGAAACTGTGATCTTGAAAAATTCCATATTGAAAAATGTCTATTATTCCAATTGGAATGAGTTTCAATCTAGCTTCCAGTCCACATATCTTACTCTTAATCGAAACACCCATTAATCCTGTTGTAAAAGAACGTTTTCTAAGCTCAATCAATTATCATAAACTATCGTATGACTTCATTTAACAGTTTATGTACACTATGCTTTCCCATACAGTGCCGTCATCATGGTGATAAAATATCGAACTAAATAATGCAATAACCATTATTCACTGGAATGGGTACTGTTTATTGTACTATTTTTAGTGGCATTACAGTTTTGATGATTTGCCAAGTTCGCTTTTTCGTAATTTTCGCTCCTTGTCTGTGTGTTTACATGTGTGTGTGTGTGCGGTTGTTATTTAGTAGGCAGGCTGCCAGATATTTGAGCAAAGTGTGTTCGGTAAACATTCATCTTTATACCGGCTGAAAAGGCGAAGTATTCGAACCAGAGTTAGTTCTTGATAGTTTGATCTCGCACGAGAGTGAGAGCGTTTGAAATTGATTAGGGAAACATTGCAGTACGATCAAGATGTGATTTTGGAGATCGACTTGTGTTGGAACGGAATGTGTTTTGTTTGAAGTTGTTGAGTGCAAAGTTGTTAGTGATTGATTTATAAAAATAATATATTTTCTAGTTATCAGTTTTGTTGTATTGGCTTGTTCAACAAAAAGGTCTGTGTTGGATTCCTTTGGATATAGTTTACTGAGAATAGCATAAATTCAATTGCCTTCAGTTCTGTTGAAATTACTTGAAATAGCAAAAATTTCAATATTGATTCCAATAGTCGTGGAGGAATGGAATTAAAATGTCATTGCAAAAATTATAAACATGCGACACCAAATTTTACCAGCATTTTCTTATTTTTCCATCTTGTAATTTACATTAGTAGATTGTTTTCTGTTTGAATCTTAAGCGTTTAATGAACATTCAAATATTGTGAACATTATGATCTTTGATTAATCAGTCCATAACCCAATTTTATTAACTGGAGAACTACATGTTATTTCACATCGCCAAAACTTTTGCTAAATTTTGATAATAGAAATAAATTTCAATCTGAATATCCCACAGAAAATTATAAGGTTTCTTTTAAGAGGATGATGGAAACTTACAATGTTGCCTCCTTTTAGGATTTCTTTTTAAAATCATTGTTAATACCGCCCTATCCGAAGGAGTGATGTCTGAATGGGAGAAGAAAGAGAATTTTAACGTTGATGTAACTTACTAAATCAGAAGTGTGATTATTTTAACGTCAAGAAATAAGCTGATTTAACGTCAGGTACAGAGCGTACATCAATCTGTTTTCTGAAGCACTCAAAATAATCTGCTTTATCTAATACCTTTAGTAGTATATTTACTTTGTATTGTTAACCAATATTATTTTTGTATTTTTAAACAATTTACTTTTTGGCAATAAATATTGATTAATTGATATTTTTCAATTTGGCGGATGGCGAATGATTGTTATTCAATAGGCAGCTGATGTTACAATCAACTTTTGACAGGATAGTCTGCAAACGATCTGCGAGACCCTGAATTTAATTTTTTTATTTAAATGAGGTTGAGTAGGTGAAAATGTTTTTAGTTTAGAATTAGTATAAACATACATTATGAATAAAAGTGTTATAATATGTTTAATTTTAAAATATAATATTCATTATATTTTTTTACAATATACGTATTGTTTTTATTCTAGTAAGATACAATGGTAGGTCTCTGGAGAGGTACAAGCGTGTAGGTGCGCCTGTGCCCGCAGCTTAAGAACATTTGTCCGTTTCCCCCATTTGTAATCTGCTGATCCATCCGCCAAATTGAAGAAGCCCTAAGTATATTGCATTTAACGATATTACTACTACTACTACTACTACTACTACTACTATATTACTACTATTAATACTACTAATATTGCATTCAACCATTGTACTGTGTCTAACGTCTTTGTCATTGTACTGTATCTAACTTGTGCGTCATTGAACTGCATCTGCATCACAGAGAAGAAAGGAATACTTTCTACTTTGTGACTGCATCTAACACAACATCATCCTAACCGCGTCGCTGTACTATGTTGCAGGAGGAGACAGAGCGGCTGCTGCGCGAGCACAATGAGTTCAAGGTGACGGCGAAGGAGACGCGGGAGCGCGTGAAGCTGCTGCTGCAGCTGGCCGACAGCCTCGTGGAGAAGGGCCACGCCCACGCGGCCGCCATCAAGCACTGGGTGGCCGCCGTCGACAACCGCTACAAGGACTTCTCCGAGCGCATGGACAAGTACCGGTGCGTGGCCAACTACTTGTTGGACGTACCTTGTAACAATTTTAATTCAAACACACACAAAAATTGAAATCATTTTTTTTTGTTTTTGTTTGTCAATGGCTCAACAGCCCTATGTGGGCTTAGGCCTACCAGCTGGTTGCCAGTTTCATATCCACTTGACTGAATCAGCAGAGGTGAATGATCATTAACCAGAAAAGATGTAACGTGTGGTTAGCACATTGACATCTCAACCATAAGCTGGTCTTCGCAACCCAGTGATGGGTACAAAGCACTGCTGGGTAACATTGAGTTGAGCAGCTATATAGTGCAATGCAACAATTTAATATGCCTCCAAATATGGGGAGTGACTGACTAGCCTTACTAACGATTAGCCAGGCTCCCAATGGAGGAGAAAACAAAATTACAATACAAAAACACAATAATGCAATGTAGGCTACAAAAACACAAATTCAAAAACAATTGGCTATATGGTGGTGTGTGCTGAATTGTTTTGAGATTGGTAAATGTTTGAGAGCAGGAAATTGTTCTTGTTTGAGAGCAGGATAGTTGTGATCTAGTTACTCATTGGACACACCTTGTAAGAATTTTAATTCCTACATGGAGAATACGTGCTACTCATGTGACGTACCTGCTGGCAATAAAAATTGTAATTCATTTATTGGCTGTATTGGTGGTTGTAGCTGGCTAAGTACAATCTCGTTACTTATTGGACGCACTTTGTAAAAATTTCATCTGATTTGAGTTTGAGAGCAGGATGTCGTATTAGGCTAGGCCCACGAGAACTGTTATCGTAATTTCAGTCATGATGATAGCTGATAGATTAGATTAAGGATTACCCGAAAAACAGCCGGTTACCCGAAAACAGCTAAGGTTCCACAGTTTTGTTTCAGGATGTAGCAGTTGCTCCGTGGGCATTTATTGCAATGAAAATTCCATTATCTGCCAAAACTGAAGATTATCTATTCTTCACAATATCGTTTCTTATTGATCCTTGTAAATTTTCTTGAATGCTTAGTGATGAAAAGAATGAGTACCCATAAAATATTGGATACACTAAAGAATGATGTTTGTTTGTCCTTTTTCATTAGTCCAATCAATCTGTTTCTTGAACACCTCTTCTGAGTAAAATTTCAAATTTTATTGTTTGTCTTTTTCATTATTATATTTTTTGAAAACCATTCTGAGTAAAATCATTGTTGTCTGTTATTAGTATATTGATAAAGAACTATTCATTTTGTTGTTGATCTAATATATTAATTTTATACCTGCTCTCCCATTTTGAAACTCCCCGTGTTGGGGTGTCCCTATCAGTAAAAAAAGAAAAGTTTCAGTAGGAACACTTATTTAAATAATATTTTTCCTCTGGCTCCCCTCTATTCATGTAAATTAATCAAAGTATGAACATATTTTCATGGAATTATTTTTATTTTCTTGCAGCACTCAGCTAGAAGAATCGTTGGGAATCCAGACAGAGACAGAAGTTGAAAGCCGACAGGAGTTGGCGATTGATCGAAACTCTGATCCGAATATCGAGGCCAAAGTGAAAGAATCGACGAAGGAACTCAATGAAGAAAAACGAAGATCTGCTCGTCGAAAAGAGTAAGTTGTCTGTGTTCAATTAAAATTACTAAATAAAAGTAACCGCTCTTTGGCATACACTCTCATCTTTTCTGAGAATGCAGAAAATCAAAAATAATGCAGCAGTTTACAATGAAGATAGTGGGAAATATTACGATCCAACAAATATGTTAATGATTGCGCCCTGTTCTTTTGTCTGTTGCCAGACTATATATAAAATAAGTTTCTTTTTCAGAAATACTATTGTTTCTGAGAATGCAGAAAAATCAAAATAAAAATAATAGTTGAAAACATTGAAATATTACAGTGACAAATTCATTTAATTACTCTTATTATTTGATAAGAAGAAATATAATTGATAAATAATATCGACGTTATCTTTTATTTTCGTGTGACGATGGCAAAGAAATAATATCTCTCTATCTATCTAATGCCAAGCGTCAAATTGAATGGATATCACTGCACTTTTTTAATGACAATTCCAAGTGAAAACAATGATATGCTTATGGTATCTTACAATGAATACAAATGAACATAAAAACATACTTGTAAACATTACAATAAACATGAAATGTAAATATTTCAGTAATCCTTGATTTGAAGGTTATTTCAGCTATGTCTGCGAATTTGTTCCACTATACATTCAGTTTTCATTCATTCGTTTGATTCCTTGATAGTAATTGAACTAGTTTTGGAACTTATTTTCAAAAATCTATGTTATATTGTTTGGTAGAAAAGTTATTGTTTGGTAAAAAGTTGTAATTTTATCTCTTCATAGCCTCTTCAGAAGAATTTTAATTGAATTTAGATAATACAGGTACCGTACCGTGTATTATATGTAGCATAATATTCTATAGGTACCATAATAGTTACGCTAATAAAACCTATCAAGAAATCATGAAATTATTAATAAAATACTCCTCGATAATTAATGTCCCAAAGTCCTTTTATATTGGAAATTTAATGAATAAATAGAGCTAGGTATTAAATCAGAAGAGTTTTTATTAAGTAATGAATAAAGAAGAATGAGTAATAATTAATAATGATGGAGTGTTATCACTTTCGTAGACATATTTCATTATAATCCATGTCTCGGCGTCCTAATCTAATTTATCCTGGTGTTTATTGCAGATTCATCATGGCTGAGCTGCTGCAAACAGAGCGTACCTACGTGAAAGACCTGGACACATGTATAAAGGTGTTCCTGGAGGAGCTGCGAGGCCATCCGAATGTGCCGACGGGAATCCAGGGCCGGGAGGACATTGTGTTTGGCAACATTGAGGACATCAGGGATTTCCATCGGGATGTTTTCCTCAAGGAGCTGGAAAAATACGAAACGATGCCTGAAGACGTTGGCCATTGTTTTGTTACCTGGGTGAGTTCATCTATAACCATATCTCCGTGTATTCAAAGACAATTTGAAAAAATTTAATTGATTGATTTACAAGTTATAACTTCAATTTAATAGATATATTTCACAACAATAATACAATACAATGTTTCATCTGATATTTCTAGTTATTTTTCCTCGTCAGATTAAATACAAAACTCTACGAAAAATTATTTAAATGTCTTGTTGCCTGGGTAAATTAATATGATAGACGTTTATTTGAAAGATAGCTTGTGCATGTATATTAATATCCAGGTGTTGTGTAGAATTTTCAACGATAAACAACCAATGATCTACAATAAAATTAATAATGCATGCTTTTCCTCGAGATCGATAAAAAATTGCAGCGTCTCTAAATTCATTGGAACAAATACGCGCTTTTGTGCACTGAGATGTGTTTTAATACAAGCATTCATTTGCTCCGAAGTTTTTGGAAATGGTACGTTTTTATCGGCCGTTCAAAACGTATTATAAAGGAACAACAAAAAATTCTACCTACAGTTGGTATAGAGATTTTATTATGTACAAACTGATATTATAATCTTCAACGTTTGTTGCAAAATACAATATATTGGGTTTGAACATTATGATTCAAATTTCAAATTGTTATTAGGGCGGAATAGTAGTATTCATTAAGTTGGCTTGAAGGTCTTAGATAGATAGATAATATTTCTTTGCTATCTTAAACTCTACGGTCGTTTTATTAGCACAAGAATAAGTCACAATTCTCTCTATCTATCTATCTAATGCCATCCGCCAAATTAGCACTGTCAATGGTCCTGTGATTGATAAAAAGCGGTTACAATAAAACGTATTCATATTCCATTTATAAATTGAATTTCTTCTTGAATTCTTCTTAACCACATTCGATTGCACGTGGGTCAATGCTATTCTCAAGACTTCCTCCTCCACACCAGTTACAATAAAACGTATTCTGTTCTATAAATTGATAAAATAATTCTTTCTCAACTACAATAATTTAAATTCAAGTAAATGTAACTTGTGTGCTGCTTTTCAGGCGATAAAATTCGACATGTACGTGAAGTACTGCAAGAACAAGCCGGAGTCGAACTCGCTGCTAGTGCAGCACGGCGGCGGTCTGTTCGAGGAGCTGCAGAAGAAGCACCGCGTCGAGCACCCGATCGCCGCCTACCTCATCAAGCCCGTGCAGCGCATCACCAAGTACCAGCTGCTGCTCAAGGACCTGCAGTCCTGTTGCGACGAGGGCCAGGGAGAGATCAAGGTGCTATTTATTGCTATTTTCCAAACTTGAATTATTTCTTCTAAGGCATTCATCCAGGGGGCTGTCATTGAAGGAGTGGAAGTTTCGTATCTTCCCTATGTTAAAAAAAGGGAGAAGCCTGGTAGGCTGAGGTCTCAAAGATCACGCTAATTTCCGGACCTGATATTTGGCGCTGTATTTGAATTCAGAAGGGGAGTTTATGTCGGCCATTTTCTTAGACGTACTTTTAAGCTGGTATCTTTGCGGATGAATCAAAACTGTTGAGAGAATATGGTTAATATTTACGGATGGTTCAACATTTTGTTGATTCTTTGTTTTTAGGTTGGTTTTGAAGAAGTAAGTCCAAAAGTTGTGATTCTCACTACAACAGGTTAGAAGTTAATCACTAATTAGTAATTAGTTAACCATTCTAATATCGTTACGCGTGTATCAAACTTTGGATTATTCTTCAAACCATGATCTAATATCGTTATATTAACCATATCAGTTTTGAACCATACCGCAATTCAATCAGAACTTTTAAAATTATTATCAATCAACTCTGAATGTTTCAAATACACCGCTAAAAGTCCGTCCGGAAACTAGCGTCATCCTACTCCCCTTATTTCTCTTACTTCCAGTCCCTAAGATGTCAGGTCCCTGATTTCTTCTAAGGCATTCATCCTATTTGAACTATTCATCGAATATATTATTAGATGTGTATAAACTTAGTTACTGAATTAACTTTCAATAGTTTTCAGCTAACCACATTGTTTGAGCTAGTATGATGTTATTTGCTAAGACTTTACCTAGATGAGAACAGGGTGGTCACCGCAGCATCGAAAACGTTAGCCTCGACTCCCATGTACTGCACACCTCTATGCTGCCACCAGGGGCTGTCATAGAAGGCACGCTCTGTATCTTCTTCCTATGTTAAAAAGGGAGAAGCCTGGGTGACCTTCTTGAGTTTTGTCTAAAGATGGCCAAGCTGTGTCTCGGTCTCATTGGCTGTGTGGCGCGATCTCATTGGCCGAATACACTCTGGACCGATGTCGGCCATTATTATGGACCTAGTTTTGGCGGTGTATTTGAATTCAGAGCCATATTTTTAAATTTAATTTTCATGGAGTTTTGAAAGTTTATGGTATCTTTTGCGGTATAAATCAAAACCGTTGAGAGAATCTAGTTAATATTCACGGCAAAATACAACATTTTCGTCGGATTTTGTGTTTTTTAGGCTGGTTTGGGTAGAAGTTATGTAGATGTTTTTAAATACAGCGCTAAAATTGAGTCCAATAAAAATGGCCGACATCCTACTCCCCTTATTTCTCTTACTTCCTCTCCCTTAGATGTCAGCTCCCTGCATTCATCCTACTTGAACTATTCATCGAATAAATTATTAGATGTGTATAAACTTATTTACTATATAAACTTTGCACTGTTCAAACTAACTTCACATTGTTAGGGCCGGTTCATGAGCTCGGGATTTAGCTAAGTCCTAGACTGAAACGGGTGGCCACCGTAGCATCGACAAACGTTAGCCTCGACACTATGTACTGAAAGCTCTCTATGCTGCTAACCCACTAACTAAACGTTTTGTTGAGACAAACGTTTGTCGATGCTACGGTAGCCACCCGTCTAGGGTGTCTAGTGTTTAGTCTAGGACTTGGGTAAATCCCGAGCTCATGAACCGGCCCTTAGTGTATATTCTCTACTGTACTTTCTAAATTTGTATCACCTCAAATAGCCTCAAAAATTCTGTGGCAACCAGGTGCGTCATTTGGGGAGGGCAGGGGAGGCATTTGCCCCCCCCTGATTCCTGGGTTACAGAAAATATTCTGTACTAGCTAATGTACAAATGAGCATTTTATCCGGCAAACACCCCCCCCCCCCCAAGGTTTTGGTGAAATGACGCTACTGATGGCAACGCTGTTTGAGGCTCCGTTAGAAAAATGAGGTGAAGGATGTTACAAAAAAATGTCGGACGGAACGGGTATCAACCCATGACCGGTAACTGGAAGCGAAAGCAGACTGCAGTTGCCATGCTCCAACCACAGAAAATGGAGAGGAATAATTCTCTGAATTATCTGTGCTCCAGCCTACTAACAGAGATTACTTGAATTATCATTAATTTAATTATAATCATCATTAATTCAATTACAATTATCATTAATTTAATTATAATTATCATTAATTCAATTATAATTATCATCAATTTAATTATAATTATCATTAACTTGAGTTAATTATCATTAATTTAACGATAATTTGATTTTAGCAGATAGTATTCTCTATTTATTCAATTTAGTTGGTAATCTAATTGGTTAGTCTATGCTACTAGGCTATGTCTGCTCGCCTGTAGATCGATAAATGACTTTATTTTTCTTACATTACATAAGTGCTGTGCTCAGCATCGTACTGTACTATGCTTTTTATTTTGTGCCAATGTTCGCAGTTAAAGATGTCTTCAGAGATCTTTATAGCATTATTTGAATTTTCGTTTGATTGATTATTGAATAGAATAATTCGGTACTGTGTTATTTCAGGATGGTTTGGAAGTGATGCTGAACGTGCCAAAGAAAGCGAACGATGCTCTGCATCTGTCGTTGCTGGAAGGGTGCGATGCCAGCCTCGATGAACTGGGCGAGGTGGTGTTGCAGGACACACTGCATGTCTGGGACCCCAAGCTGCTCATCAGAAAGGGCCGCGAGCGCCATTGTTTCCTATTCGAGCTGTACTTGGTTTTCAGCAAAGAGGTTAAAGACTCCTCGGGCAAGGCCAAGTACATCTACAAGAACAAACTTGTTGTGAGTATCGTACAGTGACATTCATTTAATTTGACGCTTGGCATTAGATGGATAGATAGAGATATATTATTTCTTGACCGTAGAGTACGATGGCAAAGAAATAATACCACTCTCTCTATCTATCTATCTAATTAGAATAATCATCTAATTAGTCTATCATCTATCTATCTAATTAGAATCATCAATATTGTATATTTGTTATTATAATCTAGAATTTAAGCCGTCATATATGTTATCTAGATGAATAAAGTAATAAATCTAAATCTAAAATCTAATCCCAAGCTTCAAATTAAATGAATCTTCCTACTACGATTGATTTTATAATAAATGATTTCAGTAGCAACTAAAGTTTAGATCCTATACTTTAATACCAAAGTATTAAAGATGTCTTCAGTGATATTTATAGCATTATTTGGATTTTCGTTTGAAAAATCGTCTTTAGTATATATACGTCTTAGTAATATACGTCTTTCAGTATACTAAACGTTCTGCCTGGATTGATTTTTTTAATACTGTAAATGATTATTTTAATATAATCGGCCAATTGCATGAAAGTCAACTGAATTTAACCATCAAAAAATGACGTACCAGTAATCAAACGTAAATACTGAAAGAAATCCTTATTCAGCTCTGTAAAATGACGTCATTTGAAGGCGGTTAAATTTGATTGGTTTTCGTGTAATCGACCGTATGATGCCCAACAATTGACTGTTCACTTGATGTCTCTTTTTGAGCATTGGAATATTACTCTAATATAAAACTTTCATGTTACTGAAGTCAGTAACGTTCCTCGTGACTTGATTTTTCACAGGAACGTCATCAGTGAATTTTGAAAAAGTTCCTCTGTTGAAGGGGGTTTCCTGTAAATTTTATAATAAATGAATGAATAACACTGTTCAGTTTACATGTTTTTATGCAATATTTAGAATGATGATGTCTGAAGAGATTATTTACCGTTGATTCTAATTGTAGAGTGAGAGATATTCGAAATATTGAGGTTATAACTACAGATACAAGATTGAATATTTTTTGCTCTGAATAATATCCCTTATCTGTGCTATAAATAAGTACTTTGTACATCTTCTCTACAAATAATATATTTTATTTGTCCTAAAAATGACTAAGTCTCTGAAAAAATATAATTTCAAAACTCCTTTGTTTCAATTTCCAATATTGTCCCACAATAATAGATCAGTTTTCAGAACAATGTCTTCATTAATTTCATTGTTGTATTCATTGTTGGATGCAATAAAGTTATCGCAAACAACAAAACAAATTATATTAGTATCTGATGTGCCCTGCTTTGTAATTCGTCTGTTTAAATTAAATTTTTGATTTTTGCAGACCTCTGAACTAGGAGTAACTGAACACATAGAAGGTGATGAATGTAAATTCGCCGTATGGACAGGCCGAGCTCCGATTTCAGATTACCGTATTGTGCTGAAGGTGAGTTCCGTCTTAGTTAGATTATTTAGAAATGGATTATTTTTTCAAGGTAATCAATCTATTATCTTTTTGATGAGCTCTGTGATTTGAATGCAACTGTGTTTTGAATGAATCTGTGTTGTGATCCAAGCAACCGTTTTTTAATGACACTCTATTCACTGATTCACTGTTGCTTGGTCTATTCCTAGTGACATTTTGATGTAATTTTATTTAATAACGTACTTACCTTACCCGTAATATGTTTTGGACTTGCAGAACAGTAGTATTTCAATAATACGATATGAATAGTGATTAATGTAAGAGCATTTTAATAATGTTTGATATTTATTAAAACTATATATTTTTAATTCTTAAAATTAAGTTAATCTAATCTAAACTTGCCGTATCTCATGATATTAAAAATTATTGAAATGCTCTTACATTAAACTACATTTTATCTTTATTTATATCGTATTCGAAATACAGTACTAATGTTCTGCAAGTCCAAAAATATTATGTCAATGGCGCAACAGCCTATGTAATCAGCGAATGATCATTAACCAGAAAAGATGTAACGTGGTTACATTGACATCTCAACCATAGCTAGTCTTAATGATGAACAAAGCACTGGATAACATTGTGTTAATCAGCTATATAGTGCAATGCAACAATTTAATATGCCTCCAAATATAGGGAGTGACTGGCTAGCCTTACTAACGATTAGCCAGGCTCCCAATGAAGGTTTCAAAAAATATTACGGGTTAAATTAAATTACATCAGAATGTCACTATTAGTGAAATAGACCAAGCATCAGTGAATCGTTTGTCAGGAATGTATACACTAGGCATGTAAACCTGAGTTTGTTTCTCCGGATAAAACAATATATATATTGTTTTAATTGAAAATTTCAGGATGCTTTCATGATGTATCTTACAGTTTCTGACTATTTCCAGAACAGGGTATCTACTTGAGTTCTCTTTCATCACTATATTTGTCAATATTGATCTGTTTTTTGTATTGTAAAATTTTTCATCCGAATGAATGCTATATACATTTTCTGACTATTTACAGGCATCCTCACTAGATGGCAAACAACAATGGGTGAAAAAATTGCGAGAAGTAATTCAGGAGACTTACTTCAGTTCTGCGTTGCCGCTCAGCTTGCCAAAAAGTCCAGCTAAACTGAAACCGGGCAGTCAGCGGTCTAGCAGGTATGTGAATTTGAAATATTCAAAAACTATTTTCTGAAATTAAAATCTCACTTGTTTCTTTAAAAACGTTGTAATTTCAATGAAGGTATATTTCGAGTATAATAGTACTTGATACCTTTTACTTGTTACGTTCTTTCTGATATTAACTCAAACTGTGAAACTAGAATTAATAGTATTCTTCTATAATAATTTATTTGTGTAATACCTTCTGTATATCTGGAAGTTTCTATTCGATTGCAAATTCATGTATTTATAGTGATTTAGTTTCGATCGAATCAATCAATCATAATGGGTTTAGGAATTATACAAAATACCTTGAATTTGTGTTTTAAAGCGGTTACAATTCTTACTGAGTACCCCACTGGAATATCAGATAAACTAAAAACATTTCGTAACCCAGGATTGGAAGAATTCTTTTGAACGACTTTATTTATGCATCCCTAATGCTGTAATGTTATTTTATAATAATAAAATTATAGTTACGATTCCGAAAGATCATCTTTATCAGTTTGCTTCCTGGAGATCACAATTTTTCATTGTGAATATTGTATTTTTTCTTATTCGTGTTGAAGATACGTAGTATTTTGTTGAATTATTTATTCATTCGCTATTTTTTCTATTTACAGGGATCTTGAGGATTCAGCGTCATTAGATGAGAGTGTGGAAAATCTCGATCGAGGCTCATTGGCATCATTTGGATCAGGAAATACGACCGATTCAGATAAGGTAGGGAATCACTTACATTTCTTGTTCGATTTTTAAAAATTATATTTCTTTCACGCCTTCCAGTCTTTTCAGCTTCTTACTGTCTTTTTTCACATATTATATCCATCAGGTACCACAAAAATTTGAAGCGTTCAATATGTGATTTGAATTCGCTTGGCGCCGCCTTTGAACAACGCAAACATTACCAGTAATAATTCATTAAATCCGTATCTTAAAATATATGTAGACAGCTATAATTCCTCAGAAGCTAATGAAAACAATTTGCTATCAATGATTCAATTAAATCCAGTCCAATTGACCTTTGTTCATGCGTGTAATCAAAATTATTATCAGTTCATATATGAACTAATTAAATAATGTTTGAATTTATCACAGTCGGCGAAGTGTTAGAATTAGTGGATTACTGCTTGTGTCAGAGATTTTGTTTACAATCTTGTCAAGTTGTTTGAGTTTGTATTGTTCATATTCTATTCAATGTGATTTGTGAGTTCGTCGTCATGCCTTCATTCGTTTTAAATAGGCTTTTGATTCCATTTTATTGTGGATTAAATGATTTAGAGGTATGTTATAAACGTTTTTATTCCTAAAATATGTTGAATGTCGTCTTGATCACTATCGTGGTAGGTGATTCTAGAAAGTCGAGTATTCATTTATGTTTTCTTACGGATGTTAATGATTTCTTACCAATTATAAATTATTTTAGAAGTAAGGGTTATAGATAAAAAGTTTTCGTCTGAACCACCGTTCCATTCATGTATTGAATTCTATTTGTAATTTCCTTTTCATAATATCATTCTGATATGAAATTTTGAAAATCTTGGTTTCTTGTGAAAGCTCTTCCTTCATTTTTTTAAAATAAATTTTTGTTTATAACACGTGAATAATAATTTTTATGGAACACTGACTAGGCGTGATCTACTTTCGAATTAATTTCCTATTTATCGGCTGATACGCCAATAATTGCTGACTTGTTCACTTAATTGCTGATATGTTATACTGTTCTAGTTGTTGATATAAAACAGTATTCTGTTGTCTTTTTTCAATGGTACAGTATTTTCGTGTTGAAAGAGTCGATTTTCAGTGTTTGTTGTCTATAATTTTCTTTTCTTGACACTTGAATTGTTTTCCAATCACAGTTATCGGGTTCTCGGGAAACATGTCAGAGACACATGTAACTTGTTAAATGATTGGGGCTAATGGTCAGATGTTTGTTTTGCTATTATATTGACTACATGTCAAACCAATTCTTCCCAGTAATTGTATTTGATTGCACGATAGACTGTTGTCTTTACCATATTCGTCTTCTTTCCATGTTCGATTAATGATGACATCAATAATCAATACGTTTGCAAACTCATATAAATCTAAATCATAATGAATAATAATAAAAGAGTTCACTATAGAACATGTTCTGAGGAAGCTTTACACCAATGCGAAATGGCTATAATAACTAAATGTGTGAGTATTATTTTCACTTTTCAACATACACTAGTGTCTTTTTATACAGAGTGATTCAAAAATAATACCACAACTTTAAAAATGTGTATTTAATGAAAGAAACATAATAGAACCTTCTGTTATACATAATTATACAGAGAATTTACAAAGGCTTTTTTCACTCAAAAACAAATTCAGAGATGTTCAATTTGACCCCCTCCAGACACTCAAGCAATATGAACCCGATAGGTACTCAAACTCGTTCCACACTCTTTGTAGCATATCTGGCGTAACAGTTTGGGTAGCTGCTGTCATGTCTTGTTTCAAATGTATAATAAAATGTATTATGTTGAAATATATGAGTCATAGTATATTGAACAATATGAGTTTTACATACTTATAATGTACAGTATCTCACAGGCTACTTGAAATATTCTGTAATTATAGAATATTGAACAATTCAACATTTAAACATCACTTAAATGATGTTGTATTACTGTTTGGTTTCTGAAATTATTATTTTGTCGTTTTTTATTATGTGTGAAACCATTATCATGCAATTATTACTGCTAAAAAATAGGGGTAATTTGAAACTTGACTCCTATATCTGGTTATAACCATGCAATCAAACCTCAATTTGAAAAATGAATTAATCTGACACCAAATAAAACTTGATTATACCGAATAAGATTTCTGAACAAGAAATGTTTCTATCAGTGGTCCAATCTCCTGTCACATGTGAAACAATCGCTCTTATAAATCCTAGCAATCTGGCAAAAAGCATTGAAATTCATCTCGGATGCTGGAAGTAGATGTGGTATGCTTGTGTGGGGGGAGGGGGGGTGAAAGGAGCATGTGTGGGTGTGAGAGTGTTTAACGCCCGGCCAATGTATCGTGGTGAGGAAGGGGGTGGGGAAGGGGTTTGCCGAGAGACCAAAGCTGTCTTTTCTATTCTATTCACATGTATGGGAACTTATCGCCCTGTGTGTGTTGGTGAACGCACGCGTAGGAGCTGCCGTGCTAATGTCATAAGTTCGCGACCTTTGTATACAGGGTGGTTTGGGTTGTGTTGTGGTGGTCGGTCCGTTTGGCTAGTAGGTAGGGTTAGGTTGGGTGAGGTAGGTTGGGTTAGGTTAGGTTAGGCGTTTGCAGCATGGCAATTTGCCTTGCTTTTACGTCATGTGTGTGAGTCCACTATGTGAGGCCCATTATCGCACACACACTCTGTATTCTGCCATCCTTTATATTTTGTCAGACTGTTCTCACCGATAGTGTCACTAGGCTTCATTGTGTACAGTCTGTCTACTGTATTGGACACAATATATTTCATCCTATTTTTAAGTATATCGAATGTTTAGGGTATTGTTTAAAATGTATATAAACAAAATAGGCTACTGTTCCTTAGAAAGAGGAAGTTTCTGAAATATAAAAATAATACTGAAAACTATAACATAACACAGTTATATCACAGTATACAACACAGTTATATAGCACAGTTTATTATAACATAAACGTTATAGCACAGTTCAGTAAACAGTTAAATGAAATAAAACATTTCCATCTAAGCTTACACTTGTTGCTTGCAAATGTGTAGTTTCAAATTAGAGCCTAATTTACCAAATCGTGGTTTAAATGCCAATTCAGTAAATGTTGTTTACTGAACTGTACTAAAACACCTCATATGACGTTATAGTTATGTTGTAGTTTACAAGTTTATTTCTAAAATTTCAGGAAACGCTAGTTTTTCCTTGAAAATGGCATTATAAGGTTATTATTAGGTGGCATTAGGGAATTATTGTATCATGAATGCCATTTATTCTTATGAATTAAGATTTGTATTATTTTATTATATGAATAAATGTTTCTTTATTCATATGTTTCTTATAAATAAATTTAATCGTTTTACCAACTTACTAATAAATTTATTGTTACCAGTCAACTTAAGAGAATCATATGAATAATTTATGAGAATAGATGCTATTCATGATACCATAATCTCCAATGTAACTTGTAATACCTCTTTAAAAATTAGAATGTTACAATATTATGAAAATACAAACACAATAATACTATAATAGAAAATACCAATAGGAAAATTTGGGGTGGCTAGTTAGTCGAGTTGGCTTATCGCCGGTCTTTTTGTATTTTATACAATTTTTCAATTTTAAATAATTTCATATTATTTTTTAAATTATATCAATTTTTGTTTGATAACACGAAAATTAGCGTTTTCGTATCTAAAATCTTAGAAACAACCGTAAGAACTAGTCGACAGGCAAAGTGTGACCGATGCATTAGACATACATTTGGTCAGTGATAGTCATTTACATCAGAACTCATCTTGATCCTATTTCATGATATTGCTTGTTAGGACGTAGGTGCACCATTATAGAGTATATTTCGCCCCTAAGCATCTAATGGTATTCTGCTTACTGTTGATATACCATACTGCTTACTAAAAGCTGCTTACTCAGTTTTAGTGTGTTCATCAGACGCTCAGGACCCGGGGGTTTTTCTTCACACTTTTTTCATGATGGCTTTTTAGGTCATTTTCAGTTTTCTTTCCCCTTTTTCTCTCTCGTTGTTGGTTGTTGGAGCGGCCATTGTGGAAGCTCTTGGCCCGGGAGCCGCCTCTCTCGTTCAACATCCGAGTCACGTCTCTTGCCCCTCCGGCTGCCGTGTGGGGGGGAGCACCTAGGGAACATTTCCCCTCCCCCCCGGCCTGCTTCCCAGGACTGCCTTCAATCTAGGCGAAACTAGCGGAAACGTGTCGTAGCAGAAGAAGGAGAGTGAGAAGAGAAAGAGAGGACGTAGAGGAAGAGGAGGAGAGGACGTACAGGAAGAGGATGAAAGAAAGGATGAGAAAGATGTGAAGTAGAAGGAGAGGGAGGAGAGGCAAGAAAGACGAATATAGAAGTAGATTGAGAAAGGCAGTAGAAGAGGAAAGAAAGGAGTAGAAATAATTAGATTGGAAGAAGGAGAGGGAGTGGCGGAAAGAAAGAGGGAGTAGACGAAGAAGAAGAATGAATGAAAAGGCGGAAAAAGAAGAAACGAGTAGCAATAAGAAGGTAGAAAACAAGAAAACGAAGAGGAAATAGAAGTAGTAAAACGAAAAACGTAATGGTGGTAATGATGATGGATAGGAAAATACGTTGTCTATAAAAAAGGAAGAGGTTGATGATGCTGAAGATGTTTAAGAATATGAAGAAGAAGAAGAAGAGAAAAAAGATGATGATCATGATGATGATAGAAAGGTAAGAGAAGAAAAACGAGAGGAAAAATGAAATTGAGAAGAAAAAGGAAAGGAGAGAATAGATAAATTGTGAAGAAAAAGAAAGTGAGAAGAGTCAAGATTACTAGAGAAAAAAGAAGAAGAAAGAGGTGAATAGATGGTGAGGAAATAGTAGAGAAGTGATGAGGAGGAAGAAGTAGGTGATCAGATCAGAAGGAGAAAGAAGAAGATTGAGAAGAAAAGAAGAAAAATATTATTAGTAGGAGAACTAAGAAGAAGGAAATGATGAGGAGGAGGAAGAAAAGAAGAAGAAAATGAGAAACGTGAGCAGATTCTTGATCGAGACCCCCTCCCCCCACCGTATCTATGTCCAGTGGCCGGGTGACGTCTTTTATGGACTGGCATTGGTGAGGGCCAGGGTGGCTTATTATTTGCCCAACTATCGATTTATACCGCCACCTTACTATTCAGAATGCTAAACTTATTGAAATTCCCGGCTGTTTTTCTCTTACCTAGCACCTTTCTCGATTCATTGTCCCTAACCCAACCCATCTTACCCTGCTGCTTCAGATTTCCTTGCTGGTTAATTTATTATCTCAATCTGTACCGTTTTTTGGGACTCAGTTTGTTTGATTTATTGACAGACTGACAGATCGGCTTGATTAAAATATTTCATCAAAAAGAATAAAGTTGAATAATTACAACCTATGTTATATTATAATTACAACGTGTAGTGTAGCTTGCTTGACGGAGTAATTTGATTATTTGATCTGTTACAAAGGTCATAGTTTGTTTTTGTGAATTTCTATTAAAAGTAGCCCGTTAAATTTACTTCTAACCAAATCAATTTTGCTCTCTGAATTTCTATGAGTTATTTCAATATTTGACAATTTTTGTTCAATCGAACCTCATTTCCAACCCATTTGAACATTTAAAGACATTCATTGAACTTTTAGATTGTTTTCTAAATTCCATGCAAGCTTCAGCTACTATAGTGCTTTTCATCCTAGAAGACATCTGAGTACAGAAACTACCCTTCAACTTTCCGAGCTAGCTAATCACACGCTTGCAACGTTGCCAATACGCACACTTCTAAAATAGTGATGAACAGATGATTAATTTCTGATCATCTGCTCTACTTATCATCCAAGTTAGCACACTGGATATCAGACTAAATTTTCGGTTTAATATGCATGCGTGCACAGATGATTGAACAGCACACAATACAGGTATGACAACATTGCCGGGCATTCCAAGTGGATAACGCACCAAGCTGGCCAGTTGTCTGGCAAGTGTGGGAACCTGTTCCTACAGGTTCCCAGATTCAGGATGAAAAGCAGGTTCCCAGGTCACAGGTTCCCAGGATGAAAAGCACTATAGTTGGTTTGAGTGCAGAAACCATTGCTCCCAGATATCTCTGTCTCCTAAATTAAATTTAATCTCGGTTTTTTATTCTAAAGTCGTTAACCTCTGACTTCAACATCTTCAATACATAAAAGTATGTTCTCAAGAAGAAGCCATTGATCTCAAATATTTCTATTTCCTAATTAAAATTCAATCCCAGTTTTTCTTGAAGTAATATTAACCTCTGACGTCAACACCGTTAATTTATAAAAGATTTTCCATCTTCTAACTAATAAGACAGTAATCTGAAGAAATTAGAAAGATGAAATGTATGATATTTTTGCTCAAAAATTCGTTAACCCTTGACTTCAACACCCTTAATAACATTCATGAACGGGTGTTCTCAATTTTATGCAGATCCCGTGTACTGGTTGATTCCAGTACAGAAGCCATTGCTCCCAGATATTTCTGTCTCCCAACCAATTACTGATCGAATAACTAGCTTGCATAACTATAAACGATTCCATCGATAATAAATTCATCCCCCTTTTTTGCTGTGAAGTCGTTGGCTTTATTATCAACGTTATTCAGTTCTATTTATATAACGTGTCGCTTGTGAAGCCGACAGCAGCAGCAACTGCAGCATCTCTGAATGAAAGCAACGTTTGATCATCATCATCACCATCACGCTGCGAGCAAACTGGGATGTTGAATTCAATTCAGTCGCGCTCACCACCACAATAATAATTATAACGTGAGTGAGCGTATATTCTCGCCCACGCCTTCTGAGTCCCAAAGGACTGACCCCGTACTGAGAAAAAGGGATTGGGGAGAGAGAGAGCGAGTGTGTGTGTGAGAGAGAGAATGATTGAGTGAGTGAGTGAGAGTTATGAAATATGGCGAGAGAGTTGAAAGACAAAGCAACAGGTCCATTCGCCATTAGTATATGGGTCGTTGATGTTTTTAGCATGAACTGTTTATTAATAAACGGTATTCAGTTGATAAACCAGTCGATATAAAAATTATTTGTCTATCGTTTTGTTATTGCTGTTGATTACTTTTTCTGTAGACTGTTCAAAATTAATATCGGGGTACCGAGCTCTGCTCGAGGGTAGGCCTACAAAGGCACAGGAATGGAAATTTTAAAGGAAAAAAAGGAATGAAATTGAACAATTTTTAAAAGTACAGCTATCAGTCTTATGCACTGATTCATCATTGCACTATAAAAAAAGTAATCTAAGCTTTCGAAATATTATGAATAATCGAGTTTGAATGCATATCATTTGAAAAATCGCACATGCGGTAAAATTTTGCTTCATATAGTAGTAGTAGTAGTAATAATAGTAGTAATAATACTTCATTATTTTCATTAATAGTATATTTCGCACCTAGGGCGGAAAATGTGTGTTTGCCGGCTTGAGATCGCGGTTTTCAAGTTCGAGACGAATGTCGAGAACTTGAAGCGATCGAGAGCCGGCAAAACATTTACCGCAGTGCGGGAACGCTATTTCGCCACACCAAAAAAAATATATTTAAGGCAATTTTGAAAGTGAAATTCTAGGGAGAATTCAATGTTTTGAGGTTAGGCCTATGAAAATACTATCGCATTCTATTGTTTGATATCAAAACTTTTATAACTTAAATTAAGTTATAAAAAAATTAATTTATTGATGCTTTAAATACTACGATGTATTATTAATACTAAGATGTCAAATTCCATTTCAAAAAGAAACAATTACTGTAGGTACTTCACTTTTCAATATTCAAAATTCATAACTCTGTGTTACACAATGCAGCCAACACAATAATTGTTGAGGTTAAGGAAATATTATCCTATTCTATTGGTTCAAGAAAAACTATTTGAAAAAAAAGGATAATACATATTAAGTTATGGAACAATAATTATTTATAGAATATAATATATTATTATAAATATACAGCTTATTTCCATGAAAATTATGTGATTATCTCTTCCTTATTTGTGTGATCGGACACTATCAGCTGTCATTCAAGGTAATTTTCTTTTCCGCCCTAGGGGCGTAAACTTTACAGACCTCGTCGGAAACAGAACGCTTTCGGCCTTCGTTTGAGGTGTGAAAAACAGTTCATTACGTCCAAGTGTGGCGAAAAAACTATTTACCACTATTATTATTTCTATATGCTTCATAGAAATAATAATATGGAGTTGATAACTATTTTTAGGTCAGCTGTTTAGATGAACTCTTGACGATTTTTTTTCAAATAAATAAAACAGATCACATGGCTAACTTCATGCCTCAAATTTTAAATAAAAATAAATATGGAATATTTTAAAATTTCAAATTCCTTTTAATTTTCTATAGATAAATTAAAATCAGAAAAAAAGGGAATAGGAGCAGCTTATGTGTTTCGATATTTTTCTCAATTCTAGTAATGGAACCGCTGGTTTTACCAACAACATCAAGAACCGACTGAAATTGTTTCTTCCTGTCAGCTGATTCTCTGTCACTGTCTCAGCAGCTGAAATAATAATCTTGTCTCACTCACACACTCACTCTCGCTCACTCTTTCTCATCATTTAGCCGACGGAAATTTCTTTTCTTCTGTCAGCTGATTCTTAAAGGATCAATTTCTCCTTTTTGGTCCTTTAGCGAGTTATCCCAGGAATGAGACCCTGCGCAAACTAATTTTTGTATCACAAACCTCCTATATTCCAACTTTCGTCGAAATCGTTAGAGCCGTTTTCGAGATCCGTTGGACATACAAACATATAAACATATAAACATTTATATAAACATATAAATAAACATATAAACATACAGAAATTGCTCGCTTAATATAATAGGATAGCAAGAGTGCAAGCAATGTACTGTTTCAGTTGCAGAATAGTTATGCTTAATATGTCGAATATGCAGTGTTACGAAAATTAGTCATTCAGTACCAATTAATTGCAGTATTCTATAAACTATGTATTAGAACAAAAATACCCTTAGAAAATATGTCAATTTTCCTTGAATTTCCCGTGAGTTTTTCTTAGTTTTCACAAAACTACAAATCACCTGAATCATTGTAATTCTCTAATTACCTGAATCATCCAAGCTCATGATGAGACCTATCGGCCCGTAAGGGATGAGTCCCGTAAGGCGGTGTGTGCTGCTTAAATAGGCATCAGTTCTTGCAAAATATAAGTCGCAAGAAGTGGTTCATCATTGTGAAAAAATTTCCGTTAAAAAAAGTTTCAATCATCTTTAATCTAAGCTTTTTATTACAGAAACAATGATTAATTTCATTTTAGTCTCGTCATCATTTAACTAAGAGAAATGTAGTTCAAAGGAAACAGTTGAATTGACAACATAAAATCGTTGAAACGTTGAATCAACTCTCTCCACCCCGACTGATGACGCAAGAGCAAAACTCGTAATTAGCAGCCATTCAATGGGTTCGTAATTTTTCCCCCTGTCACCAATAATAATCAGGAATCCACTCCATAGTATTCGATTCGATTGAAGTAGATAGCAGTAGGTCACTGTTACGTCATTCTCATCCCTTTGCTACTTTTCCCTTATTGCTTGATCTTTGTCTTTCCATCTACCCTTATTCCTTCTATTTAATCTTTTTCTAATTACTATACCTTTATTTATAGTGATTATTTGTATATAGTTAATTATATTATATACTCGTATAGTAATTATAGTTGTAGTTCCTTTCAACTTCTTGAACAAGATTTGGAGTTCTCTTGAATTTCATTTCACGGTAACAAATTTTATTCCGCACTTTTTTCTGTGATTTGTAGGTCTATTGGACAAGAACAACGTCCTTCAAAAGTTAAATTCGTTCTAAAGAAAGGAAAATTTTCTATTAGAAAATGATACCATAAAATGAGATTTATTAATATGATGAGAATAATATTCTCCAATAATAAGCAAATTTATTATAGAATAATATATTCTAAAGTAAAATGAAAAACTTATCCTAAGTTATTTCTAAAATGGTTTTAGGTATCGTCTCCCTTTGACTCACTAACTCTTATCTCAACCTGCTCCAGTGCATTACATTGTTGGAAGAATAGGTCTATTTATAATGAAGTGGGCTCTATCGTTACCACCTGCCATAGTATATAAGATAAAACTGATCGCGCGTTATCTATCAGCACAGAGAGAGAAAGAGAAAGCGATAAAGATTGAGTGAGAGAGTCTATTGACATTACACCGTACTGTATTGTGTTGTGAGAGGTCGGCTAAAGCTATTGATGATGCTCGTTGCCTGATACAGATAGCAGCTGCTGAAGTGCGGAGCTGAACATTATATTGATAATGATGATGGTGGTAATGATGATAGTTGATGATGATTCTAATGACGAAGATAATGATGGTATTCATGATCAGTGACATCATTGTGGCGACACCTCTTCTGCAATCGATAAGAGCCGAGAAGGGTTTTTGCTATTTTTAGAGGTGCCAAGAATTGGCGGGGATTCTTTCCATTTCGCCGCTTGCTCTTCTCCGATAGATGATGAAGATGAAATGCATAATAATGATTATGATGAGGATGGAGGATGATTGATGATGTTGATGATGATGATGATGATGATGATGATGATGATGATGATGATGATGATGAAGAGAAGGAACTAAAGGTGGGGAAGAGAAGAGATGGAAAAGACGAATAAGTGTGAAAAAAGACGAATAAGAGACGGAAGTGGTGGGGATGTTGCTGATGATGATCAGGAACAAGGAGAAGAGTGAGAAGGAGAAGAAAAAAAAGAGGAGTGAAGAGGAGGAGATGAATGAGGGAAATGCTGAAGAAAAGCTGTTGAGGAAAAGCAAGATGATGATAATTATGAAACGATCGTGACGATGCACTCCTTATACGTTGCTGCTATTTGTGATCACATCTCGCTGGGAAGTGCATTTTATACTAGGTGCACTTATCATCTACCAACTCATATTCCAAGTTTAAGTTTCATTATAGGCAGTTGAATGAAAACTTCATTCAAGATTGAGTGTCCATCCTTTGTAAAAGAATAACAACATTGTCAGTATAAACACTTTTCTAAAAAAAATTCTGTGAAGAGTGGATTTCTTAATTTTTTAAGGGCCGGTTCATGAGCTCGGGATTTAGCCAAGTCCTAGTCTAAAACGGGTGGCCACCATAGCATCGACAAACGTTAGCCACGAAACTATGTACTAAGGGCTCTCTATACTGCTAACCCACTAACCTGTCGAGACAAACGTTTGTCGATGCTACGGTAGCCACCCGTTCTAGTCTAGGACTCGGCTAAATCCCGAGCTTATGAACCGGCCCTAAATCATTCATAGTCTCAGCTCATTCATGAAATCTTTCTCAACTCAAATGTACCTGGTACCTTTATTTTTTATGTTATGCAAAATGTTTTCTTATGCATCCTTATATTGGTTGGGATATCGTTTAAGAAATATTGTGGGAGCTTGTTGAACAAACAGTGAATGTTTTTTGTATTGTAGAGACGAAACTAAATATATTGGAAAAAGCCGGGTGGTTGTCAGGTGGTGGGAATTGTTTCGGATTGCATCCATTTGCTTTGTGTCATTTGTTGGGGCTTGGGGCTGGCTGGCCTTCGTTAATCGACGACGCGCCACTCCTAATACCAGTCCAACACCGACTCTCGCTTTATTGTCAGTCGCTAGAATCAATCTGTTCCGAAATTGATTACTATTTCGGTTAGTGTAATTTAGAATATGCCTGCATCGATGCAATTCCGAACAGAATGTCTGTTTTTCAATTGATTGAAAGCGAAGTGGAATGAATGTGACAAACTTCGAAGCTGTGTACTTGAAATGTGTGGGTAATGGATTGGATATCACAGGTTTTGAAAAAAATCTGATGTTATAAGATAAGGTGTTTAGTTGTTCTTGTGTGGAAGAATAAAGTAGAAAGTGGAAATAAAGTTTCATTAATCAGAAACCATCGAAAGCTAGCACTGAGATGGATTAGTGAAATACAATATTGACAATGCTGAAATAGTTAGATACAATTGGAATGGAAAATCTAGTCTAAAATGTGAAATAAATTACTTGAAAAGGATTGTCATACTGATGGAATGCTACGTGATTACGTTAACTGGTATCAAAGAATGGGAGGAATGTGTATAACATAGTATATGATTGACAACTGCAAAATCAATAAAAAAGTGATAATTCCAATCTAAAACCAGAGAGAATAGAAGTAGATTTTCTTCTTAAATTATTCTATACGCTCTGTCTACAACCAGTGTACAGTGTAGATAAATATTAAAAAAATCAAAATCTTATATATAAAATCGAATTAATTCATGTATTAGAATTAGATGACTCATATTACAATTATCATATTAAACGAAGTATTTTGAATCAAAAGCTTTATCAATTACTTATCACATAATATGCTTAGAGTTAATTCAATTCATCAAGTGAACTTATAATTTTGTAATAGATATTTTCTATTTGTTCTCATCCTGTAATTAAATTTTTGTAATACAATTATCTCTCCAAACTTGATATTTTGAACCGAAAGCTGTATGTAAACTACACATCATAATTTTGATGACACATCATGACCTTATAATTTTGCAATAGGTATTATCCATTCGTTTTGTGTCATGAAAGGCTTGTTATACAATTATCTCATAAATATAAATTTTGAAACGTATGATATACTTACTAACATGCTTAGAATTAAGTCAATAAATTTAGATGGGAAGTAGGCCTATTCTACACGTAACCAAGTTATGTACGGAAGATGAGTTTGGGTGTGGGTGATAACACGCCACATTGACCTGTCAAGTGGTGGAACTCAGGAGTGGCTGCTCAGCACAGAGCTGAGTAAAACGGAATTGGCTCTTCACCTGAAAAAAGCCCACAACAGGTGTGCAAATAACCTTTTGCCGGTGAGGGGAGGAAAGCTAAAAGTTCAAGCTTAAATACAAGCATGTAACTAATACTTGACTGGGACTGTATGGGTGGGTACTGGTAGGAGAGAGAGAGTAAGAGCGAGTGAGAGAGAGAGTGAGAGAGAGAGAGAGAGGGAGAGAGAGTGAGAGAGAGAGAGTGAGGAAGATAGGGTAAGAGAGGACTAGCGCCCCGTGTCATATGGGGATATGCACTCGCCTCAGAAGCACTTGTGGGGCTATATGTCCCTATGGGGATGTCCTCATATGGACGTAGCCGTTTTTATAGCTGGAATCGTTAATATTTGCTTCTGGAAGTATAATAAACTCATTTTTATCGAAATCGAAAAATATCCTCATAAGTGTTTTTCAGACGATTTGCCAAGTTAAGGTATAAACCGCCAGGGCTGCGCTGAAAGCAGTTTTATCTCTTCAAAAAGAGAGAAGAAAATGGTCCATATGGGGAGATGAGCTGTGATTGGCTCATTTGAATTCCAGAGAGAATAATTATGTGTCAATGGTCACTTGTGAGACTGCGAACTGGCAACAGCGCCTCGCTGTTGCCAAGTTGACAATCTCATAACTCCTAGCGTCCAGGTCCAGTGCCCGTGTCTGTCTAATATGCTTTATAACTTTGAAGACCTAGAGACCGATATTGAAGATTTTGATAATGGGGTTTCGTGGGATTGATTCGATTTTGGCTGAAACCGTCAGGAAAAATCTGACGTTTCGAAAAGACTCTTTTTTAAACCGCGAAAACCCCCTTATTTTTTGTGAAATATTAAATTTTATTTTATTGCTTAAAATTGAAGAGGAAGGATTCTTTACAGGTTTGCATTGTTGTTTTTATTTTTGGGCGATTTTCAGGTACAGGGGAAGGTAAAAATGAACTTTCTATTCTTTGCGATATTTGAAAAATTTCAAATGCCAATCGATTCAGTTTTCAAGGAGATTTTTTCGTTTTGAACTCTTCTCTATTTTGAATAGATACAGGGTGGTGCGCGAAATAGTGGTCAATTATTGAGAATCTGAGTCTAAAGGAAAATTTCGGTTTTCTCGACCGGAAATGGTAAAAGAAAGTGAGTAGATGACGTTTTTGAAACTTGAACTTTTCGGGTGATTAGGTAAGTGCGTCTAGGGGTGAAAATTCTCGACTTTTTAAATATTCAATTTTTGGAAAATTCTTTTTCCATTGTATAGAGCAGCTGATTGAGATGGTATGTAACGTTTTCGGATGAAAATTTGAGCCGCCATATTGGAAAAAGGCCTCTTCTATATAAATTATTGATTAAAAATTTTTTTGAAAGTTTTTTGTACTTTATCACAGGTGAAATTTAACTACATTTGAATTAGATTATGAAAAATCATGTTTCTCGGTTCAAAATGGCGGAATCTAGAGGGGGTTTGATAGGGGTAAATCAAAATATTGATATTTTCGAAAAATGAATTTTTGCATCGGATACGGCTCCAAAACTGTGTTGAACACTGTTTGATTTAATTCTTTAAAATCACGCGAAAAGAGTTAGGGTTGAAAAATCTATTTTTCATGAAAGTCTAGGGCACAGTGTAAAATAAACTTTATTGTTTGATGCAAATTTCGACTTTTCTGAAGGGATGAGGTGAGCAGTGATTTACTCGTTATGAAGATGCAAAAGAAAGCCAAGAACTGTTTTCTGGGTACGGTATATTATATAGCACCCTAAGTCACTAGAGGGAAACAATGTTCAAAAAGGCTTGAAATTAGGAAAATTCAATGATCAAAAGCCTGTAAAACATGGTAAAATCTTAAAATGGGCGAGCGACGCGAGCCTGTGGGTCACTGTGACTCACTAGTTGGAACCAGGGGCGCAGCCCTGGTAAAACAAGCGTCACACTTTTTAATGTTGGATACACCAAATATAGTTGTAATAGTTATAGGTTTTATTGGAAAATAAATAATTATTTATCTAAAAGAATATATAATTATAAACCATACAATTATCCTATGATTAATGTTAGACTCAAATCGTCAGCTGTTCTGCCATCGAACTTTCTGACAAAAACGTTTTAGTGAGTGGTATAACCCCAAGTTCAAACTAAAAATTGGTTCAATCGACGTTGGAGAAACCGGCCTAATAATGCTATCCATTGCTGTACTCTCAACTATCCAACTTGATAGTAG
Organism: Laodelphax striatellus; assembly: GCA_017141395.1. Lineage (NCBI taxonomy): Eukaryota > Metazoa > Arthropoda > Insecta > Hemiptera > Delphacidae > Laodelphax > Laodelphax striatellus. The sequence goes on along the minus strand of CM029535.1, from coordinate 10,230,882 downwards.
GTTCATCCGATTTTGAATACAAACAAATGCCACAAATCATTCTCATTATTCTCATTATGCCACATATCTCATTAAATTTTCTGCATTTGTCGAATTTAAATAATTTATAGACAAATTGAAAATTTTCAAACAATAATCACAGCTTCCAAGTCTTACATGTGATACCTGTTGTTAAGCCTGTAGGAGCAAAGCTCAACAGCTATTCAATTATTTTAAACAGCACTACAGCACAAACAGCACTAACTCATGAGCTTATGCAACATTTTCAAATTAACCATTTTCTAACCATTGTACGGACCCAACGGGGGTGCGGAGGGTGTAACCACCTGCGAGCGCCGCAAAGCGCGAGTAAACAATTTGTATTTTACAAAACAAATATGGTAGCCTACAGCTATCTAGTTGAATTGAAACTGGATGGTAAGAAAACAGGTAAGTTTTATTTTATAAGCCTCAAATCTTGTACAATATTTAAAAAGAATTACTTATCTTTTATCTCTAATTTTGAAGAATTCAAAGCAATTTGAAAATACTTTTGAAGACTTATTAAATCTCATTAAAGATTTCACAAGATTTCAATAGATTTTACACTTGTTTGAAAAATCTGCATGGAGTATTTTTGGTTGTATCGATCATAGTTTTTTTCAAATATAGTTGTTAAATATTTATCTAACGTAGCATCAGAATCCTGACGTATGATAACCCTATCCCGGAGGTGGAAGGCTAGGAGTTAACTGAAGGAGGATGACACAATTCTAATATAATTATGATACAAAAGGTCGAATATTACTACTACTAAAAGGTGACAATTGAGTTAGTCCCATATTGGGCGGAGGTTGGATATGTCATTTCTCCTACCAGATTTGAATATAGGAGTAACCCTGCCAATTTTCCATCTGGAGGGGAATACCGAGGATCTCAAGGACAGATCAAAAATGATCTTCGCGGAGAGACCCAAAATTTCAGCACAACCCTTACATGAAGAAATATTATCTGGTCCACAACCAGTACAAAGTCTCAAATCACCTATTGCTGCAATTATGGCTCTCAAATCAACAAAACTGATTGAGAGAGAAGGTACATTCAGTCTACTGTCTAGGTTCACCTCATTGTCAACATCCAACTGCGACTCATCAGAAAATACTGAAGAAAAATACTGAGCAAAACCATTAGGCAAATCATGAAGTCCAAAGATCTGATCACCCCAATGCATACCCTCCTGTGTAGAACTGTTAGCTCTTCTTGCATTGACAAATCCCCAGAAGCTCTTAGCATCGCTCTTAATATTAGTCTCAACCCTATCTAAATAATTATGATATTCATGAGCAATAAATTGCTTAACCTGACTTCGCAATCTTTTGAATTGCTCATTGTGATATAGAGAGAAGTGCTGCTTCATAGCGCATCTGTCCATCCTCTTCAACAGCCGAATTATTTCAGCATTGAACCAAGGTTGATACTTAGTACCCCCAGGCCTGACCATCCTCTTTGGAATACAATTGTCAAAGCACTCATAAATGAAGGTATAAAATAAATCCACAGCCTCATTTACTTTACTTAAATTATCCATAAGCCCCCAGCGATAGGCTCTCAACTGATAATAAAGCAGGAGATAGTCAGCCCTCCTAAAGTCAAACAGTTCAATGCAATTCAACTGAGAATTATCAGTGGACCATACCTGTACTGTGACAACAAGAGAAGGATAATGAGCGTCCTCAGGAACCAGGGAACAATCACTTTGCTCAACCCTGATATCAACATTAGAAAATACTAGGCCCAGAATACGATCATTACAATTAAGAACTGAGTTACAGAGAGCCAGATCATAGAAGCCTACAAAAGAAGCCAGTTTCCTAGCAGAAGGAGATCCCAATTCCAAACGATATCTATCATTATTAATCTCAGGTAGGTTGACTTCGTAGATTTACGTATCCTATGAGCATACTTCCCAGTACATATATATTATATAAACTATAAATTATAAACAGCTATAATTCCCTATAAACTGTACATCAATATTAATATTTGCCAAAAAAGAACATTTTACAAAATTAAATATTTACATACAAAATAAATACTAAAATAAATATTGAAAATTAGGTAAGATAGAGTGAAAAATTATCTGATTTCAAAATATCCCTTGTCCTGTTTCATTGATCATAAAACAAATAGCTTGAATAAAATAAAATCTTAGTAATAAACATCATAATATTATTATTAGAGAAACAAAAATCCAAAAAGCTATGTAATATACGATTCTATACAATAATTCATGCATTCATATCAGTTGGACTGCCACATCTAATAATTCCTCCCAATAAAATTCGTAACCTTTACCACTGTAAATTAATCCTGTCAATTGTAAACATAATTTTTGTCTATTTACTAATTAATTCACAGTATAATAATTTTTAATCAATAATTATAATTATAAATTATAAGTTCGTCAATTTTAATAAATCATAATCACTATCCCTCTAATATTTTTACAACTCATTCAAGGTCTCAACTTTCTTATAATTTTCAGTTTGTGGTACACAATATCTATGATTAGTTAGTGTTGATTTCAAGGATATTATTTACAAATAAAGAATAATCTAATCTAAACTTTCTTGCCTTTTTGCCGCAAATTTCTGAATTATGCTATCAAAGAAATCATTGAAACCCTTTCGTGTTCAATTGAGATGATAATCAGTTTTGTGAGTATTTTCTGTTGCATAGCATTCCTCAAATAGGTTTTATGAGCTTCAATTCTCTGAAACTCCTCTCTCCAGTTGCTACAGACACTGGAAAAGTAACAAAAATTCAAATATGTTAGGGTAAAATATCCTTCTCTCATATCCCCATAATTCATTTCTCATATCCCTTAATTTCTAATATCCTCATAATTCCTTCTTTCATAGCCTCATAATTCCTTCTCTAATATCCCATAATTCCCTTCTCTCATATCCCATAATTCCTTCTCTCATATCCCCATAATTCCCTTCTCTCATATCCCCATAATTCCCTTCTCTCATATCCCCATAATTCCTCTCTCATATCTCCATAATTCCCTTCTCTCATATCCCCATAAATCCATTCTCTTATATCCTCATAATTCCTTCTCTCATATCCCCATAAATTTCTCTCTTGACGACCGTTATATCCCCATACGGCCAAAAAATATTGAAATTTCAAACGCAAAATTCATGAGAGGGAAGAGCATCTGATTCCTCATATTTTTTTGTTCAATATTCTCTCCTTTAAACTTCGATAAGTGGTTTAATAAGCGAGTTCCCACAAGTGACCCAGGGATCCAATATCGCCATAAAGTACGCGGCGCTAGACAGAGAGAGAGTGTGTGAGAGAGTGAGGAAGAGAGTGAGAGTGAGATAACAGAGAGCTGGCAGAGGGGTGAAATGTGTTTATGAGAAATTGTAAAGGTCAAAGTTAAAATGCTAGACCCTATTTTGAAGCCAGCCTGTTGAATTGCTTGCTATTGAACAAGCACCGACCTCTAGATTATATTCATAGTTCCATGTTTGGAATGACACAGTGCCTGCAATTCCCCAATGCATGAAGAATGGACCTGAATGAGGGAGGCTCCAATATAGGTCATAAAATTGAATGTTATGGAATAGGGAAGTAGTTTTGCAAATGGGAAAATTGGGAAAGGGGGTTGGTTTGTTGAAAGGGGGGGGGGAAGAGTAACTTGTTGCCGACTAGCGGAAGAGGGGTTTTAGTAAGTCACGCAACCCCATTCGTTTCAATCAGCTTTTGTTCATTTTGATGACTGCTTTTTTTGTCTGCTATCATATTTAACACGTTCCATCAGGCAACATTGTTGTTACTTGTTGTCAGGGTTCTTTGGAAAATTAACACATTTTCTGCGAAAATTGTTATCTATAATGGCTTTTGTTACAATTATTATTGTAAAATATACATAATTATTAACGGAAAACAGTATTAAAGTAAGATTGATAAGACAAAGTCTATCTGGTCATCAAAGTCTGATCATCAAGATCTTATCCAATGATCTAATCAAAGTCTGTCTAGTAATCTTGGTATTGAAGAATAGGCTACCTACCTGATTCTGAAACACTGTACTCAAATTCTCCTGTAAAATTCTATTTTCTCCATGCTTTTGTTCCATTACGTTCATTGATCTCTGAAATTATAGGATTCACGTAAACTCTGCCCATTTTTGAGCATAAAATAAATGAGAACTTCCTGAAAAACAGCGAATTCAGTATCCATTAATACAGCTGAAATTGAAAATCTGAATGTAGTATCATCATGAACTGTCATCTAAAATGAACAAGTCCGCATATTCTTGTGGTTTTAATAAATCAAGATGAAATGCTGTTTCGAAAATTCGGTGAAAGGCCTTCTTTAATAATATTAGTGGAATATATGGATATCAGAAAAATACTGTTGATTATTTCTAATTTATTAGGTGATTCATTACCAATATAGCCTATTAGCTATTCAATAGATTAGCTTCACAATTCAACTAAAATTTCCGTATAATTATACATTTTCGTATTTTACAACCATAATACGAATCCGATTATCCGATAATACGATTTTTCCTTATTCAATACATCAAAATGGCGGCACTTGGCTACTTCTACCACAGTGAACTGTGATTAGCTGCTCAGTGATAGGTTGACCACGCCCACTGGTGGGAGGAGTCAACCAATGGAGGTTGTCGATGGATAAAATGGCGATCAAGTGAATGTTCTCGGAATGTCGGAAATCTAAAATTCGATTTTCAAGACTAGTTTTTCAATATAAAAAATTAATGTATAATTGTTAAATAACTACATTCAATAATCTATTGTTTTGAAAATTCCGTGGAAACATGTTTAGCTCTGTAGTTTTAGGTTTATGTATTGTTCAATTATAAGAACAGATTAGAAATTATAATTCATTAACAAGAAATAGTATTCATTAATTATTTTTTACAAGATTCTGAAAATATCTGTTTTTAAGATTTTTTGACCAACTTTCATTGTTATTTGGAAAAGGTGACGATAATATAGAACAATATTCATTAATATTCATATAAAATAATATTAATACGATAATATAAAATAATATTCATTAATTATTTTTCACAAGATTCTGAAAGAATCTGTTCTCAAGATTTTATGAACGGATCTTTCATGGAAAAGTTTGGAAAGTTGACCCAGCTTCACATACTTCCACGTTTTAGTAATGTTTTCGATTTCGAACAGGAAATACCATAAGTTTCCAACTTTTATAAAAGTTACGAATCTCTATCCCAGTCTCGCGCAATTTGTCGCTAGTTCTCGAACTCGAGCCAAAAATATCAGAAGTTGATCTTAAAAGAACTGAGTTGATCATACCCTGTAGTCCAACCAGTTAAGGGGTTAAAAAGCCACTGTGCGTTCAATCACCCCTCTGGGTTGTTAGTGGCGTCTGTCCCGTCTTTTTCTCGAGTACACAGACCTGGCTGTTAGACAGACAGACAGCTTCTAGACAGCAACGTCAATATTCGCCGATTCTCAACCTTTTAGTCTCTTTTATAACCCCTAACCATTTCGTTTCAGCTGCTTCTCATAATATTACCCCTTTCTTTCTTCCCTCTTCAATTTATCAGCTTTCTTCATGCGAAGAGCACACTCTATTCTTCCTTTGCTATCGAACGGTAGATGAACTTTGGCTTTTCCAAGATATGCTACGAACACATAGAAAATACTTGCTCATTTTATTCTTGTGTTACAATTTCGCGGAAGCGGGTTGGGGTTGCATTTTCTTCATGAAGTATAGTATTCAACTGCATGTACGTTAGTTCTTTATCCCTCTTTTACTCCCGTTTTATACTATTTCCCCATTATCAGCAGCTAGGGAAGAGAAATGATTTCCAAGAAGATAAATTATTGGAATGTGACGAGTCTAATACCTGCAATAGCTTGATCTCTTGTTTCAAGGTGTAATGGGTGATCAGTATAATTTTATTCTAGTTATATTTGATCATTTCAGTTATATTTCGTGGTAACTTATTAGTCTAGTTATGTATAGTCATATTTAATGTGACTGAAATGTGAGTAATGAGTTTTTTCAATAATAATTGACGTTGAAACTTTGATTATCGTCGGTAAACCTTTGGTGAAATCAATAGATTGATAACATGATAAACGGGTTGATTGGGATCTTTTCAATACATAGTGATCCCTTCACGAGAAGCCGAATCTCAAATTGTAAAATTAGCTCTATTTTCATTATTACTCGGCTTGAAGTAATAACCGCTTGAAAGAACAGTGAAGATTTAGAACTGAACATATCAACTCAACTTCAATTAATTATTGAGAAGCTAATTGGACAAGAAAAGCTCGATGTAGCAATAAGCTGATGTTGATTGAAGAATTTAAATTTATTGCCCACAGTTATTCAGACTATATTGATACATTTTGTAAAAATTTTATTGTGTCTGCTCAGAAGCAACAGTGTATTTGAAATAGTTTCCAAATGACTGAAAGATTTTTCCAATAAATGTAGTAATGAATTTTAGGAAGATTCAATATTCGTCTCAAAATTAACAGTATATTTGAAGAAGCATCTCAGTAAAAATTGGAAAGACCTGATAAGTACAGTAGCTTAATTTTTTTAGCTTAATGTACTAGTAGTTTTCTACGAATTAATTTTCCAACGATTTTTTCCATCTCTCCCATAATGTGCTTCAATTTCAGTATTCATCACATAAAACTGGAAGAAAAATACACTGTCATGCTCAATTTTATCTCCAGTTCATCATATCATAAATTCTGCTATAATTCTGCTTATACAGTAATTCATTCATCAAACCTCATTGACTAAGTGAGGTTTTGAGGCTATAAATCCTTCGGTAAGGATGTAAGCTTTTAAGGAGTAACAACTCCTTATCGAAACGACTACTTACTGTTCATTTATTCAATAGTTTTTCAATTACTTTTTATGGAAAGTATAACAAGACACTCTTTCGTGAATAAGATTCTATCTGTCAAGATAAAGTTACAGCTGTTGTAAGCCGACTGAGAGCTCTTCTCAATGAAGAGAGATGATAGCTATGAATGGCCTAACTTGGCTGGAGGCACACAATTGACTATCCTTTTGTGGTTAGATAGGAATATTCTGAAGCCCAGATTGGCACATCAGTCTGCGACGATTAGCTCTATGAAGCTATCATCAATCAGATGAGTACGTTGATAGCATGTTAACCGGACGAGACAGTCAGGAACATGTACAACATTTAAAGCCGGTTGAACGTAAAGCGAATTGAATTCAACCGCCTTAAGATGACTTCGATTTATCAAAGTTAACTATAGTTTTTAAATGAACTCATCTGAAAACGTGATCTGATGATGCAGCACAGCACTGCGAAATGGTCATTAACACAATAATTTGTGAGTACAATTTTACTTTTATGTAATTTTTATTGTCTATATTTGATCAAGTGAGAAAAGAAGATGGATCCACAACTAAAAATAACAGTGGTTAAATTCAATTCGATTTAGTGCCGCTAGTTTCTTGATTATTAAACCACTCTATTTCATTCTCATAGATAATAATGATTTGTACGATTCTTAAAATTAGGCAGCATTTGGAAAGTATCATTTGCAAGTCAACTTCGACAAATCAAACTTGCATTAGGCTAGGCGTACACCGGTTAGTCAAGACAAGTCAAGACGAGATTAGTCACGTTTAGTCACAGTACTTCACATAGTTGCTTATGAAGCAACACACACCGATTAGTCATTGCATCGGTGTGTGCTGCTTCATAAGCAGCTATGTGAATTATTGTGACTGAAGGTGACTAATCTCGTCTTGTCTTGTCTTGACTAACCGGTGTACGCCTAGCCTTAGTTTGGATGCAATATCTTCAACATCTCTTGTTAACCAAATATGGTGTTTATATTGTTTGTAAAATCGATACCCGCTACTTTGACCCAATCCTCGTCAAGCCTTTACAAACCTCGTTCAAGCCTTGTTATAACATTATGGTCCCAAAATGTCTAGGTGTTATCCGAACCGCAACAAAACAAAGCCGTTTCAGTTGAATCTGGTCGATGATAATGCAGCTACCGTATACCAGCAGTTGTGTCGCGTGTGTATACACATAGGCTACAGTGTGTAATTCACTTGCGGTTGTAGTAGTAGTCTGGGAGCGTGCTGTAGCCGTGGAGAGCTGGCCTTTGGATGCTCCGGGGGCGGACCGGGGCGGTGTGTTTGGAGGCGGCTGCGCTCTAATGCCGCCTCTCTCCCACCCCCACTCGATCCACTAACTGCCTCCCTTCCTACCTCTACCTATCATTTATTCTCGCTCTCTACTCTCTTAGCCTCTCGCTGCACTCTTGCTCTATCTCTCTTTCACTCTCTAATCTTCATCTTCTCTTTCCTACCCTTCATCCAACCCATCTGCTATCCTTTTTTATCCTTTCTTGCATCTTTTGTATTCCTTTTTCAACCTGCCTCTCTCATTTGCGACGCTTTACTATTCGTTCTCATCTCCTCTTGTCATCTGCTTCACGGTTTTTCCTCTTTGTCTTTCCTCAACTACTTTTATTTCCTCAATTCCTTCATTGTTTTCCTTCACCTTTTCTTGCCTTCTTCCGTTCTTTGTTATTCCTTTTTCAACCTGTTCTTCTCATCTGCGACTTTGTATTAACTTTAGTTCCTTTTCGTACTCCATTATTTGCGGTTTGTCATCTTCTTACTTTCTGATCCTCTTGTCTTTCCTTCAACTTTTTTCCTTCTGTTATACACCCTATCATCCCTCTGTCTACGACTTTTCTTCCATTTACCTTTCCTCTCTTATTTTTTGCGTTTCTTTTCTACCCTTTCTTCCTTCCTTGATGCTTTTCGCATTCTCTTAGATGCCGACCACTCGTTTTACATCGTACACACTCCTAAAGCATATTATTGTCATCCTATTTCATTTCATTATATTTCATCTCATTCTATTCCATTATTATTTTCCTTCCCAATTCTCATTACTCCGTTGCTTTCTCATCCTCTCTTTCTTCCTTGTCATTTCTTCTTTTTTCATTTCTCTTTTATCACACACGTATTTTAGTCATTTCATTCTCTCTACTATTGTTACCTATCCATACTATTCCTTCTCATTTTCCTAAGTATATCTACAACCTCCAACTATCTCACATTACCTGTCTGCTTGAAAAAATGATAAAATTAAATGAAAATGATCTGCAGAATTTTTCTATCTCTTATTTGCTATTTCTCTCACAATGTCTAACTAACAGCATCTTACTTTGCCACTTCTACCATAGACTAACCATATCTGTGCTTCTACTGTTTACCTCTGCTTCTGCTAGGCAACACTCTATTTTACCTCTTACTCCTCCTCTTCCGCTATCCCTTTAATCTTTTCTATCTCACAATTTTTATTAAACTCTCAACCGTTTTCAATCGACTCTTAGCAACCTCTCCACATTTCCTTTTGTTAGTCTCTTACAACGTTTATCTCTCAAATCTCACAACCTGCTATCCTTATCTTTCTCACCTCTCTCCATGATCTCTTAAATTCTTTTCCTTCTCCTTCTTCTCTTTGCACCTCACTTTCTCTTTACTGCTTCTCCACTACATGTTCCCCCTCCCCCTCATTATATCTTTCATTATGTCTATTTCACTTCCTCAACACATACCTTTTATTCACCTCTTTTCTCCTTAATCATCTTCTCATTACACTTCAATTTTTTCCACTTTTTTACCTTTCTGTCCTTCTGTGCCTTCCTTCTCTAATAACCTCTTTCACTCTTACATTCCTTTTATTTTCCCTTTCTTGTATTTCTTTCCTTTATCTGTTTCTCACTTCCTACCATCTTTACTGCCGCTCCACTATCTCTTTTACATCCCCAACCACTTCTTAATCCTTCCTCCAATTTCTAACAGCCTCTTTATCCTCCCCTCCATTATTCTCAATCCTCACTCCCTTCTTACTCTTTCTCTTTTCCACTCCCTTTCTCACTCCTCTACCTCACGCCATCTATACCTCTATCCCACTCCTATTCAAGTCTTTACCTTTCCTTTACAACGTTTTCTCTCTCACACTACCTCATAGCCGCCTCCCGCCTCTACTATCAACCCTTTTCCAACCCCCATCACATCTTATCCTCTCCGACCACCTCTTTACCACCCCCTTGCACCCCCAACTACCTCTTCTCCCTTCCTACCACGTCTTTACTACCCCCTAACAACCCTTTTCATCCTCTACTACCTTTTTTCCACTCTTGCAACCTCTTTACTACCCCTTCCCATCCCTTTTCCATCATCAACTCCCTCTTCTTCCGTTCTACCACCTCTTTACCATCCCCTGTCACCCTCATCTACCTCGTTGCCACTCCTCACTACCCTTTTCCACCCCCTGTCACCCATTTTCCATCCTCAAACACCTCTTCTTCCTCCCTACCCTCTGTTTAATACCCCTTATCCACTTCGTTCCCACTCCTCCCTACTCTCTTCACAACTCCTCTCCAACCCTTATCATCTCTTCACCGCCTCCTGCTGTATCTCTTCCCCCCTACAACCACCCCCAAACACCTCTTCTTCCTCCCTACCCTCTGTTTAATACCCCTTATCCACTTCGTTCCCACTCCTCCCTCCTCAATACCCTCTTCACAACTCCTCTCCAACCCTTATCATCTCTTCACCGCCTCCTGCTGTCTCTCTTCCCCCCCACAACCACCCCCGGCCTCCTCCTGAGTCGCCCCCACCACATCTGTTCCGGCCCCCACCCGTTGCCAACTGCCTCCAGCGGCAGCAGCAGTAGCAGCGAGCGTATTTTCTCATCCAGTGTGGTCGTTAGTCGTCGCCGCCGCCAGTTGGAGTTTGGCGACCGTCGCGCGCGTCAAATTATGACGACGATGGCTGCCGCTGCTTCATCGTCGTCGTCGTCGTCAGCGACAACGACCGCCGCGGCGACAGCGACCGCCACCGTTGTCGCAGCGGTCAAGTCGCAGCGCCGCAAGATCTCGCTGCCCTGGTTCCGGCAGGGGGACCGCGACCGGTCGCAGCTCACGCGTCAGCACACCATCGACACTCCCGCCTCCTATCACCAGTCGAGGCTGCATCAGCAGCACCTCCATCATGGACAGGTGATTTTCGAAAATGGATTGATAGCAAAATTCGAAATTAGTAAATTCAAGCTTACAAATTTGAAATGATGAACACCTGAATTTGAACAATTGAAATGAAGTAGTAGGCTAAACAATAAATTACAGTAGTAATAGTTGCCTAACTTGTTCTAAATCGAAATAGAAAATTCAAGCTTACAGGTTTGCAATAATACACACCTGGAATGAACAATTCAACTAATACAACTATAACTAAACAGTAAAGAATGGTTCTATTTGCTAACCTTGTTTTAACTCGTGGTTGAAAGTTGTTGAGGGCACATTATTTTATAAACTCACAAATTGTAGAAGTCATCCTATTCTATGGATGTTGGATGTTGTATTGTATGTAAAGTTTATGGACTTGAGGACCGTTGGAGCGTTTACTATATTAAGTTATTCATGAATGGTAAAGAATATTTTTACCAACAACATTTTTAATATGACACTACCGAAAAATGATTCACTTGTAAACTAGCCAAAAAACATCAGTTCAAAAAACAATATTGATGAAAAGTAAACAGAGCAAAAATGTTTTTAGCATTACACTTTGTATATTCATGTAAAATTTCACAAGAAAGGTTTGATGAGCCTCCATTTATGATCATCCATTAAAATACATCCATTTATAAGATACGTTATCTATTTCGCCCGTGAACATTAGGTTCATCCAAGTGGTCTAAAAGTGGTTTTCGATATAAACATTTTGTTTACATTATGGTATTTTCATGTAAGCAAATGACATGTTAGCTTCAACTGATGATATTGGTTTTAATAAACAAGGTAGTAAGGGTGTTTCAATTCCTTGAATGATAGAAATTGAAATCTCTCAATTTGCTGAATATTGATCGGACTATTTTTAATTTGCATTCCTGACCTTGTTACTGAGTGTGAGCGAAATTCTCGCCCCCAAAGACTAAAAATAATTGAAGCTTATTGGGCCTACTAGATATCCTTCTTAAGTTTATCTAGAATTTAGCCTATAGAATACATACTGATTCTGTTATTATGTTGGAACAAAAAGCATAGCATTGATATTCCAACCATTCAAAAATAGAAGACATCACATTCGATGTTTCGTTGTTCCATTGAATTGAAAAGTTTCAATCGAAGGATTCTAATTTCTAGATTCAGTTTTTACGAATTTGGAACGTAAAACAAGTAATTTCGGTATGTAACCGTATCGGTAAGCGTAATTTTGTATCAATTACTGACCTATAATGTTCCCATATCTTATAATTCTGGTATTTAAATTACTTGGAGAATAGAAGTTTTCTAATTACAGTTTATCAATTCCAACTCGTACTCTTGAAATACTGATCCCAAACGATCTGTCCAGAGTCGTACTTTATTCCACAAATTCAATGCAAGTTTTTCTTGGACAAATTTCATGAGTGCCTATGAACATTGCCATTATAACAATATATAAACATTCCCAATGTATTACTATTGTAGTTGGATCAATCAATATAAATCACAAATTCATGCAGGGTTTCAATTTCGACTGTAACTGCATGCAAGGCCATCCGCGCTCAAGGTCACATGAAGGCTTCGGATCGAACCTGCATTTTTGATATGCATTGTTAAAAACTGTGGAATTTCAATGTCAATCATTTCAGAACGAGTAACTGTTGGATTGATTGATAATCTATTGATATTAAGTTGGAATTTATGTTGTGTGACAACTACTTGCAATAGAATCAGAATAACAAATGGTTGGTTTCAAAATTATACTTCCCGCTAGTTCAGTTCCCACTTACTAACGTATTCTGTAATCCTGTATTCTTCAAATCAAATTTCTTGATGTATTTGTAAAAGAATAGTGCTTGATTAATATACTTTTATTTGATTTGATTCCCTTATCCCTTATTATTTTTATATCATTATCATGAAGTGGTCTGTAGCCGAAGGCGATAAGCTCCGGTCTGATATTCCAAAGGTTCTTGGATCAATCCCAGAACGGATTTTGACAACAAAAACGGCCACTCCCGATTGCCTGAAAAGAAGTCATCATCTCTCATCACCCATGTACAAGCCTTGAGCTCATGTGGGCATCACCCTCATCAAAAAAATAGCAAATAGGATATTATCATCGGCATATCTTCCCTTCCATGAGCAATGCACAAGTATATAGATTATTTTGTATGTCATCCTCAGTCAAAAATCTTGCTGATGTGTGAAAGCAGTATTCCCTAGTAACGCTCATGCCAGGTTTTCCATTCACCTGTGAACAAGCATATTGGACGTGATGTGTGCTATAGCATTTGATGAATATTGAATCCAGTGCCGTTCTAGGAGAAAAGGAAGACTCACGAGTGTGGGTCGAGGCAGATGATGCCGTGAAAATTTTATGGCTACTGTAGTCTAGTTCTCTCTTCACCCCTCTGTACTCTGCCCCCCTGACTTATTTATGACTCCACAAAAGTTGTGTGTCGCCAGTTGAGATCAAGAAGGCTGTGGACAATTCCTGATAGGTATAGCAGTGTTAATACTAATGGTGGTTATCATAATTTTTATTAACAATATATTTGAAAATTTGATATTGAATGTCTATTAAAAAGTGCTAATTCGTATGTCAATGTTAATTAAAATATGTCTACCCTCCATAAAAATGTAACACAATATAATATCCAGAAGGATCCTCACATGGGAACATACCAAATACTTTACCAAATAAATCAACCTTTTATTAAAATTACCTTTGTCCAAATTCATAACTTTTTGTTCCATTTTGCTTTGTCATTCCCTATGTCCACACTTGGTCGATTTTCGTCATAGCGCATGATGCACATGCTCTGCAGCATTCGTTTTCCCGTCTTATTTCAATAGCATGTGTTAAGCACAAGACGAACAGCAAGACGACAAGCATGACGAAACGAAAATCGACAAGGTACGGACATAGCTTATCATCTCCTTTTACTCCTCATATTTCGATTTTATTGTCACGTTTTTGTCAAATTTGTGATCTTTCCTTCAAGACTTTCGCCTCTACAAACTTGGAATTCAATCTCCTGAAGCTTCTAAATTAATGCATCTCAACTATAATAAATAGTTGAATACAGGGGTGCCGATCCCCCCTAACGTCTATGACGCCAAACCCCCCTAAGCAGCTTACCAGTTGAACGGCAGCCATTTCAAGTCTGGAACACTATTGGTGCCACTACCTAGCAGTGAATTCTCAAACTAAATTAATACAGTCACTATTCAGCTCCGCCTAGTGTTAAAAGTAGGCTTGACTATCCCCCTCCCACCGACCAATCACAGCACAGTATTCCAATATCAGCTGACCGGCAGCCATTTCAAGTATAGCACCCTGTTGATGCCACTATCTAGCGGTGAATTCTTGAACTAAATGCAGCACCATTCAGCTCCACCTAGTGTTGAAAGAAGGCGTGACTATCCCTCTCCCACTGACCAATCACAACGCAGTATACAATTATCAGCTGACCGGCAGCCATTTCAAGTCTAGAACCCTGTTGATGCCACTATCTAGCGGTGACTTCTTGAACTAAATGCAGCCCACGGTCTGATTAGCTCATCCCTGGTTGAAAGAAGGCGACTGACCATCCCCCCTCCCACTGACCAATCAAAGCAACTGCAGTATCCAAATTATCAATTTGACCGGCAGCCATTCTCAAGTTTAGAACCCTGGTGCCACTATCAGCGGTGAATTCTTGAACTACTCGTAACCTGGCAGGCACAATTAACCTGACCCTATTTCTTTCAAAATGCACAGCATGATTGATTCAATAAGTTTATTGGACGACTGAAAAACCGGGCACTAGTGTTAAAAGTAGGCGTGACAATCCCTCTCCATCCGACCAATCACAGCTCAGTATTTCAGCAAGTCACCATTCTGTTATGTTGGCCAATAGAATTAATAAATGATAACAATTTGAATTAGTAATGTAAATTCATTCACTGTGTTTGAAATTTAATTGGAAAACGGTTGCTTGTAAACTATCTAGCCGACCACCATTCCAGCGACTAGAAGTAGAGAGGAATTTGAAATAGGTTGTGGTAGTTTTTCGGCTGGAAATTGGAGTATAAGAAAGGTTAATCAATCTTGGTGATGAGATTTTCTTGTTGAACATTCTATTGCTGGTCGTTAGGGCAAGAAAGGCTGACTGTTTTTCACGAATGGCGCCTGAGTTGCCGCTAACTGAAAAAGAAAACTCGCTCTTTCTCCGGGAACAATAGAAAATTCCAGCTAAGTGGAGAATAGTGCGAAAGCCTTTTGAACTTTGTAATTTCTTCGCGGCAAGCTGCTAAAAAACAATCAAACAAGAATTAAGTGTAATGCCACCATTGTGGCATTTTTTGCATGACTGTTTTGTATTTTTGAGTGAAATTTTATTGTTTTGATTAATTTCTTCAGCCAGAATTTTAGATGGAAACGTTCCGGTTTTGATTGTTTGTCTGGCAACAGACAAAAGAACTGCGCATCGTACTGAATGGATTTTCACATAATACCAGACTCATAGTGAGCTAAAAAACTGCTGCATCTGACGTGTCGTCTTATTTTGGAGTTCTTATTTATAAAATAATTTCGTGTTTAATCATGTTATTGATAACCAATTTTATAAAAAATTGATTATTAAATCATTTCTATATTCTATTCTAATGGAAAACGTTTTGATGGTGTATGCCTATAAATGTAGAAATTATGGAATCCTTATTGAATATCAAGACCATAACATTGATGTTGTTGTTTAAAGGCTCTACTTTCAAATCGTGGCAACTGAGCAACTAATACTACAATCATGTGTTTTCAAATGAGATGTTCAGACAGGTGTTTGCCGTATCGTCTGATGGGGCGTCATCATTAATTGGATTACATGTTTGTTATCCGAGTCGCTCAGTTTTCTGCATTTGGTTTCGAATGATGAACCTTGGTAGATTGTAGAACCAAAAGTTGTTTTTGTTTGTGATACTCCAGATTTCAACAGAAACTGGGTGGACTCAATACTCATTTAGTTTTAGCTGAGATTTAGAATGAATAATAACTATTACTAAAATGATTTGCCAGTCAACATAATAAAGTGCAATTGTACCTTGTTCTTCAGTCTGCAGTCGCATATAAATAAAATAAATAAATAATGGTCTTTATTACATTTTTTCGGATAAACAGTTGTACAAGATATAAATACAAAATTGTCGGCAAATTTTCTCCATTGCTCAGTGGCGTCAGTCGCATTTTATATTGAATAGTAAAAGATTTCTTGAATTGAAAGAGATTTCTTACTAGATTTAGGGTGTAATCCTTGACTAACCAATGAGGCGCAGTATCTCATATCTTGCAGTGACCCTTCGTGCCTAACACCAGTAGTGATTTTTCAGTGAGGAAACGTTTTCACTTGATTAAGGTCTCATGGTTTTTTATGGTCCCACGCAGCATCGTCAAATGAGCTCCCATGTGCTTCAGGTCTTCGATCGTAAATTATTTATTTTCTTCTTATCCTTGTCTTATACCACTTTCATTTCTTTCTCCCCTAAGTAAGTTTTTTCTTGCTGAGGGTGATGCACACAAAAGTAGACTCTTTCAATGTTTTACTCTTTCACTAGCACAGTACCTTGATCACTGTGCAAATAATTGGAAGAGCTTTCTTTAAATTCAAATTGCGAATATTGGTTCACCATTTCCAGTAGGGGTCTCTGCTAATAAGTTAGTCCCATTTAACCAATAACCTTCACAGCTCATTGAATTAGAATTCACTGCTTTACAGTTCAGGAATGATGGCAAAGCTCCAGGCCTTTCATCGAGCTTATATTGAAACTCTTGAAAGCAAGTGACTTGAAAAATTCGAAAACATTTCAAAACAAGATTATTATTATCATGTTGTTTTGAGAAAACATATCTCTAATTGCGTATCAATTTTTATCGTACTACAAAATGAAAGTGGTGAAATATCTCTAATTGCTTATCAAGTTTATCATACTACAAAATGGAAATGGTGAAGATCAGTAAGTGAGTGGAAATAATGTATTAGTTGTATGATAGATATTCATGTTTAATTACACTACAACCATATCTACTGAGCAAACCCGAAATTCTTCGTAATAAATACTGTAATTGTTTTTGAAACATCGAATCTTATTAAGTGATAATACAATGTAAATATTTATCACATACTACAAGAGCTATACCCCCTTGTGAATTCAAGCCCCTTTATCACCAATAAAAAAGTCACATGTAGACTAGACCTGATATACAATCAACCCTAACGTAGATTTACTCCGATAAATTCATTTTCAAATTGAAACGTTCCTGTTTCTCTCAGTAATATTATTTTCTGGGACCTTTTTGGGTGTATCATTGAAATAAGAGCGTAGTCGGTAGTCTCCTCTTCAGCTTTCATCAGACTTGAATAAGTAAATAGAAAGGCGTGTTACTTATTGGTGTTGCTAAGCTAGAGTGCAAATCCATTTGATATAAGAGTAGCAGGAAGATAGATAGTGATAGTGAGTGAATGCGGCCTGCGTGCCTTATGCTGAGAGCTAATTTCCTGGCAAGTACTCCCCAAGACAAAAACTAATTTGGTAGGAAGAGCGCGATATTCATCACCACTAAGTGCTTCCTCGAATTCCAGTCGCCAACGGTAATTGAACAATAAAGAAAAATAATGTGGCTGTGGCAAGGGGATGAACAGGCGTTGAAGAAGCTGCATAGACAAAATGGCTTTTTACATTCATTGATGGTTTGGTAGTCAAAACAATTTGCAGCAGCTTTTTGGTGATTCAACTTGAAGTAGAATCATTTATTCGTTTCATATTTTGATGTTGAAAAGAGCTCTAAATAACTGATTCGACTGTTTTCAATGGTTGCACTTGCGATTTGCGATTTCTCTAAATACATTGGCTCTTATGAGCGCTTTTATGAACTGCGGTGCAAGTTCTGATAGAGTTGCACCAGGCCGAGGACCCCAAGACCCATTTGACGGGAGGACGCTGCTAAGCACAACAGACGCTCAATTTTTTTCTATACTTTTCTATTCGCCCAAATGAGTTTCAAGCCAAACGCTTAAGCAGCGTTGTGAAAGCGGCCCCATGCGGTTTGTAGGATACATTGGACTCTTAAGATAAAAATCAAAGCAAGATTGCTAACTTTACATGTTCATTGTCCATCTTTGATTTTCATCGTCATGAAATATATATACATATATATTCTTCCAAACAGACTTTCAATTGATTATTCAACATGATTTATTTGGAATAAATTAGAATTCTGAATTTGTCTGTTTCAACAGTGTTGATACAATAAGAAATCGGTTAGTAATCAATAGATCACTATCATATATCACTATCGAATCAGAAACAAAACGTTTTGTTTGGGGTCATTTTTATCAGCTCACATACACTGTATTAAGGTTTTTAGGGGTTTATCGTGTTTTCTCCATCTATTCTCCGAACTTTGACCACTTTATGGCATTGAAAAATCCCCTAACTGCCTCCATGAAAAGCTTCA
This sequence comes from Laodelphax striatellus, assembly GCA_017141395.1. Classification (NCBI taxonomy): domain Eukaryota; kingdom Metazoa; phylum Arthropoda; class Insecta; order Hemiptera; family Delphacidae; genus Laodelphax; species Laodelphax striatellus. The sequence goes on along the minus strand of CM029535.1, from coordinate 10,212,306 downwards.
ATAAATGTGCTGCTCTCTTATATTCCACAGTAGCCCCTGCTACTCGGAAGTAGAAATCAGTTTATAATCCAAAGTGGATTGGCCAACCGAGGAAAAATGTAGCAATAGCTGTGTGGAAATTGGGTTAGGTGTGAATGGGTGGGTAGGATTGCGTAGTTTCCATCGCATCCACTACCAGAAGGAAATAAATCAATTACGGCTGTGTTTGCAGGAAGATGGGGAAATTGGTTGTGGCACGATGAATACACCTGGGGAAGATGTCAACAATGACAAACCGATCATAGATATTATTCTCTCTCTCTCTCTCTCTACCTCCCTCCCTCCCAATCGGAGACCAGCTATTAATTGGTGTTGAAGGGAGGGGAAAGATATGTTTGTTTTTGAGCAATCAAAACTTGGGGGAAAGCGAACACGGAAAAGTGGGCGACCGATCAGTTGTTTGTTTCCATTCCAGCTTGTTCTAGGAATAGACCTCATGACGGAATAATTGAACTTGAACCACTCCCGAAACTTTGAAATATCCTTATGAAGGAATTTGACAAGTTTGGCAGTGGTCTTTATGCGTCGTAGTGCGAGGTGTGTAGCAAGTTTTGGTGCTGTTGAAAGATCTGCCGTTGTAAATTGAATCTGTTTCAAACAGATCTCTATGAAGTTTGAGTTTCTACAATCATGATTCTTTTAATTCAAGCTTCTAGTCCAGCCACTCCAACATGACTAGACTGTACTTTTTGTATTCCTGTTATGAATTTCAAGTTGTATAAGTGAATGAGTTGATTTATATTTGATTATGAATATCCACAGAAAATATGTATAATAGAGAGTTTTATAACCTACCTCGGATGTTCCATAAATTTTTTTATAAAAGTTATGAAATAAGTTGATAAATTAAGTTAATAAATTAATTAACAACTCAATAAATTAAGTTGTGAATTCTAATGTTGAATCAATAGTGTTACGAAATAATAACATGAAACTTTTTAATCAGCAGCTGATATTTCAATTATTTTCTCCCGACAATCCAATCCTTAACAGCTAATTCTTTCAAACAAAATACAGATACAGTAAAATGTGTATTTTAGGAATGAATTAAAAGCCATATCTACACGATCCAATAAACAAACTCCATCCAATGATTCCACTACAATGATTACGTAAGATACCCATACCACAGATAAGGTAGTAATACCTTACAGTAGTAATACCTTAAAGGTAGTAATACGGATTACTACCTTATCTGTGCCCATACGCATACCCATACGTGTTTCAACGCCGCAAATAATGACATGGATGTCTTGTGAATGGGTACCTCTAATCAGCTTTTTTTTATTGATTTTTTTCTGAGATGATGCCGCACATGAGCTCTAAGAGCTTTGCGTGGGTAATGAGTTTTCATGGGGATGACGACACTTTTGAGGCAGTCAGGACCGCCGGCTATTTTTTAACGAGAATGAGATGTGAATTCAAGCTGTTAGTTTAGGGTATTTTCTTGGATGATACTTGATGGAAATTGATCGTATAACCAGAAGGCTTATTAAAACACATAAGAAAACACACATTTAATGCCGCGTCACACCATCGTCTAGGCGAACGCGAATTAGCCGAGAGTTTTTCCCATATAAAGTGAACTACGCGTGAGCCCCATCTACACGCTCGCGTTCGCCTGGTTCGGCGAATAGTGAAACGCGGCAATACATTGCTCCGTATTTTAAAAATTTAGCTATTCAATTCTAGGAAGATTAATTAGCATTATTATATTAAACTTGAGACAAAAAAAGAAACACAAAAGATTATTTTCTTGCAGCAGTAGGCCTATAGCTGTCCCAACAAAATACCTACCACTCACATTCTACAAGTCAAAACAAACAGAAAAATGTAGTTGGCAAAATGCAGTTTCTCATAGTTTACCTGTAATCCGCCATTTTGTGTTTTAATATTTTTCATCATATCTCGTTGAAAAACAAGGATTTTTCTTATGAAATTTGTTGCAGGGCTATAATTAAAGGTGTAATGGTTCACAAATACCCCATATATCAAAAATTTCAGCCTCAGTTCCAAAATGGCACGACCGACTAGAACGCTGCTTTTCTAATTCGATTTTACTGGAGAAATGTTGCCGATAAAACTTTCCAAGTACAAAATGTAGAGAACCTGAATAAAATGGTATATAATTGTAAAGAATCGGATTGATAAATAACCGAGATATGACTATTTGGATTACAACTTCTGTGTTTCTTCATTTCTTCAGCCCTCGAGTTATGAGACATCTAACATATGTTCCTTCTCTTCACCGAGCGTTCTCAAATTGTACTCACCATTTTCGCATTCATAATTGGTTGTTCATCCAATAATAGGTGGGAATTCTCGACAAAAGATGAGACATATGTTTTGCAATGAATTTACTCATGCTCACTGCTGTGAAAAGTTAACAATCTTCAGCCGGTTGTTAGTAATTTGTGTTGTTCATTTCAATAATCCAGTACCAGTCGGTCGCCGACCTGGAAACTGACTGTTGACCACGATAATCAACCTAACTAGCCTCGTAATTTCGCCAGAAAAATGTTGTTTTTTCAACGAATATGATACGCAAAATCTTGTTCTGTACCGGCTGACCCTACTTGCTGTAGCCCTGAGACACCAACCAATGCCGTCACATAAGCCAACTAGCACTTTTCTTAAACTTGTCTTAAAGCAGTATGGCATTACACTTAACTTATCATTTATTATTAATTTTCTATTCTAAATTCTCCCTAAGCATTTTTCTAAACTCGCCCCCTGCTTTGTTTGTTGCAGCAGACGGCAGCGGTGGAGATGACGTGGGTGGTGGCGGACCACGTGGCCGGAGCGTCAACGGAGCTGTCGGTGAGCAAAGGCCAGCAGGTGGAGGTGGTGGAGGTGCGTCCAGGGCCGGAGTCCTGGTGCCTGGTGCGGATGCCGACTGCGGGCGTCGACTCGCCCCCGGAAGGCCTTGTGCCCATGGCTGTGCTCAAGCATCCGCCGCCCGCCGCCTCCGCTGCCGCCTCCGCCAAGCCTGCCTCATCGCCTTCAAGGCGGACGCCGCCTGAACATGATATCGGTGAGTCATTAATAAATCAATTATTATATTTTTTTGATTTGCCTGATGTGGAGTGTAAATCATTCAATAGTTCTGTTTGTTAGATTTTCCTGATGAGGAATACACATTCTCATTATAATATTATTTTTTTTGGAGGATGATGCCCACATGAGCTCTAGGCTTGTGCGTGGGTAATGAGAGAGGTGATGATGAGAGATGACGACTGTTTTTAGGCAGTCGGGACCGACGGCTTTTCGTCTCCTCCGAAAGACGGGAGTGGCCGTTTCTGTCAAAATCCGTTCCGGCAACTGTATTCGATCTTGGAACCTTTGGATTATCAGACAGGCGCTTATCGCCCTCGGCTACGGACCACTCCATCACCGTATATATTATCCTCTTTACAGTATTTGTATTTAATTCATTTAGCTATCTTGTGTTCGACATGAACTAGTTCCTTTTTTTGGAACTACATATCGCAGTTTGCAATCGAAGCCCGTATATATTTTATCTATTCGTATTTTTTCATCTATATCGTGCTTGACATGAGCTAGTTGCGATTTTTGTTACAACTACATAATCGTAGTTCGCAATAATTTATAAAACACAATGATTATCATTGTTTCAAATTTGTGAATTCTAGAGTAAAATATTCCAGTGAATTAAATAATATTTAAATAGAATTGCAGAATTATTAAATAAAATTGAAACAATATATAGTCTATATCAATAATTTACCCAATACAACAATTATCATCACTTCAAATTTATGTCTTCTATAGTGATTCAAAACTTGGTATTCATTATGCAATAAAAAAACGTCGAAAAAACAACTGAACACTAAATCGTTCGAATATCAAGTTGAGCATTTTAAGATGAAATACCGACTCCCATATACAACATTGAATCACTTCTAAGAAACCTCCCTTCCTATCACGCAACCCAGGTCGTTCTCTTAGAGACGGCAGTGTCTCATCATCAATTACAAACACCTTCGAGTTCCTGTCGTCATCCTTTCTCACCTTAACTCTACCATTCCCGTCAGTCCACACATATTCATAATTTAATTGTGATTTCAACTATTATTCAACTCTTATTCGTATACGGTCCGATTTACAATATTCGACCCTCATTTTCTTCTCAATGAAGGGCTTCAAAGTTTTGATACGGATTATGCTCTCGATAAAATCAAAAGTTTTTTAATAGGATCAGTTTTAAAAGATTCATTGGCGTCCATATTACAAGGAAATTGAAAACCCTCATATTCTGGTGTTGTAGACCACATCACTACATTTATCACTATAATTCCTATAAACAGTTTTAGAAGAATGATTTTCTATTCAATGGAACCTAGTCTAGAGTCCGTAAAGTTACCATAGTTGAGTGGGTTATTTCCCGTAAACTCTTATCTTTGCTGGATATCTGTGTAGTCTTTTTGCTATTTTTTTAGTTTATATCTTACGCATTCATTATCATTGGTTACATCAGTTAAAAAAAATGAATTTATTATTAATTTTATTAATTCATACATTCAAGAGACATAACTTCTCTACGGATTACGATAGAGCAAGTAGCATATCCCTCGGACAGTTTTTGTTCGCTATACTCACAGAATATGCTAGAGTTATTAGAGGGGTCACGCTTTTCCGCGATACTCTGTAGGCCTATATGAGATTTGAAATTTTTATTACCAGTTGAACATTGTGATTTTTGCCAATTATCCTTAGCATAGGCCTTAGCATTGAGGTGTTATTCACAAGACAACAGCTTGTGCCATCGTGTATAATTATTACGTAATTCAAATCAAGATCCATCTTGAAAATGACTATTGTCAAATTTTCAAGGTTAGTTGGATTATCCAGTTCTATTTTAGATTTCATGCGAGAATAAACACTGAACATGCGTGAGAAATAAAGGTTTTGTGCAATTAATTTTCATATTAAGCCTACAATAGGCCTCATTCATAGCTCCTTTGGAAAGATTTCTCACAGATTCCACACAATGGTAGACATTATTAAAATTGTAGTAATCAAAATTTAATTCACTGTAATGTGAATCACATGATAATATCAGATTCGTGAATTTAGTGTTATTGGGATCAAGCAGGTAGTATGAAAACCAGAACCCTACATTATTCAATGCTAGAGTGGCTAGCGCTAGATACTCCTTTCAGTCCTAATTAAAAGGACTATTGCTAAATTCTTTTAGTCCTCAGTGGTTAGATAAGCTATGACATTGGTCAGTTTTACCGCCACATTCATCAGTGCAGTTGTACAATCAACCAGTGCATTAGTTTGAAGGATTGCTCTTTATTAGGGGATCACATCTGTTCAAAGTGAGTAAAAAACATGTTTACTGGTTAAAATTACTTGTTGAATGAATTCTGAGCTGATTAAGACTATCTTTTAATGAATGAGGGGCATAATTGTACTGTAAGTCAATTATAAATACTTACTTACTGCTGTAATGCCTAAAGACGTGAGACCAACTTCACTTAAAAGCCTTCAAAATTAGTCAGCCTTCAGCAAAATTAGAGAAAATTAACCTTCATCATTGAGTCAGCTATGCTAGGCCCAGCATTGCTTGTTCATTGCTTTCCAAGAAAATATAGGTAACAAAGTTTTTAAAATATGAAAGACCTTATTGCCCAATGAATAAATATTTAAAAATCAGTTCTTACATTCATTGAGACTCCTTCTAAGAGCAAATTCGGATTCATCCCTGTAATACATACTATTATTGTAATACGGCTTGTGAGCCGTTTCTGTAGGAAAATATCATTTGTGATTTATATTATTTTTCTATATGAAATTTGTAGATAATGATTCATGAATTACATCCTATTATTTTCATGTTAGTATTCAATTACTTGATGAAAATTACCTACCGTACTGATGAGTGAGAATTTAACCTAATCTACTGGATAATGCTACTATATTAGGTGATGTTCTGAAAGCAAATTTATCTCAAATTAGGCCTATCTACACATTTATGTAGCTAATTAGACGATCACTTTGATTATTTGCTAACCAATTATTGTTGAATGGACGGTTCTAGCTAAATAGTATAGTGTTTGAATTCGGGCGGGTGACCAAATTTGTTTTCAAACAGGAACACAATGAAAATGTAATTGAAGTGGTTGAATTGACAGTGAAATACTAATAATAGACGAACCAAACTTAAATGAGAGTTGACCGACTACTGGATGGTGTTTGCTAAACAATTATTCCGAATCCTGGTGTGTTCAATTAAGATAGCCTTTACTGGATTGATTTGCACCAGGGTCATTTAAAACAAAAATATTTCAAAAACAATCAAAACTGTGTAACTTATTCTATTTGGAAAAATTATTTTTTCATATAGAAGATTAGAAGAACTTGATAGTAGAAGATTCTAGATTCAAGAAGCGGTAGGCCTATGTGAGAGTCATGAACTATTTTCTTATTTATAAGAAAACTCCTAGTGGAATTTTACCCAGATTTGTGAAATGTGCGAGTCATGAATTATTTTCTTATTCGTAAGAAAAATTTCAGTGTAGTTTTAGTCAGATTCGTGGAATTCTATGTTTGGAAGCATTCACTTACATAAGTAATGTAATGTATGAAATGCTATTACTCTTCATTGAATTGAATTGCAGACCTTATTTTCATCTTCAACCTTGAAAACTCATAGCTTTGTCAATCGGATTCAGCTCTTCTTCAACTATGTGTTGAAATGAACTTCTTTTCAGTACTATGTATGAACTTTTTTCAGTAAAGCCGGGTTTTCATTGGTAGAGTTTACTGGGCAAATACTAACTATCTTGTCAACCCTCCCAATGAAAACAAAAGGTAGAGTAGAGTGTATGTTAGCACCATGGTGAAATTACTCTACTACTTTTTAGTATGCCAGCTACTTTAACTCTAACTCTGCTAATGAAAACCCGGCTTATCTTTCAGATTTCATAGCTAAATTTGGCTAGTGCATCCTACCACCACGTCACTAATATCAGTGCATCGCTTCGAAGTGCAGTAGACATATTTATTATGCGTGGGGTCAAACCAGTTGTTACATAGTAAGCAAGCGTTTATTTGCAAACGTTGTGTGTGCGGGTGCTTGTGTGTGCGCGCGTATATTTGGAAAGGACATGGCCGGTTCAGCCGTACAGTGGCGCTGGGTTGGCAAGGGCACACCGGGAGGGGGGGGGTGGCTGTAGAGGGGGGTGGTTGCAGGGGCGATGGGGAGCCACGGGTTTTTGGATCGATAGTTGCTCGTATTCAGGTCCTTAGGGCTGGGGGGAGGGGGGGCGGTTGACTGGGTGGGAGGGGGGTGCTTTTGGAACCCTACAGCTGGGGCACACAGTTCTAGTGGATTGGGGGTGGGGTAGAAACCAACCCCGGACAACAGGTATCCATGAAAACCCTTCCTCGGGTAACCTTCAGTTCTCGGTGACTCCACACAAGTGCTTGATCGCCTTCAGTCCATCTTACGCGTTTGTTGTGTCTGCCCCATCCCCCCCGTCCCCCACCGCCGGGGACTCCCCGGATGCTGCCCCACAAAGCAACGGCATCCGTGCCAAATTGGTCATTGTTTGTTGATTATCACCTCTGTTTACACAACAATCTTGGAAATGTAAGGTGTTCCTATTCATGCATCAAATATCTCATCCTAGGTGATCCAGGTGTTTTTTATTACATGGTTTTCCTCTTAATATTGTTGATCATCATCCCTGTTTACCCAACAATCTTAAAAATGTAAGATGTTCCCATTCACATTTCAAAGATCTCATCCTAGGTGATCCAGGTGTTGTTTTTTCTTTTGATCCAATTGGTTTTCCCTCTTAAAATTGTTGATTATTCCCTCTGTTTACACAACAATCTTGGAAATGTAAAAGGTGTTCCTGTTCATACATAAAAAATCTCATGCTAGGTGATGAAGGGGTTTTTTGAAGCTCCAATTAGGTTTTTTACTTGATATTTTTGATAATATTCTCTGTTCACCCTGCTACCTTGAAAATGTAAGGTGTCAATGTTCAAACACCAAAAATCTCACTAATTTGTTTCGATATTATGCAAATCGATTTCATTTTATATAAACACTGGTATATTACTAAGTAGTATATTATTTTATCAACTAGTAAAATATTACATATTTTGTGCTTATGGCCATTCGCATCAGAACACTCACAGTAGAACGTGTACTGATAAAGCATGATAACAATGCGAAATATTTGAGTAATATTTTCACTTTTCAAGTTACATTACTGTCTATATTTGATCAAGTGATCAATAAGATGGATCCACAATTTTTTTATTTTGTTTTGATCCAACTGTAAGTTGCACTGATTTTGTTCAATTGCACTAATTGTATTCAAATCGTATACTATATTCAAAGAAATAAAAATATATTCCACTCCATTTTATTGCCTATTGGAAAAGTTTATAAGTTGATTAATATTGCCCATTACAGTTTTGTTGATAGTTGAAACATGCACAGCGCTCAACTTGTGCGATGTATCACCATTACAGGAGGAAGTTTTTGAATCCATAAAATTTACAGCATCCATAAAATTTTTAGCACATCTCTTTGTCGGTTTCCTAAGATCAATATAGGCTTTATCCTTGAGAATGAAATTAGCGGAAACAAATTGACTGAACTGTATTACAGAATTGCTATTACATCATTATTTTTATCGATAATTGTTGAATGAACAATAATGTACGTCTTGATAGTTATATCAAAGAAAATTTAACTACTATAGTTAATATTGTCTTTGGTTATATTCAAGCTCTGTACTGTTTTTTTATCAAGTCATATAGGTTAATCATTCATAAGTCATATATACTTAGTATTCGGCGGAAGATAATGGAATGTATTAATAACGAATTTTAAGGATAGCGTTCCTGTGAACTGAGTTGGTACCGACCTCAAGTCGGATGTAAGTTGAGGGATTTATTATGAATGGAGTACGATATCATCCTGTTACATCGGAATTTGTGGGAAACGGTTCCTTCCTGTTGACATAATACGAAGTAGGTATTGGTTGTGGGAATTCTGATAATCTACAGTTGAATGATCTGATCGGAAAACGGAAGAATAGAAATAAATTGATTGAATCATCTACGAAATAATCTCTAATTTTATGAAATTGTGTAATCTTTGCATTGATGCTGTGGTTTTACCTGAAATAACTGGCAGTTCGATTGTCTCAGTGAAATTTAGACGATTTTTCAATAACATTTCTTCAATTTCCAAGAATTTTTATCCAATGTAATAAAAATGAGTATCAATTTATCTGGAAGAAGTTGTTAATAGAAGAAAGTTGATTTTCTTAGGAAAATTGAGAAATGTTCCTGTTTATAATGAAAATATTCATTTTTCTAAACACGTGGTCAGAATTTTTTTCAAGTTCTATTGATTGAAGATCTTTCTTTGGTGATTGATTTATTTCTGATCTAGTTCATATGTTGGCCTGAACCAGGACCTTAGATGTATCAAATTGTAAAATTTACAGATATTATCCTCTTTATCTTCACTAGTTTCATAGGTTTCTGTTGAAATTTCTCGTGTCATAACCCTCTAAGAAAACTATATTTAATACCTAATAATAAAAGGTGTATTACTGTATTGCCTTAATAAAAATATATTACCTTTAACAGTAAGTCTGTCAATCGAGTAAATTAATCGGAATAAGAGGGTTCATTTAATATCAATAATGCTTTGGAGGAAACAAAACTGCAATCCATTTGATTGATAGCTGCACGCACGGATATGAAAGTAGAGTTTTAACGCTTCATATTCTTTTCGTGTTGAAAAAGCCATAAATATTAAGCCGATTTCATGCTTTGTTCCATCTGTATAACTTGAAAATTCAACAGAAAAATCAATGGCTCGAGCTAATCCCGCAAATGGTTTCCGCTTACTAGAAGCACTTCCTTTCAATAGTCCGCTTTTTCTGTGTATTTTCCTCGTTGTTTGCAGTTCTTATCTTTCGTCACTGTTTTCCGCTGAATTTAGGAAAAAATTTCAAACACAAGTTTTCTTTTTCGACCAGCACTGCCATCTGGTTCCTCGGTTTGCTCTAATTTTTCCATTGTAAATGCCTCGATCTCGAATAAAAATGCAGAAAAACGTGACCAATCATTACGTGTATTCCAATATGCAGGCCTACTTGAGTTCAACGCCATATTTTTTTGCATTGATAGCAGGTGAGAACTTATTTCCGTTTTATTTAATCGAACTTGCTTTCCAATCTTTATTTTATTCTTGGCAAGATGTATTTCGTCTTTGTTTTCTTATTAAGTTTGAAAAATCTGTTCTTATGATTTATCTACAGTGACCAGATTAATAGTTTGATTTATAGATACTAATTCATCTATTATCATGTTCATTTCTTGAAGAATTTTTGGTTAGGTCATTTCATCATAGTACATTGAATCATTAATCTAGTGTTTTTGTTCGGAACTTTATATGAACCGATTTCAAAATTCGAAAAATGTTCAACTTTGGTTTTTGGAGTAGCCTAGATTTAATAGATTCAGTAATATGACGCTGAATATTATGAGGTTGAAAAACATTTCCCGGTGGTTTGGAACCCACCTAAAAGCTGTAGGTCCAATCATCTCTTATCATCGTTATCATCATCATTATCCTTCAATCATCATCATCATCATCATCATCATCATCATCATCATCATCATCATCATCATCATCATCATCATCATCATCATCATCATCATCATCATCATCATCATCATCATCATCATCATCATCATCATCAATCATGGAGGTGTAGATCAATCAATCATTACACCTTTATGTAGGAGTATAAACTGCAATTGACAAGTAAAACATTTGTGGACACAGCAGGCAATCGAGCCTTCTATCAGCAGTGGTGTACTATAAATGATATTTGAAAAGAAACGTCGGTGATTGTGACAGTGTCTCATCCCACTCCCACAGCATCCATTTCGTTATCAGCTTCACCTTGAAAAAATGCGGAGATCACCCACCTGAAATGTATTCTTTCTTACGCGCGATAACGTAAGATATACGAGATGCCCCACGGTTATAAATGGCTCTTTCCTTCACACTTTTTTCACGGGTCTCCCTCTCTCTCCTGCCCCAGTTCACACACGCTATTTGAATTCTCCATCTCTTTCTCTCTGCTGCAACTCTTCTCTTACTCGGCTGGATGCTGTACTCTGTCGCGTATATCGATCGGACCGACTCCCACTCTACGGAGCGCCGGGAGCAAAACTACCCCCTTCCCCCCATGGTACCCTACTCCATCTAGGGGTGTCGTAGAGGGTACAACTTATGCTGCAGAATCGTCTTTCTCACTTGTTATCAGGTCCTTTTTGTCATGCACACATGGGGCTGCAACCTTTAGTGCATCATATTAACTCTTGTCCCCTCCCCCATTACGGTTCTCACTCTTGTTATTTAGTTTTCCACGTCATTTACTCTGTACAGTTATCTCAAGAGTCTCTCAATAGTAACTCAGATTACTATTCATTCACATTATAGTAATTCAAATGCAAAAATCTGTGTTTTTTCATCCCAATTTTTTTTACCCCATTTTTCCTCTACATTATTGGAGTTCTGAAGCTAAATTTAGAGTTATGAGAGTTATTTCATTCGATTTTTCAGCTTACATAAAACTACTGTGATTGATGAACTTAATTACGCTCTGGAAGATTCAGTGTGAGTTATTTTCACTCAAGAAGATAATTTCATGTGAAATCTTTGACGCTATATAACTTGGTAACAAAGCATTCCAGGAACTATGTTTCTATGAAAGTTTTTTATTATTTTGGTGTAATGTAAGGAATTAGCCAGTGAAGTTTGGCAGATTCCTCGTGAATCCCTGTATACTTCATTGAGTGATATGTATGTTTAAAGCGGATTTGAAATAAAAACGTATTATCGGGGTACTCGTTAGATCAGGGTTTCACTGTAATAATCGATAAGTAACAACCTTAATGCCATTAAACTTATAATTGATAACTATCAACCAATAAACTAATAACTGGTATAGTGCTTTTCATCCTTGAAGACATCTGAACGCTGAGACCGTCTCCCACCACTTTCTGAGCTAGCAAATCACATACGTGCAACATTGCCAGTACACACTCTTCTATAATAGTGATGAACAGATGTATTCCTTATCATCTACTCTACTTGTAGATCATCCAAGTTAACACACTGATGCCCGGGTTTTCAGTCCTTCAATAAACAGTTTATGGATCCAATAGCAGTATTGAATCAATAACCAAGTGTTTTCAAATTCAAAAAAAAAATTATTGGTTCAATAAATTTATTGAACAACTGAAAAACCGAGCATAAGTTGTGATATCAGACTGAAATTTCGGTTTAATACGCATGCGTGCCCAGATGACTGAACAGCACACAATATGACAACCTTACCGGGCATTCCGATTGGATAACGCACGAAGCTGGCCAGATGTCTTCAAGGATGGAAAGCACTATAGTCATCAACTTATGAACCAATAACTTGATAATGGAAACATCTAACTATCTCCAACTTGAATAAATATGTATACTTGCATAGCCCCCTCTAAACTACAGTTTAGAGGGGGCTATGATACTTGTCTACATCTATACCATACTGCACTTCTGATGATACTAGAAGTATCTACCCTTCTGTATTATACTAATACTTCTCTATTTGTTAGTGTCATTATTTTTGCTCCAAATCCTTTTCTGCCGGTAACTCATAGCCACCGCTGCTACTGACAATTTCAGTTTTGCTATAATGGCCAAGAAAATCAACAGCAAAAGAAAATGGAGACTGCACACTGTGTGTCCGTCCGTTTTTATCGCTGTCATTCGTCGATGTCGTGAGCTCACAGTGTGTACACTGTCTCCTGTTGGTGGTGGGGGAAGTGGTTGGTGAAGAGGGGTAGAGGCAATGTGTGATAACGACTCTTGTGACCCTGCAATACATCAGCTGTTCCTTCCACTCATCCTTTTATCGGTCCCTTCATCAGTCATTCTTGCCCCCTCACACCCTAGGACTTGCCTCCCTACCACTATTTCCCTCCTTTTTTACTATGTTTCTTTTGTAACGTTGCTCTTCTTGCCGGCAACCTTTCCTGACCAACCCTTTCCCTGGTTTTCTTACATTGTTCCCTTAACTCCCACCCACACCCTGCTAGGAGGCAATCAATCAATTCATGCTCTTCTTCTGTTGTCCACTTATTTCTCATTCATTCAACATGTCCTTTTCCTCATTTTTCTTCTTCGAAGGTCAAGTGTAAAAACTAGTAAAGTGTCATTCAACTTCGCCGTCCCCAAGAAAGGGACTTATTTTATGAGAATGAGAATTTATGCAAATTTTTATATCATATCACTTTAATTTCATTTCCAAGTAAAATTAGCATTAACGCCATTAAGTTACCTGAAATTGGAAAAATAATAACCCTGGCTACCAGGCGACTGGAAACGTGTGACCGAGGCATAAGTAGTTCTGAAACCGTAATTTGGTGAAGCTTATGAGCTATTAATTCATAGTTTTATATTGTATGCATGCAGCAAGTAGTGGTTGAGAGGATAACAGCATCTTTAGGCTAGGCGTACACCGGTTAGTCAAGACAAGACAAGACGAGATTAGTCACGTTTAATCATAGTACTTTACATAGATGCTTATGGAGCAACACACACAGATTAGTCATTGCTGCTTCATAAGCAAGTATGTGAATTACTGTGACTAAACGTGACTAATCTCGTCTTGTCTAGTCTTGACTAACTGGTGTACCCCTAGCGTAAAGGTCATAAGTGGTTATCGCGAAAACAGCTCAGTTTGGAAAAATTGATGTCTCGTTGTTATACAGTAGGTCCATCCACATTTTTTCACAAGTTTGATTCAATGCTTTAAAATATCCAGTCTCTTATGTTGAGTTGCATCAAGCAAGATCAACTTGATCCAGGATCAGTACAATGCTAATTAAATAGGATCAGCTGATTCAAAATAGTTGATCCCGGTTGTTGCAACCCAACAACAATAATTATTGTAGTATTGTCAATAGCAACAATTCGCTGCAACCTCATCATCTACAATTATAAAAAATTCTGTCTCATCTGTAGATTTATCATTTCATGAGCTTTTCCAAAACAGATTTTTCGCCTAATTTTCCTCTCAAGCTCTTGAAACGTTTCTTTTTCTGTTCACTTTTTATCATCCAAATATAGAGCGCGTCAAGTTATTATTAGAGCCAACCAACTAATCGACATCAATGCTCAGCCCCTCCAATCTTATTATGCTTGCGATCTTTTTTCGGAATCGCAAGAACGATGTCGCCTTGAAAATAGCCAGCGGCTGCAGTGTCGCGGCAGAGTGGCAGAATCTAGTTTATTTATGCAAATCAAGAGACTCCACTCTGTCGCGCAGCGGCAATCTTCGCACAAAACGATGATGTCTTGTCGCTATTATTAACTTTTCAGTTTATTTCTAGTTTCTTATTTCAGCCGATGGTGTCCGTTTTGGAACGGATCGACTGAAAAAATGCAAATGCCGAAACAAAGCCCTTTTCGGAATCGAACTTTTGTCCAGTTTGGTCAGGACGACTTCCAAAGATGACTCTTGTTTTGCCATCTACCTCATATTGAACTCTCGACTTTTTTGTCTGTTGTTGACTTGGTATCTCCCTTTGTGGAAACTATTTTTTCGGGTGTTGTGGATGAAAATTCCAGACGACTTACATTTGTTTTTTTTCATGATTTTCTCAAGGTTATTTCCAATGTTGTTGACCAGACGGTCGCTTTCTTTTGAATCTCTACATTGTTCCCTTATTTTTTAGTTGGTATGTGATGGGAATGTTGATAATTACAAAGAATTAAGAATTTTCTATCACTGTAAAAATTTACAAATAATATCTTGATCATAAACATTCAATAAAATTCATGGTTTTCAATTGTAGGCTACATTTCAGATGTAATCTATTTTGAATGCCTCTTATTCCTTTATTTGTTGTGTACAAATATGGTTGTCGAGTATTTCAATTTTTCTATACGTTCATTTCATGATTCTATTAGTGCAAAACAGAAAATGATTCTCAAGGTACATTAATAACAATACTTGTTGAAATTAATAGAATTACAGTGATATTGAGTCAGATCTTAATTTGACCCTCAAATTTGATCTTCTCTTTACTGTCAAATTACATGTCTGTGTTAAATTTTTATTTGAAATTTTTACCAGTTTCAATAGTTATCATATTCCAAACATGTTAATGTTTCTTAGTTAGTGGTTTAAAATACTGTGGTCCCTATCAATACCATCATAATTTCCTATTATCTAGTTCTAATTGAAGATGTATTGCCGGGCTAATGAATTGTTTTTCCAAAAGCATTCCTAGTGATTTCTGAGCAGTTTTTCGGCCTATCAAACAGAAGCCGAATAAATTCAACCAAAGTTAATGACGTCATTTATGGTGACCAATGCAATGATTTGTCTATTGCGTTGCGCTGGAAATCATTCTAGAATCTAGAGCGTTAATTCAAATACAATCGGATATTTTACTATTAATGTAAAACTTGAAATGACGTAATTTACGGTGACCAATGCAACTGACCAATACGGATTTACCTCCTCGTTATCGATATATTAAAATTTTAATTTTTTATGAATAGCGAATAATTGTTGAGAGAAACCATTATGTTTACCCCATTATGTTTACCCCACATGAAACCTATATAGCTAATTCATCCGCCAAATTAAAAAAATCGACTATAAATCGAGTTATTAAGTTCCGTTGGATGGAAAAATTCATTTTTAATCTGTCATTTTACTAATACAGTACCATATTTCATAATACAGCTACCGTTATCCCAAATAGAAGAAAAAATAGAGAGAAAAGGACAAATATTAATTGCATTCACTCCACATGCGTAGCTCTTAACACACGCAGATAATCAATTTGTCGACCACCAACCTTATGTACTGAATCAATCAATATTGATTACCGGTCACCGGTAACCTCTGTGTCCGTATTTGTTGTTTTGTAGTAGAACTGAATCCATACAATTAATCAGTGTGGCGGCTTCATGTGTGAAACAAACACACACACTACTTCAAAGACAAACACAAACTTCCCTGGTTCTGTTCGGAACTGGAGTGGACCTTCTCCTTTTTTATTCTAATTGCCTCGTCGATTAACATTCAAGGAGAATTAATTGGAGTCACGTTTTTATATTATACTCTCCTCTCAATAATTTTCCCTCTCTTTCTACACCACATCTATCGTCTGAGTGCGAGGAAGTGTCCAATAAAGATTTATTGCGTGATATAATTTGTTTTTGATAGCTATCATTATTAAGGATCTCCTGCTGTGTATGTTTAGGATCGTTATTGAAAGCAAATAGCTGGAGGGTATCCTGATCCTCAATAGCATTGAAGGCTACTATATAATTTATTCTGAAGCTGTAGTTGGCTATAAAGTTTAGGCAGATAATCACTCTAAACTATGTGTATTATTGTTAATTTGCTCATATGAATGGGGCTTACGAATAGAATTAAGGACTTGATATTTTCCATATTTATAATCGTGTTGTTGGTTTTTGTACTATTTGGTGCTATAATGCGATTCACGTCAAGAAGTCAGCATTGCTTAGATGGGAGTTTACTATCCTTGTTTAGCACAAGGCAGTTGCTGATGTCTCTATCCTATTCGCACTGTGCATAGTCGCCTCACTGTGCATTGTTGTCGCACACTTCCAACAAACACGTTTGGTGCATTTTTCTCTTTCTCTCTCAATGAAACTTGGCATCAATGCTCCTCATATAAACATTGCTGACTTCTTGACGTGAATCGGACTATAGTAATAATTTTCAATCTATATTATTTTAACACCGTTTGGAATGTTAACAGGAATATTATATCGGGATGCGATGTTTTGTCAAAAATTCGAACACATACAGTATAGTATAGTCAGTATATTACCTTGAAATGAGCAGAAAATAATAAAATACTTGAAAGAAAATATACTATACCTGAGTTTCTTAAGGTGAAGCATAAACAGTGGTGTCTACCAATATTCTAATATGGAATGAATTTAAACAAACCAAAAAATTAAAGAATATTTTGTTTTTTAATGTTTTTCAGTTTCGTACTGAATATGTTGATTTATATTCTGTACCTTACTTGAAAATCATATACATATTACATTTTTATATAGTATAAACACTCTGATCAAATAGATATTCTAGAAGCAACGACTCGGTGGCGAAGCGTGGTATACTTATTTGGTCATCGCCGGTTATATTTCCTACAGGCCATGTACCATAGGTCATTAGGAAATATACCCGGCGATGACCAAATAAGTATACCACGCTTCGCCACTACAACGACTGTACAAATAATCAACTACAATTACTCGAATACAATTTTCGAAGTGCATTAAACAAAAGGATAATACGCTATCAAGTAACAGGGATATTTTCAGACCTCCAAAGGTTAAAAATTGACTCGACTTTTGTAAATATCTTCTTCAACTGAACGATATTTAGAAGTTGGTTTAAAAACTGTAGTAGTGCCGTTGGTTTAAACTACAATTTTGTTGAACTTGGTTTGAAGTTAGATGAGCATCGCATCTTAGTGGCAGATATAACAATGTACACCATCCATTAGAAAATTACTGTAACGATTTATTAAGCTTTCTGCACTTCCTTTCAACCATTACCATGTATGGATATAGTACTCTCACATCTCTAACTATAATTTCACAAGGTCAAATTCTAAGTTCTAGCACACCCAAAATCAATTTAAGCCATAATCATTATGGACTTACGGCTCTCTTGTTTTACGAAACTCAAATTATTGCGTTTTAGTTTATAGGGCGACTAATGGATTCCGTCCTCTTCCTTATCCGAAATCTTCTTGTCAGATAATCATCACCAGCTCCATTAGGTGAAATGTCAAGGTCGAATCGTACCGGTCATTTTGGAAAATAAACTTGCCGGTTTATTACTGCTCCCTTGTATGTAGGTTTCATCCATTTTCGAGACAGAATATCGATCTTTATCGATATTGGTACATGACTATTGTTTTTGAATTCAAATCAAAATCCAAACAATATACTAACAGTATATATTGGAACAATATACTGATCAAAAAGATCGATAGGAGAAAAGACAGCTTGACAGGTTTTTTGATACCATCTGCAGGTTGGAGAAAATAAAATTTGTTCTACATGACACTTGATGCAATCTGTAGGCAGGCAAGAATAGATTATGTTCACTTCTGAACATAAACATTCAAAATGATTTCTGTCTCTGAAATTGATACTCGAAAATTGTTCCAGACTATGTATGTCTGATTCCGAAACGCAGAATATGTTGATTTAGTTGCTTTGTTATTTTCTGTAGATAAAATATTGAAGGTACGAGAAACTGGCGCCAAGAGAACTGAAGTTTGTAGGCTGTCTTCTTTCCATATTTGGTAAAATAAACTTGTTAATATTCTCTACCGTCTATCAACTCACTTATTCACCTAACACTGTGCATATCAGCTACTCGAAATAGCTTTTATATCCTTCAAAAATAATAGTTTCAGATTGTAGATCCTGTTTCAGTTTGAATGATGAAAAGATCAGATTTGATTATTTTCGAGAAGTTGTATTTGCAAAACCATAAACTATTTCAAAACGTCACTTAGATCAATTAATTCAGACTGTCATCATGATGGTAGGCTTGACTTGTGAACTGACATAAATTCTTGTAACTTAATTCAATTCCCCAAACTTTAATTCAATTTTATTGTCAGCCTTGTAGAAAAGTGTAGCAGACTTGGCACAGCTTACGGCGCCATGTTATTGTGATATCTGATCTTCAGCTGTTCAGTAGAAATCAGCACACTTGACAACTGCAACCGACCTCGTCTCATTGCAAAATTCTGTCACGTCTATCTAATTATTTATTGTTTCTCTTGCTTTCTTTACCCTTATCGGTTGCTTCTTCTGTACTGACTCATTCTCATATTCTTTAAATAGAGAGCGTAGAGATAAGTGTAGGGAGTTTCCCTTAACATCACACTTGACTCAGAAATGTTGTGGAATAGACAATATCTTTAATGTGGAATAGACAAAATTTGTTTTATTCATTCACCCAATCTTTTAAAGTTGTACTCGAGTTAAGACAGCCTCAAGGCTGGTTCGTGAATAAGGGTCGCAATTTCTGTTTTGGGCATAGTTTTCTGCTTCTAAACAATAATTTTTCAACCCTAGCCCCGACTGTTCATCTTCTTTTCTGTAACTTTGCCAAAATACGAATAACGTCTGATTCTTCTTTGTTCCATTGTTTCTCTTCCAGCATTTTGCCGCCAACTCCGCGTTCATCACTTACACGCTCCTTTTCTTTATTCGTCTTGAATTGTTCCAATTCAATCAAGCTCTCAGCAAAGCCTTCCAAATCAATTAATTCTCCTCCAACCAGCTTCTAGCGAACGCTGCCAAATTACTGTTGTCGCATTTCTTTGTTTCACTCGCTGAGATTTAGTTCTCAATAGGAAAATATTAAAATTGATATTTTTACTCTCAATATTCCAGATTAATTTATAAATGATCATTTTCACAGTAACTTGAAAGGAATTTAGATTTAGTAATTGAAAAAAAAAATTCAATTCCATAAATATTTAAAAAAATAACTGAACATGTTGATGAAAAGTTGTGTTGACATCTTTGGGATTACATCTTGCTTATGATGAACATTATAGGAACTTCAAAATCTGCACATAGAGGATCAATTATTACATGATGACGTGGATTATAAAATGCTTGAGTGTATTTACGTATATGGGTGGAAGTAGCCCCATTTGATAGCCTGGGTCGTAAAATTTTGTGTGCCCATAATATGTATTAATATTAAAAGAAGATAAGAGATGAGTGATGAACAGATATGATGGCTTAGAAAGGGAGAAAAGATCGAGACTTGAAAAGAAGGTCACTAACATATCCTTGTATGGACAGTGTTGGAAGATTTAATATAAGAGGCAGTCAGTGTGGCATAAATTTGTGTTTTCACTTTATAGCTTTGAGCGTTCAAGATTGTAGCAGACAAGAACATGCGAAAGAATTAAGTAGAAAAGAAGAAGAAGAAGAAGAAAAAGTGAAAGAGTAGTTGTAGGATTAATGAGGGAGTAGACCTAGTAGTAAGTAGTTGAACTTGTATAATCAAATAGCATATAAACCAATTACCATCATAGACCTACCTATTTTTAGGTCTAGGTCGCTTAACAAGTACTAGTAGTAGACAGTATATTGCAGGCTGAAGGGGGCTGGGTAGACGGTATGTCAAACGTACAATTACTCTGCATTGATACAATCGACAAGTAGTGTTTATGCAATAAAGTATGTCAGTTTAAATAAACTGAACATTATCAATACGTCTGAATGAAAGCTGACTGGTCCACCTGTTTCTCCTTATTAAGATCACATATTGTTAATTGTTGTCCTAATTACTCAACAAAGATGTATTTGGTGCATGGAACGGAAAGTTCAAGCAAGGATGTAGACTAGAATTGAAATTAGTCCTCCTTGTGTATTTACTATTTTACCTTGAGGTTTAAAGTGGAATTGAAGATTTAAAATTATTTCATTTCCTGTCTCAATGCTTCGAGTACTGGAAATTTTAACTTATTTGTAGAAATCTTATTGATTTTGTGGAACTCCATGATAAAATAATACACTAAAAGATGTTGAAGACAATACTATTGAAAATGAGTACTGTTGAAAATGTGACTGGTGTAGCCACGAAACCGCGGTCCAGTGCTGTTAATAATAAAATAGTGGAATTGACAACATCTTTTAGTGTTTTATTTCATACTGGAAATTTGTTTCAACGCCCTCATTTAGTTAATTTCAAAAAAGATTTATATTGAAAGTAAATTATACGTTCAAACATTAATTTTCTATTAGGAATATTATTGTTCTATCGCCATTAAAATCAATTAAATGTTTGAGATTTTCCTAGCTGTGCTCAATTTTATTCTCTACCCTGTGACTTTTTTCAATTTCATACAGTACCAACAATATCACAGAATTGAGCATCATTCAAGTTGGCATTATTTCAAATAGTATCAACACTATAAAAAAGTTTCGCAGAATGTATAGTTGAACATGAAAAATAAGAAAGTGTCCTGTTGTGACCATACTGGGGAAATATGGGGAAATTCTCCTGTGACTCGGAGGAAAACGATTGTTCACTATGTTTAGACGGGTGGGGGGGATGGGGTCAGAGGCTGCGGGGGGGTCCTGCTGGGGTGTCAGGAGTGAGCGTGTAGCCCCCCGGGGAAACAGCTTGTGACTAGATGGAATTGCTTGCTAATAATTGCCACAGCAACTGCCGACAACATTGTCGCAATTCCCAGAACACAGGCAGAAATGAAAAACTAAAGAAATAGTAGTGGGACCAAACATTTATTTTCTGATTTTCCTAGAAAATTCCATGTTCCACTGTCTTATTAATGTAAAATTGAGTGGAACTGATTCTGATGGAGTAAACGTGAATTATATGTTTGAATTTGAAATGATGAATGTTTAATTTGCATAATATAAATTGATCGATTGTAAGGCTAGGCGTACACCGGTTAGTCAAGACAAGACAAGACGAGATTAGTCACGTTTAGTCACAGTACTTCACATAGTTGCTTATGAAGCAACACACACCGATTAGTCATTGCATTGGTGTGTGCTGCTTCATAAGCAACTATGTGAATTACTGTGACTAAACGTGACTAATCTCGTCTTGTCTTGTCTTGACTAACCGGTGTACGCCTAGCCTTAGAGTAAGGAATAAACTAACTATTTACTAGTCCAAAATCAGTTGAATAAAATTGAGAACTTTGGAAGTAAAGTCTGGTTGAACAGAACTAAGATTGAAAACAACAACATTTAAAGACTACTACAAACATAATATGATTGGAGTTTGAATATTATTGCAATACAGTGTAAGCATTACTATTCAGTTATGAAAAAGTAAAGTAGTTTGTAGATAGGGCAAGGAAAGTAAAAAACTTACCAACTGAGGAAGAACTATCTGAGGAACATGATTGGATGATTTGTACAAGACTCATGAATTCCTCATTCGAAGGACCACTAGGTTACCTCTCTGGAGTCTACCGGACATAATTTATTAGCAAGACATTCGTTCCTCAAATAGACGTGGGGTGGCCGCGTTAAAGTATTGAACAATCGTCGTGATCGTTGCAAGGGCTCCGTGTATTGTGGCGGATTCAGTGCGCTTGATGGATGAGGCATTGTGCTTGCCGATGATTGATAGATTTCTGAAAGCAGGGAGCGCAGAAGACTTACGAAAAAAGGCAATAATCATTCATGGAAAGAAGAAAACAAGATGGCGAACGCCCTGCCGAGCCGAAATGACGCGAAAAAGAAATATTGAAAACAAAAAGCGTCGGAATCGGAACAGTGATGAATTGAAAGATAGTTGAACGGTGAAAGCTTATTGATTTCCATATTCTCCCCCATCCTCCCCCCTCTACATCTGTCATTCGCCTTCAGCTTCAATTTTCCTGCTTAAACGGCTACGAAATAATTAATGGCTAGTGAACATTGATTATGATTTCTGACAGCAACAAGGAAAAACGGCTGCAATTTGTAGTCTACATTCAACAAAACAGCCCCTTTGTTGTAGGTTCAATTAATTATTTCGATGGAATTTCCATATTTTCCTCGATGTCTTTTCCAGGGGTTCGAAAATTTATTGATTTTGTTCAAGTTTGATGAATTGAAACAATCTGAGTCGATTTTTTTATAGTAATTGTTATCGAAATGTTGGATAAATATTCATGAAGAGAGATTTTCTTACAAAATTTTGATGTAGTTGTTCTGATTGTTCATCTTTATCCAATCCATCTCTGAATGGTTTTTAACCATCTTTCATTTCTTCATCTTGTATTCCAGCCATTTACTATCTTTATCAGTTCTTTATCATTGTTTGGTCTTGAACTATTACTTAGTTTAAGCCTCTATAAATGTTTAAAAATACTATACGGAAACGAACGAATGTTTAAAAATAGACTTCAAACTTCACACTTCCAGAATAAATTTAACATGGTGTGGAAAATACTAAAGATACAGTTTTCCACTGTAATCCCTCTTGTTCCTTGATGAATTGAAACAATCTATGAGTCGATTTTTCGATAATAATTGTTATCGAAATGTTGGATAAATATTCATGAAGAGTGCTCGAATCCTCTGTTTTGATGATATTTGCTGTTAGAAAACAACAACAATCCTTCAAATTCATTACGCATTTCACAGAATTCCTTATTAGGTAATCCTTGACTGACCAGGTATGTTTTAATCATCCACATGTCTATTTCGATTATTGGCTATGCTATTTTCTGGCTACCTGTAGTATTTAGCCACTGTTATAGTGTCTCAATTGATCGATATTTTATGCTATTGCTTTACTAAAACAGATGAGTTGAATAGTTTGGGGAGCTGTTTTCCGATCTAAATAGATGTTTGACGCAATCGTCAAAGAGACAACAACATTCGCAGACGTCTTTTAGTTTGGCTGTTCGAGATCGGAATTCGCTCATTCATCTGAAAGCTCTTCTCACTTGTGGACCCCTTCTAAACATCCCCCTCCCCCTCTAATTCCTTTTGTGGGTGGGGGAGGTCAGTGTTATCGCGAACGTCAACTACATTCTACTCTACATCCGAGTCGCCTTTCGTCTAATAATAGAAATCGGTGATACTGCCTCAACTAATAACGTTGTTTTCAATGTGTGGGAAAACAGGAACGAGAATGATTGAGAGAGGAAGTATCTGGGAGGAAGAGAGAGTTATTGAGGGAAAGATAGTGATTGAGATATAGTGAGCCGATTATAATATTATTTCCTTTATTATTATTTTTTGTAGATTACAAATACTGTTTAAATGTACCTGCTTGAATTCTAGATTGTAATAGTAAAGTATACCTTATTTATTCGACAATATTGACAAAAACTATTGAACTATGGAACGATATGAAGATAGGAATTCAATGATATCCATTTCATTAAAGAGAGAGATAGAGAGAATAGATTATTCAATTAATTAATGTAGTTTACAAAATATATATTTATGTGCTTAAATCCTATGTTATGATAGTTGAAAATGATAGAAATTTCAGCACTAATTTGGTTGATTGAACAAAGCTAATTATTTTATTTCAAAGATATAAGATTAAATATACTAACAATTATGATTTGTATCATAATTATGCTGTACCTACATGAAACAGCGGAGTTTGAACATTTAAATATCCATTTTTGGAGAGAGAGGGATTTAGATTTAGATTTATTACTTTATTCATGTAGATAACAAATATGGCGGCTTAAATTCTAGATTATAATAGTAAATATACACTAATTATTCGTCAACAGAGAGAGATAGTGAGTGAGTGTGTTAGAGTGAGAAGGAGAAGGGAAGAGAGAAAGAGAGAGTGAGAAATAGAGGGTGGTAGTGAGGAAACAAAGAAAGTGATTGTAACAATAGAAAGAAGAAACATAGACAATAGAACGAGGAAACAGAAAGTGAGTGTGAGAGAGAAAAAGAATGAGATTGATATAGAGAATAAAAGTGAAAGACGTTGTGTGATTGTGGGAAAT
Organism: Laodelphax striatellus; assembly: GCA_017141395.1. Lineage (NCBI taxonomy): Eukaryota > Metazoa > Arthropoda > Insecta > Hemiptera > Delphacidae > Laodelphax > Laodelphax striatellus. Next base: position 10,187,643 of record CM029535.1, on the reverse strand, counting down.
AGGATAGAGGGCAATCTCAATCTCTCAGATTTATTGAGAATGTGGTATATGAGAGATGTAATGAAAGATTGAGGGCAAGGAATTGAGTGGGTGCGGGATGGAACGATTTATTGTTGGGAAGAGGTGAATCAGTAGCAATTTCGGAAACTAGGAGATTGTGAGACGAAAATGATGACCACTTGATCACATGGGAGGAAATGGTATTTAGAACAGTGATAGACTGGTAGAATGACATAACAGAACAGTGATAAAGATAGTGTGTGGACGGAGAAGAAAGGGGTAATGAAATGCGAAGGATTACTGGAGGAATTTGAATTGAGAAAAAGAGGCACAGAAATGGGTGTCAATTGTGACTTCAGGCTACAATAAATTGTTGCAATTTGAATCTCATTATATGACATTGTTTTAATGAACATTATAATTGTCATACAAGTTGTGAATTAACCCGTTTTCAAGTTCGTTGTTGGTTCTGGAAATGCGAATTTTTTATTACATTTAATGAAACAATGAACTATAATATTGAAGTACCTAAATACCGTATGTGATAATCGGATTATGATCAAGAGATTATAGTTGATAATTAATTAATGACATGAATCCTCGAATGAAAAGTCGAAAACTGAAGATTGTGAGATGAGACAAGATAGTGATGGAGATGAGCTGATGAGTTACTATTCTTGTCAATTTTGAATATTTATTTATGTTTGCTGAAGAAATATAAATAATTTTTAAAATGAGAACTTTCTTTGATATATAATTAATTAATAAATAAGAGAAGTTGAGTTTGTTTGTTTAGTATTAATTAAATTAATTTCACTTGTTAATGAGAAACCTTTTGTAACATAAAGAACACGCAAGGTTTGAAGGCGTGGTAAGGGTAAGGGTATTCGTAGAATATTGAGATCAATAAAATCCTAACCTTATTGAGGCCGTAAGTAACATAGGACAGTAAGACCGGTAGTTTATAGCTTTCAACCAATCAGAAGATTCCATGTTTGACTCCGGAATCAATTGAATGTAGTCTCTCAAGATTGGACTCCATTTTGAAATTCAGAAATACGAATTAGAAAATGGCGCCCATCTTTGGCGAAAGCCAATGAGAAATTGTCTTCTACGATTGGACTCCATTTTGAAATCGTGTAATGTGTTCAATGTCGGCCATTTTTAAGTTTTTACTTTCTAAGAGCCAATCGGAGAACGTCACTCCTGTTGGAGGCCATTATTTGATCAGTAACCAATCAGAAGCAAATACAGTATCATTTGTTGGACTGTCGGATTTGTCCAAACACAATGAAGCTAAAGCTAAAGCTGATTATATGTCAATAAATGAATTTCTATATCTATTCGTATTTCAACGGTTTATTTAAAAAAAAAATGGAGTGCCTTGTAGCAACGAAGAGGCCATATTCCAGAGGCCACTCTTGCTGATGAAATTTGTATTCTCTTCAATCCCTTCTGTCCATCGAGTTGCCACTTGCAGGGGAGGGTGTGAATTTTTGTATCAATCGAATAAGATTTGAATCGTTGAGTTTGCAACGGAGCGTTTAATTTTGGCGAAGCGCACATTACTTTTGGCTGTCTTGTCAGATTTGTTCGTCTTGTTTGCGGACTTACGGTCAGTCCACTCAAGTCTTTCTAGCTCAAGCCTGCTCGTTCGCGTGTTAAACTCAATCGTGCGTTTTGTGTATTGTCTCACCTGAGCTTATTTTCGGTGATAATCAGTGCTGAAGATTTCAATTTGTTCATAAAATTATATTATCTTCCAATATCAATTTCTGTTGCCCCAAAGGCTTGAAAATGTAAATTATTTGTGGGATTTTTAGTCTTTACTTTTATTATTGTGATACTAATGACTAGAGAATATAAAGTGAATCTATGATTTCCCATTCCTAGTTTTTTCAAAGGCTTGAAATGTGAATTTGAGGGATTATTATTATTCATAAAACTGTTTGTATTCTTGCTAAAAAGTTCAAATGTTTGTGAAATAGAGATTACTAGTACTTGAAAATTGACGAGTGAATTGTATCAACGAGTCAAAATCTTCTATCTATCGAGGTTTTGGTTTTAGTAACATAGATTTCGTTGTACCATTCGGCTTCGTAATCTGTTACAGAATTTTTTGATTGAATCTCAATTTTATTTCATATCTTTCGGTCTGTAAATCTAGACTGTTCTAATACGCGGTGCTGTAATTATTTCACTACACTATCCCATTGATCTGGTTTATTTGCAAGGCTAGAGATTACTATAATTTTGGCTTTGGGTTAGGTATATTATCTCATGAAATCATAATTATGTCAATGGTTGTCGACTTTATGCTTATTTCCATCCTTGGTCCATTAAAACGTCCCTCCTTGAAACTTATATTTTGCATTACTCAACTGTTTTAAATTGCTATTATATTTAGAATTTTATTAGTAATAAATTTTGATGTGTTCTGTTTTTCATTGCTCAACTGTTTTGAGTTACTATTATCTTTTGAGTTTTTATTAATAATAAATTTTGATGTATTCAGTTTCACAATTATCTTTGTTTTGCAACTGAGTTGTTCAGCGGTAATGAATCAACTTTTTCTCCGTGAGTCTCAATTGCAAATTAGTTGCCGGTAAGGCCGCTTGAGTGCGCCACTCTAAATCATCTTTTTGTCATTTATGTGCACTTTGTAAGCCGCAAATTGCACGCTTGTCTGTTGGTGCCCCGTACTCCCGAAACGAAATAATGTATTTGGGTCGTGTACTCTGTGCTTTATGCAAATCATTGTCGCTCCAAATTTGGCAGTACCGCTCTTTATCAGGCCTCTGTAGCTCTTGTACGGATTGATACTTTGAATTTATGGCCGAGTGAAATCGGGCCTTTTGTTTTAAATGCGTCTGCCTCGGCCCGGGGATGACCTACTTTTGTGATAATAAATTCACAGTGCGTTCCATAATTCCTAAAATTAATCAATTCGAAAACATTACATATTTTTCGTCATTATTGAAAAAATTGTTTTCGAATTTTTTGAACGTAAAGGTTTGCTTGGACCTATATTTCGCCTCTTATAGCTGATCTGCTGATTTATTGAATCAAAATCATAAACATGTAATTAAAAAAAATTGTATTGTAATGAATGTGTAACCTACTCGTACATTCTATGGTGAATTCGATCTTCAGGTGATATTTTCTCTCTCATTCACTCTCTCTCTCTCTTTCTCGCTCTCACTCAATCTTCCCTTAAAAAAGGCATTCAATCAATCTGCCTCTCCTCTCAAATTTAGTTGGAAATTTTTCCCTAGATTGTATTCTCTCAAATTCTGGATACAATTCAGATTCTGTACTATGGAATATCATAATCGCACTGAAATTCCTATTATTTGGTTATTTCAAACTAGATCGGATGTAACCAGTATCAGCTCACAATTATTACATTATTGTAGGCATAAAAAGCTTGTGAAATTTCATAACATTTATAAGGGGATGAGAATATTTCTAAGCGATGAAATGTAGCCTCCATATAAAAAGATGAGCCAGTTCAATTTATATTCATAGTGTTCAAGAACGCAAAAAAATAATTACCTATTGTTTCCTCAATTTAGTGCTAGACAATTGAAAAGCGTCTACATTTTCAAGGTTGTTTGGGTAAGCAGAAGTGTGTAAATATTGGTTCCCCTCTGTACTCTAAGATAGGGCTATTAGCATAATCTCTACCACGCCCTGTACTACTTTTCCAGTTGGTGTCTTATCAGAAAGCATTATGCTTATTGTTCCTTGCAAACGCAACATCTGTGACCACACTATGACAAACCCAAATTATAATTTCTCTTATCAAATTTCATTTGTTGTGAAAAGAGGGTGAAATGCAACGTATAAAGGCCTAATCATCGACCAAAGTGATATTATTTTAAGATGAATTTTAAACAAACTACGAACGTCTAGTTATGAAAGACTGAAGACCTGTGATAATTTCAAATATCGATATCCGATATAGTGGTCCTTGTAATAGTTCCTCGTATCGTCGTACCAAAACATAACAGTTCCGAAGTGTAACAGTTCCAAAATAGCAGTGATGGTTGTAATGGCTACTGCAGGTAATAGTCGGATGGACTCGTTGAGGAGACGTCTGCGCTCTTTCTACTCGTTCGAGGAACCACCAACAGGTATGAAAATAACTGTTACGGTTATTTTATTGATCTGCATGGTGAATGTATTGTTATGAGTTTTTAATTGATGGTAACTTTTAATTTTGTCTGTCATTATTGTTGGAAACCATTTTATTCATTTGTCATTCATATAGGCTCATATCACTGATTTTCTCGGCTATTTTTACAATTTTTTCTATTGATATAAACTATATTTTTGATCTTGTTCGGAGATCTTGCTTTGCAAATGCCCACTCCATATTACTTCAAAATTTCCATACAAAAAATACTGAGTAATAAATCTGAAAATAGTGAATAGGTTGGTTATACGTTTCCTGGTTTCATTGTTGTGCTCTCATAAATACGCATAGGGTTTTCCTTGGATTATAGACTACCAAAGATGTCGCAAGATAACAGTAAATAATGGAAGAGACTGAATGGTATTGTTTAGAGAGCTGTAGGTGGTCGCAAATTGACTGAAGATGCGAATTATTGTCAGGCGGGCGCTTTAAAGGATTTGCCATACATTGAGGTAATCGAAGGCGTTGGAAAATAACGCACATTATAATACGATACATTGTCGCCGTCTCCTCCGCAGTTCCATAATAGGTTAGGCCAATTAATGTGTGTTCTCTTCCTTCCACCACACAATAATACAGTATACAATACAGTACTAATAACACGTATACAATAATACTGGTTGGTATAATACGAGATTACCCACTATCATTTCAGAGTGGTCAATTAAAGTATTGTACGAAAAAAAGTTGAAAACTTCAATGCAGATTATTCACGTTCAAGGGGCGGTTGCTGACATCTATTTAGAGGGTATTTTAGGTATTTAGAGCTATTTTAGAGGGTATTTGTTCACATATTATTTCCAGTGAAAAACGTAAACATGATATTTTTCTTTCAATAACCACATCCTATACAACCATTAATTTCGAAATACAGTAATTATTTTACCATCTTTTGACAAATTTTCATGAACAATATAAAAATAACAGTATTATTAGTATAACAACATTACAGTAGAGGCTTTAGATATTTCACAATTTTCAAGCTCATTGAAACTGCACCAGTCTTCAATTTCAAGATGTTTGGATACTGTTACAAGGTGTGTTTATATTGGCTAACAGAACAAAATGGTGACTCAGATGGAATACTGAGCTGTGATTGGTCGTTGGGATAGGATAGACACGCCTGCTTTCAACACTGGGTGGAGCTAATAGTGGCTGAAGTTAGTTCAAGAATTCACCGCTAGATAGTGGCACCAACAGGGTTCCAAACTTGAAATGACTGCCGGTCAGCTGGTAATGGGATACTGTGCTGTGATTGGTCGGTGGGAGGGGGATAGTCACGCCTACTTTTAACACTAGGCGTAGTTAATGGTGGCAAACGAGTACGTGGTATTTCGTTGAAATAACGTTTTATTCGTTATTCGTTGAATAATAATTCGTTGAAATAGTATTGAGATGTAATAAAATGATAAATAATTATTGTGTTATTTTCAATAGTTTTTTAACCAGCTGTAACTTAGGAATTCCTGAATTTTACATTTTACTATCTGACAATAATTTCCTAAAATCAATATTTCTCATAATTTTTCTTATGACTGTGGCATTCTAATACCACAAAAACGAATTCCAATTCATGTAAGTATCATAATTGTAGGATACTATTTAAATTAAAACATCATCTTTGATGAATTTCTCTTATTCATCTTTCACAATCACAAATCCATATTTCTCAGTATTTGCTTCTCAACCTACTCCTGGAGTTTATTTTATTTGGTCTTATAAATTCCAAGTTAACAATCAGCAGAGAAACTTAAGAAAAATTTAAATTGCAAATAGTTAGCCAACTACTGATCTGTTTATTTGTTTTAGATTTTTATTTATTTATTCAATCAAATCAATAACGTTATTATAATTTGAATCAATCACAGGATTACCGTTAAATGATTAAACATCATATGCTGTAATAGAATCATCTTGGCTTAATAAAATCTCCTACCCTATATAATATTCTTATTGTCGACAATATTATCGGCTATCATTGGGGAAGAATATCAGCTTCTTCAGAATTTAAAGTTGATTTATCGTTTCGATGTAGTCCTCGATGCTATCTGGGAAATGTGGGTAAGGCAATCAGGATTCCGCAATCACTGGAGCCTGAAATGCTCCTCCGATCCAATTAATTCTTAAGTAATCAATCTTCCTCTATTTGATCAATCACTTCGTGTTAGCTTTGTCTTCTTCGATAGGCTTCTAAACCACACAGTCTTCCCAAACATTACGTTTGACTCTAGATTTCAGTACTGTAGATTATGTTTCCTTGTTTTGTGTGTGAAATGGTTATTCAGGTTCCCCGAATCATACATGATACCAGGTTCTGATAGGATTGAAGAAATAAGCTCACACTACTCTCTTTTGTACTTTCATAGAAATATATTGAGGTGTTTGATACTTTCAAATATATTGAAACACTCCAATTGTATTGAGGTGTCGTCACGATTTCTGATGATTTCGTTTGAAATCAAGTAATTACACCATAAAAAATTACACTTATAAAAGATCAACCAAAATATGAACTAATAAAATGTATGTACACGTATTATCCTCTCCATAGAAACATTTCTTTCACATTAAGAAAAAAAAACAAGATCTCTATATTTCTATATCTATAATGTTTTAACGTTTGTGTATACCATTGAATGGAAAAATAAAAATTGTTTTGATTTGATTCTTATTGATAAGCTTGTGAATTATAATTGAAAACGAGATTTTTTCAAGACGAGGAATAAAGTAGGTAGAACTGGAATTTTATTCTTCATTCATAATGTTCTACTGTTTGTGCATATTATTGAATGGAAGAATAAAAATTGTTTCAATTTGATAACTTGATTCTTTTACATAAGCATGTGGATAATAGTTGGAGATAAGATTTTTTTAAGACCTGGAATAATGTAGAACTGAATTTTTTCTCATTTTTTTATAATCAAGCACCTTACTTACTGGGCTAATCTCCTTGATACTGTACCAACTCCATACTTTAATAAACTAGGCATAATTAGACGCTGTGACATTCAGTAAGTAAGCTCGGTAAGTCATTCCACTAATCCCAAAATTCAAGTTTCAAGCAAGTTTTATGGTGTGTAGTGAGCACAGTTCTAATTATAATTATTAAATCGCGTGCGGTGGCTTGGAACGCGAACGTGTGCGTGCGCGCGATAAAAGCGTGTGTGTGAAGTCCCCACCAGAAAGTGGGGACAAAGTTGTACCCTGTTATCAGAGCTTGGTGGTCAGCTTAGTGCAGTAAGTCACCAATACCGCAGTCTTTTACACGCGTTCAAAGTTAAGGTCGAACGCCTTATTCCTCCTTAGCCGATAATAATATTATCCTTCGAACTGTTGTGAATTCGTGCTTCGATTCACACGATAATTTGTGAATTTTTCTAGTGATCAATGCGATTTTTGGTTAAGTGAAAGTGTTGTAGAAAGTCACTGGATGTTGTTTACGTGGAGTGTGTGTTCAGTTTCTGGGAAACAATATTTTGTACTTTATTCGAAAATATTAATAATACTGTATACTGTAATTGTGACAGTTGTCGGCTAGACGAATCGTTGGTTAAAGTTATTTTTATTTATGTTATTTTCACTATTTTTAATTGTGCAGTAGGCTTTAAAATTGCAATACAGTTGAATCCAACTTTTTATTCAGAATTCTAGTCTGTTCAATATCTTGTAAGGTTAAATTAAGTTTGTAAAAGCTTTTTTAAATTTTCAACCACAACTTTTTCACATAAAACTAAAATTTCAAGTTTTTGAAAGGAAACTGGAAGCTTGATATTTTCAAGTAATTGTCAAAATTATCTACTTCTATTGTGATTAATTTTTATAATATTACCACTTATTGATTGAAGTTTGAAGCCAGGCTTACTGTCGGGAAGAGAAATCTGTGGGAAATTTAAAATAAGGGTGATAGCTTCATTAAACAATAAATAAATAAACATATAAGATTAGAAAAGCAATGAGATAAAAGGAAACAATTGAATATTTCGCAGTTGCTCTGTGCATATTAATTGATTTTTTGTGTTAATTATCATCTTTGTGTTCTGGTGGCTCATCTGAGTTGTCGTCTCTTATCACAGTTTTTTTAAACAATGACTGCAATGTTATGTACTATTATTATATGGGAGGTCCATCCCTTATTCTGGGGTTCCTGCACGGTTATAAGGTACGGCCAAGTATGAATATTATAGTAGGCCATTTAATGCAGTATTTACAGCCTCCTTATTAACGTCAATACCGATGTCTTTGTTAGTTTCGAGCGAAAAAAACCTTGGTTTTTATTTTCACTTCAATTAATATTCCAGTAGTCGATAGAACTTTAATTGAACGTCAAAAAACCTCCTGCTTCAAATCTGATGAGTTTTCACACAAAGTTCATGTACTATAATACTATTAGTCATGAATTAAGTCATATTTAAGTTTCACCATTACTCATGAATTGAATAATATCCACACTATTACTCAGCATAATCATAAATGAAGTCATATTTACATCAATAATCGCATTTAAGAATATAGTTTATGAAGAATCAGAACTTTCTATATATACCTTGGGTCATTGATTTAACCTCCTTCATCAAATCTTTAATATGAACGATATAACATAAATATAACTTGGATAAACACGTTAATACGCAATAGATGAAATATAAATAACACCCAAAAAACCTCCAAAATCGAGTCCACATTATCGCCCCAGATTAGTGGCCGTCGCCTCAATTAGTCGTCAAATTATCTTGTAATCATGATGATTGGTCCGATACGCCCAGCCATTTCACGAGCCATCTAGCGCGAATTTCGGCACCTCTTGGCTGCTCTCCAGTCGTTCATTATGCAAACCAAATGGCTGTGGCTGCTACTGTGACATTCAGAACAGCGCCACTCTTGTCAAAAGCACTTCCGGATCCCCCCTTTTTTGTGTTTGCTGCAGATTTTGTTTGTTTTTGCGACCGACCTTCGCAGTATCCTGCTCTTATGCGCCACATTTCAAGCTTTATCACTCGTCGAATTCGTCATCGTCGACGCTTGTTTGATTTGTTATTCCAAAATCTGAATAATTGTCAAATCGTCTGAATGAAACCTTACTGGAATTCTTGACGCTCAATTTTCATAAATCTAGATTTTCATGAATCTGAAATTCTTGAAATGAGAATCTAATGAGCTGAATTAATTCCAAGCAATTTGGTATTATTGGTGTTTAAATGAAATTTGTTTTAATATAGGTCAATTCTATAAATTTGGAGTACTCATGATTAATCTAAAGGTAATTTCACTGGAATTTTTTCGAGTTTTAATATCTTGAATTTTCCCTCTTTATACCACTCTTTCCCAAGAAATTTTCCTCTTTATTCAAGGGCTAAGTGATTAAGTGGGCTCTTTTGCGTCAACTTTGCCTACAGTACTTTGGAATTTAATGTACAAAGTGGAAAAACGAAGTCATCTATCCATACCATACTTTTCTTTCTCTTATCGAGAGCTCATTAAGTTTCTCTCGAATAGTATGTTATTTTCATCTGCAACTAATGTTACTGTTGTAAGAATCATTACTACTTTATTTCTTTTCTATTTGAGTGCACTCATAGATTCTATTCTTGACTATTTACTACGTAGCAAGAGAGAAGAAAGTGTTCGTTTGAAAAATTGTTTCTTTCAATTACTGAGAGCTATTTACATGGTCGTGCTTTGAAACCGATGATGTATTGCTAGTTCAGCTTTTATGTTTTCCCCCTTAAAATGCTTCTTAAATTGTACCCATTTGAAAAGTAGCGTGTTATTCTTCCATAAACTAGAAAAAAATGCGTCACTTTTTATAAGGTTTGTAGGTTTTTTTTGAGGATCTCGATGGTCCTTATTCTATTTGCTTGATTTTTTGTTTGCAGTCTAGAAGTCATTGTTCACTCAAGTTGAATCTCAAAAACGAAAGCATATAATGAAAGTCTACAAAGAGCAGCGGAAAACTAGACATTTCAATTGTCTGGTTAGATCTAGTTTTTTCTTGTTGCAGTAGAATGGTCTGGCACAATTTCTCACGATATTGTGAGAGCTTCTGAGCTACACCTATTCGGAAATGTACGATTTTTCATTAACAATAACTCAAATAGATCTCAGCAACCCTCTCTTCAGAGAGATTTAGATTTAGATTTATTACTTTATTCATGTAGATAACAAATATGACGGCTTAAATTCTAGAATATAATAATAAATATACAACTAATTATTCGTCAAATTTACATTAGCTTATAAATTATGCCATGAGTAGATGTAAAGCAAAAATATACTGATGATATAATAATTGTGAGTTATCTAGATGAAAAGGCGAAGTTTGGACATATGAATGTCCATTCTTGGAAAAGGAGATACAAATAAATCCTTTCCATCAACACTTGACCTTGACAGAGAAAGAGACAGAAAGAGAATAGTTGTCTATTGCATTGAGAAGATGGATTGAAAATGATTTTTCCATTGACACTAAATAGGACAAAGACTGTGTACAGCTGGAGTTGTGCAGAGACTCTTTTTAAATTTGTGTGTTTTTTTTTTGTTAATTTCACCTCCGTAAAAAGATGTCATTCGACGGAACCTGTGCAACGAGCACTCTATTTAACTGTGTAAAATGGCATCATTTTACAGCGGTTAATGAACTGGCTTTTTTGCAACCGAACGTATTATACTGTAATTTATTGTAATGAAGTTCGACATTGCATTGGAATTATTAACATTTCTATCATATTTTATTGAAGCTTTAACAGTCCATCGCGTAATTCCTCGTATAATATATGTTTTCTTCTGTTGTGTTGCTATTCCTTAATTTTTTCATTTGTGCTATTATTAGTTCATATTTTTAGGCTTATGTATTAGTAGAGTGCTGTCTTGTGAATGGAACCACTGTTCGTAAACAGTTCACAACTAGGTCTGTGGGGGGGGGGATGAAAGGAGGGTGACTGGCTTTTCGGTCAACTATTCTTGGATTGATATGGATTTTTGGCAGCCACCGAGCATTATCATTGAAACTTGGCATCTGATTGGTGTTTAGAGTCGCATTCTTTCGAAATTCAGACTTGCTTGAAAATTCTTCACCAACATTTGTCATTTCAGGAGTTTGAATCATAATGCTGTCTCCCACAATAGTTTATCAATCTATCTAAATTCAGGAAATACGAATTCGCTGGAAAATGTTCATCTACTTGTCATTTTTGAAGTTAGGATCTCGTATTGAATGCTGTACAGTAGCTCAATCATCTTATTCTAAATTCTTGAAAACTGAATATGCTCTTGAATTCATCACATATTTGTTATTTTTATCAGGAATCTTGTCTTAATGCTGTTTCTTCGGCTCTCTATTTATCTTATCATAAATATTCTCGTTAATATTTTGATTTTCATCTCATAATTATTTTAACTGTGTTAATAATGCTATTTATCATTTTAATCATATGAAGAAAAAGTTGGATAAACCAACTAAGTCTGGACCAAATACATCATTTTCAGTTTAAAATTGCCAGAAGTGATTGATATTAGTTAAAACCAAGGTTAAACACTATTTAGGCAGACAGCGGTGAGTAAGTAGTCCTTGTAAGACTTGGAACAATCCAGATACATGAAAGTTGAGTAAACCGTTCTTAAAAAATGTACTGTACTATAGTAAAACTGTAAACTGTTCTGAGAGGAGCTATTCAGAATAGCTTCATCGTGACATAATTCACTTGAACGTGCAAAAATGAAACGAAAAATTTTATCATCACATGAAGATTTATTAAGGTGTAAGTCCATTAAAAATTGATCGAATTCTCATTCACTTAATAATCAATCCATTGTCTTCAAACAGCGTGCAGTCTAGCAAGGATTAACTTGAATTTCATGACTTACAGTCGAATTGTAAAAGAAATTTAATTGCTTTCGCATTAACAAGAACAGTACAATTCAAATTTTTTCAAAGAAGACTTCTGTGATACAATATTCAATAGATATTTTGTCATAAAAAATATCATACAATAATAACTATTATTCAATTTAAATTTTCATCATGTTGATAGAATTTAGTCTTGCACTTTATAGCACAGGAAATGAAGAGTTTCTAATATTTAAAAAACGAATACATTAGAGAAAATTGATGTAGTTCTACATAATCATCTCTGGTTCTAGGTAGAAATAAGAATATTGACATCAAATTCCTACTAGAAAAACGCATTGTTTAACGATAATAGAGACATCTGTTGCGTTAAAAACGTTGCTTATTTTATGCATTTAGGTTTAGGGGTTATGTCGGCCTTAGTTGATGTTAGTATTGTAGAGGCCTTGGCACTGTAAGTGGTGATTATGTTTAGTAGTATTCGAATTCGAACAACAGCATTGGTTTTGAATGGTTGACGAGGCTAGACCAATCTCTGAGATCGGTGCTCTTTGTTGGCTCATTAAGGTTCGCCACTTATATGGAAGTTTGAGATTGTCCGGTTTGAGCCGGTGTTGAGGTCAAGAAGTCTTGCACAGTATTGGTCTACTCTCGTCTACTTTATTAGATTTCTATCTAGCCGATATCTAATAGGCCTCTTAAATGTGCAATTATTCTCGAGTGGTAGAGGTTTTTTGTTGTTGTTGATAACTTGATAACTTATTTGAACATCTGCTATCCTTTTTTATTTAAATTATGGTTTACCCCAGGCAATTTTGGTGGTATATTAGCTGTGTTGTCATTAGTAGTCTCATACATATTTATCTACCTCCTTGCTTCTGCCTATTCTTCTTGGCCTTCTCTCCTCTCGCTCGCTTCTTTTTTGCCTTTTTCTTTTCCATTACTGTGCGTTCTCCCCTCTTATTTGCTTCAGTACTTACTTACAAAATTTGAGTTTTTATTAGTTCTGGCATCAGGCTTTTTATACTATTATTATTTGACAAAATGTTACAAGCCATTTTTTGAAGCCTCTTGTGGATCTCTTTATAAGTTTTTTTAACTTGATATTTATTTATTCAAGAGCAGATAGTGGGTGGGATGAGAGCGTAGGTGGGTGGGTATCATAAACATAACTCATTAATTAATCTTGTGGCTATCACTCTCCTTCAGTCTTGTCACCTCATGGCTAATATCCAGTCCATTCATCTCATCCTTCATAATATTATTGTTCCTTCTACACTTCTCCAATACCCTCCTCATTCTACTTCATCCTTGCTACTGTTTCTTATTCATACTTATCATCATCACCATCATCTTCTTTCTCTTCTTCTCCCCCTCCCCCTTCTTCTTCTTCTTCTTCTTCTTCTTCTTCTTCTTATTCTCCTTCTTCTTCTTCATCCTTACTACTGCTTCTTTTTCACTTCCTCCTTCTTGCTTTTTCTCATTCTTTTCCGCTCTTCCTTTCCTCTCCGTCTGTGCTTTCCACTGTTTTTCTTTGTAACTTTTTCTATTCTTTGCTTTCTCTCACTCTTTTACTTCTGTTATCATTTCTTTATTTTTCTCCTCTTCCTTGATTTCTTCTTCTCCTATTTTCTCTTCGTTCTTGATTTATGTTATTCCCTACTTTCCCGTCTTTTCTTTTGAATTTTCCTCTTCTTGCTTCTTTTTCCTTGTTTCTTGCTCTGTTCCACCGTTTCTGTCACCTTTCTTGTTTTTACAGTGCTTTTTCTTCTTTGTGGTCCCACACTCCCTTCGTCATACTAGCTTCTTCATCTACTTTCTTTCTCCTATTCTTTCTAACTTCTGCTTCTTCTCCATTCTGTTTTTCTTTAATCCTTCTTCTTCTATTTTTCTTATTCGGCTCCAACTTTTCTCTCTGCATCTCTCCTGCTTTTCATTATAATTTTTCATACTTTTCTCTTCTTCATTTTCTTCTTACTTTTCTTCTTCTTTTTCTTCTTAATTTTCTTCTTCTACTTGTTCTCCTTCTTCTTCTTCTTCTTCTTCTTCTTCTTCTTCTTCTTCTTCTCCTCTTCTTCTTCTTCTCCTTCTTCTTCTTCTTGCTTTCCTCCCTCCCCTGCCTCATCTCTTCTAGTTAATCTCTTCTCTTCCTCTCTTGATTTTCATTTCTTTTTCTTTCTAGCTCCCTTCTTCATCTTCTTCCTTTTTATCCATTTTCTTTTTCTCTCTTCCCTCTTCTCCTCTTTCCGCGCTCACCAACAACAGCTAATTGGATGCCACCACATCCTTCCCATCCCCCTCCACATCCTATCACCATCTCAACTTGACAATAGCCGCAATTAATCAGCGAAGGGAGATTTTCAGCACGTAACCTTTACCAAGCAAATATCAACCATCAAATAATATTAATTCAAACGCCTACACACCTTATTCTTACGTCACACTGTAGCCTAATGTTTGATCAAACCGTATTATGTTCTGCCTCATTTTCTTAAATTGTTGAAGCTGTAAAAATTGAATAATTGAGTTGAAGTTGATATAGGTTTCTAAGTAGCTCTTCATAATTAAAACCTGCTTTTTTTATTACACATACATATGCAGTACTTTTAATTTCATGGAAATCATAGACAGGTTTATAACTTGGTAAAAAATTACTTGTTGTAAATATCGATAATTTAATATTATTGTAATTCAATATTAATTATTATTGTAATTATAAATTAAATATACAACACTCATTCAGTATAGGCCTATTATGTATCATTCAATAATTCTGGGTTGCAATAGTCGAGATCAACTATTTTGAATCGTATGATTCTACTTTGCATTTTTCAAAATTTATGTCACCACAATGCTTTATCTTACGATTTATCTTCTCACGATTCAATTCGTTGAAGGTTGTCAAAATCGCGAATAACCAAAATTGCTTTAAAAAAATTCAAATTGGATAAATATCACCGCAAATGATCGAATATCAATAAAATTGAAATATTAAATTTGTATTTTGTAGAAATTTTATTTCAAAACTCATATTTATTTAGCGTATAGCTTTAGATAGTGGGGAGACCCAAGTGGGGTTGTTCCACTTCGCCAACATAACCAATTATCCCTTGATACGGAACATGGTGCAAGTTTGTTTTCACTTAGAAAACTCATAAATTGAGCTTGATTTGTTTATCGGACTTGTTCACGAAATGAAAAACCTGCTTCATAATACACATCCATTATTTGCTAACACAACTTTCCAACTAGATTTCAAACAGAGAATGCTGTCATCATCAATCATGAGAAGAAAGTAAACTGGAGACATTGTTAATAATTTTACGCGGTGCTGTAATTTTTTTATTGTAGAGAAGATTAGTTTCGGACTATTCTCAGGGATCTACTGAAATCCCCCAAAGACAAACAACAGCGTTTTTTGTGATGTCGTACCAGAATAAAAAAAAGAACGGCAAGTTGGCAGAAAGACAACAACTTTGAACAGCCTTCGGCAATATAATCGACAAAGAGATGCAAGATAACCGACCGCGTCTGTGTTGATGTTACAGAAAAACGTCCGCTACTTTGGCGCTGTTCTTTATGCCATAACCGGCGTCCTAAACCACTTGAAAGGTTGCAAACACAGTGGAGATGGCTTGTAATGGGCCAAAAATACACATACACCGCCATATGGCTCGGTACTCCTCCATCTCCTATCATACGCATACTACTTGTATGCAGGCTTGATTATTTTGATGTACTTGCTAAGCACTTGTGGCACTGATGTACAATCAAGGTCGATTTCCCCCACAAACTAAACGAATACAGTTCATAAATGAACAGCTGCAGAGAATGATAAACATAAATATAGAAAGATAAATAAATACACAACATTCTAGTATCAAATTTATTTATTGATTAGTCATCAATCAATATACGTATAAATTGATTGATCTATTCTCTAGAATACTAATGGAAAGTTACAACATAAATTCGTTCACTGATTCTCGTAATCAGTCCAAGTATTGGTTGTCAGAAAAGAAAAAAAGCTTTTGGCTCTTATTCTTCTATTAAGTTCTCCTTCTCTTCATTTCTTCTTTCAAAGAGACTGAATTCAAGTTTTTATTTGGCTATATATTGCTCTAGAAATCACGAACCAGGCTGCTGACTATTCCCTTTATGAAAAGTGTCTTATTAATTTTACTATTTCAATTTACTTTTGTATTTTTAATGTTTCTATTATTATTCTTTTTTATTGTTATTTGTTACAAGAATTGTAACTCATACTAGTAAATTTGCTATTGGTGAGACAAATTTCACAGCATACTTGCATATTAATATAAGGCTTATTGCTATTTTAATGGAGACACCTATGAGTGAAACGGGTGTTTCACTTCGCCATGCAACCATAAATAATTATGGTCAACCATAATGATGTGGATTGTTGATGGGCTACAGTATGAACGTTATAAACGATCTCACTATATGTATTTTCCACCCTGTTTTGTGAAGAGGAAGTCTATACCTATATAGTACCGACTATTCATTACTATCTTCATAGTTCTATATCTATTACCATAGAAATTGGAAAATACTGTAATGTTTGTCCAATAGTCCTATCGATTCTGGGAATAATAACCCTGGAAATCTATTAGCCCCAATCGAATCCATTTGATAATGTCAGTTGATACATTTCGTCTGTATCGTTTCTGGTAGGTAATCAATGATGCTCCCGTTGATTAAGCTACAATTACAACATTTCCAAATTGCATCACCCGAATAACTATTGACGTGCAATCAGCAATTTGCATGGTACAGTATCGATGTTTCTTATCGATAATTGAAATCTGTCAACGAGAATCGATTACTCGCGATATTCGATTTGATGTGCGATTAGTTTGTGGCGATTGGCTTCGTGATCATTTTAATATCAGTTGTTCATAATATCTCAACATGTATCACGACATTTATCACTTGTTTCCATAGAGCTGATAACTCTGCAACTACGTAATTCTAAGCTGTAGATACCAATCTAAGGAAACAAACAATTCATAACTCTGCAATAGGAAAAGTTGATAATTTTGATGATAGAGTTGTGGCAGTAGATCAAGTTGGTGACTCCTAACACTAATCCGTGGAACAAGTTTAGAAGTTTAACTGTTCAAGACATGGTTAAAGTTTTTGCAATCGACCATCGTCTTTTGACAACCATTCATAGATTGCAATAATTGATCTTCGATTGACTGTCTTTTCCTGTCAATCATTCAAAAATCCACCGTCATCTAAATCTCAAATCATTTTTCAATCAACCATCTTCCTATCCGATTGAAAACCCGTGATCATCAACCTTTAACCACAGAAAAGGAGAGGAAAACTACTCAATTATCTTTGCTTTAACCAACTGTCTTCTTTTGACAACCATAACCCTTGTTCTTCAAAATCTCACAACATCCCACCTTTTTCTATTATATAAATTAATATACAGTACAAATATACATATTTATACCATCTCACCCATTCGAAAATTAGCAAGCAATCCCATATGATTCAAGGACATTGTACAGCAAAGTCCGCAGGTATGATGAAGTAGGGGTTTCTTAGTCTGCAATGCGAATTAATGGTTGAAAGCAGTGACACAATTCAGCCGGAGATGTAGTGCTGTATGCTATTTAATAGATTAAATTTTGCCAACTGTCTCATGCGAATTATAGCGATTTATGCTGTGACGCCTGGGCGTTTTCACTTTCCATTTTGATGTTGATAGTTATTAGTGGTGTGCTGAATTAGGAAGACGAAGTAAGGTGTATATTTAGTATATATATGTATGTACTCTCTCATCTACTATGGTTATAGTAGACTGTATAGTAGTTGGCGAAGGCCGCTGTTTCAAAGCAGAGCTAGCTCACACGTAGCTACTAATGTTATTAATGGTTGCAGTCATGAAAACTTTGTCATTCTAATTTCTCAGCCAGCCTTGTTAGTGTTATGTGTTTTTGGATGTGTTCGCCCGTATTTCCTGTGTTGTTGCACTGGTCTGTGCTCCTTGCAATGACTCTGTCTTTTACTGAAGTTGATAGTGATAATTGAATTCAGCTCTTGATGGGTAGTTTGTGTTGGGACAAAGTGTTGCGAGTTGTGTCTTGATCAGTGAAATTAGTAAGTCTCTTTTTTTCTCTCTATTTTTCTAATGATTCAAACTTTTAATTTTAGAAATCAAATATTTAGGAAATAAATAATTAAAATAAATACTTGGCAAAATCAATACTTGAGTTACATTTTATAGATTTCAACTGGATTTTCGACTTTCTAGATCAAATCGCTAGTATCAAAGGATCATGAAATGCTCAACTTCAATCTTTATTCTTTATTACACCCACTTTTATTAAACACATACACAACTTCTTGAAGATACACATATTTCATGAAAAAGCGCGTTGAAACCTCAAAAAAACTTCTGACTAGAGTGTTTTGTTTTTAAAGTTTGAAATAATGTATAGCCCTATCACTTTCTTAAGGCACCTAGACTTATTCAAATACAGATTTTTTAAACGATGAGGGAGTATAAAGAATTCATATCATTAACTACACTACAGTTCAGCCGTATTATATAGTGGATGAAATCTACACTTAATTTGTCAAGCGGCTTATAAACGGGGAAAGTAGAGATGGAAAGTTACTGGCGGCCAGTACTTGCCTCTTCTACTTACCCGTGGAGTGGCAAATAAAAACAAACAGGTTTAGTGGCTTATAAACGGGGAAAGTAGAGACGGGAAGTTACTGGCGGCCAGTACTTGCCTCTTCAACTTACCCGTGGAGTGGCAAGTAAAAACAAACAGGTTTAGTGGCTTATAAACGGGGAAAGTAGAGACGAAAAGTTACTGGCGGCCAGTACTTGCCTCTTCAACTTACCCGTGGAGTGGCAAATGAAACAAAAGGTTTGCTTAAGAGACAAAGTCCTGCCAGTAACTTTCCCTTTTCCTTTTCAATAAAGTTTCAGGTTAAGATAGAACATATGTTTTTGACAAGCTGTAATAAGTTGTAACAAGTATAATTCATTTTTAGTCCAGATGTCTTAGCAGAGTAAACGAGCTAGAAGTTGGAATTCACTGTAACAATATCGGTCTTAAGCTTCTTTTTCTAATTTCATCTTTAGCTACATTAAAATTCGAATACAGATCTACATGGAGCCGATAGATCATGAACAGTGTTCAATAAAACGTGACAAAATGAGTCAATTAATACCTTTGTGAACTTTCCATGGTTATGGTTATTACTAGTGAGCTGACAGTGATTGTCAATTATTGGTTAGTTGTCGGTGACAGTGATTGTCAACGATCGGTTAGTTGTCGGTGATGAGTGAAACGATGAGTTTGGAAAGTGAGCGCGCGTTCTCTCCTCCACGATCGCCGAAGCTGAGCGGTCGAGTGGCCAGAATTATGAGCGATGTGACTCCCGATCAGCTGATTGGATCCACACTGGAGCCTCCCGCTGAGAAAGGACCGCGGAGGAGTTCGCTCTACAACATTCGGTTGATTTGTGATCGAGTGCATCGGCTGGCTGGCTATGGAGGGTTTTCCAGCACGCTCACCTCTCCCACAGGTGAGGATATTGGCAGATAAAGGTTGCTTGTGAGGAGCTGAAGGTGGAGAGTTGATCAACTATAACAAGGGTGTTCTAGAAAGAAGGGTTCTAGAAAGAGTCATGTTATTTGAGCCTTGTTTAAACGAGGCTAACCGGAAAAAGTATCTCACTTTGATTCAAATTATACTTAATAAAGTATTATATTATATAAATTATTTTATACTTCATAATATTATATTTGATTATTTGATACAAATTATACTTTGACTCTGTCCAAACACTCAGTTGAATAAATAAATAAATAAATACTTTATTGTCGTAGAACACAGTTTCACAAGTGTTAATGACAACGTCAAGGGTTGTTACAATACATTAGTCATTACATTAAACATTACAATACATAAAAACTGTACGTACACTACAAGTAAATAACAGATATAGTCAGGAACTGGAGACAATCAGGTACATAACATAAAAATATCAACAGTTTTAAAAGAGGATGCACTCATTTTTATACATAAAGTTTCCAATCTATTTCAAAATATTCACTCACTTGGTAAATTGCCTCATTTATTAGAATATCCTTTATCCTTGCTTTTAGAAGGGTTGTACAATATACCTCCAAGTAAAAGAAAACACTATTTGATGTTGTCAGTTCCACTACTTTATTACTACAGTACCGGACCGTAGTTTCGTGGCTTCACCAGTCACATTTTCAACAGTACTGTAGTTTTCAGTCAGTTAGTGTACAGGCAAGAGCCATATGAATCGCTTATTTGAGAAAAAACACATAATTATCCATTTTTTTGTCATTTATAGTGTTTTCTCCTAGCATGGAGTTCCACAACATCAACAAAAATTCTACAAATACCTGCAAGTATTAGAATATAATATAATAGAATGACTTATGTAATTTTTCCGATGTGGTAAAGTTTGGTCAGTAATGTTTACTCTACTATTACCACGTATTATACTTAACCGAGTATTCAATAAATAAAATTTATTTATCAATGGAGACAACGGGCCCATCGTCCTTTCAAAACTTGAGAATCACAGAGCACAATCGTATTGTGGCCATAATGCACTCTTAAGGAGTCAATTAGGCTGGTATTTCAGTTCTTCGTGTGAATTGGGATGATTTAGATTTTAGATAATTAGCTCTATAAAGTTGATTAGAGTTAATCTCAAATTCTCGTGCAATTGAATGTCTTATCTAGGTCTCTAGAAATACCTACTTTAAAGAGACTTTAGACTTAACGTTGTGAAGATATCGTGACCAAACAAGGAAGGTCCTCAACCAAGAATGAAATGGCATGAAATTAAATCTGGTGATCAGTTCCTATCCAATAAAAATCTGGTTGTTACAGTAATAATCCTCTATAATCTATTATGAAATTATCACTTGAAGATGATTCTCATGTTATAAATTTCAGCATTATCCAATAATTGAGAAGATGGCCTTCTTGACCAGTCGTATACATTGAAAAATCAACATCCTAGTTGACCCCTGTAACATTAACCTTACTGCGAATAAAGCAATTATTGCTATGTGTTAGCTAAAAGCGCTATCTTATTTGAATAGTCTCCTTCCTTATTTGGCGCTTGCGAGGATAGTAAATTATGCTCAGGAGGGCTTATCGTGGAATAATATTAACTTCTGCTTTTTTTAATATCTTCCAACGAATTACATCTTATAACTGTTGGTAACCGTGACGAAGCGTGGTATACTTATTTGATCATCGCCGGGTATATTTCCTATAGGAAATATCCGCTTATATTAGTTATAATCTAATAACCTAATAATAGTTATAGTCTAATAACAACTAATATAATATATTAGTTGGTAATCACGTGATATTTTCAAGAATATTTATTTCAACCTAATTTATAGATTTGTCAACATGGAAAATAAATGTAAACAAACCTCCAATTGCTTCTTAAAAGCTTCCTAATCAATCGAATCAAAAATCTTGTAATCTTGAGTTGTGCATAATATGATAATCTAACTTTTGTAATCGTCGAAGGGAAGAAAATGGGAAGCTCTTCAGTTGAGTAAGTTGAGTCGATAATCGTCGAGATGCGCTTACTACACCGTGAACCCCAACACAAGGGCTGCTATGACGTCACGCGGTGACGTCACAAAGACTTTTTATTTATAGAACGATAGAAGAGTCTCTCTCGCCATTATCTTTTGCGCGCCTCGGTTAATCTGCTGGGAACTCGTTGAGTCTTGGAATGCTAATGGCGAGAATTTATGACGTACGGACCCCGATGTGGTGGGTAGCTAGGGAATTGAGAATTTTCACTAGAGGAGAAAAGATGAAAATCGTTTCGTGTGGTTTTTCCGCAAGAATTCACCCGATGTGGTTAAGGAGGATTTTCCATTCCCGTTCCGGAGCCTACGTTTCCATACCGCCCACTTTCCAAACCTAACCTAAACTCTCCCACTTACTTTTCACCAGTCCTACTTTGCTTTATTTCAAGCTCGATTTTCTCTCTCATCAATCTCACCCCGATTACTTATATTTATTTTTGTAAAGTACTCTCTCAGGGGATTAGTTGCCACTCTGACTTCAACATATCTACCGCTACCTTCGTGTAATAGTTTTCATTTAATTTGACTCTTGGCATTAGATAGATGGATAGATAGATATAAAGATAGATAGATAGATAGATAGATAGATAGATGAATAGATAGATAGATAGATAGATAGATAGATAGATAGATAGATAGATAGATAGATAGAATGGTAGGTCCATAAATTGGTATGTCACTCAAGCGCTATAGCTCAAGGTGTACATCACAAACTAATTATACAGTGTTCTATAAAGTATTCTCTATACGTAGCCAATCTTGTCTCTTTCAATTATGAATTATTTTGAGTGTTCCCAAAAATATCACTTGATATTGCACTGGTACATCGAGGTGATATCGATACACCGAAAACGTTTTTTTGAAGAATCTTGTTCAAAATTTGATATCTGATATAAGAGTTGCATAGATAGTGAGTCAAATTTTCTACCCAATGACCCATCAAAGACTGGTTTGCTGGTTCTTGCCAGGTTCCCAGTTCCCACAGTTCTAGCTACAGAAATCGATATCCCTCATTGACACTATTCTAATCGATTTGATGTCTAGCAATGGGTGGTCCTTGTTCTAGTTATTACGAAACAACGCCTTCATCATTCCTCCTCACACCTTCGTGAAACAGATTTGGGAATTGAATACTCCATAGAAAAATAATTAATAGATGTTTCCCGTCAACATCAATATTCATTCCCAACCAAGGTATCAATGAATAGTTCATTAATGTCCTTCGTTTTCAGATTCATTATGTTCATGTTCATTAGTTAATCATTTCCAGGTTGATAATTATGTTTTGGTGTCATAATTATTCTTGACCATTTAAAATCTCATGAATTCTATTATTTGTGTTGCAGATCCTGGACCAAATGACGGAGGAGGGATTGGAGCAGCAAGCTGTAGTTCTGCTTCAGCAGTCACCACCAATTCCCCAGTCAACAAACGTCGAGTTTTCAGCGGGTAAGTTGAAGAAAATATCAAACAATTGTTTCCCCATTCAATTTAATAAATAATGATTTAATAATGATAAATGATAATAATGATGAATAATGAAATAATGATTTTATATAAAAGTGAGTAATACAAAATTAAAATAAATTAAATCAAGTCGATACCAGTCAGTGTGCATTGCCCTATTTGTTTGAATAGAGTGGAAGATCATATGACCAACCTGCCTGCCAGTAACCTACACGTCTACTGGTATCGTGAAACCGCGCCATTAATGATTGTAATCAGTTCAGAACCCACCTAAAGCTGTAGGTTCACTCATCTCTCATCATCATCATTTCAATTACCCACGCACAAACTAAGAGCTTATGTGGGCATCATCACAGCAGAAAATTCAATTGAATTTAACCACCGTAAAATGAAGTCATTGCATTTACTTCAGAGTCGTTCATGTAATGGTTCTCAGTGCATTGGTTCTGTTTGATGACATTATTTCAATCTTGATAAGATATTCAATCTAATAAGGCTTGAAACGGACTTGTGTCTGTGACCGTCTTCTGATAGAATGATCCATTCTACTGTATTTTTCTGAAGGTCATTATAGAAGGTTTAGTCCCATAATTAAACATTTCATCTTCTTCTGTGAATCATGCTACTGTGTTTTCTGCGCATCCTAAAGTTAATGTGACATTTTTCAGTCGAGGTCTTGTTAATTTCTCTCGATAATATCTCTTAAATCTTAATTCTAATCCTGATTAAATCTTAAACCCTTAATTTTTCCAATAGTTTATACAATGTCTGTTCAATTTAATTTTCAGTCCTATTCATTTTTTTCAATAATTTTTTCCAGTGGGATAGTTTTCAAGTGAAACACATTTACAGCACTTTCTAAATTTTATTTTTGTTACAATTTTCAAGTATTAAGTTTTTCAACTTTTATGTTTATTTTTCATGATTTAGACACACATTGGGTCAATCAAGAAAAATAAAGAACATATAAAATAAATTTATACATAATTATAACAATAATTATAGTAGGATATTTTTCGAGTAATAGTTTCCGAATGCTAAAACAATAACAGAAAAACAAGATAAATTGTATAAGTTGTAGAAAATCTGGGCCTAATGAAGAATGACAAGAAACTTGTAGAATGTAGAATGTGGAAATAGTAACATGATACTCAGTATACCTATCCTGTATTGTCCGCACCGATCTGAGAAGATGCCTTGACCTCAATGCATTTTAAAGCAAATATTTGGGGCTAGAATACTAGAATAATACATTGAATATTTCTGCTCTAGAACCTATCCTTCATCGAAAGAATTCTGTACCTGAAAATATCATCATTCTTATTCACTTTTAATTCTCCTTTCAATGTTATACTCTATCACCCTGTAACTGTTACTTCTGCTTTTACAATAACCATCTTTTTCTAATAACTTCAATTGTATTTTTAGAAATTGATATAGTTACCAAATAATCAACTTCTTAATTATGATTTATCATCCACATTATCACATTCCTAGTGATATGCTCACTAGTATACTAAAACTCTCTTATTCAACTAACATATTTGATTGTGTTAATATTCATATTCGTTTGTTTGATCAATAATACATTGACTATCAAGGAAAGACAGAACAGGCATCAGCCCAAAACGTCTCCTGTTCCAAAATGACGAAAAATGTTGAAAGTCAGGTTATGTTCAAAATCTTTTGTTCACAAACATAATTTACAGCTGAAAAGCTAACCACAAGTAGATTATCAATATAAAACCGTAAAGGTAATTTTATTGGTATTATTACAATTATTTTTCAACTAGCTTCTATATAATATCATAGATGACTAACTATACAGTGTATATTTATCCAAGTATCTATGATAGGCCTACTAAATAAATATACTACTATAGTAATATAGAGATTACTATAAAACCTAGTGTTAATATAAAACACTAAATAAACAACGTAAATAAATCAATTTGATCAATATATGTTTTAAACAGTTGAGTATTGTTCAAGTGGTATAAAAAATGTCTCTTTCACCAGTACAAATCTGACCTATTTTCTTACTGAAAGGTAATCAATAATAATTATTGTGTTGATTGTTTGTTCCAGGAGAAAGTGGTTGCCACCGCCATTAAGAAAATTGAGTGGAGGAAAAGTAGAAAAAACTGCCAATGTGACAAATGCACCGGACAGGCCGCCCCTCAAAAAGACTGCTTCTGACAAGAGGTTCAAGGTGGGTGGTGATCATTTTAAATGTTCTCTCTCTTTCTCTTCATTTTTCCTTCTCTCTTTATGATATCTCCATTTCATCATGTTTTGTCAACTTAATTCAAATTTATTTTTGTATGCGAAAATGCTGTCAGCTTTCCTGCGCTCAGGCTTATGCCTCTGCAGGGTTTTCTCTGTATTCGTATATGTATTTGTATAAGAACACATTGTTCTTATTGCTAAGATATTTCTTTGTTTATTTTGTATTATTATTTCTCTGTATTATTTGTCTTATGCAATTGAATTTTTATTTCGATTTGATTAGAAACGATAATACATATATAATTATTTCAATTATGAAACAAGAAAAAATGGTAAATTATAAATTTTTGTAGAATGGTAGACTAAATTTAATTTTCATCTCCTCTCACAGGGGCTATTGTTATGTTTTAAAAAATAAGTAGTCAGACCTAGACACAGAATGAGGGACTTGAAATACATTGTGAAATTTCATGATAGGGCCTTGCATGTATGTATTTGAACCTTTTCAATTGACAAACAGTAAGCAATTGAGGGATAAAAAGCACAGATAATCAAAGTATTTCTGCCGATTCCCGTTTTCCAATTGCATTTAACAGTCGTAAAAATGGCGTATGAAGTCGTATCAAGTATAGTGACTATACTCACTGTTGTATTAATGTACAAAGACTATAAAATCATACAGATCATACAGTCCCTTTATATTAAGGCTGTAAATTTAATTGACCCAATTGTTCACCGTTATATGTTTTTCAATCAAAATATGACTACATCAATATAGTTGGTTTGTGTGAAAATAGATTAAATTTTATCAATTGTACTAAAATTCTTGTATATTATGATCTATTTTCTCCTTAACTGTCCCTCACACAAGACCCAACTTGTCACGAATCGAATTCCTTGAACAACTTTCGAGCTTAATTTAAATTCTATTTATCTGTCTTTGTTTCCTGTTCCTATTGAATATTATGATAAAACCAGCTCAAGGTTTCCGCTGTTGGTATTG
Organism: Laodelphax striatellus; assembly: GCA_017141395.1. Classification (NCBI taxonomy): domain Eukaryota; kingdom Metazoa; phylum Arthropoda; class Insecta; order Hemiptera; family Delphacidae; genus Laodelphax; species Laodelphax striatellus. The sequence continues at coordinate 10,161,248 of CM029535.1, read as the reverse complement.
TATCTTTTGTTAAACTCACGTTTTCCTTTGTGCGATTGTTTTCGTATTTCATTTGCAATTCATGCTAAGATAACAATTCCAGTCCTGAATATTTCGACAAAAATATTTCGTTCCAATACTGAATGTTTCAAATACGTGGCTTGGTTTGTTAATGAGTTGCCCAAGTTTGCATTGAAGGGTAAGGAGGGGTTAAGTGTTGATTTTTCATTACATTGAATAGAGAGGTTGTCCAATAGAAGTTGGCCCGGCCAACCACACAGAGCTCTCAAACTTTGTTATTTTCTTTACTTTCTTACATTTTTTAAAGTACAACAGCTTTTTGGCTTTCTACTGCAATAGTTCAAGTAACCTGAATACGTATTATTAGTCAATAATTTTACTACATTATACATTATTATATCATTAGTGGTTAGTATATTTATTGTTTTTATTTGGAGAAAGTGCAGTAATAGACTTCTGTCAATATTGTTATCTTCAATCTAAACAGCTGAACTGTTTAACACAGAAGCCCATATAATGCACTCCTAATAAAGTGCAATATATGGACTTCTGTCAATAAAATGTAGAAAACTCTGTTCTGGAAGAAATTTTGGGGAGGGCGAGGTCATAAAATCACGAATTAGAAATATGCTAAACTTTCAGAAATCATACTCTCAGTGTTTGAGCTAACAAGTATTTATGAATTTTATAAATTATTGAGCGCCCATTTCTTCCAAATTTTTCTTCAATGTCAATGGCTTCCAGAACAGAGTTTTCATTTTTGTTTGGGTTTATTGTATGTATAAATGTATATTGCAAAGGAGACGGGTTTCTTATTTAGGCTATATCAAAACATTTTCTTACTGAAAGCTTATAAAATTTCTTTTACACAAATTTTAGTTTCAGGTAGACGGGTGACGAATTCTTTTGGAGAATTTTGGAGAGGATATCAGTTTTTTAATTACCTTCTTGTTATGGAGGTAAAACACTGCAAACACAATGGATGGGGAGAGAGTTAGAATTATTTGATAAAATATATTTTATCCTCACTATTTGGGTAAATTATTCTAGCTATAAGTGAGCCAGTTATGGTTAATACTGAATGAACAAACATCACAGTCACGTGACTGTGTCTGTTGCATCACACCTTATCATTTACTATCCAGACTTTAACGACTTATCATTGTAGCAACATTAATTCATGTATAAGCAGTTATCCACAAAGTTTGTTAAATAAGATTGAGATTTTGAATTTAGATTGAAATTTTAACCCATTACGATAGGTCACATGACCACTTTTGATGAAAAAATATTTTGTAATCGAAAAATGAAATCCTTGTAAAAATTTGCCTAACACCATTATTATACATTCCAGGAACAAAATTCTCAAATTTTCCCCATTAATGATAATGTTTCAAAAAATATTTTCATTGGAATATTCGATTTTCTCCGTGAATTTTAACCCACTTTAATAGATCATATGACCACTGATGAAATGAAATTATGTGTACTTACTGCAACACCACTTAAGTGCAGAAAAACTCTATTTTGTTGATCTACAAATGAAATGAACTGAAGTGAAGATAACACAGTGTACCTATTGTCAAACACTGTCTCTGGCGGAGTATGCAAAAATAGTATGATTATTTGGTTTCACTTGATTTTGTATGATATAATGTGAGACAGTTCAACATTACCTATTACTTTATCAATCTACAAATAAAATAAAGAACGTAAACACCTTCATACCCTCTCACTTCTATCTCTTTCTCACTATTTCTCACACGGCCTCCGCCTGGCCCAGATAAATGTAAACATAACCTAATCTGTTATTTTCAAATGCTGGTTACGCTGCTTATTGAAAATGTCGAATGTTGCCAAGCTTTCAATTTTTAACCACTAGGATCGCAAATTCCAAATTCCAAATATTGCAACTTTAATTATTATTTGGACAGAGCTACAGAGCTTAATCGGACATTGAATGATTTGAAATTTTAAATGTGAGTAGACTTCTACTAATCTACTTGAAGGCCTATATCTCGCAAACTATTAGGCCCACAATGACCAATTCAGTCTCAAATTGTAGGTAATATACTAAATATGTTTAATATACTTTGAGAAATATGTTGGATGTCCTATGTAAAAAAGTGTTACTTCACGGTCAAAATTGACCAAATGTAAAATTATGATAATTTGATGAACTTTGAAGAGCTGTATTTTGCAAACGGTTGAGCCTACAATAACAAATTTAGTCTCAAATTGTAGGTAATTGAATCAGCTTTCAAAATTAAGTTGAATGTTCTTTATGAAAAAATGATTCATCAGACGTCATAATTGAAGAAATGTAGAAAAGTGGAAAAATTCAACAATTTGATACATTTTGAAGGCCTACATCTCGCAAACTATTGCGTCTACAATAATCTATTTGGTCTCAAATTGTAGATTCTTTAATTATCTTTCAAAACTTTGCTGAAAGTCACATTTGAAAAAGTGATGCTTCACGGTCAAAATTGACCAAACGTAAAACAAGTGAAAAATTACGATAATTTGATGAACTTTGAAAAGCTATATCTCGCAAACGGTTGAGCCTACAATAACCGATTAGGTATCAAATGTAGGTATTTGAATTTACATTCAACCCTATATTGGATGTCCTATATGAAAAGTGATTCTTCAGGGTCAAAATTGCGAAAAATTGTATGAACTTTGAAGAGCTGTATCTCGCAAACGGTTGTAAATTTGGTCTCAAATTGAAGATAATTTGATATACTTTAAGAAATATGTACAATGTCCTCTATGAAAAACAGATTCTTCAGGGTGAAAATTAGCCAAACATAAAAAAGTGCAAAATTCCGCCATTTTGTACGATTTTTGGAGATGATCCGGTAGTTTGCCTAGTTTTAAAACTTGGATTTAGCATCCCAGGACTACCATAAACATTACTTAAAAAGAAACCGACTATCCCATTTCATACAAGGTAGACCCTATTTTTGATGACAATTTTACTGGGCTATTATTGAAAAGGTCGAATTTGGCGGTGGCAACAGTGTGAAACTTTTAGTTTTTAACCGCTAGGATCGCGACATTTACATCAGGGCCACCTAGGAACATGGTCTAGCTAGACACTGAATTTAAACGTGCAGCTGACGTCATCACATCGGGTCCATAACAACTGATGTTTACAACTCATCCCTCCATTAAAATTGGAATTCGTGTTTGGTTTTTCTCGTCTCGAGTTCATTTCAACTGCACAATTGCCTTTTGGTGGGTGAGTAGGTCTATTTATTTATTTTTAAATAATAAAAATTTGAATATTCAAACTTGGTTGTGATCAGTGGCTGTTTATGAATAGTATAGTGGAGTGGTAGGCCACTTAGCCGTGACGTCACATTTCGAGTGTCTAGGCCATGTTCCTGGGTGGCCCTGTTTACATTCGATAAAAAGCTTCAAATTCTAACTTCAAATTGCAACTTTAATTTTCATTCGGACAGAGCTACAGAGCTTAATCGGACATTAAATGATTTGAAATTTTAAATGTAAATAGTTTAAACATGTCTTCAATCGCTTTTGGTAGTCTGAAGTCTCAACTCATTACAGATTTTTCACATCAAGTGCTCAAAGTTGAAAAAAATTGAAAAATCCCAAAATTAGTAAAATGACAAAATACCCGTATATAGTATCTTCGCTAATTTATATCGTAGAAAGTTCGTTCTGATCTTAAATGAAAGCGCTCAAAAATCTAAGAAAATAATGTCATTACAACATTTTAAAATTTTCACTACCTTCCGCGTAAATTGAGATGGCGGCATGCGAACATCAAAGGGAAGTTCGTTACAGAATATATAGTAGTCCCGGTCATCTTCAATCTAAACAGCTCAACACCTTCATCGACAGAAGTCCATTTACTGCACCACAGACTTTTATTTCAAGTATTGAACAGTTTTTAGTGTAAAAATATTTTAACCATAAAAAGTAATGATAAAATGAATAATCTCAGATAGTATCTCTCTTGCTATCCGAACATTTCTCTAGCCTTTGCTTTTCAATTTCAAATATTATTCATTTCAATGTAGCTTTATCAATTAAAAATCGTGGGTGATAGTCATTTGAGAGTTATTCAAGTAACAATTTTCTCTTAGATTTATTTTCTAATTTGTAATTTTTTTCGCAGACTCCGCTGGTCGGAGAGAAGCCGACTGTCGAAGAAGACACGTCACGTGACCAGAACGGTGAGGAGGGTGAGGAGGAGCTGGAACTCCCCCCACCCATGAAGCCCATCGCACTGGCCCCCCCTTCTGCCACCGACGATCCACAGGGCCAACGGGTGAGTTGATTCAAAATAAGAAAATAACTTTTAAATCGAACTGACTATTGACACTATGTTTGAAATCTTAATTCTGTATATTTTTAGACCCAATGACAGGTCAACCAAGAGATATGCCATCCAACATCCATAGTTCAAGCAAGCTATAACTTACAAACTACTGGTATTTAACAATAATCCTGTTGTCAAACATCCTGTTGTTAAACAAGGAAGAAATTGTTCTATTTTAAAGTTTCATTTCCTAACTGAGAAAGAAACCCCCTCAAAAAGTTACTTCTCATCCCACTGTTAACCCTATTCTAAGGTAAACCAGTGTATACAGAGTGGTTCAGAACTCTTTCAAAATATTTCAGATAGTATTTAGTACTTAACAAAATACAAATTAAATTCACTACAAAAAATTTCTAGGAGAGCTTAGTCACCGAGTTAGCCATACAGTGACATTCATTTAATTTGATGCTTGGCATTAGATAGATAGATAGAGAGATGTCATTTCTTGACGTTGCTGATGACCGTAGAGTACGATGGCAAAGAAATAATATCTCTCTATCTATCTAACTAATGCCAAGCGTCAAATTAAATGAATATGACTGTAGTAAAACGTGACGGATTACACTATAATAATAATGATAATGAATACTGAATGTTCATGGAAGTACTTGAATGTTATTTAAAGTGATCGCAAATAGTTTTCTCTCTCGAGGTGAAATCAAGTCTGAAGATAGAGTGGTGTGTTGTTTCAGGCGTCGAGTTTAGCATTGGAGGGTGCCACCTCCGTAGATCTGGCCGAAATCGAACAGATCGTCAAAGAAAGAATGGTGAACAGATATTGTCATAACAAATGTTTGGATTCCTTGCACGGTTTTTGCTTGCAGTTTTTTGAAGCACCGGTTTCAGTTTTGTAGTGTTCCATTGATTTTGAGTTTCAAATTAGATCCTGGAGTTTTGTTTTCATTAATAGCGCTTTATTTTCTAGTGTTGAACAATGAATTCCTCCCATGATTCTTTCTTTAAAGGTTATTTATTTTTGCTCTAGTTTGCCTGACTTATAAGTAGAGTGTGTTATTTTAGCTTAACGCATTTTTCATATTGAACATTTTCATCACAATTTCAATTTCTTTTTTAAAAAAGAGTTTCTCCTCTCACAGTATTAGAATAAGTGATATCACCTTACGTTTTAGTGGAATGTTTTTCCTTTTTTTTTCTTTTGATTTTTCTCAAACTTAATTCTATTTGCCTATTTAATTATTGATTGTGTGGTGTTTTCAATCATTTCACTCTCAAATAATTTTAAAAATCTATGATTATAATCTATAAAAAATGTATTTAATTGTGATCTTCTAGTTTAGTTGTTGGATTAAAAAGAAATGTTTTGTTTTTTTGGGAAGGAATACGCAGTTTGTTATCCTAGTTTATTTGGTTTGACTTGATTAATTTTGAAACAGCATGTTACTCTAATATTGCTTAATTTATCTCCTGAATATTGTTTTCATAGAGCGTATAGTTTCACAAATAAGTCAAACCTATTCAGAGTCCCTTTCATTTCGATTCAATGTTTAATCCACGACCACGTATATACGACAGTCAATATATCACATACATAGATAATACATAATGTAATAGGAAGTAGATAGAAGACAAAGTATTCTTTTTTGGGAGGAAATTCAGCTACCCGTAGGTAGAAAGAAATATGATATGTATAGATATCTCGCTCAGAAAAAAATATATGAAGAAATCTAGCATTTTAGAGCGGTGACACACATGGATCAAGAAAAATTTATATCTATCTATATCTGGGTTCGTAAAATTTATTCGTTATCCACTGCATTATCTGAAGGTTTCTCACTTATTTTAGAAATAAGATATCAACCTTGGAAAAAAATATGTAAAGAAATCTAGCATTTTAGAGCGGTGACACACATGGATCAAGAATAATATATACATCTATCTATATCTGGGTTCGTAAAATTTATTCGTTATCCACTGCATTATCTGAAGGTTTCTCACTTATTTTAGAAATAAGTGAGAAACCTTGGAAAAAATATGTAAAGAAATCTAGCATTTTAGAGCGGTGACACACAAGGGCGTAGCCAGGGGGGTGCAGAAAGGGCTTCAGCACCCCCGAAATTGACATTTGTTGTAATTTTGTCTCTTGTTCGCTTTTTTATCCCATGAAACTATTAAATCCTTATAACCTTCCTGCCTATTTCAGCACCCCCCAAAATAAAATCCTAGCTACGCCCTTGGTGACACACATGGATCAAGAATAATATATACATCTATCTATATCTGGGTTCGTAAAATTTATTCGTGATCCACTGCATTATCTGAAGGTTTCTCACTCATTTTAGAAACAATTTTAGTTTTTTTTTCGGGACATTCGTTGTACTAGGGTTCTTCAACTTGGGTTAAACTAGGTTTAAACTAGGGTTCTTCGACTAGGGCGTTAACTAGGGTTAAACTACGTTTAAACTAGGGTTCTTTAACTATAGGGCGTTAACTACTGTTCTTGAAATCGTGTATCCAACGTCCTATTCTTGATTATTGTAGTAACTCATGTGAGAAACGATTTCAAGGTTTCTTGTCTTTTTACAGGAACAACACAGTGAAAAACAGTCTAAACTAGGAAGTACGTCAGCGGCGGCGACGGTTAGTAGTGACCTAGCAGCAGCAGCAGCAGCGGTATCAGCGCCCACAATGTCGGCTGCCGAAACGAAAGAAGCGGCTGCCAAGATGCGAAACTACATCATTCAGGAGCTGGTGGACACCGAACGAGATTATGTGCGCGATCTGAAGATGGTCGCCGACGGCTACATGAGGCTGATGCGCGATCCTGACTGCGAGATCCCTATGCCTGAGGGCCTGAGGGGAGGTCGCGATAAAATGATATTCGGCAACATGGAGGCTATCTACGAGTGGCATCGAGAGTGAGTACATTCTACTGTACAATACATTCTATTTATTTGTTAGGAAAATTGGGTTGTGGCGAGGTGGAACCACCTATAAGTCTCCCCACTGATCAAAGTCAAATGCTAATAATAATCATTTTATTTGTTGACAATGAATTGAATTGAATTCATCTATCTATTTATTAATTAATTAATTCATCTATTCATTCACTTATCCCTCCATTTATTTATTATTATGCATTTATTTACTTACAAACTTGCTTACTTCCTACTCGTTTATTTATTCATGCATTATTTATTTATGATTTTTCTTGTTTGTTTGTTTGTTCATTCTTTTTTTTAAAATTGTTTTATTTATACATTTATTAGAATATTATTGTACATTATATTAACCGTTTGTTAGGTATTGTCTTATTCTTTAGCTAAATCTAATCTTCAATTGTTTATATGAAGGTAACCAATTAATAAAATGAATTATCCCTGCAAAAAATATAGGAGTTTAATATGTTATCTCTTTTATTAATCATCTTTCTTTCCAATGATTCAATGCAATGTGAAACAGATCAACATGCATTGTCGAAAACTGCTTCAATCTCTAATTCAAATTGAACAGACTATACTCTGTTCACGGAGTCGAGAGACGGCCAAAACAAGCTGTTTGCATTTGTGTGTGTATAGAAGCGATGACTCACAGCTGTTTTCGATAAATTTTCTGTCCAATACCAGTTCACAATACGTTCATTCAAGGTCAAACTGGAATCACATACTGCAGGGAGGGGCCTATTGCATGAGAAAATACCTGAGCAAAATATATGACTATTTGTCAGATGGAAAGTTACATAAGTGACAACTAGTATTACTAGCTTGTATTTTCTCATGCAACAGGCCCCAGGTAATAATAATATTATTTCAGTAGTTCTACTGTGAATCGGTCTAGCTGCTCCTAGCTAGACTCTCGCACGCACAGGTTTATTTACATCGTCTCTCCTTTCCCTGAACAGACCGTAGAGCTAGAGGTAATGTAATGTTTATAATCTGCGTCTTTTCCATTGATAATAATAGTCCAAAAACTATATATGTACCGAAAATTTGGATTTTTAAAGTCAAGATGTTGTTCACAAATTTACAAGACAGATAAAAAACTAGAACTTCAGAGAATTTTTTAACTTTTCACTTGAATTTTGTGACAAAATATTATAATTATTACTATATGAAAATTCATTTTATCATAAAATTAATTAACTCGAGTAATATTAAATTGGTTGAGCTTGCATAACTCAACGTTTGTTATATCAATTGGTTGAGTTTGTTAGGGCCGGTTCATGAGCTCGGGATTTAGCCAAGTCCTAGACTAAAACGGGTGGCTACCGTAGCATCGACAAACGTTTGTCTCGACAGGTTAGTGGGTTAGCAGCATAGAGAGCCCTTGGTACATAGTGTCGAGGCTAACGTTTGTCGATGCTACGGTTGCCACCCGTTTTAGTCTAGGACTTGGCTAAATCTCGAGCTCATGAACCGGCCCTAAAACTCTTTATGAAACTAATTTTGTGCGAATTTTTTAGATGATAGCTCTATAGGTCAGTAGTAATCCTCTAGTAGTGATCCTCAACATCCCTCCAATACATCGACCAATGAACAGTCGATATATCTCCCTTATTTTCAAGCCAAATAAACTTTTTGTCATTGTGAAGATTAAATTGAATAAATGAACTATTTCATTAATAAAATTTTATTGACAAATTATCTTATATTATAATCTTATTAGGTTTATGAGTAACGTTTGATGTATTTTTTCAGCTTCTTCCTGAAAGCTTTGGAAAGGTGTATACAACATCCAGAAGAGCTAGGACCATTGTTCAAGAAGTATGAGAGGAAACTTCACATGTACGTGGTGTACTGTCAGAACAAGCCAGTCTCCGAGTACATTGTCTCAGAATACATTGATACATATTTTGAGGTAAAACACAACATCTCTCAACTACTCGTATATCGAGAAAATGTTTTGTAATCTGTGTTATTTGCTAATAAATTTGAACTTGCCGCCATGTACAAGACTATCCAAATCGATCACATGGCATTAGAATACAATATTTTTATCACGAATATTATTTATAGTCTTATTATATTTTTTCCATTGTGCTAAATATATCGTTCAATTTCGATAATTCTGAGTAATTTACAATCGTTAACAGAGATTCTCAATCAGCAAAAATAATTACTTCAATCAGTGTTTATTCAATTTGGCAACACTGTAATTTTTGCCAACAGCTGATATTTATAATGAACAACTCCACAGGTGGAGACACAACATATCTGACTTGACATTTGACTCTAGCCAGCTCATTGGGCCAGAAAGTAAAATTCCACCTTTTAATGGTCCTCTGAAGTATTAAATCTTCTTAATCCTAATTCAATGGCTATTGAAAGTTCCTGCTATCGAGTTTCCTGTTCACAACTGGCCGTAGGCTATGTAGTTTTTCTACTTGAAACGTTTACCTACTTAAACGTAAAACATAACCTACTCGAAAGTATTTTTAGTCATTTGTTGCATTTTTGAAGAAAAAGCAAATATCACTGAAAAGTCTATTACTCATTTTTCATCAGATCACAGAAGAAACAGTTGAAAAATGTACAAACTTCTCGAGTTTTCTGTACAAATTTATGATGGTAGTGTTCTCTTGTCCAATCCTTCAATTTCAAATTCTTTTGCCATTAATACAGTATACATTAAATGAAACTTTTTCACTCAAATTACGTATCGGCATATTTCAATCATTCTTTTCTTCTATAAACTCTTTTCCATCAAGTTAATTTTGACTTCCTCCTTTTTAGGAATTGAAACAGAAGCTTGGCCACAAACTATCACTATGCGACCTGCTAATAAAGCCCGTGCAAAGGATAACCAAGTACCAGCTGCTCTTGGACAACATCTACAAGTACACTGAGAAGGCGCAAATCTACTCGGAAATCGACAACCTACGACAGGCTAAAGACATCATGTGTGTTGTTCCTAAAGCCGCTAACGATATGATGAATGTTAGCAGGCTGCAAGGATTTGATGTAAGTTGGGGTTTTTCTATTAATACCTTGAATTATCATACAGTTGTGAGTTTCAACTTAAACTGAAAATATTACTAATACAGTACTGTATAAAATGGGTGATTTTTTTATATGGAATCTCTGAAGATTATATTGTTATTAAAATGGTAAATATGCATGGGAGTTTCAACTTAAACTGAAAATATTACTAACATAGTAATAAAGAAATTAAGTGACTAACTTTCACATCTAAAGAGCAATTTAAAAAATACAATTTAAAGCAATTTAAAATTTCAGCTTTAAAGAGTCAGCTTCTTATTTCCTCGAATTATTACAGATATTGAACTGCATGCAACATTAATGCTACTAATCTAATATTAAGTGTTTAAAATAATATTAGGTGATGTAGTGAATAGATGGATCATTGAAATGTCTGATATACTCGTATATTCTACATTAACATTGATAAGTTTTCACTCTTCAATTTCACTTCTCATGCCAAACTGCTAGTTAAAAATTCACTTCAACTTTTTTACGACATAGCACACTCCAAGACTTGTTTCAAGTGATGGGTTTACATGATTCGAACATAATGTTTCAATTCTCAAAAATGTTGAACATTTGGAACATAATGTTTCAAAACTCCTTTCAGGAATTTGTTCAGAGGTAATGGGTAATTATTTTTTGTACGTATTTTATTTCAGTTTCAAGCTATGTGACACTGTTCAATGTACTTGTACTTTTTTAAAAAAAGGATGCAATCAATCAATGTATATAACAATACAAGAACTACTTAACGTCTATCAACAATGGATGATATGGTAGAGGTACTTTGTTTTTTCTATGCCTATTATTCATGTCATGATTTAAAGTAGATAAAGCAAAATTTAATAAGTATAAAATTCTATTGTTGATAAAAAATAATGTTCTTCGTTGAACCCTCCCATTTCGAATATTGTACTGCATTCATAGATATTTATTGAGTAGAGTTTTTATGTTTTCTTTTTCTAATTGCAGGGCAAAATAACAGCGCAAGGAAAATTATTGCTGCACGGGCCCCTGAACTGTTTCGAAGGCACCGGCCCGTCTCCGACAGTGAAGGCCAAGGAGCTGAGGGTATTCCTGTTCGAGCAAAGTATTATATTCAGTGAAGCTCTAGGCAAGAAGACTCAGTTCACTGATCCTGTGTACATATACAAAAATCATATACAGGTGATTATTCTATTTCTATATCAAAGTATTTTATGTTCCATATTATGCAATTTAAAATCCTAAAAAAACACAAAATTGCCGTTTGGACGTTTATCTTAGTTTTAGGCTGATGGTATATCACAGAATCTATACTGTGTAATAGTTTTTAAAAATCCTAATTTTATAACGGATCAAACATCATTGTAATGTCGATGTTACGTTAAATGCGATTTGGTACAACTTGCGAGCGATAGGTACCTCTACACCAAGGTGTATAGACTAAAAGAGGTGGGTCGGAGTGAAGCGGCTTGCTGGTAAAGTCGTGATAATGACGTCACTGCAGTCCCAAAATCGAATGCTCACGGAAGCTTCCATATGATGCAGACGTAAAACTTGAGAAGAGTAGGCTCAAAAAATTTATATATTTGAGCCATAACTAATTGCAAAAGAAATAATTCCAGAATGAATGTTCAATGTTCTATACAATGTAAACATATACATTTTTTTTACAATGTACTCGAATGATATCTTCCTAGCACCTTCATGAATGTTATTTTCAACCTATTATTGAAAATACTAATGTAAAACTAGTGGCTATGGGACTGCAGTGACGTAATCATCTCTACTTTCTCAGCAAACAGCTGCACTCCGACACACCTCTTTTATTCTATATCTTGTCTCCACACTAGACTCATACATCAAAATTCATATATCATTCATATCTTATCCATAATTCATACATCATTGGATAAAAATCCCAATTCAAAGTTTTATTCAATATATGTATTAACATTGTATTAATAATACTGTATAACATTAATATTTATTCATTTATTTATTTCTCATAAAATTACAAATACAACTTTTCAAACAGCAAAAATGAATCAATCACAATACAGTATTATACAAATAAGAACATAAGAAACTACTTCCCCAAAAGAGCAAGCTCGAGCTTGGGGAAGGAGCAGCCGTGCTACAATAGCAACTAAAAACTATATCCTTCTACGAAACATATAAAATCAGTAATAATATAGTAAGCCATTCATTCAATTCTTAAAATTATAATCATATAGTAATACATAAATTTGTAATAATAAATGATGAATGATGAATAATATTAGTATTTGTTTTTTAGTATATTAACTATAACCAATTGAAAATATTGAATAAAATTTGACATATTTTTACTAGGAAATACTGCAGATCTGTCTACGATCACTTTTTTCTGAATTTTAACTTTTGAAAGAAAATCTTATGAAAGGAACGTTTATGAATGCGGCCCTAAGGATTAGCGGTCAAGGAAGACCAAATTGGCACTATATTATGTACTGTAAAGCATTATCCACTACAAAATAGAAGCTGGTCTCACTGTGATGCATTGTTTTGTGGCTGATGCAAATTTAAGGCTGAGCTCTTTAGATTCTTGATAGACAGAGCCTACTATACAGTGGAAGAGTATTTAGATTCTTGATGATCAGTTTTGACAAGGGGAGGACGTTGTTTTTATAGCAATTGTAATATTGACTAGTTTTTATTACTAAGATATGTTATTATGTTTATCTTACGTAGTTTTTATTTTGCATATCTTGGAATGATTGGAATAATTCAAGTGTAAGATAGACTTGAGCTTTTCAATTAGCTGTGTAATGCTTTTTTTGACGATATTCAACTGTATTTATGTATGTTATGTACTGTGTTGAATAAACAATTGATTGATTGATTTGTGAATCAGGTGAACAAGATGAGCCTGGAAGACCGTGTGCCCGGCTGCTGTTCGGAGGAGGGAGGCGTGGACGCGTTCTGCGTGCGCTCGACCGATCCGCAGAAGCCGGCGCTCGCCTACGTCTGCCTGGCCGCCAGCGCCGAAAAGCGCGTCGAGTGGATCTACAAGCTGCGCAACATTCTGCAAACGCAGAAGGACTTCCTCAAGGCCATTCAGTCGCCCATCGCCTACCAAAAGGAACTCACCAAAGATCCTGCGTAAGTGTCATATGCAATTTAGGCACTACTCACTTCCGTCTCCGAATGATTCTTCTCTTTCATTTTCACCGTCTGATACGATCAAACTCACTCTCTTTCTTCTTTTTGGTATTTGATTAAAATTCCTTTATTACTTTTCCCTCATACGATAAAAAAAATACTTTTCCCTTGACAGTTCATTAAGATTTTTATTTATCTATTAGCAACTCTTACCTCTTACCCACAGGATCTTTCCTTGCAGGTAAATAAATTTTGTAATATTTTGAACATTTATTCTGTGAAGATCTAAATAAAAGTTTTTAAGAGTTTTTTGATTGGTGAATTTGATTTAGTGTAAATATACCCATTAAAATCAATCATCCCATCCGATCTAGTAACGCAAAAAGTTGATAACAAAGAAATAATCATCATTTAAATGTCTTCGGAGGAGACGTTAAGCCGTCGGTCCCGACTGCCTAAAAAGTAGTCGTCATATCTCATCATCACCCCACTCACATTACACCACGCTATTTAACTTACAACCTAGCACAAACATGACTGCATGTCGGTAGTAAAGTGAAAACAATAGTGTATACATTGCAATTCGAAATTGATCAAGGAATAATCATGATTCAAATATTACCAGGATGCTGTTTCTTGAAATGTACCCCTCAAACATATTTCTCCCAAAATACAAATAAAACTGCTACATCTAGGACAACTAGCCTTCCTTTTTGCGCAAACCGCTTCAAAATCGATTTATTACAACCTTTACATGGACTTTCATTAGGTCTTCCAAAAGTCCTTCAATATACAAACGTTTTTTGAAGTCGTTACTTATTTCCTTCCCAAAACTTTTTGATTTTGTTTTGCAAGTTGACATAAATTGATTGGTTACGTTGTATTTGCAGGTTGAAAGACAGCGAAGCACGAGCCGATTCGCTGGTGCCGAGCGGTCTGAAAACATAGTCGTCAATGTTTCTCGCGCGCAACGGCGTGCGACCGAAATAATTCGAATTTCCCGCTTCTGGTGGCTAGAAGTGCCAACATTATTCAGCTCACGAATTTCCCTTGTAAGGAATCCATTTGCAGCGTCAGGGAAAACATTCCTTTCAGCTCTGAGCAGTGAATGACTTCATTCAATGTGCTACAACTTTGTGATACAGTAAAAACAATTAATTCGAGAATGTTTTGCCCAATTGGCTATAACTTAAGGGTGGGAATTTGAGTGGAGGATGATAGTGAACTGACATTTTTAGATGGGCTCCAAACCACTAGAAAGTGAAGTGAAGTCAGGGTAGGTAACTGGTCAGAAAGCAGTCATCTTTTCAAGGGCAATTCTGAACACTCGTCACTCATCTTAACCAACAGATACTGCTTATGATATCTTAAAAAATAAGAACAAATTTAACCAATGTTTTTGAACATGGTACGCATTGTGGTACAATGCTAGTACACAACTTAAAAATGTTGAAACATCTATGGAAGATATTCTTGTTAGCAATGTGTGAAGAATGCAATCCATGATGATTCTAGATTATTTCTATTCCACACGTAGAAGTCTTGAAGAATACAAAATACCATATAACATACTTATTATATGAAAGCATGTATAAAAGCAAGTTTATTCCCATAACAAATATAGGAAGTTGAATTTCCGAGAACCTTCACCATTGTAGATATATTCTGCTGTATAGAATCTGTGATTCAAAATACCTTATTCTTTTAGATTGAAAAGTGAGCGTTGTGGAGATATTTATCCTTAAATTATGACCACCTGTAAAGAATTAATATTTTAGAAGTGATATACTGGAAATTGATGGGATGATATGAGTTTTCGAGAGAGAGAACTTGACTTTGAAAACCAAGTGTAACTTGAAAAATTTGAGATTCATTAGTATTATTTTTCTTGGGATGAAAGTATTGTAGGCTTCTATATTGTTATCATACCAGTTTCACTCCTTTTTAAATATTGCTGATTTTTTAATCAATATTTGTACAGTATGTGGGTATTTCTTTTAATTTTAATCCCATATTTTTAATAATTGATGAAAATGTTATCCATAAACTATCATGATTGTAATTTATTGATGTGATTAATTTATCGTGAATCTAGCACGAACTGTTGTGATACTTTTAAGTATGTAACGGGTACCCTATGTATGAACTTTTATAACATTATTGGATAATTAATACGGTTTTGAAACTAAAAGTGGGTAGTGTCAAAATTGTAATTTCAATAATATTGTTGGTACGTTTGATTGTAATCGAGTGTATGTGTATATACGTTTGAATGGTTTGCGTATTTATGGGTGTGTAAACCGACAATTTATCAATGAATTGAGTTTTTATGACCATTACGGTAATTATTGTTTCATTTCACTACAAATCTATATATTTGTTGCCTCTGACCAAATTAACTGCATAAAAATAGTTGGCTAGTGAATGTTATAAATAATATAAGATTACTGAGTAGAGATGATTTTCGTTACCAAGGCTAGTTGTATTGTTTTATACACTTTCGGATGTGAAATATCGAATCAATATGATCGGTATTGTTAATCTTATGTAAGATATGTGAGTATTACTAATGACATGAGTAAAAACTGTCATCTATATTTTAAGTGGCATGTACATATTATTATCATGTTGATGAGTATGTATGATAATGTATTACCACATGAAAAATTCCCTTCATTCTGTTGTATCAATAAATTTGTCGATAATTTTTGGAGGTATGACGATTGTACAGTAACTTAAATTACAAGTTTCATCAACAGTTATTGCAGCTTACGTATACATTTTTATTGTTCACGTTTATATTTGTTAGTTACAAGAAATGAAAACTGAGGAATTCAAAATGGGTGATCAAGAATGTATGAAATTTCTCATCTATTCAGTAGAGAGATATCAAGAAATTTTAAAATAATTGAGACTGCATAGATCTGAAGTATGATGATGATGATGATATTATTCTCGTTTCAAAAACTAGTTCCGTTGATTTTCGAAAAAGTTGTTTGAATAACAGAAAAGGTTTTTAATAATTTTTGGTCTTCATAAAATCAAATTATGCATGAGGAATTCAAACGATACACCCAATACGTATTATCTTCAACTAGTCATTCAAAATAAAAATATAATACAAACTATCTTCTAATTTTCATGAGTCTTGAACAAATTTAGAGAAGTCAGTAATTCTCCTAGCTAGTGTTAATAATTGACTGATGTTTTCAATTGATACATTATTGTAAACGGCAATTTTTGTTTAAAAAGCTTATGTTTATTCTATAAATTATTTGAGCCATATAACTACTGAATATATGATACACTTATTGTGAATTAATTATGTTTCAAGTGGCTTAGATTTATAACAATATAATTATATACAATCCAAATGAAAATATTTATTGTATATTTATCGTGTCAAATAATTTTAGGACTGTATACAAAATGCTCAGTGAATGAGCTGTAGTTCAACATCAAAGTTCTATCATGTAAATATATATATATAAATACAAATAGATACGGTAAATTGATGAATTGAATGTATGTTTGTACATAAGAAAATAGAATTCAGTGACTTTGTGATAATCAGCTGTTTTTTCATTATTCATGCATATTACCCATTCAAGAGTATAGTATTCCTTAGTCCTAGTCCTAATCCTAGGCCTAGTCCTAGTCCTTAGTCCTAATCCTAGGCCTAGTCCTAGTCCTTAGTCCTAATCCTAGTCATAGTCCTTAGTCCTAGCCCTAGTCCTATTCTTCTTCTTAGTCCTAATCCTAGTCCTTAGTCCTAGTCCGAATCCTAGTCCTACTGCTTAGTCCTAGTCCTATTCATATTCTAAATCCTAATCCTTTCATATAATAATTAGTCCAACATTAAAGTACACAAATAAATTGTTGATATACAAAATTCCAAGTGAAAGTATTTTACATCGATTATTTCATATAATAATTACAATAGAGCGCTGTAACATTGTTACATTTAGCATCAAATGTACGGTACGTGTACAATAGGTAGCCTTTCATTCATTTCCATTCATAAAAATTCATTATTGTTCATAATTATTCCATATTCAGCTTTCATGTAATTGGAAATTACTAAAGCTAATTGTACTAAAGAACTCTTTAAACAAGGTTATGTTGTTGGATCAAAGCTATGAAACCCTGTCTCAGTAGCCTACTCTAGAAACACGTTTGAAGGCTGAATACGAAATAATATTGTGAGCAAAAGACAGCTTCCACTATTGCACAGTAAGATTGAGTGACGGTAGGCCCAATAATTATCACAGCCTCCTTTAAACTGCAGTGGTTAAAGTTGGTTACTGTTTAACTACAGTAACTAAAGGTGGCTATGCCAATATTCATCAAGATAGAATTCGAAATTTTACGATAAATTCAATTGAATTGACTAATTTTGTTGAAATCAATGATTTTCAATCATTCCAGACTCCAAATAAGGCGAGATTTGGGCTGAGAATATATGAATTAACAAAAAATATAAGAAAACAAAAAATTTAGAATCTTCAACAGATTTGATTGATTTGATTTGTCTGTACAAGAAGATTCTACCAGGCAACCAGGAGCATCGAAGAGATACGGGTGGCTACCGTAGTCGCGACAAACGTTAGCCTGTCGAGGAAGGAAGGAAACTCAGAGAGGAAGGAGCTGCCGGTTTCCATCTGCCCTACACTACGTGGAAGTCCTTGAATCGTTTGAGAACAGGTGTCACCAGATGCAGGTCGGAGCTTGTGCGATGGGGTTATAGTGAGGATGCAATGTGCGACTGTGGACTGACCCAAAACTATGAACACCTCATGACCTGTCCAAATATGGAAATTCATTGCACGATGGAGGATATTATGTTAGCAAATGACAAAGCAGTCTCTGCGGCTAAATTTTGGAATAATATTTGACTTGGTGTGCCTCCAGACACGAAAGAAGAAGAAGAAGTGCTCCTGGTTGCCTGGTAGTATTTTCAGCCAAAACATTTTCAGACCCCAAATAAGGCGAGATTTTGGGCTGAGAATACAAGAAAATTCTACCAGGCAACCAGGAGCATCGAAGAGATACGGGTGACTACCGTAGTCGCGACAAACAATAGCCTCGTTAGCCTGTCGAGGCTAACGTTTGTCGCGACTACGGTAGCCACCCGTATCTCTTCAATGCTCCTGGTTGCCTGGTAGAATTTTCTTGTATTCTCAGCTCAAATCTCGCCTTATTTGGGGTCTGAAAATGTTTTGGCTGAGAATACAAGAAAATTCTACCAGGCAACCAGGAGCATTGAAGAGATACGGGTGGCTACCGTAGTCGCGACAAACGTTAGCCTCGACAGGTTTGTCGAGGCTACGGTGGCCTCCCAAGAGGAAGAGATACACTGCTCTTTGGCGATTCGCGGGCTGCCTAATTTCCAGATGTTGCGGTTGCCGGGAATTTCAAATGTAATGCAGGATTCATTTAACTTGTCAGAAAACATCTGATTTAACGTTAGTAAACGAGCGTACATCAATCAGCTGTTTCTGACAATTTAAAATAATCCTGCTATACGCGTATCAGATTTTTCAGCGAACGTCATTCTCGATCAGCTGACTACTGTTTTGTTGCGTGTTGCCGCGAAAAATTCAAATGTACGCGTGTCAAATATTTCAGCAATCGTCATTTCCGATTAGCTGTCATTATTTTCTTTCTATTATTAATTTTCACTAATTCTCCAAATTTTCTCCTTCGGAAAGCTTCTAGGGTGTGAATTTAGATTGAAACAATCCAGACGTCTGTCTGATGGGTTTAGATTTAGAATATCTGCGGGGAAATAAATATCGCATGATCGGCAGACTATCTGCAGACTCGGTAATTTTTTGTGTTGATTCACATGATCTGCGGGGAAATCTCGTATGATCTACCGACTGTCTGCCGAATAGGAAGATTTATTTCCCAGACATCCAGCGAGATAGCAAAGGAAGGGAAAATTGAAATCAGATGGAAGGAATAATACTATCACATAATTATTATCTCATAATTTATATTTTCCAGTTATAAAAGATGAAGATAAATTATATTCTTATTAAATACTTATACTCTCTCCTTTCAATAGCTTTCAAAATGGTTCAATCTGAAAAAGAAAGTAATTCAAGATTAGAAAATTGTTGATAATAGTTGGAAATAGTCTAGAGAATAGGAAATTTGTTGTACAATTGGAAATAACTTCAGCCAAGAGAGGACTTCAAAAGTGGGGGTGCCTCGAAGTTTAGTTTTGGGACCTCTCCTGTTTTTACTGAGTCATACAAATGTCTTACCTAAATATTTGGAGCATTGTAAAGTATTTATGTTTGTAGATGATATATTGCTGATTTCAGCTCATAAATCTTTAGATGTAGCTGAAAGTCGATTACAATATGATACAAAAACCTTAGCAAAATGGTCTCACAATAATTTATTGAATATGAATGTAACAAGAACTAAATTATTGCATATATTGTCACCATACATGAAAAGAACCAGAGAACCAAGCATCAAGCACCATTGTTGTGAATATTTTCAGTTACAAGAGAGAAACATTTTTGCTTGTTCTGGAGATTGTAAAATATTTATGTTTGCAGATGATATCTTCCGGAGTTGCTTTTACTTAGGTGTAACAGTTGACAATATAATTATTTCCGTGGGATATTCATATAAAGAATGTTTGTAACAGATTGAAACAAATTTTTGCAAAAATGCATTATGTAAAAGAATTGATACCTGACAGAGTAAAAAGAATGATGTATGTAGCACTAGGTGAGTCGATTATGAGAAATGGTTTGCAATGTTGGGGATATGCTAGTGATGTTTGTCTGAGGAGAATATCCTGCGTTCAGAAGACGATTTTGCGTTTAATTTGTAAATGAAACCCCAAAGAAACCCGATACCTATTGCCTACCTGCCCGATAAAATTGGCAACAGAAAATTGAAATACTAACCTGTATAAGAAAGCTTTCTTAATATTCGAGGCGACACCCAGATAACGCGAGTTCGGCGAGAATGATAAGCTCTGAGGCATTCCAGTTGGGATGTTATTATACCTATTTTGTGGAAAATTCTTGTAGACTGTCATCGATGGAAAATGCGCCTGCAAGAATACAAGAAAACAGTTTTCATTTTGATATAATTATAACATTGATAATAAAATGCTGAATAAGATTGATAATATTATGAGATTATATGAATTAAATAACTTACTCCTATAGAAAGAAAATAAGATTTGTTGCCAAATCAGTAACAAAATTTTACAAACATTAAAACAAAATACATTTTCATAAATAGAAATCATGTATAGTAAAAAATTATAAAAACTTCCACTTGATGATATTTTGATAACTAACTAATATTGTCGTTGCCAGCAAAACGAAATTTGTGCGCTGGCAACGATTAATCAGTAAATATTTTGAGAAAAAAAGTATTGATCATAGTTCATTGATAATTATATGAGTAATATAAATGATGATAATAATAATAAAATCAATAATAACAATTATAAAGTTATACAGTTTAAACAATAGCTTAGTTGAACTCACTTTAAACGAAGATGGCCTAAGTCCCGTCGTCCACTGGAACCGTTCTCGTCCGAAAACGTCCGACATCCGAACCGCTGGCCATTTGATTCAATGTTAGCATTTTGGACGAAAACTGTTCGAGTGGACGATAAGTACTTTAATTTCGTATGATTAATTATTAATGAACAGTCACTCACCAGTTTCAACGAATGATCACTCTTGTCTGAGGCCATTGCCAGCAACTGCGACGTATGGTTGAATTTCAGACTGGTGACTCGTGTGGTCAGATTCATGAAGGTTTTGAGGGGCGTGGGACTCGATGTTGCCAGTGCTTCCTTCGCATTGTAAACATTGACCACACCGGAGCCGGAGCCGCATGCTAGCAGGCCGTGATCGGGGCTGATGGCCACTGAGGTTCCTTTCAAACAGCCTTCGTCCGCAAACCTGTGCACGCATCTCCGTGAAGACATATTCCACACGTACACGTGACCGTCACCTGTTCCAAAAATAATCATGTAATATAATGTCACGATAATACTGTATAATAATATGTCAACATAATAATATATATGATGTCAGCATAATACAGGGTGATTCAAAAGGAATACCACAACTTTGAAAATGTGTATTTAACGAAAGAAACATAATAGAACCTTCCATGAGCGTCATTTCAGCTTTTAAAATGGGGTGGCAAGGTCTGCCAGGGATCTGGGGGGGCTTGGAGGCCGTGGCGAAGCGTGGTATACTTATTTGGTCATCGCCGGGTATATTTCCTACTAGAAGCCACCCGTGCTTCGCAACGGAGCTCCACAAAACAAGGCTACATTATGATTTCTGCGCTAGGGTGTGTATGAAAGATATTATTGATTTTTTCGGGATTAGGCCTTGAGAATATTGTATAGCCTAATGCTATGGTAGAACTAAGCATATAAATTACGCAAAAATAGTTGTTCAAATTTATTAATAAATTCATTACATCCAATAAAGTAATGGATTGGACCAATTCAGAAATTAACAGGAAAAATATTAGGAAGGAAATGGAGAGAAGTATTTATTTTGGCATAGGCTTCAAGTTATCCTTGGTGGGTAACAACTGTATACTTTTATTGTAAGAAGTATATACGCTACTTTACTGTAAGCTACACATTCATCTTTTGTCAAGTAAGTTACCTGTAAGCTCAATATTCCCGTTAGCAGTCAGCACTTTTTTAAGAAGGCCCGGTATTAATCCCATTACTTTTGCAAATGCCACATACAAAAATCTTGAACTGCGAAAATTATGAATCAACTGAGATTCCCGTGAATACATCCTCCTTCACTACAAATCTTCATTATTGTACCACAATTTGCAGTACATCTATTCCATCAGATACTTCCATAATAATTATTTTGTAATTTTTATTGCTGTCATAGACCGCTATAAACTTGGCAAATTCCAATAATAGTTCGATTAGGTTCTATTTCCCAATTTGTAATTTCAACGTTGTAATATCATAGCAATTCGTAAAAAGTATAAGAAATTTTTGTTTTACTTGCATGAAGTTGAAAAATTTCGCAAAATAAGAACTATTATTAATAGTCCTAAGTCAAAAAATTGAATAAATTAATATTGTTTTATACGGAAAAATTGATATGGTCAATAAATAATTGAAAAAATTAAATTATTAATTTTATTTTGTTGAAAAAGCAAAGAATAATTGATTTTTGATAAAAATTCATTGTAAAAATTTGGACGAACTGAGACTCGAACCCAGCGACATAGGCCCCATCGTCCCCGTGGAACGCCTTCAACTTCTCCATCACAGCCGATGCATTTTGAATGGTTTGGAAGCGTACTGAAGTTTCTAACCTCTAACTCGAATTATTATTAAGAAGTAGCTATTTAAGAGTATTTCAAACTTCCCGAATGAAGTGGTATTTGAGCTTCAATTATGAAAAATCTAGAGGGAAAATTGAAATTTGGGCTTCGAGGTGCATAACATTAATATTTTTGGAAGCTGTATGCAAAATTTCAAGCTCTAGATTATTCCCGTTTTTTCGGAACACAATCCACAAAATTAGCTTGCTCCTTGCTAATAAACACACACACGCAACCGTATCTTCTTTTATTTAAATTATTATATTTGATTGATTGATAGGAATATACCCGGCGATGACCAAATAAGTATACCACGCTTCGCCACTACTTGGAGGGTATCACTCACAGTGATGTGAAATGCACGGGAATCTATGATTTGGGACTAATGTCCAGTATAAATTCCAGTATATAAATTGTTATGGAATAGGGGAGAAATGGGGAGTCACAACCTTCCGACTTTCCACTTTCGCGAATAATGGAATAAACCACTGACTTCGACTCTACTTAGCGCATTCTAAGCCTTAGAACTATCATGTCTCAACCTTCCTTTTGTTTTTGAACATGAAAGCTATTATTGTACCAGTGAAAATGTTAAATGAAAAATCAAGACTGTACACGTTTATAAACTGTAACCACTTGTTTGCAAATAACTGAAATTATTACTGCCTGATTACCCTAATTGATGATACGATTTTGGGGTGGCAAAAAAAGAGGTTTGAATTTTGGGTGGCAACCACCCCCCACACCCCCAAATGACGCCTATGAACCTTCTGAGGTTATACATTATTACAAAGCGTATTTGAAAAGTTTTTCTTCATTAAAGAAGTTCAGAGATGTTAAATATGACCCCCTCCAGACAATCGAGTAATATCAACCCAATAGATACTCAAACTCGTTCCACACTCTCTGTAGCATATCAGGCGTAACAGTTTGTGTAACCTGTTACTTCTTGTTTCAAATCAGCAATATCCATCCACCATTTTAAACACAATAAATAACAGCAGCTTCACCTAACTGTTACGCCTGATATGCTACAGAGAGTGAACGAGTTTGAGGGCTATGTGGGTTGATAAGCTCGAGTGTTTGAGGGTGTCATATTGAATATCTCTGAACTTGTTTGTGAGTGAAAAAAACTTCTTTAAATACTCTTTGTAATGAAGTATAACAGACGGTTCTATTACGTTTCTTTCATTAAATACACATTTTTAAAGTTGTGGTATTCTTTTTGAATCACTTTGTATAATCTTATATATTAAAATAATTTTGTGTCCAACTTTGGAAAGTTCGTGAAGTTTGAGTAGACCAATTTTGATGCGGTTGGCGCCAAAAAAATAGAATTTTTGCAGGCTCTATTCGTTTTTCAAAAATAACCATTTTAAACATGAGAAATTTGATAAAAACATGAAATACTTTCCTGTGACACTATCTGTTGGCACAAAATGTACTAAATTTTTAAATATATTAAGTTAAATTTGTTAAATTCCCCATAGATAGAGCTTAGTAGCTAAAAGTGCTACAAGGGTTTCAGAAGATTCGATTTGAATTCTTCATAAATATTATAATGATTTCGAGTAAAACATATAGCAATAATTTTTACAAACTCTTTATAAACTTTCTTTTGTTTTTGCATCTTGAAAACATTCATGTTCATCCTGTTAAAATTGAAAAACAAGGCATCCGTCAGTAGATAGTCAGAATACTACTCTTTTTTCAACTTCTTTACCAAACACATGAATAATAAAGTAACCTGATCAATGTGATATAATATAGATATAATATGATATAATAATATAGAATAGGAAGTTTATCTCAAATACGATATAAGTGACAATACACTATCAAGTATTTTAATATTTAGTGAAAACGTTAGTGATAATTTGGTGGTTAGAATTGAGACCAATGAATACAATGTAATAGGAAATATTGGATTGAAAATAATTTAAAAATTTAAAATAATGAGATAACTAAAGGAGTTGAAGTCACTAGGCGTCGAAAACTTATGTGGAAATTGAACTATGGTCCAGAATCGTAATTTTGTATGTGAGACCCGGTTTTTGGAACTCGAACTTTCACGATTTCTTCATTCATTCTAGAAATTGTACAGCAACTTATTGCTATACTATTAATACTGATGGTACTATTAATTTGATAAAAATTGATAACAGTACCTCCAACGGAGTAGAGGTGCGATCCATCACTACTGAAGCAGATTGATTCAACGTTAGCATTCATAGTAAGCGTATCGATCCATTCGTAAGTCTTTCCACTGAGCAGAAATATATTTCCAAACCGACCACAGACGGCAATCAGCTTACTATCGGGAGACACTTCGAATTTCTGAAATGAAAGAGAAACGGATAAAAGCTATCCAAGAACGGTCAGGTCAATGCAATTCACCTGAAATTCTCACTAGAATCTTTAGCAAAATGTTGAAATAGTGCAAAAACTGTTTATTGATATTGCAGTATTATGATTTTTTATTCATCACAAATATTTCAGAATTGTTATTGTGATGTATTTAAAATTATTTAAATACTTAGGGTGAAAATTTATTAGGCGTATGACGACTTATAAACGCAATACAAGAATGGTCAATACACCTGCAATTCTCACAAAAATCTGTACTAAAACGTTGAAGTAGAGCAAAAACTGTTTCATTTCAACAAATTGAATCAAATGTTGATGAACATAGTTGTCAACAAACTGAATACATCAAAATCGATTAAGACTTTGTAAGTAGACTACATTTTTATTGAAAAAAGAAGTGATTGTGAATGAAAATACAAGTGATTACGTGAATAAACACTTGAAATTTATTTAATACTGTTATCAGGAGTCATTTGAAACTCAGAAGCACTCAAGTAAAAATTAAAATTCTTCTACAATAATTAAGATGGCAACAAACTTGATGATCTAAACTTGAATTAACATTCCTATCAAGAAACCCAAATGAAGAATATAGTTGAACTTTGACAATAAATAGAAATATTCACTCTTGCTACTGTAACATGAAAAATAGAGAGGTTGAAACCCTATTCCTACAAATAAATATGTGCATTGTTCTTATGACACATCAACAGTAAATTCCTCGATAAAATTAATCTGAATCATTGACACTTTCTAATTTATTCAGATATTGGCTTTGAATTATTTTTTGTGGCATGAGAAAAATCAACAATAATTCTAGATGATCAGTTTAATATTATTTTCTAGTTTTATTATGAATCGTAAGTCATTAATAAATGACTAAATTAGTCTAATAAGCTAAACTCTCACAAACAATGAACCAACCTACTAGTTAACCTGAGAAACAGAAAAAACTCACCTTCAAATTTGTTAAATCCGTTTCTTTATGTACATCCACTCTCGTGGCTTTGCCAGCTAACAAGTCGTGATAATAAAAATACCTGTGAAACTTTGAACCAACTATAAAACAGTTGCCATCGTTCGAGAATTTAGCACAGTCAATACAAAACTTTGTGAACTGTATGCTTTGTAGCTTTGCGTTCACTTTACCATCAACCTGAAAAGAAAATTCAAGAAAAATTAGACATATACCTGTATCAACAGATCGCCTAATGTACCGCTAGTTGTACACATTTTTCACAGTTTAATCACATTTTTCAATTCTCTAACTATAGGTACACTACAGTCTAATAGATCCTCGAATATAGATTGATAGACAAAGCATTGCAAAATATATTTTGTATGGATACATTTCAATGGAAATATTGCTAAATCATTTCAATTGAAATATTTTTCATAAATCTGTAAGTTCAAATTCAAATTGATTGAATACAAATCCATTTTGGATAAATATGTTTTACCTCAGAAAATAGAGAAATGAGAACAAAATATGAATAAATATATCACTAGCACAAAAAAACTATTCATAAGCAGTAGGAAAAGAACAAAAATGTTTAGCTCTTTGAAAATGCATGGGAGGAACCTTATAGAACGTATTTATAATTTAATTCATGAAATTCAGCAGCACAAAGTACAAGCTCTAGGATTTTCAATATTTGCTCAGTTTATAATTTGTATAAACATAAATTTCAACAACTAAATAAAATCTTTTGAAATAAATACTAGACTAAATTTTTGTTAGAAACAATAACTTGATGAGTAGATTCTGTAATAATGATTTTCATACCTCAAATAATGTTGCAATGCCTGAGTATCCAGCCACTAGCCCGATGCTGGAAGTGGGATGAAACTCGACAGCTTTCAATACAGGACCCTCAGTTTCCGTGGTGACGTTCAGACTTGTCACAAGTTTAAATTGTATCTTTTCTTTCTCCAGTGTTTTGCTCTTTTGGATGAAATTACCACATCTCTAAAAAATGAAGAGAGAAAAGTTATATTATCAAGACCCACGTAACATCACAATACAGTTTCAAAATATTTTCCTTGGTAATGATTACAAAGTATAATGAGATTCATTTAATTTGATGCTTGGCATTAGATAGATAGATCTTGACGTTGCTGATGACCGTAGAGTACGATGGCAAAGAAAATATCTCTATCTATTTACCTATCTAATGCCAAGCGTCAAATTAAATGAATCTGATTAAATTTACGTTGAACTATAAAATATATATTTTATAATATGAATATGATTTTCAATAGCTTCGGAAGTGAAAATTTGTGATAATAGTGAATGTAAACATAACCTTCATTTGAAATAATTAGGAAAAGAAGACGTTTTGGTCTTTGTGTCTGTGTTTTACCCTATGAGTTAATTGTACTTTCTTGAACAAATTAAAATTGATGAATTTCCAACGATAATATTTAGTGATGATGATCCATCTTCTTTTCACTGGTATATCAAGTTGAAAGAAATAATATATAGCAGGATTCTTTCAACTTGTCAGAAAACAGCTGATTTAACGTTAGTAAACGAGCGTACATCAATCAGCTGTTTTCTGACAATTTAAAAGAATTCTGCTATACACTTTTAAGTGATAAACGAGAGTAATTTTCGACTTGATAATATTGTGATGTGTGTACATGAAACGGCGGAGTTTGAACGTATAAATGTTCAGTCTTGGGGAAGAATATACAAGGACATCCTTTCACATTAACTAATTCTTGATTCACATATGGTGCGCGCTGATGGTGCGTTGCGTTTGCTGGGGTTCGATTTCAGATGGATTCGCAAAATGGCTCTCCATTTGAAATGCATGGAATGCCGCTAGTGATCTCACATGTGCCGTGCCGCGATGAGGTTGCATCAAGAGCAATTTTGAAGTGAACTTCAAAGCCACGGCATCATGCCGCCTGCTTTTAGCTTTGTGCTGTTCTGTTCAGCCTTCGGAATCCTTCGTGTACACCTCTCTTGTTCTTCATCATGTTTCTTTGTCGCACAAGGCGGCACCAACCGAGCACGGCATACGTGAATGATAGCGGCCCTGGCGGCGACAACACCATCGCAACACCATCGCAGCACGGCACTATATGTGTGAATCAGGCTTTAGTGTACCGCGCAGTGCGTCCTCAAATGAGGCAACACAATGATTTTGAAAAAGGATTAAGCTCACCTGTAATAGATTCCCCTCCTTATCATCATCATCTTCCTCTTCTTCACTGTCATCGCTGTTGACAATTTTCTTCCTATTCATTTCAGCCCACTTTGGTGCGCCATTGATAGATTCGAATTTTCGTTTAAGCATGCTTGTGTAGGCGTCATTTGCGGCTCCAGGGTGTTCAATATTGGCTCGGTTTTGAGCTTCCAGTGCAGCTTGTATGCTAGAAAAAATAAAAATTTAACAATAACTAAATAAAATACACAATATAAGAATAGCCTACCCATTGAGTTCCCGTAATTCAAAATGTGTGGAATTCTTTAGTGCATGTCAACTGCGTTTTAAAATAAGTTTTGTTTTTCGAAAATATTAAGTTGTAAGTACGAGTCACAATTCCAAGCTCTTACGTTTTAAGCGTTCGAAACTAGGAACACAGATAGCATCTGCTTAGTTTGCTTAGGCTTGTGGCTACTATCGGCCCAATATTAGATTATTGAGAGTTTTCATCAAATAATCTGCATTACCTTTAAAAAATTTGAAAGTTATAGAGTTGATGGTACCTATCTAATCTGATAGTAGGGATGTCAATCCTGGGCCAGATTTCCAATCCCGGGATTTTCCACTATCAATCCCGGGATTACTAAAATATAGTTTTAGGTGTTCTTTAGATAAACAATAACTCATTACATAAGTATAAATTCAGAATAAAATACAGTACTGAGAAATAATTTAAAACATAACTTGAACTTTTTTCATAAAGTTTCTTCAATTATGAAAAAAGTTTCGAAGATTTCTCAAATTGTGATTGAGAAAATTAATCTTTTCACTTGAAGATTGAAGAATTATATCTTCTAGTTTTTGGCTGATAAATATTGAAGAGCTCTGAGTTTCCTATTATGTACAGTACCACCGATACTTAAAAGAATGAATAAGGGCAGCGTAGTGCCCTCTAATCTGGCAAGAATGCTGGTGTAAAAGAAATCTTAATACAGGGCCTAATTAAGAATCGTCATTATACTGTAGAACATGTTCTTTACATAATGTTGATCACTACATAACTTAAGTGGACCAAATAGAATTTATAAGTAGGTAAACAATTAATTTTGCTATCTTTCATCATCGTATTATTGTTCTAGGATGAATTAATTTGGGAATTTAGATATTTTAGGGATTTGATCTGATAGCTTACTTTAAAATTCAATCTAATGATAAATACTAAAAAAATCATCAACCATGTAGTTAAACTGATTCTGCAATGCTTATCATTTAAGCTCAATAAAAGTTTATATAAGTTGACAATAATGGGGGTGATAGAAATAAACTCGTAATATCATTAGCCTAGGTACCTTTCTTCGTCATCATCGTCTTGCCAAACTGGAGCTTTCTTTGGCTGCTCCACTTTTTCATCATTGTCAAGATCGGAAGATTTTTCATCACTGTCATCACCAAGATCAGAAGATAACTTTCGTTTCTTCTTCTTTTTCTCGCGCTTCTTGTCGCCTATAACTTTGGAAGTATCTCCGAATACGACATTCTCCAATCTGAGGACACACAAGAAAAGATCACATATGAAATGAAACATGAATAACATACTTTTGAATTATTTATTCATTTCAAACATAAAAAATCTCACAAAGTCCATTAAAATTATAGAAATTTCTAGTAAAAATACCAGATGAAAAACAAAATAAATAGCCTACATTGCAATTGACTTGGCTAAACCAGAAAAACTTATGCTTTAGAAATAAAAGTAATTAGTGTTATTTTTTAAATAAGTGTGTAATTTCACATTGATCAGTGAAAATGTGGACGAATAGTTTTCACTTGTTGAAAGATGAAACATCCCATAAAAGAAATACTGGAAATAAATAGGCCCTAAACATGACATACAACATCCATAAATGTATTACTACAAACATTTTCACATTCTTATTACAAAACATGACTGAATTTAGGCATGAGGGTTTAAATTTGAAAATGAAAGAAGCATACTATAGATTAATATTCTTTAGGTACTGAGTACTGATTAAATTACAAACATTCACACAGTTTATTTCACTCTACTCACTACACTGCACTACTGGTGGCAGTAATATAGGCCTACTATTGTAACATATCCTGCACTGATAAAATTTCGATTACTTGTAGTTATGTAAAGAAGTTGCAAGTTACTAATTCAACTCTACGGTAACATAAATTTATGGTATAATAATAAAAAAATTAACGAATTAACCAAGGAAGAAATAATGCGTGGTCCATGATACCTTTCAAGTTCCTCTGCAAGCTTCTTCCTTTTGATCAGTTGTTTCTTTTTTGCTTTTTCCAGTTTTTCAATTTCAGCTGAAGAATCCATGTCAGAAGAATTAAATGAATTAGTATTAGTATGACATTTATAGGATAATATTGTTTTGGGAATGTTTTTTCAAAGTTAACCTCACTTTATCAAAGATCAAAAGCACGTGCCACTGCCACTGACGAAGATTTCCAGTTTCCATCCATCCTTGAGCTTGAATATTCAATTATCTAATATTTTGGAAGAATAATTAAAAATTCACATAAAACATAAACTTAATAAATGGATTTCCTTTGAATACAAGAAATATTATTATTGAGAGAATTAATGATGTAAGTAAACTGAACAATTAATGACTCGACCAAGTTTTTCGGCCCAAAATCCACAAGGCATTGATGTTTGGGTCGCGTCGCGGGCCGCGTTGCTTTTGTTTGTTTCTTGCACTCGGAAGATTTGAAACTTGGATTTGGTTAATTTTATAATTTGTCTATTGTCTAGTCTTGATTAATATGATTTAATTCCATGAAGTAGAATTAAGATGGGAGATGATCATTCAAGAATCTTGGGCCTGTTGAGATCAGTGGTAGCATTCATTGGACAAGTAAGTTAAGATAGATCAATCCAACGATCTAACCTCAAATAATTTAACCGGATTTCTTTTCAAAAAAATACTGATATAATAACTTAATTTGTTTGATAATGACTTAATTAATATAGCTAAGTGGTTCAAGTTCCTTCAGCAGGATACTAGTTTTATGTTTCCAGTTTAGTTTAGCTAAATTGGTTGGTGATTATTGTTAACCTAATTGATGATACTATACCAGTAATCAACTATTATAATCATTCAGCGGTTCTGTGGCTGCACTATGTTGATGTCCGCACTTGGTCGATTTTTGTGTGCTGAACAGCATGAATCTTACAGCACATGACGCACGCATTCATTTTTCCGCGTTGCGGTTTTTTCCGCCTGATTTTGAAGGATAATTAGATACGTGATTAGATGACGAAACATAAATTGAACAAGTGTAGATATAGCTATTGGTGTAGCAGAAGGGATCATGGTCCCAAAAATTCTCTCGGAACTCATGATGAGGGATGAGTGTCATCCCTGCTCCTCGACAATTTTTTTACAGGATTTTCACTGCTCCTCGACAATTTTATACTAGCCTAACTTGTCTATTTTCCAATCCTCCTTGACAGAGTTTATTGATTGGGAGAAACGTTTCTTTATAATTATAATGCTTCATTTTTAGTGATTCTCTTCAAATATTGATTAGCTACCTGCTCAATTGACTGCATTTTTATTTGATAACTTGAACGTAGGCTATCTATTGTTCTGTGACGGCTAATCAAATGGGATACCAGCATTTGTATCAGTACATAGTTTGGTAGCAGTTATTTGATACCATCTCAATGCTTTGGATATCTCGATTATAAGTAAATGTTTCGAATTTGTTTCAGAGATTCCAATCATTGAAATATCGTACTCATCCAAGGAAAAATTCACGTAGTATAGTGCGAAGGATTGGAACCTGGCTCCCACTGCCCCCTGCGCCAAGGTTCTACATCAATATTCCTTCCGACTCCATTCTATTCGACGCCACACAGTATGGATCGTTTTATGAGGATGATTATCTGCCAGAGATGCATAAGGAGCAATCATCACTTTGCTTGTAATTACTATTTTAATTTATGTAAAAATTTTGCGGCTATCTAAATTAAGCTCAGTAAACTTCAATTGCAAATAATTATTTAATGAATTATATAATCCATCCATTTTTTGTAGGTCTGACAATCTAGCGGCCGATTGTAGGAAAGCCGATTAAGTTTTAATTTCTTCAAATGATACTATTTAATGAAAATTTTAATGGAGCTTTCCAGGGATCTGTTAGAATTGGTTCCATGAATTCAAGTTATTCTACAAAAATAAAAATTTAATTGGCTATCGTGCAACCAGTATTTAATCATTAAAATACTGCATCTATTAATAATAATATTGTTTCATAAAATTTAAACTATCTTACACCTAAATATTTGCTTCACTCAGTGGTCCGTACGTCCGTAGCCAAAAGCGATGAGCGCTGGTCTGATAATCAAAGGTTCCTGAATCGAATCCAGTTGACGGCACCGATTTTGATCACAAAACGGCCACTCGGAGGAGACGTTAAGCCGTCGGTCCCGACTACCTAAAAAATAGTCGTCATCTCTCATCATTACACATCTCATTATCCACGCACAAGCCTAGAGCTCATGTGGGCATCACCCTCAGGAAATAAATTTAAATTTATTATCATAATATATATTTTTATTATATATTAATATATTATAAATCTATTATCATTCATAATATATTTTTGCTTCAAATCCTAGCCGAAAAATAATAATTCGGACAAATTAGGCACTTTGGAAACTTCTACTCTGTATAGAACATATTTTCTGGATCAAATAAAAATTGTAAACTCATGATATTTCTGTTTTCAAGGTCCTTCGCTCACCTATCAACACCTCAAATGACTAGCAGTACACCGGAGAACCACCGCATAAAAATACATAATCTAGAAAAAGAGTTGACTGATTTGAAGCATCAAGTAGCGCAAATACTTGAAACAATGCCTACGTCAGGTAAGTTTTTTATTTTAAGAAAATAGATTTATTTATTGACAATTTACACTATTGGTGGCAAGGCTATCATATAGTAACAAGGGAAATTACAATCGATTTTGTTGAGTATATTTTTAACGAATCAAGCTCGACAAAAGCTTTGCATATGTGTAATTCCATCAGAAAAATAGATAATTTTTTTAGTCGTTCATTTATTGGAATTATTCATTTCAATCGAATTATAAATAAAGATGAAAGTGCTGGGGGGCCAGTAGTCCTGTAATGTTAACAGGAATATAAATCGTAATATAAATAATAATAATATTAATAATTTGTAATATAAATCGAATAATTGTGGAAAGTGTATTGAAATCTACTTCGATGTAGGCTATTATTCTTTTGTATTCTTACAAAACTTATGATATTATGATGTTTTTACTATATTATGATGTTACTATGTATGATCTTACTATATTATGATGTTTCATATTCTTATACAAAACCTGTCTAAGGCGAACCATGTGTAAGGGAAACCTGTTGAAATGGAATGTTTTTTCTGGTCCCAAGTAATTTTGTATAAAGGTAAAGTACCTTTGTAATCCGGAAACCTGCTAAGACGAAAAAACATTTTTAGTCCGGTCGAGTTCCGTCTTAGACAGGTTTTACTATTACAAATTGATAAACTATCACATATTTCGAATGGTGTTGAAAATATCTAAGGAAATGTTTTTATATAATGTTAACTAAAAATTTTCTCATGTCTGGAGTCGTTTTAATGAGGCTCGTTCACTCTGCCAAATTGTAATGGTTTACAATTTACATGGTTGGAAACTGACTGGAATTTTTTTGTGGTTTCAACAATTTTGGTTTTATTACAATTATATTATGTACTGTAATATAAAAATTATGGCTGATCGAATGAAGTCAGTCTCATTGGTGATTTAAAGCATGGTCCATTGCTCAACAATCAATCAAATGTTACCGCCGTAAGATAACGTTATTTGACGGAGCTGAATTAGGACTAAGTTTGCTTGATTCCATCAGATGACCTCATTTTAAAGCTGTTAAATTTAATTGGCTTTCGTGCAATCGGTTGTTAGAATACTAAATTATTGTGCTCTACTATTGCCTTTTACATACGTAATAATCATTACACTTGTCATGTTTTCGATTACTGGATAATAAAGTTGATTTTTTTTTTAATGTTTCAGACTACGGCAGTATGGTCAGCGTCTGGCTTGGTAATCAGCCACACCTCACCCCCTCCCCTGAAAGCACCCCTCCGGAACGACCTCCCACTCCACCCCCTCTACCCCCGCCTCCCAAACACTACCAAAGCACACCAGTGAATCCAGGTAAAGGAAAACGACGATGCTTAGAATTGGAAACAAGTAAAAATGACCAAAAATCACCAGCTGCCATGCTAGGGGATGTACTTAAACAACTGTCGACTGAAAGACCCCAATTGAGGCATGTTAAAAGGTAACTTAAATTGAAAATTTATTAGCTGTAATTAATATATTGGGCTGTAATTATATATTTTTAAAATTGGACAAAATCAGTCTCACGAACGGATCTTAACAGTTTCGTTTATGCAGTAGAAACAAAGTTTCTGCGAAATAAGTAGAAACAAAGAAAGAAAGCAGGTCATGAGGTCAACAGAGTCGGTCTGTACTTGAGTTATCGTGTTTCAAAATCCCTTTGTCATTTATGGGGTAATATATTTTTTATTCGATCTTTTTCTGAACATATTTTTGAGTCTTTATAAATATTTTGCCACTGGTTTGCAAAAAACTTGTTGGAGGTCGGTCTTTCGAAATTTGCCGATCAAAATTCGATGCTTGATTAACCCCAACGTAAAACATTTTTTTTAGATGTTGCTACACAAATTTGTAAGTTTGATTCATTGCAATAAATGAATTTTGATTTCAATACTTCAATTCGTAAGACTTTGAACTTTTATTTTGAAAATTTTGAAGTAGACTTTGGAGGTCTTTCTGCTACTGTTCAATAAGCATCAAAATTTAATATCAATTTTTCAGCTTATACTGTACATAGTTATTTTCATATATATTCTTCCCGTAACAAAATACTTGGAAAAAGGAATATCCAATCTCCTGACACTAAAATACAAGATTCCTCATCGAACTCTGCTCTTGAGCAGAAAGTATTACATTCTGATATAAACATTTCATTCACATAATTTATTAATGTCATTTCAGCACATTTTTATTTATAATATTTTTTATTTGAATTAATATTTAATTTGTTATACTTCCCTTTTAAAGTAAAATTGTGGCCCTAATTTCAGTTTTTATTTGTTCTTAAGGGATCTTCTACTGTTTACATATCACGTTATCTGCTGTCCACTACCAAACTTTCAATTTACAATAGTAAATACGAATAAAAGTGGCAATACTTCATATAAAAGGACTAACTTATACTTCATTCTGGGCATGTTTCAAACAATCTCATCAATCTATATAGTCTCATTGCATTTGGGTATCTCATTATTACAATGTAATCTCTCAATTTCCAGATCACCGGGTGGTAGTAATCCTGAGAAAACTCCCAAAGTTCTTGATCCATCCGACGTCCTTGCGAAGATTCTAAGGAAAAGATTCCAGGCTTTCCATATGGATCCATCTGATACAGATGACACAGAAGACTCATTTCATAATACTGCGGAGTTCATGAATGAAGTTCTGACATCGCCTGCTAGCCTTGTTTAAATGTGTTCGTTCCTCACATATTTGAATAATTTAGATTTTCTAATTTTTTATATGTCGACATTGCGTCATATTGAAGAGAGTATTGTTATTGATAATGCTGTCATAATGTACAAGATTTTCGATGATAAAAATTTTGAATAACTTAGTAAGTAGTATTTTGGGCATCGTAGATTGCCAAAATTTGATCTTACCAATTTTACGGTACTTAATATGTAATTCAAGTAGAATGTTATGCACTATTCTTACTTGGATACTGAAATCGCGGATACACAGCGACTCGGATAGAAAACATATCTTTTTAAGTAATGACTAACAGACGAGACGGCTCCAGACTCTTCTGAAGTTTGTTCTTCGAGTCGCAAGTATCCGCTTGTTGAGCATCCACGTATGAGTAGCTTAGTGCCTTAGTTTCAGTTTTTGAAAACTGAATTAATCATCTCTTCATATATTTTATAATTTGAAGTAGAATATGAACGACAAAATTCTAAAGTATCTCTATTTAAATTTTCCTTCATACCGAGCTGTCAACCTCGTAATTTTGGAGTTGTATCCTTCTCTCAATAAAACAGTTTTGACAGTTTCTAATATATTTTTCAAGTATAGGCTTGATATTTAATTTAACTTGAGTTAACTTACTCGTCAATTCAACTTGATATCATTGTGGGTTATTCACCATCATTTGAGGGTTAAGTGCAAGAGGGGCTGCGCCCTAACTTCGCCCTCCCAGGAACAAATAGAGGCAGCCATTCCATTCTGTTCTATTGTTAAAATAGAAAATTAAATTAATTCTTTTGTTGTTTTGGTTTATGACAAACTTCCACATAGAAATAACCAAGTACTATTGTTCTTGCTCTTGTTGTAATACAATTCTAACAGTAGTTTAAATAATGAAAATTCAATTATTTTTCCTATTACAGTATTATTAATTTCTATTATTTAAATTATTAAATGTACGTTTCACTTCATTAGTTTTATATGATGAAACAACTTGATAGTTTTTGTTTTAAATACTTTATTGAACGAAATTCCTAATTAATAATGCTATAAATATGCTGAAGACTTCCGCTACTGCGAATATTGACAACAGAATAATAGCTAGTAAGGAAATACGATGAACGCTGCTGTACAAAAAAACTTTAAACTTGGCCTTCAATACTTTTATATACAGTAGTTCTATATTCTAGGTTCTTTGTTATTGTTCTAAACAGTATTAGAATTTAAATACAGTATTTATTTTTCTAAATTATTAAATTAATGATTATTTTTCTATTCATACGCTACTACGTTGGTGTTGTCCCTATGTAGACCTAGATTTCAAACGTTGAGTAACCTTATAGTCAACACTAAAGCAAACAACAACTTTCTTGACATACATTATACTGTATTCTTCATACATTATTTAATTTTACTCTTTGTTTTGTGTGTGTTTTTTGTTAACAGATGTAAGCAAATTGAGATTAAACGTACTTTTATACGAATTTTATGTATTTTTATTATTGCAACTCTTTATCATTACTTTGCTGTCTATCACTTTCAATATTCTCACAAATAGACTTTATAAATAAGTCTTTTTCAAATACTGCACATCTTTTTACTAAGAGGAAATGACTCGTCAATTAAATGGAACTAATTTTTTGTTTCCACAAAATTTTTTAGCAAGATGTTTGGAACATTTACAAAAAAAAGCACTGGATAATTTGATGTCCAGTATCGTTCACATCAAAAATAATGTTCTATTATACCGTTATCTTCCAATAATATTGTATTTTTGAATGTTATGAGTGTCACCTGCCTGTTGTCATTGTTTTGTTTGAAAGTGTTTTACGATTTTAGAATGTGTTTATTACAGTTGAAAATTTCACTCATCTCCATTAATGAAAAAAAAATTGTGGAATTTTTCTGCCCAACTTAGCACTCTCGTAGCAAGGAACCTTCTTAAAACTTTAGCTCCTCAGACGTCTTTTAAACCAGTGCGGGCTGCGATCAATCGGATGGAATGATTGATGTTTCTAGTTTCTTATTAATGGTATATTCACACTAAATAATATGATGACACCCATTTATGATTCATCAATCAAAAATTTTCATCCCGTCCGATCCGGGCCCGGTCCGCACTGGTGTGAAAGAAGCCTAATCTGTCATCATCATTATCATCGTCCCTCCTTTATCCATCATTGCATACACTTATAAAACTCAGTAAGAGAAGGTCTTATGAAACTCAGATCTTATCAAACTTAGGGTCATATCAAACTCAGTAAGAGAAGAATTTAGTTTCAATCAATATTTATTTATAATTGAGGATTTATAACTTGATAACACGTGCTATATAGACCTGTCATATAATGTACGGTATCTATCTATAGACCTATCACACGAAGGTATTATTAACATAAATAAGTCCCAAAAATAAACCTTCTTCAACCAACCAATGATGTCATAAGTGATTTTCTATATTTATTGTAGTTTGGAACTGGTTTATCGTTCAGGCAGACCAGTCGCTTGGCTGGACGGACATTTACATTTCATTCCTGTAGGCCCATAACGACAGATAAACTGCTTGCGTGCTTACTATGAGATCACCAGAGCACACACCCACCAAGGTTAAATGTGTAGTATATCGAACCTATACATAGTACATTCAACTTGTATCATATAGGCTACTTCTATATACAGAAGAAAATTAAGATGGAAGTAAGTATTGTATGTTTATGTATAGTGGCTTCAAGTACAACACACATGTAATATTATTCACAGTAGTAGATTCAAATAAGAAGTATTATGTTTATTTAGTGCTTTCAAATAGTTTATAATATAGTAATATATACCGGTAGTTTTGAACCAGGCAGATACCGTAAGTTGAAGTTGGGCGTCCCCTCTCCTATAACCCCCCCACCCCCGTCTATCCATCCCAATAAGCTCATACTGTCTGTTGAATCGGTCATTCTCAGAAGGGCATCTGGCTTACTTCAATGATGTGTCGTTTGCTGTAATCTGGGATTAGATATTAGTCATTTTTAACGACTAGAGAACGGAAGAATGGGACTGAACCATGCTGTAGATGACGGAACTGGAGATGTTGTTAAGCACGATTGAGAATGGAATTTTTATAAAAACTTGACGTTGAAATTTAGAGTTCGAAGTACAGTACTTTGTTTATTTGAAATTCGCCTTGAAAAACGTGAATGATATTACTAACACTATTATTTAAAAAAAGACACACTTTTAAGTTCAGTATAGAGATAACTTGATTTTCACTTGAGTTACATAATGACGATCGTTTCATCCTGGTGTAGGACATCATCAGACTCTGATCGTCACTATGTAAACGATCAAACGATAGTCACTATGTAAGTGAAAAACAAGTTATTTCTACTTGAAAGTGTTTTTTAAATAGTGTTAATTACCAGTAGGAAAAACACAACTCGATATTATTAACTATATGATTTATAGATGACTGAGATGTCGCTTGAACTCAGATGGAGTGGAAATTCTATAGAAAATGGTATTGAAATTTATAATTCAAAGTTCAGTACTACATTATTTTCTCCAAAAAATTGAATAAAATATTACTAGTTTTTTGCTGCCGATGATACACACATAAGCCCTATAGGCTTGTGCTTGAATGATGATGAAAAACAAATGGACCTACAGTTAAGTGGGTTCCGTACCGCAAGGAAACGGTTCTGAAAATGTAGTCTATATGGAGTGTAAATAGTGGTGTCCGAAAAGCGTTCACCCATCCAACATGAGTACCAAGCGCTTGTTACTTATCTAATCATCTGTGATGAAATTTCTATCATCATGATCGTCAAGTCGAAATTTTGAATTTCAATTTGTTCGTTGAACAAATTAATTTTTTCTCAAATTTATTCTCATTCATCAAACAATATCAATTTTGTTTTTAAAAATGAAATTTAAATAGGCCTACGGTATTTTATTCAACCAGGAATTTGAGAAAAAGATTGAAGTGAGTGATCATGTGTGATTAAATTAAAATACGGTGTCATCCATTTAATATGACGCTTGGCATTAGATAGATAGGTAGAGAGACATCATTTCTCGACGTTGCTGATGACCGTAGAGTACGATGGCAAAGAAATAATATCTGTATCTATCTAATGTCAAGCGTCAAATTAAATGAATATCACTGAGAGACATTATCATCTCTGTACACTACAAGGTGATTTTCTATCAAATCAGCTGCCATGACAAAGCTAATCATCTCAGATCGAAGTTTCATTACCTGAAACTTTTATTACCCATCAAAATTCACACTCGTTAACATCATAACCGATCAGAGAAAACTTACTTGTCGACCTAACCAAATTCCAACTGCTACGTGTCTCTTTCAAAATCAAATTTTTCACTTTTGATCAGTTTTCGCCTCCTTTTTTGACATGTTTCCTTTCACTCTCTCTTTCTCTGGGGTTCGTATCCCCAATTTTATCTCAGTCTGATAGAATCGCCAATCACAACAATGATAAGACGACTAATGTTTCACTGTCTTTGCAACAAGACCCTCTCAACGGAAGAGCATGTTGTCTTGGGAATTACTGATGAACAATTCAATCATTTTCTACTGTTTTCCACGGTTGTTCACCTGGTTTCTGTTATTTTCCATTGGAAACAACAACTTCTGGAAAAGCTTCTCAAGGTTGGTGACAAATCAATAACTTACCTATAATAATTAATATTGATAAAATAAGTATTTTCAGTATTTATTTCTAAAGTTTGATTCAGTTTCACTTATAAATAAATAAAATTTATAAATTGATGAGATCATGATACGGCACACAACAGCAGTGTACGGCATATGCAGTGCAATCCTCACGGAAAACCTCCCAACCCAAATCAATTATATCATTGGCTTTATTGATAATATTAAGTTACAGCTTGGAATATTCTGTGTACTTGGTTATTTTCAAACAGTCACTTTTCTTGAAAGAGGGCCGATTTTTAAAAATATTAATATTATTATATTTTTGAAATATTAAATGTAAGTATTAGTCCTAATAAAGTAGAGTTATTTATTGAAGTGATTTAAGATTTAAGCAACATTATAGGCCTAATGGATTTATTTTCTTCAACAGAATCCAGCTAAAATGGTTAATTTTATTTAAGTTTGTATGATTTCTATAATATCCTGATATCAATAGAGTTCCAAGTAGGCTACAGTATTTCGTTTACCCGATCAATGTTGTTATTTCAAAAATAATTGTTGCTTCCATTTTTAAAACAATCTTTAGAAATATTATGATAGTAAAACTTATTTTGTTTTTCAGAAATCTGTGCAGCCAATTATTATCATTATACCTTTTTATGCAAATAGTTTTTACAATTTTAAACCAATTTCTACAGTCAATGGATGGTTTCAAAAGATTGTAAAATTATTCAGCGTTAAGAAATATTTCAACGTTTTTCTCTGGAATAAGGTGAGTGAATTTTAGTGTGTATTGAAAATCAACTAGTAGGCAAAACCAAAACCGAATTATTCAAATATACAGTATTTATTTTTCTTGATTAACAATTATTTCTTCGTCAATTTCTTAACTTTAATGAGTACGGTAGGTACTTTACTAGAACAAATTAATTGGAATTCCAATGTAGTAAACTGTAAATTATATTTGAATGTTTTGTCACTCACTTATCAAGTGACAAATGGTACTGTACGGTACATAGTACTATTTTGTGAGATTTTTCGATTAAGTTTCGGTTGGAAATGTTCAAAGCTGAAGTTACTTTACTCTTCAAGCCGTTACATTTCTTCATTTTCCGTCAGTTATCAAAAGTATTAGTCACTGATAGTAAACATTCTACATTTTAGTTCCGACCCTTTTATTCTTTTTTTATGTAGTGATCTCCTCCTACTGAGTGATTCATTATCACTCAGTCATTTTGTCCTCCGCTTGTTTTTTCTTTCCCCTTTCTCCTACTTTAACTTCTTTTTTATTTTCTTACTTCTCCTATCCTTCTCAGAGGCTTCTTCTTTTCCATCTTTTACCTTCATATTCTGCCTGACATTTTCACCCTCTCTTAATTATTATGCTTCTCTATCGTCCTTTTCTTTCTTCTCCTTTTACTGCTTCTCCTCCTCCATAATCACCTACTCTTCACACTACTCCTTTTTCTTCTCCAACACTTATTCCCCTCCTCCTCCTCAAAATCTTCTTCCCCTTCTCCTCCATCTACTTCTTCTTCTTCTTCTCCTTTTACTACTTCTACTTCTTCTTCTTGCTTCTTCTTCTTCTTCTTCTTCTTCTTCTTCTTCTTCTTCTTCTTCTTCTTCTTCTTCTTCTTCTTCTTCTTCTTCTTCTTCTTCTTCTTCTTCTTCTTCTTCTTCTTCTTCTTCTTCTTCTTCTTCTTCATTCCTCCTTCTACTACTTCTACTTCTTCTTCTTCTTCTTGCTTCTTCTTCTACTACTATTCTTCCCCTTCTCCTCCATCTTCTTCAAATCTTCCTCTTCCTCTTCTTCTCCTCCTCTTTCTCCTCCTCCTTCTACTCTTCTTCCCTCCTTCTCCATCTTCTTGTTCTTTTTCTTCTTTTCCTCCTCCTTCTTTTTCTCCTTCTCCACTTCAACTCTTCTTTTTCTTCTTCTTCTTCTTCTTCTTCTTCTCCTCCTCCTCCTCCTCCTCCTTCTACTCTTCTTCTTCTTCTCCTCCTTCTTCTTCTTCTTCTCCTTTTTCTCTTCATCTAGCTGTTTTTCTCCTTTTTCTCTTTCTTCTTCTCCTCCTACTTCTTTTTCTTCTTATTCTCTCTTCCTCCTTCTCGATTACTCCTCTCACTACTCATTATTTTCCTCCTCCAACTCTTCTCTCCATCCAACTCTATTTCTTCTTCTTTTATCTTTCTTTTTCTATCTCCTTCTTTTCTTCTTTTAATCTTCCTCCTTCAAATTCTTCTTCTCCTTGCCATTTGCTTCCCCCAACTATTCTTCCCCTTCTACAACTACTATTCTCCTTTACTTTTTCCTTCTTCTCTGCCTTTCCTCATCCTCTCACCTTTCGGTATCCCAACATTCTCCTCTTTTTCTTGTTCTTTTATTTCATCCTTCCTTTCTTCGAGCCAGCACCTCCTTTTTCCGTTTCAGTACATTTTACTTTCTTCCTTGAGTTTAAACTCTTGTGTTCTAACCCCCCCCCCTACAACGCGCTCCCTCTACATCATTCTCCATCGCCCTCACTCCATCACTCTCTCTCTTTCTCTCTCTTCCCTTCCCTTCCACTCCATTTCTCTCAACCATCCGTGCAACGCGACCTGCCCTCACTTAGTTAGCATTCAGTGCTCTCTGCTCTCCCAAGTTAACAGTTCACTTTTCAATGTAACAACATTGTTGTTGTAGTGTTAGTTCACTATACGTGCTTGTTTTGAGTCTGGAAACAACTGTTCTGTTCCCTTTTTAAAATTATTTTCACAGTGTTGACAGCTTCTACTTCCCCCAAACAATTTTTCATCAGTAGTGCATTCGCGATGCCATGAAAAACTCGTAAAAAATTCTTCACACTATAATTCTCTCTCTCTCACTCACTCTCTCTAAATATTATGTAGGCCTACACCGAATTTCAACAGTGGACGTGTTTATGGAATAACTTGAGTGCTCTTTTATTGGTGTTATCAACAGAATCATAAATTAATGTGTGTGCGCGCCTAATTCAAGTAAGTTCCTGTCAAAGTTGGGTGTTGAAAAAATTCCCGTTTAAAATCAATAAACCACATATATTGTCGAAAAATATATATATGAACACATCGTTAATTTGTTATAGTTTCGGTGATAATTTCTCTAGTGTACGGTAACGAAAAACAGTGACGTGTGACTGAATTGCTTAATAAAAAGTGTCAGTGTTGGTTGATCAAGTGAAATTAACACGCTTCATTCTGTATTTAAACCGATGATAATCGACAGAACTGGTCAACATCAAATGGATGATGTAAGTATTGGAATAATGATTGTTTCTTTCAAAAATATATCAAAGCAGTTCAGGTACCCACTATTTCAATCCCTAGGTAGACGTGTACTAGCTAGGTAGCATAGTTTTTTCAAACTACATTTTGTATCTCTTACATGCCATGCTTTTTTCAAGGGAAATCGTAATTTCTCTTGAGGAGTTGAATAATATAAATTGGATTGTTTGACAATCTTAATGAAATATATTATTAAATAATATTATTATTATAATAATATTAAAATAATATTATTATATTAATAAATAATATTATTAAATTCAGGTTATTATTACTTGATAATAATAATAATAATTTTTTACTGTTTTTAGTTTTCAAACCTTAAAAAATGAGTTTGGTTTATAGAATAATTCACAATAAATATTTCAAATTTTTGTAAACGTTAATTTATTGAATCTGATCTTGTGTGTGTTTGACTTGCGTCACTATCAAATTCCCTCAAGAAGGTCAATGACCCTTTCTACTATCTTACCTACTGTATGGAATACCTATGAAATTGATGGCGCGGTAGATAAGGATATTTATAATATAAAGGAGGTGAAGAGGAAGAATCTCACACGAATTTAGTCGTGGGTTATTTCTGTCAAATAGTTGATTCTATTCAATTCTACCCAGGGTTATGGTCATTATCTATTGTTGAAGTTGAAGGGAAAATTAAAAGTCTCACAATAACATACGATTCTCAGCATACAATATGATTCGAATGTCGGTTTTAATTTCACATGGAAAACTTCTATTGGGGTACTTTGTTGAAAGCTTAATTGGGATAAAATTGTAGTGGACATTTGTTATTATGGATATTTTATATTATGGTTAACTGATACAAGATACAGGTTATCATGGAATGGAATTAGTATTCGTGGATTAGAGATGGATGGATTCAAAAAGTTCAATGATATGAAACTTATTTTGATTATTTATTATTTTTTATCATTAATTTCAAAGATTATTTTGATGATGATAATACTGTAATAATCTGGAGTGGTCGATGAACTAAATTGAATAGTAGTCGTTCCCCTTCAGAACTGTAATCGATT
This sequence comes from Laodelphax striatellus, assembly GCA_017141395.1. Classification (NCBI taxonomy): domain Eukaryota; kingdom Metazoa; phylum Arthropoda; class Insecta; order Hemiptera; family Delphacidae; genus Laodelphax; species Laodelphax striatellus. The sequence continues at coordinate 10,116,315 of CM029535.1, read as the reverse complement.
TATTGTAGAACTAGTATTGTGGATGGATCTTAGAAGTTCATTGTTCGGGCAAATCATTTTCGTGTTAATAAATATTTTATTTCCTCATATGAGAAGTTATGAACACACATCAGTTATCTATGATACATAAATTCATTATCAATGAATATTTCTGATAATAAATGGAATTGAATCGTGCCAAGCTAATATTTGACCTTTTTTAAATGTAAAACTGAAAACAACTTTTTTTATTTGAAGGTTTTGATGAACGGAAATAAATAATGTAGAAAATAAACTTTAAAACATGTCTTGCGTGAATAATTTTAATTAAATATATTCATTTCATCTTGAAAATTATTTAGACTAGTTCTAATAATAACTATGTCTAAATTCAGTAAACTATAATAACACCTATAACAATCCAATCTTCAGTAACAATCCATTGTTGAATTAATTGTTAAACAAAACTGTTTGGAAGTTTTTAAAGTTTAAAAACTATAACACCTATAACAATCCAATCTTCAGTAGGTAACAATCCATTTAAACTTTAAAAACTTCCAAACAGTTTTGTTTAACAATTAATTCAACAATGGATTGTTACTGAAGATTGGATTGTTATAGGTGTTATAGTATATTAATTATAGACATAGTTATTATTAGAACTAGTCTAAATAATTTTCAATATGAAATCCAGAATGAATATATTTAATTGAAATTAAGGATACCTTATAACTGTTCACAAAATAGACAATACCAAATAAGTTAGATGTATGAGAAAAGGATGAGAGAAGAATCTTCAATTATCATCTTTTGAGAGAATCATACCAAAAAGTGGATGGACAGTTACAGTTACTGTCTTACTTTTTGGTACGGTATAATTCTTTCAAAAGATGATAATTGAAGATTCTTCTATCATTTTATTTCCATAGATTTATTTGTTATTGTCTATTTTGTCAAGGGTATCCATCCTTTTGTCCTTATTTTGTCCTTCCATCCTTTTCTCATAAATTTATTTTGTTATAAAGGATTACTTGGAAAAACCATGAAGTTTTCACAAAGGTAATTTTACAAAGACATAGTTTAAATAATTCAAAGAGAAAATACCCTCTAGTCCTATGAAATTTAAATTTAATAAAATAGTGGAGTTCATGGGACATGAGTTATAAATGAGTTGGAATAAGGGTGAATGACAAAAGTTGTAATAGAAATAAGTTTTGAAGAAGTTGAAATAAACCTCTAATGATGTGGGGGAAAGTAAATTCCGCGGCTTATGATGATGACAAAACATGATTTACAGTTAAGGGGCGAAGCGATAAGAGCAACCTCAATTATTATTCTGTCTCTCCTAAATCATACCGGCATCATGTAGCCTATTCTGCATATCATAAGTCAACTTTGAAGGTAGCCAGTTGAGAACTCTATTCATATTATCAAGCAAATAAAGGTGAAGGATCGCGCCCTACTTACAAGGCTTGAATGCGAAATAATTTTCAACTCGGTTATTTGGCCCCCTTCTCTGCAATAATCAAAAGCTACAAAAGTGGGTATCTAGGTATGCTAGGGACAAACATAATATAATCAATTTAATTAATAAGATTCCAACCGGACAAAGCGGTTAACACTTTTCACTGTTAGATTTTGATAAAATTGTTCATGAAATCAATGAGGATGTTAGAAGTTAGATGTTGGATGTTCTTTCTATGATCCTCTTTGATGAAATACTATTATTATGATGATCACAGATTTCACAGATTAATTTATTATAGTGTGGGGAATGCTTTCAAGAGGGTGACCAATAATAATTATTAACAGCCGATTTGGATTTAGGAAGATTCCATTTTTAATTGAATTTTTATGAATAAAAATGATCTATAACTTAAATAAATAAATTTTCTCTTGACAGAATGTTTAATATTATTATTTTCAAGTTTTGGAAACTAGGCCTGTCACCAAGCATAGTTTTATAGTTTGATTACAAGCATACTTTTTCAATCACCATCAGTTTTTTACCTTTACAGAGCTTTTTCAGCTTTACAGAGCTCTGCCACTGTATCGCTGTTCTTCATTTGCATTGGTACTAACTCAATTTAATTAATTAAAATTTATTGATTATCTTTATTGGTTCTTTGGAGTGGTAAGTAGCCGTGGGCGATAAGCGCCTGTCTGATAATCCAAAGGTTTCAAGATCGAATACAATTATTGCCGGAACGGATTTTGACAGAATCGGCCACTCCCGTCTTTCGGAGGAGACAAAAAGCCGTCGGTCCCGACTGCCTAAGAAACAGTCGTCATCTCTCATCATCACCCCTCTCATTACCCACGCACAAGCCTAGAGCTCATGTGGGCATCACCCTAAAAAAAACAACAGTTTTTTTTATTTCAATTCAGATTCCAATCCAGAACCTGGTTCTGAGCTCTCTTTATTTCTGGATGCTAATTTTTAATTTAGTTATCAAATTAATGATTTTTATTTTTTCACCTGTTTATAATTTTAATTCCTGCTGAACCTCTAGTCCACTTATGTTCAAGGGGGCTACACCGCATAGGCTAACCAACTCTTACTAATTGTTACTTATTCTCTAAGATCTTTCTCTCTTAAATCTCTCTTTACTTTTCTTAAAATCTCTCGTTACTTTTCTCTAAAATCCTCTTCTACTAAATCCTACTGCTACTACAGTACTAAAATCCCAAGTCCTACTAGCCTACTATAGTAGTATTTGCATTACCTGTAACTCCACCCTTCTTATCATGTCGGATTTATGTTGTATTCACGGACGGCCATACAACCAAGCACTCCCTGCTTAACCTTACCAAGGACGATAGGAAACTATTCCAATTGTCTTTGACCTTACATACGTCCAAACCTCGAAAGTCGGTCGCTGTTTGTTTGAGGAGCAATAAGAGAATGTTAATTGCGAAGTAACAATAATAGCTGCCGAAAAATGACACGCCGGTCATAATGCAGTCGAGTCTGGTTTTAATAACATTTCAGTAGATGTCTAAACAAGTTCAACTAATATACAACTTGACAATGAATGATATAACTATACATGACACCCATTCCGGTATACCAAGCGTGGCAGTTGAAAGTTGGAGTTCATTAACTAAAGCATTGTTGAAGCATGTAGCCTACTCATATAATGACCGACGAAAATCAGAATCATGCTAAACAGAAACTAGAGCAAGTTCGAGGCTTGGTACAGTATACTGGTGTAATTATTATTTTAAAGTCATGTCCGAACGGAAAAGTTTAGTGCATTAGAGCGCTGTCTTGAATTGATTTAAGAAGAAAGTGATGAAAAAATTATTAATACCCCCATGATCCATTAATGTCCATCATCCAGAGAAATTATTCATCTCTGATTGTCTTGATATTCTTTGAAAATTGGAAAGAATATTCAATTGAGCTAATCATTCTACAATAGCCTACTAATTATCTGAATGATCCAATGAATTATCAATTACCTCATTACTTTTATAGTGGATACTTATATAGTTACCTCATACGAATTATATATAGTGGATGAACTTTTATTCACTTAGTGCATGGTAAAAAGCTGTAATGAGACTAATGACTTGTAATGACAGTAAGGCTAGGCGTACACCGGTTAGTCAAGACAAGATGACATTAGTCACGTTTAGTCACAGTACTTCACAGAGTTGCTTATGAAGCAACACACACCGATTAGTCATTGCATCGGTGTGTGCTGCTTTATAAGCAGCTATGTGAATTACTGTGACTAAACGTGTCTAATGTCGTCTTGTCTTGTCTTGACTAACCGGTGTACGTCTAGCCTAATTCATTTCCAATTCAGATACCATAGTAAAGTGAACCAGCTGTACTGTACGTAGATCACTTATCACTTGTGCAGTACTAACTAAGATTACGGTATTGTGACAAGTTCGAATAAATCAATAAATTTTATAATTTTTTTAATAATTTCATAAATTTTATAATTATTCTAATATTTTTTATAAATTTTAGCCATAGTAGTTCACTGATCTCTTGTGCAATACCTACAACTTGAAGTATTGTGACAAATTATAATGAATGAATCAATTTTGAGCTATATGTAGTTCACTAATGTTTTGTGCAATACTCACAGCTTGAAGTATTGTGACAAATTCGAATAAATGAATAAATTTCGAGCAATACGTAGTTCACTAATTTCTTGTGCAATACTCAGTTCTCAGAACTTAAAGTATTGTGACAAATTTGAACAAATGAATGAATTTCGATCTATACGTAGTGTGCTAATCTCTTGTGCTTGTGCAAAATTCACAACTTGAAGTATACTGTATTGTGACAAATCTGAATGAATGAATTTTGTTACAATTCTACTACTATAAAATAGATTACTAAATAGTTTGAATTGTCTTTGTTAACAGGTAGCCAAGGGACACTGTAAAGAGAGCAGAAGCGCAAAGGAACTATGGAGGAGAGCGGTAACCAAGGCAACGGAGAACCATCTTCTGTTGCATCGCCGACTTCCCGATCACCATTCCGAGTGGGAACCAGAACTGTGCATACAACTGCTCAAGATTCCTGCTGCTCAAAACTATTCAGCCATCAGGAGGATACTTGATAAGGCACCCACGTGAGTCAATTTTGTTTTTATTTACAAAGAGCTTGGAAATTATTGTATTACTGATTCATTTCATTCATTCTACAGCAATAAGTCATTATTATACTAGTAATTCTTGTGCCGTATCATGGTATGTGAAATCAATTGATGGAGCTTGGAAATTATTGATTTATTTAATTAAATCCTCACCATTTTGTTATTATTATCATAGAGAAAGCAAGTAGATTACTCATCAGATAGGAAAGGATGTTTACATTTTTACTGTACGGTGAAAATAGTTCGTGTCATGCGAACTCAGAGGTCTCGTCGATCACCAGCTTGATTAACACAGCAAGTGTTTGAAGTACTCTCGAGTCCCCAGAGATATCGCCACTATCACATCGCTTTTCCCTCGTTCACCATTATTTAACATAGTTATAAATAATCTACTTGCGTATGCTTTCTCTATGTTATTATACAAGTATTTCTTGTGCAATATCTTTGTTGAGTATTAGCATAGACTAATCGTATGGTTAGTGATTGGTAAGTCTATGGTATTAGTGACTGAACTCACGAACCCGACATAATTTCAGAGAAAAAGAATTGGATTAAAATCGAATAAAATGTTATCAACCAAGAACAATGTTAAAATATTGTCTTCAAAATTACATATAGGCCTATATCTAAATTAAATACTCGGTTGTTGATGTAAAATTTCAAATAGGATGTCTTTCGGACAAGAATTGGATCAAAATAGAATGGAATTTTATCAACCAAGAACAACATTATTAGTCCACATTACAATACAAAGTAGAAAGGATACAAGGAGTTAATGTGGGTGAGAAGCAGTGGCAAACTTCATTCAACTGATCGTGTGACATCGCTGTAGTAGAAGACAAAAGTTCGACTTGCCCTATCTTTTAATGTTAAATTCAGGAGTTTTCTATGTCTTTTTCTCAAAATTTAGTTTTGAATTTCATGTTTAGTTGTTTATTTTATCTCCTTTAATAATGATTATCCAAACTCTGTGAGTTGATTATCACGAATTCATTACATTATCAGACAACATACACTTCTTCTTCTGTTCACCAAAAACATTTACAATAACAGGAAACATTCACCATGATAGCTAACATTTGCAATCATTAAAATATGTTTCAACAAAAAATAACCTCATCAAGACCTAATACTCAAATTTGAATGACTATTCTTGAACTTTGTCAATAAAGACATCAAGGAATCCATCCATGCCACGCCTATAAAAATTCTTAAACAGTTTAATACATTGCAGGACCTTGATGAAAGTTGCCATTCATTATTACTGCAGATTTGGCCTTGAACTCTTAGTACTTGAACCTTTTCGGCTGCAATTAGTATATGCTTCCATTTTATGACTTTGTTTGGTGCTGACAGTTGTTTTTTATGACTTTTGGTGTCTTGTTCAGTTGATGGATAATTATTTTCAATTGTTGCAATTGGTGGCGCCAGCTGGTGTAATAGAATTACTTCGAACTGTGTATGTTCATCGCTTTTTCGTAATTAGAACGTAGCGACGACTCAATTAGCAATGCTGTAAATTTTTGTTTCCGTTCCGGTTTTTGTAAGAATTGCTGCAATTTTTTCAACAAATTGTTGTGTCTGGGTGGTTGTGACAGTTCTTTGTACCGAGTTTTGGTAAATTCTATGGGATGTATGCGATATTTATGTTTCATATAGAGAACTCAACTCCGGTTTTTGGCTATTTTTTATCTTGAATTTTGTACATTACTATTACATTAACAAAACATTTCTATTCTGTTGATAACATGTTTGTAAATAAACATTTGTAAATCCGTATGTACGCGAACAAACGATTTCATCAAAGTCCATCTAATAAAATAACCTCGCACATACTTTGTTGAGGTACCCCCACCCTAGCCATGTCGAATGCAGAATTACTTTGAAAATAATAATAAAACAAAAAATGAAAATGCAAGAACAACAGTTAATGTTAATGTTAAACAGCTGATTTAGTAAGGTACACACACACACTAGACATCCACATCATAGTTTGCTGCGTTATAACAGTTCATGTCTATTATAATGAACTATGTCTATATGAAGTTGTAAGAAACACATTTTTAGTGTACATGAGGGTATCAAATTATTCAAGGTTCATTGGATGAATTTGATAAAAAATTTTGATTGTGAGGAAACTAAGGAAACTTTGAAAGCCTATAATTCGGGGGAATTATATTAATTCTAGGGGGCCCCCTCCTAAACTAATTGTATGTAGCCTAGATGTATAAATACATATAGATGATCTATCAAAGTATTCTCTCTTGACACTTGACGTTATTTTGTGAGAGAACCAAAGAAACCCCATACTTTTCTCTTCCTCCAAAACTGATTGTCTGCAGCTCAGATGAATAAATACATAGATAAATATATCAGGAGATGTCTAAAAATACGAATTAGAAGTTAGGTCTCTGACAGTGACGAAAAAACACTTGAAGACAAGGGCACACACTAGGAACAATCAACTGGTATGAGTCATGTAATTTTACCACGAAACCAGTAATTCCCGGAGGCTAAGGATGTGGTGTCATACGAACAATTTGTGGTGACGTACAAATTACACAGAATTTCGAAGCAAATCCAAACTTTGGCGTGGGCGATGAACGAGATAACAACATGAAATAACAATATGATAACTATAGAAATAAAGGTCTTTCGAGAGATGAATTCAAACAACGGGATATTAATCTCTCCAAGCGAAATACTGGATAAGTACGAACAAGATATTTTGAGTTTTAAAAAAAATTCACAGATGTAATATTTATAGAATCCTTTTAAGAATAAAGTACTTCGTGATGTATCTAGAGCCTTGAGCGATGACCGTTAGCTCATTAAGGGCCGGTTTCTCCAACGACAGTTAAACCAATTTTTAGTTTAAACTTAGGTTTTACCACTCACTGGAAACTTTTTGTCAGAAAGTCCGATGTTCGAATAGCTGACCATTTGATTCAATGTGAGCATCATTTAATCAAATGGTCAGCTGTTCGAACATCGGACTTTCTGACAAAAAGTTTCTAGTGAGTGGTACAACCTAAGTTTAAACTAAAAATTGGTTTAACTGTTGTTGGAGAAACCGGCCCTCAATCTCAATTGTTTCTTAATAATAATGAATAATTGATCATGATTTCAATGAATTCAATCCAATTAAAGATATCAATATTTTATTGATAATTTATTAAAATTATCATGTGCTAGGCATTAGTTTTAGTCAACTGATTGAGTTGATATCTGTACAAATGACAAAATAAGTTTACATGACGTCAAATTTGTATGCGATGTGCGACCCAACAACCATCTACGAGTAGCTTAAGCTTTAATCTCTCCCTCACGAACCATACTACGAGTATCTAGATCTTTTTGAGAGGTGAAGTTAGAGTAAGATCTAATAAACTTGGAGGAAACGAGTTCAACAGCATTGTCGTTTAGGAACTTCGCTTAAAGCACTTTCACCTTGTGCTACCCATGTACAAGGCCTAGGCCTCCTATCATTAACCTGGAACAAACTCGTATGACACCCTTGCCAAATATTTTGCAACAACTCTAAAACAAATCTCCTCCAGCTCACGATTGCAGATCACGATTCGTTCGGTTTGCTTGTTGTTGTTGAACCCGCTCGCTGTTGTGTCACCTGTGATAAATACATCTTCGCAAATACAATGTAACGATGACAATCTTCTAAATGATTAATTATCAGTCGTTTTCTATGAGGTTGAGCGTTGAGATTGATAATGTGACTTTTCTAATCCGTGATGTCCTAATCCTGAACGTTCTGCTGTGAAATGTCGTCACATTACGATGGTTAAGTTCAAATGGTCTTTTGTGTAACTGGCCATTGAACTATTTCATGAGGGTAAAAACCACAAAATTTCCTGGAAGAGCCAAGCGATAAGTACTACAGTATTTGAATTACTGGAACATTAAATTTTGAAAAAGTCAAACGTCTGTATTGCAGTAGCTTTAAACCAAATGAGCCATTGAAATTCTAGCCAACCACAGTGAAATATAGTCAGACGCCATGAAAATTCTCTTGCAATACGATTGGTCGTCTCACTCAGCCCAGCCCACGGCTGGCCACGCCTCCAGCCAATCACAAGCAAGCAAGTAAGACAGCAATGGAGTTGCCTGTTAGTTTTCTATTTTGTTGATAGATGGCGTTGGAGAGAAGAATAAGAAGAAAAAGAAGAAGAAGAAAAACAACAAGAAAAAGAAGGAGGAAGTTGAAGAGTTGAAGTTGAAGATGAAGTTGAAGTTACTCTTGATCAAATAGTTCGTTCCAATTCATGAGTGGTTCTGTGGTTGGATGTGATATAGTTGATGATTCTTTGTATTTTAGTTTTCATCATTATTTCTCTTTTTCTCCTATCTGACACAGTTCCAACCTGAGTTCTGGGTTCGATCAATCAGTTAGAGTACTCCACCAGAAAGCATTAAAATGTGTTTCAAGAGGGTAATGAGGCTTTATTTACCCCCCCGGCCCACCTTCTCTTTGAATGTTGACAATGTGGCCCTTGATTGATAAAGGTTGGGCACCCCTGTAATACAATATGAGAAATACGTCTAATAAATTAAGTTACTGATTTTGAAAAGGAACTCAATTTGTATGATTGTGTGGATCTTAATTGTACCTATCAATTTATGAAGTAGCTTTTTTTAAAAGGATATGGCACGTGTCAAGAATACCAACGCCTGTTTGATTTGACTGTTTATTCTGTTGAGGCCTTTCTTTGTTTTCTATGAATGAAAGGAGACTTCTAGTCAATTCCGAAAGCGTTTTACTATGAATGGCATTGTCGGTTGGAAATCAATCACCCACCGAATCAAGAATGTAACAATTAAAAATTACTCGGAGACAAACGTAGCTCAGTCGATTGTGTTTCTCTGATCACGATCTGCGTTTTAATTCAGGTCGGCTTTGTTTATTTGATTATTTCGGTGATAACATTCTCTCAAAGGTATTTAAGACGGTCGACTGGCTGAGAGAAGTTTGTTGTTTTATTCATGTGGAGACTTTTTGCGATTATCGAGATAATGCACCTAGTCCTAGTTATGATATGAATAGTTGGTTTTAAAGGAGAACTGTTCGGTTGTTGTTGTAGCTAAACTGCTAAACACAATGTAGGTTTAAGTTAAAACTCAACAATTTTCAAGATAATCAATATTGAAGTTATTATTGGCTTTTGGAAGTTTCAGTTAGTTGGTAGTTTATTTTAAAATTAAGTTGGTTTTATTAAATTTAGGTGGTTCTCAAGTTATAGGTCAGTCAATTTATCCTTCCCATTACCCACGCGCAAGCTTTAAAGCCCAAGCTTTTTTAAGGTCCATGTTTTAAGCGACCGAGTCGCTCACGGCTAACAGGGACCTTAGAGCTCATGTGGGCTTCACCCTCAGCAAAAAAAGTAATTGTGTAGACTGTGGCTGGAAAGAGTCGTATTTTTAGAAATATTGATAAGATATGATGTTCTATATCTATAGATCAATAGCATGTTCTTGAGTTGAGTTTTTCTAGGAATGATATTTTTAGGGTTGTTGTGTATATATACACGTATGAAAATGATCATATTCTCTCTTCAAAATCCCCCCTCTTCCGAACATAACACCTACTCCTCTGAACTTCCTAGTGAGGTGTCAGGTTTTATGAAATTTCAATTCATTAAAAATAATATTCTTTATTGGTGGAGTTTGGTCAAGAGAGTCCTCTCTACCATTCAACCTCAATTCCTTTTTGAATTACAGAAAACCTTTTAATCGTTGATTGTCATCAAAATTTGTAGCTGAACCTAGAAATTCAAATAGGTAGTCTAAATATATACGAAAATAAGTATTTTCCACGCTATTTTTAAGTTTAAAGACAGAGTTACTTTGTCTGTTGTACTTGATACTTCACACTATCATTTTCTCCTATTTTTACCCGATTTATATAGTTTGAAATGGTCTCGTGTAAAGCAATTTCCATTTAGGCACAGTTAGACCCATCCAGGTCTTGTATAATTTTTTGAAACTAATTTATCTTATTTTAATACCTTTAACTTAGACATATTTTTGATCGATTTTCTTAAAACTTGTTTTCCTCACAAAAGCGCGCTCTATCAACTTCCACCGTAGAGCTAGAGTGCAACTACAGTGATCAAACGACTTTTTTCACAATAGGAACGTAATCGGTGAATAATTCGCTCCTCTTGCTTCAGTGTTACTCGCGACACTTTCCCTTTCATGCTCTGTTAAACTCTGCTAGGTGACCGATTGTTTACACTAAAGAAATTCCGTGAAATTTTTAACCAGGAAATGAATAGCTTCTCGTCTAAATTTTCAAAAAAGCCGCATCTATAACAATCGATCATCGATTGTTATAAAGGTCGTTGATCAACCAATATCATAAAAATGATCATGATCATTAGCAAATATAACAAAAATAATATTCATAAACAAAAATGGGTCTATTTAATATGACCTAACATTTAGATAAACATCAATTCGGATGTCCGATCCACCATAATTCATGTTGGGTAATCAAAGATCACCCATTGATTTACATTTTTATATACAACTGGCCTATAATCACTTAGTAAGTAGCCTGCTTTTTTTAACAGAGATATTAATTTTTCAACTTTAGGACATAGAATAGATTTTACCAATTTCATCCTATCACTCAAGTGCGAAAATGATTTTGTAAAAACTGATTTAAATTCTGCATGAAGAGTAGAATGTTGTTTATGGAATTTATTGAAACTACCATATTTTTAAAGCCAGAAGTTCTAGTGATTTTAAATTCTATCGAGAATCTTATTCAAAGATATTATTCACATAACGTATTTATTTATATCCACTAGATTCGAAATTATGTTGATTGGATTGGAAAAGAATTGACATTACAATAAAGTCTAGTTATGCTCGGAAACTTGGATTGACGAAGAATTTTCCCATTTTCACGATAATATACAAAATTAAGAAGTTTTGTCATTTTTACTATCATAACTTCCAAACGTGAATTACCTATGTACCGTAAACTTGAATTTCATAGAACATTTATTTATTGATGAGTTTTCACAGAATCCAAATTCATTACTGCGTTAAATCAAAGACAATTAGAATACTTAAGATATAACTTAATACTACTTACAAAATACTGATTAGAATAGTTTCCTATCGTCTTTGGTTAAATTTAGGGCATTAAGGGTCACAAAAACAAGGGCTTTTCTATTGAAATCTGTCATAAGAAACAGTTGGTGCTCTACCCTCCACCTCATCAACCTACTATGCAAAATATTATGAGCGCCCATATAGCCAGCCTACCTACTGATATGAAGCTGAGTTTCAATGTTTCAAAACAATTTTTCACAGAAGATTGGCATTCAAAGTTGTGAGTCTGCGCTGCGGGTTGTTCATCCTTGACCCATTGCGATTAAAGTGACTATCAATCCTTCCTTGAATAATTCCTCGTATTGATTTATGATAAGTATCGTACTCAGTTGACTCATCTCGGCGTATTTCCCAGTGCAGTGACACTGTGACAGGCAAAATGTAATGAGGCAGCTTGAGTTGAGTCCTGTAGCTACTGCTACCTGTTGGTGAATGTTGGAGCTAACAGAATTTCATTACCTAGACAGAGTACAGTGCATTTCACTACCGGTCTCTAAATAATTTAGTAGTTTTAGTGCAATCATAGACTGATTGAATTCTTGTCTTAATGTTGTATAATATGAAACTGCTACTATACAGATTGAAGGTTTAATATAATTTTGAAATAATGATGGAATCACTAGATGATAAAACTAGATTATTGGTATTGTACTGGTTGAAATGAATCTGGTCATTTATCATAAGTCTAAGTTTGTTTGTCATTGAATTTTCTTGCTATTTTTATTCCACATTATTCTCTTCAAGCATTCCTATTTATTTCATCTATTTTTGTTAATATCAATCACCTTTCTTTACTATGTTAATTGTTTGAACCACCATTGCTGTGATGCTTGTAGAAACCGCCCATTGTGGGAGGAGCTTATCTAGACCAATGGCAGTCGTTCACCTTGATAGGCCATTCAACTGCCAATCACAGCGCTCGGTCACGAGTATAAATTCTGCTACACTGTATTTTAGCTTTAGTTTACCAGAGATTGAGAATGGTGTAACAACATTGAATAGTATCTCGTTAGTTTGATAACATATCTGAATTTGATTTATTCAGTATGGATAACTACCACAACATCACCTTCACTACTACACAGGAATAAAATATCAACAATCACATTAATAGCCCGCACTAAAATCTAGAAATACGTGGGAAATAAAAATGTTGATAATAATTGTGATAGATGATAGAGCAGATCAGAAGAATATGGCTACTGGTGACCGGTCAAGTTATTCCTAGATCTATTATTTTGAAAAAAAAATCATTACACAATTGACTTGAGCTGAGGGATATTAAGAATTGAAATACGAATTACCTATTTTAATTAGATCCAATACACATACTTGAAAAATAATAAACAGCTAGTACTAGCCTGTACAGTACAGGCTAGTTGATGTTGAATTTTATTTATTTAAGAGTCGCACACAATATTTCGAAATATTGTTAGTTTTGAAATTTGTAACTCAAACTTTGAGAAAAAGATAAGAAAGTCACAATTTAAAAGTCAAATTCATGCAGCTTCTGTCTATATTATTATTTAATTGAGCCCTGCCTGAACTTGGGACTAATTTAAATAATAAAATATTATTTCTACATAGTAGGCTACCTGATGGTTCTTATCTCTGCTATTGAATTAGATTGCCAAGTTTTCTTCAGTATTCATCCATTGTATCATCAATTTACTTCTTTGTGAAGATTCGTTTAACATTGGATCTGAGGTTTGCTAGAGTATAATTTTGTATTGCATAATATTTAAAGTTAGCTTAAATTGAAGTCAACTTCTCTAGACGCCATGTCATGATAAGATAATAATATATTATCACCACGTCGATACAAACCCATATAATCCAGTTGAATCCCTATGGTCGCTCATCTTCAAAATGGAAGTAGGAATCTCGTTTGATACAGAAGAGAATCTACAGTAGTAGAGAGCTCAGACATTGAATTTCTCGTAAGGATGTTGATGAAAATTGGGCTTTCATATTGCATCTCTTAATTATGGAGGTAACATTCGGAACAAAAATTTAATGAGAAACATTTTCAAATTGTCATTCCCGATTGAGACCTTCTTGTATAGGCGATTTCTGAAATTGCCCATCACATCACGGAGCATACGCTGAGCCAGCGATGAGGAATGTTTTCATCTCTCTGGTTTCGTGAATAAACAAAATTTTCTATACTGGAGAGTTGAAAACCCTGAACAACTCCATCAAAAACCACTCCATTCAAGCAAGGTAACAGTTTTATACGCAATGTCCTCATGGGAATCATGGGCCCGTATTTTTTTGAAAATTACAGGGAGCAAACAGTGAAGTTGATGTGAATGCACAATGCTATTCGGAAATGTTGCATTCATTCTTCAATCCTCAGCTCCGTCAACAAGGAATGAACAACGAAACCTTATTCCAGCAAGACGACTCCACAAGTCCTACAGCCATGTGTGAGCATGAATGTTCTCAAAAATCTTTTCCCAAATCGGGTGATATCCCGAAATGGAGAAATTTCTCCATGAAATGATGGGCAGTTTCAGAAATCGCCTATACAAGAATGTCTCAATCGGGAATGACAACTTGAATGTTGTTTCTTAAATGCTTTTTGATGTAGATTAAGATAGTAACAATACAATTTTGAAATATTCATCCGTTTATTTTTTACAGTTACCGTATTTCAAAATCGCCCGATTCACTGCCGGACTCTGTATTGCTACCTTATTTATATTTTCCGTCTTTCAGCTTGAATAATTTCTATTTTTATTTTAATGTCAAAGGTCAAGCGCCTATTGTTTTTTACGAGTTAACGATAAAAATCAAAAACTTTTCCTGAACATAAATCAATGAATGGATAAAAATATTTCGTAATGATGATACATTTATGATAAATACGTATCATCTATGCAACAGTTCATCCCTCATGGACATCTCCCCGTATCATTTTACTTACAGACAGAGCGCTCGCGACCAAAAATATGCAACAGAAATAATAATTCATTGTGACTGGTTGTTGAGCGGTGAACTTCCGAGAGTTTGAGATGCGCTTCCTTGCAGTGAGGGAAGCTAGATAAACTGCTGAGCGCTGTTGACTGTCGGTCCTGTACTGTTTGTTTATATGAGGTGCAGTGCAAAGATAACCGGGAAGGGTTGAAGTCTGATTTTTCTGCTCTTATCTCGCATAATAGTTTAGTAGTGATTGGAACTGGCGTTTGTCGAGTCAATTGCTGCTGATAATTCAGCATGGCAATTCTTTCCACCCTCTTAGACCCGAATCGGTGAGTTGTTTTATTCATTTTTTGTTCACAATAATCTTTTTTGTTTTTCATAAATGCACTTGTATTATATGTAATATTGAATGTTCTAAATTATTATTTTTTGTTTCAATTTTCTAATTGAACTTGATAGGTCAATCTCGACAAACAGATTACAATGGTTATTGGATAGAAGGATTTTTTATAACAAAAGAAGGATTACCCCAATTAGAAACAAGATACAATTCAGATAGAATACAGTATTAAGTTATAAGTATCATTGATATAGATTTTCTACTTTCTCTTTAAAAAATCGATTTATCAAATTCAGATAGGGTATAGAGGATTTGATTAGTCTAGTTTTATATACATAGTCTATATATTTGAATATAATGTCAGGAAGTCTCCTCTCAAGTATTCTATTCTAATTGAATGAAAGGAATTGGTAAAAATAATTAGAATAATAACACCGGTATTTATTTTCAATGTGAGTTTTTATTAATAGAACAAAGCATGATTTCATTGGATTTTGTAAATGATGTTGTTTCGTATCATTACGAAGTATCGACATCAAACTCATTACGAACAAACAAGTAATTTTTTCACAGAGGGAGGCTATTTTATCGATCGAACGAACAATTGAACATTTCAGTACAATATTTCGAGTTTCTTATTGTTGATAACTTTTTTATTGTTTACAATGTGTATTGTTGCGAGAGTACTTGTAGTTCATGTACAATATTGAAATATAAAATGCATTCCATCTGACAGGTAAACCAGACACTCCGTCAACAACAATAATTATTTTCCTATTTTCTGTAGTTGGAAGTTGCTTCTTTACATCAATGTTAATTGATACTTCGTTTCTCAATTTTAATGAGACATTTGATTTGTTTGGTTTTATTGGTTTATTAGGTTTATTTGGAAATAGTGTCTTAATTCAAGACCAAATTTTGAAGACTAATTCAGATGGATTTGGACAAGAACTTCACTGCATTGGCTTTTATTAATAGGGCTTAAACCTTTTCATTAAATAATAGTCAATCCAGTAGTTTGAATTATTATTGAACCCATACAAAAAATTGAATACTGTACTATACTGTAAACCGCCCCCCCCCAAATATTTTTGAGGGGGCTTGAGCCCCCCAGGCATTATGGAGTCGACGCTAGTGAAGAAAATAACCGAAAATAGATAATATTATTATGTAGTTATAATAATCCTTATCACTACCGTATATATATTGGTTTGCCTTGAATCATAGCTTCAAATCTTGTTTCAAACTACTCAATTCCCATCAAATTGCAAAAATGGCAGACATCAAGCATTTTTCATTTAAAAGTCGCAGTAATCATGAATCATTTGACATTATCCGTTTAGTTAAAAAAAAAAAACACCAGACTAACTTGGAAAACCCCCTAGATAATGTTCACTCTCCACCCTTTATACCATACGTTTTTCGAATCTTATCTCAATGTCTGACTCAAACACTGTCACTATTCTTAGTTAATTGTATTCATTGTACTCGTTATTTGTTCACTTTCGCCATTTAGTGGTTGTTCTAAGAAAGGGTGGCAAAGATCCATATTACTCCTTAGGTATTACCCATCTCTTTTCTATTACATACTTTTGGTCTAATTTGTAATATTGTCATTAGCCCTGAGTTTTCAAAATCATAATTATCTTAGTTGGTCAACTTTTACCCTTTCCAATTCATTGCACTCATCTCTGTTTATTTTGGTCTCACTTGTAATACTCATTAGTCTCTAACTTTCAAAATGATAAATCTGACTTAAATGAACTTCAACCCTTCCCAGTTAATTGTAACTTTCTCATTTGTTTGAATAATCTAGTAATAATAACTATTATCGCTCCCTTTGAAGTTAAGTTTAAGCTGCGCTAGTAATATAACTTTCAGTCAGTTTTTGGATTACAAAAATGTCATACTGTATCTATAACTGATTATTTATTGCATAACCATGTTAGTGTATCATCAAACATGTATCTATGAGTATGAACATTATGAAGTTGAACAACCCCTAGGCTTTATTATCAGCATGTGCGGCTCCAAATAAAGATAACAAGAGGGCTATACAATATCAACCAATGACAATATAGTTAAGAATGTTGATGTAGTTTAGTTAAGACTATCTAGATATAGTTTTATAGTCATGACTACATTTTATTGCCATTCACGCTAATTACAGGCCATTAGAGAGGTCCCTCTCATCCTTTCAGAAGATTGTTTGGAACTTATTACTAGAGTGCAATTTTATAAGTTTCAAGATAACACTGTTGAAAGTTGAAATTGGTTTGAAAGTACGTTTCTATAATGAACCCCCCGTCGCTATAAAACTATACTTATCTGTGACTTGTTCTAATTGCATTCAAATCGACTGAAACCAGTGTAAGGCACGTTTCCTTTCAGTGGATATTATAAAGATGAAAGAAAATGGAAAATTGACCCATTGTAAAGCATTTAGATAAAAGAGTTGTCAGAATCTTTTCTCAATCTATATGATCGATCATTACTTGTGTCAGGTGCTTTTTTGATAGTAGGCCTAGAATCCTAGATAATGAATGTTTGCATTCAATCTAAAGCTGGATAATGGGTTAATAGGTTCGATGCTTCTCGTTTTCGTAGTAAGATACTTACATTAATACGAATTTTATCACAATTTCCGAAAACTCCTCCAATTTTAGTATGGTAGTCTTATTTATCTATAAATATTCAACTTCCCTTCAAGATCGAATATCCAATCACCAGAGCACAAAAAATAATGTGTGATTGGATAACGTGTTGTTTCTAACAATAATCTGGACTCCGATTAGTCCAGTGGCATAAAAATAGGCGCCAAAGCTTTAGGGGGCAGAAGTTAGTAAGTGAATAGCTGTGTCAGCAGTGGGTCGATTTTTGATTCGCCTTGCTGTTTGTATTGCACTTCACGCATTCTATAAAATTGGGTGGAAAAACGAATGCTGCACCGTCATGCATCAGACGAGAGAAAAATGCACTAAATGAATTTGAGAGACCCATGATTGAAACCCCCTCCCCCAGAAATGGATCCTGGATCCGCCCCTGATGTCGCAAAAATCGGCCAAGTGTGGACATAAGCTATATAATTTAATAATTGAATAATTATTATAATATTTCAATTATAATTATATTTTTAATTTTAAAATATTCAATCATCTAATAATTAAATATTGATTAATTTATATCAATGTTGTTAATATTAATATAAATTTTATAATTTATTGAAGTAATATAAATTATTGAGTTTATATTAATATTGATTTGAATAATAGTCTAATAATTTTATAATTGAATAAGCTATATAATTTAATACCATATTATGCTATTTGTATGAAATTTATTGCCGATTGGAAAAAACATTGTATTATATAGATAATCTAATGTAGTTTGATAGCATACCGGTAGGTTGCCAATTATTCCTATGTGGGCGTGATTAATCCAGGTTAAACATGCTATAAAACCACGAAGAATGACTCCTGTACTGTAACACATTCCTTTTCCCAAAAGTCAATCTCATTTTGTTGGTCAAGCCTCCATTTTGTTCACGATCTTATTGGTCGAGTTGAAGAAAATGGCGGATTCACATCAACCAATGAGACGACTCGCGTGTGATTGGTTAAAACTGTTTCACATATTAAATTTCGGATGACTCGAAAAAATGACATCCTCCAATAAGAATGGAGATGGGCGTTGCCTATGAGAAGGCATGTTTTTTCTTCATTGCTCGGTTTAATTGTATTAATGGTTGTTGAATTGATTGTTTAAAAATGGTGAGAATTGTTCGTTCGAAGTTTGTATTTACTTTTCAATTCAATATTATTATTACTGGATGCTGTATTCACTGCTTCAAAATGGTGGACATTCACTCCTTGTACAATTTTGCCTTGGTAACTGTAAAAATTGAGAGAATTTAATTGTTATCAAGGAATCAGTACTACACTATTAGATTTGAGTAATTTCAACTAGTTATCTTTTTTACTAGAATTAGTTCGGACTGAGTTGTTGAATTGGGAGATTATAATCCCCCCTTTCCTTTCTTTATTGGCTGATTCATCAGTTTTTGTAGGAGCTATGAATTGGAACATATTATACAATGCAGCTTAGCATCCAATTCCAGTCATTTCTTGAACAAAATATGCTTCGTCGTATTGATTACGATGAAATCGTTGTTGATGTTTTATTGGCTAGCCAATTCGTGGAGCACATCAGGCGATGGAAATTCTCTAGAATGCTATTTTGTAACAGAAGCTGTATGATCTTTTTAATAGGCTCGATGAAGTGAAATTGCCATTTTGCCTGAGAACTAATCAATTTGATGCATGCTCGTGCTCCAAAACCCTCACTCACTCTCTCTCACTCTCTCATACTGTTCATCCACACCCAACACACCATCTCTTTCTCTCTCTGGTTCCTTTTTCAAAGAATGCAACTATGTTGTATTTGATTGGTTTGACCAGAATTTTATGGCGTTTCAACTGCGTTCAAAATTTGCCATCAAAATGTACTTACAATATGTAGCCAATTTGAGCTTCATACTAAATTGAGCTAAATTGTTCAGAGTTTGTTGTTTGTTTTGAAATATTTTGTCTACTGTGTCTTACAAAAGTGTAATAAATTCAATCAATGATTGATGAACTTAAACATTATATCAATTTTACAATTTGATTGAGTACGGTAGGCCTACGTTAAAAAGATGTTTAGAACTGACATATCGCGGCATTCCAGTGAAAATTTATTACATTTCTATTGAGTCCATTATGTTATTCATTGCTTTATATTAGGTTCAATTATTATAAGCCTGCCTTCGACGTTTTTCTTCGAAGCCCACATTGCAATCGAATGTTGTTTTTTCTGAGGGTAATGCTGATAGAATAGTTTCTAGATTCTAGGCAAATTTATTCCTTCTGGAGTGTATAATTATTATTGTGAGACGTTATTTCTAGGAATTTCTACGAGAAGTCTTCACGTGGGTAGGGGGTAAACAAGTTGTCATATAGAACGATTCAGCATTAACTATTATTAGTTTCCTATATTATTATTTTCTAGTAAACTGACGCACATGGGGAACAGGTCAAACAATTCGATTACTTTGTCTCTATTTTTGTCATAATTAATAAATCATCCCAACTTTCAAATCAATTTTGAGTAATTGAATTCAATAAATCAATCAATATTCGTTTCTCAATAAACGTCAATTGATTTTAAATTGAGTTTTAATCTTCTCTCAATAAAATTCTGTACGATAAGAATGAGTATGAAAACGTTTTCAAGGAATTATTGCTTGTGCTATCAAAGTAATTAATTTTCATGAGGTGAGTTCTCAGAACATATTACAGTATATGAAAAACTATACAAGGTCGTTACTGTAGGGTTAGCCTATACGGCGTTTGAGAAAGTAAATAAGTCATAAATCGCGGAGTTATAAATTTATCTCGTATTCTACTGCGATTAAAGTACAATCATTGCAAAACATGCAAATCTAGGCTGTAGAAACAATTTTAAGACTTTGATATGCTCTCAGATGCAGTATTGTGTTATCTTGAGAAGTGAAAGAGTTATTTACATTTTACATACTACATTTAGCATAGATTATAGCAAATTCTAATGATAGAATGCTTACGATTGTGTGTGAATATGAATAAGAATTCTGTTTACAATATTAGTCCGATATTATTATCCCCGAATAATTATTCGACTGTGTAATATTGATCAATTTCCTCTCATCGGAGATCTTACGTTATATTTGTAATTCAGGTCTTGATAAGACGTGAAATTTTACTTCTTCCGAAAAAGGTTCTTCAATTTGAAACTAAAGAGCGCCTTCATCTTCTCTTTCAAATTGAAAAATACTAAATTTTGTTCTTATTTCACAAAAATAGAAAATAATCTTATTTTAATCTATTATGATTGTAAAAAATGGAAAATGATTAAAATTTAACAAACTGATTGATGGTGCCGGGTAGGCTATAAGTAAGGAAAATTGATCTTATAAACCTTTCAATTTATTAATAATACAGACATTATTCTTTCATCTTTATTAGATGAGTTACACAAATACAATATTTTGGGAAGAGGGACAGGCAGTCAACTGACAAGTAATTGACTATCTCTATCTAAAATTATACACACATTTTAGATCTAGTGTCAGAAATATGAATAAGATTTTCTTTGTGATAAAATGTAAAAAAAAGGAAAAATTTACTAGCTTCACAAATATAATATTACCCAGTAAATAATATTTCATTCAGGTACTGTAATAAGTGAGTTGGATTGTATTTATGAGACTAGTCAAATACAATCAACAAAAGTGTAGTCTATTTAATAATGTGGTATTTATCTACATTTCATCTCTGTACAATCGAACATTTTACTTGTTCGAGATCTGTCCTTATACATACCAGTGCTTCCGTAAACATTCACGTGGTGTTATTGAATCTTCTTTATCCCATCTACAAATATTTTCTACTTGTCATCAAAATAAACAGATAACAGGTAAATGAGATAGTTATTTCAATGTCACCTGAACTAGATGATCACAGGGTCTAATTCGAATTTGAGTACACCACAGAAATAAACAATGATCGAAGAAAAGAATAATTATATTATTTAGCTGACTCGAGTATTTTTGTTTGAATGCCAGTGACCTGATGAGTGGTGAGACTTTTTAGAAATTTATTCTATTACTATTAAATACAAATCTATTATCTTTTTGTTGCTTAGGATAATTTTTTGGATCTGCTAACAATGCTTGTTTCATTTTTCAACAATTTTTTTTGTTGTTGCTTAGGATGTTTTTTGGACCTGTTAACAAAGCTTGGATCATTTTTCAAAATTCATTTGATAAACAATTGTCATTAGTTTGGGAGCCTCCTTTTTGACATGCATCATGTTACAAGCTACTAAAGCATAGTGATTGTCTAGGAATGTGAGATTAATCAAATCTAGAGTTCAAATTCAATTCAATAAATTACTAAATTGTTAATTAACTCCAAGGCAACTAATTAAAGTGATGAGACTTTTCTGAGCTGCAAGAAAATTGAGTTCTCTATTAAAAAGAGTATTTGAATTTGACTTGAGTCGATTGCACGAAAAGGCAATTCAACCGCCGTAAGATGACGTCATTTCATGGAGCTGAATAGCGGTCTTGTTGCATTGGTTGGTTTAGTTTTATGATGGAAGTAATTTTAAGGTAGTTAGATTAGATTGACTTTTCATGCAAAATTAAGTAATTATTTAAATAGAAAATTAATCAAGTTGAATTCTTTAAAGAAAATGCTAGACTTGGACAGGAATCGATCCTCAGGCTACGTTATATCTTTGTAATATTATTACATCTTGAAAAATATCCACCCACCCTCCAAACTGTTGAATAATACAGTATTTCTCAACTTTTCACGTTTTTGCCATACGTGAGACTCTGAGACATTTGCAGTGACATAATATTCTTGATTACGCTGCACTTCTCAGTGTTCCATTTTATTGTTATCACTTGTATTTTTTCCATTTCATTTATTGGCATACTATTTCCAAAAAATACAAAATACTCATACTCATACAATGGAAAAAAGTGGTTGAGTATATTAATCAGATTCATTTAATTTGAAGATTGGCATTAGATAGATAGAGAGATATTATTTCTTTGCCATCCTACTCTACGGTCATCAGCAACGTCAAGAAATAATATCTATCTATCTAATGCCAAGCGTCAAATTAAATGAACCTAATTATAGGCTGATCCTTCCCTTTAGGGAAGCGGTTGTCCCAGTGGCAGAGGCGAGTCTAATCGGTGAGATTAGATAAGAGACAGCGCCTACCACTCCCGTTGTAACGGTGACCGGCTCCTCTAAATACAAAAATTTATGAGCTTTAAAATCGCTTCCCGGTGGTTCGAAACCCACCTAAAGCTGTAGGTCCATTCATCTCTCATCATCATCCTTCCCATTACCCACGCACAAGCTTAGAGCTTATGTGCGGCCATCATCCCTAGCAAAAAAATCCATAAGCTCCTTCTGTTGTCATCCACTATTTACTTACGGTACTTATAATCATATTCATTTAAATTATTCATCGAATTCCCATTTCCCATTATTTGTCAACAAAATCATAAAATTTGTCACTGGCATTCAGGAAAATGAGTCATTCCCAGTAGAGATGTGAACAAACAACGGCGCTTTCCATCAAGCCGCCTGATTTGCTGAGAACAATCGCACAATTTTCTCCGACATTCCTTGGAACGGATCATATTTCGGAGCAACTAGTTGAGTTCACTGGTTCCCAGATGCCCTCGTGCCTCCTCCCCCCTCACTTCACTCTACTGCTTCACTTCCATTTCCAAGGCTGGGAAATATTTCGCTCGCGCTTGATAATCCTATTCAAACATCGATAGTTGCATAAGCAAGTAAAACATTGTGCATTGCCGACCAGACAGGCTTGCTAATCTTATTTGCATAATATTGTATTGTTGTCAGAGATGTGAAAACTCTTACTAACTTGGCTTTAACCTTGTGGCTACTGACCGTATTAAACATTACACTGTATACAAAAATATCCATCATAAATATTACCAATAGGGTAAAAATTGGAGGGAAAAATATATTTTATCCAAAAGCCGCTTGAATCTAGAGTATAATCTTCTCTTCATTTAAGAAGTGCAATTGAATGTTTCACTTCTAATAAGTTCTATCTGTATCTCTTGTCAATACAAAACAATGGCAATATTACTACCTGAATATTAATAATTAATTTGAAAAAATGTATTAGTATCAATTCTATTTGTCCAATCCACCTTTCAAAGTTCAGTTAGGGCCTGCTTGTACACCCCTATGATAATACTGCTACTTCCTCCTTGTATAGAAACCTTTTTTCAAAGTAAAATTATCTGATAGCAGGTTCTAGTAGTAGTAGACAGCGTTCAGTAGACTGCGTAGACTGACTAGTAGCAAAGACGATAGGAAACTATTAGTATAAGTATTCTAATTGTCTTTGCTAGTAGACTTGACTCTGTGTAGTTCACCTGCAGGAAATCCCATATTTTCATTTTGATATCTGCCTAGCAAACTGAAGATTTTGAATGATAACATCATAAAACAATAGATACACCTGCATCCTAATTCCAAACAAGCCTATCAAGGACAATGCATAGATTACTCTGTAAACTGACTTTTCAAAATAAAAACAATATTCCCTAGAACAATCAAGTGCTGATAGTAATAAAATTAATGTCTCCTTTGTTACCGCAGGTTTGTTTACATCAAACTTACCTCGCTCCCAAATTTAAAGTTAAACGCAAGATCTAATACATTTCCAGACAATGATTTTTCAAAGTACGTATTTGTATTGTAGCAATTTGTATTACAGTATTAGTTATTTCAAATAAATTTTGTATCAGGCCATGTAAAGTGTATAAACGTCTTTTAATTTCACTTTTTTACTCACCAACTTTCAATTCTAATTCTAATTTCTTGCTTCTTATCTTCTAACTTTATCAACTCCTATAACCTACCATTCCTTATCCTATCGCTATAACACCTCTAATTAATCATGAGCTTCCCATTGTTTTCACTTTTGGAAGAATGAATGATTGACTTGACAATAATTATTCAAAAAGTGAGTAAGCTTTCCCTTTCTCTGTCCTGAACTTTTACTTTTTTTGTACAACTGCTGTACATACTACCAACCATTATTCATCACTTTAATAATGTAACAAGTATGCGCTTGGCGTGGAGATTTTATTTTACCTACTACAGAAGAGACCTTCACGGAATATCTAACTATGGTTTATAATCTGATTATTTCCGTATCCGGTGGGTAGCCCCCCACAATTCCTACCCCTCTCCCTCCCTCTCAATTCATACACTCCTCACTAATATACTCCCCAACCCCTCCCCCACACACTAGGAGGGAATCCTCGTTGTTACCGACAAACATGACTCATCTTTCATACACGGTGCGGTAGCCTACTGCTTTTGTAACCAAAACGTGGAGTTTCCTAGTAATGCTATCCTCGATTACTCATATGAATAAACAAAATTAGGAGTATCTAAAATTATATCTACTCATGCATATAGAGTATTGTTTTCCGACAATCATCACATTTCCATTTGTTAACTTTTTTACTTTTGACATCATGAATACTTCAGCTATTTTTATCAATTTTACTGTAGACATCCTCTCACCTTTTCTGTCATACATAATATTCTAATATTGAAATCTGAGTCGCTATACACTTGCAATGTCATTTTCAATTATTGAGTGTTGACCTTTTTGAATTGGTTAAAGTATTTATTAAGTTTTATTTTTAGTATTTAGTGTACTGTGAAGCTATATAGATAGCTATACTCTTACGTCTTGATACTTACAATATTATTTTCAATGAAAAGAGTTGGAAAGATGTGAGAAGTTTACGGCTTCAGGAAATTGGATACTACAGTTCTATAATATTATAAAAATGAATTTTCATTCACCAATCCGGAAGATAATTCTATTTTTGAAAGAAGTGCATAAATTTCAAGCGAATTAGGAGTGTTTTATTGTAATAAATCTGAGAAAATAATGTAAAAATTTGCTACTTGCAATGTAAATGTTCAAGTGGAAAACCATGAAATTTGTGTGAGTTTTACGGCAAAAAATTGAAAAGAGTTTGTATAGAATGAAGTTCTTTTCAACTATCCTTCGACAGTAGGCCTACAAATAGTGAAATTGATGTTGTTAGTAGATGTTGGAATGATGCTTTGAAAAATAGAAGCAATAATCTATTCAAAGTACGCTTAGTACGGTAGTGGTTTTCATCAAAATATAAAATTATTTTGGTGATTAATGCTGTGAATTCTATAATCCGTTTGCAGTTTGCAGCTCAAGAATATTATTAGCAATAATAATTCATCACCTTTTCGGTTACAATAATTGATATTTTACGACCAAGTTAAATCATCATCTATTTATAAATAATTCATTCATAATTGACAGAAATCTGTTCTAAAACAGATCTCGGATTAGGAAACTATCCATCATTTGGAATATTGAGATTGAAGATAGGAGTTGAATGAAAATGAATTCTTTTTGAATTTTTAAATAATAATTGAAAACAACATAGTCTTTTCTGAATGATTACAACTCCAACAATAGAAAGTGGAATATACCTGATTGTAATCATCTTTCAAATAACATCAATGAGAATGATAGATAGTTTTGTATTTACGTTTGGCTCAGAACAAGTTCTTTCGAATTATTACTTTTTCTTCATAATGTGAGGATGGGAAAATAGCCTACCCATTTAGAAAATGGTTGAGTTGTACCAAAGACAATCAGAATACTTATTGCTCGTACTATTAGGCAACATTGCCTTAGAGAACGTACAATGAGTTGTACAATGTCTGGTATTTAGGCTGTGCACCCATTCAATAAAAATATATTATTCCTCGTGGCGAAGCGTGGTATACTTAACCGGTCATCGCGACCGGTTAAGTATACCACGCTTCGCCACGGAATTCCCAATTCCAAAAAGAATACTAGTTCCTTTTCGGTATAGGCCTATTTATTTCTTCGGCTCTGATACTTATTGTGGGTTAGGACAAATGGTAAACTTCCAACTATTTCCGATGGGGCACACACTCATATGAGGCGGCATAACCAGAAAATTCCACGAATTCTCGGTTCAGCCCAATCATACTTCAACGTACCCGTCTCATTAATTTATTAATATGTTGTTTCTCCGACTCAAAACTATTTTGAACTGGTTTTGTTTGTTGCCAGATGTAGGCTACTAGTAGAACAAGCCGGGTCATTAGATCAAATACCATTTATAACCATATACAGACTCCCCAAACAGTGGCTGATTGGATAATCTGTCAAGTTCAGGGCTGAACAAACGTCATCTATAAATACCGCATTAAGGTTGAGTAGGTGGATTGTCTCAGTACCACAGATGAGGAGATTGTAGTAACAGCGCTGATAGAGATTAATGCTTTACGCCCCAACCTTCCGAACATTCCTAGACTAGACAGGAGTATCCTGCTCCCTCTGTCATTTATAATAATAAAATATATCGTCTACAATTGGAAGGATACTGTCATTTTTATTAAATACACCTACTAGGCTTGTTTATGGTAACCGCCTTGTTCCTTTTAAATCTCTCATCTTTTGCTTCCGATGACATCAAAATGAATTAACGACAGACAACAGCGACTGAAGATTACCGCTTCTGATTGTATCACATTACATGTTATTATGGAGTTGTTTTTAATATTTCTTATAATTAGTTAACCAGTCTCGAAAACTTGTTACGAAATACTTCTTGTTGATTGGTGGGGTCCTTGCTATCAAAGACAATATTCTATCTTGAGAAATGTAATTGTCTTTCCTTTTATCCTGTATCTCACCTTGCCGTTGTTAGATGGACCTGAGAACAATGCTTCACTTTGTTAGTATGTTGTCTTATTAATTTTAAAAACAAATTCATTACAAAGTTATCCGTTACAAAACAAATACAAAGCAATTCTTCTCGTTTACATTTATTATAGATCAAGCTACTAATCAGTGGCGTAATGAGGTATCAAGCGCCTTCTACAGCTCTCCTTTGATGCCTTGATGAGGATATAGATTCATTTATTCATTTCAATATTTATTATTGTAAAAGTCTACATTTTTTCGTTTAAATTTAATTATTGCCAAATATATTCATTGTTCATTCATTCAGCTCAATATTCTTAATGCAATTATTGCCAATAGATCATTTTGTGTCAAATGGATTTATGAATACAGATTGAGAAATCTGACTTGATAATATCGAGAGATCTCATAAAAGTTTACAAATTTGGATGAAATCTGCTAAACCATCACCTGAGCATTTTACGAAATTTCTAGAACAAGTCGTCGGCGTTGTTTATTATGGCCAGTCTGGAGCCATCAAAAATCAGAGCAGAAGGGTCGGTCGTCGCAGCAGAATCGTCGTCGTGAAATGGAGAGAAAAAAATAACATTTGGATCTTTATTTTTGTAAGGCAGCAGTAATGTGGAAGGATGCGTGTCGTGGAATGTCTACTGGAGCACACAGGACATTTGGCGCCCGGCCTAAGAATACCTGCTCCCCCTGACCCCCCTTTTAAACCCCCCCCCCCTCCGAACCCCCTCACTTTTCAATGTTCTGCTCCTCATATTATTATCCACGCCCTCCTAGGATTTTATTTATACTGCACCTACACACCACACTCTGTCAAGCCTGGAAAGAAGATGTTAATCCTCAGGCGCCTGGAGATGCTGGCTGTAATCTCTGATACAGTTGCAAGCAACTGTTGCATTGTAGTGATACTGTAGCAAGAAGGTGTTATTGTCAAGAGATAGATACAAAGTAAACAAATTTTATTTTGAGATTTGTTCATAACTAATACTCGATGAGAATAGTTATTGTCAAGAGTTACAAAATAGACAAATTCTATTTTGAGAGTAATTGGTCGTAACGTTACTACTCGATGGGAATGTTTTTGTCTTTGGAGATTGTAATAAAAAATAGCTTGATTGAGATAATACAAAGTGATGACTTTGGAATCAATTGTAATGAATGTTTGCTATGTACCCTTTGAGCTCAATACTGCAATCTATGTTCGTACAGACAGACTATAGAAAGCCATTGATGCATTTTCAATTGAGTTGTTTGTGACAAGATTTGGAGGAGAGGTGTTTTGTTTGCAAACAAATTCGTTCATAACAATTCTTCATTAACAATGTCTTTGTGATGAGAATAATGTTGTCTTTTCGATATTTTTCTTTTGAGGTTTTGAGTTGAAAAGATGTAAGAAATTGCAGACTACCATCTGAAGGGTAGAAGAGCGCGTTTTGAAGCTGACAACAGCACAAAAACATGCAATGCAGCAAAAAATTAAGTCTTCGATTCATTGTCAAAAATATCGATGTTTTACAGTTTCACGAGTTTTTCTATTGGCTTTTGCAACAAGTTTTTTGAATACCGCATAAGAAACTTACACCATTCAACCACAGAGAACAGACGAAGAAGAAGTAATAGAGTATTGTTTCTCTATGATTGAACTCAGCTAACAAAGGTGGTCTAGAAAAAAAATAAAAATATGGTCTATGCTTATATCCCGAGGAAACTGATTGACATCCGATTTTCCCAAAATGCTGATTATCAAAGTCCTTTTTCTAAAGGGATTATGAGATTCTGAGACCAGTACATCGATGTATCGAGCAATGAATATCGAAACAATTATTTGTATAATCTACTTTCGTCATGCTCTTACAATACTTTCGTATTTATGTCTAAGAATTATTGGTATTTCTTACGTAATAGGAACCTATTTTGGCTTTTTTAATGAGTGTAGGAAAATTAAATCTTATTTCATCTTTATTCTCGTAGGGCAAATTTTCTATGCAATGTTCGAAAATTGTCGCCTATTTTTACGTACTTATTTGAAACCTATTTTGATTTTTTGAATTAGAGTAAGGAAAATTTTATTTTTTCTCATCTTAATTCTCGTAGGCAAATTTCCTACGTTACACTGTTCGAAAATTGTCGCGTATGAAAGGCGTGGCCGACAGTGTGTGTCATCCATCGGTGCTACAAACAAGGTGCGGCAAATCTCGACAGGACAGCAGCCTCTACTAACAACCAACAATCATGGACCGCGCGCCTTGTCAAAAAACGTTCTCCCGCTATTTTGATACTCGGAACACGTGCTTTGATTCTAGTCGCTGTTTCCGGTCTAGCGCCACAAGAATATTTACTGCTCCCTCTCCTTGCTCTCACTCTATCTCTCTTCCTTCCTGACATTTTTCCCTCACACACGGTCTCCGTTGCACATTCCGTTTCATTCACCCGTCCATTCAACACCGCTTTTTCAATTTTATTTTCCGTCCGTCATATTTACGCTGACTCACTTCCCATGAGTAGGTAGGCCTACACAGACATGTCTACCGGTCGCGTATTGAATGTCAATCGATTTTGCATGAGAATTCTCACATGGAGCGATAAATAGTTTTGCCGACCTTATCTGTCACCTGCATCGAGAGTATTGAATTAATGAAAAGTATTTCTATTTCTATATTCTATTCAATACTCAGTGCGTGTAGTATGTTTTGCACTGCACATCCGTTGAAGAACTCCCACCCAGCCACGGTATGTAGAAGAAGATCTTCTTCTTCTTTTTTTCTTTTCTTCTCCTTTTTCTTCTTCTTCTTCTTCTTCTCCTCCTCCTCCTCCTCCTCCTTCTTCTTCTTCTTCTTCTTCTTCTTCTTCTTCTTCTTCTTCTTCTTCTTCTTCTTCTTCTTCTTTTTCTTCTTCTTCTTCTTCTTCTTCTTCTTCTTCTTCTTCTTCTTCTTCTTCTTCTTCTTCTTCTTCTTCTTCTTCTTCTTCTTCTTCTTCTTCTTATTTTTTCTTCTCCTTTTTCTTTTCTTCTTCTTCTTCTTCTTCTTCTTCTTCTTCTTCTTCTTCTTCTTCTTCTTCTTCTTCACCTTCTTCTTCTTCTTCTTCTTCTTCTTCTTCTTCTTCTTTCTTCTTCTTCTTCTTCTTCTTCTTCTTCTTCTTCTTCTTCTTCTTCTTCTTCTTCTTCTTCTTTTTCTTCTTCTTCTTCTTCTTTTCTTCTTCTTCTTCTTCTTCTTCTTCTTCTTCTTCTTCTTCTTCTTCTTCTTCTTCTCCTTCTCCTCTTCTTCTTCTTCTTCTTCTTCTTCTTCTTCTTCTTCTTCTTCTTCTTCTTCTTCTTCTTCTTCTCCTTCTTTTTCTACTACTCCTTCTTCTTTTCCTTCTTCTTCTTCTTCCCGTGCACCCGGCTACACTAGCTGCTCTCCCCGGCCCTGCTCCCACCGGAGCGAAATGAATGGAGGATGGGCTGGTCTGTCCACTTGCCAAATCCAACTTGGTTGAATTTGTATTGGCTGTCCAGTTACATGTATTAATTAGCGGCTGCGTTAATTGGCACTCCTAAATTATTCAGATGTCTTCACACCTTCTAATTAATATTCATGCAATGAATTTAAGTTGCTGTTAGATAAATTGATTAAATCTAATCATTGTCATATATTATAATGATCAAGTCGCTGTAATGAAATTCCTACAGTGATTTTGTTCTCAAGTAGGCGATTTTGAATGTGTAGGTGTAGATTATTATGAAAATCTTGAGTTTCTGTGTAGTAGTGAAGGTGATATTGTGGTAGTTATCCATACTGGATAAAAATACTTGTCAAAACCATAAATTTATTAAAACATCGAGATGGTTATATTGGTTTTTACACCATTATCAATATCTGGTAAACTAAAACTGAAGTACTGTAGGCCTAATTAGAGCAACAATTAGTAACTAGAACAGCAATTTTTTATTCAGAATCTTGAGTTTTTTTATTAATAATTCTCATTTAAAAATTATTTGTAATATGTACTTCAAATTACATGACTGTTGAATTATTTTCTCTTATACTTGAAAATGTTTTAGTTTGTAGAGAGATTTTATCCTTCCTGAATTTTGAGTCTTCTGAATTCTATTTTTCTATTTTTAAGAGTTGGAAATATTATTCGAATAAGAATTACAAGCACACTTGTTCTGCACTTCAAAATTTCAAATTCAATTTCATTTCACTTATAAAGAAATTTTATCCTCCTCGAAAGAAAATTTTGGGCTTGCCCCTATATGATTCCATTTTCAAGAGTTTTAAATACTATTTCACTATGAATTTCATGCGCAATTACTCTACATTTTCTAATATGAGTGCCCCGACTTGGCAGGAAATGGGTGTTGGAATTCCTGGAGCGGGATGGATTCGGGACACTGTTGAACAGTCTGCTAAGCATTGGCAACCGAGGCTACTACTCGCTAGCCGACACCTATTCCCAGCTGCAGTGTGTGCTCTGCCTGAGGGCAGTCATGAATTCGCCGGCTGGTCTCCAGTACATTGTGAAGCGGCGTCACTACATCAGGAAATTGGGTGCCAGTAAGTAGCTTATCAATCGCTAACCACAATAAATAAATAATAAATTTATTTCCTTCAAAACTAAAACCTAAGAATGCATTAATAAAATATTGACTACAAAAATGTAAAAAAAGAAACATATAACATCAAGAAAAGAAAATTTATGGAAATTAACCCACTCAACTATGGACATCCATGTACTAGAGTGGGTACTTATCCAATCAAGCACTACATTTATAATCTATAAGTAGTAGGATTTTCTTTACCACAATATAATAATTACTTCACTTCATTTTCCTCAGTACAGCCTAACTTCATTTTCAATTTTGGTTGAAACTGGAGCAAAACCAGAAACAACCCAGATCGATTCAAAAATAAAGAAATAATAAGGGCCGGTTCATGAGCTCGGGATTTAGCCAAGTCCTAGACTAAAACGGTTAACTACCGTAGCATCGACAAAAGTTTGTCTCGACAGGATAGTCGCATAGCAGCATAGAGAGCCCTTAGTACATAGTGTCGAGGCTAACGTTTGTCGATGCTACGGTGGCCACCCGTTTTAGTCTAGGACTTGGCTGAATTCCGAGCTCATGAACCGGCCCGAAATGTTATTGGTAGAGAGCCTTTGCACTATTCATGATTCATTCATTCAGTATTCATTGTCTTAACTTGTCTATCATAAGAACCATATGAATGAAAGGTAATGCTTTGAATTTAGAAGTAAAACTAATTCGACTCATAATAGTTGGAATTTTCTGAAATATGAGCCCCTTTTCTCGATTTTTAATTCATATGAAGTCAGTTTTCATAGATTTCCAACATAATGTAGTAAAGATGTACTGTAATTTTTTTATTCAACAAGCAAAGAAATGCAAGTCACATAAAGGAAAGGAATCTTGAATCTAGTAATAATTATGTCTTTCATAAAACACCAATTTGTTTAGAATTATCTGAATGATCAATTATTGAATAATTAGCTTTTAGCTCTTACAATCATATTTAAAAATCCTGATTTTCAACAGAAAATCAACACCTTGCCATAACCTCCTCCTTGGATGAGCCCAAGATCCTCTCCCATAAAAAGTCCATTCTTCCTTCTGATTTACCTATACTGGACAATGTAACAGTTACTGAATTTGATGATCTAATACAGTATTTCTGTCAAGGTAAGAATGCTACAAATAATAAAGTTGTAAATTAGCAAGCACACTGTGTTGAACTTGATGACAAATTCAATTGAAAAGATCATGAAAATAGTATTTAAATGTGTTATTGTGTTAATGATTTATATTAAATCATTTACTGTTCATCCCTATTATTTACAATAATATTATTAATCCCATGTAAATAATTCCATTATTTACAATGGAAATGTTTTAATACTATTTATGACCAAAGTTAGGATGACCAGCTTTAGTAGAAACACCAGTTTCCTTCCTCTGTCTACTGATTGATGAAATGTACAAATAAGAGCTTGGTAGGCTAACAAGTATACAAATATGAGGTATAATTATGGTATACTATAAGTTACAAATGATTTTCCTTTGTGACTTTCCTAATAAATTTGTTTTTCTCCAAATATTAGTAGTTGACTTCTCTCTATATAAAGCCTATTTCTCTATGTATCACAGCCTACTAATTGGTAATTTATAAGTACTCTGTGATAATGTTTCATTGATGCAGGAAATAAAATAATCTTATAAAAAGAGACAAGTGAAAACCTAAAATTTTTCTTTTTCAAAGACTAGTCCAATACATGAGCCAAGAAGTACATGATTTATAAAACATGATCAGTATATTGATTTTTTAAATATTCCAAAAGGAATTTGGACATAAATTGGAATGTCATAGAGTATCACTGTTGTATTATTTATCGCTATCAATAATTATTTTAATCTATTTTAATTCTGCATTAAATTCTAGTTTGCTTTATATCGAGTTTTGTTGTATCCTTGTTACAGTTCTTCAGACACAGGATAAAGTTGTGAAATTACAAGTCTTTGAGTTGCTGTGCACACTTTCAATGTATTCCTCGGAGGGTCATGCGTTGGTATTGGATGCTCTGAACTATTTTAAGGTAGGTGGAGTTGATTTCGCGGGTTAGGAACCCACTTTAACCTGGAAATTCACCATTTTTCCATTATTTATTCATTACCGTATACCATTCATTTGACATTCCATTTACCAGGACAAAAGTCTTAGAATAATGACTAACCATATATGTCTTATCTGTGCTCAGACTAATGTGAACATCATAATACAGTGCTGTATTAGCAAAAAATAAAATTTAATGAATTGAATAAAAATATGTAAACCAGTTCATTTTGCAAAAGCACCTGGCTTGCAAATTAATTATCATTATGCATAACAACTTTTTACAATGTTTAAAGAGTTTGAGAATTTATACACTTTACAATATGTGATATTAAATTGAATGCATCATATTAGATAAATTCTTACATAGGCCTACCTTGAACGTTTTGAAAAGCTGAGATAAGATTAAAGATATTAATTTGATTGTCAGACCAGGTCCTTTACCTTTAGCTAAATGAGCTACGGAGGCTGTTATTTATATTTAATTTAATTTAATCTTATATATGATTAATTAATATTTCTGTTATTTTAATTTTATTTAATATTTCTTTAATAATTTTCCAATGTTCGATCAATGAGAAAATAATGAAACTGTTTCAGTTTCAGCATTATAAGTAGAAGGAAAAAAATTGAACAAAATATTAAATTTTAATAAATATTTAAACGGCTGGACGAAAGCCAATTGAATTGAACTGCCGTAAAATGACGTCATTGACGGAGCTCAATAGACATTTGTTAGCCGATTTTAGAGAAAACAGTTAGATATTACTGCCGTAGATTTGCGTCATTTAATGGATCTCAATAGAGAAATCATTGCATTGGATCCTTCAAATGACGTCATTCCACGGCTGTTCAATTTGATTGATTCTGGCCGATAGATCTATATGGGACTTGACGCAATTTATACATTTATAATAATGTAAGTCTACTTCAAAAAGAACGGATAAGGAAATCGAACTGAAGTTATCATCACATATTCAAACTAAGCGTCATGACATATTGCGACGTTCGGCTTCTCTGAAACCGTTCATTAAGGCTTAGAATCCTTGACAATTTCTTTACAAATTCCACTTTCAAGATAGTCAGTTAATCAGAAGGAAAACGTTAATTGGAGTAAACAATAGCTTCATACACAATATATTCAATGGCACATTACTGTAAGTTGCTTCCTACTCTTTCAAATTGCTTATCTCTTCAAGCTTAAGTTGCAAGGCTCATTGCTAATTTGTTATTGTAATATGCAATTACCATTTCATTTTTGAATGCTCTTGCGTCTTGACAATGCCAGTCTAAATTTAGTTAAGTTTGTCACTACCAACTTGAAAACACGTCTTCTCTGAATAATTCATTTAGAAATTCTTCTAAATTTGAGACTTTTTAGGCTCTGATATTTTAATCGTGATTACACAGTGAGTGCTGAAACGGTGAGTCGTTCTCGAAGATTTCAGAGTTGAATAAGTTCAATCAAAATCTACTTTTAAATTAACCAAATTTTTCCAGTTTCAGTGAGAATTCAATGAGCTGCTGTTTTCAATTTCTAAAAACCTGACCGAAGTTATATTTACAATCGCTAATAAAGTAAAAACCATTTAATTCTCTTGAAAAGTATTGATTACTCATAATCGTGCATTATTATTGTCGACGATTGAGTTTTTTAAACCCATATAAAAGCATCAATAACGTCGATATTGCTATAAATCACTTGATAATTACATCATTTTGAAAAATAGTGTTATGACATATCACTGTCACTGTAGCAGTGGGTTGAGTTCAAGAGAGGGCCGCTTCACCCCAACTTCGCCCTCCCAGGAACAAATGAAGGCAGTCATTCTATTCTATTATGTTCTTTGGAGGAAAGTTTTGAACATTTGTTCTTACAAATGTAAGAAGCTACTGTTAGAGGCTAATATAATTAACATTACTATCAATTTTCATTATAAATCCGGTTCCATTTCTTTTTTGTTGCATTGTATTCAAAATATTCTTTCAACATCATATTTATTATTTTTCCTTTTCCAGACATGTCATGGACGCAAATACAGATTGGACTTAGTGGTTTCAGAGCTG
The DNA here is from genome assembly GCA_017141395.1 of Laodelphax striatellus. Lineage (NCBI taxonomy): Eukaryota > Metazoa > Arthropoda > Insecta > Hemiptera > Delphacidae > Laodelphax > Laodelphax striatellus. The sequence continues at coordinate 10,080,244 of CM029535.1, read as the reverse complement.
AAATCGGCTGACAACATTGCATACAAGACTACTCTGGTGGCATTCATTAATTGTCTTCTGTTTGGCTATCCAGATCTAACACAGCGCTCGCTCCTTCGTTGTGAATTCTATAGTGAGTATTTTCATTTCCTGTAAACTATACTGTGACTTTATAATGCTTTTGGTAACGTTTATCACTTGAGGGTTTTTTAATAATTGAAATTGTGTATGAAATGGTGTCACTTATTTTAGTAATAATGAATCATTTTATTTCTTAATAAACACCGATACAAAAATCTTCAACATTCACAAGTACATAAGAAATACATTGAGATATCTATTCATTTATTTATTTACTTTATCTATTGAGAAAGTATGCACTCCCGAGAATAGCCTATATGGGAGTTGACATAGAAATGTTAAATATCTGAATATTGTTAGTGATAACAATAATATATTTACTTATAATGAAGATAATCACTCGAGGATTTTATTTTGCCAATAATAATGATATCTTATTTCATCTCCCTTACTAAATTATTTCCATACCTTACCAGAACATTGGAAGATTTATCTAGAAGATTGTCAGAAAAATTATTGTTTGAACTACTGTATAATATGTGTGATTCTGAAATAAACATATATTTACTACTTCATTCAAGGCCTATTCAATAACTGAAACGTTTCTTACTTAAAAAACACTTTTAATAATATCAACTTATAAGATTTTATTTTTGTTATTATCTCTTATTATATTGTTATTATTCATCAACCAATATTAAAATGCGTTTGAATATAAGACAATTTATATTCAAACACTAGTAATTCAAACAAAGGTTTGGAGGTTTCTTGAAAAGGAATTATTCATCTTATTATCTTGTAATGATCTGTTATCTTACAACTTACATTCTTGTATATTCTAATATATTCCAAGAGTATTTCTATGTTGTGTACCGTACGTTTCAAAACTCATATCTGGAACTGAAATCGAAGAAAGTATTTGATTGTTAGTATAGGTGCCGATTTGTAAGTACATTTTTCCAATTAGAGTACACAACCAATAGTTTTATTTTATTTTATCAGGTGCTGGTTTGAAGAAAGTTTTGGAAGACCTGAGCAAAACTAAAGATGAGGAATTTCAACTTCAGCTTGCTGTATTTGAAGAACAGAAACAAAAGGATGAGAATGACGTTGAACCAGTCCTACTTGAGAAAGTCTCGGATATATTGCTCAAGAAGGTAAAGTAGTAATGTGTTTATACTACTGCTATTTTCTACTCAGTATACAGTATCTGATTTTATTTCTTAATTTATCCAGTCTTATTGTGACCCACCTTGGAAATTTACTACCAAAACCAAAAAATTAATAAATGACAATAATTAAGAATTATGAGTTTCTACCCATTCACAACATGGGCGGACTTGGAGGATATTTCCTGGTGGAGGGCCACCTGGTTGGGGGGTGGTTACTCCAGACATATTTTTTTGCTACAAACTATTATATAACTACATTTATAACATTTGCTATAATAGCTACAATAGCCCCCCCCCCTTAAATCAGCCCATGATTCATAATACTTGCTCTTCAATTCCCCAAAATGCTACCTATTTACATCTCCATGCTTATAGGCTATTCCCTCATATCAATAGTAATGGAAAATTCCTACTAAGTACCTACTCATGTCAGCATATTATCCATAGCAAAAAATCGCACTTCAACTTAAACTAGTAGCTAATAAAAAGCAGGAAAGCAGCTATTAAATATTGAATGATATGAGAGTTATTGTCAATTTACAGATTGCTGATACTCCAGAATCTCTTGCTCTGCGATTGGTCTTACTGAAAATATCGCAGATCGAACCAACTCATCCCGACTCGTAAGTATAAACAATTTAGTGTAGCATCAAAATAAAAAAATTCAATCTTCGATTAATTTCAAATAAAAAATATTGTAATAAATGACAACCAATATAGAAATAAGAAAACCATTAATACATTACAAATAAGAAATATATTCAAGGCCTTGTGAGGGCACTTGAACATCAACAACATAGAAAAATATGCACAATAAAAATAGTTAATTACTTCAAATTTAAGTGTTGAAGACTTTTAGAGAGAATACATTCGACTAGTTGCACGAAAATTAAATTGAATTTAATCACCGTAGAATGACCTTTGATTCGTTGTAGTAGTTTTGTTGGATGACCTCATTTTACGTGGTTAAAATCAATCGGATTTTGGCTGCTATACTTTTCTATTAGACTATAAATTATTACTTCAATAATGTAATACTGATTAACTATTTTTTCTTTTCGTTTTATTAGAGAACAAATCCGTGACATCCTAGAGAACATAACCACTCAAAGTTCAAGTCAAGTAAGCAGCGATTCGAACTCTTTGGACAGTGTGGTGGATCACAGCACTCAGAAACCTTCAAAAACTGTTCCAACCAGAAGACATACGAGGGAGATATCTGTTCAAACAGCTCTGACCAGCAAGAGCAGATTGAGTTTGCGACGTGCCACATCATCTACTCAGGTCGAATTGAACTCGAAGAATGCTCGCGCAAATCATAAGATCAGCCCAATACGATCGCAGCCTTCGATTGATCGAGTGAAGAAGACGGAACCTGTGAAACCGATCTCAAATTCGGCTCCCACTCGGAGAATGGGTTCTAGTCTTACCAAGTTGTCGGGAAGGAATGGTGGAGGTCTTTCTTCAGTGGCTGAAAAACCCAGAGTGAAAAGGATTTTCGTTGAGAGTTCAACTCAAACGAATAATGTTGAAAGTTCACAAGTAGGTGTACAGGTGAATTTCAGGTGCTCAAGAACTGTTATGGATTCGTCGACTCAAACAGCTACTGAAAATGTTTGTCGGTGTATGTCCATCAAGAATAATGAACGACTGGTGAATGGAATCGTTGAGAATCAAAATGAAAATATTGTTCAAGTGGATGCTAAGGTTTCTGCAACTCCAGTAATCCCTCCGCCCCCTCCTTTACCTCAGTTGTTACCACATTCCAAATCAAATTCAAACAGTACCATCCCGTCACCACCAAGTTTGCCACCTCCACCTCCTCCCCCACCACTACCGTCCTCTACAAAAAAATGCGAAACGTTTATAAAGTCCGAAAAGAATTGCCAGAAAAACGGCGCAGATTCAAATTTGGCGACAGTCAGAAATGGTTGCTCAGTACCTCCACCGCCTCCTCCACCACCTGCGATGTCGGGCTACTCAACACTGCCCAACCGCAAATCATCTACAGGGTGTGTGGACTTTCTGCTGAAAAAGTACAACACTCTGCCGAAATCGAATATCAAGATGCGAACGTTGAATTGGGCCAAGATTCCTCGACAAACCATAGGTTAGTGGATCTTCTCACGTTCTTGTTTCTTCAAGAAATCGTATTTTTCATGTTCATTTTTTTAAATTTTCTAATAGTGTTCATTTTTATCTGTACTTCCCATCTTTTTATGTAATTATAATAAAATTGGAATCTTGGTAGAGTTTTCATTAGCATGAGCGTACTCAAGAATATCAAACAATTGATTTTGAAAATCTAACTATTGTTTCTATCTTTTGTCTTATCTGTAGAAATCTTATTGATATTGTGGAACTCCATAATGAAATAAAACACTACCAGATATTGTCGATTCCACTGTTTTATTCAACCGCGGACCAGTGCTGTAAATAATACAACAATATCTTCTTTATCATTTCTCATAGAAGTAATATTTCAATTCTCTAGGTCTTGCTAATTTATTCCGTTATTGCAGACTATTTCTTCATGTCTTATTCCTTTCCATTTTATTTTCTAGGAAAATCAGTCAGTTCTAGATGTAGCTTACTCTGATAACTAGTTCTATGTATTAATTTTCCAATATATTATATTGTTCTTATTGAAGAAATAAATTTTTCCTGGATAATCAGACTAATTCTTCATGTTTTATTCTTTTCTATTTCATTTCCGAGGGCAAGCAAAATCAATCAGGTCTAGCTTAGTCTGATAATTAGTTCTATATATTAGTATTCAAATATATTATATTGTTACTTAGTGATATTCCTCCTCTTTCTAATTTTCTAGAAAAATCAATCTGGTCCAGCGTAGAGTCTGATCTTTTAATCTATGTAATTACAATAAAATTGGAATCTTGGTAGAGTTTTCATTAGCATGAACGAACTCAAGCATATCAAACAATTGATTTTTAAAATCTTAGAAACTATTGTTTCTGTCTATTGTCTTATCATTTCTCATAGAAGTAATACTTTAATTCTCTAGGTCTTGCTAATTTTCCCTATTAATTATGTTTTCTCCATTAATTACCTTTCTGTTCCATTTTTCAGAAAAATCAGTTTGGTCAAGCGTAGAATCAGAAATTCCAGTACTATCAGTCGACTTCAAAAAAATGGAAGAACTTTTCTGTCAGTCGCCCTCGAAGAAATCATCGACAGTCGCCAAAAAGCCTCAATCTCCGCTAATCAGCAAACGCTCATCGACATCGCTCAGTCTACTCGACGATAAACGCAGCTTCGCTGTTAACATCTTCCTCAAACAGGTCAAACCGAATGTCGACTCTCTCATCGATTCAATAAAAAATGGATCAGCAGTTCCGACCGAGAGTCTGAGAGCGCTGAAGAGATTGCTGCCTGAGAAGCAAGAGGTACAATTGAAATATTAAAGAAAATTAATAAAAAAATAGATGAAAGAAAAATAATTAATAAGTGGTATGATAATATCTTTGTCTTTTTCTCTCATGGTGGAGAAATACCGCAACATCACACAACAAATTTTTTTCAAAAAATATTAAGTATTAAAATTATCTGTATTCACATGTATTTATCCATTTTATTTGAAAATGTGTATAAAATAATCGTATAACATTGTTTGTAAAAATTTGACAATATCTAAAAGTGAGGCTAGAAAGATTTCCGCGTCCAGATAATTGTCACAATTTGAGATCTAGTTCCATTTGTATGCGAAAATAGAATATTAGGTAGTGATAGTTGATAATCTACTAGTGTCATTCAATGATTCAATAATCAAATATAATGTAGCGTAGCCTAATTGAAAGTAAGTAACAAGAAAGGGGTCAGCTTTTCATTTCTTAAGTTTAATAGTATGCCTTCCACTTATAATTAATCTGGATTTATGGTTCAGGGGTTTTAAATAAAACTTTCTTTCGACTTATAGCCTACCGCATCTAAATTGGCCCAATATAAAGGTCACAGTGGCTGTCATTATATCATTCGGTACTTATTAAAGAGTTTGACAAATTTACATGACAGAACTTGAGTTTTTGGCCCAAGTCCGACTTGACGTTAGGTCGCTGCGTTCCGTGTAGCTTAGAGCGATAAGCGCCGGTCTGATAATTAATCCAAATAAGGTTCCTGGATCTGATGCTTGCTACCATCGGACTCCCCAATAGTTTTGCAAAACTTTTTTTAAATAGTTAAAGATATTGAAATTTGATTGTTTTGGATGAATAAATTGAATCTATACTATCAGTTATCAATTGCTTACTATCAGTCACTACCACACATTGGTTTGAATTCAGATTCAATTGAATTTACCATCAGTTTAATCACACAATATTTAATATTTATAATTTTTATTTTCCACAGCTAGCTGATATAAAAGCGCACGCAAAAGATGGAAATCTTGGCGAGGCTGAACAGTTTTTCCTGCGCCTGTCTGAAATTCCCGATTACGAGCTGACAATTCAGGCGATGCTGCATAAAGAAGAATTCCAGGAACGTTTTACCGACGCGACTTCACAGCTGGACAATGTTCTCAGCTTATGTGATTTTCTCATAAACGATTCAAGTCTCAAACAGTTCATGACACTGCTGCTGCAGCTTGGAAATTATCTCAATGCTGTAAGTGAAAACTGAACTAAACAAAAAATGTGATTCGATACAAGAAACATAACTAGAAAACAAGTACCTACCCCAGAAAAATAGGAAATGTTGCCATTCAACCTAGAAAAACTTAGCTGGGAAATTCATTGTTCACAAACTTCCTTCTATTTTTACTACCATTAAATTTCAGTCAATTTTCACTATACAGTAATTATTAAATTTAATTCTTTCATGATTAAATCGAATGGAAACTCCATTGTATACAAACGTGTATTCAATTTTCACTATAATTAAATTTCAGATCTCAACAACCGAATCATCAGATTATGTCTTCTATTCCTTTAATTGATGTAGATGTTTCCAGTATTGAACTCATTTTCGCTGTCTTTATTATATTCTATATTGGAACCATTTTATGCGTACATTTTTAAACGCGCGACTGGAAACTCGGTCGAGTTTCTTGCTTCACAGATTAGCGCTTCCTTGAATGGAATATGATAAGCAATAATCTGTTGCATTGCATATACAAAGAAATTTAAATTGAAATACAACGCAATTATAGAAACTCCGCGGTTCATTGTTGAGCATTCAAAAATGCGTGCTTATAGAGAGCTAGCTTGGTTAAACAAATAAAGCCTAAAAATAATGAAAACCATTATTTTTGTGACAAAATTACATGAAAAGTCTACCATTTTTCAATTAATGTCAGGAAAATCAACTATAATAATTGATGGCTTACAAAGTTCTTGCCTTTCATTCATTTTTAGAGATGATCCAGTTCATAGTGGAATTTAAAATAAAAAATCTTGATTTCTAGCTAAAAAACTGGGTTTTTATCAGTTTTTTTTTAAAGAATGAAGTCTTCTTCCAAAACGTTAGTTTCTTATTAATAAAATTATAACTGGCACGAGCTAGAATCAATCTTTTTCCGCTATTATCTTAAATCAATTTTCTCTTTTTAGAATCACATGATTATTAATTTGTCATAATTATTACTCTTTAATTGACAAGTTTTGTCAATTTATATAATTATATATTCGTGTTGAAACCATTCAACATTTTGAACTGAATTGAATTGAATGACTGCCTTTATTTTAACCTGGGAGGGCGAAGTTAGGGCGCAGTCGGCCCTCTCTTACACTTAACCCTCAAACCCTTAACCCTTTGCTGATATTTTGTAACTTTTACAGGGTAGTTATGCCGGCAACGCTGTTGGATTCAAGTTGAGCACTCTGCCCAAGCTGACTGAGACCAGAGCTAACAAACCAAGGATGACTTTTCTTCATTATGCAGTCGATGTTGCCAATACAAACAATCCTAGTCTCCTGGATTTCCGTAATAAGGCCGCTGAACTCCGTGGAATGTCAAAGTAAGCTAATTATATCCGCGCTTATAACAAGTTTCAATTGAAAATTCCATTTCTATTTTAGACAACGGAAAAATTCTCGGTGGGAAATCCGGCGGTGCCTTTGTCTACTTTCCAATCGTAATTGAAATATTCAATAATTGGAATACCGTATTGAGATAATATAATAATTAATCAATTCAATTATTGATATGAATTTCATATTATTTTGATTCTCAATAGTTATTTTCCATTTCTCTAATCTATATCCAATTTACTAATCTATATTTTCCGTGAATAGTTTCTATATTTTTCATGATCATGTGTCTTTTTTGTTCATGTATTCTTAAATTATTCTTGTCGAATCGCTGTATTTCTGTGAGTATTCTGATGACAGCTCTTAAGTCTTTAATGTTGTTTTTACAATAATATTATATATTAACTATATGTTGATTATTAAATACTGTATTTTTTAACTTGGTATGTTTAAAGTTTTCTCATCAATCTCATTCAAGTGAGCAATGGAAAATGGACAATGTGAAGCACTAATGCGATATATTTTTATTCAGATAGATAAATGAAATTGGAATCGATGAACAAACATATTCATCTTTACTATCTGAGAAAGTTTCAAAAGTCGAAACATTTAGATTGTTGTGAGATTTACAGTAGTTGATGATGTGCTCAGTTTCCAGCAAAACTTGGGAAAGAAAAGTATTTTTCTTTTATTATTCTAGAATCGCATTTGATTTCAATTAAACAGTTGTGAATCTCAATCCAAAATATACTTGAAAATTTAATTTTACATAACCAGTAGTAATTTTATCATGCCATTTCTTGGTGTACAAGAAACATTTCTTGGTTGAAACATGCGGTGGTGACTGGTGAACCTAATATTTTGGCTGATTGGGTTCCGAACCATCGAGTAAGTGATTGTAAATCAGATAATGAAGAATTAAGATCTGTCAGTCACACATTCGTTGAAGATAAAGTGATACTAAAAGTGAATTGGAATATGTTCAATTCGTATAATTTATTTTCCCATCTTCCTGTTATTGTCACAAGTGTTCAATCGACTATTCGTGATAATATATTTCCTATTAAATTCGAATTTATTTTTTGCAGAACACCAATTCCATGCATTGTTGAGGAAGTGCATACTTTTGTAGTGGCCATCAATGAGATTAACAAAAAACTCAAATCAAGCAAACTTTCTTCTCAGTTTGGTGGTAAGTGAATATCGATTCAAATTCAATTTTATTTTCACAAGCAATACTAAACGAAATGCAATGAACATACAAATCTACTTATGGATTACTTCGTCCCTATCGCTAAAGCAGCTTTTGATCAAACATGTATTTGACCATTATTATATTGATATTGGTTTTCATTTCCTCAAATAAAAACACTAAATATAAATAGGGAACTAATACGGCATAAAATTTTCCACCAGTAATTAGTTAGGCATCTTACTTTTCGTCGAGTTTGTAGCGAACGCATTCCTTCTATATCCCGTTACAATATCAATCAATCAAGGAAATTCGGTAGATAATAATCTACAAGGGCTATTGATATGAATATTGACAAATGAGTCGATGATTCTCACGCTTCGGTGATTTATTTTAGCGTACCGACAAAGTTATTCTAAATTATTCATTAATAACTCTAATGGTAATTTATCGATAATTAATTAGGAAATCCTTGATCATATGAGCCTGATAAATTTCAATGATAAGATCATGCAAGAGTTATATAAATCCCTCGGAAAAAGATTACTTTTATAAATCAATTCGAATTCCATTGGATTATGAAATTAATTATAGGCCTATTACCAATAATGATTTGAATCTAATTTGTACTTTTAAAACTATAGTTGATTTGGATTTTCATAAACTTGAGCACAATAACATGGTATAATAATGTTTAGTATTAATTTTAATTAATAAAGTTTTACAAATTAATGAATTCAAATCACAAAAATTCTAATCGAATATCGAGAAAAATCTGTAAATAATATAGTATGTAATTTTATTTCTGGATTCATTGAAAATTTAAAAAGAGCTTGCAGCTTCGATGTTCATATCATAACTATGAAGTCTTTGTCCATATCAACCAAAATTAATAATTTGGTACCTACCTTAGGTTAAAGAACTACCTCTACGATCTGTGGTACTTTGTGATCATCTTTGTTTGAAGAACTACATCTACATCTATATGGTGTACGTGTACACAATTTACATTATATTTATTTCAAGTGATCTTCATATTTTTTATTCCAGAATTCTTCCAAAATGCCAAGAACCAAGCCGATGAACTAGTGAAGAAGGTCGAATTGATGAAAGATGTCACCATCAGACTGGCAGATCATTACTGTGAGGACTCCTCCACTTTCCAGCTGCATGAATGCTTCATGCTGTTTGCTGAGTTCTTCGAAAAAGTTAACACTGTCTTTATGGTGAGTCCTATTTTCAGAGTCAAAAGTACAGTAGGTTATACTAGAAAGTAACTATAGACCAGAGATAATTCACTCCTTTACCATGCTATAGACTAAATAGTGAGTGTATTGTCTGGAAAGTAAGTAATTCCGTGGAGATGATTCTATATAGTTAACCCCTGTTTATTTATTAGTGTCTCATTTTTAATCTTGACTAAATGCATTTCAATAGAAAGGGAACAACCGATTATATTGGAGCCTGTAAAGATAAAATAGTTTTGAGGTATTTGCTGGAGGTGACGAGTTTTTCTATCCTTAAGGCTGAATTCACATAGAGACCTCGGGTGAGGACATGGTGGTGACATGGATCACATGTTCGTCTTCTCTATCCAAAAAATACTCCAATGCACACCAAAACAGCTGCTTTAGGTGTGCATTGGACAATTTGTTTGTATAAAATAGACAATCATATGATCCATGTCCGCGCTACGTCCCTATAAATTTGATCATTTTCTAAAAAATTCAATTTAATTATCTTACCGCTTGATCGATTCTACAAATTCATCTTTTTGAGGTTGTTGACTAACGTTAAATCATTCAATAGCTATTGTTGTTACTTGGTGTAGAAACTATAAATGTTTAAATTATTATTTACTTGAACTTTTCTTCCTTTCCGGAAATTTATCTGTAATACATAATAAGCAACAATAATTTATCATTTTGCGTTGCAAAAAATAAAACATTATTTTTCCTCTTTCCAACACTAAGCTTTCAGGGTCAATGAACTCTGAACTGAATTGGTTCACTTATTTGTTGTTAACTTGTTGATATTGCTTGTCTTATCTATTCATTTTTGTAATATTATCTGAATTTATCGTCTTGATCGAAAAAATTAATTCAGAACAATTTGATTGCAAAGAACAGAATTTATTTGTTGTAACTCAATTAAATTATTCAGTCAAACTCATCAATACAAAATTAGTAGGTAACTCTGTAATCTATTACGAAACAACTCTAGACAAAACTGACAGGTTTCATTGTTATGTGAAAAATCTTCCACCTTAATTCTGTGAATTCTTTCTAACCGCTTTCCTTATTTCCGAAACAGGAAAACGAACACATGAAGAGAATGGAAGAACGAAATGCTAGAATAGCAGCGGAACGGGAGAAGAATGATAAGCGAATAGCTGGGAAAAAGGGAATCGTGAAAGAAGAAATCAATATGGTGGACATGCTGATGCAAGAAATCAAAGGAGGTATTTTCAAACTGAGGCGAAGCCAAGGTGCCGAACAACTATAATTTCAATATTCATTACCATAAAAATACAAAAAAAAAAAAAATGAACTCAAAAAATCTACTACTGGCTGAAACCAAAGTGTCTTCAAGAATGCGTTGCACAATGTATATTTATATTTTTATTGAACTTAGATACAATGATTAGGACAAACTTACTATAACTTTATTATAAAGTACTCCAGACTGAGATAATCTTCTACCATTGCCGTAAATTTTATACTGTTTATTAGTAATGTGCACACTTTTTGTGTGAATTTATTATTCGTTTGCTAAAATGTTAGTTGTAAGTTTATTAACATAGACTGTCACTGTAGAACTTTAGATTATTATATTTCGACTTTACGTTTAAAATTTGATTATTATATTATAAAGTGTTGCGCCATATTTGGTGATAATAAAAATAATTTATAAATTTTGAAACAGTTTGTTTTTGATTATCCAAGATATTCTTCCAAGTTTCGTAAGGATATGTATTTCGTTCGCAAATCACATTGTAGATCAAAATGTCTGACTTCCAAACAATTGTTTGAATTTCCCGCGTATTCAGCTCTGAGCTGTCATCCAATAATGCTAGATGAGCGGAAAATTTAAACCACAGTTCAAAATTGAAGAACTTGGATTCATTCGAACTAGGAAATCTTATAAACGCAGTTGAATTTGGATACGCCCTTTATTTCCGAAATAACAAAGATTCTTCAACTTGAAAATCCTTCACTTCAATATTCTTTTCTTAGTTGTTTTTCATCCTTTCTATTGAAATGCCTTACCTGCGATCGATTGCCTATGTGTTGTAACCGTATTTTGCACTTAATAATACAAAAAATGAATTGTTATAAACTATACATATATCGTAGTACCATTGTTTATTAGTAGGCCCTATAAAGTGTAGGAACCTTAGTGCTTAGGGGATCATTCGTCTATCTGACTATGTAGGCTAAGATAAAATAATAATTCTTTTCTCCGCGAAAAGCCACGTTGGTTCATTACACAAATCATTGATACATTATTGAATATCACTTACGGAAGTTGATTGTTCATCTAGGATCTAGACTAAACGTACAGTATTGATATTTTACAGCAATCTTATTAATACAATGATATCAATACAGCAATCAGATTACCGTACTTCCTGAAAATATGGCATTACCTGGGTTTCATTTTGCTCCAATATTCAACTTTCTAGCTGTAGACAAAATTTTCCCAATCTAGATTTGGTATCCTGTAGGGACACTATATTATAATAGAATTCCGATTATCTCTTAGATTATTACTTGAAGACCATAATATCTTTTTGACAGCGGAAGACCCTGGGAAAGTACGCTATGACGTACCTTGATAAAGCGGTTACCTAGTTTAATAATTAGATCTGGGATTACCCGATACAGTTTACTTTTGTACTTTACGGTAAACCATGAATAAGATTAGTTTCATTAAAATTTCCTTTGCATTCAAGTTGTAAAATGTTTGAAAAATGAATGATGATCAAGAGCGTGGTAGGCTAAAATAATTATTTAGGGACTATAGGCCTACAACAAAATAATAATGATTGATTATGTTAATAAGAGGATTCTTTAGTTTTAGCAAATTTATTGAATACGGAAAGAATTAAATGAGTATTCAGTTTTCAGTTTGAGTGTAGGCCTATATTAGTTTTTACCAGTTTATCAAATTAACTCGGTACCTGTTCTGTATTTATCTGTTATTAACATTAATATTGCAACTGCAATATCCAAGTCATTTGAAAGGTTACAAATTGGTTTGATGAGGAAAATCTAAAATTCATTTACCACAAAGCTCATGCAACAAATTTAAATGGTTCTGGGAAAGATAACAATGATAGGCTATTATTTGCGAATGTTTTGATTCGGACTATCTTACCTTTCATGAAACACAACCCATATTGATATCCATCAAAACTGACGAAATCTATCCAGAGCGCTGGTTGAGGATTCAAATTACTGTTGAAAAAATGTTGAATATTATACTAGGCTCTGATTAATCAATTGCAGGTCTTTATGGTGTGTAGAAAAACATACGGTATTGTCATTTATTAGCAAGAATTCAGAATATTAGACTACTTACTATTACTATAAAATAATTTTAATGTTAAAAGAAGTTAGCGATTTTGCTATATTTACCTATTTGTCTGTTGCCTTTTGTTCCCTACAATTTTTACAATACGGTTTCGATCCCAAACTTGGGCTGCATCTCAGAAAACAACGTGATCAAGATTCAATTATTGAAATATATCTAATTTATTCTGTACTAATAAACTAATATTACAATCAGAAATAAGTCTGGTAAAATCTTTTTCCTGATCTTGCCTAGTAGGCCTACGGTAAATGGTTGAGGAATCGGCTCAAATCAATGCTCAATTATTGTAACTTACAATAAATAGCAAAAAGATTTTCCAGTTATAATATCAACAAATAATTGTTGATTATAAAACAATATAGTTTATTCTGTATCAATATTATTTCTAACAGGAATAAGTCTGGTAAAACTTGATTCCCGATCTTGCCTAGGCCTACGGTAAATAGTTGAATTGGCTCAATCGACGCTCAATTATTGTAACTCAAATAAATTGCAAAAGGATTTTTCAGTTATAATATCAACAAATAATTGTTGATTATGATTTCAAATTCAATAAAAATACTTTAATTGTTTAACATTTCAATTTTTGATCCATGGATCAAGAAATTAGGCTTATCGTAATTGGCATATAGCCTAAGCGACTTAGGTCTATTAGCATTCCAGATATTTGCCTGGTTCTGTAAATGGATAACTTTTCTAAACAGAAATAGTGTACAAATTAATCTTTAATCCATAAAAGGATTAATACAGTATTTATAAATGGTATAGGCTACAAACTCTTTCAAATAGGAAAAAACTGTATCATTGCAGCTAGTTTTGCCCGCAAATTTCCCGCTATTTTAATTTGTATGAGGATTGGTGAGTAATTATTTTAATATAATTTATTGATCTTTATTCAAAAACATAATAAAAACAATATTTTAAAATAATAATTTCGAGGAATTATGGAAATAATCTTCAATTTGCCTAGAAGCAGACGAATTTTTACAATATTTCCAGCAAATGCCACCTAAATTGGACGCCATTTTGTCCTGGACAGGCACAACCCTATAAATACCCCTAGCACACGGGAGCTCCGCTCAGTTCTTTTCCGACCTTGGTTGAAGAAGGATTGCTTACGATACCGGTGAATTGAAAAGGAAAATTCCTTGATAGCTTTAGATCAGCTTGTGTGTGATATTTGTTAATTGTTTGAAGTTAATTATAATAAATTTTATATCAGTGTTCAGTTTACGATTCGAGATTAATCAGTTTCTTGTGCGTCTTGGATTTGTTTCAAAAGGATATTGGTGAGTAAATGATATTATATAATTTATATAAATGATTATAATTGGAATGTCCATTCTCTTTTTCGATTGTGTAAAGCATTTTAATAATTTACTAATTAGTTTGGATGATCCTTGGAGGTTCATCATGAACTTTTTCAAGGTTATATTTGAGCTCAATCAATTTGTATGAACTCTTTATGGAAAGTTTGTTAATATTTCTAGTTTCTGATTTAATTATTGGTGTTTAGTTGTTTTGTGTTTTATTAGTCTCTATTCGTTCAGTGTAGGCCTTTTTTTATTCACTTAAATTATATGAGTTTTAGTCGGCTATCTACTTCTAGCCTACGCGTAGGCCTAACTGATTTCGAGTAGGCCTAACTGATTTAATTTAGATTTTTGTACATTAGGCTATAGTGAATTGATATGATTTGTTTGTAATTGTAATGTTCGCTTTAGAAGTTAATTTCAAACCCGTGTTCGAATAAAATTTGATAAAGATTCGTAAATATCAAAGTTAATTTAGGCTACGTAGTTGCGCGTCCGTACAAGTTGACTTGTAGCCTACATAATTTATTTTATCTTTTATAATTGCCCACCATTTTTTAAAAAGATACTTGATATGAAACTTTTACGCTTTCCTAATACTTATACTGAAATTTATTGTCAAAAAGTTCGAAAAGCTTCTCGGTCCGGAAGTTTACGATACGTTTTCGTAGGCTACGAAAGTGTAAACTCACATACCGTAGCGTAGTAAAGATCGACTTTGATGCGAACATTGAATTCGACTTCGAAAGTATTGCGCTAGTAGGCTAATAATCTACTTACGACTTCTGCTTTGTTGCCATATTTGGACTACAGTACTACAAGTTTAAGTAGTGAAGAATAGTGAATAGATAGTTTTTAGGCACTGTAAGGATATTTTCTAGTTATAATTCGAAGTAGGCCTATCCTATAGACAATTATAGGCCTATATCGAAGTAGGCTATAGCCTAGTTAATGTATCTAGCCTACTAGTGTTATCGAAGTACCTAACTATAATACTTTTCCTTTAAATTGAATCCAGGACTACTGGGCGAAAACTGATAGTTTATAAATGGTTTTTGTAAACTAACAGAGGTTTTTATTAGATTCAGATTCATATAAATTCTACAGTCATGAACATGGATTGTTGAATCCTTTGTGAAGAAAACACAAAGTTTCAAAAACTGTCAGAGATTTTGATAATATCAAATAAAGTAGATGATTTTTAGAAGATTATTAAGAGTGATTGAATAGAATTAGAGTATAATTTGTTATAAAAAATATGGGATCTGATCTATTCTGAAACAAAAATTCTGTACTTCTTCTAACAGGTCTTTAGTTCTTAGTTCCACTACTAGATGGCGTTGCACTCGCTTCTGAGAGGCGCATTATCCAGAGTTTTTCAAACACCCTTATCTAAGGAATTGTCTTGTTAACTAGCATCAACTAAAGTTTTTAAAACATCCCTATCCAAATAAAAATTATAATGGTAGATAACTATTGTTATTTAGAAGTTGATTAGGCTACATTGTATAATTGTAGATAAATTACATCAATCTGATAATAGGCCTAATGAGATTTTGAAATAATTCTAGTATTGAAGTGATAATTTTTCAGTTCAGTTCATTTATTCACACACAATTTCCAAAAAAATACAATAATACAGTTCAACATATAAATACAATACAAAATTGGAAAAACTGGTTAGGAGACCTCATTGCGGTCACCTGTGACGAATGTGTTTGATGTTTTTTCTAACTAGCATGAATTAAAACAAAACTTTTTGTTTCTTTCCAGTTGCATATCCAACTAGGCTACTAAATATTTTCGAGAGCAAGATGTCTCCAAGACCTCAGGAACTGCAAATCGACGACATGGTTGAGGGCATGCAGATCAGCCCAGCGTTTGTCGACAATTCGACCCAAACCTCAACCGAAACCATGACAACGGGCATCCAGGTTGCTTCGAGAGGAGTAGATAGCTGGACTCAAACCGAGCCAGTCGCCTGCTGCAAATGCAACTGCTCTGCCGCCTCCGTCAAAACTACTGCCAAAAGTGGAGCCACCGTCAAAACTGAAGTCAGCGCGGGCAGTGTTGGAGAAATGCTGTCGAAGATACGGATCGATCTCAAGTCGGCCTTAGATCATGTCGACCTTAAGGTCAAGGTTGACCTTCAAGACGCCAAGAAGGTGACTTCCAAGGTATCGCTTGTGATACCTCCCCCTCCTCCGCTTCCCTTGACGCCAGGGTTGATGGACAAATCCTTGCCGCCAAATTTCGTCCTCAACACACCCGCACCACCCCCACTACCTGTGGCGGTATCGACGCCGATTTCAGATCCGCAAAATATCAGCGCCGATTTCCAAACCCCTCCCCCACCACCACCGCCCCCTCCAATGATGGGCGCCTCCACGTTTCCCAGCATGAAACCGGCAGCTGGTGTTGGCATGATGATGAGGAAGTGCAAGACCCTGCCAGCTCAGACTGGCATCAAGATGAAGACCATCAACTGGACCAAAATTCCCAAACAGAAAATAGGTGAGTTTCAATTTTTTATCACATTTTTTAGAATGGTGATAGGTACCTTCAAATATCGTAGCGATGAGATAGGTTTGCCTATATTATTAGTTTATAAGGTTTCCAATGAATTTTGAAACAGATTATATTATAATATATTTATATATAATATCTGTGTATTATAATGTGGGTGTTTGTTATAGTAGCTTCTAAAGCCCTGCAATTTTCTGGAAGTTTTTTATTTGTGGCTGTAGAGAGTATCTTTGGTAATATATGTATAGTTTTTGTGTCCTAATGAGAAGTATTGGTAAAAGTAGAAGCATGAGTTGAATTTAGGAAACTGAAAGTTGATTTTTCAATGTTATTCTTTCAATATTAGAAACTTCAATTTAACTTCAAATTCAATGTATAACTGATGAACGATACACGATTCTTTTGTGACTTACTATGTGGCTACTAATTTTTTTGTTTGATTACAAATATTGATGATTGTTGTTTCTTTTCAGCTAAATCCTTCTGGTCGGACACAGATGTGCAATTGCCCGTCCTCAGAGTGGACTTCAATAAAATGCAAGAGCTGTTTGGACAGAAACCAGCAAAGAAGTCGTTGAACATCAAGAGTCAGCTGGCAGTGAGGAAGTCGAAGACTTTGAACCTTCTGGACAGCCAACGCAGTTTCCTTGTTAACATATTCTTGAAGCAGTTCAAGGAAAACATTGAATTTGTACTTGATTCGATCAAGAAAGGCGTGGGACTACCGGTGGACAACCTCAAGGCGCTGATGAAACTCATGCCAGAGAAAAAAGAGGTGAGATTTTTAAAAATTTTAGTTTAAAGCTACTTTTGATTTGAGTTGTAGGATGGACTTCAAATTACTGAATCAATTGGTTTAGAGTTGTCTAATATGAAAAATCGAAATTGTTATTGGTAAAAATGATATGATATTGAAATAATATAAAGTATTGAGACTGGTATTTTATACGAAGTAAATTGAATTTGGTACGGTAATACAATACAGAATGATACGGCAGTTTAAAGCTGATTTGAATTATTATTGAATCATTCATACAGATTAGGTATTACAGATCAAATTCTTGAGGAAATCTATTGAAGATCATAATGTCCTTTATGTCCCTTTATTATAAAGCAATGATAATGTTATTAGTATAGTAGCTTAATAAGGATGGTAACGAATTTTTAATACCGTATCAGATGAAATAATTGATAATGAATTTTATTATAAATTATTTTGATACCGTTGTTAAAGACTTCAGTATTAATTTTCTTTTCCACTATTAATTTTTCATAATATGTTTACTTTCAATCTGGAGTACCATGGTCTAGGAACCGTGATTTCAATGATTAAGTTACAGTGGGATCAGGTACTACTGTATTTATATTTGATAGAAAAGATACAATACAGATGTATTTTTTACAGAACAAATATACCCCTCTAGCTGATAGCTATTTGAGGTGTACCACAATCAATAGCATTCTTTGTTTAGTTATTCAGACTTATTTTTTATTTAAGCATAATAATGTTCTTTAACCTCTCTGTATAATATTATAGTAAATATTATTGTTTCAATGTGTTGAAATATATTTACAACTATATCTTACTTTAACTATATATTTATATTTAACCTCTAACAGATTACGGAGATACGCGCACATGCAAGCTGCAAGAGTCTTGGAGAGGCCGAAAGTTTTTTCCTGCATCTTTCCGATATCGCTGACTACGAGCTTAGAATCCAAGCTATGCTCTACAAGGAAGAATTTCATGAGCGGTTCACTGACGCTTCTTCGCATTTGGAGAAGGTGCTTGACACATGCCAGTTCCTTGTCAACGATTGCAGTCTCAAGCAGTTTTTGACGCTTATCCTTCAGCTTGGGAATCAGCTGAATGCTGTAAGTAACTATTATTGTGTTATTTTCTACATTAATTTTCAATATTTAAGAACATTTTTAGTTTTAAATGAGAATTTGATTATTGAGCTGCAAGACCTCAAACAATTTAGGTGGAATTTCCAGAAGATTCTGAATTTTCAGAATTTCCAACTAACTATTCCCTGGCCTACATTGTTATATAGTAGTTTGTAAGGTGTCAAATGTAGTAGTATGTGTACGCATACACATGTGTGTGTATGTAGTATTCAGTAGTCAAATGGGTGTAAGATAACTGATTATACTTAAGAAAGTATATAATGAAATTAATTTTATGCATTGAAGTATATAATGAAATTATTTATATAACTTTTTTCAGGGTACCTATGCGGGAAACGCGGCTGCTTTCAAGTTGAGTTCACTGCAGATGCTAGCTGATACAAAGGCTAATAAGCCCAAGATGACATTCCTGCACTACGTAGTGGATGTGGCTGTTTCCAACGATGCCAGTCTCCTAGATTTCAGGACTAGAGTGGCTGATTTCCAGGAAATGTCGAAGTGAGTCTTCATTTAAATTGATTTTCCTTATTTATCTATCATTGAAGTAGCGCTACCTGTACCCAATTGCATTTACGTTGGTTTTTAAATACACAGAATGCCGTTGCATTAGACTACAACAATGAAAATAAATCTTATTCTAGTTCAATGATCATTATTCAGCTTTCATGTAGTTCTTATTCAGATTAATATCTTAATTTATAAATTGTAGATTTTTATTACAACAGTGGAAATAATGTAGCATGTATCTACAATATCACTGATATACTTCAGTGGTTACATGTAAATTTAACAATACAGAGATGGGCTCTATTCCATGTCCTTTGTATTGTATTATTGCATTATATTATTATATTATGTACCGTTTATCGGTGTTTTCCATGAATAATTGATAAGCAAATACAATACTTATTTAATATTGAACAGTCCTGCTCACTAAATATTAATTATTGAATAATTTGGAGGAATCTATAGTTACAAGCGTGTAGTTTATATTTTATTTAGTCCTTTCTTCTGTAATATGAAATTGTTTTGTTTTATAATATTTATTGTTTCTTTTTATTTGCAGAACACCGATTGCAGCTGTGGAGGAAGAAGTGAAGACCCTAGCAGAGGGCGTCAATGAGATCCACAAGAGATTGAAGTCAAGCAGAGTGTCATCTCAGTTTGGTGGTAAGTTTGAAACTTTTATTACATTATGATGTTGTATTGAAATTTATGATTGAAGTAACATTTATTTTAATTCATATACAGTGAATAGCAAAATCGCATAAATAATTTTCAAAAGGCTCCTCACATGAGCGAATGCCTGTGGGTTTGGAGAACCCTCTTATAGTTATGAATAATTTTAATAACAGGGTTTGTAATCCAACAGTAGGCCTGTATGCCGCTTAATTGATGAAACGGTTTTAATGGCTTGCATTTTCGTTTCAAATGTTGACGAAATATTTAGAATAAGAATTATTCCCTAATAAACCTGAGTTTGTCTCTATTGCTCCAAAGTAAATTTATCTGAAATAAGTTTTATAGACACTGAGAGTTTTGTTCGTGCTTAATTGTTTCCTTGTTTTACTACTTAGTAATTTTTTCCTTTCAGATTTCTTCCAGAATGCAAAGAAACAAGTCGATGTTCTTGTGAAAAAACTCAAGACGATAAAGGAGATGAAATCGCAGCTTGCAGTTCATTTTTGCGAGGAGCCGGCTTCTTTCCAGTTGAACGAATGCTACCAGTTGTTCGCGGATTTCTTCGAGAAAGTTAATACAGTTTTGGAGGTAAGTGGCAATGATAACACATGACGAAGCTTTTGGAGATCTTAGTACTTAACAAAATATGATCAGTACTGTAATGTAGGCAGACTAATGTGAAAGAATGAAGTTATATTTTAGGGGTTGATGTATTGACTTAAGAGCAAAAAATGAGAAGAGTTGAAGGTTGGGTTGATGATAATGATTTCTAGTATATCATTATGTTAATACTAGTATACTACTATTTCTAGTTAATGATAAGTATTTCAAGTATGATTACTAATCGTTATCACAAGTATGATAAATTTCCAAGACTATTCTATTGGTGATCGTATATACTATATTGGTGGTCACTAGAGTATTCTAAACATACTTTCCAGTTTCTTTCGAATTATTATTGAACATATCCTTTATTGTGTTTTATATATTCAGATTTCTATTGTATTAATCATATATTTGATTGGTCATTTCAAAATGTTGTTATTTGTGTACTTGATAATCAATTTCTAATATTATTTTTCTTATTTATCAGGAGAACGATCAAATGAGAAAGTTTGAAGAAAAGTCTGCTAAAACGAAAGCTGAAAAGCAGTCTACCAATGAACTGGTCACGGCGAGAAGGAGAATATTTGAAGATAGTGTGGATCAGCTTATTATCGACATCCAGAAAGGAGTTTACTAGATGAGTGATTGACAATGTTCATCTAAGTCACTTGTATAAGTTCTTAGGCTATAAGAATAATGACAAGAGATATTATATTTTCTTACTGTAATATTTTAAAATTAGCTGTTGGAGTTTCTTGTTATATAGATGGTTTTGAGATTATGTTAATTTTTTAAATTGTTTATATTGACTAGATGTCCGGTTGTACGTACATCTTTCTATACTTAGTAGCTATTTGTTTCCTACTTGGCTGTGATATCATAAGGTTAGATGATTGTGCCTTAATTGACGTGACTAATTGATCTCATTTCATAAGTCTGAAAAACGCCTATCAACTTTAAAATAAGACTGATAAATTTAAAAGGAAATTTGTTGTATTTAAATTATTACTGATTTTAATCTTAGCTTATAATTAATGTTTTTGAACATAATGTTAGCTTTAATATTTGGTAATGGGCGGATAATCTTAGTTTTAGGACCCCTTGAGATAAAGTGTTTGAGAATAATTGAGATGAGTATTTAATATTAGAATACTGTAGTGGATAGTATTTTTAAATTCATTTAATTTGGCGGATGGCTTATTGATAGATAGATAGATAGGTATTATTTTTGCCATCGGACTACGGTTATGAGCAACGTCAAGAAAATAATATCTATCTATCTGTTCGTCATCGGCCAAATTAGATGAATATTACTGTATTTGATATTCTCATTGTCATTGATGATGATTTGTTGACTTTTGATGATGAAAATATATTTATTTAAAATAATGTTGTGTTACGACTGATAAATCATGTGAAGCTGAAAATATCAAGGTATGATAAAAGCACGATTGATAGCAAGTCTCAGGGAAAGGATGATGATTAATTTACTTTATTATAATTTTATATAAGAATATTGCATTATTTGTAATTTTTCATGAAATGTTTTGTAATTATTAATTTACGGGTAATTGAAAGATCTTTGAGTCAGTGTGATATGAACAAAATTTTCCAAAAATAAACATGTAAGGTACCTGATTGTTATACTGTACTTGGATAAATATTATTAAAGTAGATAAAGTAAGTTAAGAAGACTGAATATAATATACGTAAGTTTAAAGGATCTCATTATTTTAGTGTTCTTTAGTTTTGAATATATAGTTTTAAATATGGTGAATGCCGGTGATTTTAATGTTTTAGTAACATTGTAGTAGTTTAGTGCAATATTTGATAAACTATTTTGTGATAATAAACCGATTTTAATCTCATTCTTTGTTTCATTTGAATACTTCCTGGTTGAAATAAGAAATTTCAAGTGATTAATAAGTTGTACTGCCGAGTCTAAGCTCCGTGTTCCTCGCCAGAATGTAATATGTCATCGCAAACCTGTTTTTGTAGTGTATTTTATAGCACTCTTCATCTCCTCTTCAGCCGTCAGGGACATGGAGCTTAGAGTCGGGCAGTACATCGTACAATGTCGCTATAAACGATGCAGAACGTCTAAACATGAGGTAGCCTATATAGTATAGCTTATTAAATATAGATCCATCATAGGTGTGAAAGCGTACATTATTAGATCCTATGTACAAAACTATATCCATCCGATGCGGCCCCGGATTGGAATAAGTTTTGGCACTTGCGGGTGCTTTCTGCTCCCGGACAGAGGTTTTGGCTTGTCCGAGCGTACCCGCTATAGTGTGAATAAACGCAAATGAATTATCATCGGTCAAAACATTTTCATCTGGGCCGATAAGTTGCCAGTAGCCTAATTTTGTCTCTTCTCATAAGAAATTGAGTGATTTTCTATTCATTCACTTAAATTCTCAAAAGTAGTCAATTCTCAAAGTAAGGATATGTCAATTCTCAAAGCAAGGATATGTATCTAGCACAGAATAATGAGATACTGTAGCTAAGTTCTATCCTACTTTTTAATCCAGTACCGTACCGTATAACTCTACATATGCCTAATTAAAAATGATTGGAACTATACTATCATAAGTTACGGTATGCAAGCCACTATTCCCACTCATTATATTTTATAATCAGAAGAAAATAAAACGGCTTGGGCTACCGGTACCTAAGTGCTACTGTAACAATAATACGAAATTTATACAATTCATCAACTAAATCTTTATTTCATAACAATTTTCAAGTTACATTTCCAAATATCAAATAAAATGAATTATCAAATTTTCATGCAGACTAATACTGTAACTATTCAATTTCCCCTTCATTACACCCAGGATAATAATTTCTTCATGATTACCTCACCAATCACTACATTCACAATTGATGGATCACGTCAATCAGACGCATCAATAGTTCAGTAATTTTTTGACTTGTCATTTTATCTATATTTCTCAATTCATGAATGTGGCTTTTTAAACGTTCTTTCACAGCCGGCGCTACTGCCAAGTTGATGAGTGCTTGCATGACATTCATTTTCAAGGTAACATTTTTTGAATTAATGGCGAGAAACAGAAGTTTCTGGTCTGTGCTTAGATCAGCTCCTAGAATTGAATAATATTTAAAAATTAACATGAGTAGTTGATAGGAAAACTTTCTACAATATTATAGGCTTAACTGAAGATATAAAATATCATATTCATTACAGATCTAGATCTATACAACGATGCACATAAACCGCACCAATTTTCAAATAGGTTTGCATTAGTTTTTTTTTTAGCTTTCAAAGTTAATAATTGACCATCCTTTCTATACTCCTCAGCCAGCAAAGACAATGCCATAATCTAAATCATATTGTCTTTGATTTCAGATTTTTTAATAGAAGAAGTTGGGCCTATATACTGTTTTTGAAATACGGTAATATTCATTCATTGAATCAATCTTCGTAACGGACGGAATTTCTAATCAATTGAATGGATTGGGAATACTACTGTATTGAAATTTCAACAATATAACATCAATCTATATGATCTAAATCTTGTAGATTGCATTGTCTTCTTGTAGAAGAAATCAATTTTCAGAATTTATTAAATTTTAAAATTGAAAGCTCGTTTCACATTATTAATTTATTAATCTTACCTCTGAGTTTATTTTTAGTGGTGATAAAAAGCAATGCCAGATCCATCGCTGCCTCTTGTACAATGTCCTCACTATCATCTTCCAGTAGATTTGTGAGCTCCAAAATCATGTCTGTTGAACAATTTTCGGCCGCCAGTTTCCCAGAACGTTTCATCAGCATATGCTGCAGCACTTTCAGTGTTGCAAGTCTTGCCTCTGCTGACTCGTGACTCAAGTAAACAGATATTTTTTCGCACAGGCCTTTTTCAATTGCATAGCATGTAGCCTTTCCTGAATTGTTCATGAACGCTTCGAGGGCGCTGAGAACGGAGATCTTGAAAAATCAAGGTAAAATTAAATAGAAATTTAGTGAGGTGTGACAATCGGTTAATTAAGATTCATAAAAGCTACGGTATTGTATGAAATGAATATGAGGGAATATTGTTGGATTGGAGTTTTTTAGCGGCAGAGATTTTAATATATAGATTTTCACCAGGGTTTTTCTTGAAAATGACAAATGTTTTACATTATAGTTTTTTGTTTTAATTTTTCAAAGTATCCTTTTCACAAAATAAACTCTACAAAATCAAAATTGAAGAATTTGATCTATAGTATTCCATTGAACAGTTTTGATGACATTTCTACTCTTAATATCTAAGACAATAATCTCTTTGCTATCCTATTACTATCCTTTTTTCATAGTGTTTTACTCTTTTGATTATTTTCATGTTCATAAAGAATTTCTGGGCTTTTCGTATTTACAAATTCAGCTATTCTCATCAGCTCAGGCACAATTTTTTGTTTCCCATACATCCCTTATATTAAAGTTTCTCCAGTTCATTTTAAATAAGTTTGCAGCTTAATTATTGTGCACATGTAATGAGAAGCATAATAATGATGGATTATTTTAGATGGGCTGGCTTCAATACCGTATTTTAAAATTTAACACTGACCAGAACATCAATGTCTTCTTCCAACTGAACTCTTTCAACAAGATTCTGATCAAATTCGTTGTCCATCAAGCAGGAGAATGCTGAAAATAATTCCACACTCAATGAGTATCAACACTTCATAGACAGTCCGTGGGGGCTAATCTACAGATCAGATTTGTTAAGAAAGATTTACTTTGCACTCATTATTTCAAATTTCGAATATGGCTTGGAGGTTTGGGGAGGAGCATACAAATCTGTTTTATTCTATCACTACCGTACCGTACTCTTCAGAAATCATTTGTAAGAATATCAATGTCTTTCAAATCTAGATACGAACATTCTGCACCAATTTTCAAGGAGATGAGAATATTACCAATTAGGAATTTATATATTTATAAAACTCTGAAGCTTTTCTTTAACAGAAGTGGCAAAATGCAGCTAATTAATGCCCACAGGGTTGGGAGGAATCAACAATACGTGCGAGTCCCTAAGCCCAACCTCTCCATTTACAGAAAATTCTTTACATATATTCAGCTCCATCTTTTTTAATAGACTTCCTTATGATATAAAGAAATGTAGACAGAAGACATATTTTGCAGACTATTGCAAAGTCACCTAATACATCAGCAAGATGTGTCCAGGTATTACAGTACAGTAACATGAATGTCAGTATTAAGTCAGAAATCAGTCAGAATTGTCAGCAATATTAGGAAAATAAGTGTAACCCATTACATACCAAATACACTTTTGGCTAGCGTTTCTATAGTAATTGCTGCCTGCTTCCGTATCTTGGGACTCTCATCAGAAATAACTTTCAATAGGTTTTTTATAATGAACACTTTATCGATGATGGCTTGAGCTCCGTTGGGTTGAGTTGCCAAAACATTCAAAACGAGAAGAGTATGATAACGAATGAAATCATCTTCTGAAACAAGCATTCGAACCAATCTGCGAAAATTGACAAAATAATGATTTATTAGTCTATTATATTCGAACGTTTATTTTAATATTTCCAATACCATAGGGCATAAGCCTACTATACTATATGACTTAGAATAGCATAATGGTATCTATATAAAGAACACTTTATGAGTACATTAATTTGAAAGCATTATTGTAATACTATGTTAAAATTTAAAAAGTTAATCAATCAAAAGTACCTGGCCAAAACATTTAATTTTATAATTTCTTGTGCTTTTTCTGGATCATGGGCAAAATCTAAAAGAGATACCAGGGCTTGCCTTGCAATTGTTAAGTCTCTGTGTAGAAGTTCTTTTCTCTGTAAAAATGAGTTACATAGGTAATAAATTGTATTGAATGGAAAAAATAGTATTAGAAACTAATACTTTGTAAAATTGATGTTCACAATAATTAAAATACTTTTCTACTATAGAAATATTTGTATTAGATTGATGTTTCCATTCTAATCAATATTGAATATATTGAATAACCTCTTGAACCCGTCTACTATTAGTGATAAACTGCTTATATATTTCTATATAACTGTCCTGTAATTTATAAAAAAATAATGATTACTATTTTAAAAATTATTGAGTATCCATGTACATTATTAATAATGTTTCTTCTGTCCATACATATAAAATCATAATACAGTTATTGCTTTAATTTATAACTTATGTGAAATCTTTAAAATATTATAGCCATTAAATTAACCACAAACTTGATAAAATGTTTAGATAAATAAATATATCACAATATACAAAAAATTAACTATATTGCTGTATAGTAGTACTTCTTGAATATTAGGTGAAAGTCATGTTTTTTACATTTTTTTGATATAAAATTGAATTCTTAGAAAAATGTTTACACTTATAATATCCTCGTTGATTCAATATTCTGTTGTAGATAAAAATGAAAACAAAATAAGTAATATGAAAATATGATTATCATATTGTTAATAAAATACATAATTGAATTTGCCGTATTTCAAAAAAATAATTCCTGTTAACTGAAAAATTTGAAATTATAAATATGATTAATTCAAATTATTTAGAAAAGTGCACTTCTTTGACTGGTGCGGAAGCTGTCCAATGGTTGGTGTTGGACTGGGCAGAAATTTATTGAAAGGAAGATAGAAGATGGCGGATTAGCATTACAAGTGCTAGTAATTTCTTCTTTTGAATTTCTGTTTGGTAAGTCAAATACTCATTTCAAGAGCTATTTCATCTTAATTTATTACAAATTCATTTGAAACAACAAGAATTAGTATGTTTCATTGGTAACAAAATCACCATTTACGTTTCAAGCATGTTGACATAAGTAGGTTATAATATTATCTCTATCCCGTAGCCTAGGCTAGATAGGAAAATTTATCTGCGCTCAAATGTCAAGAAATTGTTCAACCAACTATCTTATATTATGATTTTAGTATAACCTCTTTAATATGATTCAGAATAGGCAATACCTTCATTTTCTAAATTTTAGCGCTTGCACTAACTTGAAATTTATTATTCTCAGCTTTGAAATGTATGAATCTGATTTTGAGAGATTATGCTAGGCTATGTGGAATCACATCAAATCTTCTTACTAGTTTGATAGCAGTTAATTTTATTTGTTTAAAAATCAAAAAAATAACAAAACATACCTGTTTTTAAGTTTATAGTCTTTCGAATGGTTTAAAATGTTTTGATTTTACAGTACTTTTTTCACTCTACTCAAAAATCTTGAGTGGAGGCTGAAGAAGTGGACTGGATATTTGTTGGCCACATATTGGTTTAAAATACTGCATTGAAAGTGACTTACACTAGAACAAAATCAATTCTGGGAAAAAATCTTTTGATGAACACTCTGTATCAGTACAGCTGTGATAGTGTTGTCAATGTACTGTCATCTGAGCTAGGGGGCCAAAGCTGTCTGACGCTTATAATACTAACTGGGTCCATAAACACTCGATCCGTCTGAAGTATGTAGACAAGAGAAGTGACTTCTAATCTATCATAGGCTATGGATTCATTTATTAAATAGAATAAATTAATTTTGTTTCTAACAATCCCTTACTTGTTCTTATTGTGACAAAACAAGCAGGTTTACTTTGTTGTTACAATATTGTCATTATCTATGCCATCCTTAATGTATCATCATCCTTAAGGATATTTTTGTGTGGTTACTCCTCAGTTTGAGAAATAACATCCTGGGAATTAATAAAATCGTGGAACTTGGTTCATTACAAACTCAAACTTTTAAATGGGTTCCGAACATCCGATATCCGGCCCGAACGGGACTAACTTATTTTTTGGAGAATTTTCATGAGTCAGGACTCGTAAGGGTAGCCTATATTCGTACAAGTGAAAATAGAGCAGATAAGCCATTTATTCAAGTCAAAACTGCTGGTTATCTACCCAAGCGCAGTCCCGAATGCTCTTATACTTTTTTGCAGGCCATAGAGCGTGCTCTATGTCGCCATACTTTTTTCTCATCACTTCCCGCTAATAAAATTCAACCTATCCTATTTAAAAATCCATAACTATTATTACCAATGCAATCGCAGCATCTTGAGCAGGTACACTACTGCACTTAACTTTAGATTTGAAAGAAAACTAACATTATCTTAGTTGGCGACGTGATGAGCGCCTCATGTCGAAGTTTTCTACATTGACCTCATTCGTCTCAGCCCTTGTTGAAGGATACAGTAGCTCTATAGCATTTGCTAATTGACACTGATAAACATCGTTATTCAACTTGAACTCTTCAATTGAGGCTTTCAAAGGGCTTCCAAGCCAAAACTTATATTAAATATTAGACGAGTCTAGACGTCATGTATTGAAATTACGATGTTGTAGCATTGACTTCATCAACTTCTTATCTGGTCCGAGGAAAGGAATTCATTTTAATCCTAGAGCATCGGTAAGGCTATTAGAAATTTGCTGAAACCAACGTGATAGATTTGCCTTTCATAATACGGCTTCGTCAAAATAATTATTAAAAATTATGAAATTTTATTATTTAAAATTAATGAAATTTTGTATTGAATTCTAATTCAAACTACCGTACGATTATCTTAGTGTTTCTATCTTACGATTAGGTCTGTGTGTGCACAGAAAATCAGCTGTACATTCTTTGATGTATAATAAGATTTATTTATTTTGACGCTTGGCATTAGATAGATGGAGAGATTATTATTTCTTGACGTTGCTGATGACCGTAGAGTACGATGGCAAAGAAATAATATCTATCTAATGCCAAGCGTAAAATTGAATGAATCTGATTATAGCCATAAAAAACATAGTGTTATTGTCAACCTTGGAACTTCAAAATTTCTTTTTCATGGCCAATTTGAAGTGAAGTGTCTATCATACTTACATGTGGTTGACCTGTGTAATCTAAGAAATTAGCACAATTCAAGCGGTTATCTTACGCATAGAATGCTCTTGAATTTACGGCTCATATATTCCAGTCTTCTAATCAGTCAGTTCACTTATCAAATTTGTTCTATTTATCAAATTCGACTGTTTTGCCATTTTGTTTAACCTGGATAATAAAAATCCCCATCGACAGATCGAATAGAGTAGGAATATTGTTTAAAAAGGTTGATCGTTGGTAAGGGCTGCGCCCTTAAAAATAAATAATAAACAGGAAATCGAATATAAGTTCCTTGAAACTTAGTTCTTAATTAAAATTGTTGCAGAAATTGTGAATTTAAGGCTTGATTTGTACCCAATGGAAACATTTTTGATGTTTACATGAAATTATTTACATGGAAATATTTCTCTTGTACTTTGACCATCTGAAACATGTAACTTATAACCGGCAACATTCACAGTGTGTTACTCCTAATCTGCTTCGAATTGTGCATTGTATTTTTTATGTATTGAGGAAACATACTTGGGTTCTCCCGTTTTTTTCTATTAAATAATAGAAACACTATTTGTTTCTTGAAAAAAAATAGAAAAATAGAGTAATATTTTCTTTTTGGCTTTAAAAAATTTAACCTTTTCAGTTCTAAATTGATAACTCGTAGTGTTTAAAAGCTTCGGAAGTGGAAATTTGTAAAAAATAGGGGTTGATATCTATTTTATCGACATTTGGAATAGATGCTTTGGTCTTTGTGTGTCTACGTTTTCATCCTATTAGTTGATTGTACTTTCTTGAATAAATATCACGAATAAAATCATAAAAACCGAGTTGTTCACGCTTATATACATCATAATTCAATTTCAATTCAATTCACTTTATTGCCAAAAAATTGAAACAAACAATTCTCTCTTACATAATATATACACACGTGAAAAATGAAATTAAATGATAATTAATAATTTTGTATTTTGTACAATTGCTCAAGTCATGTTGAGACTACTGAAATACAAAAGATTTCTAATTTTACTCTCAATAAAGCTTTCCAAAATCCATCCACTTTCAAGTACCGTCCAAAAACGAAATTTTTTCTCAGTAGTTTATTATCTTGTACAGTGATTGTGTGCAGCTGTAAAATAATAAAATGTGAGTGTAGTTCACATATGATAAGCTTTTTTAGTATAAAAAATGAGCTGTAGTTTGCAGTACGCTTGCTCGTTGACTCGAGCAGTAGAAGTGCTGGATTGGTTGGTCTTGTCAATAGCTGGTTATTAATTTATGTACAGTAGTTGTGGACGCTACCCAGTAGTTCAATGAGTCGTGTTGACAGCATTTAATTTGGAGTCTCATCCTTGTTTAGAGCCAGAAGCTTGCCAGTGTCTTTCTAAACGGTTTCAGTTGTACTATTGTGTGTTCTTGGTCCGTCTAAATATTCAAATTTCTATTGTGTCTTATCGTTGTATTTCACAAATCAAAATAATATTAGATTTCCGTGGGTGTATGTGCGTGTATTAAAAAATTGATACAATGTTAAGTGTGATATTTGATTTCGTCTGCTAGAATCTCTCCATACAAGTAAGAAATTATCGTAGTAAATTATTACAAACTTTGTTGTATTGACTCCATAAGTATATTGTGTACTTGTGTTATGTAATTGTCGAGGTCTTATGCATATGTAACGTATCACCAAGGATCAAGAAATATGCCTACCTAAAGCTGTAGGTCCACACTCATCTCACATCATCATCATCCTTCCCATTACTTACGAACAAGCTATAAGCTTATGTGAGCTCTGGGCATTACCACAAAGAATATCTCAAATATTTGGATGATGTGACGTTGATCCTGAATAACTTACCACTATTTTTATGATTAAAGACACTGGTATTCAACTTTGCTGTTGAAAGAATTCGAGTATGCAGTTATCAAGCTCTAAACATATTCACGTAGCGTAGGTATAGTAGAATATTTTTAATTTGGCGGATGACGAATGGCTTTTATTTAACGTTTCCAGGGTAACGGGTGATGTTCTGTTGATTTATTTTTTAAAATTTTTTTTACATGTTATTTGCAGTATTTATGTGAAAAAAATTCAACATAACATTACCCGTTACTACAGAGAGTGTTTAGTCATATGACTATATACTCTCTGTCCCCTTTACTATAGAAACGTTAAATGAAAATCATTCGCCATCCGCCAAAATATAAAAATAGTTCTATTTTGTATTGGAGTAGAAGCACCGTATATGGAATATGTTCTGTTCTTCTAGTAATAGAGAATAGATTGCTTATGTTTATGTAAAACAGGATCTTTGTTTTATATTATATCGAGTTGCGTGTTCATCTCTAGTTTTAATCGTGCTATAGAATGGCTTTAAAACATGTATATTGAACCCATATATTCACGGTCATAAACTAAAATACTCGTGCATAACAACAGTCGATTGCTCTCATCTTTATTACGAACTGATTGAATATTATTATTGACTACTACGGGCAAACTAAAATCTCACATCATTCTATGCGTGAATTTTATCTTGAAGCAGTGAAATGTAATGCTGATTTTTTTTTAATGAACAGAAGTAACACGAATTAAATGAGCATAGTCTCCAATTCACTACTATTCAAATACATGAAATACCTATATTATAGTTTAATGAAGAAACTCAGACTTGCGTTTCTATTTGCTACTTAATATTATTTACTACTACTGTATTTCTTTATTCCGCTAAGTATTATCGACAATTATAACTTAGTGCTTAGAGTACTAGCTATGTTTTTGTAATTTTTTTAGTAAATCATTGTCGTACTTCACAGTTCCCAATTGATGTATTACAAATCACATGAACATTCTAAGACACAATCTAATCTGATGAATAATTTATTTGAGTAGATCCGTTCAATTACTTTCATATCATTAAAACGATTTACTTCTTGAAATAAACTGTATTATTGAAATCTGTCAGTTCTTCATGGATCAAGAAACTCAAGATTATAAATGCTGAGGCCTTTCTATCGTTCAAGCATGTTTGTATATACGCAAATGGAGGCACCACACACATTCTTATTTGTTTGTTTATTGATCTGTTGATTCAACCAATCTATTTCTCTTACTGTCCTCTGATACCTCACATAGAACATTGAAAGTTATAAATTTTTTACGATTCTGTTTATGCTCGCTATTTGGTATCCAAGCACAATTCTCAATGCCTAGTGCCTCACTACAAACCTTTCTCTCTTAAATTAAATTTACCAGAATCTAACTTCATGTTCTTATGAAATCGCTTTAGAATTGTGCCACTTTAAAACGGCCACTCCCGTCTTTCGGAGGAGACGAAAAGCCGTCGGACTGCCTAAAAACAGTCGACATCTCTCATAATCACCCCTCTAATTACCCACGCACAAGACTAGAGCTCATGTGGGCATCAACCTCAGAAAAAAATTATAGTTCATAGCTTTTTCAAAATTGTATAACTTCTTTAGTTTTTAAATTCCAAATTAGTGATTGGGTACTCATCCTTTGGTAAATATTGAACATAAGCCTTTTGCTTGATTAAATTATTGTCAACATTCAAATGAATAAATTGGCATTAGGCCTTCATATTATTATCTTCAACAATGACTTCATGTGACTTGAATGTAGTACATTCCTGTTCAGTACTAGTTTAAATTTTATGTACCATAAGATTCCATGATTGGTTCAGGTTATTTATCTTTCGTTTTACATATTGATAAGTTCAAAAAAATAGCTATCATGTTCTTTTCAACGTAGTTAATTCAAGTTTAAATTGTATTTGACTATGTGATGCATATGACTGCATATTACTTACGTGACTATGACTAAACACAAAACATTTTTGATTCAATAAACTCTATTACACTTGAATGCTAGCTAAAAAATGTAATGATTAGATCCCATGTTCGGGTTAGTTCATTCACCAACCATTTTGCATATTAATAGCTTATTGAATAACATTTTATAAATAGCTTACTTCCAATACCTTCCTTTCCAAATTAATGATGTACTTGATTACATATGCCAGTCTATCACTTTAGAAACTAATTGCACAAAGATTGTGCTGGTGTGATTTGATTTTGCCAGAGAAAGTAAATCATCGAACTTCACGGCCCTATTAGCTTTTCTGACAGTCTGTAGTGGCACTTGAATGCCGTTACTGAAGTTCCATTGTTTACACTAGTTGATAAGCATCGTCGTCATCGACATCCTAATTGCCAAATATTAAAAGATTGCAATAATCTATCAATATATTTCAACTGGATTGATCTAGATCTAAACTTTGTGTAGTCTGATTAGGCCTATAGCTTGTTAATTTTCTTTAATAACTGTGTTCTGTATTTGGTGTTTTAAATACATTGCTAAATGACTTCAGTTTGTGTACTGATGATAATTCAAATTATATGCGATTTGAATTTTTGAAGATACTTTTTATAAGTAGGTAGGTAGATACTACTGTATTTTTACTTGGGGCACCTTAGCTAAAACCCTCAGGTATTTGAACCCTCAGGTATTACTCCTTCCATCTCTAAGTATCTCCGACCTTACTCCTTCGTTATTGAATTGGTAGGATACTGTTGGGTTGACAAAAGTATTGTTTGATCACATTGATGGGTTTAATATTTCCAAATAACTTTATAACTTCTTGAATAGATTATCAGTTTTTCCAATTGATAATCAATAAAAAACATCAGCCAGGTTCAAGGTAAATATTGAAATGCCTGGATTTTAGTTTTGTTGGCCAATGCGATTTACAAATGAGGCCAATATAGTTGATATTATACAACAGAGCCTCGATACCGTAGGTGCTTGTAGTACCTCATAAAAATATCAGAATTTTAGTCATGTAATCAAGAATGATCTTTTTACATCAATTGTACAAATACATGTAGATGAATAGGGTAAACATTATAGGCCTACATGTTCATGGCTAAGTAGATTCATGGCTGTATCAGACAAGTTACGTTTTTCCTTATAAAGAAGAAAGCGTAACTACTTGAAAAAGTTGTAAAAAATTCTTGGCACCTCGTATTACCGGGGCACGGATTATCGAGACTACTGTATTGATTTGATGAAGTGTGCAAAGAAACTATAGAATTATTTGAGAGTGAGATTCCAACTGTTTCTTCTTTTTGGCAAAGTTGGGGTTTGGCAAAAATAAATTATAAATTAGAGACTGAAAGTACGTTTTTGCTGAGAGTATTCAGTTTGCCAAGTTGTGAGAGTTCCCTCGAGGAAGATTTGACACGACATAACGTTTTTCGAAACTTTGTTTCGTTTAGTTTCATTTCACGATTTTTTCTATGTCAGTTTCGTTCCAAATCCTAGTTAATGCTTTCATTAACTGACATTAACCTGAATTTGGACTGTTTGTATAAATTGGAAGAGGAACAGTTCCGGGCATGAGCCTTTGTACTCTCCTTTGTAAATGATTGGATAAATGATTGATTGGTTGATTGATTAATTCATGTATAAGATAAGATATTTATTCATTCAACACAGCATATCATACAGTAAACTGTTTTCTTTATAAAAATTTCTTTTTAAATCAATTTTAATACAAACGCAAAATAAAACATAAATTGAAACATGAACAAGGCAGGTACAAAAAATTACTTCTTCTTAGGCTACATAATATTGCAAGGCACGCCAATCATCATCACATAGTTTCCCATTGTACGTTTAAATGTTGTAAATACATGTAGGCTACATTATCAACTTATATTCTAAATATAAAGAAGTAACTGAATTTTTTAAAAAGATTTCCTATGATTATTAGTTTTTCATGATGGAAGACTCAAGATACTCCTGTGGTTGTATCCCAATGATACAAATTGAAAAATAACATACGGTAAACTACAATTAAAAATGCTGATAAAGGAGAAAGAAGTTAACAAGAATCTAATTACTTTGATAGAAAATTAGATAAAAAATCTTGAAATAAAAGTTTCTAGCCGTTGGTGTCACGGTAGTGAAACGTATGTGATTCGATCGACTTAGGAACGGCTCAGACCGAATAATGAATAATGAGGAAGTGTATATGCATTTAAAATGTTTTTAAAGGATTAGGATAGTGAAGAAGAAAAAGAATTGACCAGGTTGAAGTTGTGTGGACTACATAACTACATAGTTGAATTGTATTCACCATTTGGTGGGGTAGAGCAAATTATAGTGTGAATGGATAGGATGATAATACAGAGAATAGGAGGAGTCCTAATTGAGAGCAAAAGAGAGAGAGAGAGAGTGAGAGAAATTGTTGAAGAGAGGAGAGAGAATGAGGGAGCGATTTAGGCTAGCGAAAGGGTTAGTGCGCTCCAGAGTGAGAAAAATGATTGAGAGATCACATCAGCATCTGCACATAGTTCAGTTTAATAGACTGGCAAGGACTCATCCTACTTAATTGGAAGCCCATTCGGAAATAACAAAATTGTATTCTACTGCATTAGTGTATATTCATTACCGAAGTCATTATTTTTTATTGCTATGAGATGTGAAATAGCATAAATTATTGGACCAAATTACTAAATTGAGATGAAACTGGGATATCCTTATATTTTCTGGGATCCTAAATTTTTCTTATGTCTGGTATGACTTGCTGCATTTTGGGAATCTATTTAATAAATCTATATCATAAATCTTGAAATTGATTATGAACAAATAGAACTCAGACTATAGTCAAATAGTCACTACAGACTACAGCGATTCTATAAAGAGGAGGGACTCTGTATAGTGTCTATAGATCTCAGGAAAAGAAGGGCTCTGTACAGGTTACATATTGATGTAAAATAAAAACTTCTTAACTATATCCATGTTTCTACTTTTCAATATAAAATGTCTTCCCGTTAATGTGAAGAATGTGAACCTAAGTAATAATAAACCTTCTCTTGAAATTACTTTTAGATTATTGTCAAACTATTCTCATTGCATGGGAGTCATTTTCATATGTTATAAAACAATCTCACCAAAGAGGATACAAAAACAAAGTTAGGATATAGCGCGATCCAATTAACTTGTCATAAATTAGCTGATTTGGTAATAATTAAACAGTGACTTTGACTCAATAATCAAAAGACTTAAAAGTCTTAGAGACATTTAAAGTCTTTAAAAGACCTTTTTAAAGAAGACCTTTCAAAGAATAACTTTTTAAAAGACCTTTTCAATAATCTGCGAGATTCAGCATTAATTGTAGGTTAAGTATTGTGATCATATGCTCGTCGATCATATGTTTTATGACAAGTTAAATGGATCCTGCTATACGATATGTCATCCAAAAACGTTCGCGTATTAGCTTGTGTGGAACAGAGAATTTCAAATGCTATCGGTTTGTTCGTAATATCGATATTGTTCTGTACGGCTATAGATGTTTCTTTGAATTGGACGTACCGTATCGAAATACTAATAAAGTTTGTAATAAAACTCTATGTAATAGAGTTTCCAAATCTCTCCACTGTATTCTACCTGTACAGTTCGAAATAATGTTACTGAATTAATAAAACTTCGAAACTTTCACTGCTGAGAAGCAGAAACTTGTCGAGCGAGATCAGGTGCCTGCAGGTTAATTGACTTGATTGATTTTCAAAAACTATTAAATATTCGATCGTTGCGTCAATGAGGCTGATTTGTTTGGAATATTCAGTTTTTAAAAAATATGCATGTAGGCCTAAGTCTTGTGCGTTCTTCAGATCTGCAGTGCAGTGAGGTCGGTAATGGAAGTCACAGTTTTCTGTAGAAATCCCACTCAGTGCCAAGAATTCATATTTATTGTGACCAAACCAGTCTTGACGTCTTGACCGAATAGGCCTGCTGTGTGGATAAAACAGTTACGAAAAGAGGATTTATTCAAAATGAGCTACGCAGTCCTCATACTTATTGAACTTTTGAAAAATTAATTTCTTCTCAAAATTGATGAATTAATCTCACATTTCAAGAATAATAAATGTATAATTATTATAACTATATATTCACATGACTTTTTATCAGTGGGGAGACCCACTGAGCTAAATATCTAACTGGAGGTAGCACTGATTGAACAAGCTGGGTACCGCCTAATTTTTTTAATAGCATACTGTTCTTGAGAAAAATTTCATGACAATTCAAATGATCGCCCAGATCAGATACCCAGTTGTTTTTATACAGTTGACAACTTTTCTAGTTTCCTATCATTTAATTTTAGTCAAGAAATTGCCCATTATTGTTTTCACGCCTGTTTCTCGTGATTTATAAGTTACGATTTGTTTTTGCTGTTGAAGGTGTTTCATTGAAAGTCTGTATTTGGACTACACATTTCATTTCCAGTGCGTCATCTATAAAACTTGGCCAGTGTCAGCATTAATTGCGTCGTGAAGGCATTGAACTAATGGTAAGTGAACATTAGTACCATTTACTTATCCTTAGTAATTGATTACATTTTCGAAACAATATATGAAAAGTAGTGAAACAATAAGACTAACTACAGTTAACACTCAACTCCATTCAAGTAAAGATGCAATTAAGTTTTTAAAATCCCAAAATAATGTTTCAAAAATCTTGTCCTACTAACTGTTAGTGAATCTCTATTGCTTTGAAGTAGATTATCGAATTCTCATCTGGAAATGCTCAAGTTTATGAGATAAATGTCTATTCTATACAATTGTATAGTTAACGTTTTTTTGTGAATAATCTGTTCAATTTTATTAGATTTACGTATACTTGATTTTTGAATACGGTACTAGGTTTTTCTCCATACTTTGGCCAATTGCATGAAATTCAATTGAATTTGACCGCCAAAAAATGTTACAAATGCAGCCATTTGTGGTTATCAATAGGAATTTTATTGCATTTATTGTGTTAAATAATGTTCTTATAAGTTAGTTTATCAATATTATTCAATAGCTTTATATATTATTCAGTTTAATAAAACTGCTACTTATTTGCAAACCGCCTACGACCTATTTGCAAAAACATTTGCTAATAACTCCGATAAAACATCATTCCTTAGTTGAATATTGAATAGTTGAATAATTCCATGAATAAGTTGAATAGTGTTTATAACTTTCCATTTCTCATGTTTTACTCATTGCCACCCTCGATATTTCAGTGTAACTAAAATACAATCAATATTATTCTGGAGTTGAAACGCCCACCTCTCACACATTTCTCTCCACCCCCAACTATTTTTGATCAGATTTTCTGTCTCTATCTCTCTGACCTTTCTGAGTATTTGTTGTTACTTTCCCTCTCGCCTAGACCTAGAGAATCATTTTCGGTGTGGCACCCTGCCAGTGGGTGAAAGAAGAACGTCACTCCATCATTCACCGATCATTACAGCTTCAGATATTGATCGTTGCACAGTCCCTAGCCGGAATGGAATGCTCCTCTTCCCGAAGAAAGCCTCTCAAAATGCATTTATTCTAATCTGTGTCGATATTGACAGGTTATCTGATTGGGCACAAAAAGAAACGTACGCTTGTTGAGGTGACGTAGCTTGAGGCACAAAAAATAAGAAAAATACCCGAAACTATATGGAAATATGGTTTATTCCTCTTTTTTTTTACAATGAAAGTTTATCTAAGTCATTTTTCATTTATTTTTCTACTTTGTTGAATTGAATGAATATATTTTTCTTTGAAAAAGATCACTTTAAAATTAGTCATCAACATTAAGAACAATACTTGATTATAGAATCAAGTGTTCTAACTGTAGGAAAAAACTCACATTAGCATATTGTAATAATTGCACATGATTTGTAACTATGATATCCTTTATGGGAATATGATATTTCAAAGAATATCAGAAAAAATTGTATGAAGATATTGAACTGTAGTATAAAATAATATACTAAATTATTTCTTATTGGGGGATCTCAAAAGGTTGCAAAGTATCTGTCTGATAACGAAAAACGTCTTATACTTTCTGTTTATCAAGCATATAATTATGAGCAAATTGAATTTTTGTATAAAATGGTGTAATGTTGTTCATATATATATTGTCCGTTTATCTAGCGGCTGGACTATCTCTTTTCGTTTCATGACGCATCTTTAGAGTTATGCAAGATAATGTGATGAATAAATTATTTTGATATTTCTTACTGAGTTTTAGGTATCATGTAATTGTCCTAATTTATTGTTTTTTTTCAGACTACCCGCAAGAACTCCGATGATGAGTGTGAAGATGAACAAAGGAAGAAGAAGATGAAGACAGACGATACTCGAAAAAGTGTATCCGACATCCAATGGCAGCTAAAAGCAGTACTGGCCGATGAAGTGTACGAAAGTGTGAAAACCGACACCGCTGTATACGTTACTAGCTTGACCGATAAAAGTGATATGTCAAGGTTCATCAAGTTCTTATGCATTGAGTACCCCATACCCAAGCTACACCATCTGAAACGAGTGAATAAGAGCAGAATACTCTTGCAGATTGTTGATGAAGTTAGTGAAGATGATTTGAAGAAGAAACTAGTTTCTGAAGGTTTCAAAGTGGGGGAGAAATTTGAGATAGTGCACGTCCCTAGCAAGAAACCATTAACTAGAACCCAATACACAGAAGCCAACAAGATATGGCCCTGCAGTATTCACGAGAACAAGTATTTGGAGCGTATGTTGACAGGTGATGTTTTTAATGGAGAAGACATGTTGAAACATGAAAAATACATGCAGATGGCTGTGGATGCTGCAAAACGTGGAGGGTCTTGTGAAAAAGTGGGGGCAGTTGTGGTTGATCCAGTGTTGGACCAAGTTATCAGTGATGCCAGTGATGATAGGGATAAACATCCATTGAAACATGCTACAATGGTTGCTGTTGACCTAGTGGCGCGATCACAGAAGGGAGGAGCCTGGCCGTGTTCCAATTTAGACTTTTATTTATCTCCCGAAACTTCTGAACCGTCTACCAAGGTAGAACACAAGAAAAGAGGAAGTAATGATGGTGAAAATGCAGCCAATTCCGGGCTTCCTTATCTGTGTACCGGTTATTATATATACTTGACTAGAGAACCATGCGCCATGTGTGCAATGGCTTTGGTGCATAGTCGGATATTGAGAACGTTTTATGGGTGCTCTAGTACCAACGGTGCTCTTGGAACTTTGGCCAAAGTACACCTGCTAAAGGACCTCAATCATCGGTTTGAAGTATTCAGTGGTGTGTTGAGAGACAAATGTGTTGAACTTAATGGTTCACATCAATCAGGAAATGTTTAGTGGCGACGAAAATGAATTGAATTGAATGACTGCTTTCATTTCCGTAGAGGGCATCCACTCAACACTGATACAATGTTAACAATTCAACATAATATAAAATGATGGATATAGTTGTTCGATATTAAACGATTGATATAAATTTTATGTTTGGACATGAAATATTGGATTTTCAGTTGGAATATTCTTGTTTCAGGGCCATTCTTAAAAAATCAGTTTGTTAAAAAGTTTTTAATTGATGGCTTGTTTCAATGAAAAGAATAGTAATAACTTAAATATATTAAACCTGGCTGTACGAATATTCTATTGTTGCCTTCATGATGATGATGACTTTGTTATGATACATGTAATAAAAACTGCTACTTCATGAAAGATGACTGTTCTTTATTTATGTACAGGGTGGCGCACAGAAACGGGAAAATTTGAAATAATTATAATAAACCAATGAATTGTACAAAAAATTAATGCTCAAAATTTGTTAGGCAAGAGTGGAAATTACATGAAATAACAATAAAGTTGATAATCACTTTTGTCATTGTTTGGGGAGCGCATAATTTCAAGGAACGCTAACGTCGCTTGGCCTCCACGGTCTCTAGACCTCTCAGTATGCGACCTTTCTATTGGGACATCTTAAGATGTGTACCAGACTAGGTAAAGATGCGTTGTGTACCAGACTAGGCCAAGAAATCTTCCAATCAAGAATTTCTACAAGAATTTTCAATCCTCCTCCTCCTCCTTCTTCTTCTCTTTATCAATCTTTCATTATCATTTTCTTTTTCTCTCTCACAAATGCCCTCACCGGTGCAATGTACAATGAATAAATTTTTCATTTCAAATCAGCTAATCGTTAAATCATAAGTTGAAATTTGAAAATTTGCTACTCACCTTCCCCTATGTTAAAGCAATGGCAAAAATTGAAACTTTGATCGCTCATTCGTCATGTCCACAATGACTTTTTTCAAGACCTTATCAAACATCCACTCAATGAGATCTTTCATATGAGACGTGAACTATAAAATCGGTTGAGAAACCACGGAGGAGTTGTGATTACAGAAAACATGTTCGCCTATTTTATGTAAAGATGAGGATTAATATTCATCAAGAAATTTTACTTTTTGGTCATTATCTTTGTATTTCATTTTACTTTTGTAAGGTTGTATTGTATTGATATACTTGTATTTTACATCCATATTGTATGACGTATTTTACATCATACATCTTCGTACATCCATATTGCGAGCTGGGCATTTTAGCAAATATTGGTATTGTATTGATCTTCTTGTATTTTCAAATCATACCGAGTGTAGAATTTTTAATATTGTGAAAGTTCAATTTGAATAGAGTTTTGGCTGCAAAAAAAACGTACATCCATATTGCGAGCCGGGCATTTCAGCAAATATTGTTGGTGCCTTTTGCAAGCAAGTGTGTCACACAATTGTACATTCCACGTGACCCTGCCATTTGTTTTTAATTGCTTCTGATTAACAGCAACTGCCCCCTGGGTGGGAGGAGGAAGAGGCTGTGTAGGACAACACAAAAATTATTGAGTGCAGCCGTTTCCTCGGCGGTTCGGTCTCATGCTTTTCTTGGTACGGTACTGCAGTATCTTTGTCAAGTGCCTTTTCATACACATAGATTGGGCTCGCCGCTTGTTTTGTTGTTCTTAATGACATAATGACGGTTCATAGGCGAAGCATGGATGGATAGCTCGTTGTTTGGGAAGTTGTTAAGCTCTGCTCTAATTGTGTAACAAGGCTGCTGTTGGGGGAAAACTGAAAAGCTAGATGATGTTTGATAGTTAGTGAAGTGTTTTTGTGAGTGACTGGCGCTCTAACACGTTTTAAAGGATATTAATCGGTTAGTAGATAGTTTAAGCTGGAATAAGAAATCTTGTTGGTATAAAAAAAGTTTAGTAGAATATAGTTTAGTAGATAGGTTAAGCTGGAATAAAACATCTTGTAGATATTGTCAAAAATACCTGGAAATGTGAACTCATACGGTAATTATCACAGCTATTTTTTTAATAGAATGTATTCTTTCTAACAGAGGACTATCATTTCAATTTCTTCAAACGATTTCAAGTTCGAAAGAGAAGGTCCGATCGATTTTGAAAATAATATACTTATTATGCCTTCCACATTCAGTGATTCACAAGTGAATGAACGGCTGTATGATTTTAAAAATAAAATTGACCTTTCAAGTTCAATGTTTCGCAAGAAAATGACAGTTTGATTTAAAAAATAACATGAATATTGAGAAATGTTTCTAATACAGTAATATAATTATTATCCTATACGTGTAAACTGATAAACGAATATTATAGAAACTCATTATTTTAAACGATGCTTGAGCATGGCTAATTAATTTGTGTTTATTGTCAAGATGAAATTAAAAACTATGGATTCTTATCAATCTAATTCACATGAAGATATCATGTATAAAAAAATCTATGTGCGTTATGATATGAATGAACCAAACTCTACTTTGATGATGAAGCAAAAGATCTTTTGATGAATTAATAAATCTCATAGGGTATTAGATTATAAACAAATTGAAAGAACCATGGAATGAATAATTCTCACGTTAACAAAATTCAATCTATAATAATTGTTGAAAATTGTATTTTATCACAATTTTCCTTTTTCCAATTTTGTATCATGATGCCTTATTTTGGGGGTGCAGATCTTCAAGGAATTTGTTCTTTCATAAATCATTAAAATCTTAATTATGTAAATCGTTAGTTTATAGTTTGATATTAGATATGAGTTTGTATTACTGACATCAATTTCTGGGAACACAAATGAATAAATGGGATCAATGTGCGTTATAAGTTGAAGGTTAAATTAGTTTAGGTGTCCTGTTAATTTTTAAATTGGATTGTTTCTCTGCTGCAGTATTTTCATTCTAGAAAAACTTATGGAATACTACAGAAAAAAGTATGCATCAAATTCGCTGATGCATTAGTTGATAAAGTGAAGCTGATATAATTTATAATTTTTATACGATTTTTTATGATGTTATATATGTGAATTCATTAGTCTACTCTATAGAATTTATTTACAATTTCCATTCAGATATGAGTGAGATGATAATTATTATGTAACATTAAAACTAGTCAGAGTTGAAACTGATATCTCCATGTCTGCGGTTGAATCTCAATAGAATTGAAACAACGCAATAGAATAGAAAGACTTGTTTATTTTTCTGACTTGGCAAAGTTTGGACATTAATGTCCACTCTACCTTTTAACCAGGTATATTGTGGTACATTGAGACATACTGTACAAAGGGTATTTACAGATGAAGAACGAAAGAGAAGATCAGAACGAATGAAGAAGTACTGGACAATGCGAAAGAAAAAATTAAGAAAGACCAGGAAATTATTGATTCAAGTGGTCCAATGAGGCCGCAAAAGCAAAATAAATAAACAGAGTTTCTGCTTTTAATAAATTCTTAGTTTTTACTCTCACAGTTTGTGAATAACGCAATATTTCTGTGTTGTTACAGATTCACTGAATGCCGAAGTGTTTGAAGCTGCTCTCCTCCGCATCACCCGATGCACTGTCATCGCTACAGCGCTGCTTCTGGATCCCGAAACGAGAGAAGAAGAGGAAAACCGAAGTGACCGGCCATTATCCGGGCTGAGAACTGCAACTTCGCTGCTGCTGCTGCAACCATCCAGGGATATTCAATCAAAAACCTCATCTTTCCTCTCCTCTCCTATCCGCTCATTTCTAAGAGGGACACCAGAGTGCGATGGAAATCTAGAGTGCTGTGATGTGATATTTTAATTATTTTTTAAAAGTAGATACATATATATTTACAAAGTAGTACCTAGTTTACTTGTTGATATTATTTTTAAAAGCATTTTAGTAGAGTGATATTATA
Organism: Laodelphax striatellus; assembly: GCA_017141395.1. Classification (NCBI taxonomy): domain Eukaryota; kingdom Metazoa; phylum Arthropoda; class Insecta; order Hemiptera; family Delphacidae; genus Laodelphax; species Laodelphax striatellus. The sequence goes on along the minus strand of CM029535.1, from coordinate 10,035,755 downwards.
TTGATATTATTATTACGCTGATATTATAGTGATATTATTTAACTGTTGAGATTATCAGAGTTTATTATTAATGTAGCCCATGTATATTTTTGGGGGGTAGTTATTTTGCTGTGTTGTTGCCGTGTGCAACACAAAATCATAAACACTATGGACTGATTGGGGGTGGTGTGTTTGTTTTTATTCATTTAAGACCGGGGCAAATTGAGTGGGTGATGCGTAGAGTAAACTCAATCAACAAGTGTGATCTGAGGCGAGGCAATTTTTCGCGATACTTTTTCGGCAGCCATCGTGTTGTTTCCAGAAAGGTGCGCAAATCCATGATACGCCTGGTCCTGTCAACGCAGTATTACGAGATGGCTTTCCTGCAAATACCTCATTCAGCTCTACCTGAGAAGAACAGCAAGGACCCTCCGTGCGCCGGAAGTTTAATGGTCTTTAGAGAGTCTTATCACATTTAAGCAACGTCTAGACTCGATTCTTTGAACATTCTTCGAATCCCTACAACTATTTTTAAGCATATGCAGTGCAGAGAGAAATCAAAGGCAATTTTGTTGAGCTCAAAGCTAGTTATTGATACTGTTAGTATTGCTGTTGTTGTTATTTTCGTGTTATTCTCGAACAAGTCAGAAGGAGGTTTCGGCTCCGAAGAAGGTTTGCGAGCGGTGAGCCGTGCTGCTCCTTGTTGGAGACACATCCCAGTGGGATGGAATTTCTTATCATGGCTGACGAAATGATGAACTCGTCGTCGTTTTTGGATGCAGCGGACAACGACCTGGGCTGGGGAACTGCGTGGCCTGATGAGATGTCGGCGGCGCCTGGTCATAGTGAGATGCCACATTCGGCAGGCGGAGGAGGAGGGGGCTCCTCCCTCGGGCCCCGCAAACGCAAGGTGATCGCCCCCCTGCACCCTTTGCCACCCGAATACAAGATGCACGACGGTGGGCATGGCGGCGCCAAACAGGCCAAAACAAAATGTGCAGGTCAGTGCAAAAGAAAACAGTTGATTGATAATCCTATAGAAAAGTACAGTGCGATTCATTTAATTTGACGCTTGGCGATCAGTAAACAGCTGATGTTACGCTGTTTTGACACAATACTCCAAAGACTTTTTAAAGTCTTAAAAAGACATTTAAAGTCTTTGAAATACCTTTTTAAAGAAGACCTTTTTAAAATACCTTTTCAAAGTCTTTGCAATAATCTGCGAGATTCAGCATTTGTAGGTCAAGTATTGTGTCAAAGCTGCGTAACATCAGTTGTTTACTGATCGCCAAGCATCAAATAAAACGAATCGCACTGTAGCATAGACTAACTAAATGAGCCCGATTTGGACAGCTGTCACAGATTTGGATTATCTCTGATAATAGGATAAAATAATAGATTAAAATCCAAGATAGAACATTTGATTAATAATTTTGAGAATTCTTCATTTCTTGGTTGGTTAAGAGTTCATTAAAGAAGAAGGTGTATACATTTGAGAGGTTCGCCAGATCATTTTGAAGACTATCAAATCCACTGAGTGCCGAGTATTGGCGTAAAAACGTTTGGTGTAGATGCAACAAAGTTTCTCTCTGGCAAAAAAAAACTACTGGACAAGAATGTAAAATTAACTGAAATTGAAAGAATACCTTTGGAAATGCAATTCATTGTTCAAAATTAATAAACAGCTCCATAATTTTATTTGCTCTCGTTAGTAGGACCAACTCAAAAATAAAACATGAAGGTAGGGTTTCTCTGTTGCGACTGCGCAGCCGTTTGCGGCTGCAGATAGTCAAAATAGCAACTTTTTCAAAAAAAAATTGTACCTACTTGTATATTAAATACTTAATATTAATAAACACAGGGAATTAACAATAATAATAATACTAAAAAGCTCCTATTTTTACATAGTTATTCTTGTATAGTTTTATTTCAAGTTTTAATTAGTTGCTATTTTGACTATCCGCAGCCGCAAACGGCAGTGCAGTCGCAACAGCGAAAACTTACCTTAAATTGACTTTAGAGTGAGAAAAAATAAAACTAATAAACTTGAGATCTCTAACCTAAACTAAAGTAGAACATACTAATAACTCATCAAACATCTCTTTAAATTATCTAATTGTTCTGTATCCAACAGTAGGTTCAAATAGTATTCTGTTATTAGATTGATAATACCAAATTAATCAACCGCTCTCTCTGCATAAATGTATGTGGCAGTTCAAAGTTCCTCTGCCAAAGATAACTGAGTTATATCTGAATCTGTGGCTGCTGAATCTCATTTGTTTGCGTACTTGAGCGTTATTATATCTATTGTGTGCTGTTTGTTATGACCAGTCTCTAGATGCTAGATGAATTATTTTGATCCAGGTCTGCGCTATTGTCTTATATGATTCACAGTATTATCATTTGTTATCATCACGTGAACACTTTAGTTCAATTTGGACATAGAAATATACTACATATACAGCTCAATGTAAAATTGACAGTGCTCAATCTAGAAAACAAGTAATGAGCTCAACATTACTGGCTAGGTTATCAATATTCATTATGAAATAGCTGTGTTGAGTGTTTTCATTGTACTCTCAACTTACTGTATATTAAGTTTTTGAAGCATATTGATTCTAAAATATTAAGTTTTTGAAGCATATTGATTCTAAATGCTCTTATATGGTTAGTTCAAATAATAATTGACAGTGAATAATCATTTTATTTTACTTTAATGTAAAGATTAAAAATTTTATCAGATTTATATGAATAGTAATTGAAGTTACTAAGACGTGTTGTTTCTTTTAGTATGGCTTCATGGGGATTTAATATGAGTCATTGAAACTTGCTCCAAGAAAGTCAAATATGGCATCGCATTTCCTCGAATACGTTTTAAATTGAACATTGATTACAGCATTAATAGTGTTCATTAGAATCATGCCTCTACCAACCAGTTATTAAATCAATCGGAATATTATAGAAAAATTAAAAACAGTATCATGATAGAAGAATGAATGAAAAATTCACGGTAAGAAAACCGCACCAGAGTGTTCAGGAAAGTAATAATTTCGAAGTTTGAAATTTTTGTTACTGTTGGATCAATATACAGAACAGACGAAAATTATTTTTCTGAATACATGCTACAAGACATTAAAAATATAACGGTTGGTGAGAAATAAGGGAGTAGAAATAGGGACATATCATGGGAGATACTTTTAAAAATTTCGATTAAGTTGAAAATAATCACCTTTGGAGTTGAGTAGAAAAATTGCATTATTATTCACACAATAATGTTGAGAAATCAATAGAGATAGAAAAAACAAATTGATTTTGAAATCCGCAAACGCTAGTAATTATAATACATTGAATACTATGTTTGTTCTCTTTAGATTTTTTCAAATTCCATTTATTCATCAATTAAACATATTTACAATACAAAAGTGTCACAGTGTATAATCCCTGCAAGGATGATTTGTCCGTGTGCAGGGAGGATTAATCATTGATCAGAGAGAGAAAACAACACTAGTAAAATAAAGAAAATGATAGTCTAGTAATAGTTCAAAGATTTTAATAATCAAACACAATGAAAAATAAAAATTATTATACCAATATTCTAAACATTCTGTTGTTAATAATGATTAATATGAGTTTAAACTCGACGGCGCTTATGGAGCTCACTTGACTTTAACAGTGAATTAATAATTGTAATGGGTATTTGTAAAACCTTTTGTTATGAAAAATCACCTATAAGATGTTCTTATGAATACCAGTGTGAGGTAACATTACTTATGAAATGGAACAAATTATTTCTGGAATAGAACTACTGTTTCCTTTATTATAATGTTTGTTATTTATAATCATCATTAAGTGATTATTTTCAAATAATCTGAACTCTAGTTCACTGTAAAACGTGTAAGAAGCATTAAGCCTATGCGAAATGGCCATTAACACTAAATTATGTGAGTAATATTTTCAATTTTTAAGTCTAATTTTTCAAATATTCTACTTCAATTGCAGATGACAGAGATGTTCAAAACAACTCGGGTTGGCAAGACCCATCAATTGACGAATTGGGAGGCTGCAGTAACCTGGCCGATGCATTAGATGGATCTTGTAGCCTAGCAGGCATCAGTGTCGACTTGAACCAATCATCATACAATAATATCAGGTAGGAATAGAAATATTTCAAAGATCCTTAGACTGCATTTACTATGCCAACAAATTTAGGTGAAAAAGTCGACGTCTGAGGATGACTTCTTTGTTCTTTTTAGACCGCATGTTTTCAATGTAGGACGGTCTTAGAAGTCGTCAGAAGAAATTCTTGTCTGAATTCGCATGTTTAGTAACCTTAGCCTGAGACTGATGAACAGTAAATACTAAGCATTAATGTAGGAAACATACAATCTGCTTAGTACGATAATAAAGATAAATCGGGTCTACTAGAGAAGATTTTTGAGCGGTAATAATTGAATAAAAAATATCAATAAATTATTGCAAGATTAGATACTCCTATTATAAGGGTCACCACTCCCAATTTAAGGCCTCTTACACTGAATGTCATTTATTCATGAGAATCAAAACTTGTAAACTCAAATTGTAAAAAATCAATATTTTCACTTGAAGATTGGAGAAATAAATCTCAGTTTTTGGCAGAGAAATATTGAAGAGCTCTGAGTTTCATATCATGTACACATGTACAGTACCAATCAAAGGAATAGTACTTTATATTTTTTTAATCTCAAGTTCATTCTTTCCAATCTTATCTGTAATAATCCAATTTTATTTTTTATTCCAGTGATGCACTTTTGACTTTACCATCATTGACTGTTTTCAAGCAAGAACTTCCGTCACCTGGGAATAACAATCAAGATAGCAGGTAAGATGAAAATAATTATTATTGAAAATCATTCAATTTATATAATGATCTATTAGGTCGCTGTATTTACCTAGACTGTATGATTGTACAGTCTCTGTAGCCGTATCAAGTACAGAGCGTGCCATCTAAGTTGGCGTCTAGGGGAGGCAGTGCGAGAGAGATGGATAATGTCTCCCACCACGCTTCCCCTCCAGCCGCTACGGTTAGTACAGTCACCTACAAAATTAATCACTGAAAGTCAGTGAAGCAAAATAATAACATCATATTACTGTTAGGTAACCGAAGCGAATATGAATTTTTTTATAAATCTGAGTTTGCCAGCTGAATGAACTTTTGAACTTTACTGTACCGCGAGTCAGCAAGCACTGTAGTGGGAGAAAGCGCTCAACGCGCATGCTCCAGTGAGACGCCAATTAAGATGGCACGCTCTGTACCAAACCCACGGGAACCCCATTCTCATTTGAAAATAGTTGTTGGTGTGTTCCATTCCTTTAGAGTAGATTTTGCACTTTCATTTACTTGGTTATGAAAGAAGAACTTTCTTGGTGATTTTCTAGAAGAACTTTCTTGGTAATATTCTAGAAAAAATTCCTAGGTACTGGAAAGAAATCTTGGAATTCATCTCGAGTTCAGGGACCTAAGCCTTGTATCTGAAACTAGCAGCCTTAAGCATAATAACTTGGGTTTTTTTACAATACTCCAACTTATAATTATGTTCTTTTTCCAAACTTAGTTTAAATTTTGAAGTAAATTTTCTTTTAATATTGTTATCTATGCTCTACTATGAAATTAGCTCCAGATCTAAACTTGGAAAAAATTCATTTTCTCTTTATTTGGTAAAACTTTCGAAAAACTATGAATTGATATTGAAATATTTTAGCAAATATATTCTATACACCTATTTTACAGTTCGCGTCTTCTTCATTTGAATTTTCTTATGACTTTTTAATTGGTTTCAGTGTGCTGCCCTACAACAACTACAATGGAAACAGCAATGGGGGAAGTGGTGGGGGCAACATGTCACCTACAATGCTTTTGCGTGAAAACAATAACAACTGCTCAAATGGAGGCGGCAATACTGCTGCCAACTCGACTTCATCTCAGCTCAAGTCAATGATGATGTATAATGGAACAGGTAAACACAAACACTGCACTTTTTGTGTAGTAGTGAAGGTGTCATTGTGGTAGCTATACCTATCCATATTCATTGAAAAGACTCGACGATGTCATAACCACAGATTCCTATAAAACTACGTAAAATGACGTCATCTTCATGGCCGTGAATCCGATTGGATTTTCGTGCAAGGGTTTACAGTCAGTCAGAGTTCTACAGTTACTTCCACTAAAATAAAAATTCTACACTTAATTTCTAACAAACAATACAATAAGCTCAAGTAACAATTGGGGGAAAAATTCAATAATATGTTATAGAGCACTCTCAGTTCTGTATTTCTTCTAGAATACTGAACTTGAATTGTAACTCGACTCCTGTTGGGTGAGGAGGGCAATTTGTTTTAGAACTTGGCTCAAAATGAGACTGATTTTCGAATGAGAGGCTTGTTAACTTTCTGTATAGGTTCTGTCGAAGCATTTTTCGCTTTCATATAATTATTCTCTCATATCATATACAGAGACTGTATAATAACAGTGTGGACATTACATGTCACACTTTTGATTGGTTGGCTCGGAGAAATCCACCATACTATTGCCAATTCCCATAATATTTGCATTGAAATGAATCGCAAATCATAATATTTATGTTGAGTGATTTACTTATTACCTAAAATTTGCCTTTACCAGTGTTAGTTTTCATCATTTTAAGCTTTTAACAGAGTACCAAGAGTAGAGAGACATTTTTTAATGTCAGAAAGTTATTTTCGATGTTATTTCTCATTAAATAAGTTTGAAAAATGAGTGAATGGATTAATGTTTGCCTGTATATAATATCCTATATCAAATTAATAAATTTGGCAGAAGTATGGCGGCGGCGTGAAAAAATGATCTTTACATACTGTTATGGAGTGCTTCACACAAATGGCCACACTGTTATTATACTGTCTCTGTAATAATATGTATCTTTCATATTATATTTCACTTGAGAATATTATAATTTTTAGAATATTAAGCCTTTAATTTTCTTATATCGCAATTTCATCAAGAATATTTTAATTCTTTTGTCCAGATGAACGCAAAGAAAAGCCGCCTGTACCAGTGTGCCTTGTTATTCCAGAGAACACAACGCTATCTAGTGACAGTAACACGAACGATTGCAAAGAGAACATCGCCAGTCAGGATAGCAGTCTTGGATCTCCGCCCAACAAGAGGAATGATTTCGAAAGTAACAAAAATGGGAATAATAACAGCAACAACATCGCAGTTAGCTCGTCATGTATGTCTCCGACTAGTTCTTCAGAGCCTACAGCTGAGGATTGCAGGTTGGTTGAAAAGTTATTATGTATTCTATTCTAACATTCTATTCACTTCCACTTTTAGTTTTCCTTTTTTGCAGTTTTCTTATTGATTTTTATTCTGTAAAACCTTCTGTTGGTGAAGGAAATTTGTGTAGTGTGATCTAACAACATTTTTAATAATTTTTCTATTAAATTTCATTTCAGATTCCAGTACGTCCTAGCAGCTGCAACATCTATAGCAACAAAGGTTAATGAGGAAACCCAAACTTATCTCAATCAAGGCCAGTCTTACGAAATTAAATTGAAGAAACTTGGTGACTTGTCCAATTACAGAGGAAAGATTCTTAAGGTGATTGATTCAATTATATCTAGTTGATTGAACTTTCAAATATGTATACCCTCTTTTTAGTTATCTAAACTCTCAAATACTTATATCATTCAATTGAAATTGTAAATAAGATAAAAAAGGCGTTAGATTTAATCCCTGAATAGACCAAAAAGAAATAGAATTCCTCGAACTCTTGATTTGACATAACCTTGATATTGATGTTATCTCATTATACTGGCGGTCAGTATAGTAATTGGGTGGCGGCCAGTAAATTAGGTGGCTGAGAGATTTTGCGCTGTTGTCAGATATGGAACCGGTAAAGCAAGGGAAAGTCAAAAATTGCTTGCTTCCTACCACAAAATTGGCAACACTGTGCTGCCTATCTTGAGCGTCGTTGTCGATTCCCCTGCATGATTTGAGTAGTAGGCTGTAAGACTTGACAACAGTTGAAAATTTCTCAGCCGCCTAATTTTGTGGCCGCCAGTTCAGTGCTTTTACTTGATAAATCCTTATTTTTCCATTATGAATACATTGACTTTTCTCCTCTTGAATTGGAGTAGATCCCCAATCATTTATGTAATGTGATTATGAAAAAAATGTATAAATTTTGTATCATCATCTCTAGCTTACCAAAATAAGAAATCACGAACCTAAATTTTCAATAATCCAAGTTTTATCATTCGAATAGCATATTACAGTGAACAATTTCATAGTTAAGGAAGATTAATCATCTATATTAAAAGATTTTGGTGCCCGTCTAGAGTAGATTTTGGAAAGTTCGTGGAGAAGTTTGTTGAACCGGCTTCTTAAAAAAACGCGAAGAGAACGTCAATGTCAAAGTCAACACGATAGTTATCGATAACAATCACAAATACTGACACGACAAGTCCTGAATTTAAAATCGAGAGTACTGAAACAATTCACTGTTCTACGTACAGTAGTCAAGCAATAGGTTAGTTTGTAAGAAGCGAAACATCATTAAAAATTCAATTGATTTCACGCTAAAGCAATCTACTTCCAACAAAAACACACAACTGATCTCAAACACATATTTAAGAAATATACTTTCTTAATATTATAAAAACTTGATTAAAAAGGAGCTATAATAGAGATCAAACTAACCAAGCAGATCCAGTTCTGCCAACAATATGAAATTTTTCTGTTTGGCACTAATCATGTGATGATGTAAACAATAAATTTGAATTTGAATATTTTGTATTCACAGAGTATTGTGCGCCTGAGCTTTCACGAGAGACGCCTGCAGTACACGGAAAGCGAGCAGATGGCCGCTTGGGTGAGCTCACATCCCATGATGCGTATTCTCGAAGTGGATCTGCCGCTCTCTTACGGCATTGTTGACGTACTCCAGCACAACACAATGCTCAACACCATCGAGTTCCTGTGGGATCCAACCAAGGAAGTGGGCGTTTACATCAAGGTAATCTCAACAATATTTCTTTACAATAATATCACTGATGAATATGAATAATTATTATAATTATGAAGTAATGTTTTCATGTTTGTAGACTAATAAATCAAATTGAAAGCATTTTCATTAGCTCTTGCTTGTTTCTGGTAGGCCTACGATTTTCGATGTTTTAAGTTCCCGCTTTTTGCAACTTGTAATCGATATCGCATATATAAAAAATATGATTATTTCAAAGACATCAATTGTTCCACACAAATAATATTAAATTCAATCACTACATCATGTCTACATCTAGTATTTTCTATATTTCAACTATTCACGTTCAGTATTACATTTTATCTCTCTTACTTTCTCGTCCTCTGGACCCACTGGACATCTTCAATAGAAGTATCAAATTGAATAGATCATTGTTTATTTTCTCTTAAAATGGCTACTTAAGTGATCTAAAACATCATAGCCTTGATCTGAGAAGTTGCAATATTTTAGATGAATATTTCTCAAGTATGATTGGTTTGAAAACAGGCATTTTTGTAATGACAATCTAGCTTTAATCCCCTCCCCCTGATAGTGTCAATCTTCTGTCACTTGAGCGCGCTAGCATCTTGAGTCTCGTTTTCAATATTGCTTTATTACATTCTATTCTCCCACTCGAATTTCTTCATTATACAAATATTCTGTAATAGAATTCTTTCGCAAAAACTTCAGAGGACTCCTTTTAATTGAATATTGTTTGGAAATTGTTTCAGGTGAACTGCATCAGTACTGAGTTCACTCCGAACAAACATGGCGGCGAAAAGGGTGTGCCCTTCCGTATTCAGGTTGAGACTCTCGTTCACGGACAGAATCCAACTTGCCGATTGCATACAGCTTCTTGCCAGATCAAAGTTTTCAAGGTGAGCACATTAAATTAAGGTAGATGCTCGAGTATCAGCCCAATTGTCTTCTTGGTGAAATTCGTCTCTATTACTTTGTTCTAAGCTGTGTATTCCGATTACAGAATTATCATAATAGTATAGATTTAAAACACGTTTATTCGCAGCTAAGCCAGCGTAGATTATTTAACAAATTTGACTCTTAACGTATTTTTATTGCTTCACTATCATAAAGTTTTACATCCTAGCTGCTGGTACTAATAACAATTTTTTTAATTGTTGTACAGTCTAGCTGCTGGTACTAATGACAATTTTTGAATTTTCCTCATTTGTTGTACTGTTCTTAACATGGAATCAAATTGTTCTCAATATTCGCAATCACTTTCTGCATGGAAGCAATTAATGAACTCATTCATTCATTTTTTCGACTCATTCATTCATTTTTTCAACTCATTCATTATACAGGGTGTTTCAGGAGGAATCTGCCAAACTTCTCAAACTGATTCCTGACACCAAAATAATGAAAAAGTTCCTGTAAACATGGGTCCTAAAATGCTTCGTTTCCCCTCTAGACGCCATTTTGTTTTTTTTTCACTAATTATTTTTTTCTAAATAATGGTTAAACATTTGTCATTGAAACTTTGCACCAACTTTTATGACAACTAGACAAAGCTACAAAAAAATTATGACAATTTCTCAAATTCATAAAACAAAATGGCAGCCATTTGAAATTTCTGTAGTATACAGGTAACAACGCAGCAGTGTGGCCTCAAGTGTAGTTCAGTATTTGCGAAATCCCAGCTTGTTTATAACGTATCAAGATCTTGAACATTCCAGTTGTTACATCGTAATTTAGATCTACTCATCGTACTTATTAAAATCGTTATCATTCAAGGTTTATTGATTTTGAATTAGTCTTCCTCCATTGTATCTTATCCATCTTCTTCTCTTTGCAGCTGAAAGGTGCAGACAGGAAACACAAACAAGATCGAGAAAAAATTCTGAAGAGACCACTCAGTGAGCAGGAAAAATATCAACCTTCGTACGACTGCACTGTGCTCAATGATGTAAGTACTGATTGTATTATAGTATAACATCTCGTGATACCAACATTTTCTTCATTATGGGTAACATGTATCTGTATGCGCTATTAATGTGAGAAACCTATCAGAATCGTAGGGTGCTTGAAAAGTTGCAAATAAAGCGGGAGTTCTACAAAGTAAATTAAAATTACTCAGTAATTTACAAAACATTGCTCCCTATGTTGCTTACAAAGGAAGACCACCACAGTATTGACAACCCATCATAGACACCCTTATCTGTGCTGTCTACGGTTAAGCGAGATAGACCGTTATTCGCTAAATAACTAACCATATACTCGTCGTGATATGCTGAAAATGTGTACGGTGTTCGCCGAATGTACAGAGCGGGCTTTAGGTGTTGGGACTACCTTTTGGTTAGTAGCTTTACTTAGGTTTAGTGTATAGAAAACATAGAGCGTAAAGAGCTCATGTTTATGCATTATTGTTTATTGAGGCTATGGAAGCCACCCATTTTTGAAACCATTTTCTACAAAGTTGTGAGTTACTCAGCACATTTTCAAAAATTGTTTTTCCAATTTGATCAGAGATTCTTGATACCGAGGAAAAATCACATCCAATTTTCTCCCCGACGCTGAAACAAATTCCATTTACTATATTGCAAATTAATTATTCAACTTTGTTATTAGAAAATACAAACAATACATGCATTGCGATTATTCATTCGAATTTCCAATTGTAGACTTGATTAAATCAAGTTTTCCTGACCCTGAATAAAATTTTATTTCCTATTCAACTGAAACCTTTGGTGCTTTGGGAATGCATGCTTCTTGATTTGATTTAGATTCGTTTATTTTGTAACCATTTCTTTGATTTTTGAATTAATCGACATTAACCTACAAGTTCACCATATTTTCCAAATCATTGGGGAACATTGGATAATTCGGCGAAGCGGTACACCGAAAAAAGCGTTAAGCATAATAATAATCTACATTGTTATTCCAAACCCAAATACACTTTTTTCATTTTTGTTCTTTCTCACACATTTTCAATATTATTTTGTTTTGTTCTTTCAGATGCCGAATGATTCTGATCCTGTTTTCAATCCAATTGCAATAACAAACAACCAGCCTGTTGTTGCTACAGCTGCTGTTCAATCGCCTGAAAACAAGTAAGTCGATTAAATTATTAATTTTTGCTACTAACCGCCAGTTGCACAAAAATCAAACTTAATTCAAATCTGCCGTAAAATTACGTCATCTAACAGAAGCAATGCATCAAAATCCCTATTGAGCCCCGTAAAATATCGTCATCGTACGGCGGTTAATTTCGATTGACTTTTGTGCAATTGGCCCTAAAGATGAGGCCGCACTGTGGGCAAAATATATTTTGTCTTTGCCTTATACATTTCATGCATGCTGTCTGGTTGTTGTATTAACTGTATGAAATAATCATTACTCTGGGACTAAAGCTTAATGGATTTTTAAAATTTAACACATGATTTGTCTAGGTGCTTGTAAAAGGCTCATTTTAGGATTCAATCAGAATTGTACATTCGGTATCCAAGATGAGATAAGAGACTCGCACCTGTTACTCCCATTGTATGGGTGACCACTTTCGGTTGAGGCATTTTTCCGCTGAATATCATTCATTCATGAGAATAAAAATCGCTGCCCGGTGGTTCGGAACCCACCTAAAGCTGTAGGTCCACTCATGTCTCATCATCCTTCCCATTACCCACGCACAAGCTAAGAAGAGCTCTGATAACTTTGATAATAGCTCTGAAGAGCTTTGATAACTTACAATGATCATTCTCCTTTCATTTTCGATGAAAATAATTGGAATATTTCAAATTTTACAATTCGTACATTTAATGTTATTTGTGGCATCACCATCCTAATACATGGCTTTATGTCTTCTAATGTTGCTTTTCCTGCTGATAATCAACTAATAATTTAGCGGTGAAGGCAATTTGTTTTGTTAATTATTTATTTCTATTTTGTGATGAATTTTACAATTTTATGAAAATTTTTGAATTTTTTTCACTATTGTTAGAAATCAAGACGGCGATACGTAGAGATGTTAACTTGCTTCAGAAAACGTTCATCTTTTCTAAACTGCCCACTTCAAAAACTGGAATGATAAACAAAGAACAGGATTTCATGTCAAAAAAATTATCTCTTTTGTGTTGTGTACTTTCCTACTACTTATTTCTGAATCCCTTTCTGTATAAATGACAAAAATGAAATAATAATAAACTGTAGCAATCCAGTTTTATAGTTAAAACAAACCTGCCTGCCCGAAATAAATCAGTTGCATTTACAAAGCCAGTTAAATCTAACTATAAGCGATTACTGAAAGATCTCAAAAAGCAACGACTCCCGTTCATAGTCTTTGTTCCTAGTTTCCTTTTGAATGGTTATTTTGGGTTTGCCGTTGTGGTATTTTTGAAGACTCTTGAAGTTGAATTTGAAAAACGCATTTGAAATGCACTGGAATATCCTTACTTTCAAAACTATTTCGAATTTCAAATGGAACCAATAAATCGTGATTGCTTATTGACTCAGAGTAATTTAAAATGTCTGAAAATATCTTTCAGTTTGCTTAGAACCAATAAATCAAGATTGTTTATTGACTGTCGAAATATTACTATTTCTAGATTTTGGTAATAAAATAAGATCTTGCAGGGCGGGTTCCATACTTTATTTTCTAAAAAGGTGCATTGAGTGAATGTTTATTTTCTGGGTGAATCTCATTCCAATGCAAAAGTTAAACGCATAGATATAGTAGATAAATGCGATAAATAAAGATAAACGCGATACCAGTAGACGTGTAGGTTACTGGCAGCAGTTTGGTCATATGATCTTCCATTCTATGCAAACAAATACAACACACTGACTGGTGTGCATTGCCCTATTTGTTTGTATAGAGTGGATGATCATTATGACCAAACCAAACTGCTGCCAGTAACCTACACGTCTATTGGTATCGTGAAGCCGCGCCTTCTTATATAATTTCTTGAAATAAGGCCCCCAAAAGATTTATTTTAATGAAGTTCTTGAATCGATTCTAGTACACTGTATCCTTCATTTTATTCGGCAATAGATTGAAGATTCGAGGTGGAACAGAAAAAATCAATGGTGTTTGACTATTATTTGCAAATCACTCTTGACTTGACATTTATTCTCAGTTTAGGATTCGATTTTTAAACAATATAACTATGACAAGATAGAAAACATTGAAGAAAGTTTCTTTTGTAGTAATTCTGACTGAGAAGTAATTAACGTCAATGTGCTTATTAGTCAAGTAAACAATTTGGAGCATCGTCTCAGTTTTCACCTAGTCTGTCTCGTGTAACGGTGTGAAACTCTAGACTACTATTTTAATTAACTATTCAATTATTCTCGATTGCAAATTTGAAATGTGATTTGGAATTGCAGTAATAATAAACTGCGGATCATAGAAAAAAGGTAATTCTCATTGTCACACTGTGGGCCAATTGAATTTAACCACAGTAAAATATGATGTCATCTTACGGTGGTTAAAGTTAATTGGCTTCAGTGTAATCGGCCCTTTGAGTACGACCTATTAGAACGTCAAAGTCACGATGGATCTAACAAACTTACAATTTTTCGTATACTCAATAAGAGAGCAATTATTATGACAGTATAATAATATCATAATTAAATTAACATTATTAACTATATAACAGTACCTAGTTTCTTGATTACAATAACAGTTTAAATATTAAACTAGTTTCTTTTAACAATTATAAAGTACCTGGTACTTTATAACAGTACTAGTATCTAGTTTGGAAATTTCCAACCTCTTTTGATTTAAAGCTACTTTTTGTTAGGTTTTTCATCAAACAAAAATGTTAAAGTAAATGCACAACCAATTTGCATGAATTATTCAGCATTCAAACGAGTCTTGAACATTGATAGATATGTCAACTGACAGAATTCAGTAGTCTTTGTGAAGTTGTTCAAATAGCAGTTTTTCATCCCATTATCAGAAAGTAGAGTTATATGGGTAGTTAACTGGTATTGTCAGATCTTTACCAATGCTAGTTACTTGCCGGTCGGTCGGTCTTTGTTTTAGATGATTCTTCTTCTTGGGAGGTTCACTCAGCACTGGTTCGAACCAGATTCCGGTCTCTTTCCCCGCAAACTTGCACCTTGGTTTGGGTTCTGTCTAGCTCGAACAGGATTTCGTGCGATTTGCGATTTTTCTGTTGCATTGACCTTTGAGTTACGATCTGCACAAGTGTGGAATCGGAATCTTATTTCCTCCTGCTATTTTGGAGTTTATTCTCAATCTGTCGAGATTGGAAACGTGGGTGTTCACTTCCAAACTGAATAATTTCTAATTGAATCTGTGAAATGTTTATAGAGTTCATTTTGAACATTATAATACAAAATACAAGGACGTTAAGTTGGATTTCTGCTACCAATGTACAGCTCCCTATTTCTAGATCTTGTGTTGTGTGCATCATCTATACTTTTATTTAAATTGCTTGAGGACCTGCGTAGAGCGGTCCACCATTAAGTCCAAGCGGGTCTCAATTCCGAAGCAGTTTTAATCAGAGTACACATTTTGCGTGTTGAATGAGGATTTCTTGAAAAGGAGAACTGTGTATTATGTATTGTTGCCTCACGATTTCTACACTCGTTCAATTTTCGGTAGCCACAGCAGTAATGTTGTGCTCATTATGGATTTCCTTTTTTTATTTGTATCTTAACTTACTAGTGAATTTGTATGTCCGAAATCACTTTGCCAATTGCTACAACAGGAGTTGACAGTATTGTGGTCAATGACAGCTCTAAAGCTGAGGCCGCACTGCTGGATGGTTAATGAAATATCTATACAACATAGATATAAAAGTTCATAGAACATATGTTCTATTACTAAGGGTAATATCATAGCCCCCTTTAAACTACATGGCCGCGGCCTTCTATGTGACAACGTCGCTGCATCAATAGATACATAAAAAATAACACCAATATTGATGTTTGTATGAATTGAATCTTATACTAAACTTTTATGAATGAATACAGACATGAGTCTAGACTCTAGGTAAGATATGGCTAGGGGTAGTCTACAGATAACAAATTTAATTTGGTCTGATTTTTAGCTGTATCTTCAAAAATGAAACTTGAAAATGGCAAATTTTTTCGCTATCTGTTTGATATTTTTCCTTGACTTGACTCATTCTTTAAAGCTGGAATCAAAATCTGAAATTTTAAATTTTTATTCAAGTAAAAATTTATTCAGCATTGGAAGCTTAGCAATTCAAAATATTAAATTGGTAATTTAAGTTGTTATTTCCAAGTAAATGTATCCTAATGTTTTACTAGATGACCAAAGTCACCTATCACCAATCAATTATCATTTTGAAGAAGCAATTTTGAAAAAAAGCTGAACCAATTTTTGGTAAATGACTCAGTTATTTTTGTCGGATGTTTTGCATATCCATCAAAAGAGTCTTGTTTTTTAATGGAAATGTTGAAGATAAGATAACCCCCTATCCCCACTTTTGTCAAAGTATAGTACATAAATCCAAACAGATTATTAATAGTATGAAGGTCAAAACAGACACCAAGCAAAGCAATATGGTATGAACATTTGGAACTGGAAAAATCTAGTAAATCGTAACAACACCGTTCTCTGTAGCTTTATCGTTCACATCACAAGCTAAAGTGCAATACTATTCTCTTAGGAAATACGTTTTTAGATTTTCTGATTGCACAATAGCTTACTAGTTTACTTTTGTCATGATTTTTCCAATAGCATTCAGATTTCATTAGAAAAATGTGAATTTTTCCTAGCATCTACAGTTTTATAAAATTACACCTGCACAAACTGTTTAGATTGCTTTCATTAGTAAATATTGATTTTATCTCTTGGTACTATGAGTATTTGACGAATGGAGTATTTTCTTCTTCAATAGCTTGAAATTTCAATTTCTGTAATTTATTTCAATTCCCATACTCAGTTATTTTATTCCTTGACGTGTATTCTTCTCCTTTTTACTACTTTCACAGTTCCTGTTCAATTAAAACTAGGGCATAAATGGCACTTGGAAAATCAAATATTTTCTTTTCAGTAAGCTTTTATGTATTCAAAATTGTCGAAATTTAAGTAGACTCAAGTAAATTTAGTAGGAGAATCCATTGGATTAAAATTTTGGATTTTATGGACTTTTCTATATTTCTATTAAATATGTTATTAGTAAATCAATATCCCAAAATTAACCTCTGATCATTTTTCCATTCATTTACTTAACCATTTATAGGATACAAGTATGGTAACGCTAATAGTAGTCCAAACTGTTATGTTAAGGTTATTATGTTAATAATAATATTATTTGCGATTAACTCAAAAAACAAAATTTTGGATTGTAAAAAGTATGTGATGTTCTATGAATTTCACATCTTCTCATTTACATACATTAATTTCATTACGCATTGTGAGTAATCCAGATTTTCCTGGTTTCGCGGTGTTCTAAGGTAAAATCCAGTTCAATCTAATTCTAAAGGTAGAAGCCGGCTAGCTTTACCGTATCCTGTTATTCATTCTCAGTTCAACTGAGTTGCTACCAAGCAATAAGGAAACACTTTACGGAAAATAGAAGGTCCTGGAATTTTATTTCTCTTTAAACTCAATCAATCCTCTTTTCGACTAAACAAAGATAACTGAAATCTGACGCAGTGTCTGGTGAGATGTTGTGATATTTAAACATAATGAAAACTAGGATGTAGTCAAATATCACTGGATTTATTAAATAAATTGACAAAGATGTTTCAGCATCATTGTGCCACCTTCAGTGGACTACTGTGCACAAAAGTTCTTCCACATTGTAATGTATCTTGCCAATAAATGAATGAATAAATGAATAAAAGTTTTTAGTAAGCCTTCACTGAAGATGGCACAATAATGTTGAAACATCTTTGCCAATTTATTTAATAAATGTGATATTTGACTACATCATAGTGTTTTCATTATAACTGAAATCGTGGCTTCTGTAAATTTAGCTTTAATACCCCTTCAATATATTTCCGTTCAATTGTTAGAGCATCAGATGCCCTAGTCTGAACTGAAGCAAGTCTGAACTAATATTGCAAGATTTGTTTGTGTCATCAATCTATATTTATTTATATTATATTTATTAGTATTGTTATGTATTTATATGTGTTATCTCATATGTAAAATGGAGTACCGTTGGAAGTTGAATAAATAAATAAAATGAATTTATTATGCTTAAATGCAAGGAGAAGCTAGGAAATTATGGAGTTTCATTTCAGGATGTTCGGTGTTGCTTTTCCTTAGCTTGTTGTGGATGGTATAGGAGGAAAGAGCAAATCAAAGAGTAAAGAGGAGGATGTTGTTTTGCAATTTGTGAAGAAGGGATGATGACGTAATGGCAGTGTTTTGTTCTGCATTTCATGAAAAGTCAAATGGAAAAGAAGAGAGCACAAAATGAGTGAGAAAGTACTGTAGAAAGCAGATTTGCGCAGTCGTCGCGGTTTCAGTTTGAGGGCCGTAGCTGATTGAAAATTATAAAAAGAACGCTCAATTGATACAGTATCATCATCGTATGATACAGTCTCTTTGTGGTTTGCTTGAATTTATTGAATCCGTCACGTCAAGGTTTTTCATGAAATTTTTATTATCAAGTAGTTTGCTCTACTTCTTTCACCTCATTCCTGCCTAAAATAGAAGAACAGACATCATGTTGAAATAAATGCCCTCCCAGTAGTGTATCAGGAAGCCAGATACAAAACCAACAAGTGTGTGGTGCGCAGTCCTGTCTTGTAGCATGTTTCTGTGAATTGAATTGAGGAGGAAGGAAGGGAACAGCGGTAGCCAGCGAATGCAATCGACGCAGCCCGAAATAACACGACGACCGAGAAAATATTACAGCTGTGTAAAGGCACAAGCACAAACTGGATTGTGCCAGTTTAGCTTCGTTGGTGTCGGTTTTTGTTGTTCACTCACCGTGCTCGGTTGGTTCAGTTCGACCATCACAATATAATATCGCAGTCGTCGTATATACTACACTGCTAAAACGCCTGCGTCGTGGAGGTTGTAGTGCGTAATCTTCTTTGTTTAGTGTGGTGTCGATTCATTTTCATTGCAACAGTACAGGCGGAGAAAGACACACCTTTCATCGATAAGAAGATAGTGAGTGGTTTAGTGGTAGTAGGCTACGAACAGTTCAGTGCAGTGCGTGGGGATTAGTAGACAGTAGTGTTGTGATTGCGATCGGACCAGTCTTGGCGAATGTGTGAGCGGACTGAGGCGCTTGTCTTTCGTGGGGCACCTAGTGGCAATAATTGCTGCTGCTCTTGCTCTGGTTTCTTATCGTCCGAGCTGTGTTCATCAATTAAAACCCGGGAATGGTGTCCACAATATCGGCGCTATTCGAGCACCGTGTCGTTCTGCCCGCCGCCAGTGTCAGCATCCTCAGACAGGACCACCTCCTTAGCTGACGAAGTCTATCGCCAGCTGCTGCGCTATCATTCTTTCCCTGTTTTAAAAAGAATTGGGCCCTGTGGAGCCTGGGCGGAGGTGGTCAGATCGGGCCCTAGGTACAGGCATGCTGCTGGTCTAACATAGACTCAAATCCAAATTCTGTGATCGCCCCACAAAGCATTGCGCTCGACCTAACCCAACTTGTGCAAGCTTCTAGTTACCTGAGAACTGATAGTCTTACTTACTATTCGGATCAATAATCCAATCCAATTCGACTACACCAGGCTTACCAAGTTAGTTGCATTGAAACTGACCTACGACAAGTCTTCAAAAATGTGATTCCTAACCTTACCTCCTCCGGTGTACGAAAGTTTTTTATTGAAAGAACTATACTGGTTTGGATGATAGTATTGTTGTGTTGGTTATTGAGGAGATTTATTTACATACTTGAACAACATTTACTGGACTTTGTTGTGAATCAGTTTTGTCCCGGCTATAATGCTCTTGCTAGTGCATACAATTACAATGACTGTCGACGAATTGGAAGTGAGTGCCCGATTTTATCACACCGTGTCCCAATTGTCGCAAATGCAGCGCGTCCGATTGGCTCTGGTCGGACAGCAGATGGCCGTTATGAGAAGAAATAAACTGGGCCCGTGCAAACTGAGTAGTAAACACCGTTTGTCGAGACCCCACTTCAGGCAGAGCTTGAGGGCTGTGGCGCTGTAAGTAACGTGCCTACTTGTGTTTGTTAAATTAATTGTATTTTCTAGGAATATTCATTGCAACCTTTCACTCTCTCACATCATGTATGAATTTTGAGGTTAATTTATTATTGGGGTACCGTGTGGTTTTACCAATTTCATTTAGAACATCAGATTTCCTAAAGAATGATTTTCATCCGGGAATCATGCATAAAAGCAACATGTTGAGTGAAAGCACAAATAGCATTGTCATTTGTCCCAGAATTCTCGGATTGGATGAATTGAAACTCACTCTAGCTTTTGTTTGCACTGTCTTGTCTATTTTTGTGTTGTACTAGAATAGTTGGCCTGTATCATGTCACCAAGAGTGTTACCATTCGAGCCAAACATTGTAGGATGACCCTAATTTACTCTAGCTGGGTGACTAATTTCCTCGTTGAGATAATCTTCTAGGTCAGGGGTGGCCAACCCTTATCAATGAAGGGCCACATTGTCAACATTCAAAGAGAAGGAGGGCCGGGAGGGAAGGAAAGCAGGGGTCTGGGGGGTCTCTCCCAGGAAATGTTGTAATTTTTACCCTCATTTAATGCTCTCTGTAATGTAAATTTTCCTTTTTGGTTTTAGCTGAAACACCATGTTAATGTTTTTGTTTTTACGGCAACATGGCGGGCCACATAAAATCGGCTCGCGGGCCGTAGGTTGGGCAGGCTTGTTCTAGGTGATTTAGCCTGAATTAGGTTCAGGTTACATAAGACACGCTCATGTTAAATCTACATGGAATGTTGACAATGCAATCCATACCATGAAGTTACAGTGTATTGAGAAATTCAGCTGTATTGATTTTTATAATGACGGCAACAGGATTATATGTTACCAACTTACAAAATTACATGCATAACGAAACCTTCAATGGAAAATTTAGGATCCCTTTCAGTAAAATATGTTTGAAATAATCGTGAAAATAAATAGAGATTTCATTAAAAATGAGGTTCAGAAAATTGAAAATGAATAATTACAATCTTTCATATTTGATTTTATAATTCAGAAGATATAAGAAGTATGTGAATAAAAGTGAGATTCCAGTTAGTACCGCACTGTGTTCTGTGTACTAACATGAAGTGCCGAGACCTTATAGAGGAAGTAAAAAAATCCATTTGTTGGTTGTAATGAACGACGGGGGACCATAGCAATGAGGGGACGCCAGAGAGGATAGTAAACAAGTTGAATGAGGCGTTCATGCTTATCTATCTACTTGTGTTTTGTTTGTCAAAAACGGCCTTGCAAACCTGCGACGAGGTGGGGAGCTCTTTTCTATGCTATTTAGAAAGGCGTTCAATGAATTTTGACTTCGTAACGTAGGCCTATTGCCTGTTACATAATCCCTGATGTAAAGTTTTAGTTGCTATGAATTGGATATAAATGTTTATACGAGTAGTTGCAGTTTATGCTGATGGAAAATCATTTACAAATAATGAAGAATTCTTGAAAATTATAATGTTGAATGAAAAATCATTTACAGAGAGTACATGAACTGTGTATTACTGTATAAAACCATGATTTTTGATGATTGAATAATAATGATGGAGAATTTCATGTGATCAATTAACCTACAGGCATAAAAAATAGTAATTGATCAAGAAGAATAGTATTTATAGTAGAATTTATTGATTTCAAAATAATACTGCCACTAAGGGAAGCTCGCTCAGTCCTATTTTTCAATCAATTTTAGTTGGGTATATAACTAGTTCTTTCAATTCCCAATTTACACTTCTTGTAAATGAACATTCTTAATATTTTCTAATATCCATATTATGATACAGTATCTGCAGTACCTTGAAGTTTTTCAAATTATTGATCTATGCTATGGTGTGACATAGAGTGAAAGTATGCTAAAGTGTCACATTTACATGTCAAACGTTTCCAGAATCATTTGGTTTCTTTTAGCTGCTTCATTAAATTATAATACTGTTACTTATTAAATAATAAATTATAATACTCAATAATGTGACAGTAGCCTAATTGAAATCATCCATCCCCTACAAGAATTTAAGATGGTGAAAGTCTGTTCCTTCAATCTTTTTTGACAAAACCCTAGTATGCTTTAGTATGAAAAACATATTCTCGCAACACTTGTTGAAATAATTTTGACAGAAAATTACAATATACCCATTCCCATATAACAACACATCATAAGGAAAAACTAGGCTTGTGCGCTTATTAGTAAGAAAACTGAAGAATCTCTACGAATCTGGTTAGAGATTTGATTAAAATAGATTAATCTTCCAACCCGAATAATTAATCAAGTAGGCTGCAGTAGATGAATAATAATTAATTGAAGTTTTTTCTCGTGCTCGGCATTCAATCAACTAATTATACGTCCTTATGACTAACAACGAGATTTAATCAATCATTCAATTTGTCATCTGTGCCGTTGTCATCCGATATCAGTGCGATTATGGCCCATTCATACTTTGGCTGAACTATCAGTGTCAGTGCTCAAGAATTTATTGCTTGAGATCCAACAAATTGTAGGTCGTACTGTTTTTATTTTGAGAGATTGAATGCATTTTTCCTCTCCACTGAAGATGAACTTAGAACTTGTAACGAGCGTTTTATACCTATACTCATAGGTTTTGATATTGGTTCTTATGAAAATTCCAAACCATACATTTAGAAAAATTGAATTTATTTTATGATCGTACAATGAATATTTGTTGAATAAATCATTTTAGTATATCACAAATATAGAGATTTCGATTGAAATCCGGGCCCCGCTAGAAGCTCCGGGCCCGATGGGAATCCCACCTTTACCACCCCCCCCTCACGACGGGCCTGACTAAACATGTTAAGTGAAAACGCAGCAAATCAAGATATGCATGTGTGTGGCTACCTCAAAAGTTAGCTGTCCACTTCACAAAGATGGGTTTAATGAAAAATTTGATTGGGCTTGAAACCGTATAACATTCTAAAACTCATTATCAAAAATTAAATAGATTATAGCCTACATCATTCCAATATAAAAAAATTGAGAATCTTGTCCCTGTTCCATAAAAATTTAGGGGTCCTATGATGCAGGGAGGAAAAATGCGGACTCACATTAAACAAGTAACTTAACAATTTATTACAATAGTAGGCTACCCCATCCTATTTACGTCTATTGTGTTTCCAACGTTCTTAGGCAGGAAAAAAATGGTTACACAATACACACTGGACATGAGTAGCATGAAATGCTTTGTAATAGATTAATAAGTGTAGTGTGTGCCTGCCTTTTTCCCTTATTACAGGACTCCCTGCTACAGTCCTGTATTACAGGACTTACATTTTTATAAAACAGATACCTGCGTACAGAATAGCCTGGAAGAGTCAAATATAAAACGAATATTACATGACTGTATAAAATACTACAAATACTGTTTCTAATATAAACAGGCCATGTGTACAGAACAGACAGATGAATCCTATAAACAATATTAAATCATTGAAATTTGAAAATACTATTTGCTGTAACAAAAGGTAGTGGAATTGACTTTTTTTGCTGGGGAAGATGCCCGCATAAGCTCAAGGCTTGTGCGTAGGTAATGGGAAGGATGATGAAGAGAGATGAATGGACATACAGGTTTAGGTTTGTTCCGAACCACCGGGAAGCGATTTTTGAAGCTCATAAATTGTATTTAGAGGAGCTGGTCACAATTACAACAGGAGTGGTAGGCGCCTTCTCTTATCTAATCTCACCCATTAGACTTGCCAGCTACCCCTGGGACAACCGCTTCCCCCAACATCAAATCAAAACATCAAATAGTGCTTTCTTGGAAGAATAGATTGGTCTTCACCTCCACAATTCTGCTTACATATCACGATTATATTTCTGCTTCACTTTATTTACGAAATTCGTGTATAATGGTGTTTGTGTGTGTGTTGTAGACGAGGCAGCGTTTCAGTTGAGCAAAGATCGCCACTGCGCGCCGTCGTCTCGTCGGCCAATGCCGAGCAACCCACCTCCAGCCAGGCCTGCCAACCGTTGCATCTTGTGCCCGCCACTGGCAGGGCCTTAGCTGCCCCAGCGTCAGATGCTATTGCTATCACTGTGAGTAACATTAAAACAATACAATAAATTTTCTTACAATAACAATATTGAGTAAATTATACTCATGTAATAATAATAATAAATTGAGTTACTCATAAAATTGTTTATACTAAAATAAGCATACAGATTGAAAAATGGTTGAAAAAGCTTATAAGTGTAATATTCATAAAGGCAGCGCGCGAAGAGAACGGAGTTGGTTGGTCAGTGTCATGAAGGGAGAAATTTTATTACAGCGACTCTGAAAATTCTAATGTAAAATCAGTGTGTGCAACGCTGCGTAGATTGTACTATAATGGCTGTTTCTAGGTTAGGCTATCACCAGTTCTCTATTTTTTGTTATAGTTCATGACATGAATTCACACTGATACAAGTCTGTTGCAATGATACTGTATTCCCAAACGATACAGTACTGAGCAAGCAAGCGGCGCTTTGCGCTGCACGGGGTAAATTCCTTCTATTTGATGACCGGTTTTTCAGTCGCTCAATAGACAGTTTATGGATCCAATAGCACTATTGAATCAATAACCATGTGTTTTCAAATGCAAAAAAAGTTATTGATTCAATAAGTTTATTGAACGACTGAAAAACCGGGCATGAATGTAATAAATAATCTGGATGTTTTCATTTCTTATAGAATAACTTGGAATTGGGCTTGAGCAGAACAGCTAACGTACAGCAGGCGAATGCTTGGCTGCAGAACAACCGCTTCTCAGCATTTCTGCGAACATTTTCCAACTTTTCCGGCCTCGACCTGCTTCGTCTGTCCTGCGACAATCTCATCCAGATCTGCGGTCTGCCTGAAGGCATTCGCTTGTTCAATGCTCTTCACAGGTATGAATAATTGTCGTTTTCCTGTTTTTCTCCAGCATTACCTAAGTTTTTGAAGAAATTAATATATACCTTCATGAATTTTTAAATTATACATGCATACTAGGTTTAGTGAACGAGTAACTTAGTATCATAGATCATATGACTGTATCTAAAGTATCATAGATTGAATCAGAGTTTCGTTTTCATCTCTGATGAAATAGAAATTTGGTTCATATTATGTTATATAAACATTTAAGGAAATTCAGATGCATCTCTTATCATGAATTATTATTAACTGGAGTTATTAAGTTACTATATTTACTCATGATAAGCTAAATTATTATCTTGAGTTATTATTAAATTATGTCTTGAAACTATGTTTTAACAATAGGATGTGATAACGTCTTGAAAAGATTTACTCATGATAATTAATTATTATTTTTATATTATTAAATAATACATATTAATTATTTTACATAAAATTATAAATAATTATAAATAATCATTTTTAAATTTAAATTTTTATTTTGTATTTTCGTTCACAACGTGGTTCAACTGACAGGGACAAAACTGTCCAAAATTGATCAGGTCAGAAAATGAAGTGGTGATTATTTTCTGTGAAAACAAGTCAATCAAATTTTCCTGCACGCACTATCTGCTTGTAATGGAAAATGTATGGGAAAATGTATGTATAGTATTTTTTTTCTCACTAAATTGTTATGCCAAGATATTGCCAGACCACTCACAACACAGGCTTCAGCCTACATGTGTGTCTCACAAGTATTAGTATAAGGTCTACATATTTATATGAATACTAATAAAAAGATATAAAATTATGTTAATTACATAATCATGTTATAGGCGATAAGTTAAAAGGTTTGAATATTGAGTATTGTAGTATAATTATATAAATATGGTATAATGTATTGTTGAAATTGTGAGAAATAAAAATTTGATTTGATTTGATGTGATGATTTGTGTTGTGTAGATCGCCACTAGCAGCGTGCCTGACGCTGTACATGTGCCTGGAGTCATCGCCGGAGGAGGTGTACGAGGCGGTGTTCCTCGAGTCACTGACCAGCGCCGAACTGAGTCGCAAGTTGGCAACACTGCTCGGGGCCCAGCTGCCCCCCTCCGCCCCCACTCCCCGCCTCCTGCTGCAGGGCCCAGCCGGCATTCATGTCGCCGTCTCTGACCAGGTGGTCACCAACATGAAGGATGAGGCTATCTACATGCTACAAGTCATCCAAGGTCAGTCACCCACTGCTACTAGTCTATAGTCTGTTCACCGAAACGAGGCAGTGCGCGTAAACAAAATGTGCGGGCTTGCATCGGAAAACAGCTGGCCGACCGAGTAAAAGGCATGCTGTAACTAAATTTCTCTCGCTCTCAATCCGACTGGGAACAGCGTGTAATATTTTGTTCATTCTATAGTTGAATTGGCTTCTACACACATTAAGATCGATTCTGTTGTCTTACCGTCATTTGCCTTAAGTTATATGGAGTCTCACGGATAATTAGTTGGACATCACTTCTATCTACATGCTGAATCAGACTCTTCATATACAATTGCTGCAATGTGAGAACTCCAAATTCAGCAAGCAGTTCAGTGCTCTAAAGTATAATTATATAGAATAAAGTATAGCTGAATCAATCCCCCCCCCTCCCTATCCTTCACAAGTTGAGAGAAGTTGAATTTTTCGCTGAACTCGTATGTAGTAGGTACAGAGACTGTATAATAACAGTGTGGCCATTTGATGTCACACTTTTGATTGGTTTGTCCGAGCTAACCAATCAAAAGTGTGACATCAAATGGCCACGCATTGAAATGTGTTAATGTTAGAAAAGTTATTTTCGATGTTGTTTCTTTTAAAATAAGTTTGAAAAATGAGTGAATGGGTTCATGTTTGCCTGTTGTAATCCCATACCAAAATTGAAAAATTTGGAAGAAGTATGGCGGAGGCGGGAAAAATATGTTCCCAACACACTGTTACGGACCTTTTCACACTAATGACCACACTGTTATTATATAATCCCTGTTAATATGAAGTTTAGCTCAATCAGATCCGCCTATGGTTCAAAAACGTTAAATTTGTCTCTGAACTTGTATCCCGTATGTAGCATTGGCACTAAATGTGATTGTTTCATTTTGCAGGTCAGGCTGACCAGTTCTGCCTTCTTCTGAAACCAGTCAACCGGACCCGTTGAAATTCAAGCAGTTATTCTAATATTAATATATTATCGCCTTGTTAGAAGCTTCATAGATGTTCATTATTGTTTCTTTTATCTTAGAAATGCTGTATAGAGGTTTTTCATATACTGTTGGCAGTTCAATCAATCAAGTTTTGTACTGTTTGTTGCTTTCAGTTGAGTATTTAACCTTAATAAAAAGTGTTCACACAAGTTCCGTGATGTCAACTAGTTGTTCTGAGTATTTTAATACCAATTTACTCTATAGATACAATTTATCGTAAATTTTTCAATTATTAATTCATTTAATAGGTAATTTACAAGAATTATTTAAAAAATTCATTCGTGGAGAAAATTAATTCATCATAGTTTCTTTTCAAATTTTATTCTGGTTAAACTGGTTTATAGAATTATTCAACATATTTATCGAAATTTTCAGCCTTCAATACTTTATTTGTCTCTAGTGATGACAGAATATGAGTAGATGAAATGAGGCAAACTTTTCTACCACTTTTGTACTCAAATTACTTGTGTGAACACTTACTCTTCTCAATAATAATGGCAGATTAATGAAATCTTCATGCATGACAAATTTAATTGTATATTTTTCAGGTTATTCTAGATATAGAATTATAGAATATCAGAGGTGAAAGTGATTATTTCAATATTGGAATTTTGTTAATGAGTAATATATTTTATATATTTTTGAAAATTATCTAGAAATAGCTTCAATTGAAACTCCTATATATTTGTACTGAAACTATTCATATACTGCAAGTAGGCCTAGAAGCTTTAACTGAAACAATTGCTATTTATTCTTGAACTAAGATAATTATTTAGTCTGCTCAATATTGAAATAATATCAGTTTTAATTTTGCGCTTCTAGTGAGTTATATTGTTTGAAACAATAGCCTATTATAGGATATGCTGTGTTGAATAATATTAATTATTTATTCTCGTTGGCTTGTTGCATATAAAAGTTTTTGTTGAAGTTTCTCTTATTCAACTTTCGTTCTTTTTTTGTCTAAATTCTTTGAAGTTTTTGTTTCAAATTTTTTTTGTCAAATGAATGACATAATTTTCTGACATCTTAAAATTCTAACTTTTTCAGATAATATTTACTAGAAAATAGTTGAAATAGTTCAATTAATTAAAATGGTGGTTACCTATTTTGACATAATGGATTATTTTATGCAATATATAAGCCTATTAATATTGTAATTCTATATTCGATAATGATCAAAATAAATATAGAATCTACGTTTCAGTGATAGTTCATTCAAGTAATATGGAATATATAGAGTAACATGAACCCTTCAGTAGAATGTATCTCTATTAATATTGTGAAATTAAAGTACAAGTTATGCGTTATCTACTTTCTAGTTGAAATGTACAAACTGAATTCTGCTCGTATCATGAATGCTTGTAGCTTTAGGTCATAGAACATGTCGATTTACAGTACAAATAGTGCATTATCTTGAATAAAATTTAGAAATGCTTTTTGTTAGACGGATTGTTAAAATTATATCCACAATCTGAATGTCATATATTTATTTCAGATTGTCAATAATCGCAATCAATGTGCCTTGTACAAATGAGCCTTTATATTACGATATATTACAGTTAAATTAATGTAACCCATTCAATACACTTGGGCATCATTTTATATCCTAAAGCTTTGTTTGGATACGTGGGCTATAAATTTATAAATAGTAGTTGAGCGCATTTATGGTCCGAGAGACATTTAATCCAACACGAAACTGTTCCACATCCACTTTTCTCTGCAGTCAGTAGAAATAGGGGGTAGAATCAGAAATGAGCAGAATGAGCGTTGTCACTTCATTGGTCATGCATCATAATGATACAAACTGGTGAGATGAAGAACAAAAATGTTGAAAGGACCCTGATAAGTTGAGGGTGGACTATGTGATGGGTTGGGGACATTTTTCAGAATAATGGCTCTATTCAAGTATTGTGGAAACGGCTAGCAGGGCGTAATAATGCAGGCGTTGTGGTGGGAGTGAAAAGTAGAGGATAGAGCATCGTATCCCTCACTCTGTTTTTGCCTGTCGTGTTGGAAGAAATATCTCTCGGACTATTCTAGTTGAGGTTTCCACTATGTGCCTAGTAATACTTTAGATGTTGGAATCAATCAAATTCGAATGTCTGTCCCACATTTATATAAGCTGTAATTGATGGCCTTGCACTTTTGTGTCTACAAAAAAAATTATTTGTGATGGAGTTGCCTCATAAATTATATTCAATTGAATTAAGATATTAATTGTTACTAAGAGATATGTAATTGATACTATTTTCTTGTATGTGAATTGTAGCAAATTAGGGGGTTTAACATGTAATGATGATTATTCTTATTCTTGTTGAATTCATATATTTGAGAAAGTTAGTTGTATCTTGTTGAAT
Organism: Laodelphax striatellus; assembly: GCA_017141395.1. NCBI lineage: Eukaryota > Metazoa > Arthropoda > Insecta > Hemiptera > Delphacidae > Laodelphax > Laodelphax striatellus. The sequence goes on along the minus strand of CM029535.1, from coordinate 10,006,154 downwards.
TATTATTTTACATGCTTGTTATGTTAACTAACAATTAGCTTTTGAAGTTTCAAAGTGGGGTTTTAAGGTGAAAGAGCTAGATATTTCAAGATGGAATTGAAGGGACTATTGGTCAATTATTGGAATAGTATGGAATGTTCAGTTCATCTGCTTTCAAAATGGGTTTGTTTAAATGTATGATGAAGTAATTGAAAATAGATCCGAGCGGGTAATCAAGACAAGAACGAAGTTTGACTCACCAACGACAGGATGAAAGATATGAGACAATACAAGAAGTCCAGAGATTATTCTTGATACAATGCGTAGTCTAGAATGAGTTGTCTGATATCACCAACAACTTGTAAGATGTGTAACTGGAAAATTCTTATCCTTGTTATCACTTTTTCTTGACAGATGATGTGGAAATCTATGTTTCATTTGTATGACTGCGAACCAACACTTCAAGTCGAATATACCCCTCAATTCCAAGAAAAGATGGAGAATTGTAAATGGTATAGATCTTGAATCTTTAAATCCAAGATTATTGTAATAATGTGAATTCTTATCTGATGATGTTGATAATAGGGTAAAACACGAGGTAATTGTTGAGTTGCTTCAGATTTAGTCGGAAAGGAGTCTTAATACATGACAAACATATCGATTATTCGAATTAGTGCCAGTAACACTGGGATACGACCTTTATTATTATCATTATTATTATTCATGCTGTACCTAGAGTTAGTCTCGGCTTATCAGTATAGAATAGAGTTATGATAGATTTCATGTATCTTATCTTTTTTGAGCTGAGTAAAATTGTCTTTGTCATGTATCACCATGATATAATTATTTTTCTCCTGCACTTGTTGGCTATAAAATATTGGGAGAAATTTTATTGCTTGATAAAACGTAGTTTTAGATTACAAGTGAAATAAATATATTTTTAGTTGAAGAATATTGTTTAGTGTCATGGCAAGTAGATTACTGTTATGTTATTGTTATTAATAATGTAGATGAGATTAATGGGGTTCTCGATGGATTTGTTCAGTTTTGAGTTGTAAAGGGTATCAAAGGAATTGAAGTGATTTGTTTGTGAAAATTATTTATCCATGAACTCCAAATTTTGATCAAGAAGGAATGAGTCTTCGCAAGCAATTCTCTCAGTGAATTGTAGCATACTTGCCTCTTGTTTAAAGGAACCAAGTATGGTAGTATTCATTTAATTTGGCGGATGGAATTAGATAGATAGATGGAGAGATATTATTTCTTGCCGTTGTTGAAGACCGTAGAGTCCGATGACGAAAATAACATCTCTATCTATCTAATGCCATCCGCCAAATTGAATGAATATTATTATAATTTGTGCAATCTGGCAGTTTTATAACAGAAAAATTGTACTTGTCAGCAATTAGCTAACAACAGTCATTGGTGTTAGTGCTCATTATTTTTACTGTATAATATTTATGATCAATAAATTTATACCTGATACATTATGTTCATGGATAAAGTTTCATGCAATAAGTATTGTTTCAAGACTTATACATGATCACATTTCCATCCAATTTCTATCAATAAACAACTGATGCCTACATACTGGACATGCACAGCATGCTATATTATAATAGTGCATGCCTAGTGATGAGCAAGTTGAAAATATGCTGTCGTTTGTCGTGTTAGTCAAGGTTATTCAGTTTATTGAGAAATTTTATCATGTATTCAGGCAATAGGATCTCACTTGAAATGTTGGACGGGCTTAAGCCATTGTTACATGATCAGATTTTCATAAGATAGAAAACCTTCAATTGATCAGTTGATTCAACCTGTCCATGCTAATTTCAAGGTTATTTTATTTGTTGATAACCTGATCATGTAAGAACGGCTTTAGTGAATAATTATCTCCATATATATCATAAACACACAAATAAAGCTTTATTTTCATATTAAACATTGTTAGAATCAATAGAGTAAGAAAGAAACTCCAATGAAATCTCATTGTGACTTTGGAATTTTCACTGTAAAATATAAGCTGGATAAACACGTTTGTACATTATCAAATAGAACAATCTTGAATTGAACAGCAGAGTAAGCTAGCCACACACTAGATATTAATTGCACGGCTTGGTAGAATTTAGGTCTAACATTGCGATGAGTAGTGGGCAGTTCAAAGTTCTCTGTTCAATTAAAGTTTGTTATTTCATTAAAACTTGGTAATACAACATGGTATGATATGCTTGTTCTATTTTTGATTAAAGTCTAATATATTTTTGAAATTGATTCATTTTGGAGATGATTATTTTTCATGATATTGTACCTTTGTCAATTATATGTTATGCATTGCTTTCATTGTAACCATGATGTTTGGCAAAATAAATATATTTCAAACATTGGATCTCCATTCATTGTCATTTATCTATTAAATCTACCCAGTCCGCAGATCATGCTAAATTTATTTTCTCGCAATCATATTATACAAATACCTAATGAAAATATTAACGGAGTCTGCAGACAGTCTGCCGATCATATCTTTCAAGCTCATCGAGAGTCTCATAATCTAAGTTTGCCATAGCAAGTCAAAAATACACAAAAAGTTGGGATTAGTTTAAGCTTGTGTGCTGTCTGGGAAGGCATTTTGAAATTCTGATAAAGATTTTATTCTAAAGCTAATTGGAAGTTTTACGATCTGTAAACGTTATCAAATCTAGTAAATGAACTGGAGAATCTATTGCAAATATTTTCGAGTGGATTACTATGGTGGTTCGGTTGATTTGCTAATGATTTTTAATCATTCCAGTCCTCTTAATGGTGATATTTAGGCTGGAAATGTATAAATTGACAAAACCAACAAAATTGGATGAATATAATATAAATCAGTTGAGTTTTTCCAGTCGGTTGCAGTTTGATAATATTCAAACAGCCCGCCACGTAAATTAGATGTGAGCGCCTTCATTTCATCAAGGATAGGCAACCAACAATACATGAATGGATAAAATTCCTGCCAAATTTTCGATTATCGACTTTAACTTCGATTTTTAATCCTTGGTCTCGAGCAAATCTGTCTAAAAAATAAAAGTTGCTTCCAGCGCTAATAGTTCTGTACACGAAAATTCTACCAGGCAACCAGGAGCGACAAAGAGATACACTGGACTCTTTCGTTTCACCAAGGAGGAAAGAAATGTATTCTTTACTCCATGTGTTGCACCGAATTGCCGCCAAAAATTCAAATGTACGCTTATCAGATTTATCAACCAACGACATTTTCAATCAGCTGACATTCTTTATTTCAGTTCCAGATATCAGAATCTTCATTTATGGCGGTAAATTCAAACTTTTGAAGTCCTCGACAGTGAGGCAGTTTCAAATGTTCAGTGCATTTTCATGCTAATTTGACTTTTTCACGGCTCTCCACTTCGTTTTAAACTTGAAAAAGATCTATTTATATGTAAATCCATCTGATAAATCGATCTAGGTATGTTTCAAGAACGTATCTCAAGCAGTTTTCGAGTAAAAATTCTTTTATTTCAAAAAACTCATAGGATATATTGTTTTTTCACGATTACTGGGGAAATGTTTCATTTACATGCTTGTAACAATTTTTAAAAGATTCTTCAGATGGAAATGCATCAGATGAGTTATTTTTTCAGCCTTGAATCGCTTATCAAACTCCATAAAAAAATAAAATAATAATCAATTTTGACAACTTCGATGGCGTGTAACTCTGAAAAGCATGGTTTTCGGGTATGGGTTTATCAGATGTTCCTATCCTAGAATTCGATGAAGAACAAGTTTACATAGGGACATTGTGATTTATGGAAGTTGAAAAAAAAATTTGATTATATTTTTATATCTCAATGACCTTGATAGATGAGTTTTCGAAACTAGCCTCATTCGATTTCTGGACCTATTTTCCATGTAAATGGTATTTTTTGGAACCTTTCTTGTCCATTAGAAAACCAGGAAAATTGAAAATCCATTTTTCCATGATTATACCCTCTTTTAAAATTTCAATCATTCTAAAGCTAATTGGAAGTTTTACGATCTGTAAACGTTATCAAATCTGGTAAATGAACTGGAGAATCTATTGAAAATATTTTCGAGTGGATTACTATAGTGGTTTTTCCACACTAAGTGAAAATTCACGGAAAATCATGGTTTTTTATATGCGTTTTTCGACCACATATCGAAAAATGTCGTAGCTACATCCTTGAAACCGGGCTTAAACGATTCGTCTTTTCAATATGCATAATTCAAGACTAATCATAAATCTTGGAACCCCTTACCAAATTCATAAAAAAATAAATAAAATGTCAAATTTCACATGTTTGGCGATTTTTTACTTGATAACGGTGCATTTGCGGACCATGGTTTATCAGATGTTCCTATCCTAACTTTTCACGTAGCATCATGTCCGTAATTTGTATTTCGATATTTCGAAGTTGCAAAATTTTTAGGTACAGTGTGCTGCATTTGGTCATTTCCTTATAACGCATATATTACTATATCGAGCTTGTCATATATATTTTTGACAACGAATTTGAAAACCTAGTTCTAGTACTAAAAAGAGGAATTGAGTGCTCTTGAATTTGAGGACGTAGTTCCTAGTTTTGCTACTAAATGGCAGAGGCTGTCTTATCACCAACAGCAGAGCATGGATTAATTCGATTTTACGGGTTTCCGTCTTTCTAATGAATTCAGTATTTTGTCTACCAATTAAATTAGCTATGTTTATCAAATGTATGAAGTGGCGCGTTTATCAAATCACAGAAGAGTATAGTTTTCCATATATATAATGCAGATAATTAGTTGGTACAGTCACGTTCATATGTTCAATTTGTAATTAAACGTCTGATCAAGAACAAATTGTTATTGATCATCCTACATCTTGAGAGATAGTAGAATTCGCGCATGCGTATTGAAAATTGGCCGACAAATTTCAAAAGAGTTTCACTTCTGCTTCTTTTCTATTCTGTGTCTGTACATTGGTATTCATTTAATTTGACGCTTGGCGATCAGTAAACAGCTGACGTTACGTAGTTTTGACACAAGAATTAACATACAAATGTTAATTGGTATGTCTCGGTGATTATTGCAAAGACTAGGGCCGGTTTCCGAGCTCGGGATTTAGCCAAGTTCTAGATTCAAACGGGTGGCTACAGTAGCATCGAAAAACGTTAGTCTCGAAAGGTTAGCTCTCTAGGTTCTCACCATTGCTAACCTCGCTAGTGGGTTAGCAGCATAGAGAGCCCGTGCCACCTCCTTAGTGCATAGTGTCGAGGCTAACGTTTGTCGATGGCCACCTGTTCGAGTCTAGAACTTGGCTAAATCGCGAGCTCGGAAACCAGTCCTTAAAAAGGTATTCTTTAAAAAAGACTTTGGATTATTGTTTCAAAGCTGCGTAACATCAGCTGTTTACTGATCGCCAAGCATAAAATGAAATGAATCCTACAGTACTATCTGTACTACTATACTGTACTACTGAACTTGAAAGATTAATTACTTCAAGGCTAGTCGTACACCGATTAGTCAAGACAAGACGAGATTAGTCACGTTTAGTTACAGTAATTCACATAGTTGCTTATGTGTGTGTTGTTTCATAAGCAACTATGTGAAGTACTGTGATTAACCGTGACTAGTCTCGTCTTGTCTTGTCTTGAATAACCGGTGTACACCTAGCCTAAAAGTGAAAACTACTCACAGATTAGTGTTGATAGCTATTTCGGACTGCTGTTTGAACATCTTCAGAACATGAGGTTCCAAGTATCAAGTATCTATGTACTACCTGCAAGCTAATACATGAAAATCCCACAGTTTCGAGTTTCATCTATAATTGACTTAAAAATCTATTATTTTTACATAACAATTAAAATAATCTAACAACAGTAACTATCTTAGGCCTAGTTCAAATTCAATAGTTGTGCTCTCCTGTCTCTCAATGTCTTTAGCTTTTTGCATGAATTTTTTGGCCAGTGTTTCATTCTTTTCGACACCATCACCGCGCATATACATGTGACTGATATTTGTACAGCAGGCCAGGTGGTCTAGATCACAGCCTCGTTCTGCGTACTTGGCTGCTTTCGGTAGGTCCTTGGTTACGTTGTGCTCTTCCGAGCCAAACAGGTAGAACGTGTTCAGCGCGAAACAGCCGTCTGCTATTTCAGAGTTGCATGCCTTGTCGTACATCTCCAATCCCTGAAACACAACAATCATACCAGAATAACAAAAAAGTGATAAATTTCTTCTATAATATTCTAATTTGGAATGATTACTAACTTGAAAGTGAAAATTATGATTCACAATGTTTGATTAAACTTAGCTCATATCAGTTTAGACCAACAACTAAGGGCCGGTTCATGAGCTCGGGATTTAGCTAAGTCCTACACTATAACGGGTGGCCACCGTAGCATCGACAAACGTTAGCCTCGAAACTATGTACTAAGGGCTCTCTATGCTGCTATCCCACTAACCTGTCGAGACAAACGTTTGTCGATGCTACGATAGCCACCGTTTAGTTAACTTGGCTAATAGCTCATGAACTGCAACTAAGTGATACATTTCTTCTATAATATTCTGATTTTGAATGATTACTAAATTTAAAGTGAAAATTATGACTCACAATGTTTGATTGAACTTATCTCGATTCAGTTTAATTTGGTAGTAAAACCTGAATAACGTTTTTATTTGAAAAAAAAACTGAGTTTTCAAACTATGCCAGAGCAATCAAAATAATCCTGAAAACCAATCGACTGGGTCGCAGTCGACTGACCACTCCATTAACTTCACTTTCACTCAACAACCGCTATCACTAGGGCGATCAAACACACATGACTTGGCGGATGGCATTATATAGACATATAAATATTTTTTTTTGCCATCGGACTCTACGGTCATCAGCAACGTCAAGAAATAATATCTATCTAATGCCATCCGCCAAGTTAAATGAATATCTCTATAAAGAGAATTTACCCCGATCTTACATTACTATGGTATTTAGCAAGATTGTTCCTTTAACTTTTTTGATATATTGTTCTCTTTGTTTGAATAATTTGTTTTAGGCAACTTTGTTTTGGGAATAATTGAGAAAGTTTCAAAGTGGCATCATATAATGCAATATTTAAAATATATTATTTACATATTACCCAAAAATATTGATTTATGCGAAGAAAGAAAAGAAATGAGATGCATAAGAAATTTTGCTTACAACACAAAACAAAGGAAATCACATAGGAGATAATTACGAGCTTAATAATAGCCTATTACAAAAAATGGATTTTGTTCTTGCACAATAACGGAATAATGATAAATTGTGAAAGTATAGGAATGCTATTCTAGTTTGAACTGTTATTGTGAATTGTGAACCATTGTAATCGATTTTATTAGAAGTTAAAACAAGTAGACTACTGTATAAAATGACTCAATATCCGATAAAAAGACTTCCTCAATTTTCATTATATTTGAATGCATGCAAGGCATATTATTAATTTGAGGGCGCTGAATCCGAATCTGAAATCACTTTTCCTCTATCTCCATTTTAACGCGATTTAGGTTTTCGTAGAGAGAATGAACCGACCCAGCGACTCCAGGTTCTGCTCGACTAAAAATCACGTACTGTTCCGCCGCCTGTGTCACTGTCGCAGCGGCATCGCTGCGACATTATCGCATATGTGCATCGAGCCTTAAGTATTTTCGTAGGTAATAGGATGAAAAGGATAATGAGAGATAAATTTAAAGACTGCTTTTCCCGCTAACGGGATAGACGGCTTTACGTGCCTTCCGAAATGCGGGAGTAACACGAGAAAAATCACCTGGTCAAACCAACTATCAAACACGCGATAAACCCACTCGGCTACGGCCACTTCAAATAATTTCATAGATGAATGAATATGATTAGAATCAAAATTAAATAGAAAGTTATTGTCTAGAAGTCTAGACACTCATGAAACTAACCTGAGTATAGTCCCTAACTTTGTTTGGTGAATTCGTAATGAGTGATGCACCCCGATAACATGCTCGAGCGAATCCCAACTTGCAGCCTTTTTCTAAATAATCAATAGCCTGAAATATAAAAAAAAAACATAAGAATAATATTACGGATCAAAATTGTCCTATTTCATAAACTACCTAATTCATAACCTATCCTAAAAACTACCTATAGTTTTCACATTAGAATTGACGACATGCAGTCAAATTTTTTCTGTAAATAACATAAATGTTACTCACTGGACTGGAGCGCTTTCAAGTTCCTTTGAACTCTTTTTCAACAGTCAAAGGAACTTGAAAGCGCTCCAGTCCAGTGAGTAACATTTATGTTATTTACAGAAAAATTTGACTGCATGTCGTCAATTCTAGTGTGAAAACTATAGTGTTAACTTCGCAGTTCGTCATGGATCCAAAAATTCAAAACTTAAAAACTACCTATCTTAAAACTACCCTATTTCATATAACACAATAAACGGAAATCGATAAAAAATTGAAATTTCTCTCAACTTTATTTCTAGATTTTATTTTATACAATACACATTCTATTTCTTCAATTTTCATCTATCAATAAATTAAGAAGCAACTCTATTACTCTTCAACAACTATCATACTAAGGCTCTACTCACACTTAGATACTCAAAACGCGGATACTCAGCGACTGGAATAACAAACATGTGTTTTTTAATTATTACGTTCAGATAATAGGGTTGCAGGATCGTGTGAGCGTCATTATTTGAAAACACCTGTTTTTTTACCGAGTAGCTGAATAGCCGCGATTTGATTATCTAAGTGTAAGTAGAGCCTAATATGAGGAATCTCGATAGTAAGGGCCTAGTCACATATGTGTGGGGTTTGATTTAGTTCACTTCACTTCCCTTAGGGTCTGGCCACACTCCTCCTTTGCTTGACTTCACTTATTCGCATAGTATATCTATGAGTAAGTGAAGTGAAGTCAAGCAAAGGAGGAGTGTGGCTGACCCTCATATCAATTTTGTAATTTTGTACTGGCATGATGTCATGAGTGCTGTTTGACTTTGCCTGTTGCACTTATCAGTGTGATGTAATAAATAAGTAAATGAATAAATAAATATATAATTAAATAAATAAATAATTAAATAAATAAATAAATACAATAATAAATAAATAAATAAATAGAAGTGAACTAAATCAAACCCCACACGTATATGACCAGGCCCTAAGATATTAGTCTCACATACATCACCAGCACACAACATTGCTTTATGGAGTTTAAACTGTTTAGAGCATCATAAGCGCTTTAAAAAATAAAGACTATAATTTGCAAGAGAGAACTTGAAAATAACAAATTTTCTGAATGAATATCGAATAAATTTATCCCTTTATAGTGATCTCATACCATCAATCACGCACAAGTTTCTTATGTAGGCATTACACTCAGCAATGTTTCTATCAAGAAAAAAAAACAGGCAAAACTGTTTAATTCATAAATTTTGAACTAACAAATTTTAATTGAAACCAATTTATTGTGGGTGTATAAAAGAAATAGAAAGCAATCTAGAGTGATTTGGAGCACCTATTAATAGACCACAGGGAAAATTATAAAATTAATTAATCTATGAATTATTGATAAGGATAAGTTCAATATTAAGTTCTAAGTTCTATTTATGCTAAGTTGTCAACATAATTACTCAAGCTCACCTTAAAATCGTCGATTTTTTCCATAGCCTTGCCTTGCATATAATAGCCTCCAGCTTTGTAGCAACTTTGAGCATGATTGTAATTATCACAATTGTTTTTGTAAATTGCAAATGCCTTTTTGTAATTCGAGTTGATACTCTCCTCGTAATCACCTAGTAAATGGCAAACTGTAAAAAAACATAAAAAGAGTGATTGAAATTTACTCGACAACTCTAAATTTAAAACTAAATTAATCTGAATGAATTATTGACTCAACATTAGGCTACCCAATATTGAGAATGGAATCTTTATATTAGCCTATGGCTTTATGCCGATCATACTTATTATTTAATATCGGGGTACCGAGCTCTGCTCGAGGGTAGGCCTACAAAGGGACAGGAATGGAAATTTTAAAGGAAAAAAATGAATGAAATTGAACAATTTTTTAAAGTACAGCCATCAGTCTTATGCACTGATTCATCATTGCACTATAAAAAAATTAATCTGAGCTTTCGAAATAATATTTAATAATATTATTATGAATAATCGAGTTTGAATGCATATCATTTGAAAAATAGAACATCTGATGAAATTTTGCTTCATATAGTAGTAGTAGTAATAATACTTCATTATTTTCATTAAAAATATTTTACTGATTATTATTATTTCATATGGCTTCATATAGAAATAATAATATGGGTTGATAAACTATTTTAGGTCAGCTGTTTAGATGAACTCTGACGATTTTTTTTTTCAAATAAATAAAACAGATCACATGGCTAACTTCATGCCTCAAATTTTAAAATAACAATACAATATGGAATATTTTCAAAATTTCAAATTCCTTTTAATTTTCTATAGATAAATTAAAATCAGAAAAGGGGAATAGGTGCAGCTTTATGTGTTTCGATATTTTCTCAATTCTAGTAATGGAACCGCTGGTTTTACCAACAACATCAAGAACCGACGGAAAATTGTTTCTTCCTGTCAGCTGATTTTCTGTCACTGTCTCAGCAGCTGAAATAATAATCTTGCCTCACCACACACTCACTGCTCCCACTCTTTCTCATCATTTACAGCCGACGGAAATTTTTCTTCTGTCAGCTGATTCTTAAAGGATCAATTTCTCCTTTTAGGTCCTTTTAGCGAGTTATCCCAGGGATGAGACCCGGCGCAAACTAATTTTTGTATCACAAACCTCCTATATTCCAAATTTCGTCAAAATCGTTAGAGCCGTTTTCGAGATCCGTTGGACATACAAACATATAAACATACATATAAACATATAAACATAAAAACATACAGAAATTGCTCGCTTAATATAATAGGATTTAGCGTATGGCGTATAGCTTATTGCAGGATATTAATCCTTTGTCAATTTATCAAAACAGCAAAATATATACAATATCAGGTAAAAATACTAACTCACTCCATCCTTAATTGTCAGATACTTAGAGGCGGATATCTAAATTTCTTATGTACTCTCTTGCCCCGTCAGTCAGTATAATGAAATCTTTGTCATCTCCATGATAAGCTCTTTCTGCGCAGTGTCTTACTATGTGCCTCACTGTCTGCCGGGTCTCTCCACAGTCACAACCTGGATTATCAATAAATGCCCAGTCACAGAGTGCTGCAGCACTTCGCCCATGACCTGTTCGAATTCGGTTTAGTGTGGACCACTCCGGCCTACTAAGGCTGAATCCAGCCACACTCTCACCTACTGAATAGTTCATGCACACACTGAGGGGGGAATTTTCAAGCCAGTCTTCCCTCCATTTCTCAATAGTAGAGAATCTCTCATTTTGAAGCTCTTTGGCCATTATCATGGGTGGGTGTCTTGACACCAATCTGTTCAAACCAAGAGCTGGTATATCCTGGTGTATGGGCAATTGTGTGTGCTTCATTATTCGATCATACTATAAATCTGTAATTCAGCTACGATTAATGGAAAGATCCAAGATGAATAAGTTTATAAACCACTCGAATCAGCAAAAAGCAATGAATCACCCTTAAAATAACCATCATATAGCTTAATTCCAACATTTTATTATCTAGTCTCTTCAGCAAGAATTTAATCACAAAATTCAATTCCAAGACAAGGACTATGATGATCTGTCTTGGAAGGATTCTTTACTGAGTTCTAGCACAATAATGAAGAGGACCTGCTTGCAGCCAAGAATCTGTGATTCTTGGAAAACTACTTCGACAATTTGTGAATTGTGGAATAATTATTATTTCATTCAATAGTGCGTGGTAGAACCGGCTAAGTTAAGCTTAACCTAAAAATTGTAAATAAAATAGAAACCGATCTATCCTTTTGAATTTGCAATCAAAGTTTTAATCAACTACAACATGAATAGCTCAATATCCTAAGAAGCAAAATAAAAAACAATTTATTTAATTTGAAGGCTACTAATTTATTATAATATTGTGATATAAGTTAACCTGAAATCAACTCACCTTCTGTTTTTTTCTCTGAAAAGCATCCAAACCTATATTCTATGCCCAAGTTTTTTATAAAGAGTTCTACCTCCTCTTTTTCTTTAAAATTGTAAGCCATTATACATTTATATAATTATACTAGATTCATAAATAAATTATTTACATAAACATTTAAAACACTTGAAGGTTTGTAAGCAGACAAGGCGACATGAAGTTGTGAACAAATAACTGGAACAGCTGTACATCAGCTGACTGTTCCTCAAGGCTGTCGTCGTTTCATTTTCGGTTTTGTGTGATTGAGGAAGAAAACATGAAAGAATGAATGAACGATCAAAACCTAAACCAAATGTTAAACCTAAATAATGTTACTGAATGACAATCCACTGTCGTGATGTAATTTTATGTGTGAAATTTTCACATACATTTTCAAGATAATTTTAACATTAAATAATACCATTTTATTCTCAAGTTTAAGATCCTGGAATAAGTTGAAGAATTTGCTCAGACGCTAGGTGAGTCAAATCTAACCTCAAAATCAAAAGTTGGCACGTTCTTTGAATGACATTATCTTTATTTGTATCAACTTGGGTGTTTTGAAGCTCCATAGTATGAATAGTACCATACCCAAAGAAACTAATTTTTCAAGACCACAGGCCTGCTACATGTAAATTTGGGAGCCATGTAAAACAGGAAAAAACAAATGAATTGCAGTGTACTTAGCAAAAAACTTGTCTAGAAGTGTGAGTCCACTTTTCCTCATATTATAGTATTTATGAAACAGACTCGGATGCTTTTTGATAAATTGTAAAATTTAGTGAAAAGTTCTATATTGAAGATTATAAGCGGGAAGTATCTCCCTCCAGCATACAGGAGGCGGACCTCCAGGCTGTATTTCTATAGAACGCTGGACATGTAAATTGGCAGTATTTCTTGATAGTTGAAGGAGGTTTCAAAACTTTCCTCTTGAAAACCCCTTTTAAATTATACCTACATCCCACAAATTAGATTATTTCTAGATTTCCTATTGAACAAAAAACAAATTTTAATAATAGAAATTCCTTTTTTACAGGTGTCATGAAGTGTAATAGAATGGATTGTACTGAATAAAAAAAGTACTGTAGTGTCTAGTGAGTGCTGTAGGAGAAACAATGGAACCGATGTACATAAAAGACATTCGACCAGACTCGAAAAACGTGAATTTGACGTTCATTGTGCTCGACGTAGGAAATCCCGTGTTGTTGAAGGAGAATCGCGAAGTGAGGACATTGAAGGTGGCCGACGCTACCGCCTGTATAAATATGTCGGTGTGGGATGAGCCCGGAAAACTGTTGATGCCAGGCGATATAGTCCGAATGACCAAAGGGTACGCGTCGATTTGGCGAAGCTGCCTGACACTCTATGCGGGTAAAAATGGGGATTTGGATAAGATCGGCGAGTTTTGTATGGTTTTTAATGAACAATTGAACATGAGTGAGCCGAACCCGAGTCTTATCGCTGCAGTGGGAGGTGGCAGTGGACCCATGCAGAACAATGGGGGGAACGGCGGTAGACGCCCCCCACCGCTTTTAACGCCGACGTCTTCGGCGGCAGCGACGAATCTGTCGCTAGCAGCAACGGCGTCATCCCAGCAGCAGACAACGCCACAAACCACGACAGGCAAGAACAGCAGCCGGTACAGCAACGACCCGCCGCAGCTGACCGCACAAGTCCCTCTGCCCGTCAAGTCGAAATCTGGATCACGAGGAGGTGGAGGCGGTGGGGGAAGGTCAGGACAGCGTAACTCGTCAGCGGTACGTTCCGAAAGACGTTGATTTGTAGTAGTAATCTATCAATACGATGTACATAAATATGTTGAAAGCCGCGCGGTACAATGTAGTCCTTTTATTCACTTCGTTTTTTTTAACGATAATATGATTTGAGAGAGGAGCAACAGGCTCAGTACAAAAAAGTTTCTCTACCGAATTTTGAGAAAAAAAATGTTGATATTTATGAAGACAAGAATTAATTAAGTGCTTTTAATGTTTTCACTTCATTTCTTTTGAGGAGTCAGATCTCACTAGACGTCAAAACTGCGAATGAAGTAAAAACCAATGTATATACAATAATGTCCAGTCCAAATGTACTTGAAAATTTGAATTTAAGTATACCGAGCGTTTTGAAAGTCGCTGTGCACCAGCCGATGAGATGATATCATAGCCGCTGGTAAGATCATAGCACTTTCCTAACGCTCGGTATAAGATGCCGAATCAAATAGAACAATTTACTTTTTAATTAATTGATAATTTGGAAATTATTATTACATTTGAACTTTTTAATGAAATCGGAATTTTATTAATTTTAATTTTCAACAAATGTCGCGTTATCGGCTTCAAAAGAACATTTTATGAACTTAATTTATGTACCTAATTTAAAATTAGTTTTAAATGAATGAATACCAGAACCCTAATTTTAAGTAATCCTGATTTTTAATTTAGAGTAGGTTGGCCAACGTATCGACACAATTACGAACTTCACACATACATTTCTAACTTAGTTCGAATTATTATTATTATTATCATTGAATAAAATTAATTCCACAGTGTTATCGCTAGTCGCACATTCTTTCACAGTGAGTTACAAATTTACGTAATGCTGATTTCAATTAAATTTTAGTTGATAAGTTTCAAAAGCAAATAATTTGTGTTATTGAAAATTAGTTTCCAATAGGTATCTATAGAATCATCTATTTGAAGTATGTATAAGATGGGCGTCAGTTAAGCGATCCAGCAATTGAAAAAATGGAATTGATCTGATTTTAAATTAATTTCAATTGAATTTCGTATTAGTTTTTTGAAAATTGTTCATAATGATTGTACTACAATATTCAAGTTGCGTACAATGTTATCACTGTTTAATATTTCCTTTGTGTTTCTTATATTTTTACTAAATCATTGTTACGTCAGAATATAGCAATGCATTCTTGAATTTATTTTTCTTCATACGTATATATTTTGGATCGTGATAGCATTCAATACTGTAAATTCAAAAATTGAGCGATTTGAAAGCAAGAAAAACAGTACACAATTGAAATTTATCATACTTTGATTGGGAAGATCAAAATTAGGCTACCTGAAATTATCCTTATTCAAATCGATATAATTTAAATCTAATTTTGTGCCTAAACTGCATGGCTAAACGTTAAAAATATATACATTTCTACGTGAAATCAGGTGAAGAAAATTAAAAGGTTTCCTTATAAATTACAGATAGTACCTTAATCATCTAAATTGAAGACGTTATACCAAAATTAAATTAACTGAAATGCATAAATCTGTTCATTTTTGTGGTCTTCAATTTCTGTATACTTTTCATCTAATTGTCGAGAATAAACCATTTTATACTTTGTACGTATATCGAGTATCAATATTGATAACCCATTTCCCCAATTCGAATTAGTATGATGCAATACCGTAGTATATTTTATTGTTATTGAATAGTCGGTTAAGAAACATCCTCAATAGGAAATGAATGTTGGTATTTATGCGCTATAAAATTTAGTGAGCTCATTCTGTCGTATTTTTGTTTAAAATGAGTTAACTATAGCATAATAATGTTGAAAATTATTACATATTGTTGAATTGATTCATTCAAATAAAATTAATTGAGTGGATAAAATAATTTTTTACAATAATCTATATGCTAAATTAACAGAATATAAAACTTAAAGTTCATTCGAAAGCGTTTGTAAACAAGCAAATATTTTTACAATAAAATAACCTTGAATTGAACAGCTGACTTATAAGGTACCCATACACTGTAAATGCACTATATACGACAAAAAACCATGATTTGAATGTGTTGTGTGTAGGTATCTTACAAGTGAGCGGTTTAAATCGGGGTTATTTGATGACAAATTCAACATTTTTGACAAATAAATTGAATTCGAACAAAGGCGAGGAGCTCAGAGTAACGAATGAAACAGTGTAAGTTAATCTAAAGCGGTTGTTAAATTTTTCACAAACATTCCAGCCAATAAAATAACCTTGAATTGAGTAGCTGACTTTTACGGTACCCATACTGGACATGCACTAGAAAACTATACCTTACGGTAGAAACCCATACGGTAGAAAACTATACCTTACAAGTCGGCTGGTCGAATATTATTTCCTACCTATTTCCACACTTACGTCAATTTTTGTGTGGTGCACGGCATGCTGCATATGCTTAAACATTGGTAGGATGCTGCGCAGTACAAAAAACCTACCACATGTGAACATAGGGATTTAATCGATCATGTACTAACGCAGTGAAGAATGACAAGGATCACCAAGTGATGAAAAATCATTATGTGTGAATACAATTCGATTATAATTATTCTCATGAACCGATTAGAAGTTCTTTATGGACAGATACATTTTATTTTTGATGGTCTGTTTGACCGGATTGATCCGCTTGAGTATTTGTGTCATGACATTGACCAGCTGTTCGCTGCTCAGTCCGGTTTTTCGGCTGCGGAATTTCTGCAGCAGTTCGGTGGTTGTCATTGGCTTGCGCATCAAGTAGCGACGTACCGCCTCCTCAGTAATGCCCGTGTCGCCGCCTCCGCCCCCGCCACTGCTACTTCCACTACTGAAATAATTACAACAATTACTAATTAAAATCCAACAAATATTGGATCTAAGATTAAAGCAAATATTACTAAATACAGTCCTAAATAATATGATTGGTTCAGTTGCTACTAGAGGAATTTGATTGTGATTGCTTTAGTATATCTGGTTAATTTTGTTAAGCTAATGCACCTACATTGAAAAAGAATCGTTGCCATCAATTAAACATTTAGTCAATAATTTACAAAAGAGTACAACTTAGGCCCAAAACTTTCCTTTTTCTATTATTTATATTAATTTCTACAATTTGTATGAATTCTATCATAATATTACATGACTTTCATTAATTTATACAAACAGACCGGATTCAGGTTATTACAACTTTCCAATGTTCAATCAACTATTAGGCTAGGCGTACACTGGTTAGTCAAGACAAGACGGAGATTAGTCACAGTACTTCACATAGATGCTCAGGCTAGGCGTACACCGGTTAGTCAAGACAAGACGAAATTGGTCACGTTTAGTTACAGTACTTCACATAGTTGCTTATGAAGCAACACACACCGATTAGTCATTACATCGGTGTGTGCTGCTCATAGTAACTTATTAATTTACTGTGACAAACGTGACTAATATCGTCTTGTTACAACTGTTTCAATATTCACACCAGTGCGGGCCGGACCCGTATCGTGATGGGATGACTGATATATCTTAATACGTATATTCACACTAAGGCCCGATTTCACCTAAACGAAAAATAGGTTTGAGCTACAGTTAGTTCAGAACCAGAAAAATCATATTACCTCACCTATTGAAAACAATATTGTCTAGGGCTATAATCAGATTACACAGTCTCTGTAACTACAATAAACTGTCGCTCAAACCACTGAGATAAATATCTAATTGGAGGTTGCACTAGCTAGAGCTGCTATACAAAACATGTGTTGTCTAATTATGGCAATATGATGAAATATTTTGTCTCTAGAATAGTAAGAATAATTAAAAAAAAATTGATTAAGTAAAAACAATTAGGCGGAACCCAGCTTGTTCAATCAGTACTACCTCCAGTTATAATCAGATTCATTCAATTTGACGCTTGGCATTAGATAGATAGAGAGATATTATTTCTTTGCCATCGTACTCTACGGTCATCAGCAACGTCAAGAAACAATATCTATCTAACTAATATCTAACCAATATCTAACTAATGCCAAGCGTCAAATTAAATGAATCTGATAACAGATATTTAGCTCAATGACTCAAACCTGGTCTTCGTTCTTGGTGGACTCGGGCCAAATTAATCTGATTAGACCTATATGATTCATCAGTCAAAACATTTTCATCCCATCCGACCCGGGCCCGTCCTGCACTGGTGTGAAAGAAGCCTTTAGAAGTCATAGTTGATGACTCCATGTGACTACCACTATCAACTTCTCAATGGAATAATAATTTTTGAATATATAAATTTTATTCATAGTTATTCATCATAAAGTGGATGAATTCTTAAATATAAACTTTGAACATTGTAACAAGCTGTAATGAGGTAATTTATTCATTACTGATTCATTTGATACAATTCCATCTGATTTATTTTAGATTGAAACAATCGACTACGAACGCCTATTGATGACAATCTTGTATTCAAGAACTCCGTATCAAGTTACCATATCACAATAATACAAAACACTTCTTTCACAAGTGAAATTCTAAAATACACAATAAACCAAAAACATGAAGCATTGGAAAGAAAAATGAAAGGAACTGGAGTAGGGTAAACGAGGGAAATACATACTTATAGGAATAGGTTTGAGAGTCCAAATATTCAATTTTGACATTCTTCAGATTGACGAAGTTTTTCAGGTGTCCTAAGGAACGGAACTCTGATTGACCAGAGGTGGATGGGAGAGGATAGGAACTGTGAATAGGAGAAAAAGTCTAATAAAAAGGGGAACCGAATTTAAATACAGTACATAATTTGTGATAAATTCGACCATCAATCAACACTACTAATTTGCATTAGATTTTAAAATACAGTTCAGTACAAAGTTTTCCAAATCTTTTGAAGTTGTAAACGTCAACCATATCAACCTTCTACAATAGCCTACAGTAGGCCAACATATAATCGACTAAAGTTTATTCTACAATTCCTAACACTGTAGTTCTATTTCTAACATAACAATAATTGTACTATTTTTATAATAAAAACATTGTTGCTTATCAGTCAAATCCATAACCGTTACTTACAATTAATTGCGAACTGTAGACGTATTTCAGTATAAACGTCGTCTCATGACAAAAAATTAGACAACATTTTTTATTTCACGATAATATAACTTTTTATCGTCTGTATCTCTGTTATTCTATCAGACTACTGAAGTTCAATTCATGTTTTAATAGTAAATTAAATTCCATGGGAAATTAATTAAATTCATTTCGGGAATATTTCAATAAATTATGCCATTAGTGTTTACACGGTGCCAATCAACTGGACTGTTCACATTCACAATTTGTAAACGCGTCAGAACTGTTCAAAAACAGTCACTTATAGTTTGAATAAAACAAGTTGTCACTTGGCCCGGTCACTCACTAGAACTGTTTTTGTCAGAAAACGACCGATCATCTGAAATGCTAACATTGAATCCAATGGTCAGCTGTTCGGACATCGGACGCTTTCTGACAAAAACGGTTCTAGTGAGTGGTTCTTGAGCACCAGGCAAAGTGACAACTTGTTTTATTCAAACTGTAGATCAAGATAGGAAAGCATTAAGAATAGGCTTGTTTTCTTCAAGAGTGGAACTACAAGCAAATGTCAGGCCAACTTTTTGAGAAAAGTGAACAAAAAGATATTTACCTCAATGCAGACGCAGGCATATCCAGTCGAACTCGTTTCGAAGACGGCTCGGCTGAATTTGGAGTCGATAAATTTCGTTTGCTATCTCCTGGGATGGGACTACCACTACGCGAGTTTGGAGTACTGAAATAACAATTTTCCATTTGTTATAATTATAACATTACGAGTAATTACATCATCACACCACACGAGTAACGCTCGCTTAATGCTTTCAGGTCTGATTTGAACAGTGATTTAATTCACATGAATATTAGCATTAGATAGATAGATGTCATCTCTCGACGTTGCTGATGACCGTAGAGTACGAAGGCCAAGAAATAATATCTATCTATCTAATTCCAAGCGTCAAATTAAATGAATATCACTGTACAATTTGTTCTACAAATAACACTTTACAAAGAAGTAGTACTGTCCACCGCTGGTAACTTGACTTCTGAAAGGAATGCGCCGTGACGTAAGGCATTAGAAAACAAGGCAGTGAGAATACAAACACTATTGAAATGGTCTATTTGCCTTCGCCAATGAATATAGCAGAAAAATGATTAGCAGGGTTTGTTGTCACACTACCGAGTCATTAAACAAACATCGAACGCCTGGCGCCAGGCGTTATCTCCCGTCTCCCCCTCATACTTCAGAAGTCAAGTTACCAGCGGTGGACAGTACATGGAAATCAATCTTATCAAGTGATGAAACAGAACAAAGTAGTTTTATTTTATTCTAATTTGATAATAAATCACTGAAGAAAAAAATAATATGGACTTTATAAATTTGTTAATTTATAAATTCAAGTTCAATAATCTTGATTGAGCACATCAATATTGATGAACACTCAGGGCCTGGTCACATACGTGTGGGGTTTGATTTACTTCACTTCACTTCACTTGGGTACAGGCCACACTCAAGCAAACTTGACTTCAAGCTGACACTCCTGACTTGACTTCAAGCAAAGGAGGAGTGTGGCCAGGACCTAAGTGAAGTGAAGTAAATCAAACCCCACACGTATGTGACCAGGCCCTAACTGATTCTATGAACTGTAGCCTACATTAAAAGACAATAAAAAATAATTATGGAATTGGTTCGATGTTATTCATAAACTGAAGTTGATAAATCTGAGTAGGGCCGTGAGAAATTCACTAATGGAGTTAATGAACATCAACTGATTATAATAAATATGAAGTTTTTGTATTGAAAATTGTTAGCAATATGTTCAATTTAGCAGTGAGGAAAAATTAAAATGTAAAATAGTTGTTGAAGTGAATGGTAGTGGACTACAATAGGATAAAAATTTAAATTAAATTATATAACACTCACCTGTTAGTTTGCAACTTCAATTTGTTATCTATTGCCTCCGAATCGGAACTATCAGGACTAGAGTCATTGGAAGAATCAGCTGAAAAAATCAATGACAGCCATTTTAAACATAATTATGTAAAGGCATTAATCAATAAATTTCTTCAAAATATAAATTACAGGAGAAAATAAACTGTAGGCCTACCCCAAAACTATTCTTTACAAAATTTACTAATAGATAAGGCATTAAGCTATTATACTATAAGGCATTATACTACAGTATTAGTCAAAATAAACAGTACTAAAATGGTAATATTTTATTATAGCTTCACAACTGTTTATTTTGTCTGATACATACTGTATCAGACAAAATGCTTATGCATTAAGCAACAGTGTATTTAATAATCATTTGGATGAATGAATAGAAATAATAAATTACTGATGAAAAAAAAAACACGTTCAACTTTCATCCCAGGCATATCCCCATCTTTTAGACAACTTTCTTTACACTTGTATGTCATCATCAAGGATGAATGGATAAAAATAAATCATAAATAACTGATGGAGAAACACTCACCTTCAACTTTGATCCCTGGCATATCCTCCTCTTTTTTGACGACTTTCTTCTTCTTCTTTTTCTTTTTGGCACTGGCATTAGCCTTGTCGTTGGCTTTGTCATTGGCGTCATCTGCGCCCTCCTTGTCATCACCTTCGTCTGCCTTCTTGTCCTTGCCTTCTTCCTCATCTTCCTCGTCGTCTTCGTCTGAAGTGAGCAGCTTCCTCAGAGCACTCTCCTCAGCAACGCCTTTCATTTCCTTGTCGAATTTCGCCTCTAGATCCGATTCACTGTCAACAATATTCATTATTAGGTTCGAGATTGAAAATTGATTTCTATTATAAGAAATAATACAGAACATAATAAAAACTGTCAAACGATCAACAATTCATTTTATTAGGTTTGAAATTGAAAATAAATTTCTATTATAATAAATAATACAGAACACAATACAAACTGTCAAACGATCAACAATTCATTTTATTAGGTTTGAAATTGAAAATAAATGTATATTATAAGAAATAATACAGAACGCAATACAGATTACATAACAATTACCTGCCAAAGAAAGAAAGAAATATTTATTGCCAAATCAGAAACATGAATTTTACAAACATGAAAACAAAAAACAGTTTCATACTTAGAATAATTTAAAATGAAAATAAAAGAAACGTCCATAAAGTAATATTGACAATTGATGATTAAAAAAACATGGATATTAATGAAAATTCATCCTTTTCAACCTATTTCCAATACCTATATTTTCAATGGAAATAAAATTCCATCAATATATTTGAAGAAACATTCTACAGACGACCAGCACAGGTCAACCGTGCTTTGCTACATGGTTTAGTAGAGCCAAAATCACAAACATCACGTTGCTTTTCAAATGGTATCTTTTGGTGCAGATTTGACTGATTGAAACTTAAAACTGACATAGAGATTATAAACTTCTATTAGACAAAATCAAACTTATAACTATTGACATCTATAGGCTTATATTCATAAAACATTCTAAAAGTGTCGTGTCCTAGTCTATAAAGGTCATACAAACCAAACTTTTCTCTTATATACGCTAGGGCTCTATACATGCACATTGTTAACAACGCCATTGTGGTTCATACAGCTTACGATCAAAAAGCTTGAGTTAGATGAGTGAAAAGTGATCGAATTTCAAGATCAGTTTAAAGGTTCAAGTGCAAAATGTCATGAGCCAAAATGGCGGTTGTGTTTATAGAGCCTTAATATAATATAAAAATACGTCGTTTTTAAATCTACTAGGAACAGTGGTTTTAGAAATGCGAATTTCCCACCTGTCAGAGGAGTCTGATATGTAGTCCAGTTCTCTGCCTTCTTCATCCCCATCATCACTCTCTTCCACGGCCGAATCATCCGAGCCTGCTTTTCGTTTCTTCTTCTTTTTCGCCAATTCCAGATCTTGGTTGGCACAAAAGCAAACAATTGTATTGAGTTCAAATCAAGAATAATGAAACAAACAGAACTGTATACTACTTTAATTTTTTGACTGATTTTCAGTTGCTGCTTTGTAATCATCCAAACATGAAAAGAAGTTAATTATGTATTCTTTGAAAATAATTGCAAATTAAATTAATATAACTGCAAACAATGTTCCTAATACTGATACAATATTGTAATAGATTCATTGCAGTATATTCTCGTCGTCTTTTTAATAAATCACACACCAAATAAAAACCTTGAGTTTACAGATAATAATTATGAATCGTGTATACATTATACACGATAATTGTATAATATGTAATCAATACATTAATATTATAATCGATAATTAAATAATTTTTTACGAGCTCTACTAAACTTATTTTTCACCTTTACTTCTTCCTTTTCTCTTTAAAAGCTACAATATTAAACATTTTCCTAGATTAACTTCCTTCTATTTTTTCCTCTTAAATCGTCTCTTCTGATAGCTTTAATTGAATCAATTTCTCTGATTTAGTGATTTGTTTGTTACAAAAAATGTCAATATGGCTTGTTATGGACTTTATGTCTGTGAGCCTTTCTATGTATGAAAGGAATAAGATAAATAAGTTGCCTACATACCTTTCTTCTTTTTCTTTTCTTTCTTCTCTTTGGCTTCTTCGTTCATGTCTTCTTCATCAGAATCGTTATCCTCGTCAGAGTCAACCCAATCATCCATGTCGGAAATTTTCAACTCTGTTGACATAAATAATCCGAGTAAAATAATTGCAAATTAGACACTGATAACATTTGATATTGGAATTTCAATTGCATATAAGCAAAAATACATGATATGCCAACTATTAGATATCACACAATAAAAGCAACATTAGAAATTCTAGTTTGGATACAAACTAAACATTTATAGTATAATTTCAACTTCTAGTAAACAGGTAATAAAAATCCTTATAGCGTTGCCACAATTGTTAACAATGAATATTATAGTTTGTATTGATTATGTAAAATCTTAAATTAAACAATGAATATTCATTAATTCTACTGTAAAGATGAATGATACAATCCACCTTTTCCTTTTTTAGCTCCAGTCTTCTTTGGTTTTCCATCTTCTACGTCCTCGAGGTCTCCTTCTTCGTTTCGTAGGCGTTTCCGCAACATGAGTGAAAAGTAGTTCATGGCTTTGTTTCTCCTGTTTTCATGAAAGTAACAACAAAATAAGAAATGAGAGATCCGCCATTTTATAAAGGAAGAACTACGATAAACAATTTACGGTACTGGGTCAAATATTCAATAAATATGATTACAACATACCACAATAAAAAATGTGAAATAAACCCTTATAGAACTTATAGAAT
This sequence comes from Laodelphax striatellus, assembly GCA_017141395.1. Lineage (NCBI taxonomy): Eukaryota > Metazoa > Arthropoda > Insecta > Hemiptera > Delphacidae > Laodelphax > Laodelphax striatellus. Next base: position 9,982,013 of record CM029535.1, on the reverse strand, counting down.
TATAACCCTTAGAATTTATTCTAACTTATGTATAAGGGACCTTATATAACCCTTACAGAATTTGGTATTAAGAAGCGAGCATTTTGAAACGATTCAAGGAGTTTGACAACCCCTACAAGTGATTATGTAGATATCGCATGGAATTGAACTGTAAATAAAAATTGTACCGCACAATAATTATTGAGAGGATCACTTATTAGAAAGTAAGCTCTGATTGAGACTCTAAAGATGAGCCCTAGAAAGAATGCGCTAAATCAACAACGAAGGAAAACTTACGTGCATAGAACATGATACTCAAAGCGGATCAATTTTAATACAATAAATACTCCAAGGGCAATAATTAATTATTCGCTTTCAAAGCGAGATCTAATACGGAGCTACTCCACCCTTCTCATTTAGGCGAGAAAGCTCATGTTTTCAGACTCAAGCATTAAATACTCTTAAAACTTATGAAAAGAACACTGTTCTGTGGATTCAATTAATGAATGCATTCAATAAATCAAATATTCAGAGGATTTAGAATTCAAGAGACTAAATTAAATCCATAGAAATTGATTCAATTAAAAAATATATTCTCCTAAGAAACTATATGGAGATAATTAGGCTATAATTGAATCAAATGAATATAAAATGAAAATTTAACTGAATAGAAACCCAGTCTACCCATGCGATTTCTAGTCGCATGATTTTTCCGTCGTGAATATAAAATAGAACTCATTGTATCTAGTTAGTGAACTTGGCGCCTTTTGAAAGCATGTGGATTTACTCTAACTAGGGGCTAGAGATTTAATAATTCTTATGATGCAAAATTTCTGCAACTAGAAATTGCAAGTGAAGACCAAGTTTCAATTAAAAACAATAATTTACCTTCCAAACTCTTGTTCAGCCTCCTCGGCCGACAGTGCCTTATAACGTTGTATTGGCTGGAAGTTGTACCACTCATGGAGGGGGTATGCCTCAATGGCTCCGTCGGGCGCATGTGTGAACACATAGTAAGCCGCGTTCTCACCCACTCCACCCTCACGAATTCCTTTGAACCTTCACAAAAAAGTCACAAATCAAAATCTATTATCGCTAGAAACATGAAATGAAACAATCTTTTTAACATGTTGGTAATAGTGAATTTGCCATAGATATCGTTTATGAAGAAGACTGAATGATGTAACTGAATAAATTCATTACAGTATCAAGATATATTCATAATCATTAAATTTGACGCTTGGCATTAGATTGATAGATGGATAGATATACAGAGTGTATACTATACACTCTCTGTAGATAGATAGAGAGGTATTATTTTTTCCATCGTACTCTACGGTCATCAGCAACGTCAAGAAATACTATCTCTCTATCTATCTAATGCCAAGCTTCAAATTAAATGAATCATACTGTACTATACTGGCGGCCACGAAATAAGGCAGCTGAGACAATTTGAGCTGTTATCTAGTCTTGCCAGCTGACTACTCAAATCATGCAGAGGAATCGAATCTGACGCTCCGAAAAGACAGCACCGGAAACACAGCTTTGCCAATTTGTGATTAGGAGCAAGCAATTTTTGACTTTCCCTCGCTTCAACGGTTCCATATCCGACAAACAACGCAAAATATCTCAGCCGCCTAATTTCGAGGCCGCCAGTATAGATCGGCTGTTTATTCATTGATTTATTTACAAGAGTTACAGAACAGATATGAAACTCCAATTACACTGTAACTGAACAAAATTATACAATTACATAGCAGAAACACAATGTTTCTCCGTTATCAATCTATCAGACTTCAAGTAAATGACAGCTCATTTATAGAGTAAAATGTAGAAGCAAAATAGAGTACTGAAGATAGATATTCATTAAAGTAGTAACATTACAACGTACATACATTACAATGTATAAGATAAGAAGTAGAATCACAGGAATTTTCCAATCATATTTCAAAGTTTTTCCTCTAGCATGAAAAAATATTATTGGAGTAGAATATCGAATATTAAATTTCTAATTATGAGATAACTGATTATTAATTACTTTTTGCCAGTTTTTCCTCCAACCCTCAATATCCATGGCTGATCTTCAGGGCGGTATTTCTTAGTGATGATGCCATACTTCTTTCGTCTGGCTTCTTCTTTAGCATCACGACCAAATTCACTACCGGCGCCAAATCTAGAAAACAAATTTATGCAAGTGATGGAATATTATTTTAAAATAATGCTTGAATCGCAATTGTATCTTCTAGCACAATGGATATTTTTTTGTATATCCATTCTTTTTTCTACTGATGAAATTACACTGACTTTAAAAAACTTTGAATTAGAAAGCAATTTACTTACATCATAGTAACGGTCGTTTTGTCTTGTGTGCCCCATGGCCTACAGGAATCCTTGGATTCATTTAGGCCTATTTAAGGGTTGATGTGACATAAACTGATTAGAAAATGTAATAGTTCACTTATGGGCTCAATATTTTTACTAGAAAATTATGCATAAGTGCACTTTACTGGTCCAACTAGCTGGAGTCAAATTTCCAGAAATTTTGGAAGTTGTGAATTTTTTCCAAGTTTTTGCATCAATGCAAAACCAATCATAACCGATATTGTTTATTGTTAAATGAGAAAATAAATTGATTTGATTTACTTTGAAAAAATTGAGGAGGGTAAGAGCTTACTTTGGCTGATCATCATCAGGGCCTTTAAATTCCTTCAGGTTGTTCTCTCGTTCCATCTTCACTTGAGCCCATTTAGAGAAGTCGACATTCAGTACTGAATTAAATCTCATCATATGATGCCTTTTTCGTCCATTCCTGTAATGAAGAAGCCAAAAATAACTAAATCAAGAAACTTATCAATCAGACCGATAAATTAAGCGATCCTGCTTGAGTTGATAAGAAAACGTATCGTATATATTGTAGATTAGGATTGGATGCGCCAAGCAAAAGTGAATATCAACGAATGTATAGACTACGTAAAAAAGTAAGACTATATTACTATCCTAGACTAGCCTAATCCGTGATTTTAAATTAAATGAATGGATGCGCTAAAAACAGTATAAATCATAGAATGTATGGGAAAAGAAGTATGACTGCACTATTATCCTAGCGCAGCCAAATCCTTGATATCTGTGATATTAACTTCAAAGAATAAATTGAATATTTTGTCCCAGTTGCACAACAGTCTGTTAGCTTAATCCCTAATAAACAATGTTTACTCTTATAAATGATTGATGACCCACTTTTGTGCGACTTGCGCTTAATGTGTCAACTTACTTTGGAACACGAATTGAAAATTCCTGGACTGAAGCATTCCCAGCTCCCTGAAAAAAGAGTAGAGAATAAAAAACAACTTGCAATAAATATTGAGAAACATCAAGATTAAGAAATTTTTACACACTTGATTATTTGAAGGTGCGAGTAAAGTCCAATTACTATTATAGTCCAATACTTCTGGTGACCGAAATTCTAGTAAGTAGACAGCTAGAAAGCAAGGATGAAATACGGTTGATAACTCGAATAAAAGAATATATTTCTAATTTCCCGTGCTATTATTTAAAATATCTGACTGACTTACGATAGTGATAATTGAAAAGATTTTTAAGTTATGGGAAACAAAATATTAGGCTTTAAGTCACGTCATTTGGGACTCACCTGAGATGTCATTTTTCCAAAAGTAATAACAAGGAAATTGAAAGAAATTTCAATAATTCAAATGTATCTTATCGATTTACTACTCTAGTGCTCTACATTCCTCAATTCATTATCAAAAATAATAAGCAGTTTAAGTTTTATATGTTGTGAAATAACATTAGAAGCTACAGCTACAGCCAACTTCTTGACTTGACATAGGCTTCTAGGTTATGTTTTGCTTATCTGAGTTCACTGCCAACACTGTAAAAGCAAATCTTGGGAAGTAGTCAAAAATGGCACAAACAAATCATTTTATTCAGTTTCTATTTCAATATTTCTTAATTAATTCATTATTGTGAACCAAAAATTAAAATATATTATTAATAAAAGTAATTCCTTGCTATAAATTGAAAAATATTTTAGTTCAGACTTGCCAACCTGAGAGGATATTTAGGCGGGAGACTTCACTTTCCAAGTTATCCTCTGGTTTGTTTTATCATTCTACAATATCTTTTTATATTTTGATCTTCAAGAATATTGTGAAGCTCTTTACAACTTTAAAATTAGCAAAAAAATAATAAAATTGGCTATTTTGAATTTTGCATGTATCGCGTACTTTCCCTACCCTTATTTGTGATACTTCAAAAAACTTTTTGTAGTTCCTTAAGAAACTTATTTGAAATTTAGCAAATACGAGTTTGCATAGAACAATATTCTAGAATTCTCTACAGCCTAATTCTTACATTACAATAACAAATAAAGAGGATTTATTAGCTATAATTCAAGACGATTCCTGTTTATTAGAACATTGATAAATTTCAAAACTTTTGAGAATATTTTTGTATTTACTGTAGTCATCATGATTCGTGAAAATTAAGTCATGGTAGCCTTCCAGGACTGTTTTCAATTTAGAACGAGTACCTTCATATAAAATTGTAACCCAAGAAAAAATATCAAGATTTTTACAATTGTTGTATTTTTTCTGTGAGGGTGATGATGCCACACGAGCTTCAGGCTTATGCGTGGATAATAGGAATAGTGATGAAGAGAGACGAAGACAACTATATAGAACAAATGTGTAGGATACAGTTATTGACCAACTCCAGACCACATATATTTTAATTCTGATGAAAGATGACTCATAATACAAACATCAAGAATGTCCTTTTAAAAATAACACTGAAATTTATACAATATTGAAAAATAATATCATTATTGTTAAATATATCGTATTGTGTTTAAAATAATTACAAATTATGAATTGAAACAAGTTTACCTACACATATAATTAATAATAGCATCACTGATTACTATTGGTAAATCGTGTTTGGCTTTCACACCAGGGGCATTTTGGCTGTGTTTGGTCGCTCGGTGAGAGCGATTGCATAGGGCGGGTCACATACGATTGGGGTTTGCTTTACTTTACTTCACTTCAATAGCAAAGAGCAACTTTGATTTACTTCACTTAAAGGAAAGAGCAATCGTAGCTCTTTGCTAGTGAAGTGAAGTAAATCAAAGTAGCTCTTTGCTAGTGTGAAGTAAAGTAAAGCAAATCCCAATCGTATGTGACCAGGCCCTCAGTGATCATCAGGTAAGTCACGAACACTTAGAACTGCTCTTGGATCGATGAACGACTCTGAAATAAGGCGAGAAAAACCACACGAACATATTATATAAATAACTCACAAAACATGGTATGATTGTTTCATCCAAAATAATGAGTCAGTCACTGTCGTTCAGCATGAGTTTCACGCCACTTCAACATTCATCGGAATAGAGCTGTTTCCTTTCGAAACACCATCCTTCGTTGGGTTGAATCACTTCGCAGGCGTAGTGAACTGAACAACAGAAGACCAAGAGGAGCTCCGCGAACAGTTCGAACTCCTGAAAATGTTGAAATCATTCGATAAGCCTTTTTTTGCAGTCCGACTCGATCCTCTCGGAAACATGCTGCTGCACTTCGCCTCAGTGATAGTTAGGTAAGGCGAATTTTTCGTATGGATCTTCGCTTTCACCCCTACAAATTGGCCTACGTTATTCGCCCTCTCTTCCCTGGACGCCTTTTTCCAGGTTTGGCGATGCTCATTGGCCTTCTCGGTCCTCAGATTTATCCATAAGCGATTTTTTCTTATGGGGACAGGCTAGAGTATACGAGAACAAGCTCCGAACTCTGGACGAATTGAAGGACACAATTAGCGTGGAAGTCGCCCAAGTTGAGAGAGCGATGTTGGAGAGAGTCTACGCCAACTTCCACGAACGCCTCCAGCACCGCATCAACGATTTTAGCCACCACATGCCTGATGTGATTTTCCACACTTGACTGTCTCAAATGCTATTTCCTTGCGAACCTGATTGCATCAATAAATTTGTTTTCGAGTGAAAATTAACCATTTTATGACTTTTTTACAACCGTCCGTCCTCTCTGCCGCACCCGTTAAAAATTAGTCGCTTATTCCATGCAATGTATTCATTAATGCGGTTCTTAGATAATGAAACACTTGAAAGTATTGCTTTCCAACTGATTGTCCCTAGGATGTATCCTTTCTTCATAAGTTTAGTCCTCAATATTCTCTGTCACATTCATCATCACACGTTTCAATTGAATTAGTCTTCTATCACCCGAAACTCATAAATCTGAACTCAAACATAACTGTAAAATATACGTACAAGACCATTCCACTTCCACTACACGATTTTGCCATATTTAACGCTTTAGCCACATTATTTTATCATTTAGACTTATCCTTTAGACAACATTATTGCTATTTGCAATGCGGTCGCGATTTGCTGTACCTACTAATCCAAATGCCGCAACGTTGCGGTTACAAATCGCTCGCGATTTCCGCCCATGTGTACAGATCTACCGCAGAATTACAGTTGCGATTCACTCGCGATCTGCCGTCTGTGTTAACCCAGGCTTCCACAAATCCAAGATCCAAAGTCATCTCGAGAAAATGTATTCATTCCAGCTCAGATTGCATTTGCTAATCTTTTTTCGCTAGCTGCGATTCAGATGCATTAATCTGAAAAAATATAATCCTTATTTTATTATTTGAGTACTTTACTAAAACATCAACAAATTTCATGAGAATTGGCGTGACCGAAATTGGAATATTGCAATTCATTTCCAAGTAGTAAAATAAATCAGAATCATTTCATTTGAATAATTAATGAAATAAACCCTAGCGATGTGACGATGAAAAATGAGTAAATAACTAATCTTAGATCATAATAATAAATATTATTATAATTTTTTTCTGAATATTTTATTAAAACTAGTCACTTGGACTAACCATTAATTTTTTACTCTCATTTCTTATAAACTAAAAATAAACTTCATGATACTAAAGTCTTCCATAGAAGGAAGCCTCCAGCTCTGTTCTATGATATTATTATAATGATAAACAAAAAATATTCCCTAACATGCACTATTGATAACTGTACTGAAAAAGAGCCTATGATTTTAAAATAAATAGGTTCAAATCTTAAAATCAAAAAGATAGCAATGAAATACAGTTTTCAGTCATTTTTTCTCTCAAACAAACTGGGTTTACTCACAAACTAGCACTTTTTAGAATCGTTAGAGACATTTTTCAAGCTGTTCAAGTGATAGAAGTGAGTCTATAAAAAGACATGAGAATAGTCATTGACTGAAAAACATTTATTTGCACGATCATGATTGTGTAGGCCCATGTATATTTTCAAAGAAAATTACTGTTTCACAACATTTCGAATAAAAATTTCAAGTAAAATCGGATTTCAATAAAAGAATAAACGCTAGTAAACTTCATACCATCAATCAAGGTATTAGAATGAATAGAAATAGTAAATGAGTTCCACTTACATCATCGTTTTTCACGAATATTTCTTCACTAAGTGTTCCTCTCAGATTAGTGAATTTATTTTCGCCATTATGTTGTTCGACTGAGGACAATATTAATATTGAAGAGTTCGAGAATCCAGTATTTTCTAGATAATTCACTTGTAGATCATTGTTATCCTGCAAACAGAATAAAAGTGTTAAAAGTCAATGATATATTTATAAATTTAATGAATTAAACCATAAATTGAAAATTGATAATAGGAGAGCATGATAAAAGGATCGTGATAGGAGCATGATAAAGGATACACTTTGGATTTGAAAAGCTACTAATATTTATAATATAGGCCTACAGAATACAAAGAAGTGTCCGAGGCTACTGAGTTTCATCCCAGTTGTTAACAAGAATTTATACTTGGTACACTCCCGTGTTTCGAAAGTTAAGCTGTGAGTCTCTGCTGCCTAAAAGCAACCATGACTTCAACTCTTATCATCCTTCCCAGTACAAGTCTTCACCCTTCCCATGCACGTACAAGTCTAGGGTTTAGGTAAACATCATACTCCTCAAGAAAATGAAGACGAGTTACTCTAGTTAAGATTATTTAATAGAGTTTAGATCTTAGAGTTGAGAGTTGCAGTTTAAATCTTCAGATTACGAAATAAAACGACCTTCGCAAATAAGATGATTCTCAATTACCTCTTCCATGTTACTTGAAGATGCCACCTCGACAATCTCCTCATCGTTTTCACTTTCAACAGACAATAATTCACCTTTTATTTCTTTAATTTCCTCATCTACAGTCATAGGACTTTCCAAAAAGGTCGCCTCGGTTTCTTTGTTAGCAGCACCAACTTTTTCCCATCTGAACAGAGTTGCTTTAGGTATCTGAAACCGACATATTATATATTTATTAATTATATTAGATAAAATTAAATACAGCAATTGAATTTATATCAACTTACGGCAAATAAAATTAAGAGAATCTAAATAATGACATCCATGTAAATAATAAAGAAATATATATTATACAGAAATATCCATTTTATAGTATATCCATTATAATAGTATCCATTTTATAGTAATATCCAATTCGACGGATGACGAATGACTTTCATTTAACATTTCTAAGTAACGGGTGATGTTCTGTTGATTTCTTTTTTTAATATGTTTTTCAATCATATACAGCATGGGAAGTGGTTGTCCCAGTGGTAGCAGGCGGGTCTAATCGGTGAGATTAGATAAGAGACGGCGCCTGCCACTCCTGTTGTAACGGTGACCGGTTCCTCTAAATACAATTTATGAGCCTCAAATCACTTCCCGGTGGTTCGGAGCCCATCTAAAGCTGTAGGTCCATTCATCTCTCATCATCATCATCCTCCTCATTACCCACGCACAAGCCTAGAGCTTATGTGGGCATCATCCCCAGCAAAAAAAGTATTTGTGAAAAAAATTCAGCAGAACATTACCCGTTACCATAGAAATGACTGGACTAGCAGTTATTGCATGCAACACGAATAGAAGCTAAGTTCATTGAAATTCTTTTCAATGCATTTTATTTCAAATCTTCGCTAATTTCATTTCTAGCCAACTTCCATACCTGGTATTGAGGAGACACCCTTCTTATAGACACATTATCTTCCACAGTCGTACTTGCATCTGGACTCAATGATCGTAGTTTATCAAATGGCTTTTTCGCTCTTCTCCATAATACAGTTTTGGGAATGCCATACTCTCTAGAAGCATACTGCAAACTGCATCCACCTTAAATAATAAATTAAACGAAAAATAAACTTATGCATACCATTCATGTTAGGATTTGTAATCCAACTTGAAAAATACATAACTAATCAGGATAAAAACATTTTTAATTTTTGTAAATACATGTACAATATTAATGATCATAAAAAATAAATGGAATGAAAATATCCTGTCGTGCAGACTAAGCACTAGAGAGTCCTCTCAACCAAAATAAAGGAGCATCCTTATATATTAAAAATACTTTTGGGAGACCTCATGAAAGCAATTGTAATCTTTATATTGGGCCAATTTAGATGTGGTTTGCATCAAAAGAAAGGTTAGTGGTCCTAAATGTGCAGGTTTCATTTGTATATATAAAAATACATTTAAGGGGTAAAAAATTTAAAATCACATCAGCGCCATCTCTCGGCGTTTCGAGGAACTACCGGTACATCCAAAGTCTGAACTCTACGGCGTATAGTTGATTAGTCTAGTTATACAGTAATTAAAATGAACAAATATAATTGTGTATAACAAAAAGGGAGATTATCAATATTTTATTAATAAATAATCTTATGACCTAACAACAAAATGTTTATCTATGTGAATAGACGATTGATTTTTTAATAATCACTACATGAATGGACAATCTAAGCCGAGGTTAATTTTTGAGCATTTTGTTGAGGATCAGAAAAAATTTAGATTAAATTAATCATCAGTCACTGGAAAAATACAAAAAAATGCAAGTTACCTGCTACAGCCTGAAGAGCCGCCACCATCTTCTCCCTAGGATATCCTCTCTTCTTAAATCTCGGACACGCACCTATAGCCCGTGCTCGACAGTATAGTGTCGTCTTTGGCACACAGTGTTTTTCTGCTGATTTGACAAGATTTTCACCAGATTTCATGTCTTCCAGGGCAGCCTGCATCGCTTCTTCGCTGTCAATTAATATAACGATCAAGTAAAATGAACATGTTGAATGGATAATTTATAAATAACTACTGTATTAAGAAAATACTCTTGCCTCAGAAAATGGAGAAATTCTCTGAACTATCAGTTCATTTATTTAGCGTATGGCTTTTATCGGCGGGGAGACCCGAAGGTTGAATTATGAAAAAAGTTAGTTTTGATACATGAAAGTAAACATTTCATAAAACATGAATACAACACAAAACACGAAATATTCAAGAAAATACTGAATTATGAACTAAAAATTTAGAGCCCTAATGAACAGTACTAATGGACAATGTTCAATTTATGGCAACAATTTGTTAGAGGAATCAGATCGCAGCTATTTATCCTTGCGTCTGGACGAGGCTTGAAGATAACGTTTCAATCTTGATAGCTGCGTCGGATAGCAGCGACCGTTAAAATGTATTGTACGGTAAACAAAGTAATCATGTTATCCAAAATATTAATCATGTACTATAACCAACTATAGATGAGCCAATAGATTGATCAGAAAGACAGAGATGAAAAATTACTATGACAGCTTACAACATACCTGTATAACTTTTTTCTATTTTCTTTCCTTTTGAGGATTCTCATATCGTCAACTTTCAGATCACCACAGTCCTGAAAAAGGAAAATATCATCATTTGTGAGAATATAAATTTAATTCTACTTGAAATACATTAATTCAATGAAGTTAAATTTACAAATTTAAAACTTGAACAGTAATGAAATTTTAATCACCTATGCAAGAAAGTATAGTTTTTCTCGTTTAAGGCAGATTTTAAAGAACGAGTTATTTACAAAATTCATTATTGGACCCAATTATTTTTTTGTGCGTGTATGTTTTACCTCTCAATTATTTTTTGTATAGTCCATTCCCTTTTCTGGATTGGAAATAAATAATTATTATCATTACCAACTCATTACATCTTTTTATGATGTTTAAAATGTGTAATATTTCATCTACTTTACAATATTAATATGGCTGTATCATAGTGAATGGACTCCTCTACTATACTTTCATCATTGTAAAAAGCTTTAAGAGGTAATCTATTGTCAGTCAGTCCACTTAGCAGAGAGAAAACACTATATAGGCCTAAAAGATGAGTGCCGTTGGATGAAATAAATAAATAGATATATTGGGCTACTTGAAAAATTACTTTCGTGATCGGAATTAAAAAATGGCATGAAGAGTGGGCGGTAGTAGTCGGCCATATTGGATTGATGTCCCATAAGATCAATGTAATTTTAAGCTAAAACACGCATTTTCTTGTAACACATCACGTCTACAGTTTACGTCGGATCTTCTTGAAAAAAATTTTATTTGATAAACAATGAAATGTTGCAGAGGGCAGGTTGCAGGGTGGCTTTTTCAAATTTTAAATATTTCTTCCAAAAAACATCCAAAAAAGTTCAAACTTGAAATAGTTTATTTTTGCTGTAATTATTGCAGTAATTTTCTAATTAAAAAAGTAAAAAGCAAACACCCTGAAGAATTTTATTCTCTTTCTAATGACACTTCAAACGTAATTTTCTGTCCAAAAATAACGGCGCTACATATATGACATATGTAGTTGATCTTGTACTTGATCTTATGGGACCATTTACAATATGGCCGACTAATACTGCCAACTCTTAGGGCCTGGTCACATACGATTGTGGTTTGCTTTACTTCACTTCACTAGCAAAGAGCTACTTTTTTTATCGTATGGCTTTTTATCGGTGGGGAGACCCTTACGGGTAGGTTGCACTTCGCCTAATTGCACAATTTTTTTTTGTGTCGGTCACCCATCCGAGAACGGTCTTGAATGTTTGTTACTTAACCACATGATTACTTAGCAACCACTCTTTGACTTTACTTCACTTCACTAGCAATAGAATCTTCCTTTAAGTGAAGTGAAGTAAATCAAAGTAGCTCTTTGCTAGTGAAGTGAAGTAAAGCAAACCAAAATCGTATATGACCAGGCCCTGAATTCCTATTCTAATCTATAGTTAAGCATCTCGATAGAAAAGGATTCAACTTACCACTAAATTGTTCTCATCGATATTCAACTCAATAGTCAAATGGTTGCTATCTGCTTCATTGCCTTGTTCTAATTGAATTCTGCTCTCACTTATATTCTCTGATTCGCTTTCGCAGATTTCCCCCACGACTTCCTCGGTATCTTTCATAAAAAGCATATTCTCGGGAAGAACGATAAATGGCCTCTCTTCTTCGGATCTCCGTTTATGGTTGTTTGGGTTCGCACTGATTTCCCCCTTAGTTTTATTGTTTGATAAAGGCGACTGACGCTTCAATACAAGTTTACTGCCACTGTCTTTCTCTGATTGGTTGTTAACAATTATTGTGGGATCAGTTTCGTTTATTTCACGTTTAACCTTCAAAAATAGAACAAATATTTCAAGCTACGAATAAACATATAAATTGTGTTATACAGAGTGGCACATAAATACCGCATGTTTTTCAAAGTGTTATAAGAACGTTTATTTTAATCATACATTTAATTACTTACACCAATCATCTTACTTACACCAAAATACTAAGCAAATAACCCAATTTGAGAATAGGTATGGAAAACTCCAAAACACTTGAATTTGTTTTTTAAATTACATAGGAAAGATGCATTGTTAATGCTCATTAAAAGCCTCAAATTGGTCCATAACGTTTGATACAGTAGCTATTTATTCATGTATTGCAGTACTCAAATCTTCAATTGAACGATATTTACGACAGTGAACTTTGAATTTCAAGTGAAGAAGAATCACATGCCAATAAGCTCGACTTGAAACTCTCTACTAAAGCTCCGTTGAACGATGGCAGATTTATTCTATTTGAAATATTGTTCAACAGCAAATACAACAGGATGTTGCAAGGTCAATTGCGCCATTGTTACTAAAACTGGATACTTTGACCAACAAAATGGTGTCGCACGGCGGTCACAGACAGCTCCACTCCACTGATACTATCCTACTCAAATACATGCGTTGTTTTTGCGCCACTCTGTATATCCGTACTTTTTCTACTGGTAAAATATTGTTATCAAACAAATAAATATTTGAGGCTCGTGTGCGGCATCTTCGTTTAAAGTAAGTCTAACAAAACGTAGTTTTATCTTTGTTCAAACTAAAAATTCATTGTTCAAACGTGGTATAGAGTGAATTTAAAGATAAATCCACTGTTTAAACTTAAATTTGTGAAACTTGATTTATTCGAAGAAGGTGCATACTGGCCTAAAAGAAAGTTTTGATGCTTAATAATGTCACAGCTATTCAAGCTTCTCAAATGCTATTCAAGCATTTTTTTTTGAGTTGAAATAATTTTGTGGTAGATAAACAGATCAATATTCGAAGAATATTAGATTATATTAATAGATTTGAACTAAGAATTGAGATATATGTGATTCATGATTGTATAACTAAATGTAGTCTGGTTTGATTCACTTCACTTCACTTAGGGCCTGGCCACACTCCTCTTTTGCTTGACTTCATTTCACTTACTCGCATAGCATATCTATATACCATACGATATATAGATATACTATGCGAGTACCTAAGTGGAGTGAAGTGAAGTCAAGCAAAGGAGGAGTGTGGCGAGGCCCTAAGTGAAGTGAATCAAACCATAGACGTATGTGGCCAGGCTCTAAGGAAAGCAAGAATTAAAAAATAAGGGAGAAAAAAGAATACAATAAAAGCTCTATAGCCTACTTACATCGGTGAGTCCACAAATTTTTAAGGCTTCTGCAGCTTTCAAAACTGAATCCAAACGATCAGCGGTAACATTAACTTCTCCTTTATAAATGAATTCAATGCATGATTTGACATCTTCACCTTCGATTCCGCTTATGATAATTGCAGCATTTTTTGAACCAACATTAGAAAGAATTTCCTGAAAAATCGATTTTTTAATAATTCAGTATCCTCGAAAATTAAATTTTAAAATAGAGAAAAATGGCTAGTCAATAGCCTATGTTTAAACTATATCGTCATATTAAATGTAGAGAATGAAATCAAACTACATTTCATGCTTTCATCAAATTGATGGTTCAGATACTTAGGGCCGCTTTCCCCAACGCTGCTCAAGCTATACATCTAGCTTAGGGCCTGGCCACATTCACTTCACTAGCATTATCTATATACCATACGATATAGATATACTTTTGCGAGTAAGTGAAGTGAAGTAAATCAAACCCCACACTTATGTGGCCAGGCCCTTAAGCCTCATTCGGAGAATAGGAAAAGTATAGAAAAAAATATTGAGCATCAGCTGTTGCGCTTTAAGCAGCATTGGGGAAAGCGGCCCTTAATAGCTCAACTATTAAAATTGTTTCTCCAATTTATCAAAATTATATTGTGAAGCAATATTTTTCATTCATCTCAAACTACATAACTACAATTAGAAGGCAAGGACCCGTTCAAAACTGCAAATTAAACAATGCAGAGCATTCGAGGGTTATTGATGGCCAATTGTTGGGTTTCTTTTCAGTATAATCCATCATACCTCCTTGCTCCTCCTTCAATCAAAAATGGGAAACTCTTGGTTAATTCCCCTTCACTCAATTATTTGTAAATTAGAGTCCTCATACATTAATTAAGTTACGTTTCTTGGCTTTCGTGAGTCTCAAGCCTCAAAGTCTAAACCTTGAAAAGTCTTGAATCAACTTAGTTGACTGTCAATTTGCCAAGTAACCTTCAAACTCAACACATTCGTTCAAAATTATCATGAAGGAAACAAATACTTGGAAAAGTATTACAAATGAATTTGCAACTTCACTAACTTGGTATAAATAATTTTAGTCATGGAAAAGTACCTGAAAATATGGACTGCAGGCTGACAGGAGTATTTTGTGACAGTTCAACTTTGTCCCTTCAGCATACAGAGTAATATCAGACATAGAACCAGAATCTAGAAGTTGATGAAACAGTTCACTGACATGATAGAAGTAATTCTCCCATTTCATACTATAAAATGGTTGAGCTGACATGGTTCTTTTTTACAATCCTTTCAATCAATCTTTTTTACAAGGCTCCAGACAAATCTAATTGAAATTCACTTGGTATTTTTACAGCTAAAAACAGAGAATGAAAATCGAACATAACCTCATCATAGCACAAAACTAACTTTCACAATATACATGTTTACAATACTTTAAAAAGCCATCAAAATATCACGATATAAACTTTTCACTTGTTATAACCCTAAGGAGACGGAATAAAAAGTGAATATAACACATTTAGAATAATAATTCTTTTCAAGCTGCAAAACTGACTTCAAACGACCTTCTGCAGCTGCAGATAGTGTTATTGTTATTGAGAAAGTCCAATTATAGGGAATACCCGATAATTTTATACAAAATTATATCACGAATCTATCTTTCTATCGAATTCATCACAACAAAGAAAAACGTTGATAAACAGACAAACAAACATAATAAACAGACCGATTGGCGATTTACATCAAGCATAACCTAAATGTCAACATCTGATCTGATCTGAATGCAATCATCAGGGAGCTGTTAATGTTAAAGGAGATGAAGTTATGTTTTGAATGCCAACTTCCCTATGCTAAAGGCGGGTGACGCCAGAGGGACTGAGTTTCGATCTCACTGAGTTCTCATTGGCCGAATTCACTGGGAGTGAAATTTGGCGCTGTATTTGAATTCACAGTCTTATAGTAAAGAAGACGAATATGAGACTACCAATGTTACCAGAAGTTTATCTGAAAATCTACTAGCCTTGGAAGTCAACAACTTCGCCATAGCCTTGTTAGCCGCAGTCACTGTATGGTAATCCACCGTCCGGGGACATCCCAAAACTAGACATTTGGTCAAAAGATGTCACCAAACCGAGGGCACCCATGACGTACGTTGCCCGGCCCACACGCGGTGAGGTACCAGCAAGGTTGATTCAGAAAAATATGAACATTATCAACTTCTGTTATACCTTGCCGGACCATTACCATACCATTCGAGGACGTAAGGCTTGTGGGCCATGGGAATAATACTGTTCCTGCTACACACCCTATGACGGAGGGAGGTAGTGTTGGAGTCGAGAGACAATCCATGGGGTACCGCCAAAGATCAACTCTTTCCTGCCAACCAAACAGTATTCCCTATTTGGAATAGAAATTTTGAGAAAATTAAACATACTTCCGCTGGGTCTTCTGCGGTAAAAGAAGGGTGGAGCCTACTTATTTGAGTACTTTCCAGTAACTCTCAAAACCTACACAAACATACCTTATCCAACAACAACTCTCCCCCTCCCCACCTAACAACTAAAAAACCAGAATAGTCAATAAACCCTCAAATCACCAAGAATACTAAACATCATCAAAGGCTTCAGAGGAACAGAACCTCTCAGATGTCTTTTGAAGATGTAATCAAAATTATTACGAACACATAGAATAATAATACTATGCCACAAGGTTACTACAACACAGCTGTGGGTGCAACACATTACATTCAATGCATGCACACACTATACAATGTAAAAAGTGCCATGGACCTGGAGCTGATCAAGGACAAGAAGAGGAGCTGGAATACTGTAGCACTATCTATAATCTGAAACACACTTAGGAGGCAAAATAGGAATTGAGTACAATCTTCAAAACAAAATTAGAAACTTGATCTGTAACTTATCACTAAGTATGATAAATTTGCCCTCCTGAACCGCCAGGAGTGGCCCTAAACTGAAATTCATGACTTGAATAAATAATCAATTTAAATCAATAACAACACCTCTCAACGTGTGTGAGAGAGTGCACTAAGCTACTGCGATCTCCTTGCATGTGTAGGAAAGCATCTTACAAAATGAGAATTTTTATAAATTCTCAAGAATATAATGCATCTATAAGGGTTTTGAACTCTCAACGACACAATCTCATATATGTTCTATAGGAACCTATCCTTGAACTATAACTTGATCCTAAAATAATAATAATAAGGCCAGGAGTAACCCGGATAAAAAATAATTAGGCTAATTCAAATATTATAGAACATTTCATGACCAGCTGCATCTTTCAGCGTGTGTGAGAGAGTGCCCTACTTTGCTGCACTTATCTAGCATGTGTAGAGATGTGTATTCTTTAATAGAATAGATGAATGCTTTGATAAATAATTATTACTAATCCCTAATAATAATAAGCATCTCTCAGCTTGTGTGAGAGAGTGTCTTAAACCATCTCCTTTTCTAGCATGTGTAGAAAAGTACTCAATCAAGGATATTTTGAGTTACTACTCAAAAATATTTTGGGCTTTTATGATTCTATTGTGAGTTTAGAACTCATAATAAAATCATTGATGTAGCATGCTAACGAATTTAATATTTTTTTGCTGCAAGTAATGCCTTCTTGAACCCTAGATTTATACGGAGAAATACAAGGGAAAATTGAAACATGAAAGATGAGAAAGACGGATCGATCGTATCCACAGTATTTCTCGAGGGTTCAGAACCACCGAGAACTAAAAGCTACCACCTAACAGGGTGACCGCTTTACTAGCGGAGTAGTACCACACGCTCGTCTATTTAATTTGTATTTAATCGTGATTTCTATTTAATCGTACAGTATTTAATTTGAGTGATTAGATACGAGGATGAATGGAAGAAATAATGAGAGTGTTATCAGATCCACGATGTTAAGAAAAGCTAATTTCCTAGGAAATAATCTTTCTATCAACACTACAAACATAAAATTAGTGTCAGTTACTACCTACTTCGCAATATAACGTGGATAGGAATTTTTACCGCTCTGCGACAGATAATAAGAAAAAGACGCTGGGCGAGTTGGGAGAGGGGAGAGGATACTTATTGGCAGAGTGTGGTGAAGGGGGGACCAGTTTTCAAATAGTGTCCAGTTGTTCTCCGCAGTTTATCTGCTCAATCTGTGCTTCTTTCTTCCAGTGTTCGCATACACCTGCAGTTCCAATTCCAGATTCTTGACAATTCTCAAGAATGGATCACTCTAACATCATCCACGAAGATGTCAGTATCCATTATTATTTTTTCTAATAATTTTGCGCTTCGAGTTCATTTGATTTATTCATTGACTTTAAAAGAAATCTGATGTACTAGGAGTGTCAGTAAACACTTGGAGATGGTGAAAATATTTACAAATGTTCACAATGCATAGCACAGGCTTTCGATATTTCATTATCAATGTCGAAAATAATATTAATTTGGACAAATTGATAGAAAAATATAATAAAATCCTTTACTTATTGATTGCAATATATAATTATCACACTCTCTTAACTTTCTATTTTTATTCTAAGCGATTATTTTGTATGGGCTTCAATAAATATGTATAATAACGTTGGATTATTATAAACTAAAACAATAATTTATTTTCAATTTAAATCGACTTCATCAATCAAATTTTAATATCTTTGCCAAAAATTACTTTGTCAAATTCAAATCAAACATATATTTTATTCAGATTGGAGTAGTTTATAACAAGTACTATACAATCCTTCGAGATTAGAATAGGTACAGTTTATCAGTTAATTGTAACAATTTGGTAAACCCTATGTTCGTTGAGTTTAAAAAATAATAATACATAAAAGAATAAGAATGCTGTCAATTATAATTTTTTGACACTAGAAATGATGTACTTATTGTAAGAACAGGATGTCCACTATGATTATGAGATCAAATACATAGAAGCTACTTGAGTTTCAACGATATCATCAAAGTGTATCCTGGATGAACTGAATGATGCAATGGATGATGCAATTTCTGTATCCCAAAAATCATGCATTAGTATTATTTAGATAGTAGCCATGACTAACAATATTCTGTCCTATACTTCACTCCAAAATAGATAAATGAATTGGACCAAATTGACTTTAAAACTTGTTTTCTCAATATTTTCCATGCTGTGTTATCATAATTATCATAAATCCAACTCGAAGTTTTGGAATTAACTACCGGTACATAATTATGATGCTAGAATCTCCTAATCACTTTGATTGCTGGTTAGATTTCCTGTAGAATGAGTTATCGAGTGCATTCCAAAAACTCGCAGTTAAAGATAGATGAATTGTACAAAATTAATTAAGTTCGAATAGTTCACCTGAATATTATTATACCGTAATCCATGGTATCCTAATTTGAGCAAACAAGATTATAAGATGAAGGCACTCGTCTACAAAATATAATTATCAACATTTCAATTTTTCTCTCATAAAGTCTTTTAGGCTTCTATTCACCAATTCATAATATGATTTGACCATAATGACATTAGAATTCAAACATAACAAAATAATAAGATCCAGTTCATGTTAAAAATTTAAGTTCTTGAGCTCTCAATCTTTGTGGCAGTTTTAGTTGTTGAAATATTTTGATGTGAAGAAAACCTTTGTTGATTAGGCATAGGGTATGTGGTATATTATGAAGCATACGCTACTTGAAAAAGGAGAGTAAATAATGTGCTATTTCACTCAACTCTACCAGCACAAACAAGTACCATGTAGCTTTTCATTTAGGGACTTAACAATAAGATAGGCTACATAGTAGTTCAACAGTAAATTCTACCTGACTCCCTAATAATGAATACTCGGCTATCGGCTTCAGTGCAAAAACCAAATAATACATTTTTATACAATACATGTGTACTGTACAATGCACACTGCACAGCCTACAATTGTATGATGACCAATCCAAAATTATTTCTATCTGGATAGAATCACCTGCGGCGTCCACCAAAAATATGCGAATAATATATTACACATAATGAATTCAATAGCCTACAATCGAAAATTAAAATATAATTTTCAAAAAATAGCGCTATCTGAAGTATAGATCTAGAGATGATGATGATGAAGATGATGATGAATTGATAAGCTCCATTATGAAACCCTTTATTAGTGTAGTCTACTGTCAATATTACATCAAGCACAATAATCGAGATAGGGCCTTCAACAGATATCTTATCTACATGTACCAAGTTGACTAATCTATTTTCGTAGGGTATTATCTATTTGCACTCAACTAAACTAGTAAATTTGTTTAAATGATGACGAAAGCCGCAATGGTACACTAATCAGAATAATTATGAAAACTCATTAGAGTAGTTTATTTCTGGAAAGTTCACAGCCAGTCTTGTTTCCGTTCTGGTTGCGTGCACTCATAGTATAGTTTTGGGGGTGAAAGGTTTGATAGATTTGGTGTTGAGGTTTATTCAACTGGGATATTAAAACTTCAGCTATAAACTTCGCTGTGTCATTGCCAAGGACAAAATAATGGATAAGCGGTCTATGGTTGGTATACTCATTTATTTAAATAAATACATTCGATCTTCGCGTTTCAAAAGCTGCTAAACAAGTTGCAAGCTCATATATTATTTCAAGGTGACCGGCTAAAGTTATGTAATTCATTCACACCTTTGACTGTCTATTACCAAATTCATTCCAACACGATATATTGTCAATTTTTTGTCTGTGATTGGTATGAAAGGGAAGGCCATACATGAAATATTAATTTGAAACTTCCTGGTGAGCTTAAAATATAAATTATTTCTTAGAGATTGAGATTGAAATAGAGGTATTAGATTTCATAATCAATTTTGTTGTTATTTTATGTAGCAATAAAATTATGGAGAAAGTTATGCTCGAAGAGAGTTATGAGTGTAAAACATTATTTCAATCGCCAAATATGCGGAAGCGAATAAAGCCCATCATTTGCGCTGAAGTTAATGTGTTCTTACAGGCAACAAAAATTGTTAATGATTCCTCAATAGAACATTTTTTTTTGCTTTTTATTGTTCTTATTACAGTATTACTATTGCAGAATACAAATTACTGTATAGAGGAAATAAGATATAATCAACAATAATAATAATAATAACTTATTTATTGTTTCCTGGATTGTAATAAATATAGAGAAGAATTATGAACAATGGAAAATATCAATAGATTTGTAAAAGACCTCCTGTCAGTGTCAGATACGGGAGTTATTGGACTGAAAACATAAAAATTTGCTCATAAAAGCATCCGTGAA
Organism: Laodelphax striatellus; assembly: GCA_017141395.1. Classification (NCBI taxonomy): domain Eukaryota; kingdom Metazoa; phylum Arthropoda; class Insecta; order Hemiptera; family Delphacidae; genus Laodelphax; species Laodelphax striatellus. Next base: position 9,960,901 of record CM029535.1, on the reverse strand, counting down.
TGACATTGATTGTATAAACAGAACTGGACTATTATGAGATTCAACTAGAAAACATTAGACATTAGGCTACACTTGCATCAGAGATATTGTGGTACTTCTCCATAGTAGAATAGACAAAATTGTTTTTCATTCTTACATTGCTATCTTTTACATTAGACATTAGATGTAAAAGATACATTAGATTGAAAATTAAATTAGATATAATGTTATGAAATGATCTGGCATCTGGGAAAGATTTTAGTACTGTACATCTTGTATACGGTATCTTGAAGTAAATTCATAGCTTTTTTAAAGTTATCTTCAATTTAACAACATAGCCTACTTTGTTTAACTTTGAAAATAGTTTTTAAAAACTATCTTGAGTTATTAGTGATAGCTCATGTGATATAAGATATCTGATTCTTTGAAAAAAAATAAAAAAAAATTAATTGAATGAACTGTATACTGGGAAAGATATCAAAACATAATTATGTTCCAAGAATTTAATAATTCAGAATTCACATCAAAACTGGGAAAATATAATCAACTAAATATATATCGACAAGATCAAAAGTAGGACTTGAAGTCTAGGCCTACTAAAAACTTTGTTTTCCTCTTGGATGCAACAAGTAATTAAAGAGAAGCTCTGATGCGCAAAAGCCATTGATCTTAGCATAACCTGTTCTGATCATGCGACTATTTAGATTTTTTTAATCACCGGTACCAGTATGCAAATTTGTATTCCTTGGTATGAAAATAAAATATTCGCAACAGTGAGATTATCAGATGAGAAGTCTCTCCAAGAAGGAAGAGTAGGCAGGTACAGTGTCTACTCCTTGGCTGAATCTGATTGGCCCTTTCAACCTTTTTCATGCTGACAACATAGAGCTATCTAAAAGACATTTTGGATTTTATCCAATTTTCTGGGTACCTACAATGAAGAAAAAACAAGTGAGAGAGGAAGAAATCAGTTTCTACATATATGTAGGAGTAGAAAGCAGTGCACTCTTAAGAGAATAAAGAGAGAAAAATGATCAAGACAGTAAATGTAAGGATCAAGAAATAAGATCAAGAACACAAAATGAGTGAACTAGAGAATAGAGAAGTATTTTCTATTTATTGCAACATATTATCCAAAATCATGATTTGAAATTTTCAAGTAGGCAGGCCTAGATCAAGGTTATTAGATTTCTAATAACCTTGGGCCTAGATCACATTATGGAAATTAAATTTATAATGTGTTCTTTAAATATCTGTTCGTTGATTTTCAAATAGAATGAAACTAGAAATGTTCAACTTCTTATAGGTACTCTAATGTTGTTGTCCTTTTTCCAATTATTTAAATTAGAAATTAATTGAGGGTTAATTTAGTTTTTATGTTCTTATATTTAATTTAATTAATATCAAATTATGCAGAATTATATCAACACTTTCAAAAGCGATTCTAAATTGATCAATAGAAACAGCCAGAAAACGCTGATCTCTGAGTTTAGAACCATGTATATGGATTATACAGACGTAGAACTATTTTTTCCTACTTCTATGAAAATGTTAGGCTACTAGCAACCTTGAAGTTGCATCACACTTATCGACACCACCACCAAATTTCAAATCACCGAATCACATGCAGTTTATCCTCAATAAAATTTCAAAGAACGCAGTTTTACAATCGCTGATCCATTCTCAAAGCAATCTCCATTTTTAATGCTTCATATGCATGCCAGAGAGCTCTCGCCATATAATCTAATCTCGCTTTGTAATTATGGAAATTAGTAGTTATGTTATTAGTGGCTCTTTTGAGATTACGAGCTAACCATTATTGAATTTTTGATGCAATATTTACTAACTTGATTGACTAACTTGAGCTTATTACGATATTATTTGTACGGCACCGTACTACTCTAAAACATATTTTTTCAGAGATTTTCTTGCATTTCTATTCCAGCACTACGAAATCCTCTGGGACTAAGAGTATAATTATAACTATTCAACTGTTTAGTGTTCACTATTCTATAGCATGAGTGCATGAGGAAAGCTTATTGATTGGATATTTGATTACACAACTTAGGATACATGAATGTTGTATTGGAAAGGGGCTTTTAGTAGAATTTATGAACATGATAAAATATACCGTACTTACCATGCCCATGCCTGGTAATCCAAAAAAGGACTTAGACTACTTCTCTAAACTAATCATTCAAAAGTACCATACTGTTTTGTCAATCAATTAACTGTCGATGGAAGCGGCGACCAACTTTTCAAAGTTGTCTTTTGAACAGGTTTTTTCAAACTTGAATCGATCAGTTTTTGCTCCATAAAAGTAGTTGGTACGGTAAGTAATTAACAATCGTGAATAACGGGTCAACGTGTCTGAAATGTATTATTAAACACTTGGAACACAAGCCATAATCATGAAATATGAGGAATGATTATAATGATTATATATATACACTTTTCATTTACAATGAAAAGTGAAATAGCTCTACTTTAGAAAGTATATCAAGGTCGTGAAGATGGAGATTGCTGGAATAAAAAAGAAACTAATGGACATACAAGCAGAAAGCTCATTAAAAAAGTTGTCCTACTGGTATAAAATTGTGTTAATCTTCAAGGATTTATCAATATCCAAAGACGATAATTATTTAGGTTTTATTCATTAATGTGAATATTTGTGACATTAATATGTCAGTAGCCTGCAATGAATATTTTGGTCTGCATAAGTTCTGCCGCTAAAAAGTTGGAGTTTATCTTAGTTTTTATAGATTAATGGGTTGAATATTCTTCTTTACTTCTCCAGTTTCATCACCATAACTCTCATCTCTCATATTTTTTCTCTTATTTATGGATTGGAAATCCATCAAAGAAAAAAGAATGAAAATTATTCATGAATTAGAACAGAAATATATACAGTGTGTCCCATAAGTAATTTTTCAATATTAATTCTTGGACGATGTTTTGACGACTAGCTTGCTAATCAAACTCTACCGGTATTTTAATTTCTGACAACTGACTACTCTGGGCTACTCTGTAGCCTACATTAGGTTTTGAAAACCCTTCTGTACATAAGGAAAACATAACATGTTTTATATGTATTATCTTACTGCGTATTATTTTGTTTTTCGTACTTCATCTTACTAGTTCAAACATCTTATTTACTAGTATACATCTTACTTCGCCATTAGGTTTTGAAAACCCTTCTGTACATAAGGAAAACATAACATGTTTTATATGTATTATCCTACTGCATTATTATTTTTTTATGTACTTCATCTTACTCATCTTACATATTCATCCGGTTTTTAGGATGAATTAAGTACCTATTCGAGAAAAATGAATGTTATGTTATTTCATAGATGATAATTATGTAGTTTTGTTGTCTCATCTTGTTGTCTAAATACTGAGTTTTTCTCTCATATGATGGCCATTACATTTGCATAGCATTATTTCAATTTTTTATGTTTATTCATTAAATTATTTAATAAATTTTATTCCTTTCATATAATTATATTGAGAACAGTTTAGACTGCCAATGCAAGGGACCGATCACTTTGTCAGTGCAGTCATAAACATCGATGCAATTTAGTAAATTCCTAACTGAAATTCTGATTTCTGTTTCAGCCTGTTTTGATATCTGGAGGAAATTACATCAAAGAGGGTGCTGATAGTACTTCAACATGCCTAATTTTCTCACCATATGAGAAAGATGAAGTTGGCAGTCTAGCCCGAAGCTTGGAACTATTTAGAGTGAGTATATTATCGAATAAGTAGGCGAAATTACAATGATTCGTAATAATTAATTCCTTTAAAGAGAGTAAAGGTATTAAATGATATTTTTAATAATGCACTATAGTTTATAAACTTACTTTATTACACAGCTAATTCTCAGTAATACACATATATATACTCAGTAACACAACAATAATTCCAGCTGCAACGGTGACAATTTGAGGCATGCTGTGCTAAAAATAATAATTAATGAACATCAAAAACAAATCCCGGTGGTTCGGAACGCACCTGAATCGTATATCCTTTCATATCATATATCATCCTTCCCCCATTACCTACGCACAAGCCAAGAGCTTACCGTATGCTATGGGCATCACCCTCACGAAAAATGTTAAGCAACTAAATTTTTCTCAATTTTACAGGAGAACCATGTGAATTTGAAGCATATTGAATCGCGCTCGTCAGCTAGACTGAAAGGAAGATACGAGTTCATGGTGGAATGCGCTCCTGGAGGAAACCTGGGAAACGCTATTGAAAAATTGAAAGCATCCTCTTCTTACTTCAACATTATCTCGCGCAATCACGAGAACAACAGAGGTACGGTAGGCCTGTTATGGTATAACGATTTAATTTTATCTTTTTAAATTAATCACAGATTTATCAAATTAAAATGGAAATGTAACATTGCTTCGTCTGATACAACTACTTGTGCACTTGAAATCTAGAATTTTTTGCTCTTTAAATGTTCATTGAAAAAAAAATTCAAAATAACAAATTCTAAAAATGGCCTGGAAATTGGAATTTGATAGGCTCATTTTGATTTGAGTAGGTAGTATTTGAAGACAGAATGCCAAAAAATCATTCATTGAAGACGTAAAAATTGTTAGCCTACATGTAGATGTAATAATATTATGACCTTCCTTGGACTCAAAAATCGGATGAAAAGAAGTTTTTGGAAATGTGTTTGTTTCTATATGTTTGTATCTTATCAAGTTGATTGTTAATACAGTAATCTAAATGTAAATAGATGAATGAATCTTGATCAATGAATAGTCATTGACAAATGAAGATTCATCCCATGAGTATGTAAAAATAATAATTCATATCTAATAAAAAGACTTGAATAATCTAATGGAAATAGCCTAAGCAACTAACACAATATCATTTTCACTTCTACACGGAATAAATTCCTATCCCAAGTGTATTATTTGTTTTTCATTTGATACCTACATATTCCTTGATGAAAAAATTACATTTTTTGAAAGGCCTCATTTATCTATTGCTTGATTATAACCTATTCAAAACGTTATCTGAGTTATACCAAGTATAACAAGTTATACCAGGTATACCAAGTAATCTAAAAAATGGTTTATTCATTTTTTATTATTTATCGATTTATTTTTATTCATTCATTTATTGAATACTCCTATTGTAAATTTGAGCAAATGAAATAAAAATATTCTATTCCACATTATTTTACAGGTACTGTGCCATGGTTTCCAAGAAGGATAAGAGACTTGGACCGATTTGCTGACCAAATTTTGTCCTACGGCTCTGAACTTGATGCCGATCATCCAGGTTTCACAGACTTGAAGTACAGAGAGAGAAGGAAGCAGCTAGCAGATTTTGCCTTCAATTACAAGCAGTGAGCAATTTTAAAAATCAATCAGTTACTTTTATAAGATTAAAAAAAATGATAAAGTTGTGAAAAATTTTTATGAGAGGTTTCTTGTAGTTTTGATAACTAGGAAATAAATAACTAGGAAATCGACTTACTAGATCGATAACCTCACGGCACTACCGTAGCCCAATTTCTAAAAAAAATATAATTACATTGTGGCCACTGGCTATTAAAGGGTCCATCCATAACAATGTGTTGAAACATTTTTACCTCACTGAGCTAATTATCTAACTCAGATATTTAGCTCAGTGTTTTACTTCGCCATTGTCATAATTTTGAATATTTTGATATGGGCTAAGGAAAACTTGAACCCATTCACTTATGTTTTTGAATAGACTGAACTTAGATTCATAAATAGACTCATCTGGATAAGCAATAAAAAATGTGGGTTTTTTTCTGCGAAAGACCCATCTATTCTAGCTCAAAGATGATGAAATCAAACTAATTCAACAAAATTACATGGGAAAGCGTTGACAAATTAAAAAACAATTCAAATAAATGATAAATTTTCAAAATCAAGACAATTTTTTAATATTGCTACAAAACAATTCAATGACTGGAATAAAGCAATTTCGAATATTTTTCAACAAATATAATATCATAAATTGAATACAAATCTCAATAGTTCTCTTCTGTTGATTTCAAGTAGAATATAAAATGATGGATTCAGAAAGTCTTGATTAAAATTATCTTATATGGAGCTGAAATAATTTTTTGGTTGAATAAATGAATTATATTATTAGTCAGTGAAAAAATATCAGGTCAAATCAACATCCGTGATCAATCAAAACAGATTTTATTGTTCAAAATTAGTATACACACTCACATCCATCATAATTTTCAAATCAGGAAAACGTAACATTAATGTTGCTACCATAAGATGGAAACTGTTGTACCGTTGTACCAGTCAGTTACTGTAATTCATCAATGTATCCATCATTATTGAGAAAGCCTATCTTAAACAAGGTTTTTATAATTTGTAATTATATCTTTTATAAAATTTTTATAATTTTTGTTATCTTTCCAGCGGTCAACCCTTGCCACACGTGGAGTACACCGAAGAAGAGGTTAAAACATGGGGTTTGATCTACAAGCAGCTTACAAAGCTGTACCCGACTCATGCCTGCAAGGAATTCAATCACATATTTCCACTTCTAGTCGAGAACTGTGGATTCAGGGAGGATAATATACCTCAACTGGAAGATATCTCCAACTTTCTCAGAGGTATTTTCACCACCAACTAGAACCTTAAAATAGAATTTGTTCTCGTTCATACTATGAATCAATTTGGGTTCACGCGCAAATTCCAGTCTAGATTTGAGAAGTGTGACGTTACCCTGAACCGAAATAGACAAGTGTTATTCAACGATTTCATGGTAACTAAGGCTCTATGAAGACTTATATTTATAGTATTTAAAGTATTTATAGAGCCCTAATGGTAACCGGTTCATAGCTGCGTCATTTTCAAAGCAAACTTATTCGCGTCCTACTCATGATGACCCTACATATTGTATTCTATTATAAGTATAGTTCAATAGAATATTTGTATTCATTAAATATAATATATATTATTAGATATATTTAATATATTTTCATTTCATTTATTTACACAAAATTTCTAAAAAACAATACAATAATACAACATATAAATACATAAAATTGGAAAAAGTAGTTAGGTGACCTCATTGTTGAGGCACTAAATATATATATAGGTATAAATATTTATATTATAAAAATATATGTATATTAAACAATATATTAAATATATTGTAAAACAAGACCAAATCCAGCTCTATATATATCTCTTTTTTTAAATTGTATACACTTTAAAAAAGTTGTAAAGTCGTTCTTGAAACACTTTGTATTTATTAAGAATATTGATGGAGGCAAAAACAAATTATGAGAAAGTTGTTTGTGATGTTTATGTACTTTGATATTGAACTGAACTAGGCCTACCCCATTTACCGATCTCATGTTTCAACTAACCCTTCTCTCAACTATTTTCCAGACAGCACAGGCTTCACACTGAGACCAGTGGCCGGTCTGCTGTCCTCCCGAGACTTCCTGGCCGGTCTGGCATTCCGCGTGTTCCACTCGACCCAGTACATCCGTCACCCCAGCGCGCCGCTCTACACGCCCGAGCCTGATGTCTGCCACGAACTGCTCGGACACGTGCCTCTCTTTGCCGATCCGGACTTCGCTCAGTTCTCACAAGAAATAGGACTGGCCTCTCTTGGTGCACCCGACGATTACATCGAGAAGCTGGCTACGGTAATTGCTAACATTTCGAGATTGTTTCTTAGATTGACAGGAGAATGATGCTTGAAGACTGAGGCTTCTTTGGAAACCTTTGGAAACAATACGCGATTACTTCTTGAGTTGAGTTTTTTGTTTAGATTAATTCTTCATGATTGAAGTTCTTGTTGGGAAATTGATGGGTTTCTTAGATCAAATCAAATCAAAGTTTATTCATCAAAAAAATAATTACAATACAAATTTGGATTCTATAACATGTAAAAAACATAAACATGTAAAACGTTTTATGCATTGAATAATTTCCTAATATAGATAATTTTTCATGAATAAATATACACCCCACTATAAATGATATGTGTTGGGGTATAAGTTATTAGTTGCTTGTTAATGACAATACAGTGTTATAATTACTATTTACAAACTTCATTCAGTGATACAGGATTAGATCACTGAGGTTTATATAGAGGAGGTTTTATTTAGATTGATTAAATTCAAAGTCTTTATATTCTTTTAATTTAAATTCTCAAATTCTTGAAGACTGAGGGTGCTTTGGAAACAACAACGCGACGATTAGGCTACTTCTTGGGTTGGGTATTTTGTTTAGATTAATTCTTCATGATTGAAGGTCTAGTTGAGAAATTAATGGGTTTGTTAAATGGAGGTTTTATTTAGATTGATTCAACTCAAAATCTTTATTTTCTTTAAATTTAAGTCTTCAAATTCTTGAAGACTGAGGGTCCTTTGGAAACAATACGAGATTACTTCTTGGGTTGAGTTTTTTGTTTAGATTAATTCTTCATGACGATTGGAGTTCTAGTTGTTCATCATGCCAATATTGTAACAGGTTTATTTATAGGCTATAATTATCTTCCTAGAACATTAATTTTGAATCACCATGCTTTGCCTTTTCATGTTATTCCCTTGAATTGGTTCTTATAACATTAGTACCATACGCATACCGCCATAATTATTTGGATATACGTTATTGCAATTGAAATACACATATCAAGCATTTTCGTGGTAATATGTTCAATTATTTATTTAGCGTATGGCTTTTTATAGTGGGGGGACCCGAGTAGGGCTGTTCCACTTCACCAACATAACCAATAATTATCCCTTGGTAGGGAACATGGTGAAAGTTTGATTCACTTAGAAAACAGACATCAGCATTTAAAAAAAGTATTTTTTGATTTTATAAAGTCCAAAAAAAATATAAAATATGTTCAATGTCATACATGTTCAGCGTCATACTTGTTCAGCGTCATGACTTCAGACATGACTTGTAGAATTGATTCTACGTTTTACTGTGCTACTTCATGGTTTTCAATTATTAGGCTTCACCAGATTAGGTTTTTAATATTTATTTTTTCTATATCAGCACAATTATTTTTATATTAGGTTATTAGGCTACCAATAACATTATAATGTATACAATACAATAATATTGTAATGTATAATATTGTTATATTGTTAGAATATGTAATTTATAATATTATATTATTGTACAATGTTATTATATTATGATATTACATATATTATTATATGATCTATAATGATTTTGTAATATAATTCCTGCAGTTTTTCATGTTAATCTAATGATGTTTTGAACTGATTTTGCAGTGCTACTGGTTCACGGTTGAGTTCGGTTTGTGTCGTCAAGACGGCCAGATAAAAGCATTCGGCGCCGGTCTGCTGTCGTCATTCGGCGAGCTCGAGTACTGTCTGAGCGACAAGCCAGAGGTGAGGCCGTTCGACCCGCCCAAGACAGCCCTGCAGAAGTACCCCATCACCGAGTACCAACCCATCTACTATGTGGCCGAGAGCTTTGAAGACGCCAAGGAGAAGATTGTGTAAGTAAAGTAATAGCTTTCACAGAAGCCGGATTTTCATTAGTAGAGTTGAAAGTAGATAACTGGCTTACTAATAAGTAGTAACTAGATTTATTTTGCCATGGTGCTAACAAGTACTCTAGCATGTACCTTTTCATTGAAAGAGTTTTGATAATAGAATGTTTTAACTTTTCTTTACCTCTTTTCTTATATTATTCTCTTACTTATTACTTTTTCATTTATTTTTTCCAAGTAACTCTACTACTGAAAAAAGACTAGAAGTTCACCGGTGTAACAACCGAAACTTGTATCTCGATTATTAATAAATAATCGAAATTAATAAATAATAACTATTAAAAAAATTGTGGTTGCAACAAATTCTAGTATTTTTATTCAATATGGATAACTACTACTTGACTACTTGACTGCACCTTGACTACTGCACAAGAAGAGTGAAATTAAATTTTTTGTATAGTATTGAAAAGGCACCAGCTGAAAACCTACAGGTACCTAACTACACATACTATATAGTGTCGACTGTCGTTAATGCTCAGCAATGATACAGTTTGATTGAATGAACTTATTCACTCCATAAATGGTGACCTTTCATTGAAGTGCTGAACTTCTGAAGAATGTAAATTTGTGAAAATAAAGAAATATAAGTTAAAATCTCAAAATACAATATTTTGCAAAAAAAGATTAGACCGTGTAGATTAAGAGCGGATTATTTCTTCACCAGGAATGAAATTGTTGCTACTGGTATGACCATTGTTGCTACTGCAATATTTACAATACTCGATGGTTGTGTACTCTTTATTGCTTGAACATTAATAATTGAATATTTATCCTAGACAATTACAAGAAATATTAGAAAAGTTTCAAATAATGCTATGCATTTCTTGTTTCATAGTTTTGTCCCTCGATTAATATATATTTTCATCTGTTTTGCAGAAAATTCGCCCAGACAATACCTAAAGATTTCACTGCAACCTACAACGCCTACACACAAAGCATTGAGTTGATTGATTCAAAGCCTCAAGTAAAGAACTTGATCAATGGTATCAATGGTCAAATTCAAGTATTGAAGGATGCGCTGAATAAACTCAGTTAATGAACATATCAGATGGATAATTCCATCATTATTTTATTGGCTATTATCATTATGCTATACTTTGCTTGTAACAGATAATTTCAATACCGTACTCAATATTCCATGAGGAAGTTCAATTTATCTGCAATATTTTAGCAGTATTGTTATATTCCTTTGACCAAGAAAATCAACATTCAATTCATGGAAAATTAGTTGATAGTAGGCTAGTAGCAGAAAATTATATTCTATTTTTAGATGGAATTTTATATAAGAATCATTCTTATACTAAACTTATTGTAGCCATTAGTGAATCAAATGTTTCCCATTTTAGGGCTTAGTCTCAAAACTATAATAATATTATAATATTAATTTGAGCAATATTTAGGAAAGATCGAGTGGAAAGGATTGATAGATGAAAGAATAAAAATGAAATATTAAAACAATATTTCCTCTGATAGTTTATTTATCTTAGTATTAATTTCATTGAAAAAAATCGATCGGATTCTGCAAAATATCTGTCTTACGTCTATACTTCAATAAATTTCACTTGGGTAGGTACTTAATTATTATCATTCTATCATTCCAATCGCAATTTCGATAGGACTCACTGGCAATCGATCATTTTCCAACCTTTTAAGATAGAAATAAGTGAGTATTATTTTTAAACGTGAACAATTGTTATGTAGAAGTGAAAGATATTGTTATATCAGATGAAATGTAATGTTATAAACATTTTAATGTTTCGACTGTTAATTGAAAATTTTATAATTCAAAAATTTGTTCTATGTATTTTTAATGCTTTCATGACATTATATTCTTAGATATTTCGTTTCAGTAAATACAACAATTAATAAAAGATAACTGTTTCTTTATTTTATTCCGAATATCATTATTATTATTATGCATGATCTATTCATAGGATCATGTATATAGTCATCTCAGTTGGAAATGTAGATAGACTTAGGACCAATAGCATGAAAGCCTATTAAATTTAACCGTCGTAAAATTAGGTCATTTGAAGGAATCAATGCAATGATTTCTCTATGGTGCTTCATTAAATGACGTCATTTTATGGCGGTTAAATGTAATTTAGGCCTAATATATTGCAATCGGCCGTTAGAAATCAAAACTTTTCTCACAAATTCATTTAATTTTTATATTTTCATTCATCCAGTATGGTTTTTCACAGTATGTCAGTTTCAAGTGAAGTTAATCTACAATGTTGCTATCATGTAGTAATTCTACACAAATAATCACAGATCTAAGCTTTCAAAAACAAATAGATTTTTTTTAATCTGATTTCTGAAGTCAAGCTATAAGAACAACTAAGCTACTTTTCTAATGAAAAATATTTTCTTATAATCTTCTGGTTGAACTGGTTGACTTTCTTTGAGCATTGCATATTTTGACAGTAAACGTCACTCTTTGTTCTCGTCTTCTCCAGTCACTCCTCATTTTCACAAAGAAAAATTCCAGAGCGGCATTCTCATACTTCTGTCACAGGAATTCAAATCCAATATCACTGAAAGTGGATTTTCATATCTCTTGAGAAGTTCTCTTTCCTATCTGCTTTCTATTTCTTTTATGAAATCTTGAAATGATTCCTTCCTTTTCATGATCCTTCCATGCCAGTTATGAAATTGTTTTTACTCTCAGATAATATCTGAAATGAAAATGCAATTTTATCAATGCGAAATAGGAAAATTGTGAAGTTAATTCACAGGATATTTAACTGCTTTCTTGCATGAGAAGTTTCTTGAATTGATCAGGGAAGACACTCTCTAAACTCATTGTAATATTTCCTTAAGTACAAATTTCATTTCCCTTCATTAATTCAAATAACGAAGCTACTTTTATTTTCAACTAATATCTTATGAAACAAAAAAATACATAAAATTAACACGAAATTTATCTGTATATTCAATGTGAACCCTTTCAAGGAATCTTCATGTATTTCAGGTCCTTCCAAATACAACAATATCAGCAACAGTATGGTTTTACCACTAGCAAAAAATTTGCTAGAACCTAGTACACAACTATTAGACCTACTGGAATTAATGCTAGCTTTTTTGTCTGTATTAAATAGTTATTATAATCAAATTTGACAGTGATATGACAGTTAAGAAGAAAATAATACATGGAACATCAAGTTTCTCAATATTCAGTAACTTTTAAGTTTGTTAAGATTAACTTCTTTTCTCTCTATTCTCTATCTCATCTTTATAAAAATAGAAGAAACGTGACGCGAGCTCCATGACACTCAGTCCACATTTTTGTAGATAATGGAAGAGAACAAGACCTTGTTTACTTTATCAATGCGATTCAAATCATAATACAGTGACTAATTAAACAAAAACGCGCTATGAAATATTTATATGGATACTTCCGAAATTGCGAATAATTACAAGATAATAGACAGCTAGAGGATAATAGTTAAATGCTACCAAAAATAATTACAGTATAAAAACTGTTAAAATATTTGATACGCGATTATAATATGTATTATTCAAATATTCTATTCTCATAAATATATATTTTCATTTACAGTATATATTGCGTCCGAGCGGGATTCGAACACGCTAAAGATAATGGCGGTCATTTTAAGCGATTGCCGGAAAAAGGGCATATACGCCTTAGTCTCTTAATAGTCCCTTATTCCGGAAAAGTCCTCAATTGATATCTAATGATTCCTTCCAACTCATTTGTGTAACATTCTTTCATTTCATAGAGAAATCCTAGCATAAAGCTGTACTTATGAAAACTACATTAAATTCAAGATCTTCAAGCACGTACAGTAGTTATATCACAGGTAAAGTATTTTATTACAAGGAAGAGGAGCTTCAATCCATGGAAACAGGAGAAGGGGTATGAAAGGGACCAATTTCAGGAAGGCCTTTCAAGAACCTTATCAAGAGCTAGTCGAAAGCAGGAAGTAATAAACGTCTTGATATAGTTTACAATAAAGCTCAAGTTCCGCAAGCATTCTTTCCTTATTCGTTCGCAATCATATTTGCACTCTCTGCCTCTATCTCCGAGGGTTGATTTCCCCTCTCTCTGTGCCTCATCATCTTCGTGAGGCAGTTGCCATCGGCAACTCATCACGATAATCTTTTTTCCACCCTCCGTCAACGCGGCATGCAACTTCCGTGCCTCAGGCTCTCACTTAGACGCTGACTTCCACAACCTATCTACGTCCCATTCATCAACTGTCTGCTTTTATATGAAACTTGAGCTCGTATATAAAATCATCTTCAGGAGAATTTCTTATGTAGGATCCCATTATTACGGGGATCGTATTCTAATCCTTTGATAAGTTCAAATGATCACCAAGCTTATGAAGGTTGGCAATCATGTAATGATTTAAATTCTAATTAAATTACTATTATTCATCAACTTATTTAGAGCAAGATGTTGACAACCCATATTATTAATCAATAATAATTGAAAATGTTGAAAGAGAAAAATATAACTTCAAATAAGCCCCAGCCGTATTTCGGTTGGCTGTCGTGTAGATTCAATCAATTTTCAAATGCAAATATCAATAATTATGATTTAAAACATTAAATAAGGAAGCATTATGATTCCTTCCTAGGTTGGCTATCACATTTTAATATCTCTCTTTAATCCATTCACACAGTCAAGGAATCTGGGTTCCCAATTTCAACAAATAATCAAAAATGAGGTAATGTTTGAATCATTCTCTTCACAAATCATTCAATTCCACAAATTATGAAAATGTTCTTAGGCAGAATGAAGACTTTTCATCCAAATCGTATTGAAATTGAAACATTTGTTTCTATTACTTAAAATTGAACATCTATTATAATCTTCAATATTGTCTTTGATTTTTTATTTATTTATTAAGCGTCTGTCGGTGGGGAGACCCGAAGGTTGTTCCACCTCGCCGTGTTCAACCTAATTTCACTTTGGTTGAAGTTTTATCCATTTTTCAGAATGATTTCGAATTTTGAAAAAAGTTCTTTTTGATACATTAAAGTCCAAAATTTCATAAAACACAAGCACAACACAATAACACGAAAAATACAAGAAAATCTGTAATAAACTCTATTGAATACAATATTCTAATCTGTCAGAAGGAATATATGAAGTTGGGTTGCATGCATGATAAGAATGGATTATAGAGGTCCTACCAACAACAAAGTATATTATAAATACAGCAAATAGGCTTAGGGACCCTTTTAATGTTGCAAATCTTGCAATTCCCCGGTGAATCGGGGGAAGGAGGGCTGTATAATATCAAGTAGAGTGTGAGTAGGGAAGGGAATGTTAACAGTAAGTAAACTTGGTCTCTTCACTTTGATACTGTTGAACATTACGGGGAACGTGCAGAGAGGATACGAATTATGGTCACAAAGGGGATGATGACGATGGTGGAAAGCGGTGGTGGGGGGGGGTTATAAAGTTTGAGGGGGGAAGGAAGATGGAGCGATAGATCGTGTAAGGGTTTGAGGGTGGCTTGGGCAAACGAAAGTTTTGAAACAGAGCGAGAGGTCTGGACCCTGTGAATAAATAAACATCGATAGACGCAAGGATCAACGTTTTCACATTACTCTCTCTCTCTCTTTCACATAAACACTCTCGAATATCCTCTCTCTCAAACTTGAGATCGCTCGATCGGATGACTGGCCCCACCAGGACCAAGATCAAAAGTATATTGAATCAGCACTCACTATTGTTCGTTCCATCGAAACAGACTCGGATCTCTTCAAGTGCTTTCCACTTCAAAAAGGGATGTGGGAGTGTGTGTATTCCAGATAAAAAAGTGTTTTAATCCTTAGTCCTCACTCGATCAGAATTCATTATTCTTAACATTACCCTCATCTCAAAAACATCAATTAGAAAAACATCAAACTCCCATTGTAATTTAACCACCGGAATAAGAGGGTCTACGAGTACAATATTTTTTACATTTTGACTTCGTTCAAAACATTACATTGGATACAAGAGGATTGTCATACTTTCGAGAATGGTTTAAAAAAAATGTTATGTGGAAGTGGAATCAACTGGGAGAGAATCAACAATGTATTTATCCTCCTTTACCACTCCTCATCATCCTCTTCCTCCTCCAGCTCCTTCTTATTCGTCACCTCCTCCCCTTCAAGCTTTCTTTTTCTTCTCCATATTCTTCTTCTTCTTCTTCTTCTTCTTCTTCTTCTTCTTCTTCTTCTTCTTCTTCTTCATCTTATTCTTCTTCTTCTTCCTTCTTCGTCTTCTTCTCTTCTTCTTCTTCTTCTTCTTCCTTCCTCCTCATCCTCTTCTCCGATTTCTCCATCTTCTTCCATGCTTTTCCTCCAACTCCTCTTTTTTCATCCTCCCCCTTCTTCTTCCTTTTTCTGTTCTCCTCCTCTCCTCAAAATTTCATCACTTATCTTATAATTTTTGAGATCATCACTATAATAACATGCACGCATTACTCGATGAATTGTTGGAAACAGACATAACAAAACCCAATAGCACAAAACCCAAGTTCATTAATAGAGTTTCATTCAGCATCATACGTTTGTTACAGGAATACATTTGATAGGCAACTCTCCACTCTATTTCCAACAAGGTTCACCACTCATCTAAGACTAATTGCTGTTCTCAGATCAGCATGAAACCCGACAAGTGCATCAATTAGTAGATAAAAAGGAGAGAGAGTCGGATTGTATAAATAGATTTGTTCTTGGAAACCACCACATATCGATTGCACAGTTGAGAGCACATTAATTATTCAATTGAACGTATACAGTACTCCGTTCCAGTTGGCATACTGACTCAAGTCCGTTTGCTCTTGATTATTCAATGAAGCAAGTACACCAGTTTCAATTGCGAAATACACTCCATCATCAAGAGATGATTGAGATTGAGGTTGAGTGGGTATCTATTTGCATAAGCATCAATACCAATTTCTCAAGAGCTTGTTGAATTCAAGAGACAACCGGATTGATTTGAGCCAAAGGATGTCATAAACAAAATTGCAATAGTATTGTTTGGTATTTTTTCTGTTGGAAGTGATGTTTTAGTATTCCTTCATGATTATTTTGAAATGTTAAATCACTCCTCAAGTTGACAAATTATGAAACTGTAACTGAAACTCTACCGAGTAGATCGAAATCGCGCTAATCATCAGAAGAAATAACAATCACTCAATTGAAAACGCGTATTACTTATAAGCTATAATCTTAAACTAATCAAATAGGTGACTTATCTTAGCTATTTTTTTTTTGTGTAAAATCATAGACTACTATATTATACTGTACTAACATACATGAAAAATTACAAAATGGATCTCGACTATGAAAACAAATACAAAAATAAATCTTCATGAACACAGTGACAATCGATATCAATAAATCCCCAGTCAGAAATTCAAACAAAATTAGCTCCTATATACTGTACTCATCAACGGAGGAGGGAATGTGATTTAAGAAACTCTCTTTGAGAGTTCCTGGTTGAATAGATTCATTCTATTCCAATCTAAATATTAATCACATTATTATCATTGCGAATGATTTGCGATCAACCAGAGTGAATAAGGCCCAATTTCACCAATGTCTCTCTAAACGAAGTTAGCTGAGTTTTAAACGCTCAAACCTCGCTTTCATTTTTGGTGAAATCGGGCTAAAGTAAACTTCTTCTATACTCTCTGGATACAACTGATAGTTCGTCTCTACAGTCTCAGTTAATCCTCCAATTTTGTCCCTCCCGAATTCAGCAGGGAAATTCGTTGGTCAAGTTTGGCAGCCCTGTTACCGCCCGCGAAGTGCAAGTTGAGTTGGGAGCACCGGTTCGGATTCAGTTTTCAGTAAGCACGCGGCTTTCTGGCGATAAGCAGCATGGTAGTGCCGGTGATAGTGCAGCTAATAGTGACAGTTGGTGCGCTATTTGTAGCCGTGACCAGTGGTCAACAGGTCACGTGTCCCTCGAGGTGTTTGTGCTTCAAGACAACAGTCCGATGCATGTTCCTATCCATGGACAGGGTACCTCATGTACCAACCGAAACTACCATACTGTGAGTCAATTTCCACAAATAAATCCATAGATTGAAAATTTAGATTAAAATAGATTGAAAATCTTGATGCTGGTTTGCAACAAGTGATAATTAATCCACAGATTAAAATTGAAGATCTTGTTGCTGGTTTGCACCAAGTGCCAAATTAATCCTCAGATTAATAAAATTGATAAACTTGATAAAGAATTGATAAACTAAAGCTAGGATGCAACAAACGAGATCGTTATTGATCCAGGATCACCAAAATGCTGACTGGAGTGGCTGTGATTGGTTGCTCGGTGAGAGCGGTTGCTGAGTGATCATGAGGTTGAGTCACGAACACTCAAGACTGCTCTTGGATGGGTGACCGACACATAATTAAGGCGAGATGAACCTGCCCATCTAGGGTCTCCCCACTGATAAAAAGCCATACGATCATATTGTACGTATAGATTATATCGGATTATGCCGGATGAAAACTATTACATTGCCAATGTTTGTGAAAATGGTTATAATACCGTATATCAATTTATAAGAAGAAAAAAGGGAGAAAAAACTGAATTACTGTACATAAAATATAAATTATAAAAATATTAAGTACCTATATTATTTCCTCCCCTGATTCTTTTAATTTCCAGTTCGCAATTACTTTTGCCCAGTGATTAAAACGAGCCTGAAGATTCTCTGTAGAAGAGCAACTATGTTCTACCTATAGTCACTATAGTTCTACCCACTGGAACCAATACTATACCTATAGACATCACCATCACCTGGATTCTTTCGGGAAGAAAATTTGTCCCTAATCGCCAGCAATTACGCTCGGGGAATATTGCAACCCAATTTCGGGACCCTCAATACTTTCCTTGCAGCGATATAGAGGCAAGCAAGCAACTCCCTAACAACCACCCGATTCCTCCTTACAGCCATTAGCTTGGCTCCCAAACTTTAAACGACGAACATTCGCAACGTGCTCCTATTATTTCGCTACCCCCCACCGCCCCCCACCCATCAGTGAACCACTTCCGGTCAAACCCTATTTCGATCTTCTTCCGGACTTTCGCACGTTCGACTTTTGCTTCCTCTCGCAATTTTATCAGGCGACCGACCACCGCAAAAAGAATTGCTGATAAAAAATGAGCATCGATAGACTTTCAAGACCGCCCCTTTATTCGATCCAACGAAGAGTTTCTCTCTGGTTTTCTATCATTTCATTCATATAATGGAGGGAAAAATCTTCCTACATCCAAATTGATCAGTGACCGCAGCCTCTACAAATATTTTTTTATTTCTTTTGAGCAGGAATTTCAAATAAGATATCTTGTAGCTCATTCACTTTGCTGGACTTAATAATGGAATTGTGAAAATCGCGATTGACATTAAATTGTCATCTCACTATTGTGCGGTTTTGGAGGATTAGGTTGTTCATGAATTGTGGCAATGTGGTGGGGGTGGGGAGGGGCTGGAGGTGCGTTCGCGGCTGCTTGTTTCATATTATTTAATTATTATGTATACAATACTAATTCCAAATTATCAAATAGCGGTCGTATTCCAATTTTGAATTGATAACATTGTTGATCAAGTATTAAATGACTAGCATTGTTGTGTAAAGTAGAACATTAAAGGAATATTTATTATTTTAATCAATTACAATATATTATTAATTATTTTTAATAATTAATTTTTTTAATTGGAAATTAATTTTTTTTCCAATTGAATCGATTTTACTTTCAAAATCAAATGAAATAGAGACATTAAACATTAGAGACTGCCTGTCAATAGAGCTTTAAATTATTCAAAAATTACTTTCACGAAGCAGTATTTTCAGAAACAATTTATAGGGGTGATGCCTCTGTTAGTACAGTGTAAATTACACTCCTACCAGATTTACTTCTGAATTCAAGGCTACTTATTTTTCTTGAAATTAGCTTTATAATCGAAAAAGGGACACTCAATTCAAGATTTCCCAATATTGTCATGCTTTGATTCCTCTATTTCATAGAAGCAACCTGTTTCCAGTTATTTTCAGGTTGAAGAAAGCATAGACTTTGAATTTGGTTTCAGTAACTTTCAGGTTGTAGAAAGCATAGACTTTGCAGTCGTTAGTCCGATAATTAATGATGCAAGCATACCTATGCAAATGAATCTATACGGCTTTCAGACCAACGCTTATTTCTTTACATTCATTCCTTCAGTCATTCCAATGCGTATATCACCTCAGTTGACAATAACAGTGTCTATTCCCTTTTCTAAACCAAGACGTTGAGAACGCACATACCGTGTCTGGAAAGGTCCATTCACACAGTGAGACCCAAACAAGCTTTGAGACCGAATAAATGTCGTAGCTCCCCGCTTCGGTTTTAATGGTTTGCTGTTTAGAAAATCCCCTCCCAAGTAGCAAAGAATCGGTTCAATCTCTGAAAGCTCTCTCTGTAGCTGTTTATTTGTTTCGTCTATACGGCCCCACAAAAGAGCATAATAGTTTATAGTCTTTTGTGAGGTTCATGAAATGGCCACAGGCGTGTACGACTACGGGGACCCCCAGACAGAAAGTAAAAAACGAAAATAGGTTATGGTTTTGCAGCTCTATTGCTGCTTCACACTGCAACTGGCACGAAAGATTAGAGTTTGGGTCACGATTTCTACATATTATACGTTTACAGACGGCAGTGAACCCAACGAGAATTCCAGACTAAGCACTTGATAGAGCTAGTGTTCAAAGATAGTCCACTGAACTCTGCAGCCAACTGAGAAGACCACCAACAGAAGATAGATTCTTCGATAGATTTTGAAAATTCCACATAGATTATTTCCAAACTTCAGAATTGTGTCACCAATTTCAAGTGAAAATCTATCGATTTCTAATGGCTTGTAGGATGCGATATCTCATTCTATTTTTCTTCAAACAAATGCAATATATGATTTCTATACATAAAAGAGTAAATTAAATAATGAGATTGAAAACTCTTTCTATAGTCTCCATTGAAAATGAATTAGGATTAGGATTTAAATAATTATATCTACTGAAATTGAAATTGATTTATTTCTCCTCCTTGTGCAATATACAATGTTGAGAAAAAACTTAATTAAATAAATTGAATTTGAAGAATTAAATTATATCTATTGCATGTATAATGTATGTATATTGTAGATATATACATTTATATTCTATTGGAACTTTTATCGTATCTTCTTCAAACAATCTGTGATCGATAAAGTCCAATCGTCTTTTCAAAGAGGAAAAAGTCGAAAATAAGCTTTAAAATATTCCAGGACAAACTCCCAGTTTGAAGAGTAAACCTCATTTCTCAGGATTTGATAAGATCGAGTTTGCTCTGCATTTTACGATTCCAACTGATAAAAGTATTATAAAACTCAACTTTGTTCTGAAAGTGGATATCAACTGATATCTCTTTGCACTTTCAAACGGAAATCCCGAGGAAAATTAGAGAAGAAAACGCTCAAATCCGGGTAGCGTTCTCTTTGAATAAGGAGGGACTTTTCGTTGAGAGCTTGAGTAGAATCGTACTCGGCTCCAGCGGTAATTGAAGAGACTTGAAGCATTAGGATTGATTAAATTATGGTTGTCCTTTCTCGCATTACAATCAGACGGATTCTTTTAGTTCAAAGCGAGAGACGAATTCTTATCCAGCTAATGAAACCTTTGTGATTGTTTATGTGGCTAACTAGGACACGAATCGCTTACAGGCTTGCAGAATTTGAATTTCAATCTTATTAATCCTCAAAAAGTTCTCATATTCTTGTATTTTATTCATAGATTTTTTATTTATTCCTCACTGTATTGTTCTAACAAGTGGATTTTGAGATTCTTCAGCATAGAGACAATTTTCAAGATTCCTACAATTTCCTTACTACTGTATCTCATTCTTATTGCTACAGTCAGAGATAATTGAGAGAATCCTTTCCTATTGTTTCCAACACTAGAATTCACGACATGCAGTCAAATTTTACTGTAAATTTACTGAATTCTAGTGTTGAAACAATAGTGTTAACTTCGCAGTTCGTTATGCATTCAAAAATCCTTTCCTTTCTTAGTTACAGTCTATTTTCAACTCAGTGACCTAATGGGATCAGAATTCTATCATATAAAATCCATGACAAAATTTGTGAGCGGTTTCCTGACATTGAAATTAAGAAAAACGTTCCAGTAAACAGGGGTCCTAAAATGCTTTGTTTCCCTCCTAGTCGCCATAGAAAACTATGCACTCCACTATGCATAAATTCTCCATTCTTGGCTCTTAGGAGTCTTAGGCCATGACTCACAATGATTAAGATGACCAGGTATCAGGTGAAAGGACTTGACCTTTTGAGGCGATAAATGTCTTATTTAGCGGAACATGCTTGATGCATGCCATCTCTGTCTATTCTGCACCGAGTGGGATGTGAAACCAGAAAACACATCTTCAAGTAGATTGAACGCGCGCGCGCGAGCATGCTGGTGTGTGTGTGTGTGTTGTATGTATGGGTGGTTGTTGTTAGAGGAGGAGAATACACTTTGTATTCAAATGATGACTCAATAAATTACTGTTGGAGAACTGTTGAAGAAGATTAAATTGCGGCCAAGTTAGATTATGCTAATCTCGCCTACTTCAGTGTAAACGGGAGCTAGAGTTGGGGGGGGGGGGAGATGTTGTGGTGGGGGGTGAAAGACAGATCAAGGAGCCACTTCTATTTTTGTTTCATTTACATGATGTTAGCGCAGCACAGAAGGAGACTACCGTCTTGGAATACTAAATATTGTAAATTATAGCAGGATTCTTTTAACTTGTCAGAAAACAGCTGATTTAACGTTAGTAAATGAGCGTACATCAATCAGCTGTTTTCTGACAATTTAAAAGAATCCTGCTATACTTGAGATAAAGAAGCATGTAAGATGTGGATGTAACACAAACAATGTCTTTGATTAATGAATAATGTAATCTGTTTTGAATCAGTAAGAACATTTTCTTTGACCAAATTATTTCTTCTTGGATGGGAAACTGTATTCGAACTTATACTGTTTCAATTCAGCAAAGCTATTTAGCGATATACAGTACTTTTGATGTAAAAAGGCACGTTATTCAAAGAAAGTTTGAAGCACAGAAGAAAGGTGAAAGAGAAAGTAGCAGAAAGTATGGAACAATGAAACTAGGATGAAAATATAGAGAGGAATATATAATATCTATATAAATATATAGATAAAAAATAGAGAGAGGAGCGAGATGAACACAATTCACATGAAAGAAATTTAAAAAATGGGACAAAGAATAGATTAAATGGATGAAGAAGAAAATAAAAACGCCCAACCAATCACAAACTTGACACAGAGAAGTAAAAAATTTCTTCACGCCTCTGTAGTGATGTGCAGTTTCTTCCCCTTCTTATGTAGTTGGGACAACTACTTTTGTACTTCTTGGCAGTTGTTACTGGGAAATAAATTCATGCTCTTTTTATAGATTCTTTTGATTTAATTGAACTTGAATTAATTTTCAACTTTAGCGAGGATAATAATTATTAGATGAATGATGATGTAGAATGGATTCTGGTTGAAAATGTTTTCCGAACCGTCGGGAAGTGATTTTGAAGCACATTATTCTGAAACAAATTCATTTTATAGATTCTATTAGTTCAATTCTCTCTTTAAAACTATGCTCGAAGTTAGATTGTTTCCCATACAGCATACATGATCACTTTCTTACTTGTAAAATCTTTCAAATTCCATTTGGAAGAAAGTTTTGAATACGCATCTCCCCTTGTTTCCTCAATTTTTACATTTTTGTTTCCTGCTTGTCCAACTCTCTTAATTTTTCTACTTCTATTTCACACTAAATTTTTCATGTATCATCCTTCTGATGCACTCCACTGTAGCTTTGTACCATCACTGCTTTATCATTATCATTTTTCCTTCTCATAAACTTATGAGTTCAAGCAATTTGTTTTCCAAATTGCGATATGTTGTAATTTCTTGCAATCCTTGCTAAACAATTCAAGCTAAACAAACAATTTTTCATTAAGTTCTTTCTCTTAAAAATACTGCCCAACCCAAAATTTAATATTTCTTCTTGGGAATCACTTGACTTCCCAGGTTTTCCGGACTAACTGTTTTGTTATGATAAGGAAACGGCACTGAATCAACTTCATGGTGAGTTGCAAGTTTCTTTTCGAATACTTTGAAGAGGAAGAATGGCTCGTGTGAATTTAATTATGCTAATTAATCTCTATTTCAATTAAGGCTGTTGAATATGGAGCAGTGACTCTGTCTGCAGGATCAGATTAAAGGGTTCTCAGTTAAAATTTACTGCTGTAGCTTTCTGTTTTCTCACCCCCGGAAAACTCAATTCTTTATCACGTTACTCAACACTGAGTATTTCAGCTTTGGAATTGTTGAATTTTTTCAAATTCCAATCTCGTGATAATAAAATTATAAAAAATATGGTCTTCATTATTTAAATTGCCAGAAAATATGCATTCAGTGAATTCCATTTTTGTGAAAATAATGACAGAAAATATATTTATTGCTAGATATAATCTATAAGAATTGCCAAAAAATATTAAATGTAGTATTTGAGAGAAATATTGGAACTAAAACTGGGTTGTCTGGGAGTTATATTTGTCGGGAAGTTTTTTGAGTAACGAACTACATTTTGACCACTAGAAACTCGGAATCACTCTACTGATATTCAAGTTCTTGTATCATAAAATTTCATGAGGAAGAAAGCGGGCCCATAGTTATTCCGAATTATTC
This sequence comes from Laodelphax striatellus, assembly GCA_017141395.1. Classification (NCBI taxonomy): domain Eukaryota; kingdom Metazoa; phylum Arthropoda; class Insecta; order Hemiptera; family Delphacidae; genus Laodelphax; species Laodelphax striatellus. The sequence continues at coordinate 9,936,604 of CM029535.1, read as the reverse complement.
GAGCATGTTATTTTATAAAAATATGTTAGTACTCATTATAGTTGAAATCTATTAAGTGAGTATCCACGTGTTAGTATAACCCCCTTACACACGTAGGCTTCTGTTCGCTTTTAGTGAATCAGAAGAATTGTGGTATTTATGCTGATTAAGTAAAATTTTCTGTTTCTTAGATTGGTTGAAAAGGCAACCCTGTGCCAAGAGAGGTTGTAGCTGAGGTCGAGACTAGAGGCGGAAATTTATCACTGACTGGCAGTTGGCCGCTGCTTCAGCAGCCCCCCCCCCCTTAACCGCCCCCTCACATAAGTGCACACACACACACGCCATACACACACAAGTGCAGGGCGAATGAGACAAAAAAGAAGAAGAAGAAGAAAAAGGGGGAGGATTGAAAAAGAGGAGTTGGAGGAGAAGAAGAGGATGAGGAAGAATGAGAAAGATGTGAAAATGATGGAGAGGAGAAGAACATAGTGGAGGAAGGAGAAGGAGGGGATGAAAAAGAAGGGGGGAAAAAAGAAACGATGACAATGGAGAGAAAGGAAAGGAGAAAGGAAGAGGAGGAGGAGGAGAGGAGGAGGAGGAGTGAGGAGGAGGAGGGAGGAGGAAAGGAGGAGGAAAAAAAGAAAAAAGGAGGAAAAAAGGAGGAAGGAGAAGGAGGAGGAGGAGGAGGAGAGGGAGGAGGAGGAGGGAGGGAGGAGGAGGAGGAGGAGGAGGAGGAGGAGAGGAGGAGGAGGAGGAGGAGGGAGGAGGAGGAGGAGGAGGAGGGAGGAGGAGGAGGAAGGAGGAGGAGGAGGAGGATGATAGAAAGGTTGAGGAGAAAAAGAAAGGAAAATACGAAAACGAAGGTGGATCAATCCTGATATTTCCTATGTTTTTCTAGAATTCTTAGGCGCGGGTAATGAGAAGAGTAGAGTGGATGAGGGATGAATTTTATGCTCAATTACAGTACCAGAAGAAACTGTTGACTGAATATCATTCGTCTGCATTAATTATTTTAAATTGTGAGTTGAATTGCATTATTTTGTTTGCTGTTCCCAGTTCCAGTAGTTATCTTTTATAATTATTTCAGAATATATAAAATCAAAGCGAATCGGTTTACTATTACTTGTAAGTTTATTAATGTAAAATTAACATTCAAATTTCCTTACATAAGAGACTCAAGTGGCAGAGGCAATATTCATGCTATTTTAGGAATCTTGAAGCAGATGCTCATTGTTTAGGTTTAGACAAAGGATGATTCGGCTCTCAAGTAATAATTTGATGACTTGCTGAAAAATTAATCCCTTGCCTCGACTGTTATTCTCGGAATAACAACTATAAAGAAGATTTACTTCACATATAAACCGGGAACCATTTTCAGAAACTATAAATCATTCATACGGCTATAAAATTTGTAACACAACAACGCTAAATTTAAAAACTACAACTCGCGTGTTTTTGTGTGCAGGATAACTTTCTTCACAGCTGCTGTTAATAAAATTAGTTAGAAATAGAAAAAACTCAGTTTCAAGTGTGAAATGCCTTTTTTGTCAATCAACGATCATCCAACCATACTACAAAGAATGGGAAGAAGAACTACTTGGAGAACTAAATAATTATAGTTTCTCTGTGCCTTGAATTTGTGTATGTAACAGTATACAATAACAATTTACAACACTCATAACAATTAGTCTAGTTGACTACGTCAAATATTTGAAAAAATATGAAGTCGCTGACTGAAAGATTTCACTGAAGACACAACCTATCAAAAGCTATAGTACGGGTTATCATGGTGATTCAATACTAGTTTCGTATACAGAATATTGAAATATGATTATAATTTTTCACGGTAGCTTCTACTAGTTTAGTATACTTTTAAACTGAATATTAAATAATGATGTTATTATTTTTGTTTGGAGAGGTCAGAGGTGTCTTTATATATTATTACAAAGAAATCATTATTATAACATCTGTAATATATTTATAATTATATAAATATATCTATTTAACATATATTTTTATATTTTCGAATATATATATTTATATATTATTTTATTGGAATTATTGAGGGAATGGGAAAATTTGCAATCACATAAATTAGTAGCATAGCTCCTAGAGTATTTTTGTTTCATACATGACATGCACATTCATTACCCTACCTAAAAAGCCAAACATTACATGAATAGCCTACTTATTATTAATTACACCTGTACCTGTATGTACACAATAGCTTATCCGCAACATCGGGTGGTCTAAGCTTGATGATAAATTTTTTCCACAACTCAAAGTGAGCTTCCCATCAATTTGAAAGATTAGAATGTGACAAGCACAAGTGTTGAGCATACAAATTGATCCCGCTCCCTAATCAATCTTCTGAATACTCGAATAGTTTGGCGTCTTATTAAACACGCTGGGCGGTCCTTCATTGTTAGCGCTTCATGTTACGGCATAACATGCGTAACATACTGATACTCTATGCAGCACAAATTACGTGTCCTATTTGATAAAAGAATATTTATACTATCTTTAAATAGGATAATAGGCTGACCAATACTTTATTATACTTGTATAATATAATACTTTTATTATACCTGTATTCATGAAAATGATAATATATTTATGTTGTGAATCTCGTCCTGTTATTGTACATCATTAGCATCATACTGCCATACTTTGATCGCCCATTTCTCATCTTCATGATAACGTTTTTCAAAATGTAAGACCTTATCGAACATCTACTCAATGAGATCTTTCAAATGAGACGTGAACGAATAAATTCATTCGAAAAACCACGGAGGAGTTGAAGCTACAAAAAACTTGTTCGCCTTTTAATTATATAGAAGAAGATAGATAGAATATAGAAGAATAGATAGAAGATAGGTTAATGGGGTGTAACTACATATTTCATTACATATATTTCATTATGAAAACAATTCAAACATATTTCAGAAACGGTGATTCAATCATTTATTGTGTTTTCCAAGACGAATATTCTATTTATTTATTTATTCAGCAATGAAAATACTTGAACAATGCTTGAACTGTGTCTAAAATTCTTCCATGAATCGTAGCCTAATTTGTAAATCATGTAGCCTCCAAACTCCGTTTACTATCTCGTGATAGGCCAGCAATGAATGACTCAGCTAGTTCTGAATTCGACCGGTAGATGGCTGCAGTTACTGGGTGATTTACAGCTTCAATCTTTACAGACACGCCTCCAAGCTCCGCCTCTCTCCCCTGATTGGTTGGCAATGCATAACGTAGCTAGTTCTGAATTCTGTGGTAAAATGGCAGCAGTTACTGGGTCATTCAAGTTACAACTTCATTATTCCGCCGTCTAGATGTCAGAGGTGTTCTACACTCATTCTTATCCAATGGGAAAGAACAGATTCTTTCTATTGAACATGGACATTCGATATTCATAATAAATAAAATAGTGTATTATTGTGAAATATTTATTTCAATAGCACACTCAAATTTTCAATTCAATTTTGATAAAAGCGATTAGTCTGACAACCATCAATATTTATGACACACGTAGATTATTCATTCAAGCATTGGAAATTCTACTACAGATTTTTCGAGAACGACTGGTCCAAAAAGACTGAATTTGGTATACAAAAATAGTTGAGGACTTTAAAGGACGTGATTATGGGGTTTAAGATTTCCCCACAAAATTATATACAATTACAAGAAACGTATTATCAGCAGTTTTGAGCCAAAGGGAAGATAAAGGGAAGGATGTGAACACAAGTATATGAGATTATATAAAATAATTATGTCTTTTCTGGTGTTTCACCGCTTGTAAATAAAGCATATTAAAAAAATATACGTGAGAAGTTGAGAACTATTATTATGCTCTTTTTGGTATCTCACCAAATGTGTACCAAATTTGTGAAAATTATTCATGCAGGCTATTTTGTCAAAGCAAGACCTTAGCGGGCTGAAAATTACTTTCGTTTTAGCTGTTTACGATTCGTGCACAGATGCCTCCCATAAGGCCAGATGTCGTCGTTCCAAATCCGCTACTTGTAAAATGCAGATGAAATTTCAGCCTTTATAATGCAATATTCTAAACGTGGCTGGGCGTACGGGTACGATTTCCATTACTTCAAAACTGTTACAGTGTATAGGGCTTCTGATTTGAAGAACTTAATAAGATATTTTGCTATATTTCACACTTGAAATTGCATTGTAAATCAATAAATAAATATCCGAATTGAACATGGAATGTGAAATTATAACATTGTTTTTTGAACTGATTACAAAATCATTTCAATCTATTCTGCATTATTGGGTGAAAATATTCTCAATATAATAATAATAAATCATTTTACTTGTACACGGAGAAGCATATAAATTGGTTTGTATGGTTTAGTTTTTCATATTATCCATATTTATTATGGATACATAAATGAATATTCTTAATATGAGAGTAATTCCAATTCAATTGTGCGGGTAAGCAATATTGGATAAGGGAATTCAAGATGAATACTCAACCCATCATCTATAGATCATCGATCATCGATAGAACAATAAATGTTTCTATCATCATAATATTTCTTTATTGTTGTCTACAAACTAGTTACAATAATGAATAGGAAGAAAACACAAAATCACAAGAGAAATTGGAAAATAACAAAACTAGTGTCATAGTTTTGGCTAAAGTCACCATTGAGATGGATGGCAATAGTGGAATAGTACAGTACGCCTTCCAAATTCAAGCAACAGCCTGATTGGTCAATGAGTTGAGCAATTGCCATTTTAAAATTTTGTCCAATCAGAGGCTTTCAGCTGAGAATGTCACTTCGGACCTGCTTTTATTGGCCAATAGGCAGTTACAAAATCGTTCCGTACCACAACAAATCGAGCATTGAGTGCCTTGGAAATTAAAAGCGTACGAAGTGTCTAATGCAAGTATATTATGTAAAGTATGTATTATACTCTTGAAGTTTCTGAGTGTTAATCCAAACAAACATTTTATTGGTTCGGTTCTGCGAACTTATACGTACTTCTGACTTTCCTCATAATTCGATTGTTTATTTTGATGATTAATGGATTATTTAAATGGTTTTATATATTGAGTATAGAGCTCAGTTAATGTACTAGTACTAGTTATGCTAAAACTAATATTACTCAAGAGCAACTAGCAAGCAAATTACAGACTGAATTGTCCCCGATTTTACGAATTTCCTATTTTTAGAAACTAGTAGTGAACTCGTGTCAACAGAATCGCTTTTCTAGATCAGTTCACAGAATCTCGACAGTGTTATTGGAAGAATCAACACAAATCGACTCTATTATCCAATAAATTGAATTCTTTCGTTCGGTGTCACGGAACTCTTTCTTGTCAGTTTGAATTCGAGCTGGAAATTCAGGTCGATCAGGCATGATTGGCTTCAATTTACGTTCTCCGCCTTTTTTACTGATTAAATTCCACATGTCGAAACTCTATCCTCTTTTCCTGCTGATCAATTGTATTGCCTCCAATCATTGCAGGCTCACATCAGTCTTTATTATCCGCATAATTCTCAATAATTGGGAAGAGAGTAACATAGAGGAAGAGAGGCAGGGAGACAGAGAGTGAGGGAATAGAATAAAATAGAATGACTGCCTTTATTTTTCACCTGGGAGGGCGAAATTAGGGACTCTCACACTTAACCCTCAGAGAGTGAGAAAGAGAGTGAGAGAGATTGATTGAAGTAAAGAAGAGTAATTCTAACAGTACAGTAATGAGAAAGTTACAATAATTAAAGTAAAATAATTGCAATTTTGAAAAATAATATTATACTACTTACTATAACTATAATACAGCAGATTTAATCTATAATAAAGGTTGATGAATTACAGACAAAAATAAATAAATGAAATAAAAATCAATCAATAAATAGAAATGAATAAATAACTAAGATTGTTAAAGTACAGCAATGACATGATTGTCATCATTGGTAAAGAATAGAGAGGCAGTGAGGGAAAGGCAGGGAGAGAGAGGAAAATGGTGAGGTGAGTAAGAGAAACGAAGGGGGAGTGAAAGAGAAGAAAAGAATAGATGAGAGGAGAGGAAAGGATCGAAGAGAAGAGGAGAGGGGAAGAGAGGAGAATAGAGGAGAGGAGAGGAATTAAGCGTTGAGGATAGGAGATAAGAAGAGAGGAGAGAAGAGGAGAAGAGAAGAGAGGAGGAGAGGAAAAAAGGAGGTGGTAGAAGAGGAGAGAAGAGGAGAGAAGAGGGAGAGGAGAGGAGGAGGAGGTGAGAAGAGGAGAGAGGAGGAGAGGAGGAGGAGTGGGAGGAGAGGAGAGGTGGAGTAGAAGGATTGAAACTATTTTACGTAGATCAATAGTCGCAATTTTGTGATGTTCTGGTAGTAGTAAAATATTCATGAACGGCAATTCGACAATCACTTGAAGAATGTCAACAATTCACCGACCCAACGAAGCTGATGAAATTGAAAAAATTTGCCTACCATATGTGTCAGGAAGCAGGCGTGTTCAGAATGTGGATCACACGATAGAAAAGGGCGAATTATTATTCTCACAATGCCTCACGCATGATAAAACTCAAAGAGGGTACAGAGCTGTCGAGTTTTGGACTTCCAAAGAGCATCCATCTATCATTATGCGTGACTGGAGGCTGCCAATTCCCAGCACTTGCGGTTGGAGTTTGGTTGCGTAGAGGCGTTCTGAAGACGTCGACGAATATTAATTATTGTTCTCAAGTGACTAAGCAACAATCTCATGCTGGTTATTTGGGGGAAATAATTATATGCTTGTGAATAGGACGAATGAGCTTGTAAAGGGCTTACACGTTCATTACAATGTTGATAATATAACTAAAAACACTATACTAGTTAAAGAGCATGTAACTACTGATATCGTTATATTCGTGTGTATACACATATACACGAGTCCATATACATTGTGCATGTTTACACGAGTACTGTACAACAAAAATAATTTTCATAATGCCACAAATAACTATGACCATGATAATGCTGTTTTTTGGAGAACGATTTATTTCAATTAACCAAAAACCTTGAATTGCCGAGTCTCCACTGAATAATTACATCACACATTAAAAGACCAATATCACTGAGTTGGGAACCAAAACAATTACATCACACATCAAAAGAGCAATAACCAAGTTTGGAATCATACAAAAGACAAAACGAGAAAAGTTGAAACAAAAAGAGTTATAGTTCATCAGACTAGCAGACTTCCATCAACTTGGAGAGAGTGTTACCGTATCGAATTTGAATATCCAAGGTTAGTTTGAACATTACTTCATCTTTTAATTTTATTATGTATATACAGTATTACAGACAGACTGAATAAAAATACTTGAAGTTGTCAAAACCACATATTCAATAAAACAACGAGATACCGGTTTCGGTTGTTACACCATTATCAATCTCTGGTAAGTCTGTGTCTCCAAGAGTTTATGTAGTTATTTATACAATCATGTTCATACTTTTTGCCGTGATCAGTTTCATCCTTAATATTATATAGTGCATCATCATTTATTCATCAACTTACTATCATGATCACTCAGTAATTAATCTATCCAATCATGATCGATTCATTGTTTTATCTGTCATCTCACCCATGACATCGCTATAGTACTTCATTCCATTTTATTAGTTATTTCATTTACTTCATCAGTTATTTCTCAACTCACAATCATGATCGTTCATCCATGAGTGTATTCAATCCTGATTAATTTATTAGTTTATCTCCCTCTGTCACCCATTTGAAAATTAGTACATACATGGGCGCCACTACAAACGCCATCCTATTCTTCTCAGTTGAACTGCTATTGTGATTTTAGTTGATCGCAATGGGCGTATATCACGGGAGTGATGATCATCATCGTCATCCAGTACACAAACTAGTTGACACACATGCAGCCCGCACGGCACGGCACGACACGACACAGTGACGGGTGTGGTTTCAATTTAGCGTAGCTGCTTCACGCTTGACAGTACTTCGAGTGACGTCACAATAACTCGGTCATGTCATCATTTTCAGTCACTTCAGGCAGGTTACTATTGTTTTAAGTCGCGGTGTAGCGTAGCCTACCACAAAGTAGAAAGGATAATGCCATATACTTGTTAAGTGCTCTAATTTTATAATCTCGCTATATACAGTATAGCGCAAAAAGGAACGCATGGATTTGAGTATGATAGTATCAGTGGATCAGTGGAGCTATCTGTGACCGCCGAGCGACACCATTTTGTAGGTTAAAGTATCCAATTTCAGTGGCGCAATAGACATTGGAACATCGTGTATTTGCTGTTGAACAATATTTCAAATAATAGAATACATCTGCAATAGTCGTTCAACGGAGCTTTATTAGAGAGTTTTAAGTCGAGCGTATTGGCATGTGATTCTTCTTCACTTGAAATTCAAAGTTTACTGTCGTAAATATCGATCAATTGAAGATTTGAATACTGCAATACATGAAGAAATTACTGCTGTATCGAAATTCATGGACCAATTTTAGGCTTTTAATGAGCATTAACGCAGCCATCTTTCCTGTGTAATTAAAAAAAAAAATACTCAACAGTTTTGGAGTTTTTCATAGAAACTCTCAAATTGGTTATTTTCTTAGTATTTTGGTGTAATTAAGATAAATGTATAATTACAATAAACGTTCTTATAACACCTTGAAAAACATGCGTTCTTCATGCGCCACTTTGTATTATTCTTTCTGTACTTGTTTAAAAAATAGCATCTTCATTTGTGTGAGGTGGAATACATCTAGAAGGTGGAATGCAACTAAAGCTCAATGGATGCAAAAACAAAATTGAACTTATACAAAATAATGTTATTGATCATCCACAGATATCCGAAGATGATAAAGATCTCCTTACCTGGTGAGAGTTTGGCTCAGAGATATGCCACTTCACGTTCGGTTAGTGCACGATCCAGCTATTCAGATGGCTGTGACCTTTCGTTAATGAAGCGAACTTCGATCAGCTGTGCACGCATAACGCACACGCACGCCCAAGTGCAGTGACCTTCTCAGAGGTCACAAACTCACCAGTGGTATGTAACGGGAGGTCGTTATCTCTCCCCCCCCCCCCTTAATGTCTGGTAGCCAATTGTATTGGAGTATTGGAATGAAATTATTGTAATTACTCCTCCTTGGTGTTGAATATTCACATTCAGCAAGGATAGAAAGGTTAATAGTCCTGATAATAATTTCCTGCATCCATCTATCAAATTAGAATAGGAGAAGAAGAACAACCGACAGATACTATATCCGATAATGTTCTCTTATCAGCACTATAATATATCTCTATACAGTATACTATCTATAATATATCGATATAATATACCCATGCACTATATTTCTAGTACAGTATTTCTCTACAAACTACATCTTCCTTCGATCATACATCTTTTTTGTAAACATATTTAAATTCATTGAAAAATCAAAATTATTTTTCAATCAATATGTGCTTTCTGTAGCACCTGTATATATTCCTGGAACCCCTTTTTTCTAGCTAAGATCCAAAGATAATTTCTTAATTTTCTTTACTTCCAATTCACAGATGTTAAATCAATGTCTTTCAAAAAACAAAAAGAATTTATTACCCTTGTTTACATCTTCTCTTGGATCGATCTATCATATAGATACTGTACTTCTATATTGCTTGAAAGCAGACCGTAAGTTATAGCATACTGTATAAATTTATAATATTCGTCTGTTTCATGGATAAAAGAAGAATTTCCCCTCTTAGTTTAATGAATGAGCAGCAGGAATGTAAAGCGATGGTAAATCAAGGAATTAAAATTTCGGAGGATTCGACATGCAGAATTTACTACAAGCCACACTGGAATACTAATGAGAATGGACTACGCTCACCACTTAGGTGGATTTGGATATTTTCAGTGAAATTCGAGTTGAGAAAAAATATTTTGAAGGTCTTACCTCTTACTTTTGGAAGGTCAACTTCCAAACACGTCATTCCCATTTCTGGATATCTATGTTGTTAATATGAAATGTATATAACATATTTGTCTTCATTTATTTTATGACTTCAAGAATTAATCTCTCCGTATGGTTATTCCCTCCTTATCTCCTATATGGTTATAAGGTTATTTCTCCTTATGGTCTCTCAATAGAATATCTTGAGAAGACATACTAAACTTTTCCCTTTTGAATTCAAATCCTGAAAAATAAACAAAACCGATCATAATTGAAGAGTTTCTGTATGGACGAAAATGGAATACGGTAATGAGAAATTGGAGTACAAATTTGGAAAAACTAATTCATCCCAGTCCATCTTTCTCATAGAATCGTATTACAGCTTTTCAAAATGTGTTAAGGGACCTCAACAACCAGCCATGATTGCAAATCAGCTATTTACATTTATATAGTTACTTGCAACTTTCGATAAATAATATCCTCATGATTTTGGTCTGTTGATAATCAATATCTGGCCTTTTAAGGCAATCAACATAGCGTGTTGTGTTGCCATAAGATTTTTCTGCTTATTTTTAACCAAGATTCGCTCCTAAAGTAGTCTATGTAAACTCAAAGTCCGACTCATAAAAATAAAATCTTTCGGCAGCCTTCAAAATTGTCAGTTTCTATATCGTAGACGTTTTTATTATGTGGTTTAGATTTGAAACAAGATTCTGAGTGAAATTTTTAATTAGCCGTTGACATATCGGACGTAGGCAACAATAAATTGAAAACACGGCATTCTTCAAACTGCATGCATTTACAATGAAACGGTACCCTTCTGGCTTGTTCTAAATCAACTCTGTTCTTATGATTTGGAGTCGGACTGGTATTCATTCTTCACACGCGATCTCTGATAAGATTTAGAAAAATTCAACCAACTTCCTCATCTACATGATCTTCACAATTCATTCAGAAATCATTCATTCGTAATTAAATTTGATTTTTAATTATCTAATACTAGTGGTTGGATTAGCAATTACAATATTTTTGATTGTGAGGTATATTATAATTGATGGAGATAGATGATAGTATAGAAAAATCATGTAGTAATTGATAATAAAAATGAAAATATGTTATAATAGATTCAACAAAAATAACAATAGTGCTAACCCGAAAATTTCCGCCGCTGCAAATATTGACATAAAAATTAATAGTTGATGACATTTAAAGAAAATTAATTTTTTTGTGATTTGTAATTCCTACTCCAGAATATTATATACATTTTCTTAGAGTATTTACATTTGGAGTATCTCCAATAGAGAATAGAAATAAAATGGGAGCAAAAGCAAAGTAGTAAAAGCAAATATCAGGTGAACTAGCCTGATCTATCTATACTTTCTGCGTAAACATCTACACCTCGATTCCTCTTTTCTCTCTTCCATATACAATTATAATAGTAGAATAAAGAGGATGGAAGAAGAGAAACGAAACGTAAACTTTTCGAAGCAGAGACCCGAGAATTGATGCAACGCATTTGTTACTCCTTCGCCAGTCTCATTCGGAAACCTATTTTTCACCTGAATTGATCGAATATAATCCCACGCTTTCAACTTAGTTCAAGTTTCAAATTGAAAATGTCCGAAGCAGATCGAATGTATTCGTTGCAATCATTCTTTATCGACTGACTGCCTAGTGTAGTACAATCCACACCTTCATTGTTGGTAGCTACTTTAATCTTTGAAAACTCAAGATTATTATTTGATAATCAATTTGTTCATGATAATCATACAATTTATTATTTGATTATCAATCAAACATCTGAATCAATTGATCAAAAATCATTTAAACTTCTGAAAAGTTCTATGAATGAAATGACCAATGTCAATGGTAATTAGAGTTTTGGTTTCGTTATTTTTTTATTATTCGATGCTCACGTGAGCTCTAAGCTTATGCGTGGGTAATGGGAGGGGTGATGATGAACACTGGTTCTTCTCGTTTAAGAAAGGATAGTTGTAGAATATTCTCAAGTTATTGAACTCTTACATTCATGAATTGAAAGTAATTACACATGGATTACGTGCCTTTCTCACAATGATCAAAGTATATAAAAATTCTTACACTAAACAATATAAATAATACTGTAATCAATTCTTTCACACTTTGAAAATCATAAAAAAATCTAATGAGGTAACAGCTAATTCATTGTCAATTAGAATTTGAATTAGTAAGATGAACGATTTATAAATGAAATAAGTAAATAGATACAGGGAATCTATTATTGTTTCATAACACACATTGAATACACATGCAATAAATAGGTTTCATGATAATACCTCACATTTTCTTAATACAAAAATGGAAATGGATATTGATGGAGTTCTCAGTTACGGTGATTTCAAGCAGCAATCGCTGGATTCATATTCTTCACTTTCTTTCGCTTTCCATACTTTCAGTTATCAATCAAATTTCAAGACGCAAATACCGCGAATAGGAAAATTAGTGGAAGATAGCATCCTGGAGGATAAATTTGTTAGAGGAGAGGTGACATTTTGGGTATAAATTCGTTTCAAGCTAAGAGCCAAGCCGCAACGCACAGAAGGAAGATGTCAGGCAAGAATAATGGATTATTCAAAATTATGACATCGGTAGGGGACTTGATGTAGGCTCGTAACGACATCCTGTCCTCGTAAACCATCATCATATACATATACGGTACAGTGAGTTTATGTATATACCGCCATTATGGTTGGAGTAGTCTTATCTGCCATGTTTCTCATTTTTAAATCGCACATTATCCCATCCCACAAGCGCGCGCTGGGTAGAAATTCCTCGCTGAATTATTATTGTGGAAAAGTCAATTCAGAGTTATTTACTACTCGAATTCCGGTTTCACAGGACCGCCTATGCGCTAAGAACTAGATTTTTCATGCAGTTTTATTATTCTTAGAAGTTTCTACGAATATGTTTGAAAACTGTACATTTTTCATCATTACTATAGCTCCTGGTCTGGTAAGCTGTACTAATACGCTATTCAATTTCAACTTACATTGAACTTGTGCAAACTTCACTGAACCTCTCATAACATTGTATTCTCAGAATTCACCATTTTCTATTCTGGGCAAGTAAATAAAGATACGTTTCCATTTATACAAGTCACATGTTCCCGACATGTGCCTGGCACAATTCTTCTAATTTGTACTGTTTTTCATAATGTTTTCGATTACTACAAATTAGAAAAATTGTGCCGGGCACATGTCAGGAGCATGTGATTTGTATAAATGGAAACGTACCTTAAGCCTACGTTTCCAAGAAAAACGTTTTGAAACATCAGTTTTTAACATCCGTATCACAAGACCGTATCTTTGTTCGTGTTATCGAGCTGGGATGTGTACCCCTGGGAAGCAATTTTGGTGCAAATAAGTGCGATACCCACGTCTGATCATGCAAGTGGGGTCCACGATAACCGAACAAAATTTGAGCTTCCACTTATTTGCCGCTGACAGCTCGAAAATATATCATCTTGTCAGTTTGAAATCTGATGCCATTTATCTATGTCTTTTTCTCGCCTATCTCTCTCTTGCGTTCTCTCTCCCACCCCATCATCTCTTTCCTTTATCATTGCTCATTGCTGAAGACAACGCCTGCTTTGTATTCTGATCAGTTCTCAGTCCACTTGAATTCGTCAAAAATCAGAATCAGCAGCCATTTCTTATCCTGGGAAACCATCATCGACCGAACATGTCAACTTGACAAAGATGTATGACAATCAAATGTTTATTTATTCAAGATTCGTTGTAGTTTTGGAGGAGGAGGAGGAGGAGGAGGAGGAGGAGAAGAAGAAGAAGAAGAAGAAGAAGAAGAAGAAGAAGAAGAAGAAGAAGAAGAAGAAGAAGAAGAAGAAGAAGAAGAAGAAGAAGAAGAAGAAGAAGAAGAAGAAGAAGAAGAAGAAGAAGAAGAAGAAGAAGAAGAAGAAGAAGAAGAAGAAGAAGAAGGAGAAAAGAAGAAGAAGAAGAAGAAGAAGAAGGAAGAAGAAAGAAGAAGAAGATAAAGAAGAAGAATAAATTCAACATTAAAAAAGGGGTGATAAAATAAGCAGTTTAGAGGAAAGTATAGGCTATTGCCTAAAATTCAAAGGTAGTGATTCAACTTTTAGGCTAAGCAAACTATAAGCTACATGTTTGAAGAGTCTAGAACCCGAGCCTACTACCTAATAATAGCATGATCGCATGGAGCCGTTTAATGTATTCAATCTGTTGCAGGCTGGACGCATATTCCCGGTCCAAATCATAACAATGAAGAAGTTAATGCGCGCGCTTATCAATCATCTTTTGCCGCGCTCTTCAATTCACTTTATTATAGACCTAGTCGAGTAACAAACGTGATGGAAAAACTGCCTGCCTGCCACCCCAACACTCCACCTCTCTAGCCTCATATGTTATCTTGATTATTCTGTGTTTATAATATGCCAAGTTTATAGATATAATGTAATGTGTATTTTGGTACGCCCAACTTAGTCTCACTTCAAGATGGGTTAGGTTACTATCAACGCACCTTTGGCGTAGAGCAATCTCGCCCACTCTGTATAAACTTCTATCCTTCTTCTCCTCTATCGTCTACTTCTTTTTCTTGTTCCTACTCTCATTTCATTCTTCTCCTCCTTCTTCCTCTCCTTTTCCATCTTCTTCTTCTTCTTCTTCATCTTCTTCTTCTTCTTCTTCTTCTTCTTCTTCTTCTTCTTCTTCTTCTTCTTCTTCTTCTTCTTCTTCTTCTTCCTCCATTATTTTTCTTGTTCTTCCTCTTCTTCTTCCTTCCACTCCTCTCCTAATTCACCTTCTCACTTCCCCCTTGTACTAACTTCGTATTCCATTACTCCTCTCCTCCTCTTCACCCTTATTCTTTTTCTAATTCCATCTCCTTTTTTTATTTCCATATTAGTCCCTCTAGCACTCTGACTCTACAATAATTTTCCAAACCTGCGTGAACAAACAACAAAGGCCTGTTCCTATAATAAGGCCGCCGAAATTCAACATATAATTATTGTTATTACGCTATTCGATTACACGAATTTCGGCTCATGCTGGAGCTTCCTAGTGGGCTGGGCACCTACATTTTCCACACCATTATCTACCATATCTCCGCTGTGTCTACACTTATTAGTTTATATTCCCCGTGGTTGAACTTTGATTTTTATAATTCCTCTTCTTTCAAATAATATTCATAATATATAAGATAATGATACATCATATTTATAAAGCACATCACCATCCAGTATATATTTGCACACTTTGTTATTTTCTTATCCTAGTCTGATTGATTGATATTTCAAATGCTGAATGTAAGAAATTTTTATACAGTATGGAAAATGGACTTGAGGAGTGATGAAATGTTGTGTTAAAATCAATTAATTTTTTTGAGTTGGAGAACGTGCTCATATTCATTATAATTATGTATTATAATATTATAATGTCAAATATGATTCAAATCAGATTCGTAATTTTAATAGGTTTTCCTCATCCTTGTATTTACTGATTTGTAAAGAAGGAATTTGTTTAGAAGGTTTGATGTAGTTTGTTTGTAAAGGTTCGTATTTGTATATTGTGAATGAGACAAATAAATTTCGAGCAACCATTGCTGTTCAAAATTGGAGCAATATTGGAGAATAATGTCTCCATTCATAAATATCATAATTCATGATGAAATAAGTGAGTATTATTTCTAATATTATTTGTATCAAAGTTTCACAATTCTATTGAAATATCGATTCCATCATTCCTCACTCTTGATACATACAGATCAAGAATGTCCAATGTTCTCAGAACACCATATTTAGTGCAAATTCAGTGAAAACAGGTTGAGTGAGAAAATGAAAATAAAAAGAATGAAAGACGAAATAATAGGTGTAACAGAGCATAGAATGAGAAAAACGGACCAATCACGAATAAGATCCTGATTTGAACATGTCTAAAGACACACCTCCAAGCTACGCCTGCTCTTTTCTCATTGGTCGACAACGCAAAGTGTAACTTGCAAGACAACCGATAGATGGCAGGAGTTACAGGGTGATGGAAAGCTTCTCATTCCTCTCCTTTACTGTAGATGGCAGGAGTTAATGCACTTTTGCGAGTACAGTATTCTCACTTTGTAAAATTCAAATGTGTAATGTAGTGGTACGAAATACTTAAAACTCAAAACATCATAAAAACATAATTACATAAAACAAAATCATCATAATTACATAAAGCATATTAATATGTATGTCGAAGGAGAATTAATTCACTGAAATTTTTGAAACAAAAACAACATTACGTTAATTATGTCAAGAGCTGAATCGTCTATGTTATTATTACTCAATTGAAATGTTATTATTACTAATTACTCAATTTTTGTGCCAGTAAATGCATGGTATTCAAAGTAAAGAAGTATGAAACAACAATGTACGGTATAAGCTTGAAATGTGATATTATTGCTGTATTAATAAACTTTCCACCCTTTCCGGTGAAGTTTAAAGTATAAATCAGTTTACAAATCACATGATTAATTTCTTAAGAAATAAAATATAAGTTCAAAGATTCCTAAAATATTGCAAAAATTCCAGTGCCCTAAATAAAGATTTATAAAGATTTGAGAAAAAAATCTTTAAAATAAATACAGTTATACATTGGTGAAATCAGGCCGAAATGTCTTTAAAAATTTATCTTCACGAACGAATTCAATTAAATGGAGTACTCTGCTCAAAGTATAGGAGGTATAGAAATGGGAATGGATCTCCCTCCTTACAAATTGAATGCGTTCCAGTTCCAAAAAAATTGGGAATAGAATCGCTAGAATGCACCTAAAATGTCTAATCCGTTCCAATTTATGCCAGACAAACCAAGGGAGAAGGTTTTATGTTGTTATTTTCATTTCAGATGTATTTAATTAATTCCCCCTCTTCTAAAACAGCTCACATAACTTGGAGGATTAGGCCGTTGGAAGTGGAGTTAAAGTGAGTGCTAGACGTTTGGAGAATTTAGTGGCCTACTATACTGCAGTTCTGTCTTCAGACTAAGCAACGCTTGTTTTCCCATTCCTTTAGCAGTTGTGAATCGATCTTCATAATGCAACTTCATATAAAGCAATACAACTTGGCCCATTCTTTTCAAGATACTGGACGAGATTCAACAAAATAAGAATGGATTGTCCAGAGAATGGTAATGGACAGCTTTGTAAAAACACACCTCAATAATTGTGGGTATTGTGGGTGCACGAACCAATAATTGATTTGAAGTAGACTTAAGAATAATAATAAAATTATATTTTATCAAATTTAAAACCAATTTTCAAACAATGAAATCTGTAATACCATGGAAAACACATCATGCAAGGGTTACATATGTTTGAAAAACCGTAGTACACTATTATTAACATTTCAATTGCTCCATTATAGAGTACAGCTTATCTCAACGGACAAACCAAATGTAATTCCATTCCAGTGCATTCGATAAAATTATAAAGCATCGCTTCGTAGCCTGACAATGTACATGTTGATAAGTCCAATGGTGGTCGTATTGTCCTCAATAATTATTATCACACGTCAGATTTGCTAAATTCGCACATTGATTGCAACGATGTGGATGATATTCAGCTTTGAATTATTATTGTTCGCGTTGCAAATGCTCAATTCATGTGAGGCAGACTCAAGGCTGGATTCTATGTTTACAGGGATTGATTCATTATACAAAACCAACATTGCGGACGCGTTCGATATTCAAACAAGCGCTGGAAACTCTCTTGTTCAGCTGATCAGACCTCAATAGTTCCACTGTTACCCTAGTTGATAGTCATCAGCATTTCATAGGTCATCAGTTCATCAATTAGTTGATTATGAATTGTTTGTTTCAATTCCTGACCTATGATTTGAAAAGCAAAATTATTCAAAGTTGTAGTGCATTTATAAAAGAAGCTAGTTGTATTGCTAGCGTTTGTTAACAATAATTGCTTACATTCTTTCTGTTTGCACAATTACTTTTGAAGCTATAGTGCGATTCACGTTAATACGTCAGCATTGTTTATAAGACCAACGTGTTTATTGAGAGACATCAACTCAACAAGGATAGCTAATTGAATCGCACTATAGCTGATTGATTCAATAATTAATATTTCCCGAATAAAATATTCCTCCCTCCCAATATTTGCAATGAGTAAAAATATTTACGCACAAGACAATCAAACAAAATGATCTACTATATTCAGAAACTGATGATGTAACAAACTTACAAACAGTAGATGTATCAAACTTACATCTACACGTTTCTGTTCAGTGATCATGGAATGGAAGATTAAATAATATTTATTGATCTCACTCTTACCGAGCGCATTCTATTGGATAGCATCAGAAACTATAATCACAGACAATACATTGTCATCATTGTATAGTTAGTCTATGCTATAATGCATTTCTCATCTTCTCATATCAAATCAAATCAAATTTATTTCACACACGCACAAGATTACAAGATATAGAATGGGATTGTATTTTCAAGCATCTTTCATTGCGATTACTGCATGTAACAAGTTGCTAGTATACTAGAGGCCTCCGTGTTTTAACAGCAGTGTAGCTTGTAGAAATAGATAATAATTATGGCTACTGTATTAGTAGAATTCATCAGATCTTAGGTCGAGCGTACTGTGAGCTCTAAGCATTTTGCATTATCAGTTGCAACCTTAATGCTGGTATGCGTTATTTCATGGCTCCAATACCAAATTACAAGTTTCAAATAAACAAACATTTACAGTTTTACTGCAATATTAACATCGGAGGTACATAGAGGTTTTAGAGGTGCATACATACATACAATGGTAACATAGTAGAGGGAGCAAGGGATCGAGTAATTAGATGACCGACCCCCTTCCCCCATCATCCCTCAGCAACAGTCGGGATTATATCAGATGAACAGCAACGGGTTTGACGATCATGATGATGATGATGATGATGCACTGATTGCATTCAAAGTCCATTTGCTCTCTTAATCCACCAGATGGCACCACATGCACTGCACACAATCCGACCAGAATTACCACCGAATTGGTGGAGAGAGAATATGGAAAACGAGGAGAAACAGTAGAGAGAGTGAAAGAGGAGGAGAGAGTGGTGAGGAAGGGGAGAAAGAAAGAGAAACAGTAGTAGTAGAAGAAGAAGAAGAAGAAGAAGAAGAAGAAGAAGAAGAAGAAGAAGAAGAAGAAGAAGAAGAAGAGTAGGTAAGGAGGATTGGATGATGAGGAGAGGAGAAGTAGAAGTGAAGTTGAGAGAAATTGGAAAGAGAAGGCAGTGGAGAAGTAAGAAGATTTTTAAAAAAGAAAATGCTTTGCAGAGAAGTAAATAAAGTATGGAGAGGATATCGGTGGGTAGAAATTGAAGATGGATAGGAAAATGAGGAGAAAAAGAAACAAAGTAAATACAGTGATACAAAATAGAAGCGAGAGAGTAAAGATTGTCTATAGAGTAACTTAAAGAAAAGAAGGAGAAAATAGATTGAAGATTGAATTGTTTTCAATCTCCTGTCTTGAAGGCAATAATAGAGACACAATGAAGATTTACTCAAGTTAGAGGAAAAACAAAAATCAACATCAATTTTTTCTAGAGAGTTAGGACTAAGATGTAGAGATAATGACATGAAAAGAAAATCTGTTATGATACAGTTCAAAATGGTTGACATTGATAAGACGTGTTGAAAAGGAATTGGAGGAAGACGAAAGGAAATACGAAGTACTGGGAACAAGAGGAGGATTACTAGGGAGAAGGGAAAATATTGAGAAGGAGAGGAAAACAGAGATAGCAGAGATTGGAGAGATTATCCGTAACTAGGTACCCTATTAAACAGATCCATTCCGCAATCAGATCAGTTATTTGCTATCATTGCATCAGATAAGGGGTCGCGTACCCTTTTGGACCAACAGACTGACCCAGTGATTAATTAGTGATCAACCCGATAGTGGATGGTAATTATCAGATCTGTACAACTTCAATGATGTTCATTGTAAATATAGTGTCTATCTAGAGTGCGCACTCTATGCTCAAATTGAGTTGTTTCTCTGTAGAGTTGTTGGAATTCGTGAATGAAGCTTATTTGCTTCATTGTCCGTACAAATAAATCGTTGTTGCTAATTGCGTTCACCTCAAAGCAAGGCATTGATGAAACATGAAATTTTTGGGAAACACGTTTAGCCTACAGTGAGTAAGTTTAGGTATGAATATTTTCCTCGACAGGAATCTCTATCCAAACACATCTTCACCTCGCGTTCTCTCTTTCTCTTGCTTTCTTTGCTATAGAAGCTTTATTTTTTATTTGCTCCACAATTCTACGAATGGGATCTATGGATGGACCAATATAGATCGTCGTATTTTTTTTTCTCAACGTCAGTTCACATTCAGCTCAAGTGGTCTTTCACCACTCGTGTTCTCCTTTGAGCCAACCAAGTCTTTAGCTCGGTTTATTCTAAACTCCTCTTCCACCTCATTCTCCACTCTTTCTCCCCCTCTTCCTTCTCATTCCTTTTTCTTGTTCTTCCTTCGTCAACCTCATCATCCTTCTTCCACCTCGCAAGAGTCTTTGATGTAGCTAAGAGCAGCTACGGAAAGGAACCCCCCTAAAACAACAACTCTCAAAGCTTTTCAATCTCCTATATCCATATGGAGAGCAGTGTGAGTGCGCATTTTTGGTGTCGCTTTTTTCTGTGTTGTTTGACGCTTCTAGGAGATAAGATCGCCGATGGCTGTTTAGGCGGTTCATTGCCCAGTGGTAAACACCTGCCACTGGTTGTCGTTTGAAAAAGATGAGTACCTACATGGAGTTGTATAACTTGGTGAAAGCGTGGGTTTGTGGAAAATTATACTTTTCAAGGCTACTGTAGCAGAAGCTTGGTTTTGTAGAAGAGCATTGCAAATACATACCTTTCATAAGATAATATGGATTTGTACGTTTTTCATACGCTCACCTCTAGTGTTTACTAGAGAAAACCTGTGTTGTTACTATAGACTATAGAGAATCTTTATCGATCGTAGGTATAGATATATACCGGGTAGATATAATTATATACAGATATAGGCCGGAACCACAAGCAGGTAGCGGAAAAGTACAGATGTCAAAGTATCCATTGTGTTGAGGCAATGATGAATATTGCAAATAATCTACATTCATAACAAACATGGATTCCTGTAAGTTTTTATACGCTATAGTGTCCAATAAACCATTGTGTTGAGGCAATGATGAATAGATATTTAATAATCTACATGTCAACAAATTTTTCTTTTCAAATTATCGAGAGTCGACTAAACTACTATTATACCTACTTATTGGTAGCAGTCGACTGACTACTACTTGGTAGCAGAACGCACTACCGTACTTGAGAAAACCGGGCCAATCTCGGTTTGCAGGCGTATTATTGGCAATCTGGATCCTTATTATTATCAGACTTGGCTACTAGCACATGCATGGGGGGGACCGCCTGCTAGTCATTCTTTGTAGTAATGGAGGGGGGGGGGGGTCCGGCTCGCCTCTTTATTACATCCTGAATTGAGACTTAAACCGTCGTCAGCCGTCGGCTCCAAATCAACATTTACGACACACAAAAATTTTACAGCGTCGTCAAATTCCCAGCAAAACGCCGACAGATTTATATAAAGCATGGCGACAAATGGGACGCCGCAAACAGAGACGTTCGGTGTGACGTGTTTATCCTCATTTCTTCTCTTTCTCCTGTTCTTCTTTGTTTTCATTCTCTTCTCCAACATTCCCTTTATTCTTTCTTCTTCCACTTTTTCAACATTTCCTCCACTTCTCCTGCTTCTTCTATTCCTTCTTCTTTATTCTCTTCCACGTTTTTCAACATTTCCGCTTTCTCTTTATCCTCTTCTACCAACTTGTCCACTTCCACTCACCTTCAACTTTTTCATATTCTGCTTCTTTTTATTTATGTACCTCTTTCTCTTGTTAATTTTCCTCCTTCCTATTTTCTAATATTCTCCTTCCCCTCCTTCCATTTCTCGATTTCTTCCTCTTCCTCTAGTATTTTTCTCTTTCTTCCTCTTCCTCTAGTATTCTTCTCTTTCTTCCTCTTCCTCTACCTCCTTTAGTTCAGCATTCTACTACTTCTTCTTCTTCTTCTTCTTCTTCTTCTTCTTCTTCTTCTTCTTCTTCTTCTTCTTCTTCTTCTTCTTCTTTTCTTCTTCTTCTTCTTCTTCTTCTTCTTCTTCTTCTTCTTCTTCTTCTTCTTCTTCTTCTTCTTCTTCTTCTTCTTCTTCTTCTTCTTCTTCTTCTTCTTCTTCTTCTTCTTCTTCTTCTTCTTCTTCTTCTCCTTCTTCGAGCCCTTTTCTGTCATTCTCTTCTCCCTGTTCCATTTCGTCTTGTTCTTGTATTTCACTTCTTTACCGCCTTTTCTTCTCAAGTTGAAAAGGTTGGCTACAAATCCCTTCCCTGTTGTCTCCGGCACGAATATCGCTTTACGATGTGACGGAATCTGTAAGA
Organism: Laodelphax striatellus; assembly: GCA_017141395.1. Taxonomy (NCBI): domain Eukaryota; kingdom Metazoa; phylum Arthropoda; class Insecta; order Hemiptera; family Delphacidae; genus Laodelphax; species Laodelphax striatellus. Next base: position 9,914,215 of record CM029535.1, on the reverse strand, counting down.
AAATCTGACAAGTGATGGATCGTAAATCACGAAACGAGGTGAACCAGTAATAGTGAATCACAAGCTGTAAATCATGAGTTGAGAGTGATCAATTGCCAATTTATAAGCCTTATACTGTATATTAACTCTAGTGCTACAGTTTGGTATTAGGTTATTACATTATAGTAGATTTGATGTCTGTAATCAAATTTACTATCCTAAAATCTTACTTTCTCGGAAGCCATCCTTCCTAGAATGACGTCCATTGAGTTGGCGGCTCTTCTGACTAACTACATTGATTAAATAAATGAATGAATAAGTTTATTTCCACTTTGACAAAGAATTAGGTGCATTAGAACATGATCTTCCTTACGTTTACTATACATCATTTTTGAATTTGGAGTGATTTATGCTTCTTTTTGCTGAACGTGATACCCATATAACCTCTCAGCTTGTGCGTGAGAAATGGAAAGCAGTCCAATATGTTCATGAAGGATGAACAGACCTACAGTTTTAGGTGGGTTCCGAACTACCGGAAATGATTTCTAAAAACCTCAATTATATTTATTGGAGACGATCACTCAATAATTGACAATTACCACATTTCTTTATGCTCTTAATAAAACCATGAGGTAAAAAATCATTTAACAGCTAAAAGTTAACTTCTTAACAGCTTTAAGATTATGTTATGAAATAGGACGTTGTCGAAATCACGTTTAATAAACAATCTAGATACTAGACTAGATGATACCACGTATCCTATTGTGACAATATTGTGAGTCAAAATCTGTTCACTTCAAGGTATGTGTTCAACTACATGAGATTCTTCAAGAAACAAAAGAATAAAAACTGTTCTAACAACTACTTTTCCACAATAAATATCATCATACATTACTCTTCAGAATCAGTTCAACCTTTTCTTGTTCTACAGTTTTCAATCGAATCAGTATTGATTTTCAATAGGAATTTAACTTGTAATAAAAAATGATAAGTTGAAGAACAAAATGGCTTCCTCGCTGATGTTCTGGACTATACTTCAATGTGATTGGCTGTTGGCTGAGACCGCCTACTTTTCACAGTAGGAGGAGCTAACCAATGGCAGACGAGTACGAATTAACGAACTGTCAGCTGATTCATGGGGAAATGAATGCACAGATAAGTTGATGAATATTAGTGGGATCGCACATCGAAGTAATAAGCAACAAGCAACTAGCAACACATGGATCATACGATCGACTACTCTATACAAAACAAATAGTCCAATGCACACCTAAAGCAGCTCTTTCTTATACAGAAACTGAGATTGGATTCATTTTTCAAATTATCTCCTCATTGAGTTTCAAAACCAATTCCTTCAAATTATAGGCCTACCTCAATTGTACCTACTACAATACAATTACGCCTGCTTATTAGGCGGATCTATTCTCCTGCAATATTTTATAACAATCTCAATTACCTCAATGTGAAAAATTGCTATGCGCCATATTGCATATTGCCCATTGCTATGACATTTTGCAATTGGAATTGCTCACACAAATGAGACCAGACTATCGTCCTATATTTTTATAAAAACATAACTTTTGTGTATACTTCTCTAATCAGTAATTTCATATATATACTGTATTTTCAGTAATCTTTGGAGAGAAATTTTCAAATTTGCAATTATTATGGTCCTAACAGAAGGTACACAACACCGATATATAATGTTTTCCACTTCAAAACTATGTTTACTCATCGTTTAAGTTGTACTTTTCTGTTCAGGAGTCTTTTCACTCACGATTATAACACGTGAATAAATTAGAACGAAAACAGAATTTCAAGAATAGAACGATAAATTAGTTTTTCAATTGGTTCATCTTTGAAACAGTTCAGTTTTTCAATTGGTTCATCTTTGAAAAAGTTCTTGATCAATCTTAAACTCACTCTTAAACTCATTGGTCCCAGAAAATTGGCATCTTTAATTTCGATCAATAGATAGAAATCCATAATTTTGATCAATAGATAGAAATCCATAATTTTGATCAATTGATCATTTCTATCAGAAGCTTTATTTCACAACTTGACTAAATCATAGTATGTCATTCCAAAAATCATTATCTGTCCTGCATGTTCGCCCACCATCACATTGTTTTCTTTTATAAAATTTTAAAAATTTCTTCAGTAAACCAACAGTCTGTGCCCTAACTTGGTGCAAGCTACTTTGCGACCTTACTAAAAAAATTGGTGGCTAGTACCTCTTCCCAGAACAAGTATACTCTCTGAATACTGAACGTTCGAATTAACACCGTTCTGTCTTCAAAAACAGCTACACATAGCAAGTGCCTTTGGATTTTGAAATGAGACAGCTTCTTTGCATGCTAAGAGAAGAGCGACTATTAAAGAAGCTTATTAAGGAAGTTGTTCAGCATTGTTTCTTTTGTACTGACTCTATTCACTACACGGTCTTCATGACTGGCATCCACAAGAAGTTGAGCATAGTCTCCTTTCTGCGATTCTGTTATTTTCTGTCACAGCACAGAACATTTCCACTTAGCGACGGCAAGATTTCATTTCCGCACCTCGTGCTGTGAGGTTTGAATTTCAAACGTGTGCTCTGACTAATTTTGTACGGGCGTTGCCGAAATAATGTAATATTAGCCCAGCTTTGCTTCGAGTGAAAATTGAATTTGTTCGCTCATAATAATATTGCAGGTGAGAGCAGAATTCTGAATAGACACGTTGTATAATAATTAGCTGGTATTGTTCTAAATCTTAATATTATTATATTTGGAGATGGAGATGGAGTGGGAGTACCGTAGAAGATATTAATGTTGATTATCCATTTTGTGTACATATTAAGAATTGATTCGACAGAAATTGTGTTGAAATACCTTGTAATACTTATATCTTGAAATACTTATATCTTGAAATACTTATATCTTGCTCCTATATCTTATTATTGTTGCTCTCATTTGTCCAATTCCTGTCATTCTTTGTAAAATTAGACATCTTATTTTGCTGAGAATAATGCACAGAATTACGTGAAGCCTTATTATAGCTTTGTCTTGACGGAGCCTGGAGAAAATTTTCACTTCATTCCGTACGTTTCTTGTACTTTAATTTCTAACTTTTCAATCAAATTACATTTTCTCTCTTATAACCCCACTTCTTCATTATTTAAATCAACGCCTTTTTATAAATTCTAATTTATATCCCTTCTGTTTTTCTTCATAAGGTGATGATAAGAGTGTGATGATAACACTCTAAAAATATACTAATTAACCTAAAGAAACATAAACGAAGACAACCACAATTATCTGATCGCTGAGTTATAATCGCGATAAAAATATACTAATTAACCTGGAGAACCATGAACGAAGACAACCATAATCATCTGATTGATGAATTATGATCGCAAATATTCGCTTTCAACATTCAAGTTAAACACGAAAATTCTCTACAACTCACAACTTAAGAATTATAATCATACAATCAACCAGGAGGAAAGACCAGTGAAAATTATTCATCCAAGACAACTCTGTGTTTTCTAGCTCTTTTGGAGAGTGTGATAACCCAACTAATAGCAGAAGAATAATTTCTCTTTAGTTATCAGAATTGATAAATTGGTGAATAATCATAGCCCTTCAGAGACTTAATCAGTAATCTGGACACATAATAAAACACTCTAATAACACAGGATAGTCAACTCCATAAGACCATAAAGCACAATAATAATTACAGTATTAATTTATTTCCATTACAAATTTCAATTCAACAAGAGGTAATTACGCACATAAGATTGGTATTCGATAATTAACAAAATTTATCAGTAGCTAGATATTTCATGGTACAGTATAAACACTCCTATAAGAAACGTTATAAGGTGATAATACTGGTTAGGTTGAAGCAATTGAAAATATATTCTGTTTGGGTTGGAGGTTAATTATTATTGTTTGCTGTTTTTAAGAGGTCATGAGGTCAATGGTTTATTTTATTTTTATGATATCAAAAATTATCCGTTGATTGTAGGTTGAGAGATCCAACAATATTGTTGATGGAAAGCTCTAATCTATGGTCCTATCAATTCAACAAACTAATACTTCTTCGACCACTCACTCTTAAATGTAACAGAAATTAATAAATAAACATTTTCAATTTCGGGACTCGGGACGCAGCAAAGATAAAAAAGTCAGTGGTTCCACTACAAAGTTTGCAATCCCCTTTTATTTTGTCCATCCAATCAAATAGCAGCCTGTGACGACATCGACAGAGTTTTGTAGCAGGCTTCCAAAAACTGCAGTGCCCAGGTATAAATATTTAATATCGGACCGAGAAACAACGAAACTCCTGCTTTACTTCAGCTACTACTCGGTTCCACGTGATGTTTTCAGCACGTTCTGTTGAACGAACAGAAATCTTATCTCGTTAAGAAGATACGGCACTGAGAAAACTGGAGAAGTGTTTTCAAAAGAGAAGAAGCGAGAAAGAAGGAATACGTAGAGAGGATGTTAGTGAGGGAGAGGATGAGAGAGTGAGGTGGAGATAGAGAGAGGGAGAAGAGAGAAAGAGAGTGAATGGAGCTGATGACTAATTCAGAATAGCGAGTGAAGAAATAGTAGAGAATATAGGAACTAGTAGGAAAGAAGAAAAGAGAGAGTTTGATTGGAGAGAGCGATAAAAAGAAGAGTAGAGAGAGAAAGAAATTAGGAGTTTGGTTGGGGGTGGGGGAAAGAGAGTGTGGGACAGAGAGAGGGGGAGAAATCATGAGGAAGGAGGTCGATAGAAACAATAAAGAATGATAAATAAAGGAGAAAGAATAAAAGTTACAAATAACAACCGAAAAAGAGGAAAGAATGAATAGAAGGAGAGGAGGTAGAGATTAATTGGAAAATTGTAAGAGGAAAGGAAGAGAAAAATGAAGAAGATAGTATAAAAGAAAGAAGGAGAAACAGGGAGATAAGGAGGAAGAATAATGAGCAAGAGAGAATTTAACAAGTTGGAATAGGGGAGAAAATGAAGAGACAAAGAAGAAGAGATAAAATAAGATGAGGAGGGGAGTGAGTGAGACAGAGAAGAGGTGAATAAAGAGGAAGATGAAGAGGATGGATTGAGGAGAAGAAAGCTAAGTGAAAAGAAGCGAACAGAATAATAAGGGAAACAGAGGGAGAGACGAAACAAATTATAAAGTGATAGGCTATAAAGAGGAAGATATAAAGGTGGGAAGAGAGAAGAAGGAAATAATGAGAACAGAAAAAGATAATGAATAGAAAAAGAGAGAGAGAGGAGAGTGAATGTGAGAATGAGTGAAAGAGAATGGAAAGAGGTAAATGAAAAGAAGAAAGAGTCAGGAGAGAAAATGAGGTGGGAGAAAAAAGAAAGAGATAATGGTGGAGGGAAGGAGACTGAGGAAGAAAAGAAGAAATTTTCTGCTACTTGAAGCAACGGCTCACGCCCTCTCATGTCCGTTTGTTTCAATTTTGTTGGTAGAGCGCTGATAGCCCAATATTTCAGACAAGACAATTGAATTTCGCTATTCCGCTGCAGCATTTCGAGACAAGAGTACAGGCTCTCTCTCTCTAGCTCTCAACGGGTGGCCCAATGCGCTCAACTTTATTTGCCAGTTCAACTGTTCGATTAAGATGCTTATCGCCCCACTTTCGAAACTTGACTTCTGTAAGATATGAGTTCTTCAAAGATATAACCACCAAGAATAAAACAATAATATCACTTGAAATCGATCTGCTAAGCTAATCCTGTTCTAACAGTACTCTTCAATAACTCAATATTGTTATCACTTTCTACTTTTACAATTCTGTAGTTCATATCCATTCAAGGACCTAATGAGGGATAAAGAGTGTGAAGTTGAAGCATTTAATTTAACAGTGGTTAAATTGAATTCAATTCCCGTCAACTGCTCGATAAAATTTTAGGCTAGGCGTACACCGGTTAGTCAAGACAAGACAAGACAAGACAAGATTAGTCACATTTAGTCACGGTAATTCACATAGTTGCTTATGAAGCAGCACACACTGATGCAATGACTAATCGACGTTCGTCAGATAATAATTAATCTTCGATTACCAAAACTCATTCCGAACGTTTTTGGCACCTTATTTATATTGTTCTAGTTCTAGACCTACATCCCACTAGGAAGCTATAAACAATTTGTCCACAAATTAATATCCAGTTCACGCCATAGCCGGCCGGGGATACGAACCAATAATGTATACAGCGGTGCTTATCTAGGTCGGCCATGCTACTGCTATAGACCAAATTCAGAGATGCAAATAGACGACAGCGCATATGTGTCTAGGCTAGTGGCTCGTATTAATTCAATGATCACACCCTATCAGAAACCAATTAGCAAACATGTTCCACGTCATCATAGACTCCTAGAGACAGAGAGAGAAAGAGAGAGTGAGTGGTAGAGTATGGAGAAGCTGTATTGAGAAACAGGGAGCATTAGCATACCAGCATTCATAATCTACTGTGTCTAGTAGTTGGGTATACAATATATCTATAGTATTATAGTCCTGTAAGATGTGTATGACATATATGTGTACATCCTGGATACACAAGATATCTAGGATATTATAGACATGAGAGATGAGTAAAGCATATACGTGTATATCCTGGATATATAACATATCTAGAATATCACAGACATGTATGTAGGTTGTTATGTATGACACATATGGGTTAATAGTTGGATGTGTGAGTTATGTGGGATATCCTACTCTGGGATACAGTGTACACACACATAAATGTAGGGTATGTGTTATGTGTTTTTACTTGGCGTTGTGAGATGTACGCCAGCACTTCTTCACGATGATTGGCAACTTACAAATCTAATTTGACGTTCTTTCCTGGTCAGATCAATGCTAATTATAAATTATAATTATTTATTATAAAAACATAACACAATATTCTAGAAGATGAATAGAGAAATAACTAAACTAGTTTGTGAAGTTATCAAGACATAGTTTTGATTCTATGTTTAATTTAAATAAATTGCGGAGGACTTTAAAGGACTTTTCATTCAATCATCAATATTCTAAACAGATGAGAGTTTTATGTCAAGTTGAATTCAATAGATTTTGTTTATTTGCTGGTGCGCTAATCGCATTAAGAAATCTGTTGAGCGACCCTCTGACATTAAGGCGTACACCAGTTACCATGATTGTACATTCATACCACATTAGTCACGTTACCATCACATTGGCATGTAGCATTTGCTTATGAGCACCACACCCCGATATTAGATATTGCATCGTTGTGCCCAACTGTAAGCTTCTATAAAGCAATATGACTAAACGACTGTTAAGACGAGATTAGTCTTGACAGTAATTCACTATATACGTGCTTAAATGTAATAAAGCGGTACACCGATGCAATGCAATTAGATCGGTGTGAAATATAGATATAATAAGCAACTATATGATAAACGTGACTAATGAAACTAATCTCGTCTTGTCTTCGGCCCAACGGCATGACCAACTTTCCACGCCCAGCCCTAAGAAGTATTAAAATAGATAGTGAATTCAAAACACATTCTTATTATAAAACGGTAGTGAATCTATGGGATGGGAAATGATTGTTGTACATTGAACATTGAATCAACACAGTTTCCACAAGATTCAAACTGCACACTCTGTTGTCCCAGTGGCTGTGATGTCCCAGTAGCTTTTCGACTTCAAACAAACCCTCGGAGGCTGCCAGACACATCACAAGGGCGGCCATGTAACTAACACATATGATGGGCAGCATTCCGAATTCGAAAGCGGATTAACTCTCCAGAGCCTAGCAAGCCACTTAGCCTCTTAAAACTAAAACTACTCACTCAGCCTCAGCCTCGGCACTCTGTGTGTGCTCTCCTCTCCCAATGCTTCCATTAAAGATGCAGTCGACATAAATTTTTACGCTCGTCATTTATTTACGCTCGGCTGCTAAAACAACTAATAAAGCTGGAAAGCGACAAGCGACAACTAATAAATAAAAGCTCGTTTCTTATATGAGTTGTGACGCTATTGCTCGTGAGGGTGCTGCTGAGGAATTAACTGCACTGAAAGTAATGTGCACTGTCAACGAACACTACTTTACAGTTTTCACACCGAGATTAGGCCTCACGCAATTGAAGCCCTAACTGGCATTAGCGACGACAAAAAGCCGTCTTAAATATGTTATTTGTGGTACAAAGTATGGACGCTGTAGTTTACGTTTTGTCTCTATAGTGCCTCAACACTATTGATTACTAATGAGTGAGGTCACCCTAACCACTTTTTTTCAATTTTTTGTATTGAATTTATATATTTGTATTATTGTATTGTGTTTTTGGAAATTGTGTTTAAATAAATGAAATGAATGAAAAAATCTATGAAAAATGGACTAGAAAAATAATTCTTGTCAGCACAGGATGGAATGTGAATGTGATCTGCAAATCTCTTTCGGAGGAGACGAAGCCGTTCGGTCACGACTGTCTAAAAAGAGTCTACATACTCTCAACCACCTCAGCCTGTTCATTGCACAAGTCGCACATGGGCATCCTCATAAAATGCACTCTCTAGAAAACTTACATGTAGGCATAACCTCTGCAAAAAGCATTTCCACAAACTTCGAAAATGCTTATTACTAAATTACTTGTAATACTTTCTCTGTATTTATAGCCTTAATGCAGAAACCTATGCTTTCTATCTATTTTTCATTATTTTTTTCATTTGCTCCTATAATGAACATGCATTAGCTATCTATTTTTCATTGTTGTAATATATTTTTTGAGTTTGAATTGTTTAGCAATACATGATATTCTAACCAAACGAAATAGTGAATAATAAATTGGAGGGAAGATATTTTATGCAACATTTTAGATTAATATTTTTTATGACTGGGGCTTGCTCATTTTGGAAAACAGTAGTGCTTCACCCTTATCCTTATTCAGCTAGCTTTGCGCTGGGTGATTATTGAACTATTTACATTAACTCTGTGGAATAATGTACTTTTGAGAAGCGTAAAATCCAAGATGGCGACTCGGCTACTTGGTTCCCATCCGTGCTCGCAGTCTTGCATGCACCTTGAAAAGTTTCAAAAAATGTGTAGAAATAATATACACTTATTACATCGTTACTAATTAACGATAATATTAATGTATATCTGGACCAAGTATTACAAATTGAAGTTCAAACAAGATTTAAACTGTGGATTTTCAAGTTTAAACCAAGTTTAAAACGTGAATTTATAGTTTAAACCAACTTTGAACCGTTATAGTTTACAGTAAGTTTACACCAAGCTAAAACTACGTTCAAGTAGTTCTAAGTACAAGCTAAGACTTATTGTAAACGAAGTTGGTGCATACGGGCCTAGATGTGTTTATTCCTATACATAAACCATAAACCTTCAATTGTCAACTTAATGTTAGATATAAAGATACAATTTTTGCTTTGTAATAGAAACTTAATTTTCTATTCTACTCTTTCGTGAGAATCCGGAAATTCAAATTCGAGCACAGCATTGAGCGAACAGTAATCAAAACTATTTCAGTCATTCCATCAACCAGTCATGGCATACTATTGAAGCCGTCTGATCAGGCATAGTGCAGCGTTAACCAACATTGCTCAGATGAATAGCAATTCAAGCCAAATAGATGAAACATCCCCAAACAACGTTCTATTCATACCCTGGATTGATTTAGTTAGCCGCTACTAATTAATTTGAACTAGTTTGCATAGTTTATGGAGTAATTGATAGTGTCGGTAGTATTGACAAGGCCATGCACCTCTTTATGTGCAAATGAACTGTGCGGGTCATGGAACTTGAGATTATCAAATGTGTACCCTATATATCACAGGAGGTGGATGTGTATTATAAGGCAACTAGCAAACCACTGCACTGGTATAGAGATATTGCTGGTGATAGAAAGTGAAAGAGCTGTTTAAATAGTAGATAAGACAATATGCAGATAGTAGAAAAACTGTATATAGATAGATAGTATGAAGAAGTCAATAGACAAACAGCATATGCTAGCATGAAGGTACTCCAGAAAATATTCAGTACTTGAAATTGAATAAAGAAAATACTATACAGATATGTAATCATTGTAATAATTTTAGTCACAAAAATTGTTAAACTCTGAATAACCAACTGTTGTGGAACTGTTATATTTTTGAATGTCATAAATATTTTGTCTTCAAAAGACGTTCAACAGATATATTGAACTCAAATTATATCTTTAGAGTTTAGACTGTCGTGTCAAAGCAAAGATTTTGATAAAATTATGAAATATTTTGGAAGCTCTCAATAAAACTGTCATTACAACTGATTGAACATTCGAAGAAGATTTAAATTACCTAAATAATATTCTACCAGCACCAGAAACAGACGGAGAGAACTAATACAACTATAATAGACAGAGTTAAAATAATTGATGACAAAATGAGGATAAGGAATCAATTTAGCCTAATCTCTTCTCTTCGCAAAGCATACCAGACATCAACTTAACGTCCTGTTCAGTATCTTTAGATACGTTTATTTCTTGTATCTTTCTTGATACGTTCCCCATCTGGTCCCAATCTCCAGGCACCCAAGCCTTAAGAACAGAGGGTTCACCACAAAACCCTGACTAAAGCTCACCTCAACATGAATTCAATAATAAATTCCTACTTTGAAGGTTGGATAAAGGTTTACAGCCTCGTAAAACTGTTCTTATCTGGATGTAACAGCTGTAATCGTATTTCACAATAAAATGTAGACCCACCTCCTCACCTCTTCACCATTTTGTTTCAATCAAGATTTACTGCTTCGCCATTACGTCTCGGTTTCCACGTTTTAAATCAGGTAACGTTTTTCTTCACAATCTAGCAACGAGTATTTCCTATCTACTCTCTCTTTTACATTGATTATAAGATATAATTCGGTGAAATGTAAACGCAGGATATTTTGTTTGAATGATTGGATCATGAAAATGCATTTTATAGCTTACTTGAGGAAAAATTAAGGCTGTTGTCTACGCACGTTGTCGTCTCTCACATGTGAAATTTAAGTATATTTCAATAAAATTTAATTTGTGGATATTTTTTCAAGTGATTGAAACATGAAAATACATACTAGGGCTAACGTAAAACATAGTAATTTTTGGCTTTGGAAGAATTATTCCTGCCTAATAATGACGGATCTGTGAATTGATGTTCTTATTGGAATGTGCTGTTATATACGTCGCAATGAAAGAAACCCTGTCATCGATTAGAATATATATAAGATGAAAGAATTTCATCTTATCTTATCTTTCATCTTATCTTAAATAACTTCATCTTACTAATTTGATATGTATCAAACCCAAAATTGGTTATCTTTTAGAATACCTCAAAACTATAAAATGACTCAGAACTATTATAAAGTAGAAATATGGCAACAAAAGCCTATCATCAAGATGATAACATTCTGGATTTGTAGTTGGATTGGCAGATTGAAGAGCATGCTGTTGAGAGACAAAAAGCGGTCAGATAGAGTCATCAAACTAATGGATTTAAACAATGAAGCAATCAGCGTTGAACCTTATTGCACTCAGCTTTAATTGAACTCAACAGTACAAGTTGTGAAATTAAGATGAACTGGTCCTTCAACTCAATCCAACCTGATTGGCACTTCAATGATACTACTCGAAACCAATGGAGCATTATAATACTGTATATTGATTATCTTAATATTGTTTGATGGAACATTCTAATACTTTGATAAATCAATGTAACACTGATGCAGTATGATTAAAGCAATGATAATCAGACTGTAATGAAGGTTTTCATCTCAAGAAGTTCCATGAGAGCTTGATTGCAGTCTAATTGGTGGTTGTCTTGTCTTTAGTGATTATTAGCTAAATTGAAGTGGTACCAATAATACAGAATTCGGGGTCAATCTTGGATGGATGCGGCTAATTAATGCAAATTCTACATTCTACAAAATCGATAATACCAGAGCTGAACAGTGAACACTACTTTTTACAGTAATATAGCTCCAATGAATCTGCCTTCATTTTCAGTCAAAACTTTTGAAGTGAGCTTAAATATCATTATTAAATTTTTTAATTCTCTTTGTTGCTTATTTGAATTTCCATGATCAACCTTACAAATTCGAAACTAAAATTGAAACTATGCATCTTCCACCATCCATTTTGAATGCTAACTATTAAAGAAGTGAAAAATATGACACAACTTCATTCGAAAATTGACGTTTTAGCTTATTCTAACTGGAAAAGTGATGTGGAAGATAACAATCAGATTGAGACATGTAATAATATCATTAGAATATACCCACCCACAACCGTATGAACCCATAAAGCATGAAACCAAGCAAACCAATTATCTATCCATCACGGAATCCAATTATCAAAATTGACACACGGGAATATCGATTAAAATAGGAGATACATATCTCCTACATGAATGATGTAGCCTAAGCCTCCATTCACAAGGCCCTGACAGTTTCAAACTTGAAAAATGTTTTGAAAGATAGGATAACTATACATATAGGATAACATGTTTTGAAAAATGTTTTTAACTATAGGATAAAATTTCTTCTAAAACGAGCTTAAATCGTTATGATGAGTTTCTGCACCACAGTTGACAAAAACCAGTTGACAAAAATCGTTATGATGAGTTTCTGCACTACAGTTGACAAAAACCAGTTCAGCTATGAAACGTCAGAATGTCAGTTGAAGACAGGCGTCTAGAGATTCTCCAGTCTAGACGAAGGACAGACAGCCATACGGCGGACAAGTTTGTTTGTACATGCGACACTGAATCGGTTCAATGTTGACGCCCTTGAAATGTCACTGGCTGAATTCTGTGGTAATCTATCTCAATTTGGGCTATATTAACTTACTCCACAGCACTTGTATTGTGAGGGTTCAACCTGCTGAATACAGATTTTACCCGAAGTACTAGTAGTTCTTTTATGTTGTTGGGTTCTTAGTAGTCCTTTTATTTTGGGTTCTCCATTGATTTGCTGATCGAAAGTACTTTTCCTATAAGAAATCCATTGTTCTTAAAACTGAAAATCAAATCATTCAAATGAAAATCAAACCATCGTTCAAGTTTTTTGATCCAATATGGAACAATGTCATCATAGTTTTTCGTCATCGCCAATAGAATAATTGGAGAGATATCCAAACAGAAATAAACCATCATGGTCCGACTACCATTTTCGGGCTAGGCCTACTCGATCATTCATTGATTATTTATTGGTGCTTCATTGATTAATGGTGCTTCGTCACCAAGATTTTGATTAAGGTTGCCCAACCACTGCTTCTCAATGTATAGTACCTGTGTTTTTATATTATTGTACTTTGAAAATCTTCTGCAAAAAAATTTAATAGAATTTATAGTGGCGCAAGACACATTGAGATCCTAATTCCTAATAGACACATCATTTTTGTACAATGTTTTGACATTTATGTTCAACTAATTCCAAAAAAATGATTAAATTTACAAGAGTCTTGAAACTCATGACACAACTTGAAAGGAATTATTAGAAATATAGTAAAACATAGTACACATAAACAAAGTTGACCATTTAGAAACACATTTATGGAAAGCAAGAGTCATAAAATGTTGGCAACACATTATTTATTGTCACATTGTTGGTTCTAGTTCCTCTAATATTGGCCAAGCAAGGAGATATTCAATGAGGAATAAACTACATCCACACATAATCCTTAACCACACCCAATCTCTATCAATCAGTCAATAACAACCTCTTCACTATTCATACCTACATCCACTACGTACAATGTAGACATAAGTGTGCAGAGGAACTTGATCCTCACACAATAGAATATAAAAATACAAAATACACACCTACATCAGGTCCTCGGTTTTTAATGGCAATAAATTTCAAAAAAGAATAGAAGGAGAAGTTCTTCTTCAATTCAATTCAATTCAATTCTTTATTTCCACAATAAAATACATAATTACAAGAAATATAAATATACAATTGTAAAGGAAATATATTTTCCCACATGGACTCTAGATCCGTGCGTGGGGAAAGAATTCTTATCCTAATATAATTGTAAAAGAACTGAAGAAAACAAGAATTGTAGTCAGCAATACAATATTTGAGACATTAAAATAACCAAATGGAAATACTTGAAAAAAAAAATAATAATAATTCTACATAAGGAATTAGTTTTCTAATTCTAGTTCAAAAGTATCAGTCTGGGTTTTCATAATTAAGTAAAATTTACAAATTAATAATTTTCCAGTTGAGTCAAAGAGTGCTGCATCGCGAAAGAGAAATCAACTTAAAGTTTCAGTAGGCCAAGCAAGGATCTTTCACATGTAGGGTGAGTTGATGAGGGCTTCAGAAGCCTCTGCCGATTTCAGCAGCCAGTCGACCACCCTTCTTTGTACACAGCGACACTAATCCCTCAGCCTCCTGGATTTAAAATGGAAGGTTTCGATGGAGCAGGTGAACCATATACGGAAAGGGTTACTGTTAACAGAAGTGAAGGTCGCCCTAGAGTGTCAAATCCGAAATTCAATCTGTTGTTGGCAAATTGTGTAGCAACTCGGTAAAAATTTCTGTTTGTAAGATTTGGTGAAAATTAGGAGAGTTTTTATGTATATTTGTCTGATATCGAGGACGCGGAATTCAGAGAAAGTTGATCGGTAGGAAATCTAAACGGTTTATTTAGAATTATTTTAATAAGAGATCTTTGTGTAACAGCCAGAGGTTGTAGCACGGCGGCCGAGACTCCCCCACGCCAGTATCCCATGCTGAGCATCGACTGCACGTAGGCAAAGTAGACTGTCCTGCTTTTGACCCACAGTCAGCTTTTCATTGCAAGCTGGAAAAGGCGTACATTAATTTTCTGAGCCTTTTTGACTTCCTGAATGTGTGGAGCCCAAGATAACTTATGGTCGATTACTACCCCTAGATATTTGTATTTATCAACACGCTCAATTACATTGCAGTTGCAGGTAACCGACCGCAGGTCACCACAGTTTGATAAGTTTATTGGCAGGGCCAGTCTTCTCGGAGCAGGGTCACTATTATTTCTGAAAAAGATTGGCATATGTTTTGTTTTATCAATATTTAATGTTAGGGTGTTCTGATCGAGCCAGCGCTTGATTCTGACCAAGTCTGCCCCCGCCTGTTCATAAGCCTCGTCCCATGTGCTGCCGGACGACACCACCGCCGTGTCATCAGCAAAAAGAAATAACTTCTATAGGTATCTAAATTTTATAGATTTTAAGCTCACTCTTTCAGATGATATAACAAGAAATAAACTATTCTCATCTTACCAATTTATTCAATTCGATTTTCAGAAAATAAAGTATCCATTCAATTTCGTTGAACAGTTTCCGGAAAACACACCCAAATTTCTTACTTTCAAACAGAGTAATAAAGAGAAATTGTTAGGGAGTATTTGCATCAAGAGAGTAGCACTGGATTTTTAAAAATATACTTCAACATGAATAAAGAACCTTATTGACCAAAAAAAAGAAGTTCGAATACAGTTCCGCAATCAAATCCTACCAGATGGCAATGCAGCAGATGATAACGAACAAACGAACAAATAATGAGTGATGACAAATAAAATTGAAATTCAGTACTGAATCCCTGATGAACACGGCATGATCATGTAAATGATTGGGGAGAGATTCTCGGCAACGAATATTTACAATACGATAAAACTGAAATTGAGAATTCACAAATCCTGATGAAAACATGATTGTGTGAGTGATTTAAGGTAATTTTAGCGAGGAGTGTACTAGTAATAATGAACACTGGAAGCGTGGAAGACTAAACTTGGAATATGGAAGGAAGGACACACATTGATAGCCAATTTTCGACAAAAGATATCAAACATCTTAACACAAAAGATGCATTGAACCGAATTGAATTACACAAAAATCACTGTTGGCCTAAGCGTTAATAACGTTTTTAAAAGTTCTTGCTAAACTCTTGTACAAGATTAGAAACTTCAGCTTTTTAGATGATTACAATCGTATAAACGACTATCATTGGATAAGCACAAATTCGCATCCTCTTATATTTTAAATGTCACTCGCCATTTTAATACTCCAGTCTTGAGGCTATTACTGCAGCGTAGTAGGGTAATAATAATCAAATATGGTAGCGTGCCCAGGCTGGATTTCATTATCCGTGGCGAAGCGGGTATATAACCGGTCATTGCCGAGTATAGTATACTTAGGAAACGCCAGTATATCATATAGGAAATACTACCCGGCGATAAACTTGACTGATTAAGTATACCACTGCTTCGCCACAGTTCCATTATGCTAACGCACCTGTACTGCACAATAATGAGACTATTACTCATTATAAATTGAATGACTTTAACCACAATGAGTTGTTAATTATGAGGAATTCATCCACTCTTACAAGAGAATTCAGCATGTACACATTATTACCTCACTTATAATAATAACACTTCAGTGTAACTTCATGAAATAATATTGTACATAAGGACAATAATTATTAATTCTCATACACTCATTTAAACATTGTGCAAGAGGTTGAGTTGCAATGACAATATGTCGTTGTTTTCAATCCAGGTTGTAGTAAAACGAATGGCGTGTATTTTCATCACAATATGAAACGACGATCTACCAGTCTGTCAAAAATAGTCCAATCCAGCATCCATCATCTTGACAGTTGATTTTCCAAATGCAATACCCATGGTAAAATAGAAGACACGTCTGGTCTTGTTAAGTTTAGATTTCAAAGTCATTTACTTTATTGAGTGCGACTGCGTGTGTGATATTGCATGTGTGAAGGTCTTGTTTGAGAATACTTTCTGCTGACATTCTTTTTGCTCCATAATGGGCGAAGGTCACCAGAGCCAAAAAAAAAGAACAGAGAAAAGTCTGACCAGGGACAAAGAGTTAGATTTTATAAAACCTCATGTCGAGTTTATATTATTTTCTGCACTTTTATAAAATTGAATAGGAGTTGTTGATATTACCACCCATATTTATCCGCTCCAGCCTCAACCATCATTGATTTTCCACCTGTTGGAGCTATTCCAGCCCAAGAGAAAGTTGGGATTTCAATCAGAAAACTTCACCGGATTCACCCTGAATGAGAACATAAATCCTGCATTTCATGACCATGCCAGATTGGGAACATATGAGTTTGATTTATATGCTTGGGAGTTATAATTATGTGCATAGTTATTGATGAAACAGAAGAAAATATCGAATTAAACTATTGAATCAATATTTTTTTGCATTTAAAACAGATGTTTATTGATTCAATACTACTATTGGATCAATAATCAGCATATTTGATGAACTGATCTGAAACAGGGCATAAAAATATTAGAAGCTCTTTTAAAATATGGTTCTCAATCAACTACTTTGATTAGATCAATCGTTTCTCAGACGTTACACCAACAAATCACTCATTTCCAACTTGAAAACACCACATAAACAATTTCGAATTTATAGCTAAATTTCATTATAAAGTTTAAAACTAAAAAGTATGAAGTAAGCCTGGTACCATGGTAAGAAAGATTGGATAATTCACTCTTAAAGTGTTTAGTAAAATCAAAACACTCATAGAAGCTATATACGCTTTTTCATGTGGTCGTGATAGTGATAACGGATCTGGTCCTGATAAAAAAAACTTAATGGATGTTCATGACTCCATCATAATGGATTAAATTGGATGAATAGAGGAATGTTCTGGTTAGTATGGACCAAGTAATGGTTTGGCACTTTCTCAAATCAGAGGTTGAATAATTGAGAACAGTAGTGTATTGACTTACAAATCTGAAATCTGGACAGAATTTTGATCAGATCCACCATATGACATCAATAATAAATTATTCATGAATAATTGAAATTCTTTCATTTTGAGTGGTGTTTCCCCTCATACCTCGCATGATTTAGAAGAAATTGTCTCTTGAAAGTCCCATCTGATTCTTCTTTCACAAATAGCATCTGTCTCTGCTCAGACAGGACGGGTGAGCTGGCGGTGGTTGAGGAAGGTTGAAGATTGAGATGAAAGAGGAAGACGTTTTCGTCTCAAGCCACACCCAATAAATGTGATTGTGTGGTGATGATGGACATTCCAGAAGAACTGCTAACCAATGAAAACCGGGAGTTTGGTTTTGTTCGATTTCCAACTTTTCCATGACTAAACCGGATTAAAATTTACTCCCACGTTGTTGTTCAAATGGTTTATGACGTTCCCCATCTCAACAGAACCTCATGTGATGGAGGATTTCTTTCTTATCCAGTTGATGGATGGAGGACTCGATTGCTCATCTGATTACACTTTATGGTTGGGGAATTTCTCTTCATCTTGGAATAAGAAATAGGGTGGGGAATTCAGAATAGAAAAGTTATTGGTGGCACACTGCATAGAAATGGCAGGATCCAAGGGGAATTCTGGTTATAATGAATACCAAGGAATTCTGAAGGATAGAAAAAGATTGCTGAAAAAAAGATCTGAAATAAATGTACTGTATAGCTGTTAATAGGGTGGAGATAAGGAGGAGGAAATCCTGGTATGAACACCACTATGTATGGGAAATAGAAGGAGAAAATTGAATTAACAAAATGTATATAATTAAGGTAAGTAAGATTCCACGGTGGAAAAGAAGCTAGAATAATTGAAAAAGTTGCATGTGTGTGTGAAAGTTTTAACTATGCATTCAATTTTAAAATATTCTATGTGAAAACTACTTGGGGCTGTGAAAATGAGGGTTTAGGAGTTCACTGCAGTTATGGAAACGAAGTATTAGAATGAATAAACTTTCAGCTAATGATAATATTTATCGTAGATGCAGAAATCAATTCTAGGATATAGAGTGTTTTGTTATAAAATTTAGAATAGGAAATGAGAAGTTTGGCAACTCGAAATAACGTTAGGAGTTTTCCCGGTAAATAATTCATCATTTTAGATCAATTTTCCTTTTTACAAATGAGAATGAGAGAAGATGTGCTAAAGATGAAACGTTTGCCGGTATTGAAGTTATATTCAATTATTGTAAGAACTCTCAATTATAATATCACTATCTCAATATATTTCTCATTTGCTTGTAATAATTAAGTTGTTTGTAGTGTTCGAGATGATGTTCTCGTCAGTTAAGTGAATTGCACTTTCACTAAATTTAACTAATCAAAATTAAATTCACTATAATTTATCTCTTATCAGGACATCTTATCCATATTAAACACCCTTGATCACGAAGAGATATTGCCTACAAAATAGCCTAGGTAACTTCTCATGTTAACCAGAGAATACATGTCCCCGAAGGACCTTAGGTTTTCCTCTGCAATTGCATCTGATCTCTATTCATAAGACCTCCTACCATCTATTTAAAATTCGCTCTACATATCTGAATGTGTCCCCAAGGAATGCAATCTAACTGAGTGAGCAATGACCGCTCGATTTTATGACTGAATTAATATTTTAATCGCAATTTCGCTGGCAGCCACTCCAGTCTCCAGCCCTACTATGCTGGCCGCAATAACTGCTATCATCGACCTGGGACAAAGCGACTACCCCAACACACCGGTCTACTTGTCAACTTTTGAATATTTCATCGTCCCTCAAACAATTTTTCGTTAACACTCTGATAAGAAACTTCATCCAAGAATGTTCAAATTTTCAAGAAAGTTTTTGATTATTTCAACTCTAATACTCCCAAAAAATACTTAAATAGTGGGAAATTAGTAAACATCAACAATCGACTATTATAAATTCCAAATCTTCTTCTTCTTCTTCTTCTTCTTCTTCTTCTTCTTCTTCTTCTTCTTCTTCTTCTTCTTCTTCTTCTTCTTCTTCTTCTTCTCTTCCATTGTATGGCCATCTATCATCATTCATCATCTGTTCTCTTTTATACATTTTTTAGAGCTCATGTAGACTAGGAAAAAGGCGAACAATTCATTAGAATTTGAGTTGACACACTTTTAAATACTTAATCTGTATCAAACTCTATTAACTATATGAAAGTAAGTTAGAATTCAAAATAAATTAATAAGGAAGGTAAAATAAAAATGAGTATCACAAATAAATACAGTATATTGGACAAACTTCTCGAAGAAAGAGGGAAGTACCAACGTTCTATTAATTAATACTCGTTTGGATAAGTTTATGCCAGTTTGAAGAAGTAATTGTTGAACTGGTATCACAAGGTCTTTGAGCAAAAGTACGCTTTGAACTATTTCCTCTTCAGTACCGCTGAGCACACCCAATGGTATGCTTTACGATTTCAACACAAGAGGGCGATGTTCAATTTAGAAAGGACTGCACCCGGGCACATATATATACAGCCGTTTGGTAAACCATTTCCACACACCCCCTTGCATTATAACAACTGCAAATCATCAGAGCTGCATATCACCCAAGTAGGGGGTGTTGTTGAGGGAGACGGTTGTTTGGACAAAGTACCCCAAACCCCAGTCTTTTGTAAGTGCCTTGTGGTTTTGAACTGGCTGTAGTACAAGTGCTAAGTGTTGGGATCCACATTGTTGGACTCACACGAAAGTGTTCTGACAACTCCATTGTACCTGTACGAACAAACTTATGTTGGCAGGACCACTAATCTTGTAATCAAGAACACGTGTCGTACATTAACCACTAACACAATTAGTTGGTGTAACTTGTACATCTGTTGTGTGCCTTGACAATTTATCATCATTATAGACTTGTCTATATTTTTCAAATTAATATTTTTGAATTTGAGACATAAATTATTAGTTGGTTTGTGGATCATATGTCTTCCTAAGAGTTGAGTATGTTTCATAGAGTTTCTTAGTAGAAATTCTCGAAACAATCCAAAATGTTTCTGAATTTACTGTCGTATGTTTTTCTAAAACTAGTGGCAATAATTATTTATTAGATGAGAATCCTAATGGCAGCTTATTATTTGAATAGCCGGAGAATTTCTACCAATCAATCAAGTTTGGTAGAAGTTCTTTAAAAAAATTAAGGATTGAAAAGAAAATATATTTATGATGCACATACCATTGGAAGAAACAACAGTTACAGTTTCAAATTACAGGGACAAATTGAAAAAAAAGGTACTAATGATAGTGAAAGTTGATGAAATATCATTTTTCAATTGGTTTTATAATCTGATTTGATTTGATTTAATTAAGTTTGCTCACTATAAATTAGTGTTTGCCAAAGATGTTGTCAAACCTGGCAATGTAAGATGTTCAATATGTAAAAATTTGATACGTGGAAATTGTGCAGTTGACCCTCGTATTTCAATATATCCTTTCACTTGTTTTCAAGATTCAAACTATTTTGATCGATTAATCATATATTTATCAACTTCAACAAAAAATATCAGGAACAAATGAAATTTAATTATTGAAAAATTAATTGTAACACCATATATACAGTATTGTAGTATCACAAATAAGACTTAACAAATAACTATTGTTAAGTATAACAATAAAATTGTTTGGTTAGTCTATGACATTATTGTTGAACTAGATCACTAGTAAAAATGAATCTTGTTATATCCAGTGTTGTAATGTATAGTGAATTATCTATTCTAAAGAATGATAAGTAACGATTTTAAAAGTCTGGTGAAATAAAAAAATGAATCTCAACACAACAAAACAAGAATAGAACAAGAAAAAACAAGCATTCACATTGCTGAGGGAAAAATAAATACAAATTCAGCAATAGAATATATAAACAGCATGAAACCTCTATATATATTTATATGGATTCAATTGACATCCACTAAATTAGGATTAAAAAATAATACAAAGCAGAAACGTGTTGACATTTTTCAAAGTATTCAGATCAATATTATAAATGAGGACAACTACATTAATCAACCTGGATTCACAACCGCCTTCTTGATTTATGAAGGCAATGCAGATCAGACATGCAAAGTGATGGATGGCAAGTGAAACGAAAAATGGAAATAAAAATTTGAATAAACGCGCGTCATTTCAGTCCTCACATCTCTGTCGCATGAATTTCATCGCAAGTGTTTCTCGCACACGCTTCAAACTCCAGACGTCTATCTTGCCAGCCTCAGTGTAAAAATATTCAAATTCTCACACAAATGCACGTCATTTTCGCACCAGTCCTATGCAATCGCTGCATATTTTTCCCTATTCAACAAATTTATTCGCAAATGGATTCAGTCTGGAATTTTACTACCGAGGTAGTAAAGCTGAGAACAGGCAGCTAACTCGTTAGCTACTGTCTGTAGTCTGTATGCGTATCTCTCCAATTTGATCAACTCGTCCTCATTCTTGTATCAAATGCTCTCTTTCAATTGAATTACAGTATTATTAATAAATTTACTGTCGGTCATGATTGATTGATGTTAGAGAAACGGGTTATGAGAAGATGGAGGAATTACAGAAGACGAAGAAATAGCGTTCACCCAATCAGTATGAACGAACATATTTATTTAATCATTCTATGAAAAAGGTCCCTGTCTTAGTGTGAGTTCGTCATTTCCCTGTTTTAAAGACTTCTGGATCTTCAAGAACCCTTCAGTCATTTTACCATCAGGCTGTTTGTCCCCATGCTGAAAAGTACGTTTATATTCTGCTTATTATTTTAGGCCAAATTTATATTTTACTACGTTAAGAAAATTGTGTTTTATTAATATATTTTGTTTTGAAAAAGCATGAAATATAGATTGGGTGTCACCGTATTTTCAAATTATCCTGAAAAGGGCACTTAAAAAAAGTAAGCTGAAGTAAAAGTAAGCTGTATAGGGATCAGAAAAAATCTACTTACTCCAGTTATTTGAGTTGTTCAATAAGAAATGATGAGGAAAATGTTTGAAGATTTCTCGGATTCAGGTTCCATCCCTCCTCCAAATTCCTGCAATATCGATTTCAAATGGTCATCACCGGAATTCCAAGAAACGATTCAAGAATGTTTCACAAATAACTTTTATAATAATTTATAATCACATAATTAAAATTACAATATCTTCCAACTATATTGTCACTAAGTATATCATCACAGTCAAAATTATTAAAATTTCAATTTCATTTGATTTGAATAAAAATATTGCTGATTCATCTTGTATATTCATCATTGCTCTGTTTCAGGTGAGTAATCTGAGAGGAATTTCCAAGAATGATACCAGAAAAAAATGTTTGTGAGTAACCAAATTTTTCATAATAATTGACAAAAACACGAGTACAGTATATACTATCACAACCAAACAAAACCACTAATAAAATAATCAACGGAATGTAGTCTATTTGCAATCTTTATCCAATAATTATTTTTATACCTTTCTAGTGAAAACGAATAAGTGACATTTTTCATACCCTTATTCCAAATTATTTTTATAGTTGACAATAAAACTCAACTAGCAGTGAAAGAGGGAAGGCGTTTGCGAACCTCTTGCTTGCTTGTTCACTTATATCTATAGACGATAGAATACCTAGAATTAATAGCAACAGGTTTGATTATTGGTTTGATTTATTGATATTGATTATTTGGTTTTATTATTGTTAATTGAGATTTTTATATGTAACCAAAATGAATTATTATTGAAAGAATTGTATTGATTGTCATGAGTAGAATAATTCATTTTCTATCAAGAGGTTTTCCTCTCACATGAGTTCAGATGTTAGGATCCTTTCATATGATTAGTCAACTTTCTTACTTTAAACAATTCATTAACAGGAAAGTTGAAAGATTTATAAATAATCTTTATGAAATTTTGAGTCCACCATGGATTCCACCCGTCATGGGGGGAAGGAAGTTCCTTACAACACCAAGTAAAATCCAACCTTTCGAACAATGAAAAATAGAGAGGAAAAGAGGTTTTATGGGAGTAAAAATGTTGAGTTTGGCCTATATTTTCCATACTCACAGTCAGGTGAAACAGTCTTCATGGCTTTTCTCTGTTGATAGGTGACCCATTCCGTGTAGAACAACGTGACATTTACAAAATGTCATGAACTAGGCTGGGTAGTGGATAACTCTTGACATATATAGCTTTGGACCATTTCGATATGTTAACATTTTGTAGGTCAAAGGGAGGCCTACAACACGAATAACATAGATATATAAGATGAGTTATCTTGTTTAATATTACCCCGTGTTTGATGTATTCTACCCTCAGCTAACAAAAGAAACATTTTTATTTTATTCATAAAGCATTGTCTAAATAATAGGATGTTCATTAATTTTTTGTTTATTAATACACGAATCATCTCAATATGATGTGGTAGAGAACAACGGTCCCAGCCAAAAACTGTTACTCTCCCAAATTTGGATAATTATAAGTTCAAAATAACTAGGTTACGCCTTCACCTCACCTGTGACTGATGTGTAGGCCTACTCTCCAAGTACTCCAAAAAAGGACTCTATTGAAACGTATCGCTTTTCAAATGACATTAGAGATTCCTATTTTTAATTATTCAACGTTCCAAAGCCATCCAAAAGCAAAAACTTACTTTTAAAAAATGCATCCAGAGTTGATTCAGTAGGCCTCACATTACATTCCAAAATAATAGACGATATTGACATGAGAATTTCATGAATATAGCAGGCGCGCCATTTGGGTGGGCAGTTGGGACCCCACCCCCAAAGTTCGGATAAATAATTTGAAATAGCGGGCCTATCAAGGATATCATTGTATTGAGACTTTAGATAGACAAAATATGGACAAATGAAGCTTAAAATGACATTATTTAAAACGTCATATTTCCAAAGATTTCCGCACCCTCTTTCCAGGGGGGTTTCCATACCCCTTATCCCTCATGATGTTTTATAACCATATTCTAGTGAAAGATTCATCACTCATGAACGTTTTAGAGCACAGAATTCGCTATTTTGTGTGACTTGTCAGTTTGGTTCAAAATGTAAGCTTGACTGACTACAAAGGGGAATAAAATATTTTGCCCAATGTTAAGACAAGTTTGGAGATGTTGTAGTGTTTGTGGGTTATGTGTTGTAGCAAGATGGAATGACGAATGCCAGCTGATAGTGGTGGAGGGGGGGGGGGGTTAGTTGTGGTGGAGGAAGAGGGGGGGCGCACCTGTCATGTTACAGCAAGGCAAAGTGGAGCTGACAACACTTTCAGTGTTGCTACTGCAAGAAAAACGTAGTCTGGAATTGGAAGGAGCGGATTTCCGCGTAGCGATGCCATGGAAAGAGGAGGAGGGGGAGAAGACGGTGATGTGAGAAGACTAGGAGGAGGAGTAGTGAAGGAGGGAGAGGAATAAGATGATGGTGGAGGAGGAGGACGAGAGAAGAGGTAGAAGAAGAAGATTACAGAGAATGAGGAGTAGGAGAAGAAGAAGAAGATGAGGAAGAAGGATGGAGAAGAAGACGGGAGAGGAGGAGGAGAATGTTAAGAATATGATGGTGGAGGAGGAGAATGAAGGGGATGAGGAAACGGAGGAGAAGAAGGAATGGGACGAGTAGGAGAAGGGGAAGGAAGAGAAAGGCGGAAAGGAGAGGGGGAAGTGGGAACCGAGGAAGGAGGGATTGGAGAAGGAAAGGGAGGAGGAATGAATGCAGAAAACAAAATGCAAAAACACAGGAAGAAATCGAGAGCAAGGAAAGGATGGGAATTTGAAGAGACAAGTTGATAGAGAGGGAGAGAGAGATTTTGAAGTAGAAAGGGGAAGGGAAACAAGGAAAAATAATGTAGATAATGGAGGAAGAAGAAGAAGAAGAGAAAGGAGATGGAAAAGGAGAATGACAAGGAGAATGTAACGAAGGAAGTAAAGAAGCATACAAACAAAAAGATGTGACTGAAAAAAAGATACAGTAAAATGAAAACTGCGTTGGCAAAGAAGGGTATATAAGTAGAAGAAAATAAAATAGGAGAGAAGGGAAGTAAAATAATAGAGGAAAGATAATAATGGTGAGGAGGCAGACATAGGAGAATATTATAAGAGAGGGAATAGTCGAGGAAGAAGATGTACGGAAAAGGAGAATAATAAAAATAGGAAGTAGAATTAGGAGAAAAAGGAGAAAGAGAAGAGAGAGGAGTATGACGAGAGTGACGAGAAGGAGGAAAAAACTTAGTTGAGGGGGTGGAGAAGGTAGATGGAGGGGGGAAAAGTGGAATGAGGGGAAGAGAAGGATAAGAGTGAAAAGGGAGGAGACGAGAGGAAAAAAGGAAAGGAAAGAGAAAAGTAGATTCAAGAAAAAAGAGAAGATAAGAAGGAGGAGTAAGAAGGATCAGTGGGAGAAGCAAGGAAAGAAGGAAATGAAAAGAACAGAGGAGAGGCTTGAGGATTGCACTCTGCGGAGTTGGTGACAGAAGTTTCTCCCTGACAAAATTTTGGATGAAAAACAATGTCAGGGGAAATTGGTTGGGCTGTTTAGGCTGCTGTCTGTCTGCCTGCTGTTTGAGTGACAGATGGAGATATTTCTTTTCCACCTTTTCGACACTCCTTCGAATAATATTGTTGAAAGAACTTTTTCAACACCTTGGATTCTATAGTAATGGAGGCCAAGTCAGAGTAGAATTTATTCTGAAAAGTGTTTGTTGGAATTGAGGTGTGTCCGTCTTCTTCCTATTTCTACGAACAAATGTTCAATCGAATTCCGTACAATTATCATTTTACGGGTTAGTTATTATTTTATACTTCCATTTATCGGAAGTAAAGGAAGAATTTCATGAGATCTTTGAGTCGTTGAATTAGTAAGAATTATAGTATTAATATTATTCTATTAGTATTATAGGTGAAATGAACAGGAATTTGAAAAATTTCTCAACAAGACTTCTCAATTTCATGTAACATGATTCTGGTTTCAATTGACTTCTTTGAATACTCAAATATCTGCGTCGAATATTATTTTTAATTTATAGCGAATTCTCAGATAAGAACAGACAATTTTTTAGGATGGACACTGGATAGAGGATTTCCCTCACTGCGCTCGTTTGATCATCGATTGAGCTGCCAATTAAAAAATTCTATTCTACAACAGAAGGTGGACAGTTGATCAGGAACGTAATTCAAACGAAATTTATCAGCAGGATTGTGAGGTATCTTCCACACCACACCGAAACAGATAAAAAGTTTGACATACACTTCAGATTCGGGTCACACTAATTTTGCAGCCTGTACAGCATGAGTAATAACTCTAATTACAGTTTGTTATAAATCACAGCGGGATGATAACGTGGTGTGCACGGCAGGCAGGGCTGGGCTAGAAGCAGTACAGCAGCTTTTCCCGGCAGTTGCCGCGTTAAAAGCAGTCACGTGGTTTTCTTCCTGGGGCCAGGGCCGTGTTGTAAGGAACCCGAGTAAGGCATAAAAGACAGGTCCTCCAGGGACCAGTGATGATTAATGGCCGAGAACTATGGATAGCGGCAATTAGGGCTCAAACCACCAGCTGAGAGGAAAACGATTGAGAGGAACCAACACAGAGAGAAAAGAAGAGGAATACAAAGTGTGTTAGGGAAAAAAGAGAGAGAAACAGAAAAGGCACAATGAGAGAGACAGAGAGGGAGAGAGGAATAAAAGAGTGTTAGGAAAAAAAAGAAAGACAGAGAGAGAGAGAGAGAGTAGAAGAGAGTGTAAGTTGGAGAAGAGATGAAGAGAATGGATTAGATTAGATTAGATGGACAGAGAGAAACAGAGAGAGAAATAAAAAGGATGTTGGGTGGATGAAAGAAAAAGAGAGAAATACAAGGAGTGTTAGTTTGAAGAAACAGATAGAAAGGAGATGAAACAATGGAGAATTAGAGACAGAGAGAAAGACAACGAGAAAAATACAAAGGATGTTGGGGAAAAACAGAGAGAGGAAAAAGAAAGTATCAAAGAATAGATGAAGAGGAACTGACAGAAAGGAAGAAAGAGAGTAGAGAACTACATAAAAAGGAATGGGTGAGAAGAAAGGACAAAGATAAAAGATAAGAAAAAGTTGAAATACATGGAGGTTCAGGAAAAATGAACAGAGAGAAAGAAAGGTGAGTGAGAGAGAGAGTGATAGTGTGTGTTTGAAACAGAGGTAGAGATGAGAATATGGAAAGAAAGGAGAGATAGATAGAGAAAGAGTGAGGAAGATAGAGATCGAGAGTCAAAATCAGGAAGAGCCACTGAGATGAGAAAAGGTCACTAAAGGCTACTAAGAGAGGAGCCAACAACGTAGATTTATTATGCCCCTCGCGAATAAAATGTATAGACCACAATTTCCTATACGACGACTATGAGTGTCTCAACTACATGTATCTGTTTCAGAAGCAGAAGATATATACAGCTGCCACGGCTACAATGCGGTTAACTGAGTTGTTGGCCTTGGTATGGACGTATTCCTGTCGTCCTTGAGTTTTGCACTCACTGGAGATGATTGGTTTCCATTTTTATTCTATATTCCTTCATGATAAAGCTGATTGATTTGATTTATGAGTACTGGAGCCAGTTTCATGTAAAACTTAGAAGTCTCTGGGTAATACAGGAAACTGGATGTCTAAAATCTACTATAATCACTCTGAAACTAGAACGGTCTTTTCCGTAGTACCAGTCATTCCGTCATACCAACGATCCGTGGCAGAAGCGGTTAGGAAATATAGGACCATAGGAAATATGCAGCGATGACCAAAATGAGTATACCACGCTTCTCCACTACCAACGGTAAAACTATTATAAAACGTAGTAAAACCAGTAGTACAACATGACAACAGATTACACACAGAATTGTTAAGCACTGACTCTGATATGACAACCAAATGAATACTTTCCGGAATCTGTATCCTCTCCAAAAATTCAAAAAGAATTCGTCACCGTCCCCACCCCGACCCTATTGAAAACGCTGGTGTGGAAACCAAAATTTCACCAAAGAAAGAGAATCAAAAAAATTTATAAGCTTTCAGTAAGAAAATGTTTTGATATAGGTAAAGAAAACCAATCTCCTCTGCAATATACATTTATACATATTACAGACACCAATGTAGCCAACCCAAACAAAAACTCTGTTCTGGAAGCCATTGACATTGAAGAAAAAATTTGGAAGAAATCTTGGGGAGGGCGAGGGCGCCATCAATCTCACCCACTTAGAATCTGAATTAGAAATATGCAAACTTTCAGGAATCATACTCTCAGTGTTTGAGCTAACAAGTTTTTATGAGTTTTCTAAATTATTGAGCGCCCTCGCCCTCCCCCAAGATTTCTTCCAAATTTTCTCTTCAATGTCAATGGCTTCCAGAACAGAGTTTTCATTTTTGTTTGGGGTTATTACACATAATCATTATATTGTATGTATAAATGTATATTGCAGAGGGAGACGGGTTTCTTATTTTGGCTATATCAAAACATTTTCTTACTGAAAGCTTATAAATTTTTTTTTGATTTTTTCTTTGGTACACAAATTTTAGTTTCCACACCAGCGTTTTCAATAGGGTCGGGGTAGACGGTGACGAATTCTTTGGAGAATTTTTGGAGAGGATATCAGTTCTTTTAATCACCTTCTTGTTATGGAGGTAAAACACTGCAAACACAATGGATGGGAGAGAGTTAATTTTTTCTTTTAAAAGGGAAATGCTATGTTATTTGATAAAAGATATTTTATCCTCACTATTTGGGTGCTACAAAATTATTCTAGCTATAAGTGAGCCAGTTATGGTTAATACTGAATGAACAAACAAGACGTTGTGACTGTGTCTGTTGCATCACACCTTATCATTTACTATCCAGACTTTAACGACATATCATTG
The DNA here is from genome assembly GCA_017141395.1 of Laodelphax striatellus. Taxonomy (NCBI): domain Eukaryota; kingdom Metazoa; phylum Arthropoda; class Insecta; order Hemiptera; family Delphacidae; genus Laodelphax; species Laodelphax striatellus. Next base: position 9,884,616 of record CM029535.1, on the reverse strand, counting down.
TAGCAACATTAATTCATGTATAAGCAGTTATCCACAAAGTTTGTTAAATAAGATTGAGATTTTGAATTTAGATTGAAATTTTAACCCATTACGATAGGTCACATGACCACTTGAAAAAAAAACTTTGTAAAAATTTGCCTAACACCATTATCATACATTCCAGGAACAAAATTCTCAAATTTTCCCCATTAATAAAAATATTTTCATTGGAATATTTGATTTTCTCCATGAATTTTAACCCACTTCAATAGATCATATGACCACTTATGAAATGAAATTATGTGTACTCACTGCAACACCACTTTAGTGCAGAAAAACTCTATTTCGTTGATCTACAAATGAAATGAACTGAAGTGAAGATAACACAGTGTACCTATTGTCAAACACTGTCTCTGGCGGAGTATGCAAAAATAGTCCAATTATTTGGTTTCACTTGATTCTGTATGATATAATGTGAGACAGTTCAACATTACCTATTACTTTATCAATCTACAAATAAAATATAGAACGTAAACACCTTCATACCCTCTCACTTCTATCTCTTTCTCACTATCTCTCACACAGCCTCCGCCTGGCCCAGAAAAATGTAAACATAACCTAATCTGTTATTTTCAAATGCTGAATAGACTTCACTAATCTACTTGAAGGCCTATATTGAAACTATTAGGCCCACAATGACTTCAGTCTCAAATTGTAGGTATTTCAATTTTAATATACTTGAGAAATATGTTATGTCATATGAAAAGTGATACTTCAAATTCCAAATAAAACAAGTGAAAACTTACGATAATTCAATGAACTTTGAAGAGCTGTATCAAACGGTTGAGCCTACAATAACAAATTTAGTCTCAAATTGTAGGTAATTGAAAAATTATGTTGAATGTTCATATGAAAATGATTCTTCAGAAATTGAAGAAATGTAGAAAAAGTGGAAAATTCAACTAATTTGATAAACTTTGAAGGCCTACATCTCGCAAACTATTGGGTCTACAATAATCTATTTGGTCTCAAATTGTAGATTCTTAAATTATCTTTCAAAACTTTGCTGAAAGTCACATTCGAAAAAGTGATACTTCACGTGTCAAAATTGACCAAAATGTAAAACAAGGAAAAATTACGATAATTTGATGAACTTTGAAGAGCTGTATCTCGCAAACGGTTGGGCCTACAATAACCGATTAGGTATCAAATGTAGGTATTTGAATTTACATTCAACCCTCATGTTGGATGTCCTATATGAAAAAGTGATTCTTCAGGGTCAAAATTGCGAAAAATTGAAAAAAGCGGTAAATTTTCGTTAATTTTATGAACTTTGAAGAGCTGTATCTCGCAAACGGTTGGGCCTACAATGATAAATTTGGTCTCAAATTGAAGGTAATCGATATACTTTAAGAAATATGTACAATGTCCTCTATGAAAACAGATTCTTCAGGGTGAAAATTAGCCAAACGTAAAAAGTGCAAAATTCCGCCATTTTGTACGATTTTGGAGATGATCCGGTAGTTTGCCGAGGTCAAAAACTTGGATTTAGCATCCCAGGACTACCATAAACATTACTAAAAAAAAGAAAACCGACTATCCCATTTCATACAAGGTAGACCTTATTTTTGATGACAATTCACTGGGCTATTATTGAAAAGGTCGAATTTGGCGGTGGCAACAGTGCGGAAACTTTTAGTTTTTAACCTGGGCTAGGATCGTAGGACATTTACATCAGGGCCACCTAGGAACATGGTCTCAGCTAGACACTGAATTTAAACGTGCAGCTGACGTCATCACATCGTGTCCATAATAACTCATGTTTACAACTCCATCCCCTCCATTAAAATTGGAATTTGTGTTTGGTTTTTCTCGTCTCGAGTTTATTTCAACTGCTACAATTACCTTTCGTGTGGGTAAGTAGGTCTATTTATTTATTTTTAAATAATAAAAAATTTTAATATTCAAACTTGGTTGTGATCAGTGGCTGTTTATGAACAGTAATAGTATAGTGGTAGGCCCCTTAGCTGTGACGTCACATTTCGAGTGTCTAGGCTAAGGAACCAGGGTGGCCCTGTTTACATTCGATAAAAAGCTTCAAATTCTAACTTCAAATTGGTAACTTTAATTTTTATTCGGACAGAGCTACAGAGCTTAATCGGACATTAAATGATTTGAAATTTTAAATGTAAATAGTTTAAACATGTCTTCAATCTCATGTCTTTTGGTAGTCCGAAATCTCAACTCATTACAGATTTTTCACATCAAGTGCTCAAAGTTGAAGAAAATTGAAAAATCCCAAAATTAGTAAAATGACAAAATACCCGCATATAGTATCTTCGCGAATTTATATCGTAGAAAGTTCGTTCTGATCTTAAATGAAAGCTCAAAAATCTAAGAAAATAATGTCATTACAACATTTTAAAATTTTCACTACCTTCCTGTTCTCCTCATGAGTCACTTATAACATGACAACAGATCAGTACAGAATTGTTACACTGACTCTGATATGATAACAAAATGAATACTTTCCGGAATTACTGTATTATCATAACTATCCGTATAATCCATACACTTATTGGCGAAGAGATTGCCTATTTTCTTTCTGGTTTTTTTCTATCAAGGCTTGTATTAATCATAAGTCTTATATCATTAATCATCGGGTTAATATTTGTATTTTCAGTTTTAGTTTTAGATGAAGACTCAATTAGGAATGCTTTTGAATTTGGAACCATAAAAAATCTTCACGAGGAAAACAATAGACTTGCTAGGTCTGCTACATTCCACAGAATTCAGTGACAAGCACAACAGCTATTTCGCGTAGTCAGTGTATTTTCCACGTTCTTGGCAGCCTTATTTATTTGGTCTTCTATGAAAATTTATTTACAGCTCGAATTTATCGCTAGATTAAAAACGAAATTGTAGCGAAGGCTTATATGTTTATTCAGCCTGTTTTCTGCTTGATTTGCAAATGAAATTAATTTCTCAACGTAGCCTACTCACAGTTCAACACTGGAACTAAAAAATTATCATTATTTTTCCGGGTTCAAAGGCATTATACCGTTTGTAGCATAATAGAGAGAGCAAAGCTCAAGTGCTTTGCTGTTGGCTTTGTCTATGGTAGAATTTTAAAGCAAATCGAAATGGTTGTCCTGCTCTAAACGGTGGGTTTCAAGCTAAAACACCCGGAGCCTATTTCAATGAATTTTTCTCACTTAAAAATCATAAGAAAGACACACATCTAAATAAACAAGATCATATAAATAAAATAATTTTCAAGGATCCCCATGGCATGTAGTATTGTGAGTTTAAAATACAACACTCTCAATTAATGAAGAAAACTCATAGAATCCTGAACGAATGAATCAAGGTAATTCTCCAGAAAGATACCGTCTCTCTACTATAAACACAATTCTTGATAAAATCTAATCATCTTTACTTGTTTAATTGTATAGCAGGATCCTTTTAATTTGTCAGAAAACATATGATCGACGAGCAATTTCACAATACTTTACCTACAAATGCTGAATCTCGCAGATTATTGAAAAGGTCTTGTAAAAGTTATTCTTTGAAAGGTTTCTGTAAAAAGGTCTTTTAAAGACTTTAAAGGTATTTTTAAGACTCTTAAGCCTTTTGATTATTGTGTCGAAATCAATGTTTAATTATTACCAACACAGCTGATTTCTGACAAGTTAAAAGGATCCTGCTATAGAATAGGATCAAAACAATGCTGAGTTCATTAGCCCTCACTTTCCAAACACTGGCTGGAGGGAATATTGGGAGGGAAATTCGGTTGGTAACACTGTCCAGATATGAGCGCGCGATGTTGAAAGTGCGTTGCGACTGAGACCAGTCAGTCGGCTGGCGGCCGCGTAGCTGTTAGCATGATGGTGGTGTGGTGTGAGGGCCGTATTGGCATGTGTCTGTTCGCGATTCTGTCTATGATTTTGTCCATGACAGTGGTCAGTGTCAATGGACAACAAGTGCCATGTCCGCCAAGGTGTTTGTGCTTCAAGACCACAGTTCGCTGCATGTTTCTCTCCATGGACAAGGTGCCACCTATACCGGCTGAAACCACTATACTGTGAGTAACCATATCTTATTTTGTTTACATAATTATCACAAGTAGACAACAATACAAGTACTTTGAAATAACAGTATGTAGATGTCAATTTTTTGGATATCCAATTAAAAAAAAATAATATGTCCTAGTTGCAGGAAGTACTGCTAAGCTTTAAACCACCTTACTTCTTACTTCTAATTTTACTTAGATTATAAGATTAATTTTATTTAGCTTCTGTAAGCTCGTAACTGATGAATTGCAACCATCATGTAACTTCAATCTTGCTTACATCGAGTGTTGACAACTATAAGACAGTAATTAAGACAGTAATTGTACGTCAATTGTATTAGATATCCAATAAAAAAAATGTTATGTCCAAGTATCACAAAGTTTTACTCATATTAACTATGTTAATCTTGTGAGAAATAGATAGATCACCTTTGATCCACTATTGTTCCACTGGCTCTACTCTATATAGAGTATTCTCTTGGAGTGATGGCAACTGTATTCGATCTTGGAACCTTTGCATTATCAGACAGGCGCTTATCGCCCTCGGCTACGGACCACTCCATGTTATTGTGGTGGATATCCACAATATTGCATGTTGCTCTTGTACAACCACATACGTTTATCGAAACAACTTACAAGCGACACTGTTTCGGTTGTTACTGGATTCGTTTGTTACACCATTATTTGTCTAAAAAGTATTGAAGATTTATTTATCAAGATTTATAAAATCTTGATAAAGATCTTAATTATAGGCATATTCTTATTATTCTTTTGTATGTTTAAAAGAGGATGTTGGCATGAATATAGTTTTATTAAAACGAGCGAGACTAGACAAACGGAGCTGAATAATCCAATTAAAATATTTCGTCAAAGAGGAAAAACACAACATTTCTTGAAAAATTTCGAGGAAATTTCTAGTTTTCGAGGAAAACCACAATTTCAAACCTTTTTTTTCAAAACGTTTCTCGGAATAAACGGATGTATGATAGGGGGCGATTTAACATGTCGGAGGGCCCAAATGGTCTCAATCCAGGCCTGTAGATAGTCAGTCACAACTCAACTTTTTCATCCAAATTGAAAAAAAAAACAATATCATTATGCATGGTTTTGAAAAATCTTTCTTCCCTTTCTTTTCCTTGTGAAAAGCCTCAATTGCAAATTGGAATTGAACTTTGAATCGCTATTCACAATCCAATAGAAACAGAGGCAATCCCTGAAATTTTTGGGAGGTATAAAACATCCCTGAATATATAAATTATAGACACATATATATCTGTAGTTTGATGAGTATTATAATATTTAATATTTATGATATTAATATTTATAATATAATATTTATATTTAATATTCTGTATTTGATATATTAAAATATATGTTGCAAAATTTTGGTGGACATAACCCCTTATCCTCCTCTCTAGGTTCGCTCCTCAATACAAATAAAAAACTTTACTACTGGCTCATGAGGATGAAGAAATAAGAAGTGAGACTATTTCCCCATTGAAAGCTCGTTTTGGAAGCAGTTAGTTATTATTTATAGGACTGAAAAAGTTCTCAGAGCGACATTCAACATGTTATAAAAGTGACATTTATTAAAGTCAAAGCTAAGACTAGAAATATTACAGTTTCAGAGCTGCTCAGTCATGTGACAGTCGAATAGGGCTTTGAAAAAACTGTTGGACAGAAAAAGCATGAAAATGGGACTAGATTAGAAAAATCTGATGACATGAATAGCCTATAACTCCAAAAATGAGCAAAGTTGATAAAGAAGTTGATAAGGTAATTATTGAACAATAATTCACAATCAGCTGGACATATTCAATGAACTAAATGATGAGAGCATTGGAATTCAACAGAATGAACTCGCAGTTGACAGCCAAATTGAGAATTTCTATTACATTCTATCTATTCACAGTAGGCTATTTGATTCATTCGTTGTTTCAACAAAAGTATGGTCTGATTCAAAATCCGAGAACTGATGAACAAACCAACAAATGAAGTGATCTCAATTTCTCACCACATTTCTAGAGATGAGCTGGGTTCGAAGTGATGCACTTTTCGTCGTAAATTTTGCGGAAACAGATGAGGCGAATGCAGCAAAAGCTATTTTGAACTTTTTCCTTGAAATTGACCATTACTAGATACACTATCCTGCTTCATCTATCATCATCTCACTTCTTTCATCTCTTTTTCGCCTTCCATCTCAATTCAACTCGCACTCTTTCACTCACACACCAACACATGCGCGCAATTATTCACGCATTTCGCCTTTCGATGATAAACAGTAAACACTCACGGCTAAAAATAACTCTGAAGCCAATTTCTGTGGAAGTTTCAGTTAGCATAAAGGAGAAATTCAAAAACTACCAATCTCGAGTGTCAGTTCTTTGATTGGGCAGGGTGAACGCTTAATAAATATTGTTATTTCTATTTCCATCAGACTAAAATCGTTAGAGGAGTAGTAAAATTCGATTAAAAGTGGAGTTCTAATAAGAATATCTCTCTAAAGTCCGATTGAGCATAGCTTGGTTAGTAATTTATCATAGCAATGATTTGTTATGGCTATTTCAAATGAAATAATTTGAAATGGAAGATTTTAATAAATAGGTATTCGAAATCATTATGAGGCTTTTTCTCTTCAGCCCTACATAAAAATTGATATACATAGTTTGGAATCTTAGTTCCATGCTGGTACAAAAATACATTAACCAAACAAGGACGAAGAGAAACAAGGGCGAAGACTTTGACAAACCTTATGTTTTGAATCTTATATTAAAAAATTACAGTCAAGACAAAGACATATGCGTCACCGACATTGAGAAAATCAGAAACAACAAGTATCATCTTTTCCATCATGTGGATGGAAGTCCAGTTTGCCATCCATTGAAAGACTGTTGATGTTCAACAATGTAGCCCACTGCTTTTTATTGCCTACAATCAGTAATAAAACGTTATCGAGGTACTTCGGAGTTCTGACTGGACCGTCTTTGCCATCAATATAAATATCTTCCTTCAGTCGGTCAAGTTTAGTCGGAGATCCTTTTTTTGTAGAAAAAACTCAATTTGGCCAAGAGTCTATTCTTTCTCAATATTGGATGAGAATTGCTTTGGTACCATGATTTATTGCTTTATCGATTTATTTTTGTGATGAGCATCAGACGAAATTGCATTTGTTTATTGAAGATTTCCCCCCAAAATTATTGATTGTTATTTCAGCGATTGTAAACGAATTTTATTCGAGTTTTAATAATACATCATTTCAAAAATGATGTAGCAGATGCTCTCATGGTGCTTACCAAGGTAAATAGAATCATTGAATATATATCCTTCATATATATAGGAAATATATATATATATATATAGGATATATATATATATCCTTTAAATATAGGATATATATTCAATGATAGAACACAATATATCAACTTTTTCACACAATAAGCTTCGGTTGACATGTGAGGATCTTTGAATCTTTGGATCTTAGAATCCGTCCATTCAGAAACATAACACAAGGTAAAAAGAATACCCCATTTTTAATTACTTTCTATATTTGAAGTACAGAGATTATTGAAATGGTAATGGCTTATGGAGTTATTGCGTGTATCATGAATTTGCGTTAGATTTCAATGTTTGAAAGATTTCGAGGCATAGTTTGATAAATTTTTATTCAACCTTATGTCACATACAGCATCCACACTACTTTTTTCCTTCTTACAATTTCAGATATTCAGTAATTAAAATGTCTCCATTCTTCAAAAGCCCCCTCGCAATTAAGTTCAGTCTTTCTGCTAACAGTGCTAACATAATAACCAGACTTTCACGCTTAAAAACATAAAATAGGCTTTCTGCTAACATAATAACACGAAAGTTTAATAATTGCTTCTGTTGGCAAAAATATATACATCAAACTGAATGAGCCACAAAAAAATGCTGTAAGAGAGGACTGACAAAATGACAGCTGCTAGCCTAAACAGTAGCGGTTATTTAGCAAACTGCAGTATTCACAATAGTGTCTCTGTCGTTTCAGAAAGGAAAAAACGTATTTCCGAGCATATAAATTCCTTTTCAGCATTCCTACTGTGTGGGTTTTGTGAAAGGCGCGGAGGCACATTGAAAAAAGGAAATATTCGCTCAGTCGCTCGACTTGAAAAGGGACCGAAAGGAATTCGGAGGTTATCACTATCGCCGACATAATTTACCTTCCTTGGAGGCCACAAGTTCCTTTCAGATCTGCATGAAAAGAATGCGGGTGACTTGGTTAGGTTGCGAGAATTTTCAGTGCGGGAAATTTCGAAAACGAGCAGTTACTGAAATAAGGCTCACAGATATTTGTAAGCCCACCCAGCTGAATGAGTTTCCTACAAGATTTTTATTTACTTGTTTATGTAACTGGAAGTAATTGCGTTTGGCTGTGAATAAGGGCCGCTTACAAAGAATCGAGAAATAAAATATAAAAAATGCATAAGTTTAAGTTCAAGTCTCAAAGAAACATGCTGTTTTTTTAATTTTTCCTACAAATGCTCCATCATATTACATTGTACTGATGAGTTTGATCGTTCACCGAGATGTGACTCTTTTAAGAATGAGCCAAAGAAAACACATATTTTTCAAATCCTCCTTCAATGTAACAACAATCATATTCTTATTCAGCCTTGTATGGTTTTCTACCATTCACAAAAATCCTTCCCACTCTCACATTACTCTAAAGTTGGAAGAGAATGGTGAAAATGGTGCAAATGGTGCAAATGGAATATGTGAGCTTTATTGAGAAAATAAATCAACACTAATGGCGAGAACTTTCCGTACGTTATTTGGATTCCACCAAGTAACATTCCAACCTCATATATACAGGTTATGATGTTGTTTTCAACATATTGGTGTTGTTTCCAAGTCCTATTAAAGTGGATAGGTTTACTTGGGGCATTCGCTCTGTTGCAATCATCTGTATCATCTGTTAATATTGTTATCACTACTGTCTTGTCACTTGATTCACATCATGGAGGTTTTTCGTTTCTTCAATATCTAGGCTTCTATAAATTCACTACAATAATATCTTACAAGCGACAGTAACTCCTACTATAGTTTATCTTTTCTGATTGTGCTCATGTAAGAGCTAAGGGATAAACAATTCATGAAAAGTCTAATTTTTTAGTTATTGATATAGCTTTTCCATTCATATTTGATCAATCTCAATTAAATAAATGTTTGTCACTCAAAACTGATTACTCACATCGGACAATAAAATTTTAATAAGAAATAGGAATAACAATGGATATGGGAAATGAAGGGGGGCGATGTGAGTTTCTTATTTCTTGTGAGGAGGCGATGGACCAGAAAAGGTTGGGAACCACTGAACTAGACGAACTAAATAACCAAAGCTAAAACCAATAACCAAGCAAAGCTAAATAACCAATCAGCTAAATAACACTGCTCAGTGAACATAGTGATGTGATTGGATAAGGTTAGCTGACCATTGAGAGGAGCGGTACGGTTTCATGATGGAGGATACAGAGAAAATGGCCGATTTTTGTAATTTACAAAGAATATCGAACATCGAAAAATATCAAAACAGGATTAAAAATAATAACCGTAGTTTGGCAAGTGAATGAAATAAGTAATATTTCTCTTGAAAGGCTGAATCATTGATAAATTTATCAGTTTTCGTTATTAATGGACTAATTAATCAACACCCACACAACATTGTATGTGATATCTAACCACTTTTCCTTTTTTCTTATTGGTACGTTATCTGAAACCAATTGCATCAGTCGTTAACTTCCTTCAGGTTTTGATAAAAGTTCTGTATTTTGGAATCGAAATGATCAATGAATTGAACAAGAGAAATGATAAGTGATTTGAATAATTCATTTGATGTTCTTGGAACAAAAATGAGCAATATGATGTAAAATGTGATCAGGAAACATTTTAATTGAATAAATATTGAAGAAGAACAATTTTATTTGAAAGTCACGGGTCACGGGTTATACCTGATTCTGTGATCTGGAATTGAAAATGATTAACAAGATTTCCAAACGTTCTTGCTGAGGGTATTGCCCACATAAGCTCTATTCTTGTTCGACTTGTTCGTGGATGATGAGAAGTGAATGGTACAGTAGTTTTAGGTGGGTTCCCAGCTATTCAAACTTCAATGATTCAACCTTATTCCCTTAATTACTTCTGATAGCTTCACACAATATCTTCTTAATCACCTTTTATTTAATAACAGCAAAACTTACAGCTGCAGAACCAAATAGAATAATCAGAGCTTTTTTCAAATTATATGGTAAATATTACTGCAAATTCATAAATACAACAGTGCAGAGTTTTTTAACAGTGCAGTCTCTAGTTTTATGTGGCCAGGCCATTGAGAACTCTTGAAAACGTAAATAGCAAGAATAGTTTTCAAGAAGCATAAAACGAACAAGCACCAAGCTGCACGTTTAGCTTTGAAATAGAGCTTTAACAGAGGAACGGAGTTGTTAAAGAGATAATATATATTTATAGATTAAAATATACATGTACATTTTGCGTTATTTGGTTACGGTTATAGTAATATGGATCCGCTGAAAGGTCATTAGTAGAGCGATTCCAGTCTGTAACACTAATTCAGGAGAGTTCAGATTCGCAGGGTCAAAATGTAATTATTTACAATCGTACTATTCTTGTTTCTCGTTTCTTTCTCCATCCCTCACTTGACCGCTGTTGACTCTCAACGTTCTCTTGTAGTTTATTTTGTTCTGTTCTCTGGTGTATTGATGAAAGAAGAGAACTGTTCCTTATATTGTTATTGTGTGTAGTGATTGTTTATCGGTTCTAAGGATTTCATTACTTTTCTTCCCTCGGGTTTATTTGCTGCGAAGTGGAGCGATGGCGGCCGCTTTGATGAACTGTGGAAGTGGATGATGACTCATCAGTCAGTTGCTGGCTAATAAAATCAGACTTTCCAACATCAAGCCAAAAACGAATGTTTGAAATGGAGAAGAATGGCTGTGATGGGATTGACTGTTGGCCATCTGCTATCAAATTCCATTATTTCGTTCAAGAAATTTGGAAATTCTGTACATAGTTTTATTCCAATAAAGTCGATAAATTCAAATTTTTATGTATAATCTGTACATATAATACTTTGGTTGATTACTACATGAATTGGAAATTCATTTTACATATTATATAACATTGTTTTGTAGGGCGTGGTTCGGAGCAGTATTATATTCGTTGCATCAATTCTTCATAAACTGATATTGAATAGAAAACTATTTCGTAGTAGAGGAAAAACTTCTTCATTAGAATACACTTTATGTGCTTACTGAATCCAACAGCTTTGAAATAAAAGAAACTCATCAGAATATTTTCAAATGATTCTATACTTTGGACTTCTACAGATACTTTTGGACTTTGTGATACCGATGTCACATGTGTATGGTGCTTTAATGAACGCGTTGAATACCAGTAGCATTAAATTGAACTACCCAAAGTAGAATGTTACCCAGAAAATGATAACATGAGAATGTAAATGATACCTATCACGTATTACCGCATAATATCTATTAGATACTAACCAGATTCTTGTCTTATTCTTTTAAGAAAGATGAGTAAACCTATCAGCATAGACTAACTACATTGTTGTCTGTGCTATCAGTTATCATGCAAAAACTCTGATATGTTACACCAAAACTCTGAGGTTGCACCAAGCGAAATCAATGTTGATCCCGGATCAGTATAGTGATAATTAAAAGGGATCAACTGAATTCAAAATAGTTGATCTGAGTTGGTGCAATCCAACTGGGAGGGCATTGGAAGATCCAATGAAGAGAAGAATCCAGAGACTTGTATTTTATTGTCATTCAAATGTGAGTGATTGAATCCAAATTTGATTTTAAAACGATCAATTTTCGTCATTTGATAGAAGGGAAAAATCACTTGTCATATTATTACGATCATCATAACATATTACGATTTTAAAATAGACTTCTTATAAAAAAATGCAGTAGTCTTTATAAATGAAGACATTACTAGATCACGATTTTCCATGATTTTCTTATTCACGATTCACGATACAAATCCCAACCAACGATACTTCTGTAGAATTCTATACTCCATATTATATTTTTTTGTTTACTCTAACAAAATCTCATACGGACTCAAATAAAAATCACTTATTCATGCGATTGTTTCCAATGGATTTCACTCCATTGAAACATACTTTTCAAACTTCAATAGATTAACAGACTCCCGTATTCTAGTTGTAGTTCTACCAAGCCTATAAAAGGCCTAATTAGAAAATTCCAATTTCCTGCTTTCAAGAAGCTGTGTCCAGCAACTCTACTCAATCAATTCTAGATCTTTACAGTCAACATCTTTATAATTCTAGATCTCCTATTAATACTTTCCAACTTTATATGAACTGTTGCTTGCGAGTCTCCTCTATTGTCATCAACAAACTTTCCTGCGACACGATCATTAAGGAAAAGTGTGTTGAAATGACAATGAACAGGACTTTAATGGCAGCCAGAGTACACAAGACGCGTTGTCATGGAAACAGACAAGAAAATAGGAAACAAAGTAGTGTGAAAAACTCAGGATTGAAGAGACCAGCATCTCTTGTTCCTTAGCTATTCGTTTCTTCTGTTTCTTTTGCTTGTGTCTCTGACAGAACTGTCAGACAATTAGTAGCACTAGTGGAGAGGGGCTCAGAAGTGGACATACAACCTTGTTCTTACACCTTCCCCCAATCATCCCTCATTCCTGACACCCTTGCACACCTTGCCATTATAAGGACACCCTTCAACAAAGATTCTCGGATAAGGCCACTCTCTTGATCCTCCCCTACACAAGACACACTTTCGTTTTAGTCAGCATTTTGTTGCGAGCTCCTCTAGCCGGCACAATTTCAAGCCGAGACTGGAGTTTGTTCGTTCAGGAGACAAAAAATACTGAACAGACTAGCTTCGTGGATCATTATCGGTTTCCTGAGCTGGAAAAACAGTTTGATAACAGTTGATCTCCCATTGGGTAGAACGAATACAAAGGGAGAAATATACAATGAATCAACAATAATAAGGCTGTTCGTCCAATACTTCTTGTTGTTATTTAGAAGAGGGGAAAATTTTTGTTATGAAGAATAATGATTCTAGGTTGCTTTTTTACTTTCCGTTCAGTATTGAAGGTGATGTTGTGGTAGTTATCCATACTGAATAAAAACTTCTAAACTTCTTTATAATACTTTTTTAACAACTTCTAGTCTTTTTATATGAGTTTAACTTCAAGTCTATTTCAATATGTGGTTTTGACAACTTCAGGTCTTTTTATCCAGTACTTTTTCAATTATTAGAGTTAATGTAAAAGCTATCGACTTTGTTCCAACAATTATTAATATACGGTAAGAAAATTTTTCCTTTTAATGAAATATTCATGAAAAATAGTGTATTGTAGTATTGCTAATTATTAACCTTCTCTAGAAAGGTGTAACACGTTCATTTATTTATTTAATCATCAATACTTTTAGCTGAATGAATTTATACCTGTAATTTGAAACTTGAATATATGAGATTATAGGTACAATAGACATCGATAGTAAGAATAAACTCATTGAAAAATTCTATTCAAAGTTTCAGTGAAGTAGCTGATATGATAAATGAGAATTTAAATTGGTAAGAGATGGATAGTGTGAAGGCCGGCCATACATGTGAATTTAAATATATACCGGAAAGGTTTACCTGTACAGGTAACCTGTGCAGGTAAACAGGAGCTTGTGTACCAAACGCTCATCCGGTTTATCGTCGCGTGTTTAAAAGCTCCGGTACACCTCTCCGTAACGTGATATTTTTCAATCAATGAAAGAATGATCCATTGGTGTCGGTTGTTGACCTACATACCGTAACCTTATTACAGTAGTTGTTCAATCAATTTCTTAACTGGAATCCAGTGTTCAAGTCCTATTGAATATTTGTTTCAAACACCTCGAAGTCTTGATCAAAGCTCTTCAGGCAAAAAGTGTATTATATAATACTATTCAACGCATACTCTCCATATAAATCCGAGATAGTTCAAGCAAAATCACGGCGCGCTGGGTAGGATTTCACGTAAATTGGATCCTCCTTCGATAAGCTTAATGGTCCGGTAAATGGAAAATCGTGGAAAAACGGAAATTCCTCTCCAGAAGCGTCGTCAGCTCACACTATTTACCATGAATTTACTTACAGAAGAAATCTTTATGCAAAGAAATGATTTTCACCAGATCAAATACAAAAACATGATGCTAATCTTGTCATCATTCTTAGAAATTTATGAAAGTTTAAACCTTTTCACGCAGTGAAAGGAACTGAACATATTTTTATTAGGCTACGCAGCGAAAAGGTTAAAAGTTTTAAAGCAGTGGCGCGCCGAGGGGGGTTCTAACCTCCGAAACCCTCCCAGAGGCGAAACATTTTGAATTTAAAAGAATTAAAGAAGAGTGATTTTTTAAAGTAGATTGAATTTTCAATGTTGTATTAACATTAATCACTGAATCCTGAAAAAGCTTTAGGCTGATTGCACAAAAGCAAATTGAATATAACCGCCGTAAAATGACGCCATTTTTCCAACAGAATTAATCCAATAATTTTCAGTTTTGAGGAACGTTACATGATGTCCATCCACAGTGGTTAAATTAGTTACTTTTTCAATAACACTTGCTAATATCTATTGATATTTAACAATACAGTGTCACGGTGAATACTGTCTTATCGGATATAATTATAAGAATACACTAGAATATGTTCAAGAATAGCATCTATCACTCAGTACAATACTGTACTACTCGTGAAACACTCACTCTAACCCACCACTAAACACTAACCTAACCTAACCTGAATTATCCTGTTCTGATCAATCTTTTTCCTTCCCTGGGAAAACTAATATTACCATGGCAAAAACCAGAGATTCCCATGATATCTCTCAGCAAAAACCTAATATAATTAGCCGTCTTTCCTCCCTAGCATTTTCAAGTTAATCCGAAAATCAATTTCGTTTCACTTCACACATGCACGGTGTATGTTTTGCAAGAGTTCTTGATTACAGGTTTATGTATGCAGAATGAGAACAATCGCTAGTTGCGGAGTCGTGCCCGTAACCACCTATCCAGTGAAACCCTAAACGAGTTGCGAATTGTTGTAATCATTGTGGGATAGGTTACGAGTGGAGTTGTGAACCTGCGAAATTCTTCCCTGCAGCTCGATTCCATCGCCGCAATCTTATTTAATTAAACAGCTGAGCGCTTCAGACTATCTTTACATTACACCTTGCTCGGTTCACATTTCTTTGCGCAGATTGCTCGTGAGAGATTCTAATGCCAAGTCAGACGAATAGCGAATGTATCCTACCAGTGAGATGTTTTTCTTCACACTCGATAACCATGTGGCATACCTCCTCTTCTCTTCTTATCTCTCTTCAACTGCTATCCTGTGGAATAGAGAAAAGTGAAGGAGTGTGGTTCTTGTGTACTTCGATTATTTCCTTCTGGTTTTCTTGTTCTTCGTCGTATTGTACCCTTTTTCTCTTCCTCCTGATCATATCTGTTTATCTCCTTCTTCTCAACTACCTCCCTCATCTAATTTCTTGACGTAGTCCTCTTCCTACTCCTCTCTCTCTCCTCCTTCTTCCCTTTCCTTCTGCCCAGTTCCATAATAATAATAATTGTAATGGAGTCGTCAAACCATATTATAGGGACCGTACTAAGAACTATTAAAAGTGGTATTGAAGCTAAGTAATGTTGATTACTGAACAAAATCTGAATGTTTATTAGGTCCTTTCAAGAGGAGAAACTATAAGAACGAATTTCAAGCGATAATATTTCGAATAAACGTTATAGAGGATCTAGAAAGAAGTCATTGCAGTGATGGTGGTGCTCCTCTTTTTTAAATTTCTCTTGGGGGTACCTCCATTGGGGGAGGGGGTCAGTCACTTTTATTCTGAACGAGGCTGTCCCATTTCCAGTTTAAAAGCTAGGTTTCTGGTAATACAGTAGTTTCCATTCAGTTTTTAGGTTGGTGCTTCAGGTTGTTGAATTTCCATAACGGTTCTCTGGATATTCTGAATGTTAAAAGCCCTATTTTATGCTAGATGAAACGCGATTCTGAATAGAAATGCCTAGTTTGAGAAAACTGCGTTCAGTTTTTTGCTCAATATGAGAATAATAGTCATCGGTCCCTAAAAGACAACAGAGACTGGTTTCCAGTCTTCTGAATTTGAATTTTATAAGCTGAACAAAAAATAGATAGATTTCAGTTTGAGATTGAGTTTATTTGTCCACTAAACAAGTGAATATTTTATTTTAAAATTCACAACATTTTAAAACTTGTCATCAAGTTCCTGAAATTTACAATTGGGTGAAAGAAACCAATTTTTTGGTATAATTTTTTATCAAATTTTCATCTAATTACATATTATTTTCATCTAAATAATAATAGATTTATTCTTTAGTTTGATTTACTGTTCACTTCAATACTATTTTGTTAGACTTACGTCAATAGTACAGACTGCACTATAGCCTATATGTATTCCCTCCAATAGTATTTTGTTAGATAATCAAGAGAACCTGGACTACCTTGAGAACTACTACTCAATTATGTTGGAAAATGATATAATAAATTCCAATGAAGACATATAGAAGAATAAATACAATGTTTTGGATGGATCAGTCATACATACAAATAACGTTCTAGAATTCATAAATCCATAATTTCGAATTGTTCTGTCGAATTGTTTTAGTTTCGATATTTGTGATTCTGCCATCAAATATTGACAACATATACATACATGTATTTATTGCAAGATATATGTTTGATATTGACATGATTGCTGTTAATTCTGACGACCACGTGAAATTTATCAATTAGTGTGTTGCAGGTGATAATTAGCTAATTACAAAAACCTTCTCTGTCACTAGTCCTCTGTTCTCTAATTCTCTCTCTCTCTCTTTCTCTCTTTGTATAAGGAACGATAGATAATATTTCCAGGCTTTAGAAGTTCCAATTAATTATGAAACACGGGGAAACTCTGGGGAATATATCGGTAATTCCAAGTATTGCAATATTATCAACCACCATAGCTGATTATGATAACCAACGTTTTCATTAGGTGTAGCCTATAGTAGATGCCATCTTATGGAATCCTCAATTAAAACTTTATAGACTCTATCTTCTTCAGGATATTACATATTACATTATTCATCCAACAAATTTACCGACTTAGATTGGAAAAAATCTCTCAAAGTGGGAAAAATTCGTTCAATATTGCTGGAATCAGATTTGATCAGTTTTTATTCAGCGAGACCCATTTCTATTAACTTTTCCATTTTTTGAAGCAGTGGTGAACACAGAATTTCCTTCTGGGAGGAGTTTTTGGGGACTAGATATATGTTTTGATGACCGGGACTGAGAGCCTTGTGATTTTCCTTATGATATACATTACCTGGGTAGTTGAAATATAAGTTATTTCACCTCTTGATGTTGATAATCAACACGTTTTCAGTGGAGAAGAATAAGTGTCCCTGGGGCCCAGTAGAATATTAGAGTTGTAAGACTAAAGTCAATCCTACCTAAGTCAGTCAACTCAAGCCCTCTAGTAAATTAGATTTAGTTGGTCAAGTGAGTCGATTCAATCAATAGATTATGACTGTAATCGTTCACTGGTCTCGAATAATAATTAGTAAATATATATAAATTATTTCATTTTCTATTTATTATTGAAGGAGTATATAATAAAGATATCACAAAATGATAACAATATTATCGAGAATTTAATAAGATAAGGTAATTTTATTTCGAATTACGTTACATCCATTTCATTAGTTGAACGTAAGATCTTCTACAAATCTTTTGTAGCCAACAAAATGGTTGCCTCTGACGTACCGTACTATGCTTCAACGTGATTGGCTGTTGATTGATACCTCCCACTTTTCACAGTGGGAGGAGCCAACCAATCAAAGTCCAAATCCAACAAACTACCAACTTTATGCTCGGTTGGCGAATTTACGGGTCCAGCAGAATAGATCAAAGACTTCCAAGAATTTTCTACCATATAATTTAGCAGATAGAATACAGTCAACGACGCTCAACCACGGTCACCCATCCATTTACTGGCTGTAGTTAACGTCGCTTTTAACCGCTAACACACATGAGTTTACTGATATTCATTTGAATAGAACAATGTGGTACAACGAGTAGCCTAATTATGAAGTTGGATGTTTTGGGAAAGAGCTCAAATTTTAAAAAAGAAACCTTATCAGAAATTGAAATTGGATGAATGAGTGATATGAAATTAATTAGTAGCCTACCGAGCAATTTGATGTTGAATGAAGAAGAATCAAATTACTGGCCAACTGTGCACCAAAATTTAATGATGGAAAATATAAATTTTCTCCCAGAAAGTTTATACCAGCATCATCCAGACCAAACTATCATAAAAAATTTGATGAGCTAGACTTTCGAGTTCTGCACCTATGTATTCCCCAACGTATTCGTGAAATACGAGAATTGAAAGCAATAAATTAGAAATCTCCATTGTACTCATACAGATTGACGATCCAACACGAGGTGATAAATTTAATTACAAAGAGCTTTTATTTATCATTCAACACTGACTCTCAACAGAAAAACTGAACCAGAACAATCCACTGCTATCCGTAGCACTATCATTTGTGATACTCAATTTAAATCAATTAGTGTCAAGTCAACTAATTTGGAGATCGTCTGGCATATCTATTTATTGAGATGATGAATAATGCTTGGACTGATTTATTTATGTCGATGATTTAGTTGTTGTGACTTGTAATTGATTGCTAGTAAATTAGCTGTTTTTTAATTCTTTCCCACACTGCAATAAAAATTTCACTGCCTAAATTTCATTCTCAATTATAAAATTGTTGTGTTAACTAGAAGAATGTATTTTTCAATCCAATTAGCTGAAGCATTATGCTAGTGCAGTATTCCTTAATTTGATAAAACCATAATTTTCAATGGTTTAATCTAGTGTTTAATTCGTTTCAGTAATCGCAACAATGGTGAGTGAGTGGATTCAATTTAGATCAATGATCTTGTATTCAGATTCTCAATAGATAATCTTCAGTTTGTCTAGAAACACCTCAATATGAATAAAATTGAAATTGAGGCAGTTCATTCACTATCAATAACCATAACAGAATTTTGGTTAAGATTATTAGTCATAGACAATATAGATATGCAATCATGAACAGTTTTTGAATTGAAATATTTTTCGGAATAAATAATACCCCACTATGAAACCCCTACTAGTCTAATATCATCATTATAGCCTACATTATGTTAGATTTTTGCAATAAATTTAATTCAAATTTGAAACGAGACTTCTAGACTAGGTGAGTAAGAAGATGAATCATGTTATAATCAAGAGAAATTAGGTTAATAGCGGAAGATACTCCATGTATATTTTTTTGTTCAAGTTATGTGATCTTTATGTTTGTATCATAGACAACTCTGTATAGTTAGTCCATGATTTGTATGTATTTGATGAGCAATAAAGAAGGTTCGTAATCGTAATTGAACTAAGTATGTGATTAATACCTGACAATACTGTAGAGAAGAATCCCAGTCCCAGATAAATCTTCTTCTATAGACAAAATAAGGAAAAAAAAAACAGGAGGAGGAAGCTTTCCAGCTTGTACAGCTATTGTGTACGAGTGAGACACCTTGTTGGCAAGAGGCTGCACTGCACCTCACCAGAGAATAACCGTCTCACAAAATTCTTGGCGATGAGCGAAGAGCTCGATCGAATTTGCTTTTTCTTTCATCTCTCAAAAGCATTCCTCAACACCAAAAATAGAAGATCGGCACAATGAAGTATCTATCGATAAACCATCGTACAGCTTCGGGGGATAGGGGGCGTCAACGGGTGGGTGGGTGGTGAAATATTGAAGTAATATTTCTTTCTACAGCTTTTCCTCTGCTAATACCCCTCCCCAACCACCCCCGGGGGCGGTTGAGGGGAGGAAATCAATGTGGTAGGGGATTTCACCGACGTACCTTAATATCCGTCATTCGTCAGCATTGACAGTGCTCTTCTCTTGACACCCCTGAAGCGACTTGTCGAGGTAACTGCACACGAACAGACCCGCACTTAATCTAAGCCTTGGGCACCCCCCCCACACTAACCACCACCCTAGGGACCGCTCGATTCATTCAACAAGGAATAAAATTGGCGTCATATGTCATCCTAATAAATTCTCGCTGGTTTGATTGGATTAAAAGACAGCCCCTTCTAGCTTATTATTCAAGTTGAAATCGAATTGATTATGCTTCATTAGTATTGTAGTCCCAAGGTTAGTAGAGAGCCAGTAAGTCGTTGTAGCAAGTCCTTTCAATAAGCGCGCAGAGTCCCCAAGAAAAGTGTCGGCTTTTTCAGAATGATGAATTCATCCCACAGCGCCCACTTGACAAAAAACGTGTCACTCCATTATTAGGGAATTGTCTAATTACAGCTCTAAAACGATCCGACACTAAATTAATTCTTGCCGCGTTCATTGTTACGAGAACGTGGAACAATAGGCCATAATTGTTATCTTAAGGACAATCTGTTGACATTAGAGCATTTGAGGGCGTTAAGAACATTGTGCAGAGCAGAGGTTCCGCCTTGCTTGCAAGCAACTGAAATCTAGAACTCTGTAGTCATGAGATTCCTTTCAGTAACGATATTAATGAGAATTTGCATTAGTTCAAGGTAGGTAATTGAAACACAATAATTTCTAGAAATGTTTAGTCCAACTCATTTTTTTGTAGTGAATTCAATTTTTCTGTTTATATGAATAAGGAAATGGATAGAGAAAAAGATCTATAAGATCCAGATGAGAAAAAGATACCAATATTTTTATTAAGCGGCTTATAAACAAGTGAAGACAAGTGATCAGTAACTTTCCATCTCTACTTTCCCCGTTTATAAGCCGCTGAGTAAAAACAAAACTGTTTGCTTTTATTTGCCACTCCACGGGTTAAGTTGAAGAGGCAAGTACTGGCCGCTAGTAACTTTCCGTCTCTACTTTCCCCGTTTATAAGCCGCTCTAGATCTGATAATATTATCACCCTTCACATCATTCACGTGAGTCTAGAGATCATGAGAGAATCATCACCAAAAAATAAAAATCAAACCCTACTTCTTGATTCTACTATCATAAGATCAAACAAAATACATCATAATACTTGTTCAAAGCCAAGAAAAATGTTTCTATTTTGGCAAGATTGTTAAATTTAAAATGCTTCAAATTTTGAAATTTGATACTGAAATTTAAATTTCAAGATGGAGGAACTCGACACAATGCTGCAACACAGTGGGAGATGAAAAACAAAAAAATCTAAAAGAAAACAAGAAGAATAGAGTAGAAAAAGAATATAGAAAAAGATTGAACAGTAAAAAGAGTAGAAAAATAGAGTAAAAAGAAAGGGTTGTGAAGAAGAAATACGATAAAGTTTAAAAGGAGGATAATCTCACTTGTTTCATTTAATTTCAAGAGGACTTTCCTTTTTCTCACTTTCAGATTACGAAACTGAACATTCCATATTCAAACTAAGAAAGTGGAGAGTAAAATTGTCAGCGAAAAAACTCACGTCCAGTTGCACGAGCAATCAATTGAATTTAACCGCCGTTATATGATGTCATCCAACGAATCCAGAACCTATGAACGGATTGACGTCTATACAATGACGTCATTTTACGGTGGTTGAATTCAATTATTGGATTTTTGTAAAAAAGGCCGTCAACAAATAAATTTAACCTCTCGACTGTGTAATTCACCTTTGGGATGATTGACATGTTGTTTATTCCCACATTGTGAAGTACGAATTGCTATAATCCTCGTATATTGTCAACAAATGAAATTTGTAACTCTTCAAAATTTTCCAGAACACTATGCCCTACCCAATGGAACGTTTCCGAATCCATATTGAAAAGTTTCACTTCTGAAAAGATTCAAGCCTAATGGCGCAGAACGTCTCAAAATCAGTACAAGTTGGCCTTTTAAGAAATGAGGGATTGAGCCTGAAACTTGACAGTAGGATCTCGAGAAGTTGCTTGGAAGAACACTAAGTCTGTTGAGCAGAAATGTTGCTTGCGAATGCCTGTAATCTCGAGCTTTACGAGTTACATGTAACTTGGCAAGAAAGTGCAGTAGTGTCTGAGTGTTAGATTGTTGGGAGTTAGTTGGCGCTTGTTTGTCCTCTTCTCCTCATCTCTGAACTCAAAGGATAAGAACTTACTGTTTTGGTGAGCAGAGGGCGAAGGCAAGTTTCCAACAGTGTTGGATTGCGCACAACATAACATCGAATGCAAATTATTCCTTCTATACTTTGTATTATTTGCATACTATTGCCTCTTTTCTCAGACTCCCCCTCATTAATGCTCGTTTCATTATTTTTAGCTCGCTTCGTTCCTTATGCAGTGTACTACCAGCGCCTTAAATAGGCAAGCAACCGGTACTGTATGATAATTCCGTGACTAGTAAATAAAACCAGACAATACCATTAATAGAATCTATTCATCCATGATAAAACTCATCACCAATCATGACTATTTAGCCAGTTTCCTTTTCCAAGGTTGGCTATCACCATAAGATGTATTTGCTATCAATGATTGATTGACCAATTATAAATTGAATCCCTAGTCCCTACATATTGATATTATGTAGGCGAACTAAAATGTTCGCCGTGACCTAATTTGGAAGATGAACAAGACAGTTTCTGTATAAGGAAATGTTTGCGAAAACTTGACAAGAGGATATTATCTACCCTTATAAGTGAACTTGAAGATGGTTGTTCGTTGATGACAGGTTTTTATGCGTGGGAGGGTTTGACAGTTTTAATTTAAAATATGGACTCAATTGTGGACTCGAATTTTGAACTTTTATTAGAGCTACGTTATATTCCAGGTTTTTACTCATTCTTACCTAGGCTACTCATAAATTTCTTGTTGTCAAATTCTCAGACAGATTTACTCTAACTTACAATATTCCACTTCATTTTAGTAGACCTTCTAATCGTCATTTATTTGCTTTCATTCATTTGTATTTATTTTCTTGCCGTTACAGTAGGCCGTACCTACGGTTTTCTTTCCTTGATTGCTTGATGGAATAAATGAACAGTTAATGGAACCTTATTCCTTATCACATGAACCTTCACAATGTATATACTTGCATTCCTATACACGTTATTCACTCGTTCATTTTTTCCCCAATATTGAAGAATATTTTTTAAAATTAGAATAAAGTAGTAGTTATTTGCTAAGAAGATTCATTCCTGCATGTCATGAATAGCAGCTGAAGTTTTTAACTCCGTGAATACAAATTAAAAAATGAAAGCCTATCAATACGATTTTGAAATCCTATCAATTCAAACGTTATCTCGACTAAACGTCATCATTCATTTCTTACTCACTAAGCCGATCGTATATTCGAGCCTTTCGAAGCTCTAAGCCTGCAAGATTAAGAATACCGTTCAAAACAAAGAAAGTACGATAACATTGATTTTTTCTTGTATCGTGAAAGAAAAGCGTTGTGATTTATGGCTTTCTCTCTCGCATTTTCTACGAAAAACGACATGGAGAAGAAAAAGGAGGGAAGTGGAAAAAGAGTTAAGATAGAGGAAGAAGGAGGGAGGGAGGTAGGTAGAGAGAAAAGGATGGAAAAGGAATACCGCTCTTGGCACATAGCTCGGAGTAATTGAGTTGAAGGTGGAAGCGGGGCTGATATAAAAAACACTTCTCTCAAATTTCAGATAATAAATGGATGAGAGGCTTGTCAGTTCACAATGATCCATCTTTTTTAAAAATGTCGATGAGGAAAGATTGATTTTTGAATTTTTTTCTTTCAAATTACTAAACAAAGTTGGTGGAGCGTTGAAGAAATTCCTCCGTGAAAAACGTTAGGCTTTCCACGAAGAAGAATATTGATACTTTTTCCTTGAAAAGGCTTGATAGTATTGTCCAGCGCAACAGAAATACTCTAAAAATAACTTAGGTCTCTTTCACAACACTATACGGCAACAAACATTATTATTATATTTTGTACTTTTTTGATTTGTATTGTTCTTCTTTTCTTGTACTTTATATTGTATTGTGTTTTAGGGAGATGAATTTAATATAAGTAAAATACGTGAACAACTTCTATGTGGATGAAAATGTTTCTACTGATGAATCTTATGGGTGTATTCAGACGAATGTGAATACACCCATTAAAATACATCATTCATCCAGTCCAATCCGAGCTTGAACTGCATTGGTGTGAGAGAGGAAGATTTTTCGGGGTGATGTACAGATGTGTGTGGGTGATGGGAAGGGTAATGATGGGAGATGAATTCAACGACTGGGTTTTAGCCAGCCGGATATTGTAATTCTTTTGAACTGTTTGGAGGAATAAAGCTGTACTACAAACGCTTTGCTTGATTTCAATTGTCTGTTATTGATTATATCCTTTAAGTGTCAATTGTACATTGCAGGAAAAAATATCACTAACACATTATTGTGATATTATTGTTTCTCAAAAAGGTTGAGAAATATTTCAGGCAAAATGTGTTTTTAAAAAATCAACATTAATGTCAAGTTCAGAACTTGGCAGTAGGCCAGTATTCATAGTCCAAATGCCAGCAGATCAATATATTCAGTTATGTTTAAATACTCTTATCAGAATATAATGCATTCATCTCACTTTGATTGATTCTTATTTCCGTAATTTGTCTTGCTAAATAGTCAATCACCTTGAACTCAAAATATGCTTTGATGCGATTTATTTGTACACAATTGCTTTTCAATGCATATGTTAGAAGAATAAGAAGAGTATTTATTGTTCAGGCTGCGAAATACGAGTGAAATTAGATTGAGAAAAATTGACGATTAGATTCCTAAAAAAAACAAGGTTGAGAAGTGCAATGATGAGTCTACTACTCAAATTTGGGAGGGTTGAGTGTAAGAGGGAGCCGGCTGCGCCTCAACTTCGCCCTAAAGGCAGCAATTCAATTCAATTCAAATTGTAGGCACACATCATAATATTATATTGTGTGGAGATGGAACTTCATCTTGCTTAATTTTTATTGTGAAAATGAATGTGAAATTTATATGTTTAAATGAATTGTTGAAATGGAGTTGGGGATTGAAATCGATCACTATAATTTGAAAACACCCATGGACAAATAAATATCTCGCGAGTAAAGTTGTTAATTCCTCCTATTACTCGGCTATATTCCATTTCTCTGAAAAAATTGAATAGTGAATGCTAGAATGTTTTATCATTTGGAAATTTATTAAATGTCTCTGATATGCTTCTGATTGTCCATCAATGATTGTCGTATTAAAAATATTTTAAGATTTTGTTTATAAAAGCGATATTTGTATGCGTTCGGCAGATACCTTTATCTATATCATTATAGCTATATCACTATAACTATTATACCTATATTATTATCAAAAATACCGTATATGATTATTGAAATATACAGTTACAGAATGATATACAGAATCATGAGTCATCTTCACAAGTCTCAATGTCACGAACTTCAACATGGAAATGGACTGGTTCATAAAAATAACTTCGGACCGAGGACTAACTATTCAATCCCAAATGTGATACACGCCGGCAAATAAAAGGTTTTCTGATTCCTGAACTTTTTCATCATCACTGCGAAATATAGCTCCCCTATTACAGACTACCCCCTTAACCCCGCCCGACCAGCTCTGTCTCTATTGTAATTTGGATCTCACATTCAGCACGAAAGCTTTTCGATTCGCCATTTGCCAGTCCATTAACCCCGGAATCTCATCAAATCAGCCTTCAATCTGTGAAGAGTATTCCCATTCCTTTTCTCTTCTTTTCCAGTTTCCATCCTTCTTTTCATTCGGTACAACACTTTTTTCCAATCTATTACGCTTCTCCTACTGTTCCCATCTCGGAGCAAGGTATTTTCTGCAAGTAAAAGGTTCTGACGCGAAATTCTTGAGACTTGCTTTTGAGTGCTTTTCCTTCAGCAAAAAATGTAGACGCTGCTGGACGCATTCAATCGATTCCGGATGTAATACAGAACTTGAAAATGAGACTACGGCAATTTGAAATTCATCTCCAGTAATACAGAGGATGCAAAAGTGGGTGAATAGTGATGAAATATTTTATAGAAAAAGTAGGTTTAAAATACTCAACTTTTTCAATCTATTCTATGAGTGTTAAGAAATAGAAATGAAATCTTTCAAGTGTTGTACTAGTTTCACTTTCCATACATTTACCATGTATGTTGGTGGCTAACTTGGATATTAACAACTAACTGAACCTGTGTATCTATCTACATTTGCACCCCTCTGTATAACAGAAAATTATTCTGCTGCTTATATAATAAGTCTGATGACTTGATATTGACGAGTTTATACACAAAAAATGCCTGGATTAAAAAAAATATATGCAGCATTGAATTTAGTCTTAAAAATCAATTACATTTATAGAAACAATATCGAACAAATTAAAGTAAAAAAGTATTACAATAATCCTAGTGGTTTCAAGTGAACTACTCTTGGCAATTACCGTTTTGATAACTATTGTACCAATTAATGTCATTACAGCAGATTTACAGTTAATCTTCAAACTAGCTGCACCACATGTCTTGTACAAGCGTGACCAAAAGAAGTCCCCATTAAAAACTATATACTGTAAAGCGGCGGTAACATGCCCTGGAGAAAACAAGTAGTGTAAATACAGAAGATGAAGCAATAAATTTCAATGCGAGTGGGGAGCGGAATAGATTAAAACCACAGCTAAGGAGAGTTATGCTAATATGCTATTCCCTTGTTCTATCATTCTCACTCTCTCACTCATTCTACACACCATTATTTCCTTCTTCTTTCCAACATCTCGGCTTTAAATCTTCTATGTGGAGAAAACTCAGCTCTTGCCAATTTTGTCTCTTGAGATCTACAACTACGATCGGAAACTGAAATTAGCAATTCAATTTTTCATCCGCTTCCAAAATAGTTACAGTCACTGGTGTAGAGGAAACGAATCTGTGGTAGGAGTGTATATCGTGAAAATGTTATAATCCCACTTACTTTTGTCAAATTTTACAGTGGGAGTAAAGTGTCAATCACAAGACTGTCTAGTGTGGACAACATAAAAAACATTACAAGTGATCTATGGGCAAAGACGGTAAAAATTCAACAAGAATTACAAATTCCTTTGTATATTTTTTTGAAATTCTACAGCCAAGGAGAAATAATCATGGGCGTCGCGCCTGGGGGGCACGTGTGCCCCCAATATGATCCTTCTGTTAAAAAAAACTTATTCAAAATCTATTACCTAATTATTGATTATGTAATGAACAAATTTATAAAGCGTTTTATCTGTTTATTATTAAACTGATCAAATACCCTGAAACATTTGGACATATTTTGATATGAAAACATAACGACGTTAAGTAGTTAATAACTAGTTAGTTACTTACGTTTATTAACGTAGTTAATAACTACTTCTATCTAATGTTTGAATGATTTCAATTCCAGTCAAGTTCGGCCTCCTTATAACACGAGCAAACAACAAGCAAAAACCACAACCAGAATAATTCAACGGCTCAACAACATAATAAATTCAATTTTCACAATACTTTTGTTCTGTGTAACACAAACTGACAGCACTCCATGAACTATAAATACTCTCTATAAATAACTATATAACAAAAGAACGAGTCTGATGTAAACATGAATTTCTACCTCGCTTAGCAACAACAAAATGAACATAACTTTTACAATTTCTGCACCCAACAAGAGTATGATGTTAGCTTACAAACTGCCTCAAGCGCACAAAATCAGGCCCGGCGAATATCTTGTGATGCTTCGGTAAGATTTACACTAAAACGCGTACTGCCATGCGGGAAAAGAGCGGACGTTAGTAGCGTTCCGGACCATTAATCCGTAACGTATAATATCCAGTGAAACAATGATCCGATTAGCTGGGCTGTGTTTGCAGTTAATTCAACAAACCCGACCCAACCCACAAAAACCCAACGCCAAACCTCGGTTTAGTCTGGCTAATAACACTACTGTATCATTATATAGGCCCTATATACTGTATATTAAACATTATAAACTGTATTTAGTACTACTCCATATAGCAGTACTGTACAGAAATGTATTTAGTAGTACTGTATATACATATAGCACGTGTTGTTTCCTGCGGGTAGGACTGCCAGCATGAGAGAAGCTTATAAAGGAGCAAAACTAAATTCCCTTAGGGCGTTCTCCCTGTCGTGTTCCTTACAGTGACTGTAGTTTCCCTAATCTAAAAGGCAAGACGCGCTATAATGATGTAGTTATGCGCTGTATTATCAGGGGATGAAGAAATGGAATTAGATGCTAATGTTGTGTGACAATACTGGTTGATGCATCACAGATAGTCTAGTGTTGTGCTCCTTAATATTTGGAAGTAGGCCTACTACGTTGTGGGAATACTAATAAATGTATAACGTCCATTCATTAGTAGATGTATAAGTAAACTTTGAATATTTAAAATTCAATTTTGAGGGATTGTAGTGGCGAAGCGTGGTATACTTATTTGGTCATCGCCGGGAATATTTCCTACAGGACCAAATAACTATACCACGCTTCGCCACGGAGGGATTGTATAATGCAAAATATCGAATATGGGAATATTTATACTTGTTTGAAAAATTATTTTATACAATATCTGTGAGAAATGAGAACATTTGGAAACATACTGCATTAATGCAATTGTTTAATGCATTACTGCATTAAACAATTGTACATGTATTATTCATGAACATCAATATTATTGTACAAGTAATGAAATTGATATTAGATTAGTATTGAAAAATTGAAAAGAGAGATTATGAAGAATCATCACAAGCTTCAACCAATCTCTTCAAGTTTGACTTGAACAAATCTTTTCAAATTTTGACTTCAACAAGTCAAAATTTGTCTTGAACAAACATTATTTTCTCAAATCTTCATATGACTCTGGCTGTACAGTGAGGCCCTAGTGTTAGATGCTACTGTTATCTACATTAATCATCCGTGAAGAAACATTCACCAACATTTTATAAAAAATCCAATAATTGAAAAAATATTTAAAAAATATAATATGAATAATAACAACTTGTTCATTGACTATGTGCTTGTTAATGAAAGGAAGGAAGTATCATAGCAAGCCACACTGCTCATCAACTCCGTCTAATACACAGCCGACTGAAAAGGATTCAGTAACAGCGAGCTTCAGACCGGTATCTGTACTGCAATTCTGAATAATAGCCTTCAACCCCGGCTGAATGTGTACTTGGCTTTGCTCCTGGCTGGCAGAATTATGAATTTTAGCTGACTGGATTTCGGAATAAAGGTTGATGAGGGGAGGCACCAGAAAGGGGGCTACCTCGTGTAATTGTCTGCAGGATGCAAATTGCCAAGTGGTAGCTGGTGCTGCATTCAATGCCGCTGAGTAATGTTGTGGGGGGAAAGTGCGTAATTCATGCTAACCGAATTAGCCCGTCGAATTGAGGGGGTGCCGTTGCGCCCGCACGCGACAACACACACACAGCCAACTTTTCACTCTCATACAGCCTTCACCACAATCACATCAATGCTGTGGATTGAATTCGGAAAATTTTCAATTTACAACCCTCCCCCTCAGGTTGTACGATTGTCTAATTGCATGGTTGTGAGATATGAAGTGGTATACAGTGGTATCTACAGTGGTAGACAGTGGTATTTGTTTTGATATTTGTGTTTGGCATCTTAACCTTCAAAAGTGGTTCATTGTTTTTGAACTATGAAGTTTTTGTCTGTCCTGTATCTTCAAGTGAAACATCAACAAACATTTTCTAGAATTATATTTGTTTTGAGGTTTGTGTTTGGCATCTCAATTTTTGAAATTTCTTCAACGTTTTTGAATACGATGTACAGATATTCTTGTAGAATATCAATTAATTTTATACAGTTCTAGATTTGAATATTTGTTTTGAGTTTTGTGTTAAAACCTCTCTCCTCTTACCTCTCGTAAGATTTTGATCTTCAAATTGGTTTAACGTTTTTTGAACTAAGAATTTGAGTGAAAAATTAAAATAGAGATTTGTTCCACCTTTATTCAATTTGATAGGAATATAATATGCCTTTTCTAATATTCCAGTATTAAACTAGCCTTAAGTTTTCAAAAGATTCACAGCCAGTTGCACAAAGATCCAATTAAATTCAACTGCCGAAAAATGACTTAGGCAGAATGGAATGATAAAATAAAATTGATTTTTCATTTTTCTGACGTCGCGAACAAAAATGTACACTCTAGACTCTAATACTATATGATGAAATGAAATAAAAGAGAAGGAAGACCAGGAGAGAAACGGGGGTATGGTGATGTATGTAGAAGAAAATTCTACAGAAATATTCTAGATTAATTTTGGTGGAATGGGAAACATCGCCGGCAGCTATTCAGTATCTGTTGATTGTATCTTTCTTGTTATAGAACTTGGTAGATAGAATAAGAGGTGAGCAAACAATAAATTGAAGACCTGAGGGGGAAGATAAGGAGGTGGGAGAGAAGAAGAGCTTTGGAAATCATAAGGAAATCGTAAGAAGAAAGAAAGAGTAGATAGATGAAGAAGTGAAAGGGTGGGGAACAAAGGAAAGCAATAAGTGCGAGAGAAACATTCATAAGAGAACGAACAGATAGAAGCAGAAAGAGAAGGTAAAGTATTAGAGAATGAGAGAAGAAGATGGTGATGGTAAGAGGATGTAAGATAGTAAGAGAAGAGTGAAGGAACTATCAAAAGCCTATCTAAAAACTATCATAAGGAACTATCAAATAGAAGACAATAAAAACATATATGAGAATGGAAAAGTAAGAAAACAGTCGTCATTGCAGGGAATGAAAAAATGTTGAATAAGACAGATCAGATCAGAATTGAAGACCACAAAATTAGTTGGAAAACATGATGTTCTTTAAAAGAGCAAACATCATCTTGTAATGAATACATCCAATATACCTAAGTAACTGTACAAGTATAGTGGGATTTACAATGTATCGATAATAAGCTTTTAATTCAGGCTCATAGGCGTATTTGTGTATAAATCTTGGTATGCCAAGGCGAAAAATATGACCTGGATTATCAGATCTTAGAATTACTTCTCTTGAGTTACTGATTTAGTGTAGACTTGGAATTGAAAGTAACGTTTCCAAAATTTGCCTTGATAAATGTTTTTTCCACTCCCACCATTGTCTTTTGTTTTATTTCATTCCGAAAAACACAATTCGATGATTTTGGCATCCACTTATAGCAACTTCAAGCATTGAACTGAACAATAATTATTGCTGATACAGTTAAAGCACAAGCGTGGGGCGATCATTGTTTTCCAAGCGCTATGAATCACTTCTGCGGCCAAATAAAAAGTCCATTATTTAGTAGAAGCTTGCTGTGGTTGCATTATCTCTGCAGCTCTACAATATTTAGAGTGCTAGCTGGAAAGTAATTTTGAAGCTATTCATCAACTTGGTATTCTGATTTAACAGCACTGAACATTCTTTCCTATCTGAACTCGGCGAGGTCTAGTTCACAGATGTTAATAGGAAGTATGCTCTTATTACTAAAACGCTTTCAACCACCATAAAGTCCAATAACGGTTCATTAAAGTAGATACGACTCAAACAACCTTTTAATTTTTGATATGTTATAAAATGTTTACAAAGTGCTTTTTCTATTGAAGTATAGAAATAGTGACATTGAACTTCAGAAGTGTGGTTTCGTCAACTGCCAACGACATTTCCATCATGTTACGATGTATCAAAAGTAAAAACGTAGTGGCTACGCGTCCGTCAACCGTACGCCGCTTAGACGTCCGTCAAGAGTGTCACGTGATGTATTACGTCACGGTTACTGTGGGTTGACGGACGAATAAGGTATGACGTCACGGTTACTGTAGTTTGATGACAAATAAGGTATTGGCAGTTGGCACACGTCAATTCGAACTTAGCTAGTTGTTAATTAGCTATGGATGCGGAAGGGCTGAAATTTGATAGTTGCAACAGTTTATTAGCATTCATTAGAAGAAAAAAAGAGAATGAATTCATTCAACTATTCAGCTAATTCGTTGAATTATTTACTATGTCATTTTCCCAAGGGCAGGTTATGGTCTCCTGATTTAAGCCTCCAGATTTTTTCCTAGGGGGCAATCTTGAAGAAAGGATTTAAAAAATAGGTCTCATACACTAAATAAACTGGAAATTAAGAGATTAGCAATTTTAGTGTAAGCGTAGCATAATTGTCAAAGTATCGACAAAACTGAGTAGGCTAACATAAGACCATCTACATTCTAGAGGGTCTTGGCTAACATCAGAGCTGCTTGGTAAACCGAATATGCGATCATTAAAGCAGCTCTGATGTTAGCCAAGACCCTCTAGAATGTAGAGGAATGTAGATGGTCTTATGTTAGCCTACTCAGTTTTGATACAATACCTACTTAACCTAAAAATACTAAATCTCGCCAAAAGTTTCGCAGATCATTGTGTCACAGCTGGGTAATTATTAATGATGAAGATCTATTGTTATAGATCGCCATCCGCCAAATTATATGAATTGCAGTAGGCTATAACAATTACCATAATTTTTGCGCTATCGCCGTCCGTCAATCGTCAATGATGAATTGACATTCTACAGCGACGGCTCATAGTACCAAATATTGCCGCTAGCGCCGTCGCTCTAGAATTTCAAGTTGTGCTTATGTCCATGACGTCATTGGTCACATGACTCTCTTGACGTACGTCTAAGCGGCGTACGGTTGACGGACGCGTAGCCACTGCCAAGTAAAAAATAAAACATGATTTCATTTTTAGAACAAAAAACATAAAATACAATGTAGCCTGCTCGTGTGATCCATACAAAATTACGTTAAATCCAAATAACAATCACATATTTCCCAGATTGCAAAAAAAAACCACTTTTGAATTTGGACGTCGTGGAATGACGTCAGCTCACGAAGCCAATACAACAAAATCCCTATTGGGCTCCGTAAAATGACGTCATCTCACGATTGGATTTAATTTGAATTTTCTCAATCGACCAATCATGTACCAATTTTTCAATATTTCAAACTGAAAAATAGTACGCATATTATTGTTCGGTTCCAGGGTTGCAAAGCTCAAAGAGCTTGTCCGAATATGAGAACACAGTATTCACTAGCAATTAACAGAAACAAGTTGAATACAATAGTGATGGACATTTAATTGAACTTGAGTGATAAGTCGGCCTACTTCTATGACTATAATTTCATCATGCCTGACAAGTTCAATATTGACAGAAGTGATGGACTTCCATTGAAGGGTGAAGATGGCAACTGAAACCAATATTCTTATCATGTAACTTGTCAATCACAACGATTTGAATTTCATCACTATTGTAATTGACAACTACTGTTGTCAAAATGTCACATGTGTCACATATTTTCATCACTATGTAATTGATAACTACTGTTGTCAAAATGTCACATGTGTTAGATACTGCTTTTATTTATTTACGAGAGTTGCAGTGTTGATACTCCAATAACCAACTGAGCAAAATAATACGATGTTGAAGCAATAGTTGAATGGAACAACACATACAAATAAGATATTTTTTTATTTCAAAAATTCAAAATATTATGGTAGGGCTACAAATTAACTTCGATATGTGGTGAACAATAAAATAATGGTAAGCTTTATTAATTAAAAGGTCTTCAGCAAAAAAAAAAAAACAATAGTTAGTATAAGAAGATTCTACGCTAAACTCAAATTATAAACGCCCAATTTGTAAATGAACGTATTTTGAAGATTTGACTACCAAACGGTTCCTTCCTACGGTAAATAGTGAATAGAGGAAGATTACTCCCTCACTTGTCAAATTATCAGTCCACAAACTTGCCACCAAACTCGCTCTCAATCGAAGATAACTTCCAGCACAACACAATTATGCCTTCGCAACTACATCTACGATCCACCTTAGTCACGTTCCATAAATTTCGGTAAGCAATCAAACCACAATCGAATATCAGCTGCCCGGGGCGGCGCAAGGCCCAATCGCCCAACTTCAACTTCCCAGTTTTGGCAACGTTGAACGTGGCGCCATCTATAAAGCAACTAACGCCAATAGATATAGGTATACAGGTAACAGCTGATCGATGTACGCTCGTTTACTAACTTTGAATCAGCTGTTTTCTGACAAGTTAAAAGAATCCTGCTATATATAGATGCATGTGAAGGAGGAAGACCTGAGTAGGTCCAATAACCTATATAGACCTATATAGTCCAAAACCTGGTACAGTACATTGATGTAGATAGGTGGTATATATACAATGCTTTATGCTGTAGACAAGTATAAACACCGATCTATATGTAAAGATTAGTTGTTAAATTGCTTATACAGAGTGTTTCTAAAATAGACCGACAAACTTCGTGAGTGGTTTCCTTACATTGAAATTAACAAAAAGTTCCAGTAAACATGGGTCTTAAAATGCTTTGTTTCCCCCCAAGTCGCCATTTTATTTTTTCACTTATTATTATTTTTTCTTCAGAATGCTTTCTCTAATTTTGTTGGAAGTAGGCATGGTCAAGGCCAAGATGAAGGTCTGCTATAAAAAAATCAAGCAATCGTATCTAACGAACTATTTCAAAATATCGGGCATTTTAAATTTGAAATTGAAATAACTCGAAAACTTGTTGTTGCCCGCCATTTTGAAATATTCCGTCAGCAGATACGGTTGCTTGATATTTCTTATAGCAGACCTTCATCTTGGCCTTGACCATGCCTACTTCCAACAAAATTAGAGAAATTATCCTGGAGAGAAATGAATAAAAAGTGAAACAACAAAATGACGACTGGGGGGGAATTAAAGCATTTTAGGACCCATGTTTACTGGATCATTTTTACTGGAACAGTAAACGAGGTATGGCAATAAAAGAGGTATAGTTCAGTCTGAATACTAGGTAATTTTACCTATAAATACTACATAATTTTCTATACAAATATATGGGTGTAGAAAAGTGTAAAGTGGTAAATATAGTCTGGATACCACGTGGTATACAAACAATTTTCCAGACAAATGTATAAAGAGTAGAAAACTGTGGAAGTAGTATATATTTATATATACATATATATTTTGTATATAGTATATACTATATATTTTGTATATTTATAGTATATTTTGTATATAGTCTGAATACCAGGTGGTAAAAATTCAATTTTCTAGACAGATATATGAGTGTAGAAGAGTTTGAAAGTGGTGTATATAGTCTGGATGCCAGGTGGTTTATATATTTGCTAGTCAAATATATAGGTATAGAAGAGTGCAAAAGTGGTGTATATAGTCAGGAACCATCCGCTATCACATCTTGGCATTACCATTGGCCAAAGTCGACGGTATTGCCGGTATAAAGGGAGCCATTAGCCTGAAGCTATGTGCTCAAATGCGACCCGTGCTATCTCGCCATCCTGTAAGAGAAGCAAAGCGCCTCAGCCTATTACTGCCGAGTTCCACTGGCAACTGGATAGGGCACGTCTCAATCGTTATCCCCGTCTGAGACGCTCAGCGAATCCGCCCTTACTCCGAATCACAATCTAGTAAATCTCGACTTTCTACCTCCCACCCAGGCTGCGGAAAAAGCCTCTCAGGAAGGCTCGTTGATTGAGAAATTGAGTTAAGATATCGATCGAGTATGAGAGTGTGTCCAGAAGTGGACTTTACATCTATAGTCTTTCATGGGCAATGTCTTAGGCTAGACGTACACCGGTTGGTCAAGACAAGACAAGACGAGATTAGTCACGTTTAGTCACAGTACTTCACATAGTTGCTTATGAAGCAACACACACCGATTAGTCATTGCATCGGTGTGTGCTGCTTCATAAGAAACTATGTGAATTACTGTGACTAAACGTGACTAATCTCGTCTTATCTTGTCTTGACTAACCGGTGTACGCCTAGCCTTACTCAAGTCACATCATGAGAAAGACAAAGATTGACGATTATTTTTGCAAATAAGATTTTTTATTTCTGCCAGAGTGTATTCACAATAAATCAGAATGAAGGTGTCTTAAATTTGAACTTAGATATAATGATTCGTATTTAATTAAATAGTGAAATGAAGGCTTGTACCAAGCGAGATCAAATCCATGGTAAGCAAAGTGCTAGTAGGTGTGTCTAGCTGATTCTAAATACTTATCGTGGTTGGTGAAAACACTTATCGTGGTTAATGCTTCTGGCATTTCGGTGGCACAATAATGGAAAGGACAACTTTAATGCCTTATTGCTTGGACACGAAAAAGTAAGGTGAAACTCAAATTTACAGCTGTCTCAGAGATTGAGAATTCACATTAGAATCCCACATTAGTAAGCTGGAGCCACAATGCTGGATGGTTGTCCAGTGTATAGATGGGATATCTTTACAAGATAGCATATCCATTACTATAATGGATATATTTCTGCTATGGATACCTTCTTCTGCCTTACTATGGATGATGTCCATATCAATATCCATGTTTAGAAGATCTAGTCTGAATATTGGTATGTTCTATGACTATGGATGTTCTCTGTTCCATAGATATTTCATATACTAACCACGTAATCATCCAGCAGTATGGCCTCAGCTTAAGAGTAGACGTTTCTATCTTAAATGTAATGAATCTTCAAATTGATAAATATAAATTTCTATGGAATTATATATAATGGAAAGCAAAAATAATTTTTGATCCTTTCCAATTGATAATTTATGCTACCACATTTAACATTTCAATGATTTAGAATAAGAAAATAGAATAATCACGTAAATAGTAATGTATTCTACCACATTTATCATTTCAATGATTGAGAATAATAAAATGAAATAACTACTCTATTCAGTCAGAATTCTAATTCAAACAAACAAAAAATGTAATTATGCTATTTAAATACATGAATACTGATTAAACCAAAGCAAGCTCTGAGAAATAATAACTACTCATTTATAACGACTGCATTCCAGTAAAACATTCTCAACCCTATGCAATTCAAAGCAATAAATACAAAACCTCTAGGATTGGTCTGTGTTCAAAAAGGAAATAAGGACGTTCCAAACAACCTACCGTTTCTACTTGAACAGACTTCAGATCATTTTTCAAACGACTCGCTGACTAACGAACGTCTTTATAAATCTTTTGAGTCTAGTTAAAGAGGAAAGCAAGATGTTTGCCGGGAAGGGTGAGGGGGGGGGGTGGCAGCAATGGTGGGTGTTTAAATCGGACCAAACTTGCCTCAGGCAGAATCTGGTATCTTTTCCAAGCATTAACCATTGCATCTGCTACCGTCATCTTACAAGATAAACGCCAGTTACTGTTTCGTTTCAGTCGTTACTTCTGATTAACATAATTGGATTTCCGAGATCACCGATCAAGGAGCCTTGCATGGAATGGGGCATGATTTGCAGTGCTTGATCATATTACCTTGTAGAGAATATGCAACTGATCATTTAAAACACAACCATATAGGGAGAATGCAACTGATTACATTATTCTAAAAGGAATAGTTGATAGTGGATGAGGATACAGGGTTGTTCTGATCAAATAGATCCTGTTGCATATTGTCAAGTGAAATAATTGTGTTTTTTCCCACCTCCTAAAATATTGAGAAATAACTGCTCCATGTAATATAGTACAAATTCGTTTTGATTTTTTTCACCCTGAACATGACAATCATTCATTATTATGACTCCATAATAAGTATTAGAAAAATGAAAAAAACAATGAACTAAAAAAATGCTTATAATAAATACTCAGAACATGAAAATAAATAGATCTTATCCCATCGATAAAATCAACTTCTAATTAGGAGGTTATTAAAATGAAGAGGAACTCTAAACTAAGGGGTCCAGAGTAGTAATAAATAATTCTTAATAATGTTCATCTACCTCAGTCTCATCAACACTAAGAGCAAACCTGTCTCAACCATTAAGGAGTTTCAGCACTCCATTTCCACCACTCATCATAATTCGCAGATTCACAGTTTCAACAGTAAATTGTTTGATTTATGAGCGCTGTGCTGAGAAGCTGCTGGGTAATGTGGATTCGTTTGTTTTTCGGCGCTAGAGACATTAATGGAAGAAGCAAGAGCCATGTATTTTCGTCGGCGGGAGGAAACAATAATTTATCTTTTTAGTAAGAGGGTAGGGGGAAGGGGGGAGCGGAGAGGGGAGGAATGAAAAATGCCGGGTGATAAGTTTTTCGATACCCAGATGTTCAATTCGATTGCTTATACTTCAAATCAAGCCGGGGAAAACTCCTCGTCGGTAAATATTGGTTCGACTTATTTAGGACTCGCTCGTGTTTGTTTCCAATTCAGGTTCGGGTTATAGGTACCTTCGAGACGGGAATGCTGGGCGTTGCTTGCGAATGGGAAGGAGGAAGAAAAAGAAGTGAGAGAGAAGGACGAAGGAGAAGTAGAAACAGAAAAAGAAGGAGTGAGAGAAAGTAGGATAGGGAGAAGAAGAAGAATAGGAAGAGGAGGAAGGAGGAGGAGAAGTGAAATAAGAAAAAGATAAAGGAAAAGGAATAGAAGAAGGAAAGAACCGGAGCTTAAGGAGGATGAGAAAGAGAAAAAGAAGAAGAAGAGGATGAAGAGAAAGAAAAAGAACAAGGAAATGAACAAGAACAAGAGAAGAACAGGGAAGGAGGAGAAGGAGGAGTACAAAGGATGAGAAGTAGAAGGTGTGAAAGCACAATAAGAAGAAATATGTACATAAGAAGTAGTAGAAAAACAAAAGGAAATGAAAAAAACTAGAAAGAGGAAGAACAAGGAAAAGAAAAAGAACAAGAGAAGAACAAGAGAACAGGGAAGAAGGAGTACAAAGGACAAAAAGGAGAAAGAGTGGAAGCACAATTAGAAGAAAAACGTACATATACAAAGTAGAAGAAACAACAGAAGTAATAGAAAAAGAAGGAGATGAAGAGGAATTAATGGAAGAAGAAGACCAGGATGTAGAAGAGGGAAAAAAAAACAGTAGAATGAGGAAGAGAAGAAAGAGAATAAAAAGATGAATAGGAAGACCAAGAAGTAAAAGAAGTAGAAGAAATAGAAGAAGAAGGAAAATATAAGAAGTATGAGGATATGGGGGAAAAATAACAAGAATAAGATAGAGAAGAAACACAAGAAGAAGAGGAAGAAGAAAAGAAGCAGAAGAAGTAGTAGTAGAAGAAGAAAGATGAGGAAGAACAAACATAAGATGAGGCTGATGGAAAAGAAGAAGAAGAAAGTGAAAAGTAAGAAAAGTGGAAAGCAGAAAGCCTCAGTGAATTGGAAATAGGGTTGAGCGAAACTTTAGCTCATGTAGGAGGGCGGTTTTTCGCGGTAGCTCAACCACCACGTCATCAATCTATCCCTCTCTATCGCCCCTATTTCATTCCCCCCACCCCTGCCCCCCGAAATCGAGAAAATTGCGAGAAGGCGAATTCCCCCCTGAGACTGGAATTATGTGAACTCCGCAGACGTAAAGGTTGAGGCGGAATTCAAAACGCCCCCAATTTTCCGCCTCACATCCAATCAGAAGTATTCTTTTACCGCCTTAATGAACGCTAGCTCTTCATTAATAGACAATCTCTACTGATAGAAGAAGTCTAGTCGTCTTATAATGAAGTTTGGCTGGCAAAATCAACGGAATGAGTGAGTCTGGGGAACCCTAAAAATTGATTTGAACACAGAAATATCATCAACAGGAATAGTACCAATAGAATAAGAAGTACCTTCATCATTTGAGCATATGAAAGCAAAGTGGAGAGAAACTTCGAAAATCATTAAGAATATTTTGAAAGTCTTTCACTGAATAGTTACGTTACAGTATGTGTTCCTCATTCGAAGGCATTGAGGCGTTAGTTTGAACCTATATTATTGCATACAAAATATCAGTTTTGAAAATGCTGAAATAATAGAGCTATTCCACAAGCATTTCAAGCTGATTTCGAAGCTTATTATCTTTCTATTTTTTGAAATTTGAAATAATTTATTATCGCCCAAGGTAAAAAGAATATATTACCATGTAGCCTATATAATCACCTTGGTTTCAACCAATATTTTTGCATACAAAAATACGAGTTTTGGAATTGCCAAAATGAAAGACATTATCCTACAAACATTTCAAGCTTATTTCCAAGCTTAGTATCGCTGGAAAATATTATTATTGAGTCTGCTGAAAAAACACAAAGTTTTTGAAAAAGGTTTGAGACCTTTCAGAGACTGAGCACGGTTGAACCTTGAACAAAGCCAGAAGCTCTTTAATTTGGCGTAGCTTGTGACTTGTAACATAACCGTGGCAACTTGGAGCATTAGCTTGGGAGATTTGGTCAGGTAATTGCCCATTAGTGAAGGGTTAACTGGAGGAGAATGTGGTTATGTCCGAACAGAATTATCATCTATTGATTCTCTTTCGACAGATGCCGCCAATACGGCTGATAGCTGACAGCCATCCTCACCTCACTGAGGTCTATTCTAGC
This sequence comes from Laodelphax striatellus, assembly GCA_017141395.1. NCBI lineage: Eukaryota > Metazoa > Arthropoda > Insecta > Hemiptera > Delphacidae > Laodelphax > Laodelphax striatellus. The sequence continues at coordinate 9,844,059 of CM029535.1, read as the reverse complement.
GATCTTTGATGTATCGACTCCCGATAGTAGATTATTGATGGTCAACTCTAATTCTCAGCTGATCTGATAGTATCCAGTGTTGATCGATATCTTTTTCTATGTACCCTGGATAGTCTCCTCTATGAAGTCTCGTTTGGATAGTCTCTACACTGCACACTCTGATGTATCGATTCCAATAGTCCATTATTGGTAGTCGATTTTACAGAGTCGATTATTGATGGTTGATTTCCGATTCTTGTAGCTTGATTTTAGTGACATCATCAATCTATTCAGTATTCATCCTTTCTGAGTTCTGAGATGGAGATCGATCTACATGAAAGCTTCTCCTTCAATAGTCTGACCTCTACGAAAAGCTATTCAAAAAGAAGTGGATAGATGAAGAAGTTTAGGAAGATGATTCAAGGAGAAAAGAAGGAGGAAAAGTGAGAGAGAGGAAAAAGGAATAAAACCAAATAAAAAGGAGGAGTGAGGAGAAAAGGAATGAGAAGGAAACCAAGTGGAAAAATGAGATATTGAATAGAGAAAACATGAAATAGAAACTGTATAAACTGGTTGGAAAGGAGGGAGAAAGAAAGCAATGGAGGAATGGAAAGAGGTTTATGATTAAACGAGACAGAAAGTATGAAATAGGAAAGAAACTCGAAATGAAGAAAAACAAAGGGGAAAACGGAGAATAGCTAAGATGAAGCTGAAGAATATTGGTAGGAATGAAACTAGAAATGTTTCGGAAATGGGAATGGAAATAATAAGAAATAAGAATGGAAATAAGAAATAATTAGTGAGTATATGAGAATGGAAATGGGAATGAGAATTAGGATGGAAAACGTGGAAAAGTATAGGAGTAAGTTCAGTATACTATCTGGAGAATGGAAAAAGCGAGAAGAAAGATCAAAATTGATGGGAAACCGTTAGGGGTGTTGAAGAGAGTGATAGAGTAGTAGGAAAATACGAAAAGAAGAAGAAGAAGAAGAAGAAGAAGAAGAAGAAGAAGAAGAAGAAGAAGAAAAGAAGAAGAAGAAATAATAATAATAGGAAGAGGAAGAAGCGGAGAAGGTGAAGGAGAAGGAGGAGGAACAGGAAGATTAGAAGTTGAATTTGCCAATTTGAGAAGAGAATGTAGAGAAAAGAAAGAGTGATGAAAGACAAGAGATTAAGATGAAGCTGGTAGAAAAGTAGAAAAAAGAGATTAAAAAAAGGAATGGATAGGAGAGTGGAAGAAAAGAAGAAATAGGACTTATGGAAAAGAAAAGTATGAAAAGGAATCAGACAGTTGACGAGAAAACAGGATACAGAGGAGTAAAGAAAGGAGAAACGAAGTAGATGGATTAAGGCTGGGCTACTATAATACAAGGCCAGGGTTTTAGTCCCTTATAAAAGAACGGCAGGAGTTCAATGAATGGACAGGTTGTATTGGATGGCGGGATTGGGTGGACCAGCTGATGAATCGCCTCAACCAACGCCATTGAAGAGTGGAAAATAAATGCTACCTTCCGCCCCCCTCCCTCATCCCCATACTGCCAAATTGCTTATCCATTATTGTGATTGCATTCGTGAATCCTTTGCTTGAAAAAGTTCAAACGTCTTTTGGGTGGGTCACTTGGAATTATTACCCAGTTCCTTACCTAGTTCATCTTAATCTAAATTTCACAACTCTAAATTTGAAATATTACCACATTACTGTGCTACAGTGATATTCATTTCATTTGACGCTTGGCATTAGATAGGTAGATAGATAGATAGATAGATAGATAGATAGATAGATAGAATAGATAGATAGATAGAGATATAATAATTATTTTTGCCATCATACACTACGGCTATCAGCAACGTCGAGAATTGATATCTGTCTATCTATCTAATGCCAAGCTTCAAATGAAATTGATCTGATTATACAGGCCTACAAGTATATGACTATTACATGGCAATAACATGATAATGAATGGTGTATCATAAGATGAGGATGCAGAAATGTAACAGAGAACGACTGTTTTCTAGAGTGAGTGTTTTCTAAAATGTTGAAAAAATATGCAATTATTCGTTCTGAAATGTATCTATGCATCTGGGATAGTCACTGTAAACTGCAAGAACATGGGATAAATTCAACCAGATATGCTCGCTTGTTTGGTACAAACAAACGAAAGATGAAGCTCTTGCCCTATTTAAAGTGAATGATATCTCTGGTTCAAGTTGGTTTACTCTACGGAGCAGTAACTGAACCAAACATTGAGGGAAGATTTCGACGTGTAAACATCGCTTGCTTATTTCTAGCATGCTATCTGCAAACAACATTCCTGTAGGGAGAAATGTTGATGGAAGATGCTCTGAATCTTCATTTGCCCGAGACAAAACAGACTAAGGATTTAATCGATATTGTTCAGCCAGGAGAACTTTGAGACACTGAATTTCTGAACAAAAGTTCTTGAAATCCATTACGTTCGTGATCTATCTTTATAATATGAGAATAATGGAGAGTTATCTTACATAATTTACATCTTATAATGTAATCAACCAATGTGATTGAGAGCTTTTGTTGTTTATTATTCGAAAAAAAATTCTTTGTTTCATCTACTCAATTCAATTCTCTAATGTTTCAAACTAGTTAATAATTTGAACATAATTTTATTTGATAACAATCATTCCATATATAATATCATAATGTCAGTATGAAAATGAAATAATCTTTTTTGTTCTATCCACAGGTAAGTTCCAATCTACACATCCTAAAAGTATCGAACAAGTAACAATGATCACGGTAAGAAGTTGACTTGTATTTTTATAAATCGTTCTATATACAATAACTGATTCATCGATAGCTATTTAGCACAACTAAACAAACAACTCTATTGATAACAGTTGATTTTGATCGTTCGCTTCAAAACCGACAATGGATAAGCGCGAACGCGAACGAGAACGTAACTGATACATCTTAATAATGCTGTGAACTACGAACAACGTCACCGGCGCTCAACTATCTAATCTGTTCTAATCTATTCTAATCTGTTCTCCGTGGTATTACTGAATAAATATTTTTTTATATCGTAGGGTTTCTTTCAGCGTCTCAGGAATGAAAATCAGCTAATTTCATTCATGGTAAGTCCCTGAAAGGAACCTCAAGGAACGTTCATACCTAAAACCTTACGGTTTTGTTATGTATTTCATTCTAAGTGATGTTACTAGAATCTATCAGCACAGCCTATGAATGAATTATATTGTATTTATTTTATTGTATTATTCATTTCTTTGCAATTGTATTAATTTCTTGTATTGTCGGTGGTATCAGGCTATATCACATTAGTTACTTTAGTAACTGCATTCGGATAGGATAATGTTATTTTGAAATTACTCACATTTATGACTAAAAAGGTTTGAGGTTTCCTTGTAACCTCTTGTATCTACTGAATACATGGATGAAGGACTAAATATTCAAGTTTCAACTTCAATTAAATTTAATCTCCCACTTACCTTGACAAATACAATCAAATTTTTTTAAGGAATCGGTAATGGAAAGAAGAATGCAAGAACTAATATATAACTATTCTATTACAGTTCTGCACACAAACGCAATCAAAATCGTTCACTGAAAACCCTTTTTTGTAACCTCATTCTCAATCTCTCTGTCCGTCTCTCTCCTTCACTCAATCGCTCTCTCTCGTTCTCTCACTCACTCTCTCTCTCTCTCGTACGGTGGCACAAACCTTATCGCTCTTTGTATTAGCACAAGCTGTTGCCGATAAAAATCCAATTTTGGTTTGCGGCGAGCCTACGAATTGCTTCATTAATTGATTGACCCGTTTCAAGAGCGTTGCTTTTCTGGAATTGTAATGTTGGATTGGACCGTAATGTTGCCTATCACATTATTACACTGTTTAGCATGTCGCAACAGATGTTCAAACACAGAAGTTTGCTGAAGGAGTCGTGTTTTCCCATTTCCCTTCTAATACTGTATTCAGAAAAAAGTTGAAAATTGATATTCCAAAAGTCTCATTTACTTGTAGTGCAAAGTCCTCTAGTTTCAAGTGAGCATTCCAATGCCTATATGGTACATTATTGCCTGTGTTAGACTAATTTTTTTGTATAGGCCTGAAGCAGACAATCATAATGTGTCATGTTCGCGCCACGTCGCCGCCCGGGTTTCGTTCTGTGTGAATCTGGCATTAGTCTGCGATTCAAAACAGCTTATTAGAATAATAATTATTACAAACAATAATGCAATAATCTTTTCATCATGATCATACTCTTGTTAAATAATAATAATAAATAATTAATGTTTCATTGCCAAAGTAAACAAATGATACAAAACAATATCATAAAACAATAATTTTTAGCGTGGCTGGAAAGAGTATTTAAAGTTCTAAAATGAATATTAAAAAACCATTATGAATTTACAGCATTTTATTTACATTTATAAACATAAAAAAACATGTTTTGAAATAATGAAACAAAATAAAGCATGCAACCTATCATAATAATTACATACCTTAATTATCGAATAATAATTACATATGTTACTCCGATTTAATCCGAAAATTTTCAAACACTGAATAAACATTAATATTCAATCAGAATTGATAATCTGTTCAATAATCAATAATGCAATATAATCTCTTTATCATGATCATACCATACTTGTTCTCTGAATATTGTAGTAGATTAGGCTACAACAATGAAACCGTAATCAATTGAGTCAAAAATATCTTCACAGGTAGTATCACGACTTCCAGGTGGCAAATTCCCATCAGTCAACACATATATTTCACAAATATCAAATATCAGTCATAAAATATTTTCGACAGTACAATGTCAAAGTGATACGAGTTTTACTTAATTTTTTTCAAGCGACACAAGTTGCCTTCAATAACAGAGCAGACAGTTGAGGCCGACACCTCTGTATTGGTACGGAGGAGTCAGAAGCAGAATTCGAGCTCCAGTCGAAGTTCGAATTCGATCCGGTGAAAATTGGAGAACGCCCGTGTGCAATTAGTTAATTAAACGCCTCGATGGTTTTGTCTCCACTAAACCCCTTACCAACTTCACTAACCCCCTCCATCCTTCTTTACCACCCCCCACCACATCCTTCCTCCTCCTTCTAAAGCCCGCATCAAGTCCCAACTTAGTGCTGCTGATTGCAAGCCGATTTCCTCTTTTTTTAATCTTCTCTCTCTGATTTCGGAAATGCTCGGACTTAAATCTGCAAATGATAGAGGACGACTTCCTAGTCTAGCGAAAATTTACGGTTCTTCCTTCAGAATTGTCTACTTATTGAGTTGAAATCCTATGATTGATCAAAGAATAAATTGAAAAGAGTTATGATTGCTTGCTTTTGCTTATGATTGATTGATTGGAGGTGGGTTGTGTAAATTATTCAGATAAATAATTACATACTTGATAATATGATATAATTATAAATTGTAATATTACTATCAATTACTTTGGATAAATTGTTACGAATTTTTTTTTGAGAATATTGAAGTTGGATTGAAGAAGTAGATGTGCTTAGAAGAGGATATCAAAATATGGACTGTTCTTACATTATACAATAAAATATTGTATGACTAGAAAAATACTATACTATAATATACTATTGAATATGAAGATATGAGGATGAGTTGTGAGATCCTACGTGGGAAATTATAATCAGATTTATTTAATTTGACCCTTTCCTTCATCGTACTCAACGGTCATCAGCAACGTCAAGGAATAATAATATCTCTCTATCTATCCATCTATCTAATGCTAAGCATCAAATTAAATAAATCTTATTATACAATATTTGTTGAGACAAATGGCCAGTTGCACAAGAAGGCAATTGATTTGTATTGCCGTAAAAATACGTCATCTACTGGATCCAATGCAACCAGAGAGTATAGAATGAGAAAAATAACTTCTATTCTTTCTGAATGCAATCAAATCTCTAAGAACCCTGTACTGGTTGAATCTGAAATGATGACCGCTGAAGTCTGAAGGTGAGAGCAGAATGAATGTTGGAATGTTAGCGAGCTCTTATCGACATTGCGTTGAGTTGTTTACTCAACAAATTCCTTCCAGGGGTCATGATTTCAGATTCGACAATGACGTACATTAATCCTACAGGGATTGACAGTGATACAAGTAAACGGAATTCCTAATCCCAAAATTGCACTCACTGTGATAATCCTGGATCAATATGCATGTGAGACGTGAGAAAGTAATCTGTGAAAGGAAAGGCGCAGAGAAAGAGAAGAGTTAAAAGAGAAAGAATTAACGGTTGCTCATTTGCATATCAGATTTGGCATGCATTGCTAGGCAGTGGAGTTAAGAGTATTTCTGGTCCAGAGCGTGAGCTGAAGCTGGAGGATTATGCCAAGACATGGCAACGACTTTCAATAACCGGTTCATAAGACATTTCACCTCCGACCTCGCGCTCAGTGCGGCTGATAGATTTAGCATTATAAGCTACTTATACCTTTTGCGACCAGATGTCAAACATCGGCTAAAAATAAAACAAAACCGGTGCTTGATCTTTCCACCGCAAGTTGATTGAGAGACAGAATTCAACCACAACATTTCTCTATGTTGGAAAATAGCATCAAGGATTAAAATAAAAAGGAATAAGTCTAGAAAGTCTGGATAAGTATAGGCTCAATTGTCTTGATACAGTATAATATTTCCACCGCAAATTCATTGAGAGAAAGACTTCAATCATAATATTTTTCTGTGTAAGAGATTTTAACAAATTTTTAGTTGGATTAAGATGAAGAGGAATAAGTTAGTGAGTCTGATGAAGTATAGGCCTGAATGCCAAAATGGCTACAGCCAAGTTTCCATTATTAGTAATAATAATTAGCCTAATTGTATCTTTCTTTCTATTGTATTGTTCTCTTTCCTTTTTATTCTGTATTATTTGTTGATTCTAATTTTAGAATTGTATTGGAGGGTCAAGTGTAAGAGAGGGCCGACTGCGCCCTAACTTCGCCCTCCTAGGTCAAAATAAAGGCAGTCATTCTATTCTATAAGTTCTGACCCAGTGTCCTGTGAGATGTTTGTAAATTATACCAAATACAGTGATATTTTTTGACTACATCTTAGTGTTTTCATTATATATTCTATAAGTAGATAATAGCTGGGTTTCTAAAATGAAGAAGAGAGGGCTTTCAATTATGAAATGGTTGCTAATGCTGAAAATATAAAATGGGGTACGATTCGGTCATGGATGACAGATAACAGGTTTTAATTTACAATTAGGATGTTCGATTCCATTTGATTTCATTCCAGCCACGAGTGGTGAGCAAAAAATTAATTTAATTAAACGCGATACTAAAATAATTCAATTGCTTTTTAGTGGCGTTCCTGAAGAGAGATAGGTTTAGGTAGAAGCCCATGATTAAAATTTGAATTAATATTTAATACAGAGAAAGTAGTTGAAGACCTGAGTGAAAGTAGGCAATGAAGAACTTAAAATGAAGAGTTTACTTTAAAAAATGTTCGTAGTAAGAATGAATACTATAGTCGAACCAAATAATCAATTTTTTAGATACAAATAGATTTATAACATCACGAGACGAAGTGAATAGAACAGAGAAGTTCTGATCCATCATAGGACACAACTCAAACTCTCCAAATTTCTCTCGTAAAAGTAATTTAATTGATCTAATTAATGGTTATACATAATGATAACTGTATATAAACATAAAGATAATACATTGTACATAATGATGATTGTAGATCAACATCCTTCTACACGCTCTTTACAAGATAGTTGACCTAACAATGAAAGTCTATTTTAGATTTTATAAGTAGATTATAGACAGCAGTTAAGTTTTAAAAGAAGTGTTGTTATTCAAGACTTCTATTGGATTAAGTTACCAAAATACTGCGGTTGTAGTTTTTCAAAGGAATGTTATTATTCATGTCAATTAGCAAGCTTCTTCTCAAATCAAAACCGAATTCCCATCCAATGTGATAAATCTAAATAAACGAGCAACACAAAAATACAGACATTCTCCCTACTAGCATAGACTTACTATACATAGATAACTATACTATGTTGTCTGTGCTACTAGACAGTTTTCTCTTGAGAAAAAAAAACTTCAAGCACATTCCCATCTGAAACAGTTTTTTCTTGCAAAAACATCCTTCCAAAACATTGTTGATTAATATGTCTGGATTAGACTCGATCACCAGCAGATGGAGTTGAATAGCCTCGCCTTTGATGCTTTCTGGAGAAGAGCTGTCTAATTTTAGACGCTTATTTATATTCGGGCAAATTTACATTACAAGCTTCGAGATTGATCATATAGATTACAGCGGTTGCGTGCGCGTGCGCTAGCTGCAAGCAGGAGCACCTGTTCAGATGCTATCAGCTAATCATCTGAAGATGCTCTTCAATAGTTTGAAACAATCCATGTAGCCTACGCTAGTATGACTTGAAGCTATCACAGTTGAAAGCTCTAATACAGAGGCGAGCATGTGATATCATTATACAGTACTTGACTCCTCAAACTAATATTGCATCCAAACATGATAATAATTTATGTAGGAAATGTTATACTGATTTTGTTAAAGTGGAACATATTATTTTCTAGTACATGCTGCACTAGATTTTGAATTACAAACTATTCTGTTATCAGATTAGTTGTTCGTATAATACCAACCTTGTATATAAATAAACAAATTTCAGTTGGGGAAAGATTGAAACAATTATTAATAGGAAAGCAATCGCTACGGCGATGAATGAAAGCAATACGTTTTCCAACTTCTAACAAGAAACGTCTGGCTGCGCGCAAGATCGGAACTTAATCGGATTGAAAAGTGGAAAATTGGACTGAAATTTCGTTCTGATAGGATTTCCACGCTTGATGCTCGGATTAACGGCAGCTTCCTCCCACCAGAAGCGAGTCGAATAAAAAGACAATTATTCGAAATACATACTCCTGATAAGAGCCATAACATGCAGCTTACGTTATGATCGGTTGAAAGGCGAAAGATGATTGGAAAAGATGAATAAAACATTATGGATGAGAGGATGAGTCCTATACTCTCAAATGAATCGCTTTATAAGAGAAGCTGTCTAAATGTCTTCCTTCATCAAATAATTGATTTATTTTTTTGAGAATACAGTCTGGATCAGTAAACTCCAGTGGAGATGTTAGCTAGATAAGCTAAGAGAGTACTTTATTTCTTCCAACAAGCATACAATACAGTTGAGTATGGAAATGTATTATTTCACAACCTGTGAGTTACGATAGGAAGATGAATAATATTGTAGAATAATGAAAGATGAACCCCTGAGTAATTGCGCTCAAAACTGGCTAACAAACAAATTTATGTTCATTATAGAAATGAACATAAAATGTGCCAATGTTCAATTCTGGACTATACTAATACTTGAACCAAATTCTGTATGCGTCTTTTTTATTTGAACCATCTACCTGTCCTGTCTAGAAATGCATTACATCAAGGATTCATATGAATCTAAAATGATTATTCTATTCTTGTGAAAATGTAAAGGTTTTTTATGATGGAAAAAACGAATGCTGGAATAAATCAAACCAATCATGAATTAGAACATACTTTTATATAAATTTTAGAAATAATTCCTTTATTTCTCACATTATTCGTGCACCTAAATGTCAGTAGGCTTCCTGTATAATTTCAAATGAATATACCAACTCATTCTACCTTGTCTATAGCACAGATAAAAGACTTTCAATATTACAGATAGTAGAAAGTACATGATATAAGATCTCAAAGATTATTATGTAAATAATAATAATTTTATATGCTAATAAATATAATATAATAATAATAATGATTTTGAAAGACAGACAGTATGTTTTACCTGTGTCTATAGCTTTCCTATCATCTAATTATGCCTACAACAGACATGTTGTGAAACTTGTGTGTGCACAAATCTATGATTGTACCAGGTTTGACTGGAAATAGCTGAAAGTTGGTTGGTGAATCAAATTTATAACCTCTGAGATGCAAAATACCACAAACCGGTTCAAGTCTTCGATACAGAACTACAAATAGAAAAGCAAGCTTGGATTATCTTCAGACATCATCACCTCCCCAACCTATACAATAAAAATATATATCTATAAAAACTGTATTATTGAGAAGTGGTCTAACCACTTGCCTTGACACTGTGCTTGAGCAAAACATGACATACATGTTGAGGCGATTACTTTAAATTATACAAATTTTTATAGTCTATTCATTATTTAACAACACTGTACTTTACATAATCAAGTGCATTGGAAAGCAACTTTTTATCAGCTCATGAGATATAAATAGAATCAAAATATAGATATAAATGTATGCAATCAACGTGACAAGAGCAACTCTCTCTCCTGTATAATCAACTGCAATAGGACAGTGATAATTACGTCACCTTGCGTGTACAAAAACGAAAACACAATGTTTTTAAACGAACCTGCAATTTAATAAGATTTAATTTAGAATTAATTAACATATTCAGAATTGAAGGAGTTGCGGCATATATCCAGTGACTGCTTTAGCAAATAAATTGTGAGGGTATGTTGAGAATTAATAATCTGATGAGTCATTATGGCGAAGCGTGGTATGCTTATTTGGTCATTATAGGAAATATAGGCGATGATCAAATATACCACTCTTCTTCATCATCTTTTTGTGTTAATACCACTTATTTACGAATATTACTTATTTCTAATATTCATTGTGAATGATTGTACAGTTTCTAAAGCGCCTATCTTATAATCCAAAGGTTCCAAGATCGTATACAGTTGCCGGAACGGATTTTGACAGAAACGGCCATTTCCGTCTTTCGGAGGAGACGAAAAGCCGTCGGTCCCGACTACCTCTTCTACGAATAAAAAATTCATTGTGGAAAGTCATTGCTCATTTTACGATGACATAAATAACGATCATTGTATTTTTTGGAATCTAGGTGGAAAATGGGTAATATATTATCTAATGTGCTCCAAATTCTAATTCTGGAGGAAGAAACGAAAGATAATTAAAAACTATTTTAAATTAATACCTACCTGCAGTCACCAAGCAGTCACGTTTTCGAAGCTGAGTGCATTGTTATTTTGTAACACGTGATTTGGAGCAGCTCATTTCTATCTTTCATTATTATTACCACACCATGAAACCCACATCACGTTTGTTGAAAATTGCATTCAGCTTCCAATTTTTTTTTTAACTTGCAACAAGCGAGTGAATTGCATGCGAATATAGTTGCAAATTCCAACATCCTAACTATGCACGCATGGTAGACAATCTACAGTAATAATTCCAAAACACAATAATTATTATTGTGTGTGTTTGATATATTTATTGGACATTCTATTTTTGTGCAAGACAATTGCACCAGAATAATTTTGAATCTGTATATATATGCAATATATGTAATTTCTCAATAGAATAATAATAACAGAATATGTAATTAAGAAATACTAATAAATAATGTATATAACTAAAACTACTACAATTGTAAATAATAATAGAATAATAATGAATAATATTATTTGAAATGCTTCCAAACTATGCATTTGTGATACAATCAACATGAATTGTGACTGAGAATAATATGACAGTAAACTTGATTCCTTTTAAAACCAGGTCATTACGTGATAGATAAATATGCTGGAACTAAAATATGTGATTTGTATAGGTACGAGTATTCATGGGACAGGATTGAGTTGTTCTGCGTGCAATAGTAATATTTATATATGTCCTTTCAGCACTCAGCAGAAGTATCTAGATCGTGCTGAACAACCTAATAGAAAATACATGTTTCTTTGTTCAAATAACTCAATTGTTTTCTAATCTTGTTTTTTAAAGTGGGTGGGATGTATTGAGACGGCTCACAACAAAAACCTGCAAAATGTCTTTGGGTTTTGTTCTGCATAATGTTTATGCAAATTATAGCGGGACTGATTCCCTCTATACGGAAAGCGGATAGATGAAAGTCAGTTTCACATTAGATATGCTGAGAAACACCTACGCTTTCATCTTGATTTTTTCCAAAGGGAATAATGAATATAAACCAGATAGAGAAAGAAAGATAAGGTTGATTCGGGATTGACAAGTAATAAGTTATAGCCATTACATTCAAAGTAAAAACCAACTTGATGTTTTCAAACTCAAGAGTAAAATCTGAAAGGAAGAAGTAGGAGAGTAAAGCAGGAGACTGAAAACTATGAACAATGGATTTTATAGTAGGCCTATTAAATAGTATGTAGTATATGTAGGCCTATTCGCTGTGTGCACGTAGGTGGTGGGGATAATAAAATCGACACCTGCGCTCACGCGGGAATTTTGGGGTGATATTGAAAAAGTTGAGACTTAACATGGAAAGGATAGTGGGAATAAGCATTTACAATGCATTTAAAGTATTGGTCGTATCTCTAATTGTATAAAATACCGTTCACACAATAATAATCAGGCTTCTATTCCTTCGATATTTCCAAACGAAAAGTAAAGCGGATTACCCGCAGGTGCGTGGTGAATTTACCCCGGTCTGGGGTGTGGCAATCCTCCGGGTCTTTGAAGATGGCAAGTGGTAGGATGGTAGGCTTGCTGGCAACCAACACCGTTACGCGTCCCAGCCAAGCGTAGGGTGTTCCGGTAGGGAACACCTGAAGCATCAACTGCGCAAGCCAAGCCAACATATGTATGGAACAGCATACGCCGACTTGGCTGCATGGACAGGGGAGCGCGCTGACATCGAGTATGCGCAAATTTCGATACCCAGGCGACCTCCAGCTCAGCAGAAGCTTTCCTGGGTGAACGCGTGAGCCCTGCCCAGGGTGACTGAATAAGCTCTCCAGCTACTCTTGTAAAGAGTAAAAGAGGCTGAACAGCCTCAAACATCTAACAAGGATGCGGGGGATCTCCCCAAACTCCTACTGACCTGGAAACAGGCTCTCTCAGAGGTTATTGCTGACTCAAAAACCTGCCGGGAAATGGTACACATGTAGAGTGAAGGCACTACAACTGAAGATTCCGCAATGGGAATCTTGAGTGAGTGTGCAAAGGACCCATCCCTGATAGAAGCTGAAACAGCCTCTGAAGGGTGGGTCCATAGCAGAATCAGCAGCACATTTGTTGCTGGAATGTCTGCCCACAGCACTCTTGCAAAATGGAGGAGGAGACTTCTTGAAAGGGCAAATTCTCCCACCAGAGGAGGCAAGAGAATCCTGGGACTTCAAGGCCTTGGAAAAATTCTGCTCTGGCCTTGAATTATGGAACATGGCATAAGCCAAAGAGGGGATGCCAACAAAGATCGAACAGTGGTCGCGGCGGCTACAGCTACCAAAGCCCAACCCAAATTGAAAAAAAAAAAAAAAAACGTAAAGTGATTCAAATGTGCAAAGAAATCGGATCTCAGTTTTGGAATTAATCGAGTGAAAAATCCAGTTCTCAAAAGCATATATGTTTGATTTGAAGTCTGCGTTTTATAATCGCAATTTGAAATGATAACCAAAATGGAAAAATGAACTCAGCTAAAGGGTAAACTTACATCGTCTCAAAGCTCCCATGAGAGCTTTCCTGAACATAACCTTGAAAGTTGATTTAAAAACTCTGAATTGAAGATTATAATAATGTTTTAGAACATGCGATATGTTACATTTTAATATTCTGCAAATATAAATCCTACAATCGATGAAGTAGGAAAATAGCGACAGGAAATTGGCTATTCTCAATTATAAACTAATTTTTATGTACATGCTCTTATCCTTTGGCCCATGCGCTTAATCTACCTCGTAGATCTCACATTGTACGATTATCCGCCAGATGCAATGATGTAGATGCACAAGGACTCCTTCTGCTCAAACATGTTACGTTCATATTGAAGAATTAGTCAGCAAATTATTTTTCCCTTAAATTTACATTAATTCAGTAGTCTAATGATATTTATATAAAAAAATTATTTTCAACAACCAGTTAGTTCGGAACACACCTGAAATATACCTTCACTTATTATTATCATCTCTCATCATCACTAAGTTTTTTCACACCTGGCTTTCTAATAAAATCAATCATAAAACTATAGCAGAATCCTTTTTACTTGTCAGAAAACATATGTTTCGACGAGCAATATCACAATACTTAACCTACAAATTAATTAACTGCAGTATAACTAGACGGTTGAAAGTTATCTTCCCAAGAAAAAAAGTTATCTTTGAAATTTCTTTCTTTAAAAGTTTTAAAGACTTTAAAGGTCTTCAAGACTTTTAAGCCTTTTGATTATTGTGTCGAAATCACTGTTTAATTATTACCGAAACAGCTGATTTCTGACAAGTTAAAAGGGTCGTGCTATATATCATTCCATTATCTACACAAAACTATTTGACACATGTTGGCAACATTTCAGCTCATAAATAAGAGATATGGATACGTACAATACAGTAAACAAAATATAACACATGACAAATAATCAATAGGATAACGATATACAGGAGTACAACGACAGGACCCAGTAAAACAGCGAAAATTCAACATTAATGTAGCTTCATTGTATCCAAAACACCAAGCCAATATGTTGAATATTGAATATTCATGACAATTTCATTCCAATTACAAACTGCAGCCAATCAATTGTGAATTACACACAACAAATAACTCCATCTAACAATTAATACGCGCAACAATCAATCATTGGCTCAACTCAGCAAGTGTTAGCGGTGAGATGAGATCGAATTGAGCAGTTATCTAATTGCAAATTCATGATATATGAACCTTCCTCTCGTCAACGGCCCAATCACAATCACACATGCTGTCGGCGATTGGGAGAGTATTATGCAAGCGTCGAGTTATGGTAGTTGGTAGGCAACTGGTCTGGTCACAGAGAGGATGGTGCGAAATTAAAATTTAAATTCAATTTTCATTCGCTCACTTTTGTGTCAGTGGCTGCGCGCTCGCTTTAAATTCAGTCTACGTGCTGCTCTTCCCAACACTGCGGTTAGGTTAGGTTGGGGACAGGATGGTGGAGGGGGGTATGGCGATACACAGTGGTGGGGGGACGGTTGGGTTGCAGAGAGGGAGTTGGCAATTACAGGAGGACAAGCACGAAACTGCAAAACCATTCAAGCTGGATGCAAATCTATTTCAAGGATTACAAAGGAGATACTTCGCTTGAATTACTGTTCCCCAGACGACTACAACTACTCTTCTCTTCCCTCTTCGTTCTATTCCTGTAAACGAACATAACCAACTATCTGAGAATTTAACCAACTATCTTTACTAGCGCCATATTCAATGAATGCATTCTATCATAAAAAAAGATGGTATATTCAGAGTAGTTTCTGTACTTGTCAGTGTATGTGTCAAGTACATGATTTGTTCCAACTTGGGTGGAGAATTTATAATTTAAGTATTCTGCTCTAGAAACTTCTATACTACAGGAAAATTGAAGCCATATAAGTTGATTACTGAAGTTGACGAACTGCTAGAAGTTTTATTGTGAATGATATGCAGAAATCATGGAGATGCATTGACATGAATTGCGTTAAATTAAAGTTGAGGTGTGAGAGTATTATTAGGGCGTGAAATATGTGTGGAAATTATTAGGGCGTTTCTTCTATTATAACACTTCTATTAGGGCGTGAAATGCTCTAAACTTTGATAGTACACATAAAGTTTCTGATTAGCGTTCTGCAAGTATGGTACAATTATAGAACTGACCGAGTATACTGAAATGCTTATGGAGGTGTATGACATGACGAATACCAAACTCATTAAAATAATTCAAAAACTAATAGAGAGAAGTTGTCGCAGATTAACAACAAACGCTTGCTTTTTTTAGATAAATTTTATGGTGGTAGTGTATTTTCAAATGGTATGGTGGTGATAAATTTTCAACATTGTGTCTTATAAATTATAAAAGTATCCAGGAATCAATCAATTCGTTATTAATAACTCTTTGTATAACCTCTTTAGAGAGTTTCTGAAATCACTCTTTGTACATTATTTATTTGTTCAATTATGAGAAACATACAAAAAGATTTTCTATTTTCTCGCCCAATCATTCCTGTATTTTGATGATTTGTACTTGTATCAATAAATCAATTGAATTGATGTCTTAACAAAGAACCACGAAGTTTTGGAATTTCAAGGAAAGGAGACTTCACGCATTTCATTGCGTGAACCGTGGCGCATTGTTTATGGTCCTTTTACCAGGATGCGACAGAGGTGGTGGTCAAGACAGGCCAGCAGCACCTGCCGCGGGGTGACCGAGACCAACAAAAGCTTGAAATCAATTCCCTTGTTCGCATTGTGGCCGATGGGGTAGATTGTCGTCTTGGCTTGATTCGGGAACGAGCGAAATTGGACAATGGCTAGAAGTGGTGCGGCCGGCGCAGTGCTATTTGCCAAGTTACTGCTCCAAGCCCGCAGCAGAGCGCCCCAGGGACTCACACCACTGTTCACTCCCTCTGCTCTTCTATTACTACTACAACTTATTCTACTCCAGTCGCCTTCTCCTGATCATTCTTGTCTTACTCTTCAACTTTCTCCGTCTAATCCTCCTCTTCCTTCTTCTTCATCTCCTCCCTCTCCTTTTGCTTCTCCTCCTCATCCTCATCTTCCTTCTCCTTTTGCTTCTCCTTCTTCTCATTTTGCTTCTCCTCCTTCTCATTTTGCTTCTCCTCCTTCTCCTTTTGCTTCTTCTCCTCATTCTTTTTCTCCTCCTCTTTCTCATCGTGTTCCATCAGAAGCTCTTTATCTTCCTTTTTCTTCATTTCTTCCTCCCCCTTTTGTTCCTCCTTCTCCTCTTCCTCCTTCTTAATCTCCTCCCTCTCCTTTTGCTTCTCCTCCTAATTCTCCTCTTCCTTCTCCTTTTGCTTCTTCTCCTCATCCTCTTCCTCCTCCTCCTCTTTCGTCCACACCTTCATCACAACCTCTCTATCATCATTTTCTCCGTCTTCTTTTTTCTTTATGTTCCTTTTCTTCTATGTCATCATCCTCTTCCTCCTCCTAATTCTCCGCCTCAAACTGTTTATCATCATCAACATCCTCCTCTTCATCATTCTCTTCCTCCTCATCCTTCTATTCTACCTCCTCTTCCCACTTCCTTTCGTCTTCTTCCTCATTATCCTCTTCTCATTTATCCTCTTCTCTCTCTTTCTCCTTTCACTTTTCTTACTCATCATTCTTCTCTTCCTACTCCTCTTCTGTCTCTTCATTTTCCTCCTTCTCCCACTCCTTTTACTCTTCTTCCTCCAGTAATCACTCTTTTCCTTCTTACTCCTTGTCCTATTATTCTTCTTTCTCTCCTTCTCCTTTCCTTTTCTCCAATTACTCTTTATCTATTTCTTCTTCCTCCTCCTACTCATCAACTCGCTCTTCCCCTTCTTCCTCCTCCTCATCGTTTTCTCCCCTGAAAATTTGTTCCACTCACAATATTAATCTATTACAATGCACTGGTGTTGCATATACTTTTTTTATAGATTTTCCTTCATTCAAGTTCACATTTGTTGTTAAATATTATAATACTAAGCAATTTACTGATGAATAATACTCATCACTATTCGCTAATTGAATAACATGACGATATAAAACAAAGGAGCAAGAAGTTTAGATTGATTCAATACACAACTAGATCTCAGACAAATCTGAATCTAAGTCAGGTCTGTTTTGAAGAGATGAGTGAGGTCTCAAAAACGGAAATTTACCTTCCAGCACTGTAATAATACTCAACTGGTGTGCATAACAAACTTGACGTCGCAAACCAATCCATCCAATCTCCAATTTATTGTTTTGTTGTCTCAACTTGGACTGACGTCTGAGTTTTGAGGGATTATTCAACTGCATTTCTAATTAAACTTCTGATCTATTTCTAGTCATCCCTTCACAAACATGCATGAAGTGGAAATTTTGAAGTTTCAGAAAGTTTTCTCTGGGGAGTAGTCCAGATGAATTATAATAACAAGAAGCGGTGTTGAAGCGAAGAGAGAAGCCGAGGGGATAAAGAGTGAGATGCTTCAGTTAGTTATTGAAAAAGTTTTCCCATTTTCTTTAAATATTTTTCCATTCCTTTGGCTGCTCGGCTTATTAAGCGGAGATCTAAGGACGCTCCTTCTGCATTCAGTGTTGCGTCGAATCGAATACTGAAAGGCAAACTATTAACAACAAAAGTTATAAGAGGTTGTGAAACATCGCGTCTGAAATTCGAAATGAAATTTATTTCAAAGTGGATAATGAGAGGAGTTCCTGCAACAGAGTGCTGCCATTAGTCGCTTACATTTACAGCGCTGGATCCAGTTAGCAATAATGCAGGATTTCATAATGGAACACAACTCCTTCAACAGATGGGTTATTAACTCTTGTTTAAAACGCGAAAGTTTTAATTTGTCACAAAAACTTCACAATTCAAATCCTTCATAATTCGGCTTATTCATTCACATAATCAACATCGTTCTCATCTAATTTTGATTATTATAATAAGTAAAATCTTCAATTGTCAAGTAAGCTCCGAAAAATTTATATCATCTAACAATCTACATCACCAAAAATAATATATCAATATACAATATAACAATAAATTAATTTCATATAATTTTATTTTGATTATCATTAATAATCTTAAATTTATATCAAGTATGCTCTGAAAGTTAATCATTTTCCTGTTTTACAAGACTTTTGAAACTTTATGAAACAGGCCCCAGTTCAATAATCTTTGTTACCTGATAAAATAGTTCACATAATATACCGTTGGATGTTGGGTATTCAATGTAAGTAGGGACTGTAGTAGGATTCGACTCAATTTCGATGGCATTTCTGGTTGTTCGTTCATAATAGATTAGAATTTATTAAGAAAAAAAATACTAGAGTAAATTAAAAGATTGCGTACAATATCAATAGTACAAAGAATACATAATCTATGGTTAAAAGAATTATAATGAATGCTAAAGGTTTCATAATGTGAATATAATATGCAAAAATAATGTGAATATAATATGCAAAAATAATGTGAATATAATATGCAAATACAAAAATCATGTAGAATCTTCAACATTCCCAGTTTCGATCGATTCAAGGCTTCCAATTAAAACTACATTTCAATTAAGGCTACCCTCTGCATCAAGGGAAACTGTAACAGACCCATTTTTCCAGAACATCTGCATTGAAGTTTTATCCAGCACGTAATCCCCAGCACTTAATTTCCACTGCGTATTATCCTCTCTTTATAAATGTCCGATTTGCTCTTTATAAACGGCCCAATTGTTTAGAAGGAATCGACAGCGATTACATTATCGATCGCCATGTAATTATTTCGAAGTGTACGTAATTGGTCTCTGTAATGTCGCGGCTTTGGAAGCCCTCTCGAGTAAGGAGAGCAGGCTTCAGCTCAGGCAGAGACGGCCATTAATTAGTGTCTGGCCAATTTATTACTTGACCAATTGAAAGGGATGTGCCACTCTGCCTTCGTGCTGTCAGTATCCACTGCAGAATCCTGGCAAGGATAAATGCCTTCGGGTGCATGGACCATGTTAGGGACACAGTTGTTTCCAGACCTCCAGCAAGGGTGTCCCCACCCTAAGCCTTGCCCATTTGTCTTCTGCAGTTCACACCGCTACCCCAAATTCGGCGCGCTTTTAGGCTTCGAATTTGGACCGAATCCATCGATTCCATCCATTATTATTCAAGTACAAGTATTTTGTGTTCATTCGACTATTTTTGTTTCATGTGATATAAATTAAAATCTTTCAAAATAATAGATCAAAATAGATGCATTTTATTGTTGAATATCCGTAGTATGTAGATATTTGAAAAAACCCCATGGAAATTGATTAAAAAATGTGAGCCTAGAAAGGAACACGAAAGGAAAAATAAAGAATATTTTCTAAATATTTCCTCAATAACTGGCAACAACATTGAAGAAACATTGAAAGAATGCTGGAAATATTTTCTAGTACGTTTGAGACACACCAGTGAATGTATCAGATTAACGTAACTCTAGGAAATATTTATATATTTAACTTCAAGAATGATCCTGAAAAGTTATAACTGCAATTATTCATCAACTAAACGTAACTCTAGGAAATACATATTTCACGAGTAAAATACTTCAAGTATGATCCTGAAAAAGTTATAACTCCAATTAGTTATCTGATCAATGTACCGTACTCAAACATATGTAACGATCGGTCTGATTGGCCCCACACCACCAATTCAATAACCGCTACTAAACACACCAACAAAATCGAATAGCACTCAAATAGTGATCCATCATGTCAATGATACTTCATTGATCATGTACGAGAAATCATTCATCAATGACTGGTAAGTCAGTGATCTCTGCGCCATTTATCACTACTATCTGTTCAACGCTTTTGTTCGAGTGACATTCGAGAAGAAAGTAAAATAAAAATCAAATGACTGGCTGACTTTAGCGAAGACAAGGTAGGCGTACCGTGGATAAATCTGCGGCCTTATTTTAGTGGGCAGTAACAGACAATGATATGCCGTGGGTTGCACGCGTTCCTGTGTTATTCTGTTACGAGCATTATTATGAGTAGAAGTGTCGGAGTAGGGTATGGTGTTTAACAACGCGCCTATTAATATGCCCTATTGTTGGGAACAGTGAAGATTACTGAAAATTTACATTCACCCAACTATTTATAGGCGGTTCGCTAGTTTATGGTGCATAATTATTGGCAGATGACTCACCTGGTTCTATTATGGTGTCCATAGGAAAGAGAAGAAACTGAATATTTTATTATAAAATTCCTGTGCTCCGTTGCATCAAATATTAGATAACCGATTTCCTTTCTTGGTTTATTAAGATTTCATTTTTCGGTTCCTGTAAAGTACAGAAAGACTTTTTTCAATTTGAAGAATGGCAACACAATGATTCAATCAAGAAACAGAATAAAGTTATAATAATACTCAGATCCTGAAAAGTCCACATTTTTTCGTTCACCGAAAAATTCGAAGTGAAATTTAAATTACAGGTCCTGATATGTTTACTACTAATCAAAGACTGTTTGATTTTTTATCACTTGAGGCATGTGATCATTAATATTATATTTATGTAAATCAATCAAGTAAAATAAAAATGTTATTCCGGATCTCTAAATATGATAGAATAGTTCGTGTCATTGTTAAACTTGAAATGAGTTTGAATACGGAAAGTAGATTAGATTCTTGACAGTCATATTGAGTTAACTTGACTTTTCACTGGTAGAATTTCAATAATAATAAGTAGTACAGTACCGGTACCTAGTTTTCAAAAATAAAAGTTTTGAGCATCAAACGACCTATCCATCAATACAAAACTATTTTATCAATTCTAGAGATTCAGAATAATCTAGAAAAAGAATAATCTAGAAAAAGAATAATCTAGAAAAATAATAATCTAGAAAAATAATAATCTAGAAAAAGAATAATCTAGAAAAATAATAAAGTAAAAGGAGGAGGATTCAAGAGCATCTGATTTTGCACACGCTACTTTAGAAAATGATTTAGGTTTGGGTGAGAGCGATGCAACCCAGCTTAATAAAGCCATGAATCATACAACTTCGAAGGGAGCTAACAAACTGTAGCTGGTAGTTGTATTTTTGGAACAAAGGTGATTGTACTTAGAAAGTAATCTGAATTTTTTATGTTTTGGCATTACATAAATAATAATAGCAACAGCTATTTCGACACGTCTGATGCACGTTGGAAATAGTAATTACATGGTAATATATCTGCTATCTGGTGTTCATTACTGTTTTAAGCAGTCGGAATAGGCTATATTTATGTTGTCGCTACATAATATGCGGGGCTTTAGGTCATACGTTTTTCTATTGCCATAAATTCAGGGCTTGTCATGATTCTTGGCCTATTACTATTTCTAAACTTCCTAAATCATAGTTGTTGAAGTTTTAAATTACCCACTGGAAACAGGAACAGAGATAATAGAGATAGAGGTAAGCTGGAATCACTTCATTCATATCTGGATACCATAGCTGCCTGCAGACATGTCAAAATATCCTCTCCTGGAGAGAAGCTGAAAAATTCGAAGTGAAATTTAAATTACAGGTCCTGATATGTTAACTACCAACCGAACGTCATCACTGATACACATCATCAACTTCTTTTAAAGATATTGATCAATGTTGGGTTGAGCCTTGTATCATTTCCATATTAAACCTCCATTTTTTAATAACATCAATCCAGTCTTCAGTAAGGTGGATTAATCTGAGTTCCTCATGCCAGGATGTCAAAGAATACCCCTTAATTTGTATGTTATGAAAGAAACATCATAGGCTTTCCTGTTACATCATTTCAAAGAGGTTTTTTCACTCACAAAGAAGTTCAGAGATATTCAATATGACCCCCAGACACTCGACAACCCAAAACCTCCCTCAAACTCACTTCACTACTGAAATATCCAGGCGTAACAGCTGCCGTTATCTCTTGTTTCAAATCATCAATATTCATCCACCATTGATGACTTGAAACAAAAAATAACAGCAGCCATCCAAACTGTTACGCCTGACATGCTACAGATAGTGTGGAACACGTTGGAGGTAGGTTTTGGGTTGATATTGTTCGAGTGTCTGGAGGAGTCATATGGAACAACTCTGAACTTGTTTGTGAGTGAAAAAAACTTCTTTAATTACTCTTTAAAATGATGTATAACTGAAGGTTCTATGATGTTTCATTCATAACATACAAATTTTTAAAGTTGTGGTATTCTTTTTGAATCACCCGGTAATATTTTGCTCTCCATAGTTTTACTTCCTGTCATATGAATGAAATATTGATAACAATGATACAGTCCATTTAGTAACATTGCTTCGAGAAAGTAGCCCAAGATTTTGGAATATTGATAAAAATAATACAGTCCATTTAGTAACATTGCTTCGAGAAAGTAGCCCAAGATTTTTTTTTTCAAAGTTTTTTTAAAAATTTATATCTAGATTAATAAAATAAAATGTAACGAATTGGGAAAATAGAATCATCTAAGATAAAATGATCTCTTTATAAATAAATTTACAATTAATTTCTAAATTCCAGCATTATAAATGATATTTAGTAATTCATTTTCATGTTATTTATTCAAGTATTGATAATTTTCATTATTATTTACTCTAATAATTATTTTAGAATTATTCTTCAACTAAAAGGAATCCTTTTTCAATGTCTGCTTGTAGGCATCCATTACCTACTCTCCCCAAAGTTCCACTAGCACTGAAGCACACAAATCTGTCAAAGGCCTATTTGAAGTTTGAATATCCAATCAGCACTCTGATTAGAGATCGTAAGGAGACTACTGCAGACCTCAGTACGGCTGCCGCATGTCTGATTCGATTCCATCACACACATAAAAGGGGAATTACGGTTGGGGAGAATTATTTCGCGATTGCGGAAACTGGGGGAGACTGTATGGTATCACGTGACGTGGGGGAGGGCAGGGAGGCAGCCATATGGGCCCAGAGAAATGGTTTGACACGTGGCGACGTGGCATGCCTACTTGATCGGATTCTGAGCACTGGCGATGGCAACTCAAAGGACGAATCACTGGTGGAAATGAGAGGCAGCCACATAACAGTCGATTGACAGTGTTCACTTGGGACATTTGGACGGTTGGATGCTTGAGACAAATCCAAGATGTTCCATTCCATTACCAATTGATACGACGATACAATAAAAAAAGCTCACAAATTCCAATAGAAAACGGAATGAGAAGATAATTGGTTAGAATCGAACTGTTGATTAAAATTTTTATTTCATGATATTTTAATTTGTAAATTTGACCAATTTCTTGCTTTTAGATATTCTTGCTATAACTTATTATTAGATATAACTTAGATATTCTTGCTATAACTTATTATTAGATATAACTTATTATAGATTATTACTATTCAGATATCTATCGAATGAGTTTATGTTTCAATATACGTTACTGATACTTTAACAATTTCATGTTAATAATTTCGGGTTTTCGTTAATAATCCCATGTTAATAATTCCGTAATAACAAGTTAAAATTTTCAAGTTGTTCGCAAAATTATACCCGACCATGGAGACGCAGTCTTTAAAAAACAACAATCCAAGCACATCACTGGAAAGCAAACATTATTGATAAACAATTGACTCAAGTTTCATCTTTTATACCATTTATGGTGTAGCCTACTTGTACTATGCGCACGTGGAACTTAGAATAAATGATAACCATTCACAAGAATCATACAAGTAGGCCCGTGGCGAAGCGTGGTATACTTATTTGGTCATCGTATAGGAAATATACCCGGCGATGACCAAAAAAAGTATACCACGCTTCGCCACTAAAGTAGGCCGTACATGGTCACCATGCCATAACTGAATACTAATATAGTTGTAAGCTATAGTTTATGAAATAGTACAAATACGCTGGAGAGTACAAATGTAAATACTGGTAATATCTGTAGGACACATTGAAAACGCTAAGCATGGAGCTCTCGAATGTAGGCAGAAGCCGGTAAATCAGAATTAATAGACAAGCAGAGGTAATCTTTTTGGTGTAATGGGCCAGCATAAATAATCATTAGGAGAGACTGTAACTGCGGCAGAGGGATTCCTCTGAGCTCTGTAATGACGTAATGGCTGCGATTGTGAATGTGTGTGCGTTTGTAAATATGTTTTGGTGAGTATGTGTGTTTTATTTTGGAGAGGATTCGACTCCGTGGAGCATCTACACACTGGCTGCATGTGGTCGTTTAGTGTCTTCCGTTTGTCCAGACTATGTCCGGATAATAATACTGTCTTTGTGTTGAGGCACGGCTATTTCGGGAGTCGTGTTCATCAGTCAAGTTCATCCTGAACGAGAGACAGTCGTTCAAAGCAATGACAGACACTGTTCTGGAGAGATAAAAGCGACTTTTAGGAACAGAGACCGTCATCAGCTGTTTAGAATTTTCAACTTGAATCCATTTCTCTTCTAATTTGTGGATTTTTTTGTTATTCTTATTTCAATGCAGAGAGAGATTTGTTTGGAACTTGTTATCTTATACTCATCTCCAGGCTCATTTATCAGATCCTATCAAATCCTTCCCTTTGTTAGCTCTTGTCTCATTTCTATTTTTTTTTCATCCTCCAAGTCGAGGATAGTTTTTCTTTTCATCCTCCAAATCAAGGATGATATATTTCTTTTCGTATACCTCTCTCATTCCAATTAATAGCATATTTGGTACATTGGAAAACCCTATAATTGTGACATTGGAAAATTATGCTCGGTTGCTCTAAGCAAGCTCAATTTTAATCCTTGATCAGCACAATGTCAAGTAGGTATGTTCAGTTGATTCAAAATAGTTGATCCAGGTTGTTGAAATCCAGCATTAGTGTATTTATTCAAGAAATTTGTATATTTTTGACTGAATAATCATTATATCAAAGCCTCCTATCTATTAATATACAAGTCATACTTCATGACTTCAGCAATTAAATTCAGCATTTTAATACTTGCTTGCTTGCTTGGAGTTATTTTCCATATTTTAGTTCTCTTTAGTTCATTTTTGACATTAAAACAACCTTAATGTATTCTGAGCAAATATGATGATAATCATTCTCTCATCTTCTTCAACAGTAGAATATTATCAGCATATATAAATTCCATCAAAACTTCATTATCACTTCCTTATTCTCCCTTATTGGAGTTTTATACGGCTTTCCACTATTTCAGATCTCCCACTTATTTTCTTCAACACATCCTCTTCTTTTCTTCATTATCATTTATTTCTCCTCTGTTCTATTGCCTTCTATTTCTATTATTTATTTTCGTTCTATTCATTTTCTAGTTCTTTTTCTCACATCCTTTCCTACCGAGGTTGGTGCAGCGAATAATATATCCTCTTACGACTCAATGAATATGCTCGCCTCAACTTTACGTCTTAGCCTACCACAGAATTTTACAATACCAAAAAATTCATTTCTAGTGAGCTCACAATGCTCGACGCCTCTTTTATTCGAGATCGTAATTTTATACGGCCGGCCGACGAAGTAATAATGTATTCCCTGCTGAAAACCCTTTTGATGTTCTGTGAAGAATTCTGAGGTCTTTATGCCGTCGGTCTACATGCGCGTTTTATGCCTTCTACGCAGACAACAACTGACGGAAGAAACATAAGAATGATGAGAGAAGAAAAGAGGAAAAAGAAGGAGGAGGTGGAGAAGGAGGAAGAGTAGGAGGAGGAAGGTGATGAGGAGGAGGAAGGGGAGAAGGACGAAGAGTAGAGAGAGGAGGAAAAGGAGAAGGGGGTTGAGGCGAAGGAGGAGAAAAAGGAGTAGGAAAAGAAGGAGGTGGAAGAGGTGAAGGAAGAGGAGGAAGAGACGGAGGAGGTGGAGGAGGTAGATGAGGATGAGGGACCGAGAAGGAGGAGGAAGATGAGGTTGAGGAGGAGAAGAAGATGAGGATGAGAAGGAAGAAACGGAGGAGGAGAATGATGAAGAAAATGAGGGACGAAGAGGAGAAGGAGAAAGAAGAGGAGGAAGAAGGAAAGGAGGATGAGGAAAGAAAGGAAGGAGGAGGAGGAAAGAAGAAGGAGGAGATGAGGAGGAGAAGGAGAAGGAGGAAGAAAATGAGAAGGAGGGATGATGAAAATGAGGAGGAGCAGGAGGAGAAGGAGGAAAGGTGGAGGAAGGGGAAGAAGATTATGATGTTAGTGAAAAGTAAAAAAAAAAGAGAAAGAGAGAGACAAGTAGGAGAAGGAGAATGATAATGTCAAAAAAGGATAAAAAAGAAACTATAAATATTGTGAAGGTCAAAAACGAAAGGAAGATAAAGCTGAGGAAGCAAAAATAAGCTAGGAATAAAAACTAAGGAAAGCAAATGAAAAAGAGGGGAAATAAATTGGAAAAGGAAAAGAAATCTGAGAGCAAGAGGAGGAGGATGTACAGAAGAACAGGCAAAATAAAAATGAAAAACGTGGAAAAGGAAAATAAGAGAAAAAACAAGGGGTTGAGAGAGGAGGAATAATAAAAGTATAAATACATTGTTGAGGAAGAATAAAAGTTGTAGGAGCTAAAAATTAGGAAGAAATTAGAGCAGACGAGGAGGAAGGAATCAAGAAGAAAGAGGAAGAATGAGAAAAAGATTTAAAAATGGGAAAAAAGTAGAATAAATGAGACCAACAATAAAAAGACGAAAAATAGAAAAGATTTTGAAAAGAAGGAGGAAATAAAATATAATGGGCTTGATGACAGACAAGGAACTGCTGTGAAAAGAAGGAAGAGGAGTGTTTACGGCCTGTTGAAAATAGAGTGGGATAGAAGGTACACGACAGGCTGAGTAAAATGCGCCATCAAAGGTGGAAGGCCTAAGCGGCGATAGGGGGCAGGGGGGCAGGGTGCAAGGAGTTTATAAGTAGGAAAAGTGCCGGAAGCTATTTTGGGCGACTTGCAGGTAGTTGGAAAAGAGGAAAAATAGAGATTATCATCTGATCCGATTTGGGAGTCTGAAGAAGCAGCTCAGTCTAACCTCTCTTGTGTTAAGGGCTGCTGCTTTCGACCTTATTGCGCAGCTTAACCTTTGGCATGGCTCCTTTCCATCGCTCAACTTCTTTCTATTTAGTCTCGCTTAATGATAAGTTCACCACTCAGTTTTACCTCGAATTATATCCCATTGAAAAGAATAAGCGAGAATTTTGTACCCATCAATTTCTTGTAAATTTTTCTTCAAAAGTCTTAGTAACCGTCTAAAATAAGTCCAGAAACCTTTTTTATGAATTTCACAAGTCTTGTTAAAGAGAAAAAGGCGATCTCACACAATACTTATAAGTGCACAGTACGTACTGTTGATGTTTAGTGTGTGTTTGCCCAACCACTTCTTCAAATGAATTTGAAAAGAAGTTCTATTAACTCACCATTTATTTTCATCTCTAAGCTGTCCTACGTTATTTCAAACCAGAATCACCAGTGTTCATTACTGCTATTGCAGTTATAAATTATTCAAGCCCATTTACATTTCAGAAAACCAAAATTTCAGTTCCATAATTGAAGTTCATTTAATAATAGGTGCAGTTTTCAACAACAACACAAAAACCAATCTACACTACATTCGAACATTAATTTAGACAAACATTATTATCACCGATGTCATCAAATGCATTGTGGCAAATATTGTTATAATTCTATTCTACTGTTGTCGTTAATAAAAATAATCTACTGATAGATACAAGAAGCAAACAATACATCATTGAACATTCATCCATTCTTTGTTGAGAGGTTGGGGACAATGTAGGGTGTTTATTTTCATTGGAAAAATATCTGTGGAAAGCGAGTAGCAGAATGGAGCGACGCGATATCAGGCACTGCATTTATCTCATGTTGTCAAAAAAAGAAGAAAAATAAACAATCGACAGCAGTCGGCGATGTATTGAGTCTATTAATTGCTTTTCGAAATTGTAAATTGAATTCGGCCGCCTTTAATCCTTTGTTATTCTTTCATAACTCCCAATACAAGCTGCCCAAAAATTGCAGATGGGTTTCGGCACCAGTTTATACACACACACTGCGTAAACTGGCCCAAGCCTGCTTGCCACGCAATAACTTGATACAACTGTTGTAATCCTTATATTCAGCATCGTTTGTTCAATCTTTTTCGCGAGCCAGAACTCGAGCTCTCTTTGGAAAATTTTCAAATATTTCGCGTTTATATAATTTCTGAGAGACGTAACCGACTCCGACAAAACATGATTGATTGAAAAATGTCTGTGCAATCAAAAGAGATCAACTTCCATCTTTCACTGATGGAATTGAATAATCACAAAACTTCTAATTCAATAGAATGGGAAAATTGGGATTAGAAACATTTTGAGGAACCTGATAATCTCTTGTGCGATGGAGCAAATGGTTAATCAGCATATTATAAGAAGAGAAATTATTAATAGAGATGTTGGGCTCAAATTGGCAAATTATGCTAGAAACAAATTGCATTCATAATATACTGTACCTGTAAGTATAGATTAATATAAACAATGAAAGCAACTGATTTTGACATAGATTTGCTTATAATACTTATTATACTCATTATATTATTGATTTCAACCACTCACCTATGGTTTGATATCACTTCAATAAAACAAGGTGTGATGTGTGAATATTAAATGAAAAAATATATTGCGAATTTTTATTCAATAAAAAGCAATGTGATAATTCATTCAAATAAATATCATAAAATAGAATATAGATTTGGTCTAAGAGCAATGTGATAATTCTTTCAAATATCTTAGAATAGAATATTGATTTGGTCTTGCCTATCACCATAGGCGAGAGTGAATCAACAAAGGTAGGTACTTATTTCTACCGAATCAATATAATTACAGTATTATACTACTTATTTCCCCAATTTCGTGAGTGCTTGGATGAGAATGAGTTATTTCTCAAGTGCAGTTCACCAGAGAAACATGAGAAGCTGAAGAAGGTGCCAAGAGGGAGAGAGAAAGAGAAAACGAAAAGTAGAGAGGACAGAAAGAGTGAGTGAGAGAGAGAGAGAGATGAGAGAAAGCACTAGACCGTCTCGTAAATTCACTTTTCAAGAAAATGTGAGACGTTTATTAAATTTCCACCCCTGATCCTCAGCCCGGGCTAAAGTATCATCTGATACTTCTCTCGCCCTTTTCTCCGCGTTTTTTTCTATTTTTGAAATTAACGCTTCGCTTTGTTTTCCGCCGTTTTTTCATAAGCTGCTTATCTGCTCTCCCCTCCAATTTTGTTCGGTCTCTCGCCCGCCCTGGCCTATCGCAGGCAAGAATCTTCCTTTGCAAACGTTACATATATGGGCTCCAATCTCATCTAAAAACATGTGCTCTTCAAATGACTATAAATTTCCAACGATGTCAGTTGAGATCTTTATTGAATTCACTATCACTAAGTTTCATTGAGGTAGGCATTCCCTAATTTTCATTTTTATCATATTAACAATATCTTTGTTCATTTTTTGTTAAATAGAAAGAATATATACTTTATTTTACTGCATATTTATTGCAAATCCTCTGACAACACACAACTTTCATCAGTAAATTTCACTTAGCCTATAAGTGATAATGCTATGTGGAAACAACGGCTATTTGAAGCTTCAAAGAACAATAAAGGGAATTCAAATTGAAACATAAGAAATGTTCAAATAAATACCATATACATCCACAGAGAATAGACTTAGTAAAGAGTATGCTTCTCCATGATGCAACACTCATTTACTCTTACATTCGATTACAGGGAATCCTTTCTACTATAACTGACTGTATTGTATGTGTAATTATTATTGTAATTCGTATCGTATTTTTTGGATGTAAATAAAATTCATTAGTCATAATTCTTAGATCTTGAATTTTTTGTATATTCTTGGCAGAAAACCCTCAACTTTCAATGATGGATTGCTTCTTCAGTTTTGAATAAAACGAAATTATTTGATTCATGAATTAAATAAATTTTCATATGTATTTTTAAATAGGTTGAACATTTTAAATTTCTTAATAACATGTAAAAGTAGCCGGCGTAGTCTAAGAGTTATAAAATAAGGTACAAAAGACGGCATGAGAGGATTGGTTTCTATTCAAAACCCCATGAAAGGTTTCGAAATTTATACTGCAGATGATTGATTACACCTTGCAAACTCGAACCGTGCTCTCTTGGTAACTCGCATTTTTCGCCAGTTCTTTTCTGTTTCTGGTGGTACTTAGTTAAGAACTCTGTAGTTGATAACTCACTAATAACTTCGCAGAGTATGATTAACGAAAGAGTTAACCTTATTGAGAAAAAATGTTATTTCATTATATTGTAATACCATGTAAAAACTGTATGATTTACTCCTAATCATTACTGTAATAATAAGTTTTAACTTAAATATAGAAATCTTATTGTAACAAATAAAATTTTTCTCTTATATTATTCCTCTCCAATATCATCGCACCCATAAAAATTTCCAAGATTTTTATTACATCATAAATCATAATAATTTTTTTAGCAAAGGGCTCCCTAAATCCACCAGGAAACTTAGTTGAAAACTTCTTCAACTCTGTGAGAAACATCTGCATCGGCTGAATTTTCTTAGCAAAGGAACACACACAAAAAACCATCCGCCCGCATATAAATCGGGCATTAACAAGCTCGCAAAACTTTACAGAATCCAAAAAGTGGAGGAAGAGAGGAGGAGGAAGAAGAAGGGAGGGGAAGGACAGAGGAGAAAGGACAGAGAGAAAGAGAGAGAGAGATAAACTTTCCATCCAGTTTCCGCCAACTGAAGTTTTGTGCAAAAACACACTTTACGCCAAGAGCGTATTTATACAGAGACCCTTCGAACTAAATGCATTGTAGGCTATACGTTGACTCTCAGTGATAACAAGGCGGCACTAATAGCGAAGAAAAACATTCAAAGAAGCTTTAATTGACTTCAAAATTATTCTAAAAAGAATCAGTTCGTACGACCACGTTTGAAATTGGAGTAATTCGATAGGGGCTTTAATTCTCTTATTATATTCACATCCTGAATTCCGATAATTTTGTTATTGCTGATTGGATTCCATTAGCAAAAAAATTGAGGCCATATAAATATGAGTTCAAATAATTATAATTATTCATATCAATAGTTCCTATGGAATTCTATGGATGGGCTATCAATTGGAATAGTTCGACTATAATTAATGATGAGACGAGCCATTCCTCCACACAGGCTTAGCCTAATGAGGAATGAATTTTATATTTTCTTTTTATATATTTCGTTTGTATTGTAGGCTACTTACTATGAAGTGAATAAAGTATTTGATTGATTGATTGATAGTTGGAAGTTTAATGATGGTGTGTTCCTCATTAATTTTATTCATTAAACCTCAATATAATTATTGTATTAGGCCTATAATAGTATCATAAGAATTTGAACTCGTAAATTTGTTGTTTATATTATCAATTCGAAAAATATATGTTCTTAAATTTTTAATCACAGGATTGAAAAGAACGATTAAATAACAACTTATATTTTTTAAAACCGTACTTCAATAGGTGAATGATGAAAATATCTTGAGAGCTAAGCAACGCATCTGATCGTTAATGAGACTCAACTCTAATGCAGTAAAATAATAGTTTTCTAGTACAAATTTATAAATTGAGTATTTTTCACTTTTATAGCTCTGCTTTTTTTACACTTCTATTTTATAACTCAGGTATCTTTTATACAAATAATGAAGTAGATGATCAATGTTTTAATATTGTAGAATGTTTAATATTTTAATATTCAATGTCAAACTTTTTCTAATATAATTTTCCTTTTTCAGGTAAGTTGGATCACTACTTACTGAACTTCTGTGATGGATAAGTAAAGTACAATCATTAGTTCAAACTACACATAACAGTAAACTGATTCTAGTTCCATTTCCAAAATTTCATTTCAATTAATGAAAACTGATGATAACTTTTAAATTCTACTTAAGAGAAGCTCTTTCACTGTTAGAGCGCCATCCTTGTTACAAAAGTGGAATCGGAAATTTAATCCTACTTATTAGGGTATTATAATTAGGTCAGGTGAAACCAATTATTAGTTTCCTCTTTGAGTTTCCAAATAAAATCTATTCAAACAATCCTATTCTACTGTTCAAACCATTAAATCACCTTTTGATCGACAATTGAAATTAATCCCTGAATCTAACATCGTTATAAGAGTGTGCAAACAAGTTGAACAGACCTTTCAGAGGTGAATGATTTAGGGTTCTTTGAAATGAGACCACTCCTGTCCCAAATTCCCCTCGGAATAAGGGACCGTTTTCGTGGTTTCTAGTCCCAATGATCCCAGCCCTAGAGGACATCTGTCCTGTCTGTCTTGTTAAACAGTCCCTGACATGGGTTAAACTTATCGCTTATGTCAATGAAACGAATACGTTGGGTTCTTTGATATTTACTCAACTGTTCAATTTAGCTGTACATGTGGACTTTAATGGCTCTAATTGTATAACTCACAGAGAAGTATAATCCAGAGGGAACAGAAGTCAGATAGAGAGGCTTAGATAAACTTCAGATAGAGAGAATAGAACAGATAGATACTATCATAATTTCTGGTATGTTGATATCTATACTCTCTGGTAACTATAATGACCAGTTTCAAGATTGCTATAAATGACTCAACTTCAATAATATATTTCTACATTTTTTTATTCTGAATATAAACTGCATCTGGAAGAGGGCAATAACATTTTTTATATATTCATTCAAATATTCACAAAGGAAAGTACAACAGGCTTATTAATATTATTAAGAATGTACTTGTTCCAGTTTACACAAACAGTCTAGATTCAGGCTATATAACGTATTATCATGGACTAACAAAATACTAACTGAATGGATGATTATCTCTGGTATTATTATACTAAATCACTGAATTAGGTTTATCGAATCTTCAAGACAAAAATGATTAAAGGTTTACCTGTAGCTTCAGATAATAAGAACGTCTACATTTTACAAACCATTCTGTCTACATTATAAATAGACTACACGAGCAAATACAAGTTCCTCGTCACATGTCATTTATATAGTGACTGTTCAGTTATGAACAAGCCTATCGCTGGAGACGGTGGAATGTTTTTATAATTTATACGAACTGTAAATTCCAAGACCCCCTATATTCCCAAGAGATACAATACTCTGCTACCACACTCAGATTGTAAAGTTCGAGATCTGATGTGACTCCCTTCTTTCTGTTGTAAGTTTGTCCCAGAGCTCATGAGCGTCATTTCAGCTTCTAAACTGTGGGGGCAAGGTCTGCCAGGGATCTGGGGGGCTTGGGGGGTTTCACCATTTCACCAAGGCTACACTAGATGAACAGGCCTTGTCCCCCCCCCCCCACTTTAGGTGGTGGGAATCAACCTGCGAGTAATCCTTACTTTGTCGATACATGTATTTGTTCATGACAATACAAAATTTTGAATTTGAATGTTCATAAACAGTGGTCTGACTTATATAGGTGGCTAGGTGGTATGTCATAAACTGTTAAAGGGTATAAAATGTGGAGAATGTATTCATTTTCTTATATTTGACAACAATTACACTCTTTAATCAAACCCTCTTTCATGTTATTTTTCGGCTATAAATAGAGGAAATCTAAAATACCCATCAAATAGTATACTGAATTTGTTGATTATTTACCGGTTTGAGGGTTTTCAAAGTGATGCTGAGCAAGAAGTATGAATATTCATTTTGATTGGTCGATGATTCAAAGCGTATCCAATTCTAAATCTCGCCGGTAGGTGGCAGCAGTTACTGGGTGATGTTATTATTATTATTATTATTATTATTATTATTATTATTATTATTATTATTATTATTATTGTCAATCATCCAGTGACCGCCTGTAGAAGGGTTTACAGATTCGTCAAAAATTAAGTCATTATTAATTTAGTCATTTAGGTCATCAATAAGTTAACATTTAGACATTAATAAATTATCTCACTCAGTTATATAATTGCTCGCAATGTGCCGAGAATTCCGCTGTTGAATATGCGGAAATATTCAATAACTCTTCTTTCAGCTTTATTTTAAAATCCTTACCCGCAATTTCTTTGAGATATGTCGGCAGGACGTTGTATAGTCTTATACCAGCGCTTTTCACTCCTCGCTGATACATAGTTGTATGGTGAACATCGTCTCTTAAATTTTGCCTGTACCGAGCTTCACAATTGTGAAAAACCTCTCCCGTATTGAACTCTGTTCTGATGCTTCTTTATAAAACAAATTGTCTCCAAAATATGCAGACTAGGCATTGGAAGGATTTTTAATTCCTTAAAATCGGCCGACAACTGGTTCTTCTTGTTTCTCCTGTCATTACTCTCAATGCCCATTTCTGTAGTCTGAATATCTCTGTAGCACCACTTGAATTTCCCCAGAAGACAATACCAAATGTTAAGAGGGAATGAAATATTGAAAAGTATACCTCTCGGAGAGTCTCCCTTCTAAGCAGAGATGTCAATTGTCTAATAGCAAAAATCGCCGAATTAAGTCTAGTTTTCAAGTATGCCAAGTGTGGTTTCCATGAAATCTCTGAATCTATAACTATCCCAAGCACTTTTATGTCCTTGACAGACCCTATGTCGCAGTTCCCAATTCTTAAATCTACCTCT
The DNA here is from genome assembly GCA_017141395.1 of Laodelphax striatellus. NCBI lineage: Eukaryota > Metazoa > Arthropoda > Insecta > Hemiptera > Delphacidae > Laodelphax > Laodelphax striatellus. Next base: position 9,809,024 of record CM029535.1, on the reverse strand, counting down.
CTTGACGTCCTGAATGGAATCTCTTTGGTTTTGCTATAATTTAAGCTCAACATATTTGCAGCCAGCCATTCATCTAATTTGGAGAGTGTTTCCTGGCATTGTCTTTCCATATTTGATTGTCTCTCGTTTTTCAATAGAATACTGACGTCGTCTGCATACAGGACGCAGTGAGCTGGTTCCAGGTGAGAGGGCAAATCATTTATATACAATAAAAAAAGCAAAGGACCCAACACGGTGCCCTGAGGTACTCCGCTTCTTGTTTTCAGCCATTTAGATTTATATACAAATGGGTTAGATTCAATGACGACCCTCTGATACCTATCTTCAAAATATGACTTGAACCATTTCAGCACCGGACCCTGTAAGCCATAAAATTTGAGTTTTTCTAATAAAATATCCTTATTAACAAGATCGAACGCTTTTGATAAATCTGCTATGACACCACACACCTTAGATCTATTATCCACCGAAGTCAAAACTTCATCCATCAAAGAAAAAACCGCATCGTTTATAGAAAAACCTGGCCTGAATCCATACTGCTTAGGAGACAGCAAACCAACCTCGTTTAAATATTTTCTTAATCGCCTCAATATAACATATTCAAAAATTTTCGAAAATACTGGAGGATTTGCCACAGGACGGTAGTTTTCTGGAAGGACGGTCTTACCTTTTTTATAAATAGGAACAATTTTTGATATCTTTAATTTTGAAGGCACATATCCTGTCTGCATTGACCTATTAAAAATAAATGTGAGTGGCTGCAATATTGACAAGGCTGACTGTTTAACTAAATAATTGGATACATTGTAGCAATCATAAGATTTTTTGTTTTTAAGATGCTTTATTATTTTTTGAAGTTCTTCAAAGCTCAGTGAATCGAACGAGTTAAGTTTTAATCTACTACTTTGTTGAGAGTCATATAAGAAATTATGGAAGTTGAGAATATTCTTACGCTGTGTAATCTCATTCTGAATAGCTAATGGCGTATTTATAAAATAATTATTCAAAACGTCAGCAGCTTCCTCTCCTGTTTTAACAGTTCCAGTTTCAGTAGCTATATTAATCTCTGATTTTCCAGTTTTGTTCTTAGTAAGTTCATTTTTAACTAATGTCCATATGGCTTTTGTATGATTATCAGAATTTTATGAAGCCACTGGCAGCTATTTTTTTTACTGCTTTTAAAACCTTCCTGTATACATTCTTATATACTCTGTAATAGGATGCAAAGTCAAAATATCGAATTCCATTTTTTGTAATGATATGAATCATTGAATCTCTCATAGTTGGATTCTTTAGTAGAGAACTCATTGTTTTCAACCTATCACCAGATACTTTAATCCCTTGCGTTATCCACGATAGCTGCCGTTTTTTTATCAATTTTGCTGGTCTTTCCGGAACAGAGTTGTTGCAGTGATTGATATATATGGATAAAAAATTGTTGAACATGTCTTCAACGTTGCTACAGTTATAAACGGTATTCCAATTTTCATTTGCCAGTCCGCGATTTAAATGTTCGATATTAGCTTTGTTAAGGAGGCGCAAAATCTTTTTTCCTTGATTTCTTTTATCAATTGGTTCTATAATTACTTCTTCAGGTAGATAATTTGGATCATTTGTGAAAAACTTAACACTGCTTCCTCATGGTCCGAGAAGGAACAGGGAATTGTCTCACTTTTGCATAGAGTCGGCGCGTAGTTTGTGATTATATAGTCTATTTCGGAAGCCGTGGTAGCAGTTACTCTAGTAGAACCGTTAGTTACTTTATTCAAGTTGAATGTAGACAAGAGACTTTTGAATATATTTCTGTTTTTATCGTCTTTACAGTAGTCTATATTAAAATCACCACAAAGGCATAATAGTTTTCGTTTTTCTTTATTAACCTTAGAAAGTACATTTCGTAGCAATTCAATGAAATCATCGCAGTTCGAATTTGGCGCTCTATAAACACATATGACTATTATTTTTCGCGGCATTTTTTTTAGTTTTATTTCTATCGCTGAAATTTCAAAGACACTTTCCAGAGCCATAGAGACTAAATCGTTTCGAACCCTTCCACAACCGTCAATAGAATCTTCTCTCACATATATACATGAGCCGCCACGAGTTTTAATTTTTCTACTAAATTGAGCAAGTAATTTATAACCAGCTAATGAAAGCATACTTAGTTCGTAATCTCGTAACCAATGTTCTGTTATACACAATACGTCAATATTCAATGTTTTAGATGACATCTCGACTTCCAACTCCAATTTCGCATTTAAGAGACCCTGACAGTTGATGTGGAAAATTTCGAAACCTATAAAAAATGATCCCTATCACTACTACACAAAACCGGAATATGATTATTTGTAACTTCCGTTTCTGCTCTGCCAATTTTTGAGGTACTTGGCTTATCTGTACTACTGGTATGTCCCATCACATGATTTCGTATGTACTTCCGAAGTTTTGGCTTTCCTTTTATCCTATTTAAATGAAGTCCATGACGTGTATAATCACTTATTTCGAAGTTACCAAGATCCAGTAGATCCAAACAATCGGTATTAGAGATCTGTTCGCATAGCCATGAATTCAATTTATTAATGTTACCATTTAGAAGAGGCCTATCGTATCTATAAGGAACCGTTGATATAGACACCTTCGTACGCTTGGATGTTTCTACAAGTGGTAGTAAGTCCAATTCAGTTGGCTGTTCAGTATTATTAACTATATCGTTGGCTCCAGCTAGCACGACAACCCTGTCATTGAAGTCAAAATCTTTCGTGAACTCGGCGATATCATGTGTTACTGTACTAAACTTAGCACCCGATTTTGCCACCACAGTCACCTCGAATCCATGATCACAGAGATCGCTATTCAAATCCCAACCCAGGTCCCTACCGTGACTATCAGCTACTATCAACAGTCTTTTATTCTTTTTCAACTTTTTCGGTTTTGTGGCATTGGGTTTAACACCGATCGGTGTGATTAAACTCTTCTTTGTAATTGTGGCTTGTTTATTTTTATCTAATACATTATGCTCTGCATTGCAGTCGTTTAGAACACTAAACGAATTCTTTGTCACAGTGACTGGGTTACGAGTTACTTCATGATTGGAAACTGTGCCACCTGGAGAATAGAAATCTCTAAGATCCTGTAATTCTATTTCGAAATTTTTATTTTCACTCCTTAGGATTGTATTCTCAGCTTCTAGCACCTCGATACTAACTTTCAACTGATCTATCAAAGTCTTACTCTCCATCAATCTCCTGTCCACATCCACAGAATGATCAACTACATCATTCCATTGTTTCTTTAATATAGTCATCTTCTCAATTAATTGAATATTCTCTTTTCTTAGTGATTCAATCGTTTCGTTGCGATCGCCAAATGAGTTCCGGAAATTAGAATTTAAGGGAGATTTCAAAGGGTCCGGTGTGCTGCATATTCTTGTTTAAAATGGTTTCCAATAGACACGCCTCTTTGCTCCGCCTACTCTCTCTCCTGATTGGTAGATGGTTCAAAGCGCAAAGTGTAAAAGTCAGAGAAATACTCTAATGAATGTTATTCTCAATGCCCTTGTCATAGACTTTGATGATTGCAAAACTTGTGATAATGATCCCAATGGTTTTTCAAAAAAGTGTGTGTTTACACTTTGTAATATTTTATTGAATAATTATTGTAAATCGAAGAGAACGAGTCTCATTGAAGGAGGGTAGAAAGATAACATTAGATAGTAAGTTGTAAATAGTTGCATAGTTAAAATCGAAGTTATATTCTTAACGGACTATTCTTAACTTATATTCTTAATAGACTGTTTTGTAATGAAACATCAAGTCAAGGAGCTCGAATAGAACGAAATATCGATTCTCTATTGTGAATCTGGTTTTTGATGTTATTATCTTTCAGCTTATATAATGAATCCAATTTTTGTGTTGAGCTAGGCAAGAGTTTCTTGTAAATTTATTTTTTGCTATTTTATAACTTATCTTCATTTATTTTATTGTTGTATTGTGGTTTACTTTATTGTATTATTGTTGTGAATGAATAAATTGATCGATTTGATCTAAAATTTATCATTGAAATTGTAAGAAGTTTCTAAAAAGTTACTAGAATATTGTTATCCTCTCAAAAATTCTCGAATTGTCATTTAAATCACTTACCCCGACCCTAACTAGGTTGTGAAACTAAATTTGTGTACCAAAGAAAAATCTAAAATTTTATATAAACTTTCAGTGAAAATGTTTTGATATAGCCTAAATAAAAGCCCGTCTCCTCTGCAATATACATTTATACATACAATATAATAATTATGTGTAATAAGCAAACAAAAATGAAAACTCTGTTCTGGAAGCCATTGACATTGAAGAAAAATTTGGAAGAAATTTTGGGGAGGGCGAGGGCGCTCAATCTCACCACTTAAAATCACGAATTAGAAATATGCTTAACTTTCAGGAATCATACTCTCAGTGGTTGAGCTAATAAGTTTTATGGACTTTCTAAATTAGTGAGCGCCCTCGCCCTCCCCAAAATTTCTTCCAAATTTTTTCTTCAATGTCAATGGCTTCCAGAACAGAGTTTTCATTTTGTTTGGGTTGATACACATAATTATTATATTGTATGTATAAATGTATATTGCAGAGGGAGACAACTATATCAAAACATTTTCAACTGAAAGCTTATAAAATTTTTTGATTTTTTCTTTGGTACACAAATTTTAGTTTCCACTTCTTGTTATAGAGGTATAACACTGCAAACACAATGGATGGGGAGAGAGTTAATTTTTTTAAACAGTGAAATGTCATGTTATTTGATAAAAGATATTAATTTTATCCTCACTATTTGGGTGCTACAAAATTATTCTAGCTATAAGTGAGCCAGTTATGGTTAATACTGAATGAACAAACAAGACGTTGTGACTGTGTCTGTTGCATCACACCTTATCATTTACTATCCAGACTTTAACGACATATCATTGTAGCAACATTAATTCATGTATAAGCAGTTATCCACAAAGTTTGTTAAATAAGATTGAGATTTTGAATTTAGATTGAAATTTTAACCCATTACGATAGGTCACATGACCACTTTTGATGAAAAAAATATTTTGTAATCGAAAAAGAAATCCTTGTAAAAATTTGCCCAACACCATTATTATACATTCCAGGAAAAAATTCTCAAATTTTCCCCATTAATGATTCTAAATGAACGATTCAATTTTTCTATTTCCTGTCAGAGTTTTATTTCTTTTAATTGCTAAAATTGTTGAATTGACGCGACATTTACATTCTTTAAAACTTCAAATTCCAAATATTGCAACTTTAATTATTATTCGGGCAGAGCTACAGAGCTTAATCGGACATAGAATGATTTGAAATTTTAAATGTGAATAGACTTCTACTAATCTACTTGAAGGCCTATATCTTCCAAACTCAATGACCCATCAATTCTCAAATTGTAGGTATTTTAATATACTTTAAGAAATATGTTGGATGTCATATATGAGAAAGTGATACTTCACGGTCAAAATTCAAAAAACAAATGAAAAATTACGATAATTCAATGAACTTTGAAGAGCTGTATTTCGCAAACGGTTGAGCCTACAATAACAAATTTGGTCTCAAATTGTAGGTAATTGAATCAGCTTCCAAAACTATGTTGAATGTTCTATATGGAAAAATGATTCTTCAGGGTCATAATTGAAGAAATGTAGAAAAAGTGGAAAAATTCAACAATTTGATAAACTTTGAAGGCCTACATCTCGCAAACTATTGGGTCTACAATAATCTATTTGGTCTCAAATTGTAGATTCTTAAATTATCTTTGCTGAAAGTCACATTCGAAAAAGTGATGCTTCACGGTCAAAATTGACCAAATGTAAAAACAAGTGAAAAATTACGATAATTTGATGAACTTTGAAGAGCTGTATTTCGCAAACGGTTGGGCCTACAATAACCAATCAGGTATCAAATTGTAGGTATTTAAATTTACTTTCAACCCTATGTTGAATGTCCTATATAAAAAAGTGATTCTTCAGGGTCAAAATATCGAAAAATTGAAAAAAAGGGTAAATTCTCGTTAATTTTATGAACTTTGAAGAGCTGTATCTCGCAAACGGTTGGGCATACAATGATAAATTTGGTCTCAAATTGAAGGTAATTTGATATACTTTAAGAAATATGCACAATGTCCTCTATGAAAAACAGATTCTTCAGGGTGAAAATTAGCCAAACATAAAAAAGTGCAAAATTCCGCCATTTTGTACGATTTTTGGAGATGAACCGGTAGTTTGCCTAGGTCTAAAACTTGGATTTAGCATCCCAGGACTACCATAAACATTACTAAAAAAAAAACCGACTATCCCATTTCATACAAGGTAGACCCTATTTTTGATGACAATTTTACTGGGCTATTATTGAAAAGGTCGAATTTGGCGGTGGCAACAGTGTGAAACTTTAGTTTTTAACCGCTAGGATCGCGACATTTACATCAGGGCCACCTAGAACATGGTCTAGCTAGACACTGAATTTAAACGTGCAGCTGACGTCATCACATCGTGTCCATAACAGCTCATGTTTACAACTCATCCCTGCATTAAAATTGGAATTCGTGTTTGGTTTTTCTCGTCTCGAGTTTATTTCAACTGCACAATTACCTTTTGGTGGGTAAGTAGGTCTATTTATTTATTTTTAAATAATAAAAATTTAAATATTCAAACTTGGTTGTGATCAGTGGCTGTTTATGAACAGTATAGTGGAGTGGTAGGCCACTTAGCCGTGACGTCACATTTCGAGTGTCTAGGCCTTGTTCCTGGGTGGCCCTGTTTACATTCGATAAAAAGCTTCAAATTCTAACTTCAAATTGCAACTTTAATTTTTATTCGGACAGAGCTACAGAGCTTAATCGGGCATTAAATGATTTGAAATTTTAAATGTAAATAGTTTAAACATGTCTTCAATCGCTTTTGGTAGTCCGAAATCTCAACTCATTACAGATTTTTCACATCAAGTGCTCAAAGTTGGAAAAAATTGAAAAATCCCAAAATTAGTAAAATGACAAAATACCCGTATATAGTATCTTTGCGAATTTATATCGTAGAAAGTTCGTTCTGATCTTAAATGAAAGCGCTCAAAAATCTAAGAAAATAATGTCATTACAACATTTTAAAATTTTCACTACCTTCCGCGTAAATTGAGATGGCGGCATGCGAACATCAAAGGGAAGTTCGTTACTGAATATATAGTAGTCCCGGTCTTTCATTCGTATCACGGGGGGGACGGGTGGTGGAACGACCGTTCCACTAGATATAGTTTAGCTAGGCAAATGTTCAGTACAAGTTTCGATCATAAATTTTTCCAAGTACGGTAAGCAACTTCTAGTTATTTATTTTCCATACCTAAGGACAGATTTGAAACAGCATTGACAAAAATTGACACTTGTTATAGCAGGATTCTTTTAACTTGTCAGAAAACAGCTGATTTAACGTTAGTGAACGAGCGTACATCAATCAGCTGTATTCTGACAATTGAAAAGAATTCTGCTATAAATGTTGGGATCAGGCAGCGTCAGCAAACACATTGTTTTTCCAGCGTATTTTAAACAGACGGCAATAATGAGAATTCCCCGGCCGACTACATTATCTCAACGGTTTGAAGCTTGAAAAAGCATGTGCATGCTAAGAAATATGGCGCGAAAGCGCGATATTTACATAATTTTATCATTCGAAGTCAGCTGGTCCTGTGTCAGCACATAAACTGTGTGCAAGTGATGCATGTGTGACACATATAATGCAGTGCTACGTATGGCCACATTCATGAGCAAGACCGTTATAATTGCTCTTATCATGGTTTCGGCCCACAACCAACATGGTGATAAATTGAAGATGGGAGAGTGTCAGCAACTGTTCCTATGTTGTGGATGTTGACAACAACTGACAACGAAATTTTAGCATCTAGTTGGCACTGTGTTATCCTCCTGACAACACTAGTTTGTTATTCTCCATCATTCTCTAAATAGAAATTACTGAGCTTCACAGCTTGATGAGAAATCACTGAGCTTGATGAAACACGTTTTCAAACAATCCAAATTTATTTTAATTGATTGTTGTACTACTCAAGAGCTAGTTTTAAAAATGATATGAAAATTTGAAAATATAATATGAATTACTGACCAACTTTCATTACATTTTTGAAATGAAAGAGATAGCATACTGAATAATAACATTATGAATTTATAAAATTCAATAATTAATTAATCATATTGACCCATTAATTACAATGACCCATCTGCTCTCTCTCCGTTTACATTAGTTTCGAATATGAGTACTTTTTACGGTACGTTGGAAGTATTACAAATAATAGAAACGATCAAATGCTATTTTGCATTGAGTAACATAGTAAAAGTTCTACAAAAAACGTTTTGTCTACACTATTCTTCTTGTCATGATAGGATTGAAATGATGTGCCACTATTGGGTGTTGCTATTGATAATTTTTTTATTCTCCATCCCTTGCCAGCTCTAAAAAATGGGTGAATTTCTATTATTATAACCAAAAGTAAGATTTATTGATCTATAAGAGTTCTTTACAGTTTTGAACTAAGTTACAGTTTTTAACAGTAATTCCGAGGCCACCAGTAGGCTATAGATGAAAGTTTTTGAATAGATTATAATAGAAAAAAGAAAAATCGAATCTGTATATTTCAAAGTTCAAGAATTGTGAACAGAGGATTGCCAAAAGAGAAATGTGAAAAGCGAGAAAAATCTAAATTTTCGAAATAATGCAAACTTTGAATTCAATTTATGAGTTTACACTTCACAATGTAACATACAAGTCTCATCACACAATTTCAAATCATGTATTTTATAGCTGCACGTGTAACTTTGCAATTTTGGAGTTATGCCAGTTGGTTTATTCAATGACGAAGCATTAATAACACTGTTGCATTCAAGCCGATTCGTATTTATGGACACGTAAAATGGTCGGCGCGAGAATACAAGTTACCACATCATAAGCCACTAAAATATAACCAGTAAACGCAATAAATTGATTTACATGAGTTACAATCAGAAACCTTCGCGAGCTCTTATACTCGATCCATACTATGAATTTGCTATTTCCAGGTAACTACAGTATATTTCAACATTTTTCGATTAATAATTTATAAGAAGAAGCAGAAACTCGTTTTAATATGGCACTGGTACCAGTATAAAATTCTCTGAAAATCATTAAATCATATAGGAAAATAGTCTTTTAGTGAAAAACACCAAAAATGATTTTCATGAATTTTGAAGAATAAAATATGAATATTGCACAGATGAGCAGTTCAATTTTAACAGACAAAATAAGCTTTTGAGAAAACAAAGTCGATATGAAAGTATTATGTTCCTGAGAGCAAGCCCATCATGAGAATAAGTCTTCATAGTTTTCTATGAAATTATGGGGAACTCGCTCTGCTCAACAAAAAGTGCCAAAGTTTCAAGTAATGTTCAATCCTCCCATCTGTGTAGAACCATATTTATTTCGGCAATCCCATTATTTGTAAGTGAAATTCAGCTGGCGAAACAAGACGACTCCTTAATGCTTGAGAGAGCGTCTGAATCTGAATTCGACCAAAGTTAGCCGAGAAAGGGCGGGAACATTTGGCGAGAAAAAGCGATGACGTAGGCAAAACTGGAGGTTTACTGTTGCTGAGAATGTGCTTTTTGCCCGCATAGTGGAATAGAATGGGTTGCAAGCTGACCGATAAGAATGGAGAGATAAGATAGATTGTGAGATAGAAAGAAAGGATTGGGTAGAAAGATACAAGATAGAAGGAGAAAGAATAAGAGCGAGGGAATATAAAAAATAAAAGGATGAGGGATAGTACCAATGTCAGGTACATTCTTTAAAAAAATTTGGAATAAGATTCGACGAATAAATGTGCAATAAGGTAATTAGCAAATTGAAAGTTCAAGTGAATTCAAAATGGATTTTATTAACAACAAAAATAACAACAAGAACAAAAAAGAAAACGAAAAAGGAGAATGTAGGAAAAAGAAGATATCGATTAGTGAGAATAAAAAAGATAAGAAAAAAATATTAATAGAAGGAGCTTCAAGAACAAAAAAATTAAGATTACAAAACAAAGTTTAAATTTTATTTTATCTACGACCGTGTTATAACGCAATCATTACAGTTTCATAATTGAAATCGAAACAGTAGCTTTTACAAAATGGAATTTGAAACTTGTATTATAATGAGTTCATTACAATATAGATTGTATATTATAACATGGTCCTAGTTCAATCTGTTCCAGTTTTAAAACACAGGAACGGAACAAAACACAATCGCAGCTGATAAAAGCACTATGTAGCTCATGCGTGCCAGCACTGTCCTAACCTATAAAACATTGTAATAGAACAATGGTCGTTTGAATCAAGGTTAGTTTAAATTGATAATGTAGATGTTATTAGGTTTTGTTGGTCGTAGATGAAAATGGTGTATGCAATGGTTGTATTTCAGTCTGTAAACGACTTGTGAGATACCTTTAAATAGCTCGGTATCACACTCGTCGTTTAAAGGCTCTCATAATACAACCATTGCATAAACTACTGTTATGAACTATTCCAATAAATCAATAGTGTTCTCCAATGTGATAAACAATAAATCAGAGACAATAACAAGTATTATTCTAAAAACAATTGCAATAAATCAAAAAATTGATCAAATATTAAGAAAAAAGAATCAAGGATATGATTGGTAACGAGCGTTAATCAAAGAAAAGAACGAACGTAAGAGAAACAACTAGAAGATTGTAGGTATGAAAATAGGAAAAAGCGAACGAAAAAGAGGGCATGATGTAGATTTGTAGAATGTGAGGTGAGGGCGTGAAGTCAGATTCTCACACGGATAAAGCAATGAATACATACGAGAGGAAAGCGCGGATAGTAGTAGGGTTGGCATAAAGCGCAGAGACGGAGTTAGCTTTTCTGTTAGCGGATTCAGCAGCGGAAGCACATTGTTCCAGCCTGGATTTTCGGCTCACAAATGCACACACATTTGTAGAGCGCCTCTCAGAGCACTCTCCAACTTGTAGGCTACCTATCGGAGAAAAGTTCCTTATCGCTACCTTTGCCGTGTATCGGTGATTTCAAACACTCACAATCGAACACACTTTGAAGGGTGAGTTCCAATGAAAACATACCGTACGATAGGTGATGCCAAGATTGACGTTGAGTGGGGTGGTTTTTTAGAAATAAACAAAAATTTTCAGAATTCACTCTTTCATAAATCTGACCTAATTTTTTCATCAGCGACGCAATGATGAAAACCACCAAATGAACGTCCTAAACAAAAAATTTAGGCTCAACACTGAAGAAAATGTAATCAGCATTGAAAATCAAGTATGTTTTTTAATAAATTCATTGTGGAATAGACAACATTGGTCTCACTCTTTCACCTTCTATGGAGAAAATGGATCTACAACATCTCTCGATCAAGTGTAAATTTAAATACAATTATTACAGTAATCAAGACCGTTGAAATCAAAGCCAGGCGATTTATCACAAAACTTTAACAAAGCCCTTCATTATACTCGTAGTAACTAAGACCTTTTGAAATCAAATCCTGCAATTGAACACATGATAAAATTTCATGGAAGCAGCTAAATTTATATATTATTATATTGGGTAAAACCTCTTGAGATCGGTTTATCACTCTAGGAACCACAACAATCGAATTTCCTTGAAGTTTCCTAGAAAACCAGGCACTGTAACCAATGAAAAGGCCTGTGATCGAATCTCATATATTAGTTTTACGCTTTGACAATAATGACAAACAACCAAGTTATCTATCAGTTCTGAGAAGAGCTTGCTGTGTGTGAAAGGCAAGTTTAGTCATCCGCCACTTCTTGGAATATCAAGTCGATAAGTTGGCGTCGTATGTTGGTGATGTGTGTACATCAACCTCAACATGTGCCGCGAGCAAGTAAGCATACGCACAAAGTACAGTAAGCAGGCAAAGTACACTCACGTTCCGCGAGTTAAGTCCCGGCAAATAGAGCATAAAACGCCTTGAGCTTACATGGCGGCTGGTGAAGAGCGGCGGAAGAGCTACCAACTAAGTTAGCTTGCTACCGAATCGAATCACTTTGCGCGCCCAACGAGAAGAGCAAAATAAAGTTCTCAACATCTGACTGGAATTTGTGAGAGAGTTCTTTGAAGATGAACCTAGTAAACGTACAACGAAATAACTAGTAAATTTTGCAACGAAATTGGTGCATTTAGATGATGTCATTCTTAGTTGATTCAGATGATGTAATAAAGATTTTAGTCTTCACAGAAATTGTATGGTTTTCAATGAATTACACTTGCTACTCACTTTATAAACTGCCAGTATATATATATAAGCGAACAACTTAGTTAGCTCTCCTAATGCATATGTCTTCTTGTGTATTATGTGTAATGATGTACTTACGTGTTATATATTTAATCGTTTTCTGAATGAAATTGATTTGAAATGAATCATCAAAAAATTATTAAATCATTAAACAAGTGTTACAGCCGCGGCTACATTGAATGCGACTTGGACCTCGTACTAGTAGAGTTTTACACGTGCCAACTAGTTTGAGAGACATAATCTTAGAAAAACTTTAATAAGGCTGCAGCTATATTTTAATACATACATGAATTCGATCGAACTCGCACCAATGTAACCGCGGCCTAAGTGTAGCCTATAACAGTACAGTTTCAATAATCCGAGTCCTAGTAATCCGAGACTCGGTGTAACTCGAGGTATAAATTTTTGACCAAATTCCAACCTAATCATGTTACTAAACAATTCCTGAATCAAACGAACAATAAGAAAGTGCTTCCCATCATTGGAGAGCCATTAGAAGATAATATCATGTGGCAAGCATTCAAGTGTTATATCTTGATTATGATCTCGTTTCACTAATAAAATCACTGAACCGTGGCACAAATTAAATTTGACAAATCACTATAAAGATTTGTGGAAGCGGCAACAACATTTTTTCATCTATTCCTGTTACCGAGCCAGGCACGTCTGATACTCTACATCTGTTTCGAAAAGCCTATTAAATACGCAATAATAAACTTGGGAGATTATATCTGACATATAATATAAATAGCTTGCCTTCTTTCCATCTGCACCCAGCTTGATCCTTTCAGGCTGGGAATTCTCTGGAGTTGGAATAGACGGCTCGAAACCGGTCCACGTTCTTGAACTCCAATTCAAAGTTCATAACTTGATCTTCTTTCGCCAATTAATAATTCTCCGGCTCTCGTCCAAATTGCTGTAGCTCCAGGTTATACTGTAACAGACAACAAACGATTTATGTATTAGTCGAGAATAATCTACGTTGAATTAATCACTCCAGACAATGTTATTTAGCGTTAACCTACATCAAATTGTATGAAGTGTTGAGCGCAAAAATCTTGGAATACCTCTACACTGAGCAATAAATATTTTCTTGAAGGATTTACAAGATCTTTTATAATAATAATGTCTTAAGACCTATTTCTGATGAATATTACTCGGGAGGGTATTGTATACAGGCTAACCTGGAATTTATGTTGTTTTTTTTGAGTTGATACTCCAATTACTCTGCAACTGATAATACAATTTTAATGCAGTAGTTGAACATAAAAACACATAGACCTACGTTATATGAGATTATTGTTCTACAAAAATTCACAATATTATTGTTAGAATACATTCATTTTACTTCTAAATAAGGCGAATAAATAATCAATTGAAGGTCTACAATATTTCAAGCGATATGTACCATATACAGAGAAAACCGGGACACTTATTTGCACTTCCCCACCTTCCTAAAATTGTACCTTTCCACCTACCCAAAAAATTTATCACGACCCCAAAATTTTACTTTTGAAATATATTACTATATTATTTCTTGTTCACTTCAAAATATTTGATCAACTTGAACCCCATCGCAGCTACAGACTTTGCTTCAGGTTACGTAAACGTTGCGCTAATGCACCAATAAAAAGCAATCTTGATCGCTAGGTGCTGGTTGGTAATCAATAAGATATTTCTTTTAGTTGATATTTATTAGTTGGCAATCAATAAGGTATACAAGGTATTTCTATTGAAATACACTTTTACAAAGTTATCTAACACAAAATTCCGGGACTTTTAAACGTTCCAAAAAAACGTTTTTGGGACACCGGGACTTTTGGTAAAAAACCGGGACAATCCTGGGAAAACGGGTCACCCTAAGATAGGTAGAACATCTATTGAAATTTTATTATTGATAAGCCTGTACAACAGCTTTTAATAAACAAATTATGTGAGTGTTTGAAAGGAGTAATCTTACTCATGCTTACACATTTTAATCACTTTTTTTAGAAGACTCGTAATTGATTATGATAAATCACGCGGTAATTAGGCAAGGATTATTTTTGGAGGAGATGAATCACAGATCCACTTGAGATACATCCATCAAGATAGGCTGATTACTAGTTGCACAACGTGTTCCATGCTGTAATAAATCTCGATGACGACTTGTGTATCATCACATGCATCTTCGCGATGAAAAATTGGGTACGCATTGCCATGATTTATACTACAACAGGCCACGATTCATTTCAACGATTATTAATGTCAGCTCATTTCTCGTTTCACACGTCTGCAACTGATTCAAGATCCACCCTTCCTTCCCCTCCCCCAACTGCACTCGTATCACTCTTCTTCCACGAGTGGTCGTTGATCATTTAGATGCGAAACACGTGTTTATTTCTTGAAATTTGTGTTCAGGGTTAGGTTTGTGACATGTTGTAGTACACGTCATGAAGTATCGAAATGCTTTGAAATACCATAGAGAAAGCATAGGAGAAGATAGCCTACTCCTATGCTTTCTCTATGGTAATACTGTCAAATAGAATGCTCAGATTGTTCTCTATTCAAGAGGGCAAGGCAGATAAATAATGACATAAATAAAGGGGATAAATGACAAACATATAAAAAACCTCAAGCTGAGTTTTAAAAGTTGTACAACTTGCCTCAATTTCTCAAACGACCATTTAAACGAAAATATCCAATTGAATTTAACCTCCGTAAAATTATTATATACGGAACCAATGCAAGGAGTTACAATGAATAAGTTTTGCGTCATTTCACAGTGGTTAACTTCAATTAGATTGTCATGCAACTGGCTTTTCATGTTGAGTTTCTGTAGAATTAATAAATCTATAAATTGAAAACCGTTTGTAATTTTGTATTACTGGTAAAATTATTTCGGTATTGATGAATTTTTTAAACTATACGTCTACAACCACGGTCATCTCTAGGAGATGGAAGAAGAAAATTACAAAAGATCCTAGAGATGGCCGTGCTACAGCTCAGTCAAGCATGATAAGAAAAATATTCTAACTCGTCTCCCAAGACACCCAAACCCCGGTAAGGTTGAACAATGTTATTGCAACTGGCATCAGTAACGTAGAGTGGCAGGATATTCAATTTATGAAAAGTGGGACGGATATCGACGTCATATCCAATCCGTGCTGCATTCTCTTTGCTTCCAGTCTTGATAGAATTTCCAACAGAGAGCGTTATTTGAATAGAGTACCTGGGAAGGAAATTAAAGTTGCCAATTTAGCGAGATAGATTTCCATTTATCATTTTATCTTCAAGTTCATTGTATTTATTTGAGATTAGTCAGACATTGATAGGTTATGGGCTGAATAGGGATCTTATTAACAAACTTCCTTTGCTAGATTGTGCAACGTTCTTTAACTTGCAATTGTTCCTGAAGGAAGAATTGTTACTTATTTGGAATGGAAGTCTGGATGAAAATAACAGGGATGACTAGTAACAATATGCTGCTCAGTGATTCGGTTAGCCAGTCACCAGGGTGATCACATGATGTGTCACAAAGTGATTAATCACCGCTCATCAATGACTTTCCACAATGGCCACATTAATGTCTTGTAGCCTACTGCCTCAGTATGGAATTACAACAATGGACCAAGTCTCTCCCCTTGACAGTCAGTCCCTCTCCAATGAATCACAACTGCTACTTCGACAGTTTTCGCTCGGCGAAAAGAGAGATAGCTGTTTATTGCAAAGGAAATTGGAATACTTCGTATGACCCAATTCTATCAAAAACTGTACGTATGTATACTAACTTTTCTCGGTTAGTGATGGACTCTACTTATTGGCAAAGTTGCACAATACGAAACTGGACACAAACACTATTCTCTTGTTGATATGGCGGAAGCAGATTGTTTTTGTGATATGTGGGGCAACTGTTGTTTGGTCGGAATAAATCTTCATAGTACGAGTATATACGAGTAAGAAACAAGACGCAACAAAACAGTTCTAACTTTTGGGAAGATAACAATGGTCTAAATAACAATCAGATCACCAGGAATGAAAGAAACTGGAGCAGAGTTTCAACAGTTCAAAATATAGCACAATCTTGAAAATTTAGAATAGATTATTTAAAAAGTGATCATTTAATTCCACAAAATAAAAACTTTATCATAGTAATTCATCGATGGCGAGGAACTGCTAACCAATGAACTACTACGGAATGTTATTCTGGTAGTTGAATAATGCATTCAAGATGCTCGAACAACCAACTGCTTTGTAACATATTCAAGATGCATGTAAGGAAACACAAAGCTACAAAAATAATAGTGGAAACTACAGGTCTTAATATATCACAGGAAAAAGTAACACCCGTAGTTCATTCAATAAACAAGCTCGAAACTTGGAGATTCGAATCTAAGTTGTGAATTATTCTTTGAGGTCCAGTTGTACAATGTAACTTAATTTTGAAGTACGAGACCCTCGTATGACAGCATTTATAATGCATGCGGAAATTAAGAGCTTTGAATCTTACATAAAAATTAATCTAAGAGTGACAGCATTCATGGTACATGCCAGAAATAATACAAGGCTTGATATATTACAGGAAAAGTCACTCCAGGACCATTAATTATGCAAGAAAAAATTATAGAGCTTAAAATCATACAGTGAAAATTCTCTAATAGTGTCAGAATTGCAGATTTGCAGATGCAAGCATAGAATACAGAATTTTATATCATAATAGTCCCAAGGTGGAACACCATTTCATTGATTTCAACCACGGAACAGTGGGATTATTATTATGTTTACATAATTTGTGATTAATTCAAGGGGAATATTTATTATATGGGTATACGTATACAGTCGATGTGGGGAATAAATTCTCTCAAAATTTCACAAGCCTTTCAATTGTCAAAGAAACACGAGATTGCAATAATGAAGCCACATATGGAGTGTGAATCATCGAGCGAAACCAGTTTCTAAATGCCTTTTAAAAACATGTTCTTAATTATTATCTCCAGCATCTTTTTGCATACTTGATGAACCTCCCAAAAAGGAATGACCCGCTCGGTTGTTCTGAGCCGGCAACGCCGTTGAAAAGCAAATGAAGAATAGGACTGCAGCATGTGTGACAAGGATAGTGCTGAAGAGAAGAGACAATTGTGACGAATGAACTGGAAACAAAATACATTGAACACTGGAAAAGGAAATTGTGCTTGGAACACCTAAGGTTTCTCTCAATTGTCTGTGAAATAAACCCTTCTTTGTCCTAATTTAACAGCTATCATATAAGGTAAAAGTCATAGATAGTTTACTTTCCTTCCTCTTTTTTTTCTGAGGGTGATGCCCACATGACTTCTAGGCATGTACGTGGATAATGAGAGGGGTGATAATGAGAGATGACTACTGTTTTGGCAGTATTATTATTATCATTGTTAATTTGTTGCGTTAAAGCTGCTTAAGCAGAGCTCTTGCAGCATGCAATAGGTGAAGTTGTAGTAGTCCTATCCCGTACAGGAATTTCATCCATTCCCTCAGTAGTCTGGACCGACGACTTTTCGTCTCCTCCAAAAAACGGGAGTAGCCGTTTTTGTTATCAAAATCCGTTTCATCAACTGTATTTGATCCAGGATTATCAGACCGGCGCTTATCGCCCTCGGCTAAGGCCCACTCCATTTTGGACGTTGTGGGGGAAATAATTAAGAGTAATATGAAGCTTGAAGAAAACTAGAGTATAAAATAGATATTTAGCACTGTGTTGACACTTTTTAGAGTTATAAGTCTAGACTCTAGTGTGTGATCGCCTTAACATTGCTTAGAAGGATTTCTAAAATTTATTTGAGAATTAGGCTCCTGGTACAGAAGGTATAAAGTGATAACAACCAAGTAGGCTGGGTAAATAATGAAGAGTAGAGAGAGCGAAATCCGATAATCTGTGACCCGCATGATGGAGAGAAAAAGTTAAAGATGAAAGGCGAAGCATGCCAAAACCTCAAAAGGATGAGGTGAGGAGTAAGAACAGTGAAAAGAGGAGAAAGAGAGAGAGAGGGAGAGAGTGTGAGAGAGAGAATGAGAGAGCAGGACTGAGGCAGTCCTTTGACCGGGATGAAATTGGGCAGTGGACCGTCTATATCCTGGTGCCAACATACCCCCATGTATCCGGCGGTCCTTCAGCCAGGAGAGAAAAAATATTCAAACGTCCCGCCAAAAAGCTGACCCTCTGATAAGCTTCAAAGGCCAGCTTTGACGAATTAAAATAGCCATACTGGTATTGCTCTTGGATCCCTGTCATTATAATATGCTGCATAAAGAGATGAGGGCTGATATTGAAAAAGTAATGTTGTGTTTTACAAGGGGGAGGTATAAAAAATGAATTTTTCTTTATACTACTGCTGATAATGAAGGAGAAGGGTGGATAAAGAATCATCCATTTCCAAATTTCATGTCATCAACGTTCTGTATTCCCTTTTTCTTTTAACTTTTTTCTCAACACTCTTCCTATCATAGTGTCTGTCCACCTTTTCATGAAATAAGTCCCTGGTTTTATTTTATTGGTATGGTAGGTAGTAATTAGTTATTAGGTGGTAGTTATTAGAATAAATTTTAAAAAAATAAAAAAAATTCAATCACATACAATACACGCTTTGACAATCACAACAACACTATAGCTACTTTCTTTCAATGTTTCCTAAGTAGACTTAAAAAATTTTCGTCATCAATATCGACTTTATCATTTCAATAATAATCGATAGTACAAATTATATTGAACATTAATTTATTCTGATTTAAGATTGAATTGATATTAATAAATTTTATATGGAAAATGTTAATAATTGGATCAAGCAGAAAAATTTTTGAACATAAAAATAATTCCAACAAGTGATACCACTTCTCAACTCACAGATTAAATTCCAAAAAGCAATACTCTGCTACTAAAACGTTACTTGTCATGGGCGGTTTCCAAAACCGTGTCTTATCAATGTCAGTGTTTTAAAAGCACCTATATAATACGATATAATTTTAATTTAAATTTTATTTTATCTACGACTCTGTCATAACGCAATCATTAGTTTCATAATTGAAATCGAAACAGTTGCCTTTTCAAAATGGAATTTAAAACTTGTATCGTAATGATGACTTAATAAAACGGATGCTCCATTATGAAACGTTTCTAGTTCAATCTGATCCAGTTTTAAAACACAGAAGACAAAAACACTTTGATCGCAGCTGATCAAAGCGCTGTGTAGTAGTTGCTCATGCGTGTAGCTGGCAGCTGTCCTAACCCTAACCTATACGGTCAACATTGAGATGAAACATGGTCGTTTGAATCAAGGTTAGTTTAGATTGATAATGATGATATTATTGTTTTTGATGGTCATAGATAAAAAGTCGTAAGCAATGGTTGTATTTTAGTCTTTAAACGACTTGTGAGATACTTTAAAATACTCGCGTTGCCGCTCGTATTTAACCTCGGTATCTCACTCGTAGTTTAAAGGCTCAAATAATGCAACTATTCATTAAACTACTATTACAGTATTTATGTAGTGTGTTTCAACTACAGTACCTATAATAGTTAGTGCTTTGTCCACCAATCAGAACAATTTCAACCCAAGTGATTAAAACTTGAGCCATAGGCTTAGTCTCGGTATTGGCTTCCTGGCCGCCTTGTGTGAATCTCAAGCTAGCGTCCCTACAGACACTATTCCTGTGAGCCTTTATGTTCCTTGATTATCCACTGAGCCTTTCCCAGCTCCGTATGCGAATTGGGGCGTTTGACAAGATATAAGGCTTAATTCCCCCACCGCCAGTCCGGAATTCCAATTTTCCACAAAGTGGTTGGGCTCCTTTTATCACTAGCCGCTTATCAGAAACGCAGTAGGTGGACCTTTCATCACCAGACAACATTCGATTGTCCGTAACGGCTCAGTGACCATTTCAAGCGCAAAAAGAGCCTCTCTTGTACACCACAAACCATTATCGATTCAGCATGTGGGGCAAATAGATGTTTAGAGCAACATAATATTTTGCTTCATAATGTACAAAAAAATGTTTTTCTTCATAGTGTATGAAAAATATGAAATTTCTCCTTGTCATTGGTTTGGAAAAATAATCAAGTAGGCCTAATAATTAATCAAGTATTGTAGAGCCAGATCCAGGGTCTCAATCCATGCCAGAAAAAAATGGGCAATAACTTTTTTCTTGTGATATTTTATAAAGTGTTTCGAGAAATTTTATAAGAAATTTAGTATTTTGTTTTATAGACAATACCTTCAAGTATGAATGTTCAAAACTTCATTTGCAACCATTTGTGAGATGATCTGTTCCATAAATTTCTACTTTATATCTCACAAACGAATGAACAAAATATAATTTTCACTGATTTTTTTCTCGATTTTTTCTCATCCAAATCGAAAAACTTTGAATAATTCCACCACAAAAAAAATCCCAGATATGGTGTCCACAGACTTTTCTGATAATCTTATGATGAGGTAAATTTTGTTTGAATAATACTAAATAATCTTATATTAATTATTAGATATTTCTAAAAAATCTTATGATGAGGTACATTCTGTTTGAATAATACTAAAGTCTGAGTTATTATCATTTTATGTTCTTATTACAGCTAATTCTTACTTTCCCCCTCTCTATAATAAAACTACCTTCAATTTTCTCAACACTCTCTATGTATTAAAACAAAACATAAATTTTTCAACTACGTATTTTTATCAGTCAATTTCTAACGGATTTTTCCATTAAGTTCACAAGAAGTACTGTACTACTTAAATTTAAACTAGAAACGTTATTCCTGCTTTGTTCTTTTCAAGCTTAATACCATATATTTGTCTTCCAAACTTCAATTTTCATAACGAATGCCATAACCAGCCACCGCCATTCAAACTGCTACTGAATAGTGATGAGTCCATTGCAGATTTTCACGTAAGACCAGTTCTACACTTTGCCACATTTTGATTAAGGCTTGCACAATTTATCACTGCGGCCACATTAAGTTCGCTGTAACTAGGATGGATCCAGTCCATTCTGTTATAAATTCAACGCGAGTGCAAGAAAAATAAAGCATCAAACTGTGTTACAGCCCTGCTTTACGGCCTGTGCAAAGAGCAAATAGCAAACGCAAAAGAGTGAAAAGAGTTTACAGAGAGAGGTCAGCCAGGATTACTCGAGACCCAGCTGGTGGTAAATAATCCACCACCTCATCAATGTCAAACAAGCAAACTGCGCATGAAAACGTAACGTCGGACGAGGCGCTATTTCGAAACTTTCATAGTGTGGGATCAACGTAATGTCGTGTTTTATTTCACTGCAACTCAGAAAGTACATAGAATGGTGCATTAAGGACATGCATGGTAGGCTACTTTCAGACCGATGTTTGTTAAATTAAGAAAAACAAGATATATGTATGTCTACTATATTCCTTCTTTTCAACATAGAATCCAGCGACAGGATTGGCGTACAGTATTTGACCTTTTAGTTCGGTAACCAATGAGATGAGATTCTTCACTATGTTGTAAAATGTGTGTCTCAAACTACCTGTATACCTGACTAATCATGTCTCAAGGTGTACAGAAAGATTATATTCATACATATTATTATTGTCATGAATTATTATGAAATAAAATTGATCAATGATAGAGATTAAATTGTTATTTTATTGATTACGGTACATGATTACAACCAGTAACAAGCTCTTCACTCAACATTGGATCAACTGAATAAGTTAACAAGAATTCATTCCTCCCCAACAATAATTTTAGTAGCCGTTTCTATGCGAAGGGCCACCCAGGAATCGTTAATAATGAATACGAAAGAGAATAGTCGAGGAGCGACGTTCAAAGTCATTGAGTCGAAAAGTTTCAATATTTTGACAACACGTTGAGCATGAAAGAACTAATCAAAAGAACCAGTTTCAGCTTCATTTGAGTGGAAACAAGAACCGAACATTTAAATGAACTGCGTTAAAAAGAATTTAGAGTTCAGGAAAGAGAGAGAAAAAAAGAGTTCTGAATTCTTTCTCATTGCTGAAAAAACATCGTGCCTCCTACTAGAACACGTATTTCATTATTGTTTTTTAGGTTTTAATTTATCACCTACATTGTTTGATTCAGTACTTCAACTTGTTTTTTTTTTCTCAAATTGCACATTCTTGCTACAGTCGAGGAGATGGAATGCTCTCAACTCTTTGTAGAGTATAGTATTAGGCCTATATCAAGTTCTTTGACATAAAAACAACTAGTAAGTAACACAAAGTAGAAAGGAACAAGAATTTCCTTTCTTCTCTGTGTGAGTAACAAATAAATCCATTCAATCTAGATAAATAAACAAACAAATGTAACCAATCGTCCAATTCCAACAATTACACTACACACCTTTTCACAATATTATACTCTAATGTAGTCTCAACTCACCTTCTTATAAAAATATTTATATAAAGACAGTTTTTAATTTTTTTATGAATGAGAATTAATTGTAAGTCAGACATTCATTAACTGTGAAGAAAAAGAAAATTTTATTATAGGTACTAACTATATTCTTCATAAAAATTGGAAAAATTTAAAGGAAATTCTATAAATGCCTTACTAGATTTTTATCCTATCGAAACATTTCTCACAAAAAATCAATTAATGTGAACTGAATTGATTTACAAAGCCACAATGCGATAAAAGTGTTCCTTCAAAGTAGACATAAAAGAGATTAGGATAAGATTGGCATGAGATTGGGATATATTCCACGGTAATAAGCATGACCATTGACCATTCTTATAACAAATGTGAACAATATTTAATTCGAATCGGTCAGTTTCCAATATTTGTCAAGTCTTCAGGCAAATTAATAGCGTTTCAGAGGATTCGAATTAAAATATACATAAAGTGTTGACTACTATTTATTTCAGATAGCTACTTTTCGAATCTTTTTTCGATAACATCCAGTTGTTTACAAAATGGAGAAATAAAGTGTTAACGTCTTATACAGACCTCAGTCGTGATGGAGTGTCGAATTGTTTCGGTAACAACTTGAGCGCGAAAATTCCAATCAACGAGAACAATTTTTGCAGCAGTTTCGTTTGAGTGGAAATCCCATACTGGCAAGACTCAAACATTTCTCAGCAGAGAAGAATGTCTGCAGCTTCTAAATGGTAACAGCTACCGACAATTTCACTGGAATTGAAAGTGGAATGGTGGTTGCAACTTGCATTGGAAGTGGAACGATTTTGGCAATTCGCACGTGGTTACAGCTAACATACTGATTGAAGGACCAACAATTACACCAGAAAGTGAAATTGAAAGTGGAAGGTTGCATTGAAAAAGGAACGCTAGAGGCAACTTCTACAGATTGCAGCCAACTCACAGATTTTAGGACCACCAATTTCACTGAAATTGAAAGAGGAATGAAGGCTGCATTGGAAGTGGAACCATATTGTTGTGGAAACTCGTACAAGGTTACAACTAACTCATTGATAGTACAAACGCCAATTTCAATAGATTGAAAGTGGAAGGTTGCATTGAAAGTGGACCGCTACTGGTAACTTGTAGATAGTTACAGCGAACTATATTGTATGATATAGTTACGTTTATATATACATAGTTCCATATAGTAGGCTATATACATATACGGTAACTATATACGTTACAGCGAGATTTTATGACCACCAATTTCACCGAAATTAAAATTGGAATAAAGGTTGCATTGAGAGTAGAAATACGGCATTGAAAGAGGGAGCAAAGGGTTTTTGCGATTATCAGAGCAGTCGAAAGAGAACAGATATGGGGTGCGGTACCCTGAACCCTGCGCTTTTCTCGCCTCAACTTGTTTCAACTTCGTCGAACCGGAAATGATTTAAAAGCAAAGCTCTTGGCTCGGAAGTCTCTCGCGCTTCGACGAGTCACTTCATTGAGGCAGGGCCAGTAAACAAAAATACAGATGCAAGAAAGAACTGTACGGCCAGAAGACTGGAAGTAAAGGGAATACATAAGAAAGAGAGGAGGAACTAAATGTCCAGTAAACGAGAAATGAAAAGAAAATGCAAGAAAGAACTGTGCGGCCAGAAAACTAGAAATCAACAGGGGAGAACGAGGAAAGAAATGAAAAGAAGAAACTAAACTTCCAGCAAGAGATAAATGAGAAATAAATTGAAGAACAGAACGTCTAGTGGACGAATGGAAAATAAATTCAAGAACAGTACGTCTAGTGGACCAAAAATGAAAACCGAATACGTGCGGTACCTTACAAGAAAACGATGATAGTTCAGTTCCATAGTTCAGTGCGGTGTGAGAGAAAGTATACTTTGCTGAAACTTCCATTTTACCAAAACATATCACGAATTCCGGTCACACTGAGAGAAGACTTGAGAGAATATCGGACTATTCTTTCCTTCATCAACAGAACGTTCGGATGGTACAATGCATTTTCAAAACCATGCTGAAAGGTTCTGTCTCTATAGAATTTTGTTGTTTTCTTTTTGTGAATAAAATATGATAGAATAATGTTATTGATGGTCATGTGATGGTGATGGACGTCTTTACTTCAGTTGAGTGAATTTGATAAAATGCATCATATTAACTTGATACTGTATCTGTAGTAGGTTTGGTCGTGGTTCAATTGCAATAATTTCAAAATTACAATAATATTGTATTACCGGTACTGTATTTCTATTTTTTTCATGCCAGTATTTCACCATGCTTCCCATTTTACAATAGGCCTACTATTCTCCTCTCTGCCCTCCTCATAATTTTCTAAATCAAGTGATACGGGGAGAACCTAATGTATATTATCATCAACTTTTCATATAAAATTTAGCAAGAAGATCTTTCTCAATTCTTTTCAAATACTACTCGATGATAAAAAATCAATTCACCTCTTCTCACTACAACTATTGTTGTTGTTCATTTATTATTATTCATCAATTTTTTTTTGTTCTTGACTTTATAGTTTACTACAAGTGAAGGGGAAATAATTTATTCCACTTCTCTTTCCATATCTGCATTATTCAACCGTCAATTTCCATAAAATTCTGATGAAATCTCAACTGTACCGAGAAACAATGCAACCCAATTCAATTGACAATTTCAATTCCGAACAAAACCAGGCAGCACTTGTGAAAAAACTGGTCAGTTTTCACCTTTCGTTACTTTTGTTGATTGGAGGGTGGCGGGTGATTTTCTGTCGCAATTTGATTGATGGATTTACGGTATATCTGATGGCTGATTTTCCGACGCGCATGCGCGGACATTAATTTGGTCTCCCCAACCAACCACCTACACTGCCTCCAACATCCATAAATCAAGATACTCTCCAAACAAAGAAACATTCGACAGGAGTTCGATTACTGGTCTGTCACACGCCACTGATAAACATTCGAATAATGTTTCCCTGCTGCTATGATAAATGCTTATCACAACAATAGGAAAGTTTGATAAGCTAGGTGAGAACTGATTTATCTGATGGCGAAACAAGATTTAACAATACATAAACTGTCAATGTTGATGTATAACCTAGATTCGAGACAGTAAAGTTGATTATGGATATATCATCCAGTGATATACGGGCCCTTTGGGGAGTACAATCACACAATATTATTCTAAGCTAAACTGAAAATTCTATGACCTTGGATATTTTACGTTCATCTTCTATTTTCTATCTCCCAAATAGCTATTATTATTGTTGTATACTGTATTATTTTGTTAATGATGGATAATTATGTTTTGTGAACAATGAATTTGAATTTCAATATTTCTAATATAAATATCGTTGTGATGAAAATGAAATTATTATAAGGTAGAATATAATTGAATTTCAACACAACCTTCAATAAATAACATTACAATAATTATCCATTCAACTGACCTTTATGTGCTGATTGATATGTTTTTTTCTTGAATCGAACAACTTAATTATTGGACTACTAATTACATGGCTTTGATTCCATTTCAATAGAGAGAATTATTCTACATAAATGAACCAGACTATAATTGAAGCAGTTGGCCTTGCAAAAATCTACAAATAATAATACTGTAAGGTGTATGAATACCATTAAATAAAATTGTACTCTCGGAATCCTAAAAAAACTTTCAACTTCTTCCTTCTATGAGAGCGGGATTAAGGTACTACACTACAAAGTACTACAAACAAAGCACAAGGGGTTATAACGACATGCCTTTGATTCAGTTATGCCGGGTTGCACCAACCAAGATCAAATCACGGGATCACCAGATCCGGGATCAAGCTGATCCTGGATCAAGTTATTAGTCGCGTTGCACCATTACCAAAAACACGGATGTGATCCCGGATCAGCCAATCCCAGATCATGATCCAGCCAGGCGAAAGTGTTTTCGAGAATAGTACATTTTCAATCAGATTTTAGTCAACACATGAGAAATTCAACCCAGAATACAGCTGGGACCGGGTTTTTTGAACATAATTTTTTGGTTGGAAATTTTGGTGTTGAAGTAGATTCAGAGCATAACCTAATATCAAAAATAAAATCGAAATAAAATATTATCAAAGTGAAACATTATGGGCTGAGTTTGTTTATTTCTATCAAATTATTTCAAAATCATATTCATATTTTGGTGCTGGCATTTATATCGACCTTTTTAAATTCTAAATTGATAACTCATAGTTTTTAGCTTTGGAAGTGGAAATTTGTGTTTAATAGTGAATGTAAACATAACCTTTTGATATAATTACCAAAACAAGTAAAACATGTTTTGGACTATGTGTCTTTGTTAATATTGTACTTCCTTGAATAAATAAATCGTGTTATTCAAATAATTTGTAAGTGTGTATAATTAACTGAATATGTAATTAATACCTGAAAAATTGTGATTACTTTAAATTAATTGGAGATATATTTCCGTGAATTTGCATAATTCTTTTTCAAATTGGTTCATCCAAAATCAATGTCTAGACATAAAAATAGACATTAATTGACAAGGTAATAATTATGTTTTTTAAATAGATTTCGAACTCCAATTCAAGAAAATTAATTTTCTATTCTCATTGAGAGTATAACCAGCAGAGTAATCCTACTCTGTCGATATCAGCTTTGATCCTGATCAATCAGTCACGTGGTAAGATCAAATTCCTAATCCAGGTTGGTGCAACGAAATATCGTGATTAATGTACTCGATCATGATCCAGGATCACGATCTAGATCTGTGATCTCGCTTTGGTGCAATGAAATGCCAGATCATGGCGAACATGGATCACGATCCTGGATCAGACTTGATCTTGGTTGGTGCAACCCAGCATTACAGTATTACATTTGGAGAAGGAGGCTAATGACAATTCAATGACCACATCTGAAGCTTTAAATCCATTGTGTTGTTTCAAAATAATCCCCTAGGCCCTCTCCATTGGTTGGTTGCATTTTTCTCTCATTAATTAACATGCGTATTTGATTGGTAAGTTAGAATAAAGCACCTAACCCTCATCCTCTACTAATTAACCATATAGCATACAGACATTTTATTAATTAAACATTCATCAATTTCATTATCATTTGAAACGTTTGATTAGAAGTAAACATTCAGCAAAATTCTTATTACTTTCACAACATTGGCTTCAAATACCCAAACGTGAATTGGAAATAATTTTGATTGCAACAGACCTAAACTTTAAAAAATTGTTTACCTCAACCAGTTGACTCTATACTCCATATATTAATTCCTCCCACTTCTACTTTCCTTAATAGATAAAAGAACATTCATTTGCAAGTTTTCTCCTCGAAGAGAAGTTCTCTGCTGTAGGAGAGTTTTTCCTAGTGGTATTCCAAACAGATCAATTTGTTTTTCTTGTATTGACTTCAGCCAATTGTTGTATGAGTCATTTCACCAGCAAATCAGGTTTCTAGAAATATCAAAGATGATAATGTGAATAAAATGTCTTTTCTCAGTCGTAAAACTTCCAAATAAAAATAGAGTAAATTCGATTTAACTTTCACTTTTGTCAGTTTTAGCAATTCTGCATTGAAATCAGTTCTACCAAAATATTTGATAGAGATAGATCAATGAAGTTCTTCTGATTGATAGCAAAGCGTCTCCTGATGTGGTGAGAACCGTTCAATATGATCGTGATACTCAATCGTTTCCTTCTTTTTTGTTTCAGAGACTTGAGGTTCAACCGCATCAAAGAAATTCCTCCAGACACTTTCAAGAATCTATCAAAGCTGCACACTCTGTAAGTAATGATACCAATTATTCTTTTTCATATTATTGATTAATAATGTTTCTATTATTCTTGTTCTAATTATTCTTGATTGAGAAATCCACAATGGATAATTTTTTCCCTTTATCTGTCTATAAATCTGTGTATCTGTAGATTTTTGGCAAAAAATTTTTGATTTGATTTGATCTTCGCCTTGAAGCCGAAATTGGTCAAGTTTACATGAATCAAATGGAAAATCATTTTGAAAACGGTAGTGCCAAGAAAATACAACAATATTTTTGAAGAATGAAAATTACTAAGTGAGAATATTATGTTAGAAAAAACAAACGTTTTCACAGGATTATCCTTACCAAATACAAAATAGATGAAACAGAAGTTTGAATAGATATTTACAGAAGTAAAAGTTTTATTGGAACAATCAAAATGTCAAAGTTTTAACTAATTAATTTGTATTGTTGGAGACGGCTTTATTCATATTTCAACAGTAAAGTTCCAAACTGATTGATTTCAAACAATCCTCCTATAAATTTCAATCATGCTTAGAATTTTGTTACAAATTAACTCCCCTATATAGACGTTAGTAATATTGTCAAGAATCTTAGGAAATCCAAAACATTCATCCTCCAACTATCATAGATCCAACTATATATATCGTATTTGAAGTAGGCCTATTTCACATAGCATACTCTTATTAGTTAGTTATTTTAAAATAACTATCATAGCCTATTGTCAATTTTATTTGACATACAGTACGAGTATGAATTAGTAAAGTAGGCCTATGTTGTTATTCGCATAAAATGATTTAAAGTACTAGAGAGCAAGCCTATAACCGGTACTTTCTTTGGGAGTTACTGAGTAAATACAAAGGGAATAGAAAATTTTGAATTCATTTTTGGACAAATTACCTTTTACTTTCCAGATTATTGAATAACAATCAGCTGTCAAAGCTGCAGAATGGCGTATTCAATGGACTTCAGGAGCTGCGATATCTGTAAGTAACAATTCAATTATTACACTATAAAATACAGTACGGAATAAAAAAGAATTTATTGAGGTCAGTTTTAAAAATAGATTCTTTCTAATATTCAAGTTTTGAAATATATCAAAGAATTCAATTTCTAAGTGACACAACACTACGGACAAACATAGTAGGCCTATTATAATGCTTATTAAAAGTACGGTAGGCTATACGAAGGCACGAAATATTAAAGAAAATTCAATGCAATCCGTTTACAGTTGGCTTCTATGACTTGGTAGAAGTTGAAGAAGGTGCATTAACTGATTCATGATTGAATCAAGTTTTGAATATTATTTTGAGTTAAATACATTTTGCAACGTGATTGATATTATTATCCATTACAACTTTCTATAGTATGTTCTCCCTTTGAAATTTTCAGCATTTATTTTTTAATTTCAACGGTTATTGCTTCAATAAATGGGGTAGCATTCCTTATAAATTATTATGATGAAAGCCTTTTGAATAATATCATTAAATCAAATAACTGATAGTATTCGTCATTGTCTTTCTGTGTATTACTTTTGAATTGATATAATTAATTTAGTAAATCTAGTAAATTGATGCAATTAACTTTTGAATTAATAGTACATTTAATAAATTTACTTGTATCGTCTTAAACGCATTGTTTTCCATGTACAAAATTTGACACTTGGAGGATTGTTCATAGGAAAGCATGAATCACTGATCTAACAATAATTCAGCACTGCTTGATATACATATCACAACTTGACATGAACGTTATGGTATGGTATATGAATTGAATTTCTTCTACATCATAGATTACTTTTATATTTCTAACACACTGTTCATCACAGCTTTTTGGAGGTGTTATACGAAAATAATATTATCATATAACGTTAATCTATAGTAATCTTATTAACTAAGCCAATCACTTGCACTGTTTATAGATTCACTGTTTTATAAGGTTCAACTCTACTACAGCCTCAGAAATAGGAAGTAAATCGTTGAATTAGATTGGATTACGTTAATAAACGGAAAATGACTATGAAAAATTGATTTGATATAGGCATTTATAACTAAAGAGAATGCTATACTGATGTTCAAAGTTTATTATGTTCTCAAATTCTTTGTAAGAAGAGCGTTTATCATAGTCATATTCAATCAGTATAGTGGGAGCAAAATAACTGAGTTTTACAACTGAGCAATGTTGAGTTAATTCATTTTATTATAAAGTAAGCCCACTTATATTTTCAAAGATCATCTTTGATCTATGAATATTTTTCTCCTTCAAATTATAAATGGGCCTACTGCAATAAGGGGATATAATATGCCCTTCTCGCACAATATCATAACATTTCTTGAACGCAACCTTAAATTTAATAATATTTAAATAATAATTTTAAATTTGCACAAAAAATGCTTCATTGAATATGATATTATATAATATAAAATATATTCAAAGAAACAAGAAACATTTTTTGTTCGAAGTTAAAATTAGTATTAAATTATTATTAAAGGTTGCATTCAAGAAACAATAATCAACTGAGAGAAATGGTACAAGTTCTTCAACCCAAATGTAAATATGATGTCCAATAAAAAGCCATAGATTAGAAAATCGAATTGACAAAGCTTAGCTTTGTTAATAAGCTGCTGCTCGTGCGTAATAAGAATATAATTATGTTATTACTATTACGATAGTATTAATTTTATTGTATCAGATTATTTCTGACGGATTATGAAATAATATGAATCATTTCTATCACTCACTATCCCTGCTTAGAAAGGCGCACTCATTTGGTATTTTTTATTTTCAGGTATTTATATAAGAATAAATTAAAGGAAATAGAAGATAAAGTGTTCCAAGATCTCAATAAATTGGAACAGTTGTAAGTAACAGAGAAAACATACATTTTTTCAGAATATTTCATTACAATAATTTTTATTTGTTCTATGATCCGATTTATAATGGGATATAGGCTAGTAAGAAAAACAATCAATCAATGAGGATGATTTTTTAAAATAAATTTATAATATACTGTACCTTGGATTTGGATAAATTATTCTGATTTTTCATACAATTAATTCGATAACTCGTACATTTAAAGCAATTTCAAACTTCAGATTAATATAATATCCTCATAAGATAGGGTTGATTGCTTGAATAGATATTGAAATGGAGAGGTGGAGAGGAACTTAGAATACTATTCCACTTGTCCTCAAAGCACACATATTTTATGACATGTACCTTCCACAAAAAAAATTCAATCTCACAGCAATTTCAAAATAATTTACACCAATAAAGGGAGTTATTCTTCATGATTTCACAATCGCAATTCGCAGATACTGTATTAGAAAAAAATTAATATCATAAGTAGTGAGGTACAACTTAAACCGAAGATTCTGTTTCATAAAAAGATTACAAAAATCTTTTCAGTTATGAAACTAGTTATCATTAATTTTAAGATTGCTTTAAGCTAGACATGATTGATTATTATTATTTATTGATAGTTTATTCCAATTCCAATTGTTACAGTATTGCTTGATGCTGATTAACGTCACCTTCACGACACTTGCTTTTTATGAATTTAGTTTCACTTCCACTCTAATCGTTTTCACTTTGCTTATAATATTCTGATATGAAGCGAGTAGAAACTTTAGTTGAGCTGTAAAAGTTGCTTCATAGGAATAAAGTTGACCATTATAATGAAGAAATTTTATTATAAAAGAGATAATTAAACGAAAACAATTTTGGAAAAAATCACTGATGTAACTCGCACCATATAAATTACTGTACTCTGATGTAAAAACTTTATATCAAAACTTTACGCTGTTCAATGACTTCTAATCACATTGATTAATGTGAATAGAAAATCATTTCATTATTATTTTATTATTATTTAATTATTGCGTTCTCAAGAATCAAATTCCCCATCAGGAGAATGCATAGCGGATAGCTCTATACAAGTTAAGAGTTGATGGTCAACTCCAGATAATAAATCTGGTATAAAAAAGCAGTTCATGTACTTTTGTCCAATAGAATGTTCCTATTCGTTGATGATCATTAAATTCAGCATTTTCTTTCAAAAAACTAACATCATTTTGTTATTATTCAATTTCTAGGTACCTGCACTTCAACAAAATTGAGAAATTGAGCTCTGGAATATTTTCCGATATGACGAATCTTGAAAGATTGTAAGTAGAATTTTTGTAGGCTGTTGATTTGTACAATTGTCGATTTTTGTAGAAGAATTTAGATTTTCAACGACCAAGAATTTAATTTTGAAAATTTTCAGTAGTTTGAATGGTTGTGAATGTAATGCATTATTTATTTGTTAGAATAATAGTTGGAATCAACAGATGATACAATTCACCCATCTTGCCTCTATAATAATTTAGAGAATAAATTCGTAGCGGAAGACAAGCAAAAAGTAAACATTTGATTTTTAATTTCGATTGTAGTTCAATTGAGATAGGAGAATACATTGTTATTACGTTTACAAAACTACGATTCCAACAAATTGTTCATTAAACAACACAGAAATATCAATGCGATATGATGTTATTGAATGCTTTCCAGTTGAATAGAATCTGAAATTGATGCTACATCAAATATCACTGTATCCCTTCATTTTCCAATAATAATTGATTGTTCAATACTTTTACAGTTCAATTTCCCTGAAAATATACGGCAAATGTTTAATTTCCGATTACTACTCATCATTTCCTCTGAATAATTATGGTAATTATTCAAAATTTAAGGCTACAGCATTTGAAAAACATCAATCAAAAAATATTATAAAATTTGAAAACTCTTATCTTTAACATTTATTTTCTATCATAAGTAGATTTGTATTACCATTTCACTTTTTCACATGAGTTTCATGCTTTGTTAGATTTTTTCTAGAAAATGTAAGTTATTTGTGTAAAAGAACACATTACTTGTGTTATGCTTTCTCTATGGTTTAATGCTGGATAAAACACCATGATGTTAGGAGTACACATTGATATTATGAGTATGTAGCCACATGATCCTTTAGATAAACGAAATGTATTAAGTTTAGAGTATTGAGAAATGTTTCGAAATTGTAATGCAAATTTAACTACATAATTTTATTATTTGCGATGAGTTATCACAATGAGATAAACCTCTCGCAGACCAAGCAATAGCAACCCTCGTTTAATTTATTAATTATAAAAAGAATTTAGTTACATT
The DNA here is from genome assembly GCA_017141395.1 of Laodelphax striatellus. NCBI lineage: Eukaryota > Metazoa > Arthropoda > Insecta > Hemiptera > Delphacidae > Laodelphax > Laodelphax striatellus. The sequence goes on along the minus strand of CM029535.1, from coordinate 9,775,343 downwards.
AAATCTAAATTAAATTTAGTTACATTGATTTCCATGAATTTATTATTTTGTAATGAACAATGTGTAGAAAAACATTATCGATTGGTAATTCCAAAGAATTTATTTATTGATATTATAATTATTTGACCTCTGAATTTCAGATTCTTACACAGCAACAAGTTGAAACACATTTCTCCGGGCGCCTTCAACCACCTTGATAACTTGAAAAGACTGTAAGTAGTACATCTTAAAGTTTGCTGAATACCTTGAAATTACTGCACGATTCTTGTCAGAGTTTGACAATGTCGATAAAATTACTTCCATTAAGTTTATAAAATTACTCAAATTTCATGAGTGAAAGCTAGATAAGTGTAAAGCAGCTTGATTAACATTTTATCCATGTTCCTCGAATAGCAAGATGCAATCTTTTCCCAATACAGTTCTAAGCAAAACTTAAAATTCATTCATGTTTTAAGTGTGGACTTCCTGTCCTCCTCAAGCCTCGCTGCAAAACAAAGTTCTTGCGGAGTCATGATTTCAAAATGGCTCATGTTAAAATACAACAGAATGGAATGACGGCCGTATTCTTCGAACTTTGAGTTTTGCTTCTGTAATATACTGCCACAGCTGTTAATGTCTATGTTTATCCGTCATTACAATATTTAAGTAGCAACAATTTTGAGAGTCAGAATATTCCGACTTCAAATTGACATTGTCTTCTGTTACTTCTGTTACAAGTTACTTATTCAAATTACATTTCAGAGAACTATATGGAGTAAGAGTTATTTTTTAATAATTACTCGTATGTATTAGAACAAGAGTGAATTAATTGATTTGTCAATAATTTCTCTAATGTCATCTACTTAAATTGAGCAATTAAGATACTAGATAAAAATAAGATCTCGGTTTTCAAGGTAAGTTTATCCTACATAGAAACATCAAGTCTGCAACGCGAAATACGATGATTTCTACATAAATATATTCACCAAAGACTACTGTACTTTAATTTTGTAGAATATTCAATTTTAGTGTGAGAAAGGACATGAGAGGACTATATAATATAAGATCAACTTCCAAGAATAAAAAGAAGGATTGCATGACATTCAATAATATTATAACATAGTATACATAATAATATACATGTATAACTGTGAAGAAGTAGAACAATGGTTCATAGACACCTAATAGAATGACTTATTCAATTGTCGTTCATATTCTTATTGAAGAATACTGCATTTGCATGGTTATTAATATAATATTGAAGAGGCAGTAATTGAAATTTCAGACAGCAAATTTTTCTAGGTCCCTTCGACCCGGTAGAAAATCAACCCCTCTCCCTCCCTTATCATCGATAGGTAGTAGCCTCCCCCCCCCTGAAAATTATTCCCAGATCCGCCTCTGTTCATAAATAATCATTTACATCATTCTTTTTCTCTAACTTCAGCTCATATTGTAATTATCAACATTCAATCATTTTTGAAAAAGTAATTACATCAATTATAATTATTTTTGTGAAAGGGTAAACTAATTTAGAATGGACTGATGATAATACAGTACATATTTTTCTGCGAGTTTTCATAAAGTAAATCAATTTTGTGTCATATTTAATATTCGACGAGGAAATCTTTTCACCCGAGCGAGCATTTCCATTAATTATTATTTAACATTGAAGAATACACTTTTCAAACAGTTCATTATAAGCGGGATGATCTGTGGCAATTTCTGCGTACATTAATTAGTTTCACGAAGCGAATATATTGACAGGGCTCTCAGCTTGAAGAAGCTTCTGGCGTTATTTGAATAACCCATTTCCCGCTATTTGAAAGCTCATTAATCTTTTCATTTGAACAGTTACTCTTGAAAGAGCTTGCCCGGATCATAATCAACGAACAAGATTCATTATGAAAGCAGCTATTTTTAATAACCTTCTAACTGAATTCCACTCCGTATCAAATTCCAATATTTTCCTAACTGAGCTTAGTTCTGAAGTGAGGTTTATAAGTGTTTGAGATAAGCGAGGGTTTAGAAATGAGTAAGAGACTTGAAGCTAGTTTCTCGGTAAAATCGGATTTACCTGTATCTACGCGGTTTCACTATTGGAATTATTCATGAAGTGCTTTTCGAAGAATGTTGAAATTATGCTAACATTGATATATAGGATAGGAGGTTCGGAGCTTTTAGCGAGTAATGGACGATACTTGGATTTCAGTTAAGGTACAGTACTAGCCTACTTACCATTAATAAGTTCTAATCAACCAATATTCCACGCTCTTACATGCTCAACTATACTTATTGAGAAATGTAAGAAGTACGTAATATTGTACGAAATTCATTGAAAGATTCCATGAATCCACAAAAAAACATGATTTATTGTCTTAAATTTCAAACAACATGCTCACGCATAGAGGCTATTTTTTATAAGTTAGACTACTCCACAAACAATCCACAGTTTTAAATTTTTCGTATTCTAATTCATCAATTTTATCAGTATTGCGTATTTTTCCTGAAATGTATTTGGATAATACATTAATATTTTATTGAATAATTTATTATTTTCTCTTATAGCTTTGATCGGTGAGGAGACCGATAGGTAGTTCCAACTCGCCGTATAACTCAATTTTCCTTGATGGGGAACATGGTGGATGGTGATAATAATGATGATGATGATGATGATGATGATGATGATGATGATGAGGTTGATGATGATGATGATGATGATGATGATGATGATGATGATGATGATGATGATCGTTGAATGGGCATTTCTGGGTATGGAATTAGCTCCATAGACCCCTCCAGAACCATTCAAATGTTTTGCTCCAGATCTAAAGAAAACGATATATCATCTATCCTAACTCCTCCTTTCAAAAGAAGGAAAAATATTTTATCGAACGAGTACTTCACAGCGTTGGAAAATTGAACAGCTCTGTAGTGACACATGTGTCAATAACACATGGATAGAAACGGGCTTGAGTAAACATAAAAAAAGACTTTCACTTTCAATAGAAACAGATAAATATTTGGAGCCCTGAGAAAAAGAACACCTTCGTGAAGTGGAGGGGATGTTTAGAGGGAAATGTGAAAGCTCCTTCCTGCATCCGTATAAAACCAAGATCATATCAATGTTATTTTTCAACACAGAAAATTTGAAGTGACGATTCATTTATATTTATGATATGGAAAATTTGTGTAGTGGAGTTTCTCTAGTTTTATTCAATAGTGTTACAATCTTCGAAGTGATGATCAAGAAGAAGAAGAGGAAGAAGAAGAAGAAGAAGAAGAAGAAGAAGAAGAAGAAGAAGAAGAAGAAGAAGAAGAAGAAGAAGAAGAAAGAAGAAGAAGAAGAAGAAGAAGAAGAAGAAGAAGAAGAAGAAGAAGAAGAAGAAAGAAGAAGAAGAAGAAGAAGAGAAGAAGGAGGAGGAGGAGGAGAATTTTTTTATTTCAGAAATGTTTTGTATCAGCAATATAATTTGTGTCAAGAATAAAATTAGTTTAGTCCGTCGACATTATTCCAAGTTATGTTTTAATTCATTAGAAAAAAATCTAAAGAAGATTGAGATAAATGAATTAATAAAGATGAGATAGAGAATAGAGAGTAGAGTAGAGAACTTAATCTTGAAAAACTTGAAAGCTACTAAATATTGAAATATTTGACGTTCCATGTATTGATTGAGTAATGTATTAATTATTATGAAACTCTAATGATTGCGTTATAACACGGTCGTAGATAAATAATTATTTTACTCCAACTATATTCGACTTTACTTCAATTACTAATAACTTTAATTAGCCTACCAATAACTTAAATTACTAATAACTTTTACTTCAACTTGTACTGCTCTGATTGACAGGCGATTGGACAGCAACGCCCTAGTTTGTGACTGCGAAATGATGTGGTTGGCAAAACTGCTTCAAGAAAAGCGACAAGTAACGCAGGCGGCAGCCACCTGCCAATTTCCTACAACCATGGAGGGCCGATCCCTGGCCGAAATCAATGATAACGACTTCCATTGCAGTAAGTTGACAAAATTATTCAATAATTAAATCAATGGAGACAACAGGTAGAAACACATTTTGCCTCCTTCACACAATAGAATAGTTTCAACACCATACACAACAATAGTCATTTTGACTATACACAACTGTGTGATTCTCCAAAGTCTTTTATATAGACAGTTTATTCTACAAAAATTAAGCATTCATAGAGTAGAATTATATCTATATAAAAAATTATAGTCATATTTTCTATTCAATCATGGATAAATCTTATTTGAAAATAATCAATGCATTTTTCATATTTTGTAATTTATTCAACATGATTTTCAAACCTATTTGTAAATACTTGAACTTTTCTCAGCAGTCTCAGTTCTATGACTGGACACTATTTTTTCCTATTTTCATCACATTCATTTGTAATTTTCCCATCGGCTGAATTCTGAAGCGTTCATTACTTTCTAATATTATCAATGTTCGTTTTTAATTACAGCTAAACCTAAAATAACTGAGGAGCCGAGAGATGTGGAAATCTCATTTGGTGGCACAGTTTTCCTTACTTGCAGAGCGGAAGGAGATCCTCAACCAAAAATTGTTTGGATGAGAGACAGGTCGGATTTCAATAATTTTTTCTAGCTGATAGCCTACTTATAATCTAAAAGTTATTAGAATTCATTACAGTTCAATAATTGATCAAATGATGATTGTCAATTCTAGTGCAACCATAATAATGTAGGATTCCTACAAATATATATCATCATAGACAACAATTTGTCTATGATAACTAATATAATCTATGACAACTAATATAATAGTTAGTCTATGATATTATGTTCGTACGTAGTATGGCTTTTTATCGGTGGGGAGACCATTACGGATAGGTTCCACCTCGCATTATTTTTGTGTCGGTCACCCATTTTGAATCCTACTATTTTAGCGAGAAGATAATCGAGTAGATTATTAAAAACGATTGAAAATTTAAAAGCTGGCACAACCACATAAATTTATTTTCATTCACAACTAGGAATATTTTAATAAATCCAATATTTCTACTGTTCTAAACCCTACAATCAATATGTCTAAGAAGATATTCAATTGGATTAGTATGCTAGCTAGAGCGTCAATTGGATAAACATAAAAGTTTTAACATATTATTTTTAAGAAGTCCTTATTTTTTGTGAAATGATGTTCAATACATATAATGCACTTCATATTTTCAATTCCTTCTAGCACAGAGGGATTACTCCCTCCTCTGTGCTTCTAGTAAGGAATTTACAATTTTACATTAGTATCAATATTTTTTTAGGCTTTTCAAGGCATTATGTCTCATTTTCAGCATATAGAGTAAGCCTAATTCGCCTAAGCCTAAAGCCCAAGCCTGATATGAGTATCAAAGAACTCATAAAGGCAGTAATCATACTGTTATGAAAGTGCAAGTTCTATAATGTTTTCAAAATCTCAATGATGATTTTTTTCATATAGATTAAAGAAAATCTGTTGCCAAGTAATTAGGCTGATATTATTAATCTAAAAAAATCACCACATAATGAAAAACAAAAAGCAAATTCTTTTTATTATGATATGGTAATTTTTCCAGATTAAATTATCAGTCCAGTTACCTATAACAACAGTTTTTCTTCATTCATCTCAAAAATAAGTTGATTTACTCAGGCCCTTCTAGCATTATGCTGATTCATTATAGTTTTAGATACTTACTTGAAATTTGAAGTGATAGGAATAATCTCTCTTCTGCTTGTTTCCACAGTAATGAATTGAATCTAGCCGATCCTCGCTACACAGTGAGAGATGATGGCACTCTCATGATTTCACCAATGTCCGATTCCGATCTGGGAGTTTACGAGTGCATGGCCAAGAATCCTGCCGGAGAAGTCAAATCTAGAACAGCGAAAATGATTTACAACAAAAGATCAGGTGAGAAATTGGAGTATACAAAACAAACATAATTATAATGAGAAAGTAACAGGGTTAAAAATGATTCTGCTTCTACAATATTTCTCTTACGAACTAAAAAAATCTATTCACAAGCTTAATAATTTTCTTCACAAACATTAAAAGCCATTTAAAGGTGGCTTTGCAATTCCAAACCAATTATTAAAGAGGAGAAATTATCACCTTTCAAAGGTATGAGAAATGCTGATTTTTGTCATAAATTGTTCAATATTTTGTTAGCAATTCTAAATTTCAAGTATGAGTTACAGTGAATTTTGAAATATTTTTTGTAATAATGTTCTTGAGCGAGAATTCCAGGACAAAAAATATCAATGCATCTCCAAACATGTTTGAAAAATGAAGGAGGAACATTTTCATACATAAGTGAATAATCAAAAAACCAAAGTAAAAACTAAGAAGTAAAACTGGGAGGAATTGATAATAATTAATAATAGTTTACTACAAATCGTACATTTGCAAATTATATTGAATTCAATAATTTAATAGAAATCATTTACTAAGCTATTAATGCCTGGTTGCTCAGTTGTTCATTAGCAAAGGAAAATCAACTTTTATTTGGAGTTTTCTTAAAAATGAAGAATTGGAGATGAAGTCTAATGATGAATTGGGTATTAAAAATGACAATTTTAATTCGCTAATGAACAACTGAGCAACCGAACATAAGTCGTGTGAGTTTTATTTTACAGTAATATATTGAAATGAAATTATACAGGTATAAGTTATTCAAGTCGAATAAGAGTAACCAATCTTCCAACTCTAAAGGCAAGCAATTACCTTTGAAATTCAATTCTCTGTTTTCCATAAATATTGTAGAATAAATGTACATAAATTATAGTAGTATAAATATTCATAAATTGATATATTCGATTAATAATGTCAATTACAGACAGACCTAGAAGTGAGAAAATAAAAAAATTCTTGAATGTAATCCATAAAGCTGAGGTTTTGAAGAAAGTAAATTATACTAAATTTGTTCAAAGTGAAACCACATTTCACACTGACTCCACACGACTACGACTCCGACGAAGGATCAACCATCACTTTGGAGTGTGCTGCCGAAGGACAGCCCAAACCAGAAGTTGCTTGGACTAGAGATGATCTCCAACTTCAAGAATCTCCTCGCTTCAAGGTGATAATTGATCAATATGAACTCAATTTTCGGCCAAAAATTTCAACTTGAAGATTTAAGGAAAGAATTGAGGAAATATTAGAGGAGAATAAGGAGAAATTAAAATATGTACGGTAGGCTTTGAAAAACCTTTAGGTCAAATTTCAATTTTTATTTTTAAATTCAAATTTTTCAATTTACTCGTATTTCACACACACAACTAAAAATTCCAACAGAATAATCTTAGATTTGGATATCCAGTCTCTATATATCCCAATAACTGAGGATTCCAACCAATATAGCTAATACTATTATACTATTAGTTATTGCCTATGCTATAATATAACTAATATAACTATTCCAACTAAATAAGTTGGAATAGTTTATCGTAATTGAAGAATCTCCCGCAATGCAATAAAGACAGTCAAGCGGACTGAGGGAGTTGAAAGAGCCTGAATATGCATACAAAAAGAACAAAAAAGTTTTCTCCAATGTAAGATCAAAAATTAGTTGTTTATTAAATTTAAAAGTGATTAGAATACTATTACATTTCATTCGTATTGTATTGTACACTCCTTCATAAATAATTTCATCAATAATAGGCTACTGGTGTATTATCAAATATAAAAATATAAGTTTAATGAAATCATGAAGATTTTGAAATGTTACAGGAATAAATTATTATTCTAGACTAGAAAAATATTCTAGTCCATTCCATTCAAATGTTTTGCTTCTCATTTAAGTTACTCTTTGTGATAAAAGCCAGACTTGGACTTTGAAAATCCATTAGAACCTTGGAAATCCTTCCTATATTATACATTAAAACCTTGTTGGCCCTATTTCAAGTTTGGTTCGGGTTTTCACATTTTTGATAAGCAATTTCATGTTTGTCTTGACAAGGATGTTTTTCTCTCTTCATTAGATTTCGCCCACTGGAACTCTCACAATAAACAATCTAGAACGTGAGGATACTGGAACTTACAAGTGTACAGCCAGCAACTATATTGGCATCATTACTGCGGTGGCTCAAGTGAGAGTGAATGGTGAGTGTTCTAATTATTCTGATACAATTCAAACTTTATATGATGTTCATATTATTGTAAGTCACTTTTCTTTGAATATTGATAGAATTTCAGTTTAATGTAATCATAGAGAAGCAATCCTCTCTAGTAATTCTGTTCTCTGTGGAGTAATACGGTATTATTGGTTTTAATGGCTTAAAAACGTAAAGGCCTATAATAATTGACTAGATTGATAAGAAATATTATACTTCTGTTCCTAGATAAATGATGTAATATACAGAAGATAATCATAATAGAGTAGTTATTGGATAAATACTTGTAATCAGATTATATTTTTGCGGAAAATAAAATAACAATATAATATAAATAGGCCTACTAATCCTTGGAATTCTTTAGTTTATTATTACAGATTAAAGCATTTTTTGTGAAAAAATATTTTTTCATTATCAAACTGGAGAAAAGATTATTATTACAAATTAAGATTTGTATGATAAACGTTTTTCTATTGAAATTAAACTAAACTAAGGCTTACTATTACAAATAATTCAAGATTTTTACTAGTAGGCCTAGGCCTAATAAACTAAACACGATGATGAATGATAGCCTATGATTGCAGATGTAGATGATAAAGATAATACTTCCAAGTTTGAATTTGTTGGAATAATAATATGAAATATACCAGGTGGGTCACTTTTTGTCATAAAATAATAAAATTATTCTTAATGCAGAATTTTTATCAGATACAGAATTTATCTATTCAGAAATAAAATAAAAAAAACCCTAAATTATGAGAATATATTCACAAAATTGGAAACTTATAAAATTATAATACATAGTGATTTAGAATTTTAGATGATATTATTGACTTCAAACAAAGCAAACTTAGGATTCGCAGGCCCATCTCTTTTATACTTACACACATGTACGTATTTGAATATAAATACAGTGTTTTTCTCATAAAAATTTGGATTTTTGAAGTGGTATTGTTTACTGATATATTGATCGTTTACATGCAATACAAGGATCGGAAATAATCTTGTTCCCGAAAGGTAAGAATATTTGACAGAATCCTAATTCACTGATTGTGATAATGAATTTTGTACATTGGACAGTAACATCGTAGACTGATCCTAGCATCATCAATGGAATAAAAAACACAAAAAACGTTTCACTACCACTGAAATTTTACAGTAAATTCAACACTTTAGCTTGTGTGTGTGATGATGTCATCGCGGTACTTGGACCAACTCAGTACTGCATGTGGTACAAATACATTAGAAGGTTCTGGTAATACTATGCTGTAAAATTACGAGCTAATGCACATGCAGCACCAGCCCTATCATCCTATACAGCACTTCTCTAATTTCTACAGAATAAATAGTTCGACTTTGCACAATTTTGCATTATTACATACAAATTTAACACTGTAATATTAACCGTAGGCCGCACTGCAGGTGGGAGATGGTGGATGGTTGACACGGTTTATCAAGAAGGCCGTGATAATTTTCCATGTTCTATTATTATGGATGTTGTATGAGCTATAGATAAAGCATCGCTACCATTCAGGTAACAAACCAGCAGTGCGGGCTTAGCTTTAGATTTATTTAAAAAGGTGAATATAAACACATTTTTCAGTGGAATAGGTGGAGAGTCATGTCAATAAACTTAGAACTATGCTGGTATGGAGGCCAATGAATTCCTACAATACAAGAACACTTATATAAGTAGAATATGTAAACAGAATTTCATAAGCAAGTGGGATTGCAGTGATATGTATGAAGACTAATGGATTCGAAATAAATTGATACTTTGTTTTGTAAAAAAAAATTGAAACTATATTAATATGAATATACTAATGCATCAATAACTTTTTTACAGTGCTTCCGACATTTGTAACAACTCCAGAAAATTTGACAACAAAGAGCGGAAGTTTAGCAAGGCTGAGGTGTGTAGCAGAGGGCTCACCTACCCCAGTCATCACCTGGTTCAAAGATGGCAACACTGTAACACCAGGATTACGATTTTCTATACTCGAAGGAGGTACATCTGATTAATTTTTCATATACGATTTATTTTTTTGGATTTTGTGCACTTGACAGTAAATTAATAGTGAATAGTGTACATGCTGAAACTGTACGAGTACGTATCAAACCATTTTTGGTGCGGAACTTGAATGCAGAGAATAAATGAAATATTGTGATACTATTTTGTCAATAGATATGCAGCCCCAGCCGATGGAGTGTTGTAAATTCAATTCAATTTATTTAGCCAAATAACAGTACAAAATAAGTAAGTCTATAATCTAGTACAAAACAATTTGTAAGTGAATTGAACAGGAAAATCATTAAGCAAAAGGAGACAAATAGAAGTCATCCAAGAAAGTCTTCAATACGTACCGTACTGGGAATACAATTTTCCACAAATTTTCATTTTAAGTGAATAACTTGTTTCCTTTCAAGTTGATTTGATTGACAATGAATTATTCTTACTATATTTATCAGAGTCAAAACATTACAATTATAATATGAAGTATCCTACGTCGTTTGATTCTGTTTTCCAATAATCCACTATTTTGTTATCAAGATATTTTCTGTATTTGTTTTATCTTGTAGAATACCGTGATCGTACTGGATTCACTTTCTTGGAACACTCTGCATTTCTAGATCGTAGAGACTTCCAAATTTCATGGAAATGACCCAAACCTATAAATTTAATAATCTTATCAATGAACTCTTGAAATATTAGTATGAAAATACTGACAATTAAACAGTGTTCCAGTTCGGTATACTTGTAATCAGCTTTTTATGCTCATTTAATTGCTCTTGTTATAGCAGGATTCTTTTAAATTGTCAGAAAACAGCTGATTGATGTACGCTCATTTACTAACATTAAATCAGTTGTTTTCTGAAAAGTTGAAATAATCCTGCTATACTTAATATGTTTGGTGCCTCAACACGATTACCAATGAGGTCACCTAACCACTTTTTCCAATTTTGTATTGTATTTATATGTTGTATTATTGTATTGTTTTTGGAAATTGTGTGTAAATGAAATGAAATGAATATTATTATTTTTGTTTTGTTTCAGGATCTACTCTGGAGATCCGAGATGCCAAAGAATCCGATTCGGGACTGTACACATGTCTGGCGCAGAACCAGGTGGGATCGGCTGAGAGCAATGCAGACGTGAGGGTGAAGGGGTTCGGCAGTCGTCCCCCCCGCATCCTGCTCCGGCCCTATCCGATATCGGCTCCGGTCGGCACCAGCATAGAACTGCCCTGCAAAGCTGACGGAGATCCCGTCCCGGTCATATCGTGGACTAGAGATGGCGTCAAGATAGCCACCGACAAAACTCACAAGTCAGTTGACGACAAATTGAATTTCATTTCTCAAGGAAAGAAATAAAGAAAGAAATAATTTATTCGACAAACAACAAACACTGTACAATCAAAAGCAAGTTCAAAAATTACATTCTCAGTAAGAAACAATGTTGTCTATTGTCTAAATAGGCATCCCCAAAGGTAATCCTGAGTGGGGATCCTTCATTAAAATTTAACTTTTAGGAAGAAGTAAAAGTTATGTTCCAAACGACAACTTTCTTAGTGGAGCACCCATTCTATAGTCTGAGTGACTTTTTTGATACTGAGATGACTTTTTGATAGTGTTGTGTATGAAATTTTTTATAATAAAATACTTGACACAGTCTATACAGCATCGCTGGTCAAGGACTTTAGAAGAAAATCAAATCAAATCAACTTCAATCCTGAAGTTGAAGAAAAATCTTATTTTTTATCTCGAAATAGAAAAGTAGGCTAATTGTAAGGTTTCAATCAAAAACTTCAATCTTGCAAACTTCAAAATCTTCAATGCAAATGAATTAAAATAAAAACACAATACAAATATGAGACTCCCATACTTGTACTAGATAAAACACATCATACGAATGAAAAAGTTTGATCTAGAAATGGATTACAAATAAATTGTAGTTAGAGTGAAATATATTTTGAAGTATTACAGAGTAGATGGAAGCTTCGAACATAGGATATGGAACCATGAAAAAAATGAAAGTGGAATAGATTTTGAAGTACCGTACAGTAAATAGAGAGTAGATTTAAATCTCGTGCATAGAATGTAGAACCATTAAAAAGTGAAGTGAAATAGATTTTAGGTTTTACTGAGTAGATGAAAGCCTTTTACGTAGGATATGGAACGTGATAAAAGTGATGATCATCTTATTCCATTGATGAGAAATTCGAGATAAGGAATAATATTTATTTTATTGTTTATCTCTGTAACTGTAAGAATACTGATATTAGTGCACATCTGCATGAAACTATAATATGAAATCATGAATATGAAATAAAACATCAAGAATAAGAGAATCGAAAAAATGATCTAATTCACTTTTAGCTTGAAGCAATTCTTCTGATGAATGTACTTTGAAAAACCGTTTGATTTACAGGATTTCACCCCTGGGTAGCTTGAGACTGTACAATATCTCCCTACAGGATTCTGGTCTCTACAGCTGTATCGCCACTAATACATTGGGAGAGGTTTTTGCAGATGGAACGTTATCAGTTGAAGGTGAGAAATAAAGAGAATGTCTTTTTCAGATAACGCACGTGAAAATTTTCGATTTAAGGCAAATTCAAGAGAACATTTGGATAAACATATATATACAGGGTTGGTGAAAATTATGGAAACGGCTTAATTTTTCTTAAACGAAGGTAATTTGAAGGTAGGTGACATTGGGGATCGTACTAAAATTGAAAATACTACTTTACTGTGACTTCAAAAATCTTGTCCGCCATCTTGGATGTGCCATATTTAAAGGTATCTCAAGAGTCGTTTAAAAACTAAAATACAACCATTGCATCCACCATTTTATCTGCCGCCAACAAAAACCAATAATATTTACATTATCAATCTAAACTAACCTTGATTCAAACGACCATGTTCTATTTCAATGTTTGCCGTGTAGGTTAGCCGTTCCAGTCTGTTGAAACTGGATCAGATTAAACAAGGAAAGTTTCATTAGGCTAGGCGTACACCAGTTAGTCAAGACAACACAAGACGAAATTAGTAACAGTAATTCTCATAGCTGCTTATAAAGCAGCACACACCGATGCAATGACTAATAGCTGTGTGTTGCTAAAGAATTATGAGTACTGATAAAAACTAATCTTGTCTTGTCTTGTCTTGACTAAGCGGTGTACGCCTAGCCCAATATAGCATCCGTTTTATAGTCTTCATTATGATTTAAGTTTCAAATTCCATTTTGAGAAAGTTTTGATTACAATATTTATGAAACTGTAATGATTAAGTTATAACACGGTCGTACATAAATATCAATACCTATAACACTACATTGATATATTTTTGATATTGGCCCTATTTTCCCTCCTAATTGCATTGGCCAATATTGTTTCCAGATGTGAACAAAGAGGGCGCACCAGGCGACAGATTCGCCACCCTGGCGTTTCAGGAGGCGAGCACAGAAGTGGACCGAGCAGTGAACGCCACCATTCAGTCGCTGTTCTCTAGCAGTTCAACCCTTACTCCTGATGCGCATCCTACGCTTTGATGCCACCAGTCTGGCCAGGAGCCTTCGATGTCGAACGAACTCTGGTCAATATCAAGAAGCATGTCATCGCTGGGCTCAAAGTCAACTTGACACTGAATCAAAGAATCTCTCTCCTCCTCCCTCCTCCTCCTCCTCCTCCTCCTCCTCCTCCTCCTCCCTCTTCCTCTTCCTCCTCTTCTCCTCCTCCTCTCCTCCTCCTCCTCCTCCTCCTCCTCCTTCTCCTCCTCCTTCTCCTTCCTCCTCTTTTTCTTCCTCTTCTTTCTTCTTTCTATTATTTTTCATCTTCCTACTTGAATTATAATTTTCTTTGTCTTCGTTTCCTTCTCAATAATTTGTTTTATTGTTTCCCCCTCAGATGTTGAATACAAGGATCTGCTATCACCGTGATCATCTTCATTTCTTACTTTAGTAGCACGAATAAATTCAATCTTTTTCATTGTTCAATTTTCAGATTTCGAATACAAAGACCTGTTATCGCCGAGCGTTGTTCAGACGCTGGCCAATATGTCGGGTTGCATGACGCACCAGAAGTCGGTGAACTGCTCGGACATGTGTTTCCATTCCAAGTACAGAACCATCGAAGGCACCTGCAACAATCTCCAGCATCCGATGTGGGGCGCGTCGCTCACCGGATTCAGGAGGCTACTCAAGCCTATCTATGAAAACGGTTTCAGCACGCCTGTCGGTGAGTGAGTCCTACATTCATCAATATGATAAAAATGTTGTCTATTAATAGAATAGAATACGGAATGTACATAAAACAATAATTGTATCAAAATTTTCAAAAATTTCATATGACTTTTATGATGCCCCAAAATATTATAGATAGAGAACAAAATCATTTCTTGTTAAAATAGTTATTTGTTGAGAAAAAAAATATTGTTATTGAAGGAAATAAATGCATTGTTCTTCAATAAAACAATATAAGTGTTCTTGAAGACAAAATTATTTTATTAAATAACTATTTTCTTGAATAAAATTATTTTATTGAAGAAAACAAAATTATTGCTTTAGAAGATGTTGCATCCCAATCAATGAAAACTATTTATCACACCTGCTGCAGGAGTGTGAGTCCTAGATTTATATTATATAAGATAAAAATATTGTCTCCCAACTTTAAATGGGGAAAATTTTGAAAAAGGAAAATATCTATTGTTGTTCTTGTAGATGCTAATAGTTTCAACTTCTGGCCATTGAGTAAACAAAGTACAAAAATTTGTCACTATAGTGGAGACACAACTATGAATAAAGTTGAGAATTTGCTACTTCTAAAATATTGAGCAAGATGAATCAGCTGATGAAATGTAGTAGGTAAGCATATCCAGATTTCAGAAGTATGAGGTAGAGTATAAGGTAAAGATTATTCATAAAAATGAAAATGCTATGCTTCTACATAAACAAAACCTTATGCTTCATGTTCGTGCTTAAAGCATATGCTCAGTTTTTATTCATACGAGCAAATATACGCAACCCAGTCAGACATAAAACAGGTTTATAATGACAGGCATTGTTGCTGAATTATAAATCTCAATATTAAAAAAGTTTCCGAATAAAGCAATCAAATACAGGAATTATTATGACCATGGAGTTTTCATGAACCAGTCTTTTCATTTTCGGCTAGAAGTTAATTTTCAAGTGAAATTATATACTTTTCAATAGTTTCACTTGCTGCTATCTTTAGTGTTTATTTGGATTTCTTATTAATTCTTCTAATTCGAAATTGATAATTAATTTGGCCAGTTCCATGAAAATTCAATGGAATTGCCTGATATTTTTACAACTGGAAGAAATGGAAATTTATAATAAAGTGTGAATGTGGACGTAGCCTTCATTCGAAATATTTTTTATCCTAGAATGAACTTCTGACACAGTGTCTGGTGAGATGTTGTGATATTTATAATACATAATGTGAATTTCTCATATAAATACAGTGATATTTTTGACAACATCCAATTTTTTTCATTATAAATTAGAATTAGTTTATTGGACTCTGTTTTCTCGCATTCCAATAAGTTATCAAATTACTTGTACCTGTTCGAATAAATGAATATAAGAAAACATGAAATGAGAAATATAGGTGTAATTAGAGGAAAACACAATGGATAATGAATGAATAAATAATGTAAACAATTTTCTCACAGGTTGGACAAAGGGCGTCAAGTATTTTGGCTTCGAGAAACCGAGCGCTAGATTGGTATCGACAGAGATCATTAGTACCGACAGTATAACACCGGACACAGAAATCACTCACATGGTAATGCAATGGGGCCAATTCCTAGATCACGATATCGACCACGCCATTCCATCAACTAGTCTCGAGAGCTGGGAAGGACTCGACTGCAAGAAGACTTGTGCGTATTCTGCTCCCTGTTTCCCCATGGAAGTGCCTGAAAACGATCCAAGAATTCATAACAGAAGGTGAGACTTTTAAAACTGTGAACCAATGCAATCCTTATTGAGTTAATTATGTTAAAAATATTGTTGATAGGTGAAAGGCAAGCAAAAAAAAGGAATAAATGTGGTTGTTTCATAGTAAAAAAATGGCAATAATGCTTAAATTTGAGTAATTCCCGAAGCTTTGATCAGCCGCCATTTTGACTGGATCATTATAAACAGATTTTTATGCAACATTTTATCGTCATAATGAGAGGATTGAAATGATGTGCTTAACTTGAATGCCCATATCTTGGGAATGATGATGGGGCTTGTATTCGAAAATTTTGTGTTGCCACCCCTTGTAACCCCTAAAAAAGGGTTGAATTCTCATTATTTCCTAACCAAAACTTAGATTTATTGACCCATAACGAATTCTGGCAGTTTTAAACTGCAAGATTAATTAACTAGTTTCATGCCCGGTTTCTCAGTCGTTCAATAAACAGTTTATGGATCTAATAGCAGTATTGAATCAATAAATGTGTTTTCAAATGCAAAAAAAATTTGATTCAATAGTTTATTGAACAAGTGAAAAACTGGGCATCAGACTTTCAAAAAACAGGTTTTTAGACTTCGTCCCCTCTCCGTATATTCAATATTACGGTGGTAATATTTCAAATCACCCTATGACTTAGGGACGGTGTTATGAGCAAGTGGAAAGCATGCTCAGAGGTTGAAAAGTCTGAGAATAAGTTTCCATCAATGGCGAAACGACCGTCAATTGTTATTTTTAATTCATGTAGGCCGACCATGAAACAAATCATTTACTATTGATTATTTATATTTCAAATTTATAAATTTGTATATCATCAAATACAAATGTGAATACATCATGAATAAAAATATAGATACACATTAACAATCAGATGAATGATTATTTGTTCAACAGATGCATGGACTTCATCAGAAGTAGCGCTATTTGTGGATCTGGCCTGACATCAGTGTTTTTCGACACCATGCAACCCCGAGAGCAAATCAATCAATTAACAGCATTCATCGACGGTTCACAGGTATTGTTACTCAATAAGTTGTTGGATGTTGATTTTCAACAATATCTGAACAAATTCTAATGGAAAAATAACACAATCGAATGAAAAGATAATCATAAACAAACAACAAGAATAATGTGTGATAGGCCTGTAACAAAGTGGGATTGATTGTTAAGGATAGGCTAAATGTTGAAAATTCATCTCAAGAGTTATGTTATATAGAACTATAATCAATATTATATGGATAATCAACTATATAGGATTCCTAAATCCTATTGGGAATGTAAAAGTAAAAGACCGCACTTCAAAGTAAAACAAACGGAATTTATAGACTACCTACTAGAGCAAAATCACAATAGAAAATCCAATTTAGATTTTCAATTATACAATTTATTTTTATATACAGTATATATAAAATGGACTATAAATATAGTTGTATGATATAATATACAGTACCGTATATTGGGGAAGCGGTTGGCTTCGTGGTCGTGCCGGTGTCTAATCGCAAGATTAGATAAGAGACTCGCACCTGTTACTCCCATTGTATGGGTGACCACTTTCAGTTGAGGCCTTTTTCCGCTGAATGTCATTCATTCATGAGAATCAAAAATCGCTTCCCGGTGGTTCGGAACCCACCTAAAGCTGAAGGTCCACTCATCTCTCTTCATCATCATCCTTCCCATTACCCACGCACAAGCTATAAGAGCTTATGTGGGCTTCACCACAGCAAAAAAATATGTTTATTGGATGAAGATCCAATTCTATTTTTTCAAGATTAATCTACAGGAATTTCTTTAAAAATTCCCAGTTTTCCTAATAAATCTCCAACAAGAGTCCGATACTATCTACATTTCCAGGTGTACGGTTTCACAGAGGAACGTTCCCGCCTATTAAGAGAGCTGTCCAACGATTACGGTCTTTTGAGAATAGGAATCACCTCAGCGGCTGGGAAGGCCATGCTGCCAGTGGCCGGATCACAAGAGGTCGACTGCAGGCGAGACGTGACTGAAAGCAATGTTGGCTGCTTCTTGGCTGGAGATATCCGAGTTAATGAACAGGTGAGAAATTGATTTCACAAACACACACAACATTACATACAAACAATACAATACAATTACTATAAAAGTTAATAAAACACTAGAAAAGAAGGCTAATAAATTTTTTTTTAATTGGCGCTTGGCATTGGATAGAGTGATATTATTTCTTTGCCATCATACTCTACGGTCATCAACAACGTCAAGAAATATCTTTCTATCTATCTATCTAATGCCAAGAACCAAATTTAATCAATCTGATTATACCCAAGGTTTATAGAATAAAAGAGGTAGGTCGGAGTGAAGCGGATTGCTGGGAAAGTCTTGATAATGACGTTACTGCAGTCCAAACTCACATGCCGGCTTGTAGAGGAAAGAATGATAAATATGTTGGAAAAGCACACATTCATAAAGGAGCTAGGAAGATATTCTTCGAGTACATTGTCAAGAGAGGTATAAAATTTTATCTCCAACTGGAAGTATTTCTTGCAATTTTTATGGCTTGAAAATAGACATCTTTTGAGCCTATTCTTTTCACGTTTTACGCCTGCATCATATGGAAGTCTCAGTGAGTATTCGAGTATGGAACTGCAGTGACGTCATTATCTCTTCTTTCTCAGCAAACAGCTGCACTCCGACCCACCTCTTTTATTCTACACACCTTGGATTATAACTATAGTTCATAGTAACCTAATTGTGGTTTCCATATGAAATATTCATCAATCATCTGACATTTACTTGGATCATCCTGTAACTGGATTAGACCATATGAACACTGTTTTAATCTCATTCTTTTAGAAATGTGAATAAATATTCTAAATTCTAGTGAAAGAACTGAAACCACAGGCCACATACACAATGTTTTAACCTCATTGAAAGCTATTCTTTCAGGAAGGTGAATAGAAATTCTAAATTCTAGTGTAAACACTGAGCCTAAGAACTATATTGGGATAATAAAATGTACTTTCGATGTTCCATCAAGATTTCACCATGCATAACAAAATGCTTGGGAAATTTTGTGTTTAAAGTTTGTGAATTGGTGTCGAAATTCAAACAACATTTCTCAGATAAGCCACCAGAAGGTGGTTCGGTAAGAAAAGTGGGCATTTATTGTGATTGTGATTGCAATGACAGACATTTATCAGTTGGAGTTGAAAAGTTGAAAGAGGTTGAGACGTTAATGGAAAAGGATTCAAAAACATTTATCAAAACTAAAACAGAATTGCTATTTGGAAATGATAGAGGTGACGATCTTGATTTGAAAAGAGAATCAGAAACTGAGAATAGAGATTTGAAAGGAGAAAAAAATCCACAAACAAATATTCCCATCGGGTGTGGAATTGAGAATCCAATAATCAAAGTGAAGCTAGACATGTTAGTGCTGGGAAAACTGGATGAAACACCAAATGAAAAAGTATTAGTAGATGAAAAACAAGCTCAAAATACTGAATCAATTACAGATGAAGAGCCGCCGCCATCAACTCAAAATGAAAAACAAGCTCAAAATACTGAATCAATTACAGATGAAGACCTATCGGCACCAACTCGAGATATAATTGATAGAAACCATAAAGAAAATAAAGATCCTAATCAAGGTGATGAACAGAAGATCAGATTCTATAATTGGATATAAATTAAGGAGAAAATTCTAAAAATCTGAAGTCATGAAATAGAGATAGATGTTGAAAGGCCGGAGAACAAAGAACCCACCGCGAACAGAGAGGATTCTAGAAGTGAAAGTGAGAAAAGTCTTGAAACGTGGAGTGAGGACTCAGACCAAGAAAGAGTGAATTGGAATACCAATGTTCCATTAATGAATTTGCAATTCTTTTTAGTAATGAATGTGGGTGAAATATCATGGATGTGACATATTCTTTCTATATAATAAGGTTAAAATAGCCTATAGTTTGACAGAACATTATTAAAACTTGAATATTTATATTTTTTATGTTGTGGCCGTCATGTGTAGAGCAGAGCTTCAATTAAATTTTGTTTCTTTGTTTGATTTGGGCTTATTGTTGACGTTGTGTGAAGCGTTTCATTTATTGAAACTTAATAAAAAGACTAGCAATTATAATGATAAAAAAGTGGTTTGATATTGCAGAAATCGTAGTTTTGTTCAACATCTAAAATACGAACTACATTTACATAGTGTAAATCAATTCACACATTAAATTCAGTGAAATTAACTGATCAATTTCAATGAAGTTTTTATATTAATCTAAATTTTACATTTTTTAGTGTATAGCCTAACTGTAACAATAGAGAACTGGCCAACCTACTCAATCTTCTAACTTTGCGTGATCCTAACTTATATTCTAGAATCCGATATGAGTGTAGTTGCTCAAAAATATAGAGTGAATATCTGAATATCCCCGTTTTTAGGTCAATAATTTCAAATCTTCATCTACATGAAATGTATTCTATCCATTGAAATTATTTCAACCCACTTTTCTAATGTATTTTTGATGAAGTATACGATCATATATATGATTTCTTTCCTCATCTAAAATTTCACGTTCGTTTAGGTTTCGGTTTTGAGAATGTCGATTTGTTTTGATTTTATAGCTTCTATCTAAGCTCTATCTAGTGTCATTTCACAATCTAACTCAAGGGATTTATTAATTTAGTACATTTCATGCCAACAGATAGTGCCACAGGAAACGTTTTCACCTTTTTATCAAAAATCACCCATTTAGAATGATTATTTTTGAAAAACAAATAGAGTCTGCAAAACTTTGATTCTTTATCTTTCATTTGGCGCAAACCGTATCAAAATCGGTCCTCTCAATCTTCTCCACGAACTTTCCAAAGTTGGACACACAATTCTTTTGATATTGATGTGGCTGATGAAGCTCCTCATCAGGAGTGAAATGCATTCCAATAGTGCGCAATAATGTAAGTAATAGCATTATTTACAGTGAAATACAAGTCGTTACTTTAACAGAATTTTCTACAAGTATTTCGTCATGGAAAACAACATTGATTCCTTTCAATATATTAGATTGTATTGGAAGTACTATTTTTCTGCAGGTGGGACTAATCGCAATGCACACAATCTGGCTGCGAGAGCACAACCGAGTGGCCACAGCACTGAGAGACATCAACCCTCACTGGGACGGACACACACTGTTCTACGAGGCGCGTAAGATAATTGGAGCCGTAATGCAGCACATCACCTACAAGCATTGGATGCCTCATGTTCTGGGTGCCAAAGGCATGCAGATGCTCGGCGAATACCAAGGATACAACCCCAACTTGGATCCATCCATATCCAACGTATTCGCAACAGCCGCTTTGAGATTTGGGCACTCACTCATCAACCCTGTATTGAGTAGGTTGGACGAAAACTACAAAACTATTCCTCAGGTTTGTGAAATTCTGTAGATATATACCTAATTGAGATTCCCGGATCAAGGTAGAAGTAATTCGGCTATAGTCTGCGCAAACCTTGGAATGCCGCAATATATCTTGTGAAGAATGAGCCAATACTATAATACATGAAAAAATTAACTTCAAGTTTTTTTCTATTCCATTACTACTGGAGTTGGAAATATCAGAAAGAATATGATACATTTTATAATAAAGAATCTACTCCATCTACCGTACATTAAAATGAAAGCAATACTCAATTTTCATAAACCCATACATACATGCCCTACTTATATTTCAAACACAAGCCTTTTCATAGTTTTCTGACAATTTATTTTGAAAATGTTGTCTCAATAATGAATTTTATAACAATTGATTTATTTTTCAATAGGATTTCTCGATTATAATAAGAGCTTGCGTATTGATCTTTGAAAATAAATTTTAAAAGGAGCTTCTTAACGATAAATAATTATGTCCATAAATCCGTAAATTTAACCAAAGTCAGTGTCAATATAGGCCTACTGATACTCTCTATCCTGGCTTGAGAGTGAAGTCGTACTCAATACAGTATTATATTAATATCAGTATTAGTATCCATGTTAATGAATAGTTTTTGAACTCTACATAGTTCTCTAAAAAATAATAAATTCTATACTAGTATTATGTATTAGATACCTTACTGCTTGAATCTAAATTTCCTCTTCATTGCTATACTAATTTTACTCTAATCTCTAGAAGTTTTATAGAATTTCTAAATATTTTATAGAAGTGAGGGCTTAATTTAAAATTTCCTCATATTCTAGCATGATTTTACTCTTAGCTCAAAAGTAGAGATGGCGATATCTCAAGAGTAGGTTAAAGATTACAATAAATACCGTAGTTCTTACACGGAAAATATTACATCTCTCAAAAACTCCAGTCGCAAGAAACTAATAGAATTTAACAATGGTAAAATGACGTCATTGCATTGAAATCAGACTCGTTCATTGCAGCTTTGGTTCCGTTAGAAGACATCATTCTAAAGTGAATAAATTTAATTAGAATTCATGTAACTGAAATCTAATAAAATTAAATAAGTTTGGATAAAGGACTCATAAATTTATAGATACTCCTAAACCTATAAAAGGTATAAATTGGAATACTCTTATGCAAAAATAGATGTAAATTTTTAAAATAGGGGTTGATTTAAAAATTTAAAATCGTAGAGTTTTATACCAGTATGGAGTATTTTATCAGTGATAAATATTAGCAATTTTTTTTATAAATTATACAAAATTCATTACAATTATTATTTATTTATAACAGCCTACTTACTTACTTACTCCCATTGCCATTATTACCCTATCGAGGGTAATATCCCTATCTAGGGATATATTACCATTATCACCATTGATACCCTAGTAGGGTTTTAGCCGCGCCAACAATTTCCCTCCATCTCTCTCGGACTTGTGCCTCTTCCATTGTCGTTCCCATTCGGTTGACATCTGCTCTTACGCTGTCCCACCATCTAGTTCGAGGTCTTCCTGGTGCTCTTCTCTAACAGCCTACATATTTTATTAATTATTATATTATTTCCAATATATAATTACAAATTTATCATATTTAAATGCAAATTTTGGCCACTTATAGGGTGATCTACCACTGGGCAAAGCATTCTTCTCGCCCTGGAGAATAGTCGAGGAAGGTGGCACCGATCCTCTCATGAGAGGCCTGTTTATGACGGCGGCCAAACGGAAACTGCCCCACGAGAATCTCAACAATCAGCTGACAGAACAGCTGTTCACAGTGGCACACGCCGTTGCATTGGACCTGGCCGCCATGAACATACAGCGATCACGTGATCACGCCATCCCTGGCTACAATGACTGGAGGAGACACTGCAATTTAACCGTGGCAGAGAACTTTGACCAACTTGCTGGGGAAATCTCCAACAAGGCCGTACGAGAACAACTGGAAAAGTTGTATGGACATCCAGGTTTGTGAGCATCAGATTATTTACTCTAAACTACACATTGAGTGAGGGTGAGGATGAGAAGGCTGAATATCCTATTTTAATACTGTCAAAATAACTAAAGTACACTAATCTAACATCCAATTGCACGAGAATTCGATTGAATTTAACCACCTAGAGTGATTGGAATAGAATAGAATGACATCTTTATTTTCCGTTTAGATGACATCATTTTAAGGCGGTTGAATTCAATTATATTTTCGTGAAACTGGCCAAGAAACTTTGAAAATCCAATTTTCCAATCTCTCCCTACCAGACCTTTTGTTAATCGTATTTTTTGTATCAGTATTAGAAAATTGAAAACAGAATAGCCAACCTTTATACACAGACTTGACAAACTCAGCATTAGAAAATCAAATATAGAATAATTAAACATTTTTTATGACAAACTGACATTAAAATAATAATATAATGAAATATACGTTTCAAATTGTATTTTAATATTTTATGAAATTACTATTCAATAAAAATTAATAATTATCACTTGATAATAAGGTGGCTGATTGATAAATCAATATAGAATTGATAAATATTATCATTATTTATTAAAAACTATTGTGGACAGATTTTTATATTATTTTATTTAGTTTCATCTGTTCAAAATATTATAATTGAGCACTCCAATTATTAATAATGAAATAACAAATAACTAAGATTCTTAATGATGAGTGAGAGTGGAAAATTAACAATTATGTGAATTAACATAATTATAAATACAAAATGTGAATTTGGAGAAAGAATAAGAAGTTGAATAAGAATGTACCTTTTATTTTGCCATAAACAAAACCGTACAGAATATACACTTTATGGATATTAGTGTATTTCTCCTCGATCTACGGCACTACTGGCATAAGAGACCTTTTGTTCGCCAAAGCAGTGAGTCAAAATCGAACAGCGTTTGATGCGGAAGCAAACTAAATAAAGAAAATAATAAACTAAATAAATAAAGAAATATAGATAAAGAAATATAACCTTAATATAGAAAAATTGATATCCTTAACTATGAAAATGATAACAGATAGACAATAGATTAATATCTGGAAGTAAATTAAAAAGAAAATAAATTAAATAAATTACGATACAGTAGCATTGCCAGTAGTCTTATAGGGTATTGACAGACACGACTAGGGCCTACCTTGAAAAAGAAACCATGAGTTAAAGTAGCCATAAAAACTAAAGCGAACTCCTTATGTGAGTTGGATTGAAACTAATTTGAAGCAAAATTCTTTTGTTTTCACCCATGCTTCTATTCTTGCTATTGGAGTTTCTTTGTGAATCTATTATTGGTGAAGTGATTTGGAATTTTATTTGAGTAATATTGCATGAAGTAAGGGAATTGATGTTTATTTATAGTTAATCTGGAAAGTTCTATTATAAGTATTTAGTGAAGACGGTCGTAAATTATGTAAATGTGTGTTTATTGTTAAAAGCTGTTTATTTCTATTAGCATGTGTTATAATTTTCTTCACAAAGATCAATATCAATGTTGGTACACCAAACTCAATGAACAAGGACTTGCTAGGATACAGTCTGGGTCGTCTCAAAGCTGCTCTAATTATATGTTTTGCAATGTAAAAATTTTATTGAAGTGCGTGTCATAAGTACCCCCATAATTCAATACCATATTCAAAAGCGAATTTGCATAGGCGTAGTATATGGTTTTATTATATTTAAGTCCTTTAACAAATTTATTCTATAAAACATGTATATTAGATATTTCAGTTTAGCTATTAGATGTTGTAAATGAAAGTTCCATTTTAAGTGACTGTCCATTATGATTCCAAGGTATTTTAAAGATGTTACTTTTTCTATGGCCTCGCATGGACAATCAGCGGCTATTGGGAAACTATTTCGTGGTTATGAATTTTATAACTACACCAGGTGGTGGTTCACCAGTCTTTGTTGGAGAAAATGCAATAAACTTAGTCTTACTCAGGTTCAATGTGAGAGTATGATTGTCAAACCATGATTTAGCTATGATTAGACCTTCATTTGCCATTTCATATGCTTCTCTCCATGATGATCCGCTAAAAATTAACACTGTATCATCAGCAAAAGATATTTTAGTAGAGTTTGGGATATCTATTTTTAGGAGATCATTCAAGTAAATCAAGAATAATATGGGCGATAAAACAGTTCCTTGAGGAAGGCCAAAACTTGTCAAAGTTCTTGTGTCAGTTTATTGTTCATGGTCATAGTTTGACATCTATCCTGCAAATAGTTGGTGATCAGATTTTTAGCCACTCCACGAATACCACACCTGTCAAGTTTATTTATCAATGTCAAGTGAGGTATAGTATCGAAAGCTTTTGCTAAATCGAGGAAAATGGCCAAAGTTTTCATATTTTTATTGAAATTATTATCAACTATGTTTGTTAATAGCATAACAGCATCGTTTGTTGACTTTCCAGACTGGAAGCCATACTGATTATCAACAATGAAATTATTTTTATCCAGGAAGTCAACTAACCTTTTTTATTACCCTTTCTGTTATTTTTACAAAGCTGCTGAGTAGGCTAATAGGTCTATAGTTTGCTGGATTACGTTTATCACCTGCTTTATGAATTAATATTAGTTTAGCTACTTTAAAACGTTTGGGAAAGTAGCCTTCACTAAAGCATTTATTTATTATGATTTCGAGTGGGCCAGCAATGTATGGAGCAATCTGTTTCAGACAGTGACCCGTAAATTTATCCTCTCCAGGGAAGTATCGCCTTTCAAGGTAGTTATGATGGATGCGATTTCAGCTGCATTCGTAGGATACAGGTACAGACTATCTGTAGGAGGTATGGAAGCTGACATTGGAGGAGCTGTCGTATTTATATTATTATTTAGTGCTTCTGCATAACTTTTCCCAACGTTTACAAAATAATCATTAAATATTTCAGCATCTAAGTCCGGTTCCATCTTTGATTTCTTCTCGATTTCTAAAATGTCTCTAATATTTTCCCATGTCTTTTTTGAGTTACCTCTGTTCAATTGAAATTTATTATTAAAATATTCAATTTTTGCATTTCTTACAATGTTGTTTAAGGTGTTCCCGTAATTCCTATACTGTTCTTTCAACACTGCATTAAAAGCCTGTTTTTTGAGTTGTCTCGCCATTTTATCTCTTTTTCTCATTGCACTTACCATACTTTGTGTAATCCATTTTTTTAGTGGTTTTCTTTTATGTGATAGTTGTATGAAAGATAAAGTGTTGAAGTCTCTTTAAATTCTCAATACCTAGGGAAAAACGTATTTGAAAATAATACAAATTTAAACTAACAATTAAGAATTTATTTCAGACAACTATTTAGAACTAAATTATTTTTGACAACCATATAGGCCTACAGGTAATTACACCTTTATCTACGTGAATAACAATGTAGCCTACCTGTTTAGTTTTCCATTGTATGTATGTATCTTTGGACATAATATAAATCTTATGAGTAAGATTATCTGAAACGAATTAATTTTTTCAGGAAACATTGATATTTGGGTAGGAGGAATTTTGGAAGATCAGATTGATGGAGCCAGGGTTGGACCGACTTTCAGATGTTTGCTTATTGAACAATTCAGACGTATCAGAGATGGAGACAGGTAAAGCATCTAATTTGATGTATTCTATCATTGATTGAATTATAATTAGAATTTTATCCATCTCCCGCATCACGAAAATAATATGTAAAACTACTTTCAATTCTTATGAAGAATGAAAATTACAGTAACTACAAAGATTGCACACGTTCCTTGTCACAATACTTCAACTGTGTTATTGATCAATTTTGACAGCTATAGTGCTTTTCATCCTTGAAGACAACTAGCCAGCTTGGTGCGTAATCCAATCAGAATGCCCGGCAATGTTGTCATATTGTGTGCTGTTCAATCATCTGGGCACGCATGCGTATTAGACCAAAATATTTTTTTCAAATAGAAGAGATGATCAGAAAATTTTCTCGCGCATCTGTTCATCACTACCATGTGATAGTGAGCGTTAGAATTGGCAATGCTGCAAGCATGTGATTTGCTAGCTCGATCAGAAAGTGGTGGACTGTCTCTGTGCTCAGTTGTCTTCAAGGATGAAAAGCACTAGGCTATATGTTGAATTTATAGCCTACTGCAATCTAGTCCCGACTCTCAAATTGATATTATATTATTATGAAAACCAATCTCTATTGACCGTACTTTAAGGTTTTGTATTTACAAAAATTGTTTGCTACTGAGAAATCAGATGAATCGGCACAGCCTAGTGGGCTGGACAGTCCCATATTCCAGTCTGCTATCGCTGCACCAGATCATGGGGTTCGATTCCTATTCCGTCAGGAATTTTTGTGTTTCACCCACGCACAAGGCATAGAATCATGTGGGTATTGTCAGCAGCAAGTGCAGAGGTGTAATATACTAAATTACATTATTTTGTTTAATGTTTTTCAGATTCTGGTATGAGAATCCATCCACCTTCAAGCCCGAACAACTAACTCAAATAAAACAATCATCTTTTGCGCGAGTTTTATGTGACAGTGGTGACAACATCACAGAAATTACCGAGAATGTGTTCTTGCTTCCAAAAGCACAGCAGCATACAGAATTGAAACCATGCAGTGAAATTCCTTCGCCAGAGTTGCGTTTCTGGTATGACTGTGCAAATGGTGAGTAGGAGATTATCGAAATTTGAATTTTTATGGATTTTGCTCAATCAGTAGCCTATTTGTTAAAATTAGGCGTGTTATATTATTTAATTTCACTCGAAATTTTAATTTAATTGAATTTAAGAATACATAGAAGGAATACATGAGCTTTCAACGCTAAGAACTTATTCATTAGGTATCAATATTTTTTTTAATAAAGTGGACAACCTAGTTTATTACTCGAAATTTGAAGCTCATTGTAAAACATAATGGAATTTGGACTGTTTTTATAAATTGGAAGAAAAACAGTTTTGGTCAGAAGCCTGTTGTACTCTCTCATTTATAAATTTTTGAATTGATTGATTGAAATATGTAGAACATTGCATTGAGCAAAATATAATAGGCTACCAATTTATTATTTCTTCTATGGCAGCTTTCATATGTGAGCCTATCTCTTGGAAGTCCCTCCAATGAATCTATCCCTTATATGCATAGTAAGGATCTTAGCTGAGAGACTTTCAATAGATCCTTATGAAGCCCATGACTTACGACAGATCCAATTGAGAGACGTCCTTACTCAGTTACTCCTTGGCGCTACAGTCTATTTAGGCACTTGGCCTCTTTTAAATGCCTCGCCATTCGTCTCTTCCGGCAGCCTTGTGCCTCCAAGCCCTGACTTCCAGATTCCCAAGGTCGTCCTCGACATCCTCCAACTAATGCATCGAGGACGTCCTCTTAATGTTCAAAAGATAAATTTTAGGGAATTCTGAGAGATTCATATAGAGGGCTTCCATGAAATAAATAATTCTTTGATACTTCTCGCTTCTAAGATAAATCTCAAACCAGTTTCTCCATACAAACTTTAACATGGGCTCTACCTCACTACCAACACTGATCATTACTAAAATATTTATGATGGTATAAACATTTGACAAAAGTGATACTACATTATTATAAGATTTTATTGAAAAACGATATTTCTATATCGTAGCCAGGGGGGGTCCTAGGGGGCCCAGCCCCCCCAAAGTTGTCAAAATTTAATTTTAATAGTAAATTCAATTTTAATAGTAATTTTTATAGTGAATGATTGTTTCAAAAAAAGTTTTTTTTTGTAATGTTTGGATTTCAGCTATCGCAAGACCTAAAAAGTAGTCTAGAACAGTGTTATGTACCTGTCAAATATTAAAATTTCCTGGGGGAGGGCCCCCGGACCCTACTTATGTCTGGGGTCCCGGGTGTTGGCCCCCCCCCCCGAAGTCAATTTCTGGCTACGCCCCTGACCTTTCAGAAACCATTGAAATTTATTATATTACACTGCTGTTCCAGTTGAAATTACAATTGAATCTCCTTATTTCAGACTGCGACAATGATGTTGAAGACGTCAGACCAAGAAGAGACTTATCATTAGACAATGCTACCGAAGAACGACTAGAGGGATTGGAAGCAGTAGTTCAAGAACTGCAAAAAAGCATAAAAACCTTGCGCAGAAGGATAAAGCAGCTGTCGCTACACCACTGCCATGATAGCACCGGTGTACAACGACAAGACAATGAAAATTGGGTCAAGGATAGCTGTACCAAGTGCCATTGCAAGGTAAAGTGATTCATTTACAAAATTGACAAGATTTCTATTTTCTTGAAGGAAGGCCTACCATTAATTTTTTAAGATAAAGAATATCTCAAATCTCTCCTGAATAAGGGGGGGGAATCATGAAAAACATTGCTTGAAAATAAAACACAGAAAATGCCTCATTTCAATACCGGTAGCTTGCCATATAAGCACAGAAAAAGAGAGGAGACTGAATTATCTCCTCCATAAGTCACACTCACTATAATAACGAAAAGTACTTACTCGTACAGAAGTGAATATTTCTAGGCAAAGGGGGCCGGATGCATTACCGATTCAGAGGAATGATAATATGCTATTACAGTATTATGATTGATTACATTATCCTCACATAGAATGATTATTGTATTTCTGATCTCTTTTTGTTTCAGTGTAATTGGAGTTTTATCTCTGTTCTGTAACTGTTATAAATAAATAAATAAATGAATAGGCTACTAATAACTATATATTAGACACCAAACCAAATCAACTTTTAAGAATCCAAACAACAATAATAATATTGTTGCAATTGGTGCAGTTATTATTACACTCATAATAGCTTATTTGATTAATTTATTTTGAAATATTGTAATTTTACAACACCCTTTTAATGAAACTGATGAACAAGAAAGTAGGCTTATCCTATCCATAAACGTCCTTCCAGAGACCTTATTTCTTAATACTCGAATTGAGATTCGAGTTCGGTTCAATTATTTCAGCTTTTTGACTCCGTATAGAAAATCTGAATGTGATGATTGTTTAATTTCTGGTTGACTAATTCATTTAACGAGCGATTCCTTCTAAAAAAGTTGACGCTCATCACCACACTTTCTCAATTTGAAACCAGCCGCGAAATTAATATCAAAGATAGATACGGTGGCGCCATCTCTGAGTGGAAAAAGAAACTCGGTGGTCGTAGCGATGAATAGAGGCAGTTTCAAATGTTCCGTGCATTTTCATGCTAATTTGAGCTTTTCACGGCTTTCCATTTCGGTTTGAACTTGGAAAAGGTCGATTAATACGTAAATGAATCTGATAAATCGATCTAGGTATGTTTCAAGGACGTATCTCAAGTGGTTTTCGAGTAAAAATTCTTTTATTGCAAAAAACTTATAGGATATATTGTTTTTTCACGATTACTCGAGAAATGTTTCATTTACATGCTTGTAATAATTTTTAAACGATTCTTCAGATGAAAATGCATCGAATGAGTTGTTTTTTCAGCCTTAATTCCCTTATCTAACTTCATAAAAAAATAAAATAATAATCAATTTTGACAACTTTGACGGCGTGTAACTCAGTAACGCATGGTTTTCGGGTATGGGTTTATCAGATGTTCCTATCCTAGAATTCGATGACGAACAAGTTTACATAAGGTCATTGTAATTTATGGAAGTTGAAAAAAAATTTTGATTATATTTTTTTATCTCAATAACCTTGATAGATGAGTTTTCGAAACTAGCCTCATTCGATTTCTGGACCTATTTTCCATGTAAATGGTATTTTTTGGAACCTTACCTGCCCATAAGAAAATCAGGAAAATTGAAAATCCACTTTTCCATGATTATACCCTCTTCTATAATTTCAATCATTTTGAAGCTAATTGGAAGTTTTACGATCTGCAAACGTTATCAAATCTAGTAAATGAACTGGAGAATCTATTGAAAATATTTTCGAGTGGATTACTATGCTTGTTTTTCCACACTAAGTGAAAATTCACGGAAAATCATGGTTTTTTATATGCGTTTTTCGGTTTTTCGACCATATCTCGAAAAATATCGTAGCTAAATCCTTGAAACCGGGCTCAAACGATTCGTCTTTTCAATTTGCATAATTCAAGACTAATTATAAATCTTGGACCCCCTTACAACATTTATAAAAAAATAAATAAAACTTCAAATTTCACATGTTTGGCGATTTTTTACTTGATAACGGTGCATTTGCGGACCATGGTTTATCAGATGTTCCTATCCTAACTTTTCACGTAGAATCATGTCCGTAATTTGTATTTCGATATTTCGAAGTTGCAAAATTTTTAGGTACAGTGTGCTGCATTTGGTCATTTTTAAGCGAATCCTTATAACGCATATATTACTATATCGAGCTTGTCATATATATTGAGCTTTAAGACGTAGTTCCTTATTTTGCCGCTAGATGCCATAGACTGTCTTATCGCCAACAGCAGAGCTAAATTCGCAAAAATAAATTCGTGTGGAGGCAGTTTCAAATGTTCGGTGCATTTTCATGCTAATTTGAGCTTTTCACGGCTTTCCATTCCGGTTTAAACTTTGAAAAGGTCGATTAATACGTAAATACATCTGATAAATCGATCCAGGTATGTTTCAAGAACGTATCTCAAGAAGTTTTCGAGTAAAAATTCTTTTATTGCAAAAAAGTTATAGGATAGATTGTTTTTTCACGATTACTCGGGAAATGTTTCATTTACATGTTTGTAACAATTTTTAAACGATTCTTCAGATGAAAATGCATTGAATGAGTTATTTTTTCAGCCTTAATTCCCTTATCTAACTTCATAAAAAAATAATCAATTTTGACAACTTTGACGGTGTGTAACTCACCACAATTTTAATGATAACATTAATTTTTAATCGAATAAATGAAGATAAGTTATAAACAGCAAAAAAATCAATTCAGAAGTAAGCCTTGCCTAGCTTAACACGAAAATTGGATCCAGTATATTTTTATAGGCTAAGCTGAAAGATAATAACATCAAAAAACAGATTCACAATAGATACCGTAATCGATATATCGTTTTATTCAAGCTCCTTGCCTTGATGTTTCATTATAGAACATCATCGTCTATTAAAGTCTGTTTAGAATATAACTTTGATTTGAACTATACAACTATTTACTTACCCCTTATACTACTAAACTCATCCATTTTTCTCTTTCTTGAAGATTCTCCCCCTCCTTCAATGAGACTCGTTCTCTTCGTTTTACAATAATTATTTGATAAAATATTACAAAGTGTAAACACACACTTTTCTGAAAAACCATTGAAATCATTATCACAAGTTTTGCAATCATCAAAGTCTACGACGAGGGCAATGAGAATAACATTCATCAGAGTATTTTTCCGACTTTTACAATTCAAAATAAATATTCTTAACTCTCACTCAACATCACTTTGAAAACCTTTAAACCTTAAGCCAAGAAAAAGAGAACAAAAAAAGCATAAAAAAGAGACAAAAATAGAGGCTTAATAAATTGTAGAGGATCGACAATCATAGGATAAACGAGGCCAACATGTATCGACAAAGTAAGGATTACTCATTATTATCATTAGTAAGGATTGAATCAGGTTGAATTAGATTCCCCAAGTATTTCAGTATAATTGTTAAGTAGAGGAAGCAGCAGCCTTTTCTTGTGATGTGTCACCCAAAGTGGTGGGGGAGGAGCGAGGTCTGTTCATCTAGTGTAGCCTTGGTTAAAACCATGATATCCAAGAAATGCAAGAACGTGCTTGTTCTCACTGAGCTAAACTATCCATCCTGAGGTAGCACTGATTGAAAAAGCTGGCTTCCGCCTATTTTTTTTAATAACATACTGTTCTTGAGAAAATAATTTAAATTTAAAAAATTATTGCCAACTTAATTTTTTTGGTACTATATACTGTATTAGGAAGAAATATTCCATCCTAACTTCATTGTTCTACCTCCAAATGAATATATTTAGCTCAGTGCTTGTTCTACTGCGTTGTCTGCATGTCTGCAATCTGCAAACCAAGGAGGATAAAATATCATGGAGTAGCAAGAGCCGTTTTTGCTAACTCTTGGATGACTCCATCTAACTCCTTGCAATCTACCATGATACTTTTTAGCGCTTATTTTGAATAATTAGTGAATGAATAACTTACATAAATATCACTCGAGACTTAAAAAAGCAATAATACACTGTAATTTGAATCAATATCACAGATAAGCGGCCAATTGCATGAAAATCCAATTATCTATGTTCAATCACCATAAAGAAAAGTCATTATTATGGCCTACAAAATACGCTGTATTGCATTGACATCCGATTGGTTCTGTAGATGATTCCATTTTATGGCATTTAAATGCAACTGGCCGTCTGTTGCTCAATAATTTCTCTTTCGACTCTTTGTGAATATTTTGTTATTTTTCACTTACCGCAGAATCTTTCTACTTTTTCCAGAAGGGACAGATAACATGTACAACATTGCAGTGCGCGAAACTTCATTGCGAGAGACCTTATCATCAGCCTGGAGCATGTTGTCCTGTATGTCCATGAATAATTTATAAGGATCACCTAGTCCGTGTAAAAAGCACTCATTATTATTAGAGGATTGCAAATCCCAAACTCAATTTGTAGTACCTATCACTGTGATTGAGACCATCGAAGAAGATGAACTTATGATTTTGTATGTTGAGTTTCATTGTAGATATATTATATTACTCTCAATAAGTAAGAATTGAGACATGAGATGGAAAGGAGTATGAAGCGAGAGCTACATTTGCGATAATATTTCTTGTACGCTACCATAAATTTAATTGAATATTTATTGCTACTTTCAAATGCCTATCAATTATTGCTATCATATCGTTGTTTCTTCTGAATCTTTAAAATATTAGATTAGCCTGTGTTGATACTGTATGGAAGTCAAAGTTCAAGTTACTCCACAATGATAACTTATAGTGTATAATTTCATCAAGTTTCAATGTACAATATAATGTTCTATAATTTTAATGAGAACTGGCTATACAAACTGGGAGGCCTCTGCATTTGAATTCTACCATTTTTAATTCATTAAAAACAAAAGAGACAAGAGTGATAACCGGATTAATATCCTAATACATGAGAATCATATCCAAATAATTTTAATGATACAGGCAATTATCATATTTTATTCAAGCTTCTTCAAGTAAAGTGAATGGATAGGTAAATACCTAGTTGTTTTTAACAAAATTTTTAGCAAATTTGTTAGCATATCATCTTCCTCATTATTGACAACCTAAAATGCTTAGGAATGTTCAACAGAAGATTGTGATGGTAACTAAATTTAACACAACACTTGCACTAAGCTTGAACTGATACAATGATCACACCTTTGATGCATCATCAGTTACAAAATGGTAGTATTGAGTTATTATAACTATTATAAGTTATGTAACTATTTTATTATAGTTGTGTGACAATTATGTAAGATTGAGGAAAATTTAGTGTTCAGAGGAATGTAGTCAACTTGTAAAATAATGATCGTACTTTAATTCTAGCTTTACTGTGTACTATAGTCTTTAAGTAGTATTTATAAAGTAATTTGCGAGGAACAATAGATTCGAGTTGTTTCAATCTTATTAGATTGTTTTAAATTAGTATCAATAGTTCTCATTAATTGATCAGTCACATTATTATTGACTAATGCAATAAAACTTGTAAATAGTATCCATTTCCCAATTAATTCTCTGCGATTTGTTTAAAATTATGCCATTGATAATGTGTTGGTGAATAAAAATTTAGCTGCATTTCGATATTGCCTCTATGAAGCAAGTTCACTGTGATCTGATTCAGACTTTAAAAGAATGAGTATTTGAAGTTTTTCTTGTAGCATACATCATATAAGTATAGGACAATATATTCGAGAGATATTTCTCGTGAAAGAATCAATTTTGTAGAGCAAACTAATAGAAAACATTTATTAAAAGAAACAGCTTGAAAATTAAACTACAGTATCAACTGTTGAGGAAAATTATTGGATCAGCAGCATAAAAATGATTTTGTCTTTGTAACATAAATTTTAAATAAGATATGAAAAGTGCTGTGAGTCCTATAACAAAGATATGAAATTCGGAATCAAATTAAAAATCAAATTATCGAGCACACAGGAAAGTTGCAAGATTGGAGGCACTATTTGAATGGAATACAAATTGTAAACAAGTTTTCTATGAGAATATACTCTACCCAAGATGAATCAAACTATTGTAGGACAAACTCTAGAGTAAGTTCCATGTTATGTACTGCCATGCATTTTTTAACCTAGTTTATTCGATGAATAAAATTTGTATCATACTTATTTGTGTTTCATTGTTTTCTCCCCCTGACAAAAATGTGCGCCCCTTCAAGAGGATAACTTTTGAATGAATAGAGGAAAATAAATTGACACGTTTGAATTTTTTACAATATAGATTTTAGTCATTTCCAGCTTACATAACATGTTCTGGATTAAGCGTACTGACATATCATGGTAATGATGTTACACAATCAAGATTTAAAGTAAATCACTGATATACTGCTATGAATTGACGAATTAATGTCTGCGTAAGGTAAGGTCATACATGAATTTCCATTGTGATAAATGGGTTTACTAATTCTCAATAGAATATGAAGAGTCATACTCTTGAGAAATTAACGTAATATATATTTTTTATTTACACAATAAATCTCTAAGTTCACATAAACCTTATTGAGTAATCACCGCTATAGTGATCCTCTTTATAATTCATAGTTTTTCACAAGTTTTCATAATATTCTTATATATTTTCATTTTGCTTAAAAATATTTCATCATTCAACGGTATTTACTATTTTCACCATACGGTATATAATTTACAAGAATTGGTATTTTATAACAAATCATCCATCGTTAAGTATGTAATTGCACTCTTTCCAATATACAGTATACATCTATATAATATAATCATTTACAAGTTTTCAGAGAAGTTGGGTGGTAGGTACTATTTATATCGATAAAATTCTTAGAATAAAAAATCGCTATAGTTACATTACTGCACCAATCTAATCAGTCATCAATTTCAAAATTCTAAATCTTCGAAGTTTGAAGTATAAAATCGTGGTGGTAAATGCAATGATTTTTCATTTTTCGAAGCTGAAATTTCAAGGCCTGATTCGAATAAAAAATACTTGTATGATATGTTAGAATACTAATAAAGAACTTGATGTAATAATCACAGTTCAATTTAATATGCATATTGTTGAATCCGCCAATCTAAATATGAACGTAATGAAAACACTAGATGTTGTGTCAGAAGTTAAATCTGAACATTTCATCAAGTGAGGATAAGATCAACTTCCTTATTAGATAGATTACCTGGAGACTGAATAGAACTTGAATTGATTTAATAGTAATGATGAAAATTGGAAAATTATAAATCGGTGTGAAATGAAAATAAATTTCTTCTAAATTTAATAAATTTCTAAATATCTTCTTCCATGCATGGCAGAAGATATTCTTATGAGATAGCTAACAGAAAGTAGAGAGAAAATAATTTTTACCATAATCCATTGATTGAACAGTTTAAGGACATCGAAGCTTTGTTAAGAATCAAATATTATTTTTAACCCTGAAAACTAATGTTCACAACGATAAAACACAGAGTAGGCATACTAATAAAATTATTCTGGATACAATTCAAGTCAACTTGACTATGAATAAAATGATGTTATTCCATTCACATACGATAATCACACATAGTAAATTGTACAGTACTGTAATCGAAAAATATGTCCAATAGTAATTTTGGAAACCATAAGTGACAGTGCTAGAATTGGATTTTCTGTGAATGAATAGTGAGGTAATATGAGGAAATTTTATTGGATGATATGATTATAGTTAGTTACGATTGAAACAGTTGATATGAATCATTTGGGTTCAGTAATAATAATCTCCTTTGAATGGTTAGTTCAATTTGGATGTAATGTAAAAAATCAGCTTCAATTTTCCAGAAACAATACTGGCTCAAGGTATTGCCTCTGTGATCAAAAATCATTGTGCATACCTCCACAATAGAGACTTATAAAATAGTTATTACCAACTAACATTTACAAAATCCAATATTGTTATATCTACTATATGCCTACAGTAAGGTTGAAAAGATTTATACATTTCAGGTTACATAAAAAACTATACAAGAAAATATTATGCTTTTTCCAAACAGCAGCAGAAAAATATAAGATTAAGTATCATAATTTACATTATGTTGAATATCATCTACAACCTCTAAAATTTCATATGAATAGTTACCGTATTGGTCATTTAAGAAACCTACTTCATTACACTATTGTGATGTAAAGGGGTTTTAGAGGCAGAGAAGTTCAAGTTGAAATGAAACCCTAGAAAATGTTCAAAACATCTGAAAAATTGACTCTTTTTTGGCTTGAGATGTCAGTACCGGTAAGACATTAATGTTTAAATATGCTATGAGGCATTCGACCACCGCGGTGTGTACCAGGCTTTTCTGGAGCCAAATTTTCATACACTGATCGAAGTAAACTGTATCAGACAGTTTCTGTTTCTGTGTCAGACTGTATCTTGTCTTCTAGTCAAATGTTGTCTTATCGATGCTTAATTATTGTTGCCAATTCGTTGTTGCACAAACGCGTCTTTACATATAAGGGATGGATGGCAGTAAACTAAACTAACAGATCACAAATTGGCCAATTAACAGGTCCGATACTATGGAATTAATCTTTCGTCGAATGTTCAATGTAATTTGCTGACGTCCAAGTCTATTCATGACGACAAACCAAACATTCGCTGTATCAAACTTCAGTAACACAAAACCCTCAGAAATAGTAAAATTAGCATCCACAGATAAGAGTATTGCCAACTGAAAGTTCTCCGCCTCTAAAAACATTCTTTATTATGAGAAAATCACGAGATTGATTGAACTTTATATAATATGAATTAGTGGGTAATGATTTGGAGATGAATCAATAAATTATTTTGATATTATTTGTTGTGGATAAAAAGCACGATTCATGGTGCGTTTATGCACAGTCTACTCACTTTACTAAATGAGATGAAAACTTGAATTAGTAGCTGTAGGAGTTGGATAATATTAAATTCAAGAACAAAAGAAAATTTATAGAGCTATGAGCCAATCTATTTCACTTTGCCAATCACGTTACATTGGGAATGTATACAAATGTTTTACTTCAATGTTTAATAATGCTCTTATCAAACCAGGCTAAAATTCACAAAATCAATTCAATTTTGAAACAACTCTTGGAAAATTAAATTAGTTCTTGTGAAAAAACGATAAAAGCAATTTTATTTCTATGCAAATACGAATAAAATCACTGAATATTAGGACACTCCTATTCCATAAAACAATAACAACACTAGTATTATATTTCCAAATATTAAAACTATGATTTACTGCATTTCCTTATATTGAAGACTGTAAAAGTAGGAATGTGTATTTTTGGAATCTTTGAGTATTCTTATATTGAAATATGAATATGAAACAGTCAGACAGATATATCATAATAAAGGTAACACTTGCGATTCTTGAATAATGTGAGCTAGGAAAAATAATCTATAATGAATAATGATCAAGTTATTTCTACTTTTACAATGTGTAGCTGAGAAATTAGTAGATTGATATATTGATATAACTGAAAGTTCTTCTAAATCAAATAAATATTGGAATTGATTGAAAAATATATTAATAATAATTATTATGAGATGGTGTATTAAGGAAGCTACTTCCACCTGATAGAAGTTCATTTTCTTTTCTACTTAGCTGATGATTTTATGTAAATATAATAATGAACATGGAGGATTTTATAAGAAGATTGCACGTGAAACACCACTCTAGAATCCACCGAAAATTTATGATTGAGATCTTCCAATCTAGATAATTTAGTATAAGATTCAAATAATTGAGATCTATTATTAGTAATGGAACAAATAGTTTGATATTTTTAGGAATGAATAAGTGAGCTGATTGAATTTTGATATACATTTACAATAGTGTTTTAGATAATTAGATCTACCCTGATAAATGGATACAATATCTATGAACTATTAATATCTAGACATTAGAAGGTTATTCAATTTGAATAGAACTTTCGTATCACAGATGTGATTTTCAACTAAATACAGACAATCAGAGCATTTTTCACACCAGCAGCGTTCAGGCTAATGTTAACTGAAAATTAAGTTCATAAATGATACTCATATTCATATGATTCTCTCAAATTGGAGCCTATTATCGTTCATTATAAAAAGCCTTTATAGGCTAGCTATCCTTGATAAAATATTAGGGGAAGAAATCACTTTGGAAAATGATAAAAGGAATTCAGTAGTATACATTCTGCAGCTCTTTACATTTGTTTTAGTAAACCAGATTTATAAGGGTAGAACAACCGAAACCGGCATCTCGATATTCTAATAAATTTGTGGTTATGACAATTTCAAGTTTTTTTTATTTAATATGAACAACCACAATATCAACTTCACTACTACATAAAAAGTACCTGAAAATAACTCGTACAGGAATTTGATGAACTGATTTATTTTTACAGTTAGGGTGGAGGGGGTAGGAACCCCAATTTTGGGTGAAAGATATTGATGAAGTAAATGAACCAAAGATAAAAAGATGACAGGAAAGAAATTAGTACAATTTACAATGAGTGGGAGTTTGAGATTTATGTTGACGAGGAAATTATCAATCTATTAACTAATCCCATACATCAGTCATTCATAGTAATTGAAGTTGATAATGAATTAATTGGAAAATAAGATTTTGAATAATATATTGAAAAAATCTACACGCAATTTAAAGAATATCTATAAATCTCTAATTTTTGCCATTAAACATCAATTTAATTAAGGCAATAAGGGTATCTTCATACTGTAGTTACATTATAATTTAGTGGTCAATTCATGAATAATAACAATTCGTATCGCTATTAACATATTGGTAACATCAATCCAAGTATTTTGTTTTGATTATGATGCATTTTTCTAAACAATAAAATTAGATATAATGGTAACAATAAAATATATAACAAACAAAACAACATGTTACACATGAATTTATTTACAATGATTGAGCAGCTTTGTTTTATTTAAGGTTGGATGATGAATAGTTTAAGATTTTTGGTTCTCAATTTTTTATAGAAAATTCAATTAGTTTGTTAATAATCTTTGATGATATACAATTTCAATTATTACGAACATAATAATTTATATCGATGTTTTGTCGCTCCAATAATTCTTCATAATAAAAATAATCTTCGCAAAGTTAGTAGATTTAAAAACGATATCACATCCATGAGTTAAGGAATTCCGAATCAATCACTTCTTCATCTAAGTACGTACATACTCGAGACAATTATTTTTTGTCAAAATCAAGTATGGTATTTCATAGAATTGATTGTGAAGTTCCAAATAAAAATATAAAACACGATTGGCAAAATAGAATGTTACATTTTACAAAATCCTATATCTTATGACATAATGTGAATCAATTATTTATGCTACTTCGAAAGCATAAGAAATAGTATGAGACTATAATAAATTAGTACAGAATATTTTATAGAGAATGCAAGTTGAATGATTTTTAAGAAAAATTGCAAAAGTTTAAAACTATCTAATCGATTAATGAGGTGAAGAATTGATAAAATATAATTGATCATTTCAGTGAGAGAGGTAATCCTTTACACATTCACCGATTTGCTTAGATCATAGCAAGACTTATTCTAAATTTCATTAAACATTATGAGTGTACCGATTTGTTCCCATGAGTTACAGAAAGCTATTTCCAGCCAGAAATCTTTTCGTCATTCAAATCTCCAACTCTGACTCCAGAGCTGAAAAGAAGAATATTCAAGAAAATTAAATATCTCAACGAAAAGTCTTGTTTCAAAAAAGAAGAGTTATTGATTTTTTGAAAGAATGATATTATATGGTAATAATACACGATAATATGAGTGTTAATATCATGGCTAATCGTAGACTACTAAACTTATGTTTACAAAAAAAAATCTTATTAAAAGTCTTACACGGGGAATTAATCAATAAATTGTTGATAAAACAATTCCTCACAATATACGAGGACATAGTATTCAAAACACATAACATGAAAACGAGGACGAACACATTGTGTAGCCAATGGGATGAAATTTCCATAATTTTGAAGTTATTTTATTATTTTAATAATTATTTTTTTATTCTATTTCCATTATTTTTCAAGTTATTTTATAATTTTGAAGTTTTCCTAATACGAAAATATACAAATTGGGCCTTTTTATTGGACTGACTCTATTCTAGACTCCCAAGCACTCTAGAAATAAAAATGAGGTCGCACTGCTGGGTGGTTAGATTGATGGTAGCAGCTATTACAGCTACCATGATAATAGAAAATTTAGAAAATTATCACGGCCTTCTTGATAAACCATGTCAATCATCCACCATCCGCCATTTACTCACCTGCAGTGCGGCCCACGGTTTATAGATCAATAGTTGATTAGATTGATTAGAATATTAGGGGAATAGAAGCGTTAATATATACAATTGTTCATTTAGATCCTTCAATTTATTAAGAACCGGAGAGGACCTTAATGCGAGATGAGATCGTACCCGAGTCCGTCCGTCTGTCCGTACGTAGGCCTACGCACGATTTCTAACGAACGGAAGATCGTACACTTTTTAAATTTGGAATATAATATCTTCAAAGATCAAGTAAGAATCCTTCGATTTTTATCATTGATGATTGAATTTAAAAAACATAACAAGCAAAAAAGTAGGAATTTCAACCTCCAAATATGTACTAAGTTTGCTGCGAAGCACAAGGGGGGTTCGAATCTCGGCCTTAGTAACTTTTTTCGAACTGATTTCGATATAATTCAACTAGTTATTTATATCAGAAACTGTAATTGAATTTTTTAATTAATATTATGAAGAAATGTTTTTCGAGAATAATATTTTATATGAACTGTGAAAAGTATCACTTATTTTCATTTTTGAACACTCGGGTCCTTGGATACATCGTAGTATCGGTTTATTAAGTGATGTGTTTTTGTACCTGCATGTTTTGATGCGAGTGGAGCTATAGAGGAGCGAGTTGAGTTTAGAGCCACTTGTTGCGCACTACACTGCTCAGCCTCCTGCCCCACATTAGGTGATATCATACAATGGTGCCCTGCAAGTGCTGGTCGCCGCCCCCTGAGCCGCCCCCACCCTGCGAGGAAGGCGGCACTATGGTGGGGGGTGGCGGGGGGTTGTGGGTGGAGGGGGTCATC
Source organism: Laodelphax striatellus (assembly GCA_017141395.1). NCBI lineage: Eukaryota > Metazoa > Arthropoda > Insecta > Hemiptera > Delphacidae > Laodelphax > Laodelphax striatellus. Next base: position 9,732,605 of record CM029535.1, on the reverse strand, counting down.
AGCTGTAGCAGCCCGGTGTTGCTCGATATCGACGGAGAGCTGTTCTCTTCCGGCGGTGTCACCTCAAGGCCTATGCTACCGTTCAGTGCTATCTTGATAGGCGCCGTTTCGCTCGACTGGTGTGCCATCTACACAAAACAAAATCGTGGGGTTTAAAAAATTTATATTTCCATCTACACACAATAAATCGAAAATATGGATTGACATATCTACATAATTCCAAATAAGGAATACAAACTGGCCAAGTGCCAAGAAATTTTGGCCCAAACTAAGTCAGTATATAATTAGTCAGTATACTATACTATAAATATTAAATAGTATACTATAAATAGTCAGTATACTATAATTAGCCAGTATCAATAAAGGTTTAGGTATAGATGGGCCAAAATTTCTTGGCATTTGTACAGAACCGGTCGAGTTATGGTGTGGGGGGTAGCGAGGGTTCTTTTCTAAAGATATTGGGCTACTACACGCAACGGACAGCTGAGAGCATGATCACATTTTAGGGTGGATTTGAAAATTTAAAACAGCAGGTAGTGTTTTTAATGCAGTTAGAAGTGCCAGATGCCAAGTGCCATGAAATTTTGGCCCATCTATACCCAGAGAAAGCTGCTTGTGGTGAGTTCATTTACAAAATAATTGGTCAACTGTTCAACTGCTCAGTTTGATGATGTTCAACACCAGAACAAAACGATCGTCACTATAATGTAAGTCAAGTTGTTTTCTACTTGAAAGTGTTTCACTTCCACTACTACACAAAAAGTCAATGTTAGAAGCTAGTAGTAAAGTTTAGAGTAGTAGTAGGGCAATAGGGCAGGGCAGTAGCAGATCAGCTAGACAGCCTAGTACCTAATTAATATAGGACTTGAATGTTATCATGATCTTATAAAAATGAATCTGGTAGAATCTGATAAATGAATCTAGAAATGTAGATATTGGAGTTTCCTTTGTTTTTGAATACATAATAATGGTAGGCATAACATTTTTTTAAATTTTTCGTATGACGCATGAATTATTAAATTCAACCTTTTTTTAGGTGAAGGGAAAATTTTACCATGGAAACGTTGAATAAAACAGTCATTCGCCAAATTAAAAAATTCTACTATAGCTGGAAAATGACGAAGTTGTATTTCAAGAGAGTTGAACCAAGTGAGCCATCAGGGATTAGGTACAGTTTATAGTGGGTTGCAATAACTCTTCTTAGGAGAAGTATACTTGTCTATGAAGAGTAGACTTCACTTGTATCAAGTCAAGAGAATAAGAGATAACAGATCACTAGAAAATGAAGAAAAAACAGATCCTGTATTTACAAATGGAAATGGATTGAGTTTAATGTTAAGACTAGAAAATGAACAAAAAACAGATACTGTATTTACAAATGGAAATGGATTGAGTTTAATGTTAAGGCAAAGAACAGTATAAATATAAATAAAAAGCACAGATTCATGTTAGAAAGCTCACACACATCAAAGGACTGCATTTTATCAATGGTATGATAATCTGTATATTAAATTTGAATAAAAACAACAACCTGGTTGAATTTTAACAATTTTCGACTGTGTCAAAGCAGATTCATTGATCTTCTATGATTGAGAACAGAATAATATTATTCTATCAAATTCAATGAATGAAGCATGACGTTTAAAATGGGACAATTAGATAATGAGTTAGTGAGTTTTATCAAGTTAACGACCCTTCAAATCTCAAACCTCAGCGCTTAGTATCAGGGCTGAAAAATATTTCAAGAATTTTTCATCTCCCAGATCTAGGACATGAGATTAAAAGCCGATTGAGACATTCAGGATCAGAATTGAGTTTTTTCAATGAGTTTCATTCAATATTGATGTGACTTCTCAATCAATACTATCTTAGTATGATTATTATGGGCGATATTAATGGGCTAGTTTATAGAAGAGCATATTTATAAGGGAATATTCATTCAGATAGAGTAGTATTGAGTTAATAAGTATATTACGGTATATGTAATATTAATTTAATTTATTTTGGCTTTTTTTCAACTGAGTTATCTGAATACAGTGATAAACATTGAATGATTGTCATTTATGAATAATCATTGTTTGTTCTATGATTGTAACTAGGCTATATTCAACGAAAAAATTACAATTTACAGAAAAAGTACTATGTTAATTCAAATCTTGCATTGAATTTGGGACACCCTTCATGAACTACTATTAGTGTATTGTGTATTAGTGTTAGTATATTCATGAACTATTATCAAACTATAGTATTGAATGGGCACATACCATGCTGAAAAATCTACGGGTTTAGCAAGGCCCGAAATGGTAATGATTTATTTTCAATAAAATTGATTGACTGATTGTTACTTCTATATATCTTCACAATTATTCAAGTGCCATGAACCAAATAAATTTATGGCACCATCATAAAAGTGTCATATTTTCAAATTACATGAATTATATCTTATTCACGTTACAATCTTGAACTTTAAAGACTGTGAGTTGACTTAGTACTGTAACTTAAGTAACTTAAAGACCTTACAAACTGTGAACTTAAAGCATTGTGCCACAAATTATTCATCTTTATGATGATACACTGATACAGTGAAAAGAAAATACACGTAGTAGCTTACTAATATATCAACGATCACATCACAACACGTATCTGAAAAGCCATTAAAAACAGAAGATAATAGCCTAAACAGACTAGGTGACGTAGTTTTTCAAAAATCTGCATAATTTATTGTGCGTTATTCAAGGTTTAAGGTATCAACAAAAGCACAGACCATTTACAGACTTATTGCAGACAAATGATGAATTTGTAGGTCCAATCACAAAAAATTAGCGCATATTGGAAAAAGGAGCGAGGCATAACACACAGCGGATAGCGAGATGGGGCTCCATTGAAATGCACGCACTACAAAATCAACGTTTTTCAAGTCCTTCAGCCGATTGCATAAAATCCAATTAAATGTTATTTTTTTAGTGTGACGCCGTTCTACATGAATTTAATTTAATGGAGAGAATTTGGTTACGCAAAGTATAATCAGATTCATTTAATTTTAACGCTTGGCATCAGATAGATAGATAGAGAGATATTATTTCTTGACGTTTCTGATCACTGAGCTGGAGGTATAATCAGATTTATTCAATTTGATGCTTAGCATTAGATAGATATATAGATAGATAGATAGATAAATAGATAGAGATATTATTTCTTGACGATGCTGATGACCGTGGAGTACGATAGCAAAGAAATAATATCTCTCTATCTATCTATTTCCAAGCGTCAAATTGAATGAATCTGATTATACAACAATTTACAAGCGATATTCAACTGCCCGATCACCAAGAATCAAGTCTTACTACAGTTAACTCACATTTATTTATTCAGTAATTTACAGATAATACTTAATGGTAAGATTCAACCATAGGTTTAAATTTAATTGGCCTTTATTGTGCAATCGGCTGTAAATCTGCAGATAGTCTGTGCGTTCAAAACACCTTGAACCTAGACAAAATTGCCCTGAAACATTGAAAGCAGGTGCTAGTGCGCCGATTGTGTAGAAACAAGAAACCAGTGTTGAATAAACAGAGAGTCGTCTAATTTTTATCACGGACCTTGTTTTCTTATGGGAAGAAATCGATGTTCTACACACTTAACTGAATTGAGAACTGGTGATGGATGATTTGTGAGATTACCAATACCATTCCTGTAAACAAGCATAATAGTGCTGAGTGATATTGAAAGTACAACACGTTGGAACCATAAAATGCTCTTCTAAAACAGCCACATTAATTGATTATTATTTTTCAGTTAATAATTATTAATTAGTTAAGTTGAATTAATTATTTTGTTCCAGTACTTTTCGATACTGTAATATAGTATAATTGACTTTATGCGTTCCAATATTAATTAATACATAAATTTTGTATATCATAGACAATCAAAGCACCTATTTATAATTGTGAAACTCATTAAAAAAATTACTCCACGTTTACTCATCTAAAAATGACAATATGTGAATGGAACTAGAAGGATGAGAGGGTGTGTACATTTAAAACGACAAATCAATCACTTAAAGTTTGAGAATAGAATATTCAGTTAGAATAGAAAACAATTAATAATCTGGTTAGAGAAGTTATTGGGTAGTTAGAAATAGAAATTTGGATAGGTGATGAATGTTATGTGAAATTTAAAAAAAGCTGTGAAATAATCGAAATACAGTCAAGAAAATTTCCTAGGATTTTTAATAAGTTTATTATTAATAAGGCACACTTATGTCTATTATAATTGAGGAAAACTTCAATTGATTAAAGTTTGTGAATAATAATTTTTCAACTGTCGTGAAAAAAACAAACAATGGAAAAAACAGTAATTAATATATTCCACTTCTTTAGCTTTTTCATCTGTCGCTTCATCTTGTTGCTCAACATTTGTCTTGTTCAACTTCTCGTTTCTACAATACTCAAAATTATTAATAGAATTGATTTAGGCTACAATATTCTCGTTCCTCAATTCATGTAATTCAAATTTCCATGTTATCGAGAAATAATTTACTTGTATAAAAAAGTAAATCTACATATTTAATCATAAAACTTCTAAACATGGATAAATCAAAACTGGTTGATCACAGTTTCAGACAACATCATTATCCAACCAGATTAACTTGTAGCAAAATTATTCATACAAGACTTTATTATTACAATTTGGGACAGAGTTTATTAATAATACGATTCGAGGCAGAATTTTTGTAACAACAACACTTTTAACGTTTGGTCGTAGGTGGAAAATATTTTAGCAAGCCTTGATACAGCCATGCAATGTTAACAACAACTTCAATATTGTCCAGACCATTTCCCACAGAGATCAGGCAGTGCACAAAACCAACTGACTTGAAATTCAACATCGAATAATAGTTTTGGAGCATTGTAGACATTTAATAAACATTGTTAATAGATAGCAACACTACTGGTGGTAGATAATATGATAGATACATGCATTGCGACGTACATATTTCTTATACAACAAATATATATATAACATACTTCCTCATTAAATTTAGATATTCAAATTCAGAATACAAAATAATATTTGTTTTTTTCAATCACATGAAATGGTTCTATCATATTCTTATATTTCCAAGTGGGAATGAACAAACCCTTTAATATTTCCAAAATGAATTGAACTAGAGGTATGACATTTTACTGTGTACGTGTTTGATTGGAAATTGTAAAAAAGTATCGAATAATCAAATTGTGTTTGACATAATAATATGATAGTTGTGTTAAAGGATGATACTGAATTTCTCTTAACAAATTCATTATCAAATCCATTAACTAGTTCACATACATCACCATATGGATTGAAAAACAGACTCTCAGTCCAAATTTAATCGAGGAATATCCCAGTATCACCCAATAGAGAGCCAACATAGATTCAATTGGATGAATTGATCAAGAATTGCAAATAATCACCATTTGGAATCATTCAATTTCATAACCTAATGTTGAAGGTTTTTTCATACTATTATCACCATTATTATATCGTCTATCAATATGATGAGGGTTCATAATTATTGTTGCATTCCAGGGAATGTTTTTTTTTATAACAGGAATGAGTGCTTCGAAATGTATGGGAATAACATCAAACTCTGTGATAAATTTGAATTTTTTTTTTAATTTTCATTAAAAAATCACCGTATAAGGATTAAATAGATCAAATCTATGAAATAGGTTGTATAATGATATTCGGCTGAACTTAATCATTTACAGTTGGAGCTACAGTCAATAGAAAAATTCATTAAGCTTGAGAAGCAATGACTTGTGAATATGATACTTTTTCGTCAATTCCAAAATGAATTAAAAGTTTCAAGAGCCTGAAATCTTACTTTGAAATTTGAAAGGAGGTGGGAATTATAGTTAGGAAATCATAATATTAATGAAAAATAGCAACTTCACAATGTATATAGATACTACTTCAATGTCTTAGAAAATTTTCTTCTAATTTGTACATTTCAGCCAATATTTACAATATCATGGATTCATAACAAATTTGACAATTTTGAATATTTTAAAAGAAAATTACAGTACTTTAAACAAGCCATCCCAGTATTTTTTGTTGAAGAAAATGAACCCAAAAAGTAATAATTATATTCCATTTAATTGGGAATCAAAGTATTTAAACGTGTAAAAATATGAGATGTTGAAATATGAAATAAGTGAATGTATGGTAGTTTAAAACTTCAAGAAAAAAAAATGAATCAAACAGGAGATTCTATGAATGCCTATAAATTTAACAGACAAATAATTGATCCTTTATCAAATTTTACACACATTCCTTTCATGTTATTGTCATATATGGAAGAAAGGTCGCAATTTCCAGGGTAATATTTAAAAGGTAACATTCAAAGTTGGGGTACAAACTCACATAGACAATGCACAAATAGATCAATACATGGTGCTTCCAATTAACTACACACATTTTCAGTTTTATTGACAATACAAAGGTGGAAGGTGGAATTTGGGAGTATTTTAAGATTTTGGTGAGTCAACAACAATGTAAGCATGCACTTAACGTAAAGACAATAACTTTCTGGAAAGATTGAAAAATAGGCTTATTATTGTTGGAAAATTTAAGGAATATTTCAGCATACTGTGCTCACAGTCTTATTTCACTGAAATTTAGTTTTTATGAAGCTGGATTTACTCTGGAATTTTATACATTCTAGTATCCAGTAAATCAACAAAGAGGAGATGTCAAATTGAATTATAGGTTTCCTCTCTGTTCAAAGGGATAGGCAACATTAATATTACCTATCGAATCTTGAAGATTTGACAGTAGCTTACAGGATCTAGGAATATGTGATGATGATCGAGTCAAAGGAATCAATATTCAGCCTTGACTTGGCCAAACCAGTAATAAAATTCCTGAACGCATTAAGAGTGTTTTTAATTGAATCATGAAAATAGGATGTATTCTATTCGTCTTTAGCTATATGGTGTAGGCTTTGATAATTCTTGGTTAGGGCTCGGTAAAAGTGAAGTGTGATCAACAAAGTGTGAGGGAAGTGTCAAGAGATTGGCCGTCAATAAATTGGATCTTATCTTGAATTGGAGCCGGATTGAATTGGTATTATAGTTTAAGAATTTGATGAAAATAATATTCTAAAAAAATTATAAATACAAAGAGAAGTTTATTCCAGGCATAGGATGTACAATATAAGGAGTTAGCTTTGAAAGATTAGCTCTTCAACAATACATGGTAGATTAGAGAAATATAAATTAAAACCGATTATATGCATTTTATGTGTGCAAATTGATAAGACACATAGATAAGGGATTACTGTTAATCTACAAGGTCCCAAATATATCACATTCTCTGGAATGCATTATTAACTCATTCAAGAGAGAATTACAAACTATCAATAATACAGTATTAACCAAAGGCATTCCCTCCTTGTTATGGAAAGGTACATACCATATGTACACCATTATGGCAAACGGTCACCATATTTTCTCTATTTCGAATCTATTTACATGTACCATTATTTATAAAATGGAGTGGCCTATTTTGAATGGAGGCCTAACCATATTTCAATCTACTGGTTGAACCTCTGCCGTACGAATAAATGGTGAATATCTGCAATTCATACAATTAATTCCAAAAAAATCTGTTACAACATAATCGATTGGTGATTGACAACATTTACATTCAAATACAAACAACAACTAGCCTAATCAATATAATATAATGACTAACCATTCTATAAGCTAACCGGAATGACTGTATTTACAAGATAGCTTGTGAAATAACACCATTAATTTAATAGTCTATTGAAAATGTGTATAAATTATGATTTAACAGTGAATTTACCAAAACACTGAAAGCTATTTTCAATTGTAGTGTTCAATTATTAGAAATTGCGAGTGAATAGGGAATTGATTATGATACAGAAAAATATTTTTTCATTCAAAGTATTTTCTTAAAAAAAATTGACTTTTCATCAAAAATATTAATACTCAGATCCTGTTGATCCACCACTAACATCCATTATTCATATGAGAGGATGGATTTACAAAATGGAATTCAAATTCAATGATTGATTGATATAAATCACGCCACCAAAATTTGTAGAATATAGAGAGTATTGTACTTCGAAGATGAAGTGAATTATATTGAATCATGATGATGTTAATGGATGATAAATGAGCAATTTTAATTTTTTCAAATATTTACTTTATCTGTTTGTTGGGATGAAAGACTGGTTAATATTTTCTAGGTAATCAATAAATTAATTCGTACATTGATTTAAATGCAAGCTCTCAAAGTTTTAAACTTTGGAAATATTTATTATTTTAAAATTATTTTCATGTGAGTATTCATGCATTGCACATTGATTAATAATTCACATTATAGAGAGAATTGAGAAATGAAATATTCACATTATAAAAAGAATTGAAAAATGAGATGAATGAGAACTACACTATCAAAGACAAATGTAACATGAATAATTTTGAGATGTATATTCAATGAATCATACATATAATGTATATGGAAATTAATAAAGAGTAATAATATTAGAAAATGATTCTAGTGATTAAATTGAATTTGATGAAGGTCAAATACTTTCGTTGATGTATTTCCAAAAACAATTATTCCCTCATATACAACTGTCTGTAATCAGCATTGCATGATTTGTATTGTAACTAATTTGAATATATTCAAAAATTGAAAAAGACAACCCAATTCGAATATGAGTAAGCACACAATATCTATTCTATCATTCATTTTCATTCCTATTTGAACCTACTGTAGGCCTACCGTCTTTGAGAATTTAAACATTATAAATGACCACACTATATATAATATTATTCAATCATTCTATTTTCATCCTTATTTGAGGATAGAATGGGACATTTATATCTGCACACAAATATCAATCAGCTTTAAAAATGGAAAACCCTACATCCCAAATTGGACATGAGTTACCGCACTGAATCTAAAATAATTTATTTTCACCTCTATTTAAACCAATATTTGAGAATTATTCATTCTTCATTCATTGATACAAACTCGAAAATTTTAATAAATTTAGAGGTCAATTACAGCAAGGTCAGCCCTTACTATTTATTTTCTTTCAATTGTAATAGACAACCCCAATTTGAACATTCTCAGAAACTTGGATAGTGAGATAATTATTGTGACATGATAAAAAACATTGTGGACGAATTGTGACGGGTGAAAAAATGAAGATGGGTGATTGTGAGGTGTGAAAAAATGAAGTGAAGAAAAATATGAAGTGAGAAAAGATGAAGTGCAACAGCCTAGTTGGTGTCAAACACAAACATTACTACAAAATTAATTGCTAGACTGATATTATAGTTACCGGAAAATGGGCGATTCCGATCTCTTCGAGACTGCTTTTGCGGGTGGTCTGTGCCAGACCTTGTCGCAGTGAGTTGGAGCGCCGCAGTAATATGTCGTCGACAATTCGCAGCGAATTGGAGCGACCGCGGAACTGTCCGGCCACTGTCGGACTATCAGGCAGCGAGAGCGAGTTGGCTTTGGTAGTGACCAGGGGAGGGGGACGCGGTGGCGGGAAAATAATGCCGGAGCCTCGTCGTGATTGGTTGCCGGCCATGATCTGTTGCGAGCAGAAACTGATGTTGGACTTGCGACGGCTGTTGTGTCGCTCGAACGTTTTCTGCGCCGAGAACGGGCTTGGTCGTACCAGGTAGCTGGGGAGAATAGTATTAGGTTATTAACTTTGTTTTATTAAATAGAATTATTTAAAAATCTATGAAGATGGAAGGAAATGAGATATTGCAACTATTCAATTGCTTTTAAATCATAATAATTAATCGAACGAAAATCCTAATTAATAGCTGTATAATACTCTGAAGACGTCCGCTACTGTTGTCAATATTCGCAGTAGCGGAAGTCTTCAGAGTATTATACAGGGTTGGTGAAAATTATGGAAACGGCTCAATATTTTTTATACAAAGGTAATTTGATGGTAGGTGACATTGGGGATCGTACTAAGATTAGAAATACTAATTTACTGGGACTTCAAAAATTTGGTCCGCCATCTTGGATCCGCCATATTGAATCTAACTTTATTTTTTAAAATGGGAAGGTGGTCATGTTATACATGATTTCGATACAGAATTTCCAGAGAAAAACAATGGCGAAAACCGCACATCAATATGTCAAATGGTTTTTAAGATACTTTAATGACTGTAAATAGCCTAGAAGGGACTGATAAATTATGTTCCAAGCTATAATAATTTTACATATAGCTTCTAACACATATATACTTACATAGGTCTAACTATCAAATATATATTTAAAGCGAATTTTAAAACCTATCTTAACTAACCACTGTTACAGTATATCTCTCAATTCAAGGCAAAGTTGAATGAAATGTGAATGACTCTCCTACCTTCAAAATGTAATGTAAGTTAAAAATTAACTACTACCATAGACAACAATGTATAGTTAGTCTATGCTACTACATTCATCTTGAAAAGGTGGACATTTATTTATATATTTCAATAAGAAGATTCTAGATAGAAGGCGTGAGAGTGGTTACAAGTAACAGCTTCTTGTTCTCCACTAAGATAAAGTTCTGTATTGTAAAATAATTTATTTTTTAGTTATTTTGTGACTCACATAATATCTCCCTCCTCCAGTTTCAGATCACAGCTTGGGTTGATTATCACATAGGAGAGGGAAGATCTTTTCTCACTCACATCGTCGTAATCTATGCTTGGCAAATTCAGACTTTCCATCCGAGAACGGACCAAGTTCGCAATTTCAGCGCGCTCTATCATTTCCGCATGGTTGTCCTTTGCCTCATCTCCAATGTTTATCGAATACTGCAAAGAAACAAACAAAATAAGAAGGAAAAATCAAAGCATTGCTTCATTGATTAGAGCTGTCCCAAAAATCATAAGTAATCATTCATAATCATCATTTCATTGTCTTTTACAGCAATTATTTATTAATAAAAACGAGACGAAGTGAATCTTACAATATTCATTCTATTGAGTTTAGATGAATATCAACAAATTCACACTTGAGTCAGAAACTACCTATGTGGAATTGCACCCCTCTATAAAATAATATTACAAGAGTATTATATTGGCAGTAAATTACCTACTCTACAATAATATATTATATAATCTAATACTCCGAACTCAATTTCTTGGGCTCAACATAAAACGATGCAACAAAATGTTGCGAAACAGCTGTCATATATTCGTAAGACACTATATTTAAACTTAATTTTGTTGATTTGTATAGAAGATCAACTATAGTGATACGAAGAGGGATGTAATTTGAAAGGTTTTTAAAAGTAATTACGTAGATCAAGTTCCTATTCAATTGATTCTATTACTCTTTTAGAGTATGTTTCATTAGTTTTATACATTCTTTTCAATTGAATCATTGGACTCCAAATGTAAAGAGATAGGTACTGTTTTTTTTTTTAATTTTTAATTAAAAATTTATTAGTTTTTAGGTATGAACCATTTACAATGTCATACGCATTTTATTAGAATCACTCAATTATCATTAATAAATTCACAACATGGAATTAGTAGCGTCAAAATATTTCAAGTAGAATAAGCAAAGAAATTCATAGGAAAAAGAATGATGAAAATGTTATTGAGAATAAGTAAATAATGTTGATTATTTTTAAATTTTTTCATCTTATTGTTAGTTTAGATGTGAGACTTCCTCTACTGGATTATTCTAGCTTCTAGCATGAAAAATTTTATCGAAAAATGGAATTAAAACTGGAAAATCGGCTAAATGTAAAAATGAGGAAGTTTGAGAAAGGAAGAAACTACCAAAATTTACTTTTACTTTCAAAATTTATCAAATGGGGTACGCACTCATGTTACTAAAGCATGCAATTGTTTCAAGAGGAGGAATTAAGTAACCATGCATTGAAAAAGTTTCAACTTTAGACCTACTCCAATTAACTTAAATTGAAAAAAATTGAAATTGAAAATTGACAAATTACTCCAATAAATCTTTTACGAATCCAAAAGTGAGCATTATTGGCATTTAAAATTGGAAGAATAATAATATTATAGATGTTTAAGATTGTCGAAAGTGTCACACTGTTACAAAATGTGATTTTAATAATAGTTGTAGTTTTACAAGTTTGAAGAAGAATGAAAACAACTATTTTAGCGTAGGATTCATATTTTATAATTTTATTCAGTTATAATTTTAATTTTAAATTGGAAATACTCATCGAGGAGACGATGAACCATTTCAACGAAGGAATCTCACTTTCTATTTTCTTTGGATTATATAAGTTTGTAACAAGTGTTTTAACTTTCCAGCTTTTAAATTGATCGCAGAAAATAAAAAAGTGATCTTCAATATTACCTCTCAACTCCTAATATCCCAAAAAATCAAGATTATTAACATTGATATTCACAAATTTTGGGTAAAGTTACATCCATTTGAAAGCCTCACAGCAGGTGGTCTGCAATAAAGTTCAATTGAATTCTTGATATGACAGCTCTCATTTCCAGAATAGATTAATCAAAAAGAGAATGAATCAATGTTTGTCAATGAATATGTTACTTTCCAGAAATTAAACAACATAAGGAAATAATATTTATTCGAAAATGGGGTAGAAGGTTTAAATGGTTGTAGGAAGTTCATCATCAAGCCTAGTTTTTATCGTGGAGCTATGCCTATTTTTGTTTGTTTTATTGCATCAAAATACTAATGGCGGGAATTAGTTACTGGTTGAAAAACTCATGCAGGATGCATAAAACTCTTCCCAAAATTACTATTAAAAATAACATTCCTCAAATCATCAATCATTTAATAACAATATGTACTACATACTGAGTTCTTATCCGCATTTTGCTTGAGAGAGAAATCAAGAATAAATTCAATAAATCTATAAGAACCGTACTACATTGATCGAATGGATTAGAACCGTTTCCAGAAAAAACTGTAGTTTATAATATGTTTAATCTCTTTGTTATGTAAAAATACTCATATTAAAAGTAAAAATACTTTTTAATTTTTCTACTCAATATCGTTAATAGCAGAGCATATTGAACTACAGTAGTTAGTTTTGCATGAAAGCAAAGAAAAATAAATAACTTGGAGGTCAACAGCAGCTTATTCTAACATGAATACAATTTCATATACAGTAGAAAGAAAGTTATTCTATTGCTTCAATTTTGTTATGAGAGTCTTTGAGAATATTTCATAATTTTCTATTTTTAAGATTGGGACTCTATATATGCTTCCATAAATTATTGGATTGATAGTCAACCATCTCATTTCCAAAATCCTTATCAACAAGAAATTAGAAAACACTCAGATACTATTGTGGATAATAAGCCTTCACGAAATAGAGACGGGACATAAACAGCTAATTGTACGAAAACCAATTAAATTCAGCCTTGGATAAATTACGTCATTTGACAAAGCCAAATCGAAGAGATCCCTATTGAGGTCCGCCAAATGATGTCATTCTACGGCTGTTGAATTTACTTGACTTTCTTGCAATCTGCTGAGAATATTTTGTAATTTCCTTGATCATTCAACCAAGACCTAGATTGTAAAACATTTGAAAAATAAGTATAAAGCTTCTGTTATGGAGGAGATAAATTTTTAGTTAGAGAATGAGATAGTTACCGAAACCAAGCATCAATAATAACAGTCAACTATTAACAATAACACGAAATTGAATGAAAGTTAAATAATCCACTCATCTAATAAAATATTACACATGTCGACACTATAGGTATAGATCAATGCATACAATAACGCATAGTAATAATCTTAATTTTCATAGAAATAGAAGAATAAAAAGATTTAATATTAAAATAATAGAAGAAATAGAATACGGTAGCAGAACCTTTGGCTTCTCAGACCAGCGATAAACCAACTCGGCTTCGGCCACTCCTTAATCTATCAATCCAAAACATTCTTTTTTCCATTAATTTCTGTGAATAATAACACTTCTTGGATGAAAATTTGAATATAAATTGAATGGGAATTGGAACGTTTATCCAAAAACAAATAGTCCTACATATCGTACGAATTTTCAAATGGCTGTTGACAAGAACATGTATATTTCAAATACATTCATTTCATATCTTTTCAATTTATATAGTATCTTTTATATTAAACGATACCATAGTATGATATACAGTACTTGTACCATCATGAATAATGATATAGGTTTTATCACGGAGTAATTTCCATGAAAATCGGTTAGAATTAAAATGATTATGTACAATGAAAATATATTAATGAAAACTCACCATGGAAGCAGAGTCACGGTTGCATGAGTTGATACAATTAGTTGGCACAGGCCTATAGGACATATCACCTTCCGGTTCCTATACACAAGCATACATGCAAAATGCATAGAGCAGGAGAAAAGAGCCCAAGATAATATACAAAGATCAAATGTTTATAGAGATGATATGAAAGTAAAGGAATTTTCAACCAAGTTTTTGCATGGTTTTCTTTGGAAATTATTTTTCCAAAATGGATTTCTAAAATTTTGGATTACTAATTTCTAATAATTTTGGATTACAATCCTTTGGAAAAACGTGAGAGTGAGAGTTATTTTGCTAAATTTTAAAGACATGTGAAGACTCAAGTTGGATTCATTTATTTATATTATTTAAAATCAACCTAATAAGATGTTGAAAATTCTAGTGCCAGGTAAAGATTGAATTTGAATTTATTCTTATTCATTCATTAGATCATTCACCAACAAGTTAATCGGTTGAATAAACAGACAAGAAGTCCAAAGAATCTTGGTGGACTTCAATGCTGAATAATGAGGAATTTTCTTCAATTAATGCATATTTTAAATACATTAATTTGTAGCATTTCAAAGGCAATTGAAAATGAATTTAAAACTCAAAATTTAATCTCAAAATTCAAAATTATTCTCGTACATTAGAATGGTGGCATAACTCCTGTACTTCCAGAATATATATTAAGAAACGTCATTACAGTTACTTCTGTATGATAGCTATAGTGATAAATGAATGGTTTATTGAGGTGAGACAAATATATGTTCAAAGATCTTGTATCTTATTATCTAAAGATATTTGCCTTACACAAATAGAATATCATTTAACGTGACATTATTACTGATGTGTATTGTCACTAGTATGATTCGATTACACTCGATATTGAAGAGGAAATACTGAAAAGATTCATGAATGGCATATAATCTGAAAGTGAAGTTTTCAAGGATATGAAAGTAGTAACAGCTTTTGTTCATCTGATTTCTTAGAAGATTAAAAGCGCGGTGGATGCTTCTTTAAAGTGAAAATGATGAAAAAATATTAAAAACATTTACTCCATAATATGAAGCCAACATTTAATTTAGCAATGAAAAGCGAGAAAAAATTGAAAAATAGATAAAAAGAAGAGATGTAAGAAATATAAGTAGGAATGTAAAGGGAATGCAAATATTCAAAGCTTATTTAGCCTAGCCAAAAATTCTTGAAAGCCTTTTCAATATTGAAAATTTGAAAGAGACAGTATATTTAATTAATATGAGACAGGAAACATCATTTTGTATATTATATTGTATAATTATTATATTCTCATTGGCTTGGCAAAGCTTTTTTACAATTAAAAGTGATTTCAAGTAGCATAAAATTAATAGGTTATACAGTAGTGACAGGTAAAATAATAAGTAATAGGTTTTACTTTCCTTTACTTTCTACTTCTCTGAAGCAGTCATTGACAAAAATACTCGAATATCTTGAGGATGACCTACAGGGAAATTAATGTGATAGCACTATTTACACTACTGTACTTGAACAATTATTATGGATTGTGGGGGAACAAATCACTAGAAGAGTATACATGGAGGGGAAAGATTTAATTCACTTCTTAGAAAAGTCTACTAGGTACTTTCTTAATACGAAAAAGTGAAAGCTAAATATGAGAAGAAATTGTAAAACGAAATAAAATTGAAATTATGAAGGATTAATTCAGTTGAATGAAAGAATTAATAATCCAAAGTTGCGTAGGTTTTTTATGCATAGTTATAAATCAAAACAACCTTGAAAAAACAATCTGGAAATGTATTTCCAAGGAGTGTGAATATAATGTGAATGTGAATGAAATTAATTTAGTGTACAATCCTCATGGAGCTCAAAGTTTTGTAAAAAATCTCTGATAAAGATTGAAAGATAGATTAAGAATATTTTTTCTGTGTCTGAATAGACCAAATGAAAGTAGAAATGTTTTGAATGTCAGAATATTGTGGTTTTTCAATCAATATACTGTTTTGAGGAAATTGAAAGGAGATTAATAATTAGGAAGAAAGTTCCCCACGAAGAATATCAATTATGGATTTCAAATGAACTTCCAATTATATCATTCTGTTGTGAATGTGATTGAGACTTGACAAAATCTGAAACTTGAAGCTGAATCTTGAACTGAATAAATATGAGATATTTCGAGTGATGAAAAGTGGATAAGAGTTGGAAAAATATATATGATTTTTCAATTTGAAAAAATATGAGATTTAAAATAAAATGAGAAATTAATTTCCAGGAAGAGTGTGTGAGAGAGAAAGAGAGAAGAGAGAGCAAAAAACTATGAGCAGAATAAAAATGGAAACAAATGAAAAACGATTTGAAATTACTTGAATGCAATAAATGAGTCAAGCAGGTAATGGAAACCCCATAATATTTGTTCAAAGATTATTAGCTTCAAATTTAAAGTAGATGGCATTATAGTAGCAGTGTACCATGCTGATGCTTCTTTGCGTCTAGAGTTTTTCAAATCAGAATTACCAGCTCTGCTACTTCAGAAGAAGACAAAAACAAACCTGAGATAATAGAGTAGTTTCTGTCGACTAAAAAAGGACAAAAATATTATTGTAGCGAATTGTATGAAAACTTGCATTATGAAATTAAGGCATGTTATTTACATTAGAAGAATTAATTTGTATTAAATATATGAATAATAAATGTCGAAAGAGAAGAAGGTAACATATGAAAAACGTGAAAGTCATTATGTACGGTAATCGAAACCAGTTATCAACATTAGAAGAATTAATAATTGATTCGTATTAAACACATGAAAACTGACCAACAATGTGAAAGTGTTATTTTGAACGTGATTTAACAAATTAGAATATATATACAGTTCTTATATATTACATAGGATTAGTCTATTACCTGGAGATTTATTATTAATAAGTTTAGAATGTGGAATCCATATGAAATAATTACCAATCAGTGGATGAGTTTATTCTGAAATCTACTTCATATTTATTTATAGTAACTTAAGTAGGACGTGAACTTAAAGCCTGTTAATCTGTTGGTATTGATTCCTTCGTATATCTTAGAAACAATATTGATACTATCTAACTAAAGACTTCAATGTAAACTAGAAATAAACAATAAATCTCTGTCTAATCGTATTAATACGACTAGAATTTGATTATCATAACAGAATAGGTATTGTCTATTGAGAACGTTGGAATTTTCTGAAGATTTATAAAAAAGTTATCTTTAAAAACATTGATCTGATTAACTATCATAGCCTCTATGCAAGCTAATAAATTATGCTTTATTTGATGTATTTGGTGCTTCTAATGATACCTGATTGTTAATTTTTATGGTAACGAATTATTTTCATCTTGACAATGAAATCTATAAGGTCAAGTTTACTATTGAACAGGACTACTAGAATTAATAGAATGTAAAAAATGAAGCAATGAGTTACGCAGGAGAGAGAGAGAGAGAGAGTGAGATGGTTGGTGAGAAATTATGACTACTTGGAAATTCTGCTGATTACATAATTTTTTTTAATACTGTAGTTTTATTCCGGGAGAAAATCATGAATAATGTGTAAACTCATTCTTGATCAAGAATTTTTCTATTTTATTAAAAGCTGAAAAAATTAATTATTTGTAGATAAATGAACTCATCGAATTATTAAAAAATCTTCTCTTTATTACTCCTCTACATATATGAAGATACATTATATGAAGATGTTTCAGATTTTCTAATTAGAATTATTTAAACTTCTTGGTACAATTGTTAATAATGAAACTACAAGTATTCAATTCTTCAACTTGAAAGTATAAGTCAAGCTAAATAAGATTCTAATTGAACAGAAGTCTATGTAAGTGTAGTATTACTGAATTATTATAAAATTACTAGAAGATGAGTATTGCATGTTATTCAGATTACAATAATGAATAGTTGAAGCATATAGTGATAAGAATTAGTTTTTATTAATTGAACGAGAACAGGAATTTACAATAGATAATTATATACAGGATAAGAGAGGAACTTACATGTGGAGAAACAGTTGAGGTGGTATCTTGTGTTCTGTAGATGCCAATAGGAATTTCACAAGTTGTGGAACATAGCTTTTGATATAGTCTGCCATAAGTTCTTATCCACATATCATCCTTTGTTATCCTCATCTAAAACAAAAAAAACCCATATTATTAATCTCATATTGTATATTATATAATACATAAATATGAATATATAAAGTATTTATTCAGAAAGTATTTTCATATCATTTCAATACACAGAATTAAAAAAAAGATTATATCAATTCAAATTCTCTGACCTAAGAATAAGCATATTATTATGAATCAACATTATTGGAAAATATGAAGGCACATACAGATTTCGGGGAATTTTAGAGACTGCCTATATGGGAATAGAATTGAGTGATAGAAATCCAAATTTTTAAAGTGATGCTTCATATTTTTTTCATATTTTGATGTTGTTTTCCATCAACTTTCGAAATAATTAAGCTGAATTTCGAATTAATGATAATATTATGATATTTGTTCGACTGTGCTTTATAACATAAAAAAACATATGAATTTCGATAGAAGCACAATAATCTTGAAATTCAAGACAAAACTTAGGAACTGTATGGAATGGTGCTGAATCCTCATTGTTGAAATCCAGAAGAGAAACGATTTTTGTCTAAAAACCTATTATTTCTCACCAATTATGAATTCTAATACCAAGGTCTATTAGGCCTTCAATTAACAATGCTGATGAGTAATCAAAGACTAACTTTAATCTAATTTTTCACTCTTGGTGATCTCATTTTGTATTAGACTCCCTCCGTAAGTTTTATCTTAGGAGCTGGAATGTATGTTCTCAATAAGTTTAATTTTGTTTGATTTTCTATTATTTTTACAGTACTGTAGGTTATTATGTTGTTGCTTTTTATTTGTATGTATATATTTCCTGTATGAATGGTTTTGTATGTGAGTTAATATATTTTTCATGTTTTTATTGAGAATAAAAATTTAATTCAATTGAATTTATACAACAGGCCCAATAATATAATATATTCAAAGTTTTTTTTCAATAATGTTTATTCAAAATAAATATTATAATGATAATATTGTAAATATAAAAGTAAATCTAATAAATTATTATAAACTTGAATAGTACCGAAGTAAGAAAGCCAGAACCAGGAGCTTGGTCAACACCCAGCAGTAGTCTCACAAACGTGATGACGTAATCCTTGACAAACGCCTGGTAGAGCAGTGTGTCCAACATGCTGGCACTGAAAACCGACCCTGCTGCAAAAGGCAGTCTAAACATGTATGATATGTGTGAGCCTCGCTCCTTCTCTCTCTGCAACACACAGACACAACAAAACACATGATACAACACTCTCCAAAAGTTGAGAGTATATTATAGATCTAATGTGGGAGCTAAATCTTCCTATTATCCTATACCTTAACTGATAAGAATAATTTTTAATTGAGAAAGTTTTTTTTTTTGGTAGCACACTAATAGTTGCGAGAGTCTGGTATCGATTTGAAATACAGTATTTTCTTGTTGTAGGATATTACAGAATTTTTGTAATTAATAACTTTTAATTCAAATTTTTGTAATGGAATCTTGAATCAATAATTTTCAAATCGAAGAGTAACGACCAGTTGCACGAAAATACCATTGAATGATTGAATTTAACCGCCTCCAAATGATACCATCTTACGGAACCAAAGAGATGTCAACCAATTATCAAATAGAACAATTCAAAGAAATGGTTTCATGGTAATTGAATTTAATATTGGATTC
This sequence comes from Laodelphax striatellus, assembly GCA_017141395.1. NCBI lineage: Eukaryota > Metazoa > Arthropoda > Insecta > Hemiptera > Delphacidae > Laodelphax > Laodelphax striatellus. Next base: position 9,712,521 of record CM029535.1, on the reverse strand, counting down.
TAACTGGCCGTAAGCACAAAGGAGGGACTACTCCCTCCTCTGTTCCGTAAGTGTATGAAAATTGTGACTAATACGTTCTACTTGATACCCTGAATAATGCCCAGGAGGTTATAATGATTTGGAAAAATTCCAAATATAGCTATCAAATTATTATTATTTTGATAATTATTAAAATTGCTTTGAATGATTAATTGAACGAACCCCCAATTACTGTTATACTATGAGAAATATTATATGATTGATGAAAACAATTTATAATAATATACTAAACTGAACTGAAACGAATAAAAGAATAAAGAAGAACAGAATAAAGAATATCACCGAAATAAAATTGAAATAGCCTATATGAATTTAATATTTATTTAGGGCTTATTTAAATTCTGACTATACTCATAAATCTGAAGAGGATTAATATTTCTTACATCCAGCGTTAATAATATTGAAGGAACAGTATGCTCAAATCTTGATGTTTCCTCTACTGTATTTGGAGTATCAAATTTGTAGGAATATTCGCAAAAATGAATCGACTTAGGGATTGATTATTCAAACTTCAACTACAAGTTTGTAGTTTCTAAAATACAGCTTATACTGATCTTCACTGAATTATAGGTGATGAAGAGAGAATTGTAGGTCAATTGAAAATAATTTGTGAAATTTTCCACGAACTTTGAACTAAGAAAACGTTTCTTTTTTTTGTATGGAGCATGTGATTGCAATGCAGGATTTGACAAAGGATTTTTTCAAGCTTGTAATTATCTTTCTTATTGATTGAGAGTTTACATCACTGACTTAAAATGTAGATTGAGTAAAATTAATGTTAAAGTAGAATGAATTAATTAACATCTTATATTTGAAATAGAATTTGAAAGGATATCACATTGTGCAACCGAGCAATCCAGAGTAAATCCAACTTCAAAGCAAACCTGAACCAATAAACAATTAAGTAAAACAGGAGTTTGCAGGACGATAAAACATTTAAAAATAGGTAAATGATGTTCAGATTTGAGAAAACATATATAGAGAACACAAACATAACAAGAAATACTGTATAAACTGCATAGCATAATATATTATGTTAATGAGTTATATCAATTTGTACACAAATTGGGATATTTACAAGATACTTGAAACAGCAGCTAAGGAAAAATTACCCATTGCCCAATACTAAACACAGATTCCAAAATGAAGTATCGATACAAATTCTGTAAAAAACTCCAGAAGAATCAAATCAGAGCTTGTACGTGGTTATAGATAATGACAACTGAGTACGACATAACTGATGAACTTTAAATGAAACTTTTAAGCAAATTTTGAGCAATGAGTTATTGAATTTTCATTTTCATTTTGATCCATAAAAAGTGTGGACTTATGAAGAAACATTACAAGGAAATAGTTATCAATGAATATTATTAAATTTTGATAAAAGATTTATAGTTGGGAATAATTGATATTACAGTTTTAATTCATCGCTATTAGAACCGAAAGCAATATTCATCACAGAGCATCAATTGATTCACATACCATTTCTAAAATTGGCATGTATCCATTGCATATAGAAATCAAGTGAGTTGCAGAAATTTATCAATTGTTTGATAATGAAATATGATTTACTATCAGATTAAATAGATTAATTTTTTAGTTTTCCATGAGCCAAATTAATTTGATGAGTAAAACTATTTAACAAACTGTATTCACATCAAACATCCAGATCAAAATAGTTGAAAATCAAGCAATAATCAATTAATATTTGGAATTTGACATTAAATACATGCTGCAACATCTAGGAGCAATGAACCATTTCCAACGATACTAATGGTTTGTGGACGAATACTTACATAGAAGGAATACAAAAATCATTTGAAATGTTTACAGTAAATAATACAATGGTGATTGGGACGGGATTTGAGACAAAGGAGGTTGGAGGATTCACGGACATAAATAATTAGATCTGATAACAGAAAGACTCGGAGGAAACATTCATTGATATAAGAATAGAATAATTAAGGCCGATTGTACAGAAGCCAAATAAATTGAACAGCCATAAAATGACGACACCTGATTAAACTAATGCAACAAGAACCCTACTAAGCTTTGACAAATTACGTCATTTCATGGCAGTTAAATTGACGGATTTCGATTAATCAGCCGTTAGTATCTATCTCTAACCAAACTGGTTCAACTGATATCTATGATTCGATCCACATTTTTGGACTATAAAAATCTAAGAAAACCGTACATTCCCATGAACTAAGGCTTTCTCTTAATTGTTGATACCATAGCCAGCAGTTATCAATAAATTACTATCATAAGGGGTTTGATAAGTATAATTCAGAGGAGTTGATACATTTTCGAAGAAACAAAGTTCCTAAAAAGTTCACAGAAAGTTGTTCTTCACCAAAATTCACAGATGCTTGAACTATTTTATTATTTTTTTAAAATTTATTTTCATACAAGTTTTGGAAGTATATAATATATATTTTCAAAAAAAATTTATAGCATTTTTAGATGCTACGGTATTCAAAATTATCAGACTTATATAATGCATTGAAAGTATAAAAAAGTGAACATTCCAAGTGTAGTCCAAGTGGAACTACAAGCAGTCATGTTAAATGTTTGATACTGGTTTTCTATTGTTATGACACAGTTGTGGCTTGTTTCTGCCTCCCAATCCCAATGTTATATGACTGATAAACGAACAAATAAATGAGAAATCACAAAATTCAAAATAGTAAATGTTCCCAAATAATTTTATTCGAAATATATCACAGGAGAATATTAATTAGTACCCTATTGTTTGTGTTGGACCCTGATCTTAGAATTTTTGGAGGAATAATAGATGATGCGATTAATTACCTACTTGATAAATATGTTAAAGACATTTATCAATGATACATGCAACAAATATTAATTTGGATGATGGGGTTATAAGTGAATTAAAACGTCTAACCCTCAGCATACTTGACTTCCACTTATCATGCATTACTCTGCCTTGCCTATGCCCTCCAAATCAAATTTAAATTCAACTGTACATTAGACATTAGAGCAATGGATATGGCTACCCAGGGACGAGCCCATAAATTATTCCGTGGGGGGGGGAGATTTAGGTGTATACCTATAGGCCTACGCTGTATTGGTGTGGAATATACATAATATATGCTTATAAATAATGTTATAAGTAATTTTACGAGATTTCGGATGAGATATATCCCCCCTTTTGCCCACCTGGGCCCGCCCGTGCCCCCTGGGCTACAATGCATACAATTAGTCTGTGCACTTGCCCTTGGCAAGGCGTGGGATGGAGAGCGGTTTGTTTATCGAGCATTTCTAAAAACATCGGCATGCCCATCGCGGCGGCCGTAGTAGTAGTGGTAAAAACCATTTGACCTTTATCGAGGAAAGGTAGTGAGTTTATGCCCACAACGTTTTTCTATTGAGTTGAGTTGAAAAATCTCATGAGTCGTGAGTTAACATATGAGTAGAGAAATCTGTGGTAAGCGTTACCTATAAAGGAGTACTCCAAATTTGTCAACAATAATCAATAATATTGGCAATTTGAGGTAATATTAAAGTACAAACTCCTCAACAAGAAAACCTTTTTCTAAATTATTCTAGTAGAAATGATACGAGTAGTTATGGTATTTTGTTTTTACCATTTTCCTTCATGATTATAGTTGATTCAATTCGGATGGAATAAAGGCATTACCTATAAATCTTTCTATCCATGTACATGTATTCCTCAAAAATTCATGCTGTAGACTAATTATTTCAATAGATTTCCAAATTTTTAAAATGATAAAATTATCATTTCAAAAATTTCAATCACTTTCTATGCTTTCATTTGAATAGATTTCAGCACTCTAACTTGTTCCTCTATCATTGGATAAATTTTCAATTATATTTTCATATCCATATATTTCTACCCTGTGTATTGATCTATCATTTCAATAAGATTTCTACACTTTGTAGTCTTCCACTATTTCAATAATAATAACTCACTTTATATACTGTATTTTCATTTCAATAGATTCCTTCCCTTTCATAAATTTAATTAAAAAATATTCAATTACTTTAGATACATCCATTTCAATGGATTCCTACACTTGTAGTCTCTCATGATAAATTCCAGTTAATATATTTTACTAACATACATTTATTTCAATACATTCCTACCCTTCTACTATTTAAATAATAAATAATCCTTCACTTTGTAGTCTATCATAATAAATTCCAGTGAATATATATTTTACTAAATTTAGGTACCTTTATTTCAATACATTCCTGCATTTCTATTATTTGAATTATGTTCAATTGAAAAGTACGGTGATGACTTTATCATACTTTCATTTCAATAGCTGCCTACAATTTCATCAGTTAAATAATGTTCAATTTAAATATTTTCATTCAAATTGAAGCCTATACTTTCAATTACTTTGATAACAATAACTGAGCGGGGGAGACAGAGAGCTAAATCTAGGAGATATAGGTAAATAGGCTGAGGAGAGTACTGGAGTGAAAGCAAGCAGTGTATGTGAGGGTTACCAGCAAAAGCGACCTGATGCCAACATCTTCATCATTCACTGTCTGGGAGGAAAAACCAGGCAGTACCTTTTCCATTTTGGAGAGGTGCAGCGCGTAGCGGTCGTGCGCTCGGAACTGCATGAATCTCATGTTCGACGATTGCGACAGCTCTGTTATGCTTTTTATGCTCGGGAAGAACCTGTCAACAAACATAGACTCACTCATTAACGCTCGCAAGTCATTGAAAAAGAGAAACCATTCGATAGAACATTTTTCAAGATTGAGTAAATATCTTATTACACTTCATTCAATCTATGAAAATATGGACTTACTTTCATTTTCCATGAAATGTCAAGTAAGGTGAGAGTATGGAATATATTCGAAATGAGTGAATATACCGGGTGATCGAAAAGTCGCGCAACCCAATGTTTGAAGCCGTGTAGGAATGACAGGTAAATTTGTAAAGTATGATTTGCATATGGCAATTTTTCGTCCAGTAGTACAGAAGGTTGCAGCACTGCCAGATCACGCAATCGGGCGACAATTAGCCAGAAATCAGTTTGTTTGTTCAGTTCAAGTCAATGTATTTTATAAGAACAACGTGTTTCTATCGTTTTGAGTTACTGTGAATCGAAATCCTACGCAAAGTGTCAAGAATATTTCTCCAATACCTTTCCAGATGCTAAAGTACCAAACAAATCGACCATTTGTCGTTTGTTTAATCGTTTTCGGGATACAGGAAGCGTGAATGACCGTAATCGTACCGGCAGACAAGTGTTTTGACTGACGACAGACTGCAGACAATAAGTGAAACGTTCATTGGTTCTCCAAAACAGTCTGTTCGAAAAATATCTACCTAGACTGGACTGTCTTATGGAAGTGTTCATAAAGCCACAAAATTATTATAATTACATCCCTACCGGATTAACGTAAAGCATCAGCTCCAAGAGCCAGATAAGGAGACACGGTTCTCCTTTTCTCGTGGTTTGTGGCCTCCTCGTTCAACAGATCTGACTCCTCCTGATTTTTATTTGTGGGGCTATTTGAATGATAATGTGTACAAAACAACCCGCATACACTAGATGAACTTAGAAGAAACATTGAAGACTGTATATCAAATATTGCTGCTACACTAAAAATGGTGTGCAACGTAAGGAAACGCGTTGATGCATTGCAAATCACGGTGGACATTTCCAGCACTTGTTGTGAACTTGTAGGTAGGTAAGTTGTGATTGTAACTTGTATCATAAACTTTGAAAGAAAAATTAATAACACATTACAGCTTTCTAAGACTGTTACCATTTTGAGTTGCGCGACTTTACGATCACTCTGTAGTTGAGTGAATACTCATTTTCACTATTTATTCTATTTTAGTCATTTCAATAGATTCCTTCACTTTCATAACTTGAAATAAATAATTAAATTTGAGTGAATACTCATTATTACTATTTATTTTATTTTAGTCTTGTTCGCTTCATATTTTCTCATTTCAATAGATTCACTCACTTTCATAACTTGAAATGAATAAATAAATTTGAGTGAATACTCATTATCACTATTTATTTTATTTTAGTCTTGTTCAATTTATATATTTTCATTCAATAGATTCCTTCACTTTCATAACTTCAAATAAATGGATAAATTTGAGTGAATACTCATTATCGATATTTATTTTATTTTAATCTTGTAGGGGTACTCCAATTAATTGTAGAAAAGTGTCACATTTTTTGTAATGTGAATTTCTGTGGAATGAAGAATATTCTGATTTAAATTTATATACTCTACAGAAGATTCATTTGTGATGGAGATTTTATTGATTACGAGTTTTTAATTTGAATTTATATACTCCACTGTATATATTTTCACTGTATAAATAGTGATACAGAAGATCCATCTTTAGTAGAGATTTTATTGATCCATTACGAACGGCGATATTCAGTTCAAATACTTAATCTACAGTTGCAATCTCTGACTCTATATTATGTTGAATTATTGACTCTATAATTGTTAAACCGTCAATAATTTATTTATTGTTGATGTCATTCAACATACATAGTGTGATAATAAAAGAGTGTGGTGAATATCATGCGACGAGAACAAATTAAACAGATTTAAAACATATAATATTTAAAAAGTTAAATCAAGTACCTACTATTTTTTCATACATCATGACCACACAGTCCAACCCCTAAAAACTAGCGCCCCTGGTGATAGGCTGATGAAGCTCCTCATCAGGAGTGGAATACATCCCAATTATGTCCAATAATGTATGTAAAAAGATGAATTGTTTACAGTGAAATACCAGTCGTTACTTCAATAGAATATACCGGGTGTCCCACGAAGAGGTTTAAATGTTTGATTTTATATTACGTGCCCATTCATGCACCGAACTTTTTCAAACTTTACACAGTTTACAAAGTAGGTTCTAAAAATATTCTGGGAAAGTTTCAGCTTCTAACCTTTTAGAAACAAAATGGCGGCATATTGAAAGACGATACTTTAAAAACATTAAAATGTGGTTTTGGTTTTATAAAATATTTTACTGTTACATCCTAGGGCAAAATGATTTTAAATGAGAGAAAAACTAGACATAGCCTAATGAAAACATTAAAGTCCGAAATAATTCAAACTGTAACCCATCCACAGCAACACACTGATGTCAAACAACTACTAAATGACAACCTTCATGGCTGTTGGATTGGTCGTGGAAGTTATTTTAGATCACCCTGATCAGAAGAAGATTTAACTGTTTGTAACTTCTTTTTATGGGGTTACTTGAAAACAAGTTTATATCTATATCTTCAATAATGATGAGGAACTAAAACGATCAGAAGAGGAACTTCTCCGAATACTGCGGAGTTTCTTTGTAAGAGCTTACGAATCATTTGTTCGCTGTTATCAGTGTGTTGCTGTGGATGGGTTACAGTTTGACTAATTTTGGACGGTTTTTTATTAGGCTATGTTCTAGTTTTCTTTATTTAAGTCATATTGCCCAAGAATGTAAATAAATATATTTTATAGAACCAGGAAACCTTTTCAATGTTTTAAGTATCGTTTTTCAATAAGCCGCCATTTTGTTTCTACAAATGTTAGGGAGCTGAAATTTTCCCAGAATATTTTGAGAACCTACTTTGTAAACTGTGTGAAGTTTAAAAAAGTTCGGTGCATGAATGGGCACGTAATATAAAATCAAACATTTAAACCTCTTCGTGGGACACCCGGTAATATTTAGGTACATAGAACTTTGGATTTTTATAAAGTGGATAAAAATTGAAACCTAGTTGAATTCGATGTAAATGAATTTTTCGCTTAATGATAGTCACGATAAAAATTCAAGGTACCTTCTACAACACTGAAAATACTTATCATATAGCAAGGGCATTCAAATTATAACTTATTTTGTTGGACACAGGAGAATTCTAGCCATTCAAAAAATATTAGATTAATTGATAACCATTCATGTCAACATTTTGGATTGTTTTCAAGTAGGTGACAATGATAAAAGTCCTATGGAATCGGCGATAATTGATTTGAGTATAATATTGTCGGTTTTTATTATAGGTTATAGGACTACTCCGATTATAGTATAAAGAAAGTACCAAATCATAAGTAGTACAATAAGTTTTGATGTTCAGTATTATTATCTCTTACTAATAGATCTCTTAGTTGCGATGATTATTTCTTACTTGAACATAGTTTGTACAGCTACAATGGTGTTACAATCAGCCAACGTGTCTTCTTCGGCTGAGTTAGACAGTTCCTTATTGACAACAACTACATTCTCAGCTAACGTTATGCCAGCTCTCAGCAAATCATCCAGGCTGCCAACACACGAAAACCAGTAATGATTGAATAAAGACACATAAAATAAATAATATATTATTATAAACCAATATTAATTGTAAAGTTACATTATAATAAGATCTATAAGATGTAATATATTTGTTACACAAGCAATTATTGTATTAAGCTAATTCAAGAAGAGATCTTAGTAAGAACAAGACTATTAAAAAACATTATTATAATTGGAACTGTTATATTGGAGTTTAAAGATTGTGATGAATTGTTGAATAAAGTGAAGAAATTGAAGAATAAGTGAATTTGAATTGAGAAATAATACAGAATAATACAGATAACTTGAGCTATAGAACGAAAAGCCGTGAAAAATGTACAAATAACAACTCAAGAACTATGTATGGAGAAAAAGAAGGATCAGCAAAAGAGAAGATATCAAGAGGAAAACTAGAAGAGAATTGAATGAAGTGACAGTTAAAATTGGTACATCAAGGATCAAGATGAGAATAAAGAATTTTTGGTTCGTACAATCTCTTTTTACAAGTTTTGAGAGACTAATGGCAAGAAATACGTCATGTCAAGTACATTGTCATAAAATTGTATTAGAATTGTATAATGATAATTCTCAAAGGGGAAAACAGAGTTTAGAAAAGAGCAGTTGACAGAAAAGTGATGGAAAAAAGGGAAGAGATCAAGAACTAGAAGATAAATCACAAACATTTGTCACAAAATTGAATAAAAAAATAATAATAATATTGCAGAAGGGGAAAAATGAAGAGAAAACTAGTTTGAAAGAAAAGAGCAGAAGACTAAAAGTGATAAGAAGAGATAAGAACTGTGGATGGTGATAATGAAGAACTGGGAGAATAATCCATGAAAGGATAGCAGATGATGATCTATTTCTAAAGATAGACAGAAAGAGTAGAGAAAAGAGACAGAAAAGATAGAAAGAGTTGAAAAGAGATGTATGTTGAAGAAGGATAAGGAGTAAAAATACTAGGAGACAATGAAAAACGACACATAACTTAATTATTACTTTAGAAGTAGTATTCTTAAATCGGTGAAATTATTTTACCTGTCAATAGATCCTAGCATCCAGTAGATGAGAGGAAAGTAGGAAATAGCGTCTAAGAAGGCAATATCGGGTCTCCTCTCCAGTAGCAGAATGATAGGATTCAGCGAGGTTTTGATTCAAGTGCGCGCAGCGGAATTATAAAATTGTAGATTCCATTGGACGCGTAGTCGGCCGCTAATATTACAGTCTTGTTCTGCCAATTGTATTCTTTGGCGTTACGATGGCTACAGTGCTCACAAACCTGAATAAAAATAAAATAATATTTTAGTTAATTATTAATGAAATGAAGATTTGCCAATTTCACTCTATTAGTTTACACTTGAAATACAGGACCTAGGTTTCATGTTATTACCAAGACATTATCGGCTGTTAACTATGGGGAGATTAATAAAGTGGGTGCATCATTTGAGTTCATCATGATCAAGTTGAAGAGAGCAGGATTGAAAAAGAGTGAAATCCTCAAAGAAAGGGTAGGCCTACATTTAAAAATGACATCAGCAAATGAAGCTTGAAAACACATAACATTCAAACACAGAGGTTCTAGATTTTTAGAAAGAAGAATGATTTTGTCAATTTCACTTTATTAATTAACATTTTTGAAATACAAGACTATGGTTTCTCTACTCAGTACAGTCGATGATGTGTTGGTAATACAATGAAACCATGGTCCTGTATTTAAAATGTAAAATAATAAAGTGAAATTGACAAAATCGTTTCTTTATTCTCATTATGGAGAGGTTTTACAATATAAACATAAGCTCTAAGAATTTTCTAGATTTTTGTTTTAGATTTCTTGTATTTTTCAAGACTAGTTGATTTGATAAACCTTTAATTACCTTGAAATTTAAGCTATATTTTTACTAGATTTTCCCCCATATCGATTTGCAAACGTTCAGTATTTATTCTCAACAATTCAACTATGAAGAAATGAATGAAAATGAACAATGTAAACCAATCATTAATCATTATATTTTCTAAAATGAGTCAATAAAACCATTTTTCTAGTTTTATCCCCAACTTAACTTCTTTGAAAATTATTATAATCACTTTCATATTTAATGGAGCTGAGTTCTGATTCTAAAATCTGTAGGGATGATAATCATTCTGAAAGTCCTATATTTACAATGAAATATACAGTATGTGTTCATTATTTACCTGAGCTAATTGAAGGCAACATAGAGGTTTCTTTTCTTTTAGAAGGTAACAGAGGGTGGGACTAACACCAATATAAGGAGACACGGGTGGGAATCCCTTGACAATACTGCAAACAAACAAAAATACATAATTATTTACAATGTTATGAAAACTCTACTAAATATAATCCAATTCATTTCTTATGATAGCTGACTGGGTATACAGCATAAGAGAAATAATACATACGAAAAATCCATACATTTTATACAATATAAATGAGATGATAACATGTTATTGAAACGTAAAAGTTTGTTGGGATGAATTGACAATAAAAAATATTAACACACGAAATCTATAATATATCAAATTCTGTTAGTATCTTTCCTCTAGGAGCACAATTCATATTTTAGACTGTCATCCATTTTAGATTATAGATTACCTGCTACCTCCTGTTAGGCAGGTGACCTCTTCGAGGCCTTCTCCGTTGAATATAATTTTCCATTATCATCTTTCCCATTACCCACGCACAAAGTCAAGAGCTTATGTGGGCAGCCCTAGCAAAATTCCTTCTGTTACCGTAGATCAGTCCACTTATTGATATAGTTTGATTATAAAATAAGAAAAAGGAACTTACTGACGTTACATTCCTATTCTTAATAGAACTTCTTTGAGAAGATATTGTAGCAAAAAATAATAAAAAGGAATTTACTGACATTACATTCCTATTCTTAATAAAACTTCTTCGAGAAGATATTATAGCACGTACAAAAATTATAGTATTTATGATATATTTTCATTCTTTCTCCACCAGAAATCAGAAAACTTACTTTCAACCTCAATAGAATATTAGAACTATGAATGAAATACACCTTTTCTTAGACCAATCCCTTATTCTTGAAATGGAATGAATATTTTCAGGCACAAAGTGTGTGAGAGCCATATTAAACAATGCGGCATTGACGCGATGTCAATTTTTCTGCGCATATGCGTCATTATGACGCCGGATTAATTATAGAGCACTGTGATGCTCTGTGATTGGCTCGGAGTTATTGACAAATGTACAGAAAAATTTACCTACGCGTCAATGCCGCTCTTATAATAAGACAAGATGGCATTAGAACATGGATTTATGATATCAAATAACAGTGGAGTCTCGCTTATCCGTCATAAACGGGCTGGATAATAATTGAAAATGACGGATAATAGGGAATATTTCAAAAAAGATTTTAACTGATTGAAACGTTGTAATATTAAATCTTGTATTGAAAAAATTAATATAAGTCCAAAAAGTTTTTATTAAGTTAATATAAATCATCCCCAACGAAAAGTCCGTACACATCATTCCAGTTGAGGTTCATAGTGATAGCTTATCGTGGAGCGGGGATGAAACCGCGCCGCCAACACCAGCATTTTGAGTTATAAGGACAGAGTAGAGCTGCGGTCGTCACCTTCGTATCTCGATTTTCCGGGAAAAGGAGTTATAACTCGACTCGACACGATGTGATCAGTCCAGATAGCACTACTTATCAGCAGCCAATAATGGCGCGAGGTGCGCTCACGCCTTCATTATCCGTTACTACTCAACTGGCCGTTATCCGAGTCTATCCATTAAAACAACACATGTTACCAAAACACATGTTCGTGGGAGCTGATCATTCGCTTCAGAGAGTGAGCCCTGAACAGCTCTGAAGTATCAACCTGTGCCTGAAATTTATACAGATTCCCAGCCTCACGCCGAGCCCTTCAGCCCCAACCTTCACCTGGCCCCATAGCCGAGGACTGATACAATTCATTCTGGGCCCGACACAAATTTGTCTCCAAAAATCAGTTCACTGAACACAACCACGCAACATCAGCAAAACAAAGCAGGTCTTTACTGTATTCGATACAATGAATCAGAAGCTATCATTGAACCTGTGGCTCACGTTTGAACCATGCCTTTGAAAACATGGAAAGTTCATACGAGAATGGTCCATCAAAGAACTTCAGATATGCCAGAATATTTTATTAAAATTTATCATTACAAATTATTTTTTATTAAAATGTCAAAGTTTTTAAAATTCCTTTCGAAAGCTCATTAATGAATTCCTATACTGTTATTTTAAACTGAAAATCACAATGATTTTGAAGTACGTACATACATACATAAGAAATAACAAAATCAAACACTGTATAAAATAAAACCGTATAAAACAACACCTAAATGAATGAAAAAAATTAAAGACAGGTGTAATAATAAATACTAAATAAATCAACAAAAACATCATGAAATGCTGCCCGAGCTCATTCTTGTAATTTTGAATTTAACACATATTGAAGTATTTTTCAATCTTATTATTACATCAATTCCCTTACCGGTTACTGGGCTTGCGCTTAGTAAAGTTGTTTCGATCACGAGCCGATTGGCGTCAGTGAGTCGACACCGCGACCGGAGCCAGAAGCAGAGCGACCACAGAAAGAGAATAAATCAGTTTACAGAACAGAGCTCAGTGACAGCTTGACTTGAGTTAGTCTAGGGCGGTGGTGACAGTTGGAGTTAGAATCACGGCTCATAGTTATAACTCTGACTTTTCGACAGTTTTCTGGGATCGGTAGCACCCCGGCAGAACAATTTCCGGATTTGAAGGCTTCAGGACTTTACCAACGCTAGTCACTACTGGTTGTCAGTAAAAGTCTATGTTTAATCAAACTCCCACCCTACTGTCAGAGGCCCGGGTGCAGTGATTAAAACGTAGTGACCACCAGTAGTGATTACTGGCAGATAGCGTTAGCTCAAATCGGAGTGATTAAACAAACGCTACCACTTCGGAGTTGTAACTACACCGGTCCGGAAAATTCGGAGTTATAGCTATGGGTAGTTATAACTCCACTTTTTAATCACACCACCCACCATAGATACAACTCCAAATTCAAGGCTATCACTCTGGCTCTTCTCTGTCGTTCTGTGTGATTTATTCTTCTCTATGATTCGCTCTATACCTCAGTCGCGAGTGTCCCGACTCTATGACGCTAATCGGCCAGCCAAGCCAGTCGTCGGTCGTGATCGAAAACAAGCTTTACCAAGCTAAACCAATAAAAGAAATTGATATAATAAGAAAGATTTGAAAAATACTTGTATGTATTTAAATTCAAAATACACACAGGGTAGGCTCGGGAGTACCTAATTTCATGATATGATTTGTTTTATTTGATTTATTTAAATTGTTGTTTATACAGTATTTGATTTATTTATTTCTTATGTATGTTTGTACGTACTTCAAAATATTGTGATTTTTCAATTTTAAAATAGCGGTATGAATTCATTAATGAGGAAAGAATTTTACAAACTTTGACATTTAATAAAAATAATTTATGTGATATTCAAATTTCAAGGTACTCTGGCATATCTGGAAGTTTTTAACATTGAGACCCATTCTCGTATTTTCATCTGAAAAAATAACGTTTGAAACAATAAACTACGAAGTTCATTTATTTTTATTTTTCCAGATGCAATTAAAGACTTTGTTTTATATTTTGGTAGTAGTTGTGTTCGAAGTAAACTTTTCATTGTCCTATAAAACAATTTTTAAGGAGATAAATTTACATCAAGAATTCACATGTTGAGTCTTATTAAGTAAAAATTAGAAAATTAATCTCAAATGAGGAAAGGGCGTAGAGAACCCTGTCTGTATCCATTTCCAAGGCTCCGATTTGATACTTCAAAATTTCTGTAATATAAATTTTAGAATTTTGATACTCACACAGAATGATAATCAATATTTTTGAACATAATGATGTTTGAAAGTAAACATAGGTTAAATAGTTTTCGGATAGCAGCCAGCTGAAGACAAGCTGACAAAAGTGGAGTGCGTAGATGGGCACACCCCAAAATTGTGGAGTTATAACTACTAGAAAGTAGTGCTATCTAAGTTTTAATTAAATCAAAAGTGGAGTTATAACTCCTTTTCCGGAAAAATCGAGTTACAACTACAGGGTAGTGACTACTCCTGTTTTTAATCACACCAAACGGAGTTATAACTCCAAAATGCTGGAGTGGTAGCGATAGCTAGTTTTTAATCACTCCACCCCTTGAAGAAGGTTTTTGTATACAGTATTTTCTTTGGAATTTGAACAAGTCTCTGATTAGTATGCCGGATAATACGTACGGAATGACGGATAAGCGAGACTACTGTATATAATATTTTTTCAACATTTAAAAATACAATTCTAATATAAATTAGATATAATACGAAAATAAAAAGGCGTCTGATATCCTTCGAGCTAGATAAACATTTGTGACATTATACAAATACGATTCCCATTCAAAATACGAGATAAAAACATGCAGAATGCAAGTGTTTGAACTAGCAACGTGTGACACAACAATTTGATTACCCAAACATACATAAATACATGAACGAGCTTGACAATTTCACATATAATTGAAGTGAGATGAGCGCAATATTCAAGGATGTTGTTAAGAAATCGTGAATAGTATTTTTTTTCGAGAACGATTCCCAAGAGGCCTATCCATAGCTACACCCTCAACGCATCTTAGCTCAATGTATAAATTGGACTGGATCAAATTAATAAAATTTTAATAGGGGGAAAATTGAAAGTTTGTTAATTCGTACCCTACTGATTAATTCAATAAAATTGTGTCATTTGCGATTCAATTTTAAGTTTCAGAGAAAAAACAACATTTTTTTAAAGGAATAGTATCCATTTATCTTCAAAAAAACGGAAAAATAGTTTTCCGTTGGAAAAAGGACCAAAGCTTGAGATAATATTTTTTTCACGAAAGACGTAACAAAGAGGGAAAAGCCGAAACACATTTGTCAATTCTATAATCTCAAAAATAACAATGGGAATATTAACAAAAATATGAAAATAATGGGAAAAATTGTAATTTTCATGGTTTTTAATAGAATTTAAAGAACAAAAATCAATGAGAACCCAACAACTTTCATAGTTAGTTATTATTTTGCAATGTTATTAATTGAACCTAGTAATATTAGGCTAGTAGGATTTATTTAGAATTCATACAAGCTTAAAAGTGGAATGTGAGGGAATATGTTATGCATGTTTTGGAAGTATCCCATTTTATTTGTTAAATTTATGATTGTATCGTGGAATGACAAATGAAGTATTTAATAATAACCATCATGAATTAAGCAAAACCAACACAAGTTAATAAGTAATGCGAAGTTTTTGGTTACAGTTTAGAATATAGAATGAATACAATTAAAGCTCACAAAACCACTAAGGCACATTTCTAAAAAATAAATGTCTTCTAAAAGCGTCTACCACTATCTTTGGCCTGTTTTATAAAATGTGTAAGTTCTGAATTACAGGAAAAATTGGACGCTCACTGGACTCGCAGGTTTATTGCATAGTACGTCGTATTCGTCTTGTATGTGTTCGCCTTTTTCCTGTTTCAAAGGACTTTTGATTTTTGTAAAGCAGGCCACTGATTTATAATTAAAGAGAATCCACATTAGGATAAATTATTGTGAAAATATTGTTTTAAAAGAAATCCTCACAATTCCTGAATGAATAGGTCCCGGTATTTATTATACTTGTAGTGATATTACAAAAATCTTATATTGAACAAAAAATGAAATATTACTGATTGTACTAAAAAAGTCATGAGAAAAACAAGAATTTTATCGTATTTTATAGGTTCAAAACTATTTAGCCTATAAATGGCAAATAAATAGTCAAAATTCCAGTAGCCGAATTTCCCTATTCAATTCAAACAAATAGAAGGACAATTACTAAACATTGATGTTTAAGATACTAATAATAAAATGAGTAGTGAAAAACTATGCAACTTTTCAACTGCTTGTGCATGCGAAATGGATTTGAATATTTTACAAATATTGAGTGATAGAAAAGATGAAGTAAATGATGCCTTATATACATGAACGATGAGAAACAACCTACCCGCACCAGCGATTCGTAAACTCGCGAGTCATGCATTGTTTTTTGTTCAATTCCTCCCAAGTCTGTCAGTTTTCAATCTAAATTGTCTTGTTTTGAAATTGTTCGTTTGAATAATACATACCGGGCCCAATCGGCTTTCCACGTGAACTCGCAATTCGGTTCAATGTCCATTTCCTCAGCGGCTGAAACATGGAATCTGAGGACGTGCGATAGTAGGTCAGTCACAGAAGTTGACACATGCCCGCGCGCACGTCACACACAAAGCAGAAGAAGTGAGGAGGTGAAGGAGAAGAAGAAGAAGAGAAGAAAGAGAGAAAAACAAAAGAAAAACACAATACTTTTGCATCGTCATTGACAGAAACAAATCAAATCATATTACCATAGTTCGATCAAACAATAATATGCTAGAAGAGTGAATAACTATGATTTCTCGACCAGCTTCTCAAGTAAACATTTCAAATAAATTCAAAGGTGTTGGTGAATTTTTCAATGATATCAAACTTCTTCACTTATATACCAATGAAATAAACAATTCAATTCATCGCTTTAGATTTTTAGATTCTGATATCTTCTGGTGCTAGATAATTTGGAAAATAAACAACTCTACTTTGAAAAATTTATTTTTGTTAGCAGTTCTCATCTTCAACAGGATAAACTTTGAATGTATCGTGAAAATACAACTTGTTATCATTATTGTAGGTTGAAAAATTACCAACATTGAAAAATCAACTCAATGAGATGATGAACTGTTACTGAGACATAAAGTTTCCAGAAATTATAAATTTTTTCAACTTTATGGGGGATTGGGGAGAAGCACCGAGCCGATTTTAGGGAGCTTTTTTTAGAATATGTACAAATTGATGTACAGTATTGCTTGTCTTCAATTTGTTGCGTTATTTGCCATTTTTTGGCCTTCATTAACTGGGATAGAAGCTATATCCACGATAGGCAGACTCCATGAATTATGCAACAAAATACTTGAAAATTAATGAGTATCAATTCGTATAGAACTCTCCGATTCCTTCCAAGGCATGACTTCATTTCTTGAACAATCATGTTCGAATAATAATGGTTTAAATTTTCAATGATTATAAGAAATAATATTTATTCACTCTATCAAATAAATCTAACTGTAAATTTATTTACAAATTTTAATAGTTCCAAAATAATATATTTCAGACGTTATTCAGATTCAGTCGCAAGTTCAACATAAAAATGCTTTTTTAACACATAAAATGCATGCCGATCTCAAGCTGGATGTAAAGATAGTTGAAATGCAAGCAAACTTGGAAAAAGATTCAATAAATCAGGCTTTAAAGCTGCTTGAATTTATAGATTTTTCATTCAGCAAGCTTAGAGCACTCAATAAACCGTTTCATACAATGTTGAAGTTCACCTTCTTATTTGCGGAATAATTGATAATGAACAGAAGGATTAGTTTTTCAAATTGAAAGGCAGTGTGTGAAAATCAGTGGTGAGGCCAGCTATGTTGTATGGAACGGAAACATGGGTGAATTCAAAGGGACGAGAGGAAAGAAAGATGGAAGTGACTGAGATGAGAATGTTGAGATGGATGGACGGGGTTACAAGAAGACACAGGATAAGGAATGAGTAAACCAGAGGCACAGTTGTTGGTCCATCGGGTAATAAGAAAATGCAAGAGGCAAGGATAAGGTGATTTGGTCATGTGCAGAGATGGGAGGATGATTATGTGGGACAGAGAGTGCAGGTTTTGGAGGAGAAAGAGGAGGAGGAGGCTGCGAGACAGTGAGACAGGTATAGCGTACCCACATGAAATGGGAAATGGCAATGACAAAGAAGAATAAGGACATTTGGATCTTTCTCTTATTTTCAAAGACAGAAAATTCTGCTCGGTCATAATATTTGAGGAATTAAAATGGATAGATGTTATCTACAATAATACATGAATAGGCTCAACAATTTATAGTATTGGATGGAATTATTTGGGTGTGAAGAAAGATTTTGAACTAAGACTTTCGTCACTTATCAAATAACTAGAAAATAAAAAATGTTCCCGTTTATGAAAGAAACAGGTGAATAATCTATTTTAAAATCAATATTCAGTAGAATTATTATTTTGTAATGTATCATACTTTACACTCATTGAATACATCTAAAAAAAGTGTTATAAGAGTATTGTGGATTTCAAAACATGAACCGAATTATTCTGAAAAGTGTATTCAAAATATTCTTACAATCCTGTTCAATTGAGCAGTAGTTGATATATTATAGAGAAATTATTTCTTTGCTGGCATCATTCTATGCCAATGCCGGAGAGTTTTCAACCAATCTTTACATCTAGTTTCAAAATCACAATAAAAAAGTCATTTATGTAATACTATGTTGCACATATCGTTACAACATTAACTGACATTGAACAACAACTGTATGAAGTAACAGTGAGCTGAGAATGCAAAATTGAAATATGAATGGAATAAATGTCTAGCTAAGACATGCATAGATTCTACTATATTTCATGAATTACCCTGAAAGAATCCTTGTGTCACAATTACAAGGAAACGTTAGATAGTTTATTCGTACAGGATAGTAATAGTAGTAGTTCAGCATTTTAAAACTCTGAAAACTGATTATTTTCATTTTAAAATGATTAGAAGTCTCATAATTAAAAATTTCTATCAATAGTGTACAATCAATCAAATAATATTTACAACGTCATTATTGTAGATTTATAATGCTACCGTATAATGTAAAGAAACATAGAAAAAAATTATCATGTATTATATTTGAATAATTATTTATTTTAAAAAAATAATATAATGGTATCTGATTCATATGAAATGGGCACACGGGAAATCATTCAGACTTGTCCAATTTGAAATTGGTGAAAAGTCATAAATTAAAATTATTTTGATGTGCTTGAATTCATTATACCGTATTGATCCCCTGATGAATGAAACAAGTGGAAAACAATACTGTAATTTAAAAAATGGAATAGTGAATGATAGATGGATATTATTTATCTTTCAAGGTACAGTATTTTTATACTACACATGACTATTATCCGATAAATATTTCTGCACTATTAAAACTTCATAGCAGAATAAAATGAGATGCATGAAAATATTGTGTGTTTAATAGAAGCTTAGGTGAGAGAAGAACATGCTTCGAAAACATTGTAGACGAAATAGCAGATAAATAGCTGGTTATGTTCTCGCTATACCTGAGAATATGATGGGGGGGAAGGTCAACAAGTTGTATTCGAGTCTTGAATATGTTTCAAGTTTGGGAATTTTAAAAAGTTTTACGCTTTATTGGAACAAAGAAAGATCTTAAGAGTGGCAGAGAATTAAAGAGATAATACAAATTTAATGCTTCTATTTATGCTTCTGGAAAAATAAGATGGTATAGATTCGTTGAAAGAATACTTTATAATTAAATATTTAAACTATTAATTTAATATTTATTTAAACTATTTGACTTTGAGAGGTACAGTATTATGATGTATGGAAAATTCAAGTAGATTATCAATTCATCAATCAACCGTGATTCAGAAAAGGAAAATCTGAAAACTACAGTCTCTATCTCTAGTGAGATATAAAGTCATCGACCAAGAGTAGGCTAATGTCAATTTAATAATGTAATAACGTTTTCAAAAATGTCTAATTTTCCAAGACGTTTGTGAACGATCAAGTTTTCTACCTAATTTCAATCAATACATAAAGCTTTAATTGAACAGCTGACATATCAGGTAACCTACTCACTAGATATCACTGCTACTTCAGCAAAACCTGATATGCATGTATAGTGTATGGGATGGGAACCGTTTAATGTCATCTACTAAATTCAAGGTTAATTTACTGGATTGAATTTGATATAAAAAGTCCAAATAGATTGAAGGAGAATTTCTATCTAAAAATAGAAGTTCTTTACAGTAAATACATTCTTGAAAGTATAAAAATTCTGATCCGAAATGTAGATCTAAATGAGATGATTGGATTTATGAAAAAAGATAAAGGAACTTATTTCTATACTGGCAACTTACATGAATGATTATACCGTATTTGAAGGTGAGATTGTGATTGAAAATTTATAAAAATGAGATGATGTAAAACCTTACCTTGATTCAATATAATGCCCAAAATGAATTTAGAATGGATAATAGGATCACGATAATTTCTCTCACATCAGCCGAGTTTAAATAAATGACAAGTTATATTAATACGGCTATTTTCCTTCAATTTTTGTTTATTTCCATCATAGTCCGTCTAGCTTTATCTTGACAGTAATCTACAATAATCACTATTATTGGACTTAATTTGAATCCAATTCATGAATCCCATGAAATAAAACTTCATCAAACGATATTAATTTCAGTGAGTTGAGATGAAATCTTCAAGGAGTAAAAAATTGTTTTCAAAGAGAGGCTTTCTTTCGTTTGTTTTATGGATATTACATTTTTCTTGTATCTTGAAACAATAGTTGATAATCAGCTTCCCTACTTTTTCTTCTCACATTTTTTAAGGATACAAATTTGTTTCAAGAAATGTAAACATAATTTGCCAACAGCAAATTAATAAAATGTGACAATAATCAAGCGATTGTGTAATCTAATAAGTAAAAAATTTCAAACTACAATTAATAATTTCGTAGAAAAATACAGAAAAAATCTATTAAAAGAGTTAAAATCCTTTAAAAATATAGTAGAATCTAATATAATTATATGATTGTGAATTTGTTCACATTTTTTACAAAGGAGTTTCGAAGCTGATTTTTCTAACAATATGAGAAAACTAATGAAGTAGTCTGTCATATGCTTTCACTTCAAAATGGGTGATTAATGTTTTCTAGATTAAATCAATACTAAAACTGGATGAAATGGAACTAAGTAGAGAGATATAAAAGTTGACAAAAAAGTAGAGAGATTACAAAGAGTACATACTTAAATATTCCAGTTGAAAACCTGAAATTATATTGACCTGTTATTAATAATCAGGAAACAGCTATTATGCTCTACTGATGGGACATTAGGTATCTACTGTCTGACAGATTTCATTATAGTACATTATTTCTAATCATAAACGGTTATGTACCTAAAATATATAATTTGATGAACAAAGAATACAGATTTAATTGGTGGTGATAAGAATAGGCTGTATTGCGGGAATAGGGGTTGTTGACTGCACTTCTGTTCGAACATAACGTGTGAAACTATCCAGTTTGAAATTGGTGATACATTGTAATCAACAAACAATCCAGCACATGCTAGGTTGACACAGATCTCATATGCGCACAGTAATAGATGATACAGTACAGTAACAGATGATACAGTACAGTAACATATGATACAGTACAGTAACCGATGATACAGTACAGTCTCAGATGATACAGTACAGTAACCGATGATACAGTACAGTAACCGATGATACAGTACAGTAACAGATGATACAGAACAGTAACAGATGATACAGAACAGTCATAGATAATACAAAACAGTCTCAGATGATACGGTTCAGTCACGATGTTGCAGTACGATACTCAAAATTGAGATACATTACTAGATTTAGGTATGTGTTTGAGAGAACGATTGAAAATATGAAGCAGAGTAGGAGAGAGGCATGGCACACACAAGTGCATGGGATTGACATGTATATGGTGATGTATATTTATAGATTTTAGAGGGTTTGAGAGTGGATTAAGAATACTTACGCTATTTTTTCGCTGGGAGACCTCCAAGGCACATCGTCATCCATTTCATCTTCACTATCGTCACCCTCGCAGTCGTCTGGATTCACCGACGGAATGTTCAGACTTGAACAGGCAAAATCGGGCACCGGCAGAATGCTAGGTCTTCTACTACCTGAAACCAAAGACGATAGGATAATATTAATTGTCTATTAATAGGAACTATTAATTAAACTATTAATAGGAAACTAAGTATTCTAATTGTCTTTGCTGGAACACATTCACGTCAGTCAATTGGCAATTTTCACCACTATACTCTGTTCAGGGAAAGGAGAGACGATGTAAACAAACCTGCGAGAGTCTAGCTCCAAGCAGCTAGACCGATTCACAGTAGAACTACAGAAATAATATTATTATCACGTGGAGTACGTGATTCCAGTCTGACATTGAATGAACGTATTGTGAACTGGAATTGGACAGAACATTTATCGAAAACAGCCGTGAGTCATCGCTTCTAAACGTACACAAATGAAAACAGCTTGTTGTGGCCGTCTCTCGACTCCGTGAACAGAGTATAGTAGCGGCGGCCTATCGGAGTTTCAAACGCCCTGGAGCAGAAGAGGCTTCTGGCACCCCCTCCCTCCCCCCCTCCACAAAATAGGACGCAGTTTAAGGATTCGCAAACTTTGTTCAAAAATACTGATTAGTTTTTCTACCATCAATTTCCCATTAACAACCATTTTTTATGCCATTGTTCCTGTTTTTTCACTTGAGAATGTTATGTGGTTTTTTTCTCTGAACTATGAATGTAGAATTCTGAAATTATGTTGAGATATACGGTAAATACACGGTTATAAAATAGAAAATAGGATAGGTTATTTAGGCCTATCTTTTAGACAAATTTCATTTATTTAATAAAGAAAACACTTATATAATATAGCCGAATATCTTTCGTTTTCATTATGTTTAGATATCACAACATCTCACCAGACACTGTGTCAGAAGGTACCTATCTAATCTAATAACCTTTCAGTAAATTCACATTCACTTTAAAATTCTACTCTGTTCTTTAATTACTCTTGTGAGAAACAGAATATTGTTGAACCAGGTTCAACGTGAACATTTACAAGACATTCACATTGGTGGAGGATTCTAATCTCCAATATATAAATCGTCGTTGTTCGGCAACTGTAGAGATACAGTACTCACCTCTCCTCTGATTCAAAATTTCAGGACTGAGTAGATTGGGGTTGGCATCAGCTTTGGGCACGCCAAGGTGATTTCCGGTTATTGTCAGTTCAGTTCCGCCCCCTCCGCCCCCCATGCCACCCGACCCCCCGCCGATACCCCCCTCATGGCCTCCGCCGCCACTCGAATCCTTTGTTTGTGATGTTGTTGTATCTGGGTTATCTGAAAATTCCAAATTCTAGTTGAAACATAAAGCGTGTCAATATTAGGTGACTAAGATCCTACCTTGACTATAACATTCAATCAATGAATTTATTCAGCCAGATGGTAGCCTACAAGATTATATAAGGCTACGTCACAACAAACTATTTTTTTTCGATTCATGTGTTGTTCAATCAAAATACATCTATGATTCACTACTTAGAATAATTTCAATAATAATTGCCTTCTTTGATACACAATGACTTTGTAATATTATTGTTTGTAACTTATTTCCCTTTTAATCTTTTGAGTTTTATGGACATTATTATATAAAACTTCGATAAATTATCCAGTTGGATACTCATTAGAAATGATTGAATTTTTAAAGTTATTGGAAAATTCACTGATCCTATCGTAACTTCTACCGTACTACCACACTTCCTACCTACAGTTTGTTGTAGTGTAAGAAAACCCACAAGTAGCTGTAAAGAATTCACAGAACCTCCTCGAGGTTTCAGGTGGCTTCAAGAGAGTAGTTGGAGTTATATCAATATCATAGAGATACAATGAAATTGTTAAGTGAAATAATTTACTAGTACATTAATAAAAAGGAGGTTTGAAATTTAGAAAAAGTATTTCTATAAAGTATCTAGATCAAACTCTTCTAACTTTTGTCAATTGTAAGATGATTTTTCATTGCCTTACTAGAATTTAAGATTCTATTAAAACATGTTCCAAGATCAATAGAATGAGAACTTTCTTATATATATAGTTTGGAGTTAGTTGGAAGATCAGTGAAATCCATTTTGTATACAACACAAAGAAGTGTAATGATCTCGAATAATATCCTGGAAATGGAAAAAACGAAATACACAAAAATAGGAGCATCTACCATCCATAATTTTATAATTTTATGTACCCTTGAATTGGCCTATATGTACTTCATAATTTTATGTAATTTTCATAAGTTTATACAACAAAAGAAGTGGAATAAAATATTCCATTATATCTTAGAAATTGAATAAGGAATTCAATAAACAAAAATAGGTGCATCCAGCACACATAATTCAAAAGAAAATTGAAAAAATGAAGAGTTGCTACCATCAGTCTTAACAGCGATTGTCTCCTGTCCATTGATATTGTTAGCAACAACGAATGCAGAGTTCTCCTCCTTAGTTATACTCATATAATAGCACGTATCAGTCTTCTTCATGATGTGTCTTGGTCCAGGGTTGAGGAGAATCGTGTCTTCGTAGAATTCGGGTAGTTCGGCCGGTCGCACACCAACTAGCGCTACTCCGTATCTGAGAAAATAAAATAAAAATAATGTAATACTTATAAATAAAAATAATGTAATAAATGTAATACTACACTAAAACTGAGATTCCAAGAAAGAAATGACTTATTTACAAAAGTTCATTTAATATTTGGTATCGGGACATTAGAACTAGTATCGCATACATTTATTTACAAGCCAACTAGCATATTACTCCGTATCTAGAAATAACCACACAATTACAAAAATACTACGGTACCCTGGAACTGAGATTCCAAAAAAATAAATAAAAAAATACTAGTTCATATAATTCGATAAAGGTTTATTAAAACTAGTATGACATAGCTTTATTTATTCCTGACAGTGTCTGCTGAGATTTGTGACCTCCAAACATGATAAAGAACTAAAATATTGTCAATAGTTAAGTATTAATAGTCAACCCTATTGTTATATTGTATTGCTGACTATGCATTGTTTTCCTTTGAAGTTAATTCGTAGTTTTAGTCAGTTCCACACAATCATTCGCCGCGAGCACTTGGCTCCCAAATTTCTGTATTCTTGTATTGTTTAGATGTAGTTGTGAAATAAAAGTTCTTTTTAAAAAGTTCTCCGAGTCGTCCAATCACTTAACTGGCGCCCGAACTTCAGGGGTCACGGAAAGTTTTTTTTGTTAATATCCGCGTTCTGTTAACTTGGATTCAAGACTATTCATCTTGTTTTAACAAAAAAACTTTGAGTTTCAACTCTTAATCCGCGACCGCGAACCTTTTCTTTCTTCTCCAATGAGAAACATTTGTGAAGTGACTCGGTTATTCCAACATCATCTATAAGTACACGGATTTATTTTTCTCCAACGAGAAAAGGTGGAGTGTGAACTCAACATATAATTCAAAATTTTTCTCCAACGCGAAAAGCGAAGTGTGAACTTAAACTACTATAATTCCAATTATTCCTTCAACGAGAAATAATTCGTTAAATGAGAAATAAGTTCGTCTCGTTGAAATGAACATGCATTGTTAGTTTCAATCGACACTTTTCAAGCTTCAAGAACTTTTCCTCAACACATCCAGTACCAACTGTGAGGCTAACTCAACATCACCAACCAGCTTCAAGAAGTTTTCTTCTACGAATCCAGTACCAGCTGATAAGCAGGCCGCTTCTCAAACTGGCCACCACAGACGACAACAGGACTGTACAGAGAGACAGAGACCTCGCCGCCTACAGACGGATTCCTGCCGCACTGTCATCATCGGAAGAAGACGACGCCGACGCCGCCGCTGAAGACAACCACGACGTCATCTGCGACCCTACGTCGAACGTAAGCAATTTTGTTATATCTCATCCAGAATCACATCCTACAATGTCTGTTTCTAAACCAATCCCGCACGACATTCTCAAATTTATTCTCAATATGACGGCACTTGCTACAAATTGCCGCAGTTTATATCCACATGTCAGGAATTGTATGACTCCTATTGCAATGAAACAAATACAGAACGAAGTGCAAACCACTGGCTCATTTTCAGAGCCGCTAAGTCGTCTTTCTGGACCGGCGGAAGCGGTAGTTTTAATAACACCAGGAAACTATCACGGCGATGATAGCTGCTCTCAAAACAAACTTTGTTGATAACAGGGCTGTTCCGGACCTGATCGCAGAAATTACATTCATGAAATCTTATTCAAATGAACACCCCATTGAATTCGTTAATCGTCTTGATGAAAAACGCACAACTGTGCACACTAAATACAAACTAGACGGTATCAGTGGAGAACTCTTAAAAAATCTCATGCGACAATTAAATGCAACACTCACTCGCACATTGATCCATGGAGTACACCCAGTGTTAGGCTCCCATTTGCAAATCTTACAAATCCAAGATCTTGACGATGCACGCCATAAACTAATAAATGATTGTAGTATTGTCCTCAGAAACTTGAATTTCAAATCGAATGTCGATACCATAAATAAAATAGACTCACGAGCCTTCAATCACACACCTATGCGATCTTTCAATACTCGTACTCCAGACTTTCTAGCAACAAACAAAACATTCACCAACAGCTTCTCAAAATCTAAAACACCAAATTTCTTTCGCTCAAATAATAATGGATTCCAAAAAACTTTCCCTCAAAACAACTTTCAACAGCCCTTTGCTCAAAATAAAGGTTTTCAACAGAACTTCCCTCCAAATCAAACTGCTCAATTTCCTCAACAACAAAGAGCGAATCAATTCAACAACTTTGTGCACAATAATTCGCAATTCAGACAACCACAAAACAATAATACTAAGTGGGACTCACAAAACACGGTCAGCATGCGCACAGTTCAATCCAACCCTTCAAACAGATTCAAAACTAAATCTCCCTTTGAAGTGAATTATTTGGACGATAGTCTAGAGCCAACAGACAATTCAACTCAAAATTTCGATGTTGACATTCAAAGTATGCAAAGCCAACTAAATTCCCTTACTGACGCAATCAACAACATGCAAGCTCATTTTTTAGAGGTGGGCTCGTACCCAGAAGAAACACCCCCAGACGATTTGAATTAAACATAATAAATAAGTCGCTCCCATACTTTGTCGACCATGCTAACCGAAAGTGGATGATTGACACTGGATCGTCACAAAATTACGTCAACCCCGCTATTATTCCACCCAACGTGACCAGGTATAGAGAAGAATTTGTAGTAAAAACACCTGTCGGTCAAGGTGGAGGAAACGAGTACATTTTAATGAATTCTACCAATGTATTTCCAGGCAGTCCACAGATAAAATGTATGTTTTGACTTTTCACCTAGATATGATATTTTATTAGGACACGAAACTTTGAAAGGACTTCCGGCCAATGTCAATTATGAAAACAATACGTTAGATTATCGTAGCATTTCGAAACCATTATTATCAGTGATACATTCCAATGACAAACGAGAAGAAATACAATTGCAACCAGGCTTTAATGTCATTACCTTACCAATTAGGTCAATTCCTAATATCAAAACAGGGTTACTTAAAGCTGTTACTCATGAAAACTACCATATTGAAGAAAGTATTGTAAGTGTTGAAGAAAATAAATGTAAATGTGTAGTGTACGCTAATGAACTCATGACCATCTGTCCCGAGCCAATAGAAGTAGAAGAAGTAGATACAATTTTTGACGTTAATGAAATTGATAAATCGGATGTATTAACCAAAGCAGATATTATAAGAGAAATTCCTAAACTCCTACGAACGGACCACATGAATGATGAAGAGCGGAAAAGTATAATAAAACTCATACGAGACTTTCCTGAAATAATTAAACGTGAACATGATGAATTAACAAGTAGTAAAACCTGTTGAAATTCAAAATCAATACTACTGATGAAATCCTGTGTATTCTAAAAATTATAGATACCCTCAAGTATTTAGGAAGGACGTTGAACTCGAAATAGACAAACTTCTTCAGAATAAAATAATTCAACATTCCAACTCCCCATATAACAGTCCGATTTGGGTGGTGCCCAAAACCTGACGCCTCCGGCAAACGCAAAATACGTGTTGTTCTAGATTACAGAAAGATAAATGATAAAACAATTGAAGACAAATACCCTCCCTAACATTGAAGACCTGTTTGGCAAAATCGGTAGGGCTACCTATTTTCAGCGATAGATCTCGCCTCTGGATTCCATCAGATTCAGATGGAGGACGAATCAATTCCAAAAACTGCCTTCTCAACTGAAAACGGACATTACGAATTCTTGAGAATGCCGTTTGGTTTGAAAAATGCCCCGGCAACTTTCCAACGTGCCATGAATATTTTGTTTTCTAGAATGCCCAATGTGTTAGTCTATATGGACGACATAATTGTCTTTTCCGATAATCTTGATGAACACTTGAAACATTTAAGATCAGTTTTTAAACAACTCAGAGATCATAACTTGAAAATTCAATTGGACAAGACAGAATTCTTTAAGAGAGAATTACTGTATTTGGGACACATCATTTCAGAACGTGGGATCCAACCCAATCCTTCAAAACTAGAAGCTATAAGGAATTTTCCAATCCCAAAAACTGAAAAAGAAATCAAACAATTCTTAGGTCTAACAGGTTACTATCGCAAAATGATAAGAGATTATGCGAAAATTGCAAAACCTCTTACACACGCATTGAAAAAAGACGTTAAAATTAATCCAAACAACCCAGATTATCTACAGTCATTCGAAACATTGAAACTATTATTGCAAAATGATCCAATTCTACAGCTACCTGATTTCACAAAAACATTCATCCTCACTTGCGACGCTAGCAATTTCGCTATTGGTTCTGTGTTATCACAAAAGTTTAATGGCAAAACTTTACCTATCGCCTATGCTTCTCGTACACTTAATCGCCATGAAGAGAATCTTTCTACTATCGAGAAAGAACTGTTAGCAATAGTCTGGTCATGCAAACATTTCCGTCCATACCTCTACGGTAGAAAATTCATAATTGAAACTGATCACAAACCCCTTCAATGGCTTCATAGCATTAAAGAACCCAACTCAAAATTGATCCGCATGAAACTCCTACTAGAAGAATTTGACTTTACAATTTCTTATGTAGAAGGAAAGTCGAACCAAGTCGCCGACTGTCTTTCTAGAATACGACCTCTCGACATAAATATGATGGAAAACGAAGAGACCGCTTTTGAGGTTTTGAAAATGGTTTCGAGGTTTCGAAAATAATGATGATGACCCTGACGAATTCGCAGACATTAGTGTAGATGATTTAATTAGATTCAACACCAATACCGATGTTCCTCCAATAGATATCAGTACTCTTGACGACATTCTAGAACATGTTGACGAAACTGCAAACAAGAATGACAATAATCTTGACAACATTTTAGTGATAATGGTGATAACAATCAAAACAAAGACGGTGTACATAATGATGAAATTCTTGTCGATAATACTGATCGAAACAATATTGTAAATAATAATAATAATGGTAATAATGAACAAGAATTTGACAATCGTAGCTTAGCTACGGTACATTCACAGGAAAGCTCTAATGAACAAGTAGTTATAGCTGACGATGAAAAAATGATCAATGTTGAACACAATCAAATAATTTTAGAACGTGGCGATAATGAACCCGTTATCAGAAAAATCTTCACTAAGAACAGATTGACTCTCTTTTTTCGAAGTTCTTCCACTCCCGACGAAATAAATGACGTGTGTATACAATACTTGAAACCCAATACACGATATGGAGTACTCTGCTCCAGGACAGGTGTATTGAACGACGAATATGATTTGATTTTTGAAAATTTCAAGAACGTTATTGTAACTAATTTTAATTCTGTAAAACTTGTACGTTACAAAAAACTCAACTTAGATGTAACTGATTTAGAAGAACAGAAAGAAGTTATAGCTAATTATCATGAAGGAAAAACCTATCACCGCGGAATTACTGAAAGCTACCATCACATACGAAGACAATACTATTGGCCTACGATGCTTAAAGACTTAACAGAATATATAAATAAATGTACAGTTTGCTCTAAGGTGAAATATGATAGGAGACCAGTTAAAATTCAATACAAAATTACCCCAACTCCCGACAAGCCATTTGAGAAAATACAGATTGACACATTTCAATTCAGTAAGGTTAAATTCCTGACGATAATAGATTGTTTTTCGAAAAAACTTATGGCATATCCGCTAACAAGTCTCAACCAACTTGAAATACAATCCTGTTTAAATGATTACTTTTCTCTATTTCCATGCCCCAAAACAATCCAAATGGATAATGGTCGTGAATTCGACAACGCTGGACTTCGTGATTTTTTGCGCTTATATAATATTGAACCTTATTATATAACACCGGGACATCCTGATTCCCAAGGTTTATTGGAACGAACACACTCGACTCTCATTGAACTCCTTAATGCAATTCAACTTGAACAGAAGAACAATAAACCTGAAGATAATATGAAACTAGCAGTTATCGCATTCAATAATACGATGAATTCCACTTTAAAATTAACACCTATGGAAATGACTTTTGGAGTATCGAAAAATCCGTATGTTGACGAAATGACGGAAGCCCTTATTGCTGAAGAACGAACAAACGCTTATTTAGAAAAACTTAAAACTATTCACACCCTCGTAAAAAATAAAGTAGGACAAGAAAACAAAACGAACTGATCGTCTGAATAAAACTAGAGAAACAGACTTTGCAATCCCTAAAGAGCCTTTCATTAAAACTACATTCAATAAAAAAGACAAACCCAAGTTTTTCAAAGTAAATTACAACAAAGACACTCGCTTAGCTACGAATCCTAAAGCGATTCAAAAACGCCCTTTCAAAATCCATCCAAATAGAATGAAACGACTACGTAAAACACGTAAAAAGAAAAATACCGAATCTGTTTCAGAACAACATGATCGTCCTCATTCTCCTGTTGCTGGTCCCAACAATGCCGTATAAAATTACGGACTTGAGCAAAACATCAGGAATTGCTCCAATTAAGATTCAAGATTCTAAAATTGTTAATCAAACTTATACCTATGTTCACAATATTAATACTAGTTATTTAAGATTAGAATTAAGTAATATTGAAAAATTTGTTGATTTCTAGCTAATAAGAATATTGATAAGAATCGCATTAGTATTATGAAATTAAATTTGAAATACACAAAAAATAAATTGAATCAGCTTCAATCAGTGAGTTATAGACAAAAGCGTGGTCTTTTAATGGTTTAGGATCTGCAATTTCATGGATCACTGGAAATATGGACGCAGATGATAAAGAACGATACGATAAAATTTTGCTAACAGTCCAATCAAATGAGTATCATCTTAGTAATAATGTTGAAAAACAATTTTCTGTTAATCATAAGTTAGTTGAAAATTTCAATAATGAGATGAAAGTGATCCGAGCAAACAATTTGAAAATCAGCAACTACTTTAATTCATTGTTTAATGAGTCTAATAGAATAGAAATGAATCAACAATACTCATTGTTATTTGACTCGCTCATGCTCCTAAATAATAAAATATCTGACATTGTAACTAGTATCGAATTTTGTAAAATGAATGTGCTTCACTCAACTATAATTTCCCATGACGAACTTTTTCTCATGCACAAAAATTCAAATGTTAGCTATATTTCAAATGATTTAAGTGTATTATGGAAACTCAGCAAAGTCCATTGTGGAATGTTTAAGGACCACATTTCCTATTTTATTGAAATACCGCTATTGTCGGCAATTTATGAAACATTTTTTCTATTGTCTTATCCTGTTATCCAGGAAAACGAAATTGTAACAACTATTGCGCACCCATCTTTTGTACTTCGTAATGAGAAAATATTTACTGGAAATTGCGAACTTATCAATGATTACTATTATTGTAGCAATGTCAATTGTATTGAAAATCCATGCATATTACAATTATTAAATGATAGAGAATTGAATGGATGTAGTAAATTAGTTTTGAAAATGGGACTTCTTTAATAAAATATGTAGAAATAGTTGATAGTTTTATATTATTTAATGTAAGTAAATGTATCATTCTAACTACTGATAACAGAAATATTACTATTTTTCCTCATAAGAAAACACAATTGTTAAAGATCAATAATTCAGAGAAACTAATTGGATACTATAGACCGACTGTATTTTGGGAGAATGAAGTTATAATTCCTACTGAATTGATAGAAAATAAGAAATTGTCTAACTTTAGCTTTGATGAAGTACATACTGCAAATATAAACTTTCAGAAACTTGATGTTCTTGATGAATTACCTCTGCAGGATAATCGAACTTTTTATATTATCCTCTTACTTATCTTGATTCTAATTTTATTAATGATTACTGTTTATATAAAACGAATGTTTATTTGGCATAAAATCTGTAATTTAATTTGTTGTAAATCCGAAATAACTAATGTTACCAATACTGATGTTCAAACTGAACCCCAACAATTGTACCCTAGATTATCATGTACTTAATTATTATTTTTTCTGAAGCTGAGGACAGCTTCAGTCTAGGGGTGGAGGAGTTAAGTATTAATAGTCAACCCTATTGTTATATTGTATTGCTGACTATGCATTGTTTTCCTTTGAAGTTAATTCGTAGTTTTAGTCAGTTCCACACAATCATTCGCCGCGAGCACTTGGCTCCCAAATTTCTGTATTCTTGTATTGTTTAGATGTAGTTGTGAAATAAAAGTTCTTTTTAAAAAGTTCTCCGAGTCGTCCAATCACTTAACTAATGATCACATTTACCTACACAAAAACACAGATTATATTTTAGTATCATTGTACCATCTCCAGCATTCACCCTCTACATTCCCAGCATTACTACCACCTCTTTTCATATCTTAGGCCGACTGTATAGTGCATCATTAGAATATTATTCGAACGCAGTGACCAGTGACACTGAAAGAGCTGAATAGAACGATTAAAATAACGTGGAAACAGCCAAATTCAGATGTTCACAGCACATACACTTCTGTAACTCCACATGATTTTATTCCTATAAACGAGATGCAAAGCATAAGCACAGAATAGGAGAGATCTCTTCTATTCTCTTCTATCTCTTCTATTCTGTGGCATAAGGTAGCAGTTTTTTTGGAATATTAAAATTGGGCTAACACTTCTGGAAGAAAGTGTACATTGGAGCGATTAATCTCAAATCTCAGCTTGCGTGGCCTTGATAAGGATGATCATGATGGACAAAATATAACGATTATTAATTGAAAATACAATATAATATTACAATTAAAATGAATTCTGTGAATTGATGCAATATTTATGTAAAATGTATTTTAATTGAAATCTCAATACTGG
This sequence comes from Laodelphax striatellus, assembly GCA_017141395.1. Taxonomy (NCBI): domain Eukaryota; kingdom Metazoa; phylum Arthropoda; class Insecta; order Hemiptera; family Delphacidae; genus Laodelphax; species Laodelphax striatellus. The sequence goes on along the minus strand of CM029535.1, from coordinate 9,678,925 downwards.
AACTTGTGGTTCCATGATCATTGATTTAGAAAATATTTTTTTTTACAAATTGATGAAGGCAGGGGTGATTATATTATGTAGCCTGTTATTTAGTGATATATTTAGGGAAGGCAGAATTGGCTATGCCTGGAGCTTGCTGTAGGCCACTCTACTCATTTCATTGGTCTTGAAACCCGTCCTGATAAGGAAGAACTCGATGTTATTGGCGACGAAAGGAATCAGCTAGCCTATATACCGTTAGTTGAAGTCATCACATGTGCCAAAAAGAAATTCTTTGGGATGAACTGACACTGCCAGTGCATGCTATATAATTTAGTGGTGAGTAAATGAAATAGCAGAGCTAATAGCTTTGTAGTGGAGGAGACGAAAATTGACTTTACTGAAAGAGGGATTGTACTAGGATCATTGATGTACTCACTTTCTATGCGAATGGAAGCTTGCATAGGTGAAACTTTTTCCTTCGTATTCACCGAAAAACCTAGAGTCTTGCAGTAATATGTGATAGATTTCATTGCCTGAGCATCGGCCATACAGTCGATGCCATTCTTCCGACGATGTTTGACCCTCCCTGCAAAAAGGATACAGATCAGACAACGGAAAACTCATGGACACGTAACATAAAATAATATCGGATTATATTATATTATATGTTAAATATCAGATTTGACGGTTGACAGCGGTTCATAGGCAGACTGCAGTGTATACGTAATATAAGACAACATTATAAACTTATGAGTACCTACTACAAAAAAGTCAATGAATTGCAGGATGCAATCACAGCAAAAGTAAGAATTGATGTACGGTTGACATAATATACTATGTCACAACTGACTTGCAAATAAAGCTCAAGTGATTGACAGCAATATTCTCATGAATTTTTTGGATGATATCAACAGCATAATTATGCCAATCAAAAAAATAAAGTTTCCATCGAAACTTACTGTGAATTTATCAATCGGAAAATATATCATCTTTAAAGGAAGCAACACTCTTTACACGTCAAATAAAATCTTCTAATATTATATTCGGGTGAAGAATGTTTCATCATTGCCTATATAATATTCACATCTCAATGACCTGTTCGTTGAAATTCTTCTTCCAACTAGATTTTACGATGTACTTTTTGTGTTGTTCGCAGGGAGCTTATATCTCGTATTATAAAAAAAACTCGATATTAAAGTCTCCCGAGTCTATTGCCTGGTTGTTCGTACGTCCATTAAATTTAACCGGGCGATCGTCAGGGGACGCAACGTAATGGGATCGACGACAAACTGAACTAACTTGAAGTGAAGAATTGAGACAAAATAGTGTTGGAAAGCCTTCAATTGCATTGGTTTTATTTGCAAAACAACTTTACTCATCATTTTATTAGATTTTATTACAAAATGATATTCTGTAGACAAAATTTATGAATTGCACTGAGTTTTTATCAATGAGGCAGAGGGTATCTGGTAGTGAGAAATACTAATGGCATAATTTTTCAAATATCAGCTGGTTGTGCACACATTTAGAATTGTTGAAACATTTCTACTCCGTTAAAAACAGGGTTAAATTAATCGGTGCTGATTGAGGGATTAAATTTTTCCAGCGGTTAACTTTTTTACATAGACATCAGATAAATATTTTAACATGTGGTTAGAATTTTATCAGATGGGAAAGTACAAGTTTCAGTTTTACCAACCAAAAGTCTGTAATATTGTGGCTATAAGCAATTTTCGGAGCTAGTTAGTTTTGAATTAACATGTCATTTATTAAAGAATGTTAATGCAGTTGATTTTACTAGTTATTTAGCTAAAATATATTGTTCTGGTAACACTATTTTACTTGGATTTTGAATTTCAAATTAGTTCAGTTTGTCGTTGATCCCACTATGTTGCTGTCCTCGATTTATCACCCGGTTAAATTTAATGGACGTACGAACAACCAGGCATTTGACTTATAATTAGAATTAGCTAAGAGATAGTTGGAAACGGCTGAAGCTTATAGTAGGCTACAGGTAGAAAACTATGTATAAGTTTTTTTTTAAATTTGTTTCCTTTAACTGCGCTGCTTCTAGTACGTCACACTTATGTCAGCTAAGCGAGCTGAAACTGGAAAAACCAGATACTTATGAATATGAAATTCTAATAAAATGCACAATGAGTTAATAAGCAATGTAATTAATGGACAATTTAGCTCAGTTCTAATATGTATGATGTTGTAGGTGGAAAGACTTTCCATTAACTTACAGAATGTTAATAGATAACTTACTGTCCTCTAGACGTGTGAAGCAGAAGGGTAACTAGAGTTGAGGCACCGGGACACGTACAATTGTTGGCTAGCAATGCATACTTGAGTTCATCCTCGCAAACCAAGTGCTCTGCGAATTTGACATGTATTTTGTTTTCAGGACGGAAGATCTGGACATACTGAGGCACGGTCGGAGCGAAGTCTTTCACTGCCCATGATCTCAGTATTGTGTGTTCATCCTGCGAATTGAAAATAATTGAAGTCTCAGGTTTGAATGTGGTTAACCTCTACCAATGAAGGGTAACTATAGGATTCATTATGTAGGATTTTTATCAGAAAACAGCTGATTTATGTACGCTCGTTTACTGTCGTTGAATCAGCTGTTTTCTGACGAGTTAAAATAATCCTGCTATAACTAAGGTTGGGATCAGCTAACCCGACTCAGAGCATCAGGAAAATAGTAGGTGACAACAATAATTTATCATGAAACAATGATACAAGGAAATTTGAATTTTCCACTTGAAATTTGTCTGTTTTTGGAGAAATAACAGTTGAAATCCTGTCTTTGAAGCTCTCAATACAATACTCAACAATTTGTGGAGGATAATTCATGTGAATTGCCCTCTATCAGTCAACCTCAGAGAAACACCCATTGAATCCAAGACCAACTTACAAAACTCACTCACACACATACTTTTCACTTACTTTAACCCATTCACTCACTTTTCAAACTCATTTTGAGAGAAACAACATCATAGATAAATTTTCCAACATTGAAAATAGACTCTCTACTATTGGTATTGTGTTAAAAGCTTTAAAATGATGAAAACAACTAACACCGGCAAAGGAAAATTGTAGGTAAGAAGTGAAAGACGTGTAAGAAGTCACTCAACATAACATATTAATATGATTTGCGTTTCATTTCAATGCAAATCTTATGAGAATTGGCAAAGGATGGTGGATTTGTCCGAGCTAACCAATCAAAAGTGTGACATCGAATGTCCACACTCTTATTATACAGTTTCTGTAAATACAGGGTGTTTCAGAACTCCTTACCAATACTCTAGGGCATTGTTCCTGGGTAAAAACCATATCTAAATAGCATATTTAAATTGTCCAGAAGTCCTTAGCAGCGACCACATAATACAAATAGACGTAGCACTCAGACTCAGTATTGAAGCCAATTCTGGCGCCTATACCTAGTAGATGCGACGGTTTACATGAGTGAGAGAGACAGAAAAACAGCTGGCATAATCTTGTCTCTCTCACACTCATGCCAGCCATATCTAAGTCTTGAGCACAAAATTGGCTTCATAATGTTGAAGTAATAGGAATGCTCCGTCTATTTGTATTAGGTGGTCGCTGGTCCTTAGTTACTCACACAGCTGCCATTTTGTTATCTTTCACTTATTATTTTTATCTTAATAATGGTGAAACATATAGAATTGAAACTTCGCACCAACATTTATGACAACTGGACAAAGCTACAAAACAATTATGACAATTTTTCAAATCAATAAAACAAAATGGCGGCCATTTAAAAGTCTGTTTCTCCAATAACTCGGAAAACGTTGATATTGCGAAAATTTCACAAGAATAACGTTTTTTAGTAAATTTAATTTCAAATCGATTGAAACCTTATTTGTCAAGATTGGACCAATATTGACTGAGATATGGCAGCTTTAGTGATAGGTGACCGCTGACCGCTGATAATACCCTAGAGTATAATGGTAAGGTGTTCTGAAACACTCTGTTTAATGAATTATTATAATATATTACATAAATATCAGTAAGACATTATAAATTATAATCTTTTGAAATATTGCTTACAGCAGCAGTTTTGTCGGCATAGTTGCGCGCGGCGAGCACAAAGCAGGCCTCGGCCTCGTTCATGCGCGCGCGCGCCAAGTCGACGTCCTTGAGACACGAGCCCTGGATGTAGATGACGCGCTGCGCCCAAATGGGCACCTGCAGGATCATGCGCATCGTCGTGTCCAGCTCCATCGGACTTAGCAGCACCACGTAGTAATCCTACAAACAGGCCATCCATGTTGAAAATTACCACAAGAAGTATGATTATTCATGAAAAAAAATACAAAAATACAAAGTTTGATTATTAATAAAAAAAAAATACAAAAATCCATGTTGAAAATTACCACAAGAAGTTTGATTATTCATGAAAAAAATACAAAAATCAAGAAATAATATGTAAAGGAAAACGGTAGGTGTCACACGCATATCTGAGGCATATCTCACGGTCAGTACTCAAGTTTTTCTTTTTCTGGCCGTGCTGCAATTATGTATTAAGGACATTTTGCTTTTGTAATTATGTCTAATTATAAAATTATGATTGTGATTTTTGATGGCAATAAATAAATTTGAAATTTGAAATATCAATCGTAACTGTAATCGTAATCCAGTTCAATTGTCATTATAAAGGGAGGGTTGCTTGCGAAAATCCGGGACAAATGGGGATTTTTAGGGGTGACTAATGGGTGGCTAGGGAGCTTGTAATAATCATATTCCACTAAAATTCCCGAGTACAATACTACATTTTTTGCCCAAAAAACGCGTTTTTCGGACCTTCTTTCAATTCTGCTTCTAACTCGAAAACTACGCATGCTCTACAGAAACTCAAACTCTTCCAAAACTTAAACAGCATACAGTACATACAGCGACTAATGTCACCTCAAACTTTAAGATTTGTTCAGCCGTTTGGCAGCAATCGGTCGTCGAAAATGGCATTTTTTTCAAATCGGCTGAAAATGGGTTACCCACTCTATATAGTAGGGTTCTTCTGTAATTTTGTGTACAGGTTTAAAAAGATAGCAACAGACTCAGATATTATGTTTTTAGGGTGTCTAGGGATATACAAACCACTTGGTGCTACAACTCTGAGGATCGCATCTGACTCAAGTAATCATAAAATCATAGCCCTTGGTCCTGAGACCTATCTCTAATTAATAGGAATAGATACAAAAAATGTTCCCCAATGGGGATTTGAAGGAAAATAGGGCGAGTAATGTAATACTGGATTTGGAATTTTTTGAAAAAAGAGACCTATACCGCAAAGAAAGATTGTACCAAACAATTGAAAATTTTGATGTAAATGGCGTTCTAACCGGAAATATTAAGAGACCAAACTTGTAAAACGTCTAATTATTTAATTTCAATTTTTAATATTGATTCCAGTTCAACAGAACTATACGTTAATAAAATTGAAGCACAAGTTGAAAGAACGTGGAGAAACTATAAGCTATGATGATGGAGTTTGTTAGGGGCCTGACCTGTAATAAGGGGTGTGCATAGAATTCGTTGAGGAAGTCCATGATAGTGTCGGCATGCAGTGTGGTGCTGCACACGACCACGTGTTTCTCGGACTGGGCGCGGTGAGATGAATACGAGCCTCCCAACTTCTGCCTCTCCATCCACGTGAACGCTAGCTGCTCAAACTAGCAACACAAAAATAACAGTCATATTTTAAATCAAGTGTTTTTGAAATTAATTGAAAAAACAACAATTAATATTTTTATAAGTAATTGATGTAAGCAACTCTTGTATAGTATTTTATTTTTTCAATTATTTTCTCTAGGGCAAATTATAAATATTTTATGAAAGGAGAGCCTACACTAGGCTATAGTAAGTCTTGTGGTACTAAATTACATAACAATCCTGCATTGAATCAAATTAAATGATTCTTTATTTTCTGATTGCAATATAAATTTGAAGATAATATAAATTATTAATATTTTTATAGAAATACATAACAGTATGATACGATTGCAATATAAATTTATAGACAATAGAAATTATTATAAATGCACTTTTATTTATAAGATGAATAATATAAACCAAAATAGTATTATGCTTGCTGAATTGCAGATACAATTTGTTTGCAAGTAGGACAAATCTTTTACAAAAAGTAGTACAACTGGCTTATGCCAATAACTGTTCCTCTTCCAATTTACACAAACAGCTCAAATGTGACTTAATCACTAATTTCCACTTCATAAAACTATTATATTTAGTCTCTGTGGAAATTGTACGAGGACGAAATAATGTGAAGAGGAGTATATTGCAAACAAATTGTACCATCAATTTAGCATGATCTTACTTTAATTTATTTTATTTATCTAAATGGAAGAAAGAGCATTGTTTCTCTCTATTATTTTGAGAGAAGTCGAACAGAGATTCAAGATTTCTGTGTTTTCTAGTACCGTAAGTATCTAGAATAAAACGAGTGGACCAGTTATTGATAAATCGTTCAATTTTAACAGACTTCCCATAATTAAAAAAAAATCTCATATAATTAGGAAGGAATGAATTGTTTGAAAGTTCATTACCTGAGTAGGAAGTACTATTAGAGCTACACAAATCATAACAACCATATAAAGTTGCGAAGGCCATATGTCTGGAACGAAATCCCCGTAACCTACAGTAGAAAAAGTCACTACTACGTAATACGTCGCTTGGAAAAGGTTTAGATGCCTGTGACCGGCTCTCTGGAAGTGTTGTATGCCACATACACTGCAACAGAACAAAAGTAATTGAAATACAGTAGTATAAATTGAATAATGGTAATCAGAAATTATTTGAAAGTACATTCCGCCATTGCAGAAGTTCTTCCTGCAATAAAGGGAAAAGCAGACACATAGGCCCACTGAATAAGAATGGCATATCATGCAACCAACTAATAAGTCTAGTGTGTATCCGCCTGTTTTACAGTTCTCATAATTTTCTATGAAACAGGCCCCTGACTGGAATTTCCAGAGTTTAAATATTGAACGAATTATTACATAAAGAACACTGATTTATAGTAGCAAAGATTCAAGAGAAGGAAATCATTTCTAGAACTGAAGTTTCATGTAAGTTTTCTCATTTTAGGCTCGTATGTACCGCCATATTTTAACATGGTTTGAACTTTAAATCCACAGTTTAAACTTTGTTTTAAATGAGAATCCACAGTTTTAACAAAGTTTAACCTTCGATTTGTAAAATGTGGTTCAAACGGAGAAGGTGTACCTATTGTATAGGCCTATGGGTCTATGTTGGAACGAGATTTGAGAACTCAATTTATCATAATATGTGATATATTATATTATAATTTATAAATATTGTATGTGATGTTTTTTACAGAGAAGAATTCAGATAAAAACTTTACATCCTCACTAGGTGAAACTCATCAAGTGAAATGGCCTTTACAACTCACTAGTGATTGCAAAGATGTACTATACTAAAAGTGATAATTATAGCTGATTGTTCAGTGATGGATTGATTCAGTGATATTGATGATAATTGAATTGATTGTTTAGTGATACACAATTGATTGATTGTACTTGAATCATGATGAATAATTATGATTATTTCTTTCAAGCTACAGCGATCGGTTTATTAAAGTAGTTGAGGATTGAAATAGTTGAGAGTCTTATCAATAACAATGTCAAAATAAAAAGTTATAGAGCTTTCCACTCCCTTTAGAATAAGTAGAATGTGGTTATAAGATCAACATACCTAGTAAACACTAAACATAATAACGTTGCAGAAAGGATCATTAGCTGTTGCGAAAGAGCTGATTGTGATTTCTGCATCGCTCTATGTAAATCGTTCTGTAACAAAGCATGGAAATAATTCATATCAATTGAATATCCAAACTAATCATTATTGAGTTTCAGAGAGCACTTTTGCAGACAAAGTTGAATTTTCAACAAATACAATTTATTTTTATTTCAATAGCCTAATAAGTACAATTTTTGACAAAATTATTGCAAGTTGAAGTCAATAAATGATCATGGAAGCATGATTCAAGTTCCAAAACATTACCACAAGATGGATACAAAAGTTTCAAGAACAGTTAAAGACAAATATATTTATATTTTTGAAGTTACAACACTTTTTAAACATGATGTCTACGAGTTCTAAGTAATAGTGTTGAAGTTCAATAATTACAATACAATAGGCCATAATAGAACACAAGGTTTGTAATACTAGAATATTCTTTATAGGCTAGTAAGTACAATAATTATATTCAAATATTTTTTAAATCTACAAGAAATTTTTCCAAGATAATAGAGAAATACTTACAAACATGTTCTCCAGAGACTTTTTCGCAAGCCAACAATTTAGGAATACTGGAATGAACATATTTCTTAAAGGAGAATGAATAATCTGCAAAAAGAAGATGACAATTTAAATATTCGTTAAGACTAAAAAAGAAGGATTAACAAAGAAATCACAACATGAATTTATAAGAACTCATACTACTCACTGACAATATCATGACAAAATGTCTTATTGAGGAGAGATTATCATAATTATATTTTTCAGCATTGAAATAAGAAGCTCATCATTCACTTCCAATATATTATGTTTAAATTTGAACATTTCAAGTAATTGAAAATCATGTTTCAAAATAACCAAAAATTAAATGAAGTAAAAAAAATCTCCTGTTGCTTTTTAACATTGAACAGAAGCATACCACTGACATCCAGTATGATGAATAGATTGGAATATCTATTGAGCATTGAGAAGAGACTCAAACTAGAAAGGTTGAATTGTTCAAATCGATTCAGAGTATTTTTCATTTACAGAAACAATAATGATAAATTGTAATTATTAGAGAAATGATACTTACGGTCAACGCGAATGGAACGGTATTAACTATTTCTAAGATGAAATGGAATGATAAAAGTTGCTGCCATATGTTCCCCTGTAACACAAAAAGAATCACACTATTAATAATATAATCAACTATGAAATTATATTGCATACAACTATTAAATTAAATTTAAAGATATCAGTATTGAGGAAGCACAAATAAGGGTATTTTCATGCCTGCGCTTTCGATTAATGAATACAGACGATTTAAAAACGCACCGTTTCTAAATACATTGGAGATAAATAAGCACTTCTATGCAATTTTGTGCGTTTTTTGTGAAATTCATGCACCAACTACCCACTTGAATTGAATGACTGCCTTTATTTTTACCTGGAAGGGCGAAGTTAGGGCGCAGTCGGCGGCCCTTTTTTACACTTGCTGTGCGGCCCACGGTTTATCTATACAGTATAGGCTAGAGCACAGATACATGTATAACATAATGTATTATCAAAAAATCTAATTTTATCATCAACAGTTTATGAGTTCTGAAACGTATCCCGGGGATAAGTGGCAATGTTTAAAATCAAAAAATACTTTTTTAAATGCTAGTGTCTGTTTTCTAAGTGAAAACAAACTTACACCATGTTCCCTATCAAGGGATAATTCGTTATGTTGGTGAAGTAGAACAACCCTACTCGGGTCTCCCCACTATTTAAAGCCATTCACTAAATAAAGTGGCAATGGAAAAATGAATTAGCAGGAAAGAAGCTATAGAAGTATAGATCGTAGCTGCGAAGTTGAACAACCTCGAATATAGAAGAGGAGAAGGAAGGATAAAGATAACAGAAGATGGGAGAAGGAAAAGTGAGTGATTGAATGATAACGATAATATTGATGTACATCCCCCACTCTTCATCCCTTCCGATTACCAAGAATTCCAACCCCTTCTTCAAATATCTCTATTCTCAGAACTTCGGTTCATAAATCATTATTCTCAGGTAGCAGCAGCCCAAGTCTAAATTGATTAAGATCTGGGAAGGTATGCCATATCAGTCGGTGAAAGCGGCCATCTCACTCTCAAAATCAATGCTTAATTGCTCCTCCAAGGATCACCATCACCATCAACATCATCATTAATATTGGAGTCTCTCAATTCATAGAACGATAAACCGGACGGAAGGTTGATTACTCCAGTACGGAAGCACTAAATGCAAGGAAATGATGTACGGTAATGACAACTGGATCTAGCTCGGTTACAAGTGTAGTACCGTATTGGATTAACGCACGATTACTGCCTTGATTACCAAATCAACACCGTTGTGATATGATTGGATAGGGAGTGATAACCTTCAGGATTTATGTCGATAGATTTCCTTAGATGCTCCACTTAAAGTAATATAGAATTGAGGAAGCTGATTAGCACATAAATATTGCACTGCAAGATTCACTGGTTAGCGACATCCAAAGATATCAGCAGCGAGTGCACAAACATTAATCAAAGTTGATCTCTGATCACGTGCAAGTTATAATAATTGACAATCAATCAATGTTGATCGCTGATCACGGACAAAGTGATAATAATTATCAGCATCAACCGAAGTTGATCACTGATGACTTGAAAATTGAATCAAATTTGGATTGCTTTTATTCCTTTTGAATACAATTTCCAGTAGAAAATACAATCTTGAAGCAATGAAGATTACGCACTTCAGTAAACTAGAAAAGAAGAAAGGAATTATTAGATGTTGCTTGTACAGTGGCATTCTTGAATACCCTTTTGCTGTTAAGTTCTGTCGTCAATATTTGCTGAAGCAGAAGTCTTCAGATCTATCAATAGGTATAGCTGTCTTTGGATTCTCGTTTCTCTAATTTTTTAACTAGAAAAGTTTCATAACCGTTCATCTCTCGATATTGGAGTTTCATTATACTATTATCACATACCGTAACAATATATATGATAATAACTAGATATAGTGGTTGATTACATACATATGAATCACATTCAAATTGAAAAACATACTCAAGATTATAAACATTTTAGTTATTCAATTCACAATCCCATTCATCGAGTAAAGCTGGATGATTTAATCAGAATAGGCCTACAAGGTATTAAAAGCTCCATCTACCTTAACCCATACTGAAGACAAATCTATTATGATTTTGTTCTATTTTGTAGTGAATGTACGTACACCCACATCGAACAACTATGCTCTGATACACTGCATGGATAATACAAAGAACTGTAGTGTACACCTACATTGATTAGAGCTAGCATAATAGCTCACATCCATTCATGTATGTAGGCTATACTGAGTCCAAGATAATATATTGATTCTCCGCGGAAAACTGGATTGATACATAATGGGTGGAGTGATTAAAACCTAGACTCCGTGATTAAACTCTAATCCATTTACGGAATCCCACACTCTGGTCCAAAATACATGGATTCTTGCCGAAAATCCATCACAGAATGTGGGCAGACAAATTGTAACCTTTCTGAAATAGATAGCAGGACCTAAATGACTTCTCGTAAGCCTCTCTCCAAGATCTCTCTATATTTCAATGTACCTTGAGAATTAGTCCATATGCGAGACGAGTGTATTGAGCATGGGCTAATCGTCACAAAGGCCCTTGAGGACTGAAGGAGTATTATTGCGTGGCATAGTTCACACTGTGGTACGTTCTGAGCTTCATTAAAGCAGCTGAATTGACAACAAAGATGAGACGAAGCTGGTAGCATGGAATCCAACACTGAATTACGGGTATCAGAACTGCTCTCAGAGAGGAGTTACAGCTCAATAGGCAATAGGAACAATAGCGATGCTCCTATACAGTGTCGTCCGACTGATAATCGTGCGACTTTGTACTGCTCTTGTTCTTGATTACGACCTTTAGAGATGAGGACAGCATAATACAACAATTATGTATAATATAGCATATTACAGACCATGAATTGGTGCATGTGAAGATGATTAATTCCTATGAAGTGAGCTCGACAGCCCTGTGTCTCTCAGGCACGTCATGAATGCAATCAGCATTAATCCTTGACTTATTAACATGCACCAAAAAGATACTCAGATTTTCAAAAACAGTAGCCTACATGGATTACATCAAGTTCAAGTTATATTATCAACAAAGACAGAAGATTACACAGATTATGTTTATCAAGTTCAAGTTATATTATCGACAAAAACAGTAGGTGTAGCCTACACAGATTATGTTAATTATATCAGGTTCAAGTCATAATATTATCAACAATTTCAATAGTTAAAAAATGTTATTCAAGGTTCAAGTTATATTATCAACAAATGCAATACTGTGATCTGGAAATGTTGAACTTGCATTATCATCAAATGCAATAGCATAAAAAAAGTTATGCTTGTAGTTTTCAAAAAAGCAATAGCCTATCTGACAAGTTAACATCCACACATTTTCACCAGATTTGAGCAAGTTAAGCAAAAACTCAAACCATAAAACACAGGACTCAACTGTCTATTTTCATGTAGCAGAAGCACTAGCCGCCAACTAACACCTCTCACTATAGATGATGACAGGTAACACCGGACCACAAAACAGGAGCTCATCACATCTAAGCCCAGGAGATCAGCCAGCAATAGTCGAGTGTTTGAGGAGGGATTTGCACCATGAAGCGTAGGTACCCAGGTACATCCAATATGGCCGTCTGTTTACGCAACTGTCAGCGCTGCTTGATCAGTTAACACATCAATGCACCAAATGGCCAAATGCTGAATAATTCCAGCACAAAGGACCTGGTGCATGCACACCTATCGCACAATCTCCTTGTCGCGTTTTCAGGTGGCAATCATCGATGTGTGTGTCTAAAGCCAACACTGACACTTGCCAGTGTCATATAAGGAATCGATTATCAAAGGAACATCACAATAATTACACACAATCCCTGAAATATATTGACAACAGATGGCCACTGCTTCTTGACACTTTAGGCTTATATGATACTGACATCAGGCCTTACTGGCATATGAACTGACATTGTTCATATTGGGTCAGCAACGATTACTTTGGTGGTCAAGTGTGAAATTGTGTACGCATTTTGCAATAAACAATAAATAAGCCGGTAGTACACATGACTGTCCGCAAGAATTACTTCAATGGTCAAGAGTGAGCTTGTGTGTATGTTTTGCAATATACAACATGATGAACCAAATCATAGGCTATATAGTAACCCGAATAGCACCAGTTCATATATTGATTCACTATAATAATATTGTAGTTACTCAGAAAATTAAAAATATAAAAGTCCATAGAAAATGATAACAGTTTTTTTAAAATAATTTGTAATAAGGGCTAATAATCGTACACTTGCAAATAAAAAAAATATATAAATAAAGACTAAATCATGAATAGGGTCTGTTACGGGAAACTGACGTTTCACAACTAAAGAATTCCACTACGGTATTTAAAGTTTGGGAGAATTATTAGAAATTAAATAAATTGAAAATTTCTCAATAAGTTTCTTCCAATTAGCACGATAATTTGTAGTATGGAGCTTGCTCTGATAAGAGAAGAAATACAATGAAATGAAGATTCTGCATTTTTAGAAGGTCAGATTCACCTGATTTAATCCGATGAATCTCTGAAAGCTGCTTCTAATTTATTCAAGATCATAATGTGTATAAGGCAAAATGTAAAAAGCTGTAGGCATCAAATGAAAAATCAGGAATGAATGGATAGCTCAAATAGCTCAAATCAACTCTTCAAAATATTATATGGAAACCAAATTGTAACAATCCAATTGAGTTAATCGTGTTAATCATTAATACAATATTCTTGATTGATTAAGAGGAGGGTGATAGTTAACATGACTTCTTCAATCTGCCAAACACGACCATACTGAAATGAATAATCCAACAGGTAGAGTATATATATAGAATTTGTACGTTCCATCATAAGGCTTTTCCTAAATTGGGGCCGGACGCGACTGTAGATCTCACACAACAGATGCTCATTTTTTGTGCATTTGCAGACCTTGTTTCCAGAACGGTCCGTATACGGTGAGGTTAGGTAGGTTTGTTGAATAATGTATGGCCACCCTCAAGGGAGAGCAGCTTTCCACGTTCCTGTTAACCTCTGACTTTTAAAGCGTTCATGGGATTCACGGCCGAATTAACCTTCTAGCTTATACAATGTTCCACGATTAGTCCAATTAACTTATCGAGTAATTAGCTGATAACGGAAATTTGCGTGTATGTCTATGTATGGGGAGCCTTGGGGATGGTAAAAATGTTTTTACTGCAACAACAGTGTGAGGACTTTTAGTACACATTTCATACAGAGATTAATACATTCAATGAGTTGAGGGCGAAATGTAAAAGATGGGTGGGTTAGTACAACGACTGATAACGAGTAGACCTATCATTAAAATTTAAATGAAACTCAACAAAAATTACCTGAAAAAACAGTACTTATGAAACAATATTAATAGAATAGGAGGTTAGAAATATTTAGCGGTAGGCCGTGAATAGAAAAATTTATATTTCATCAATATTATTATTATTTGGGATTATGATATGACGAATTATATCTTGAAACCAGCAGTTTATCTATTCTACTTACAGCAAATTTGTTGTAGATTCATCCTAAATTTTGTGATAAAAGTGAATGAATATTTTTCACTAGTGACATAAAATCCAGATACGGTGGGTCTAAGAGGATTTTTGAAAATCGATAGCTTAAAAAATTATATACCAATTTATCGTTTGAGATATCTGTTCATCTATAATTTTTATTTATAAACCCCAAAAGTATGAAATAGTATAATATTGAAAAATTATTTAGTTCTCATCAACAAATTTTTAACATCCAATCCATATAATAATCATCTAATCTTAATCGATAGTAAATCTACTCATACAATAAAAAGCTGAAGTTTGTGGTAGGTTATCAAGAAGTATCAGCTTCATTATTTTCCATTATTCATTATTATTATTTATTTTTACTATTCATTATTCTGTTTATCATGAAATGAGCAATAAATCAAGAGGAACAGAAAAGTATTGAGGGGAAACTGAGAAACAGTGTTTTGACAACTGTACATAACGGGAAGAAATATTTTACTGGGAAGAAAACATTTTGAAAAAAACTCAAATTCCAACGACTGATATATCATATTTCAGTATTAGCTTGAGAGATTTATTCAATACATATACAAGGAAATTGGTGGATCAAATATTTTACAAAGAAATAACGTAGAGGGAAGTCCTATTGACGTGAACGTGAAGAGCAATATCAATCTACCCGCTCATCGCAGTTTGATAACCCAACCAGCGGATTTATGATCAAGTTCTTGGCTGAAGTTCCACGTATTTGAATCGAGTCACTGGCGCGTGAGTAATTTTTCTGCTTTTTCGCAGCATTGTGCGCGTTTCACCGAGTCAAGATAGGCGAAACGAACGGCAAATAGGAACGCTTGATTCGGCAGATTTTATGCCAACAAAAGAGAAATTCTTGCCACTTCTCCAATTCAATTTCTGCACCTGTAAACACAATTTTTCTGCAGTCGCTCTTGGAACTAATTGCAAGATTTTGTTCAAAGCATATTTGCTTCAAATACGGAACAAGCATATACCGTAGAATGTACAAACACGATTTTCAAAGCTCACTAAAGACTAGATCAACTCAAAACTATTTTTAAAACATTTTAAAATACGTACTTCGATAGATACAGAGCAAATACAGAACTCAATATTGCCCGAATCTAAGCTCCATCTCCCTGACAGCTGAAGAAGAGAGACGAAGTGTGTGCTACAAAATACACTACAAAAACCGTTTTCGATGACGTATTGTATTCCTCCCAGGGACACGGAGTAGAAGTAAACTCGGGCAGTATGCAATTGAGACTGCTATAAAGCTGATACTTTAGAAGTTGAATCAAAGAATGTGAAGTTTTTTGCCTGAGATGGAATTAAAAATTGATGATGCTCACAATAAGCTGTAATAAGCTCACTTTTTTTTGCAACTCCTAACAGATAAGGATATTCAATAATATGCTTTTTGAATAGAATCTTGGAATAATTCTTGACATTGTATAATGATGCACTGATGGGATAGTGAAATTTGCTACAGAGAATAATAAAGCGGCTTATAGATGGGGAAAGTAGAGACGGAAAATCACTGGCCTGGCGCCCAGTACTTGCCTCTTCAACTTACCGCTTACTTTCCCTGTCTGAAGGGGTACTTCAGACAGTGAAAACTCCCGGGGAAAGTAATCTCTGGCGGCCAGTAAAAACAAACCTGTTTGTTTTTACTTGCGATTTCACGGAAAGTAGCGGGTCACCAGTACTGGCCGCCAGTAACTTTCCGTCTCTACTTTCCCCGTTTATAAGCCGCTTAAGATTTGCTATGTAGGTTTCTTTTTTTCTCCTAACAAAATTTTCTCAAGATTTGATATGCTTGGGGCGTTTCAAGTTATTCAAGCTGCGATGTTTAATGTAGGCCGACATCATATTTAACATGACCGAGCTGATATCAAGTTTCCCCTCTGAAAAAGGGCAACACTGCAGTGCCCTAGTAACTTGGTCCACTCCATATTTCTAGCTCGGCACAAAATAAACCAAGCTGTTCGCACCTCTCACATCTTGACCTCTGATATTTCATCTGACACCGTGTTTAATTCACCTCACCAACGCATAATTGCAGTCAGACTCGGTGTTAGCCGGGTTAGAACATGAAATGTGCATATTCTACCCGCATTCATTCCCCTCTCGAATTCTAGGCAAGTGGAGATGTTCGAGCGTTTTGCAAGCTGAATAATTGAGGAAGGCAAGGTGCGATGTAGCCTAAGAAGCTGAGAGCACATGGAATACCTGAAAGGAGGCGGCCATTTAATATTCATTTGGTCGCAGAATTCGTTGAAGACTTGAGCTGCTCTGGACTGGCTAATGCGCTATGGCGCGATCGACTAAGGACGCATGAATAAGCAAAACGTTCTCCAAGAAAATCCTCGAATTTCTTGTGCCAAGCTCGGTGCAAAGCATTTGGGATCCAACCGAGCATTACCAGATGTTGTTACTGAATACCTGAATTCTTTTCCATTTCCAACTTTTCTCCTGATTGGTTCTGTTGCTGTTAGTACACTCAGATTCATGTCATTTGACGCTAGGCATTAGATGGATAGATAGATAGAGAGATATTATTTCTTGACGTTGCTGATGACCGTAGAGTACAATGGCAAAGAAATAATACTTCTCTATCTATATATCTAATGCCAAGCGTCAAATTAAATGAATCTGAGTGTACCTGTTAGGTTCTGTTAATCAGACTCTCCACTAGTTTCTATTATTACAAAAACTGAATAAAAATTGTTAACACCTGTTAAATGTTTAACAAGTCATTAATTATAATAAAACTCAATTATTTTTATTTATATCGAATGTTATCATTACAATAACTGCTAATCATTAGTTTATCAAATCTAATGGATATAGTCATATGCAATTTTTCTGTTTGCTTCTGTATGTGGTAATGTATACGATAAATTTGAATTTGAATTTAGCTTCCATGTATGATTTGATTATTTGTACAATGTGAATATAGCCTAATTAGATTGTTTATAGGAATATTCATTAAATTTGGCGGATGGCGAATAACTTTCATTTAACATTTCTATGATAACGAGTGATGTTCTGTTGAATTTTTTTTCAAATCCACCAAAACCCCGAATAAATAGTTATTCAATTTGAACAAGGGAACAACAAAATGAAGAGAGCTACATTGATTCATTGTTGGATAACATGTTAGGTAACTCAATTCATAGGGGATACATCAGGTGAAATGGATAGCCCGTCTTCTATCTACCATAAACATCCATTAAAGTCACGAAACACATCTCTGAGTTGCTAAATGCACAATGATGAGATGATAGGGATGGTGGCGCAGTAATCTATCTAACTCTAACAGCTTGCCTTTCCTGGAAAGATCTCCCTTCATTACAGAGTGTAAATGCATTAGTTAGCTTCAAAACAAGCGTCCCATAACACACTGTGCTCCATTGTAAACATACATGATGAGAGGCATGACGCTAAAGACGAGCTGATATAGAGAATTGAATGTGTTCACTTGTTTCAATTGGAAATTCGTGTGCAATGGAGTCATTTGAGAGTCTACACATTCAGTTGCAAATAGAGTAATGACATCGACTAATGAAGAAACGAATATGTGGAATAATTATTATATGGAGTGGATATGGAGTACTCCTTTCAACTGAAAATTATATCACAATTGAATACAACACAGCAACACCTTACAACCTTATTATTTCTAAAACAATAAGGTACAATCAATTATAAAACATGATTATATTGCAAATAATGGAAAAAGAAAGCATACCTTCCTTCATAGCTGAACAACGAAGATCTTAATTTAACATATACCCAGTAAATAAATTGAAACGAGTTCACCCTGTGCAGCGCAAAGCGCCGCTTACTTGATTTTTCTAAAATTCTTAGTTTTAAATACTTGCAATTTCGACAATCTGCAGCTGACAGCAGCTCAGTCAAACCAATGAATTCTTACCTTGTAGAAATTATTTTTGAAAAACAAATAGAGCCTGCATAAATTCTATTATTTATCTTTCTTTTGGCGCAAACTAAATGAAAGTCGGTCCATTCAAACTACTTCACACACGGGCACCAAACTCTTTCAATATAGATGATGATGTTTGTATGAAAATCGTTCTCCTAGAATATAACGCAATCCAATCATAATGGTTTAAATTTCATAATAGGTCTAATATGGCAAATTAAAACTTGAGCAGCCCCCTATGAATGTATGACACTACTTTTTCGTACGCTGAATATGGGTGTGACAGCTTTGAAACGCGTAAAGGTGCAACAAACATACTCACTGCTGTAAAAGTGCAAGACCTGAACCAAATTAGATAAATCGACCAAAAGAGAAAGAATTGAAGAGAAAAAGAAAAAAGAGGAAGATGGGAATTGATTTTTTTAAAAAGCTTTATCATTTTTTTATGTCTCCATAAATGAAATTATTATCCGAGTTTTGGGAAAACATACTACAGAAAGACGCCACTTTTATTATCGGGAGCCATTGACAAAATCCCACAATGATCTGAGAAAAGGCAACCAAACATTCTATTTCCAATCTCCAATTCTTTGAACCGCAGTTTGAAAGAGCTCATTCCTTATCAATCGAGCTTTTTCTGGATTGGTTTCAAGGATGGGGTGAGTAGTTGGAGGGGGAGGGGGGGAAAGCGTTCTTTTGCACCCCCTCCCGTGACCGTGGCTCGTTTTGCAATGAAAAGCTTTCTGTCACTCTGTTATCCAGCTGCAAAGCGATAATCCATGTTACCAGTCAACTCTACCACTAAACATGTAGCAGCAGCAGCAGCAGCTCTAAATAAGGCTGCTGCATCAAAGCAAACTACTTGCTACTCTCTCCTCCAACACCTCCCCCCCTCCCAAACATCCCTGTAATCAGCCCCAACCACATTCCTCCAACATATAATCTGTACTATAATCCAACTGCTTTAAAACCAGCGAAACTGTGATACATCCAAGTTGTAACTTTGCTGTGAAGTCACAGCTTACGCATTTATTCTTGTCATAATAATTATAAAAAACGTAGTACACACGAAATTTCTAATAACTATTCCATTTATGAAGTGACTATTAGAAGAAGTGGTTTCATGTTGTTTTCTCGATTGAAGAAAATAAGAACAAGTTGTATATTAAGTGGGGGTTAGATCAAGTGGTGGCCCCCGCTAAATTACTATTCCAATTCAGGTGAATTAAATTAGAAGCTAATTCAAACTTAGCACTGGTAGTGCACAACTAACCAGGTCAGGTCTATAACAGGAGGCGCCACATCCGTAGTCGAGTTTCAAAGCCTATTCAAAAGCTTTCTAACTAATATTGTACCTATAGTAGCGGTCACGAAATCAGGCGGCTAAGAGATTTTGCACTGTTGTCAGATATGGAACAGGTAAAGCAAGGAAAAAGCGAAAATTGCTTGCGGTATTTTGCAGAAGAACCTTCATTTGTTTCATTCGTAACAGTTCCTTCAATTGACAGTTACGATTTCCAGTTACTCAGAGTTCTAAGAGATGTCGCTAGGATCGGCCCCTTGTTTTCTGGTCCAAAAATTTAACGTACGACAAGACATCTATTTCCAAGTCTGTTCTCTGTGATCCCCTTCACCATAGAAATGTTAAATGAAAGTTATTCACCAAATTAAATTAATATACCTATACAGTACATAAAGATCGCTCAAAATAGCAATATGCCTACACAGTAATCTAAATTGATACTACAGATAAGCGGCCAATTGCATGAAACTACATACCACCTTAAAATTACGTCATTGCATTGCATTGTCATTGCAAATTACATCCGATTGGTTCTCGTTGCATTGGTTCCCTCATTGCTGGTACTGCATTGGTTCCCTCATTGCTGGTACTGCATTGGTTCCCTCATTGCTGGTATTCTCTACTGTCCTTTTTGGGGGCACTACAACCCCCCCTCCCCGTCATCATATGTAGAAGCCCCACCAAAATCCATTTTTAGATCCGCCACTGGATGTGAGCTGCAATTCAAGTGAATACTAGGGGTTGAGAGATAATTGAATGAATAGCCTATAAGGAAGGAACGATGGCAGCGCTAGTGTGGTAAAAGTTGGAATTGAAAGGTGATTCTGGACTCAGGTCCTGTGGGGTCTTAACATACCTTGTAGCCGAGATAGGCGAGCAGCAGAGCCTCTGTGAGACTGATGGAGGCGAGGATGACCTGGATGACCCAGAGGCCGACGGGACGCTGCACCCACATGATGGCGTCCCAGTTGATGATCGGGTTCTCCTGGAACGCCTCCTCTGTCAGGTTGTGCGACGCCTCGAACTCCGACTTGTTCGACGGCGTGCAACCGTAGCTGCAAAAACAAACATACTCCAATTATTCCAAATTGATTGTCAAAGTGGGTGATTAAATTGTACCCTGCATAATATGAAGTATAATAACAGACTAACCGAATGAAAATTTTGTCTTATCTGTGGTATAATATAACATGTAATATATACTGGGTGATTCAAAAAGAATACCACAACTTTAAAAATTTGTATGTTATGAAAAGTAGAAATATCATAGATAGATTCTGCACGGTATACATTGAATTGAATTTAAAGTTTTTCCAGGACCTGAAACATTCGGATAGATATATGAGCCCCTCATACACTCGAGCAATATCAATTTAAATAGAAAAAGTTTCACACTATCTGGAGAGCATAGGGGAGCCGTCACGAGTTTGATATTGCTGCTGTTATTTTTATTGGAATTAAATGAAAGAAACATAAATATTTTCCGCAGTCACCGTTTTAAATATAAATAAAATGTACTAACATAAATGTACAAGTTTAGAAATAAAAATCATTGTTTTAAACATCTCCGTCCATATGTAAGCTGTTTTGAATGCAAAGGGGAAGAATAATAGGCGCACTTGGACTTTCACAAATTTTTTCTGAAATATGATTCGATAATCGGCTTAGATCTCGGATAATCGGAGTTATATAATTGGGAGTTCTACTGTATGTAAGAATGTAAGTAATATATGTATACAAATTGAAAGTTTTTTCGGTTAAAGGAATCCCACAGAGCTTTTCCACTTTTTCACTTGGAATATTTTCTTTTTTCTTTTCAACTTTTGCTGAAAAACCTATGGGATAGCGGGACCTAACACTGTTATTATTTTCCAATAAAATTGTTTCATTGAAAAAACTTGGAATTTTACATAGGCTACAATTTCGAAATATTCTTCTGTTTTTTTAACCACAGTTCAAGATGGAACCAATATAAACAATATACACATTGGAGGAACAAGGAGGGATATACACAATATACACAAAGGAGGGACAAGCTTGATAGTAAATTATACTCCATTCTGCATTCATATACTTCTGAGTGTAATATTCCATTCAATTACTTCTGTGTTTTCATTAAGTTGCGTGAAGTTACCAAAGCCCCATTCCTGTATAGAAGCATTTATTTTTAAGTTTTGGCTAGTCAGTAACTTATAGTACGGTACAAGCAGAATAATATAGTGACAATATTTTTAGAATTATTTAAAGCCAAAAGCTTTCTACTCCCAACCAATCCACGTGAATTTCAGTTGTGAACTATTGAAAAATTATTGCAGATTTTGTAAAAAGGATGGTTATCATTTATTACATTACTGATTAAAAATATTGAATGTTAAGCAATATTGTGTAGTAGATAAACTTTAGTGGCTTTATAGTGTATGAAGAAAGGTTCTCTATGAAGCAAGGCTTATAGATTGTAAAACTCTGACTTGAGTATTATAGCAAATGTGCTTATAGTGAGAGTGAAAAAAATTAAGGTAAAACACTGCAGTAAATTCACAGATTATAGTGTATTTTCTGTTTTTAATATTCAAGAAAAAATATATTATGACAAATTATTGCTTTTCAGCTAGATTGAAGATATCATTCTCAACCATGTAATAGTGAATTGCATTAATTCATATACATTAATGTACTACTTTGTAACAGAAAAACAAAAGAGACTTGTAAATCTACCTAACGTTTTTCCGAAGAAAACAAAGATCAAGTACAAGGAATAAAGTTTACTTAAAAGCATTATGTATCATTGGGTTCATAGAATAAATTTTAAAGTTTCAAGAATTTAAATTAGCACCATCACCTTTGGTCGGATTTGAATATTTTGATAGCTTCATTTCTATTGTGAAGTTTCTCATCATTTCATCCAGATGAAGCATTGACTAAAGCTTGTGTGTCACCATAAGGATGAAGCCTACAAGGAAGCTTCAAGTTTAATAAAAATCTAACTAGGAAAACTGAGATTTTTGTGTTAGATTCAGCTTAACCCGCCACCATCAACTAGCACTAAGAATAAATTCCATCCCACCGTATATGAAGTATAACTCACCAGTTCCAAGGTTTAATTTATAAAATATAGTTACGTTTATCATAAGTTGAATGATCATAATAATTGATCATTTACCTTGCGCTAGAAAAGAAAACAAACCAAAAATAAAACAATGAGAAAATCTTTATTGAAGAATTTTTAAACGTTAAAATTTTCTATTGATAATAAATTAATATAATAATTCATTTTATAAAAAATAGCTGTATTCCAAGCACTATAACATTGATATACTTCTCACACTAAATTCAAAATTATTGAATTGAAATAAGTAGGTACCGTATGTAAACGAACGAAGTCTACACTTCTAATTAATGAGAAAAGCACGGATTTTTAACAATTTTATCATGAACTTCACCATAAATGATAATCATTATGATAAATTAAAGAATAATAAATAAACTACTACAGCAACTGAATAGCTCAATGTGATCATTGTGATGAGTTACCAGTAGCAATGCTTCAAATTTCAAACGCAAACACTTTTCATCATTTTTAAATTGATGTTCTCATTATTGTTCACCTATTATAAATTAAAAATTTGTTATTTATAGATTAATAATTTTAAAAGGATGATTCACGAATGGAAACTGTGTTTCAGGGAAAAATTTGGTTTTCACACGTGCAGAAAGACTTGAGGGGACCAGAAATTGTACAGCGAGAACATATGAGTGGAAAGTGTATGAAGTTTTGTTGTTTGTTCCCTTCAAGTACTCATTCACTGAACTCATTCTGAACTAGAACCATGCGGCAGAACAATTGAGGGGGCTTTTGTTCTGCACCTAGAACAATGGGAGAAATAACAAGATTGCTCGTCTTGTCAACCAAAGGAAAAATTCCTAGACAAAGCATACCAGAAAAATCTACTAGAACAATGCTGTATGATAGGAAAATGTGAACTTAAATATTTTATTTGGCGATTAACTCAATCAGAATCATGGTGTTTCCACTTTGAAAGATGCAGATTAGTACATCTAGTGGATAGTCGTCCACGGTAGAATAATATCCAATGGTCCACCCCAATGAAAAAGAAAACTTGTCCAACACACCAGTGTGTTCAATAATACAGTATCAATAATATACAGTATCAATAATACTAGTTTTTATTGATAGGCCCTCTATTTCAAATTATTTATCCAATCCTTTGGATAGGCTCCCCTATAGTTCATCAGAGTTTGTTTTTCTGCGATACAAACTCCATATCGAGAGAATCCGAAAGGCTTCCAAAATTACTAATAGCAGTGATCGCTCTGTAACGACGATTTTACGGCATTGCACCGGTCAGATGAATAGCGAATGGACAAAATGAGAAACGGAATTCGGATTCAGACACTTCTTTCAGGTACGGTACTGAATTATGCAGAGCGCCGTGAGCTTTTAGATTGATTGGTCCGCTCTCAAGTGATCAGTAATTCCCGTTGCCTTTCTACCATAACCCTATTTCCAATATTAATCTTGTTTGAAGTCCATTGCAGGAAAAAATAAAGAAAAAAAACACAGGAAACGTGTGTTTAAATTCAGGAGTGGTTATGAATATGAATTTGGGCTATAGTGTGAGGAGTGAAATTATAATATTGATTTGTCGTATGAAGAATTCATCAGATTTAACTAAATCACTATTGGTCAAACATAGAGATGAAAAAGAGGAATGAGATATGAGCATAATTGGAATTCAGAATAATTGAAGAAGTATTTTAAATAAATATAGTGAGACCAGAAATTTGTTATCATGCCTTGTTATGGATAAATTTGGAAAATGGTTTGAATAAGCGAAAAATGACCTCATAAATAATAATACAATAAATAGATGAATCATATTAACACACTATACAGTGAAGTTATATATTAATTGAGTAAGCGTTTATTAAGACCGTGGGTTAAATTACTATGATTGTATTTGTCTTTGGCAAAAGACTATAAATAGTTATACTATATCAACGGTCTTTAATTTTTGGACAAAATTAGAGTAAGTTACCAAATACAAAGAAGGCTTTAGCTACTCAGAAGAAATGTATGGTAGTTTCTCAACTTGATTGAATTGTTTTATCAATTTGACATATATTGATTATTGATACCAGCATAACTTTCCTCATTATGGTTAAATATCTATCTGTTTAGTATATTAGTCAAAGGGCCACTTAAGTTCACAAAAACATGCTTGATTTCTTTCACCTCCAATAGTTAAAAATTCATAAATGGAATTATATAATTCATATAATTAATTATATTAATTAACAATATATAAATAGAACAAAATAAATTATTTATACATGCAATAGAATGATCAGTGAATTTTTATTCAATCTGATTCCAATTTTTTATTGATCTATAATGTAACCTCCATACTAAATTGTCTCAGATAATTTAATGAAAGATAGGTTCTTATCATGTTTCAAATAATAATACAGTTTTTAGAACTTTTTACGCTATGACAGATATTCTTCAAAGTCTGCAATATTCATCACCATAAATTATCAATATTTGTAGAATTATGTCCATCTAGGATTCTAGGGCTTGAGCAATGGATACAGGAAAACAGTGGTAACACTCTAAATATGAAATTCATTATAATTGTTAAAGGCCGTTAATTTTCCTTATCAACACGAACCTTTGCATCTAGGCTTGGGTACTCGTGTGGAAGTGTGAAGGGATCTAAAGCAAGCCTTCAGAAATCTTCTAGAAGGCGTCGAAACAGACTCACATATTTTCCACTTACTGGCCGCCTACAACCGCAATGAAACCATTTATCATCTGCACCAATAAATGATAATGATGTGATACTTCCGAGCCTTTTTGTGTGTTATTCTGCGAGAAAAGTGGATAAGGGCACGTCCCTGCACATCATTCTTCCACAAACGTCTGTCCAGATACTTCTCCAATAATCTCTTCATTTCTTCCTTTTTCCACTCTTCTCTATCACTATTTTTCTTTCCCCAACTCCTTTTTTTATTTCACTCTTATGTTCTTTATGTTTCTTCCTATCTTCATATTCCTCTCTCTCTCTTCTCTGGTCTTCTTCCCAAATCTCCAAGATGTAGCAGTTTCGAAAATTTTTACAGATTCTCATTAACACTCACCCCATTAGTACAACTCCTATGAAACACGCATTAGCGAGACAGTTTTAAACGAATTCTTTCTTCTATACGTGAAAGAAGGGAGTGGCGATCTCAACCATTAGGAAAGTTGCTTGCAGTATCATCACGTCCGTATCTTTACGTAACGCCTAGGCATGCCGTACACATAATCGAACAGAACAGAACGTCAAGACATTTTGACTGACAGTGTGATATGATATCCCAAACGTATAATTGAGAATTTTGACACATAGAAGGTCTTTGAATGTAAGCGACGATATATTGCTGAGGATTTTAAAAAACAAAATGAATTTGCTTTCATGAAGCAAAGACACTACTTTACTATAGTGTTCATTCACACGAGCAAGTAATGTTGTAGTCCAAGCAATATTGATATCAATTTGATTACAAATAAATTTCAAAAAGCAATGGGTCTCATTATACCGGAATTCAAAAGTTGAAACGGATTTAGGTCAAGATGATGTTCCATGGAATAATGTCATGTAAGCAATCGCGAATAATCAGTGAATTGATCAGTAGCAGAGGCTCACAGGGAAATGTCAAACAGCACCAAGAGACATGGCCGCCTTTTTTGCAGTGAAATAGGTTCAGGAGAAATTGCAGAGCATGATAGGCTGGTAAGATACGATCGGGCCTTCCTCTTTCAAAGAAGAGCGGAAACGGAGATATCCAGTTTCCTTCCTCAGTTACAAGAGAGTCCAGATTGGGTCTCTGCCGGAATATACGAGAAATGAAGGAGGATGAGGAGGATGAGAAAGAGCAAAATGAATGCATGTGTACAGAGAAGAAATGGAATTGAAGAGTAAGAAAGTGTGTGTGTAAGAGAGAGAGAGAGAGAGAGAGAGAGTGAGAGATGGAGAAAGAAGCGATGAGAGAGATGTGGCAACTGAGTGAGTGATAGCTGAATAGGAGAGAATTGAGAGCGAAGTATGGGGGAAGATGGCATTAAGAAAGAGAAAGCGAGAAGATTAAGAAAGGCATCTAGAAAGAGAGAGAGAGTGAGAGATATAGAGTGACTTATCACATTGTGTATTCTGTTGAATGCGATGAGAAATTTGTCAGTGGATGAAATTTGATTTGGATGAGAAAAGGAAATGCAGCTTATTACAGGAAAGGAGCTGTGTAATATTATTGCCGAATCAAAATTTCTCTTCTCCGAGCTTGCTTGGCTTGCCTGACTGCTAATATTAGTCAATATTTTGAGACGTATAGCAGGATACTTTTAACTTGTCAGATAACATATGTTTTACTCGGCCACCAGTCACCAGTACAATACTTAACCTACAAATGCTGAATCTCGCAAAAATGATTGAAAAAGGTCTTTTAAAAAGTTATTCTTTGAAAGGTCTTCTTTGTGTTGTCTTTTAAAGACTTAAAAGGTCTTTAAGACTTTTAAGCCTTTTTGATTATTGTGTCGAAATCACTGTTTAATTATTACCGAAACAGCTGATTTCCTGACAAGTTAAAAGGATCCTGCTATATGTATTTATGCTGACTGTCATGATGCTGATATCAGCACTAAGATTATGAACTGATACTACACTATATAGGTCCTACCTATGAAGCTGCTACTACAGTTTACAACACAACTCACCAAGTCAACTGAAAGTGTTACTTAAATAATAACTGTTATACTTGAGTTACTCATACAATTCGGGGTTAATTTTGTTTGGTAGATCTTGTATTCTTCAATGTAATTTACATGGAAATACTGGTCATGGTCTGCCATAATCCCTCTTCTCTATCTACTCAGGGAGCTCTCAATTGTATAGATAATGTAGTAACAAAGCTAAGAAACGAGTGATAATTCCCAGTTTCAATAATAAATTGTCATCTTCACCTCTTTGCAATTGTCACACGTTCAATCCCATTTTCAATAACTGGATAATTGATCACAAAACCTCCGACCAAACCTACCCAAAACATGAACTCTCTGCAACCGTCATTTGCAGTGTTGCCACACTCCTCATCCACTTTTAGAAAATGGATAATAATTGATCACAAAAATATCTGACTAAAACACAGGATGAGCTCTTCCAATAACTGGATAATAATAAATTTATCACGAAACTTTCTGTCCAAAACACTAGATGAGCTCTTTCAAAAACCGTCATTTTCAGTCATAAACCAGTGTTGCCACACTCCTCATCCCACTTTCAATAACTGGATAATAATTAATCATAAACCAGTGTTGCCACACTACTAATCCCATTTTCAATCGCTGATTTATTCAATATTGTGAGCAGCATTTTTGTCTGTCAGTTTCCAGTGGATGGAGATATACGATTACAGTACCTATATAGTACACAACATTTAGTGCTGGTGCTTAATTGACAGGATGTCCAACTTCGCATTTGAGCCCGGAATCAGAGTGGGGGAAAAGGGAGGTGGTAGAGGAGGGGATTCGCCTCGCGGCGATGTAATCAAATCTAATTAAGCTTCCGCGCACTTTGAACTTAGCACAAAGCAATAAACGTTGCGCAGTAGAAGCAGACAGGAGGGAATGGATAGGTGGTGGAGCAATTATTGTTTCTCATTGTGAGGAGAGAGTGGGACAAATGAGAGAAGCGAAGAATTGGGAAGTTGTTTTTGTGAGGAAATGTGTGTATGGAACATTAATGTGAAGTTATGGTGACAGGGTCTTTATAGCCTCCCCTACATGTGACCACCAAGCAATTATTATTAGTGGTCGGAATTTTCAGAAACTTCATCAACGTTATGTTCATATCTAGAGCGTTCTTCTACTCATATAAGTTGAAGTTATCGAACTTGTTCCCTTTTCCATCATTTTGTACATGTCTCAATCTCTGGTGAAGTGTTTAATCAAGACCATTTTACATTTATTTGAGTTCATCTTGAGGGCTCCTTCGTGACCTTATGGCCATTGTTTTTTACAATTCCCAATATATTTGTGATGGAGAGTTAAAGGAATGATTTACAATATGCTAATCCACTTTCTTGAATTAATAAATTAATTCATAAATGTTCATAAAATAAATGCATGACTCAAGCCGAAGCTATATTGTTACCGCTAAAACTCTAGTTACTAATGTTCCTTGTAATTGCAAAATCTGCAGATAACAATGATGAGTATATTTCTTCAAAAGAATTGAATTTCAAATCAAAATCTCTTTCCTAGTATTTTGTCCGTTCATTCGTGAGTTTTCTACATGAAACTACCGTATTCAAAATTATCTTCCGCAGTTAATATATTATATAGATAATAAACTCTTGATATACTATACTATATAGTTAAAAAATAATATAATTATAGCCTAATATACAATTATATAAATCATAATACTGTTATGTCAAATCAATATTATTTCTTCTAAAGGTAATTTTATTTTGTTATGAAGTTTTGTCTGTTTTGAGTTAGTTTTCTCAACTATTCAAATTTATACCTTTTTGGTAGCAACTATTGAGAAAAATAATAATGATTCCTTTTACACTGCATATTTTTTTTCAAATTCCCAAGTTTTTGGCCGGTAACTTACTGGCGCATCCACTAGCTTTATCCCACACTTGTCTACGTACAAGACAGAATCCAAACTGTACTTTCCACGAGAGGAGAAGGAGAAATGACGCAGATCAAGCTACCTAAAACCACTAAATTATTCAGCAATTGCATTGGCCCTTCTCAACGGGTGAAAAAGCAGTTTCAACTAAGCTTTACATTATTCAGGATGTGAAATCGACAGCGTTAAACGATTTCTAGTAGGATGATCCTAACCAAAATGGTGGAAGTTTTTAAGTTGAGTGCATGCTCGATCTAGCGAATCCACTTTTTGTCTTTCCTATAACTATCACCTATCTTGGAATAACGTGATGTTCTTCTCAAGTTCCCAGGGAATTCCAAGTCTGAGCACGTCTATTGACCTTCGATTTTACCACTTTTGTTCCCTCACACCCTCTCACTCTCCCTCATCTTCTTCCAAATAAGCTTTTCTTTCATCCACTCCACCTGAAGTTTTTCAATCTTCTCGCTTCTCATCCCTTCACTGGATGGACCTACAGCTACAGCATCCACAACCTCAAACGAATAAAATTCGATTTGACCTACCCGACCGTGTTTTTACCCTCGAGATCAAGAAATAAACAAGGGTTCTCTTCAATTTCAACTCTGCTAGCTACAGCTACAGAAATTTCTCAGCGGGTCTATTCACAAGGGATAGATCACAACAACACTTTCCTTCACACAAACTACAAATAGTATTCAGATTTTCGTTTACTTTTTCATCATATCTTATAATAACTAAAAATAACACATTCAAATTAACTACAAATAGTATTCAGATTTTCGTTTACTTTTTCATATCTTATAATATAGCCTGAATATCTTATAATAATCTTAATAATCCAGAATATCTTATATCATATCTTATAATAACTACTTGAATGTGTAATCCAAATTTGGGATTGAAGTAGTTTCGGGCTATGCCTGTTGTTTCTTCCCACATATTGTGCAGTATATTGTCAACAAATAAATAACAAAGACAATAGAGAGAAAGTTTTGTATCAAAGAGGTTGTTCAAATCAGTAGTATCATACTGAGTTTAAGAAAAGTTATGAATGTGAAAAACATGTTGAAGAGGAAGATTTGAACTATATCCAATTCATCAGGGTCAGTTATTGTTGAAGTAGGTTTCCTAAGTTCTTGTGAAATATGTTTATCCAATCCCTCAGATTCACTGATGTATTTGAAGTTGAACGATACCAATATCATGCCGTTAATATAACGGAGAAAATACATCACATACATTATGATGAGAGGAGGAGTGCAAACCGATTGTAAACACCCTAGGAAAAATAGTTGATAAAAAATTCAGGAACCTAAATTATAGCTTGGTTATAGTCTGGAGAATTCAACCAAAGGATCATATTATAAGATCGAAAATGTAATAATTGCAATTTTATTGATAAATCAATAACAAGTAAATAAGAGTCAAATGTTGATCATTATTATTCATTAATCAAATTTCTCTTTGCCAACTAGATAATAATAATAATTCCGTGTAACCTGGCTGGCTGCCAACTAGATAAGAACTAATAATTATTATTATCAACAAAAATTATCAAGAAATTCAGAGAAGTATCCTATTGATAGTTTCAGATATATAAATTATTCGCATCACATAAATTATGGCACTTATATTTTTCAATGGAGAAGAGCAAGACATATTTTTTCAACTCACCATGTTGCATTGATAGGATCTTGGTCCGCTATCACACGAAATATATACAGGAAACATGATAATAGTTTGGAGAGGAGATTCGCTATTCGTATTCTAAGGCCTGAAACAGAAATACAAATAACGCTTGATAAATAAGAACAGAAGACCAGTCATCATCATCATAATTATCGTGTCCAAGAAAAACTCTTTTATTATTATTATTATATTCTATATTTTAAAACAAGTCTCTGCGCGTTATCATTTGCTAACAGCACATCGTCAAAAGTACATGTAAAATTATTTTGTGGGCAAAGCAACAGATGCCCCATTGTCTGAATATTGCCACAATCACACTAATCTTGTCATTTTCAGAGTAGCCCCATTTGCAAAGGTTGGCCCTGGATCTACCCATCATACACCGCATTCTGTTTATGGATTTGAAAAGATGGAAGTTCAAATCAGCCCCTCGTGGTAGGAGAAGACCAGTAAAAGGAGAAGATGATGAGAATGAAATAAAAAGCTTTGAGAATGTGTGATGAAGCAGCACTATAAGCTACAATATGCGTTTTTTATCGGCTGTACGGAAACGCATGCATAAAAGGACCCTAATACACATGAAATCATTTAAAATGATGGGCCAAATGAGAAAAAAATGCAGTTAATGAATAAAATAAATTTAATTCTTTGTGAGACTTGATTTGATCAGAGTGGATAGAGGTGAAATATTTCTCTTTCTATAGCCTAGTCTCTGGTTTTGAATATCAACAAGTAAGATGGACGATTATTGAAAAAGTACTTGTAAACAGGTATTTCTGATTTATCTCGCAAACACAAACAGTCAATTCTTCTGTGTGCTTCAAAGGCGCTCAAAGTTTCACCGGCGGCTAAAAAGCGCTGCGTCTTCTTTCCATGTCATCAGCAGGCGTCCGCTTTGTTTCGACTGAACTTTGTAATTCATCTCCGACCAGATAATTATTATTGAATCAGGAAAGTCGGTCTCGACTTCGGAAATAAAACGCCAGCTACGTAGACTGAAGAATATTATTATTTGCTTCTCGTTCACGACAAGACTCGCTCTAGTTTGTAACTTTTCCAGAGAGAGAGGGGAAGATCTCTCAATTTGTCGAGTTTGCTCAACAATCAAACACACAAAGTTTGTTCCGACAATGAAAGTAAG
Organism: Laodelphax striatellus; assembly: GCA_017141395.1. Taxonomy (NCBI): domain Eukaryota; kingdom Metazoa; phylum Arthropoda; class Insecta; order Hemiptera; family Delphacidae; genus Laodelphax; species Laodelphax striatellus. The sequence continues at coordinate 9,646,709 of CM029535.1, read as the reverse complement.
CAGGAGATGCGATCCAATAACAAAAGGCTTCCGAAAGCCAATATTGCTTCCTTTAATTGCAAACTGTATTTGTACGACGGTACTTTATGGAATCGAGCCACAGACTTCATTCAATTATACAAATACTATTAATGAGTGTCGTACTAGAAAGAGGCAGCAACACCTCACTCAATTATTACTAACTACTTTAAATATGAGTAGCCTATCAAGTGAAGCTCTTGAGGTAATAGCTTCAGATATAACAATTGAGTGGAATAACAATTTGTCGACCTGTATTTGGAAATTTGTACTACACTTCGTGCATGGTAATTCTCATTCAAGATATATTTCCATTCGGAATCAATTTATTAAATGATAATGAATTATTGTAGTTATCATTCATTATTCATTAGTAGTATTTGTATAATTAAAATCATAATTATGATTAAATTAATTACAATAATAGTTGGATGAATATTTGGGTGTTGAGAGCTTTTATAGATTTTGAATTGGTACACAAACACATAAGTATGCCTACGTGAGCTCTTTTAAACGGGGAATACCTCTTTTCACAATTGAAGGGCTTAATCGTAAGTGAAATACAATCTTATATATTGAAAGAATATTTGTGTCCAACTTTGAAAACTTCGTAGAGAGGATTGAGTGGACCGATTTTGATGCGGTTTGCGCCATAAGAAAGATAGAGAATCGAAGTTTTGCAGGCTCGATTGTTTTTTTTTTTTAAATAATCATTTTAAATAGGAAAACTTTGATAAAAAAATCAAATATTTTTCTGTGGCACTATCTGTTGGCATAAAATGTACTTAGTTATTAAATGTATTGAGTTTAGTTATTGTTAAACTCCCCATACATAGAGCTTAGAAAGTTTTTTCTAAAAGTAGTACAGTAACCATAAATCACTGTACAATGTAGGATTTCATTGAAACGAGTGGTCTGCTGTCAGCCGCAGATGGTCAGAATAATAGCAACTACTGTATTTAAAACTAAGAATTTTAGAAAATTCAAGTGAGCGGCGCTTTGCGCTGCACGGGGTTAACTCGTGTAATATAAATTACTATTCTGTAATATTGTACTATTTCATTTTGTTGGAAGGTTCCTTATGTTAATAATAGATTGTAACTGATTCTATCCCAATTAATTATAATGAGGAAGTAATGTAGTTGATAATTTCCAAAAAAAAGTCATTCAGATAAAACAATACTTGTTTTAAAAATAATAAAACAATTATTATTGGATGTAAACATTTCGAAATGCATTGGCAAAGCAGAGATCGAGGATAATACTCACTTGAGCGCTGGTTTTTGATGAAATAGAGTTGGAGACGTTCTTTGAATGTGTTTTCGTTGACGTAGTATTCTACTCGCACTCTGAAACAGAAGAAAATGTAATAAGTACAGTTCATTCAATTCATTCATTATTGTGTATTTATCGGCATTACTCATGAGCATTTTTCATGTGTAAGCAAATTTTCTTTCATTCCTAAATTTAATGTCTGTAGAGTAATTCTAAAGAATACAAGACTAAAACAATAATCCATTAGTCAACAAACCATGATATGTACTTCACTAATCAAACATGATACACATTATAATAGTATTGATTGTCTATACATTAAGTCCATAATCATTTCCATGAAATAATAGATATCAAAAATCTGAAAAAAATAACAGATAACAAGATCTAAAAATCTTAAAGATAACAAAATCCAAAAAAAGATAACAAATTCTCATCTGATGAATTTGTCTATAGTCGAATGTGTCTGGTGGAATTTAGATTGTGAAAAAGAGCCTCAACCAATGATAGATCAGTTTTGAGGGAGTAGATATTTTATCTGAGACGGAGAAACGTTACCTTTTTGATTGGAGTTATTCTGAACCTCCAAACAAGTTAGAAAACAACTTTAATGGTATAGTATCCAGAGATATTATAGTTCATTTGTGCCAATAAGATTTCAGATAGAAAAGAAATAAATTCGAATGATATTTATGATTTGGTGAATGAAACATAATGCACTGACCGATGTTGTTTTTGCGCATAATATGCTCTGTTAGTTCCATTCGAATAGGTCTGATAATATTCAAGTCGACCGTGAAAACAGTAACTAATAGGCGGAAGTGAAAACAAACCCTGCAATCGACAATTGCTTAGTAATGGACTGGACATGAATGTGTCAGTTAACAAACCCCCGCATCAAGTCAATGCTTGACAGCTGATTGACATATTTAGGTCCCATATTCCCTCTTTATCAATATCTGTTTCAATCCTGACAAATATGTTATTTTTCACAATATTCAGTTTGTTCAACAGTTTCGCTTGAATGATCTGAGAAACAGTTACTTAATAAGCTGATAAAGAGTAAAAATTATTCAATTTTCCATCATTCCATCCCACTTTAGGTATTTCATCAATTCGAATTCTTATATCCAACTTATCAAATATTAAACTATATAGACGTGGGTGAATAGAGCTTAGTTTTTTTTTTATATTATGAGTATTTCGAACAGTTTTTACAGCTGTGATTTTTTAAATTAAGGAATAATGCATTATTTATTCTGGAAGGCTAGAAGCAAGTAGGAAGAATTTGACCTGAACACGGCCACCCCCATTTCATCTAAATTGATTCAGTAACAAACATAACAATAGTTTGTGAAACAAGTATTGTTTCAATAGTTTCAATAGTAGAGAACAAGTATTGCTTCAACGGTATTGTTGAAGATTGAGCTGATATCAATACAAATTTCTCCTCTCATCAATTCATAATAATCATGCATTTTGAACGATTCAGCTTTGATCCTGAGTAATGGAGAAATAATTGAAAAATTCAATTTACAATCTGCGTTTTGAAATATCCCGTTGATTGAGTCTTTCTTTAAAAGTATTCGATCAAGCATCCAATAGTTGAAGCAAATCAAATAAATGATTTATAGAGGAAATAAGAGGCACATTATGAGAGCTATGAAACATCACTTATTTCATCTACATAATCCACACAATACTCCCACTTCAAATAAGGCTACCTCATTTGTAAATCCCTCAATGTTTCCAAAGCCATGTCACCTATGATGACTAATTAGATGATCCTCATCATCCGTACATACGCCGTAATTTAGCTATTTGAGCTCTCACCAACGATTTGATATGTTCTCTATAAGCTTCATAACATGATAATCCTCAGAAATGTATTATTAATTATTATGACCTGGTGGGGACTTTCATGCTCGAATTGCATAATATGGTTTGACATGAAATCATTGACATCAGCATACAAGGCTTATAAGTTAATCTGTGCTGATAAGGAGTTCTACTGATACCTGAAATTATGTTGTCACTACAAGTGTTGTGGATTGAGGGTGATTGGAATATTGATTAGAAAAAATAGAACGGATTAGAACAGGTTGACATTGGATTAACATTGTTGAAAACTACGCAATTATGCATGATCTTAGTAAAGCTTAACGTACTGGAAATACTCCCGACACAGTGTCTAGTGAGAAGTTGTAATATTGAAACACATTGAAAACACTAATAAATAGTAAAAAAATGACTTATTTATTAAACGAAAGTATAAAAATGTCTATGCACAATTGTGGCAATCTTCAGAGTACAATGATGTCGGAAGATGTTGGTAGTTTTTTTTAATGAATAAGTAATATTATTTGACTGTATTTTAGTGTTCTCAGATCTTAAAATATGCAATGTGATCCATGCAAATAGTGATAAATATGAAAATATGCAATATGAAATATGATCGGAGGCCTGTTTCATAAAAATCTATGAATCCTGTTATACAGGACTCAGAATAGATTTAGAAGATTATCACATAGTTCCACTGATAGTACTATGAGCTAATATGTGCTATTCATATCTAGTATGTGACAACCTGTTCCCTTTTTCAAAAGACTTTTAAATATCGTAGAACTGGCTCAAGGAATAAAATTAATAGTTTTGAGACCGGTTGCACAAAAGTAAATGAAAGTTAATCTTCGATTACTCAAACATTGTTGATTGGAGGTTAATTAGGTTAACAGACCTTCATGCAACTGGGCTTCTAGAGTGGAGAAGGAATAATACTGTAACCATTGATTTATTCATGAATGCCGAATTTCATATTTATTCGATGTTAATCATCTACTTATCAATGCATTACCGCACTCCTCAACATTGGTTGCAACCTTCTTAGGATGTTGGTACTGTAACGTACTTTCCGACGAAACCGAGAGCTTATGAATAAATTCAGCAGCAAATCTGCGTTGTCACTCTTGAAAATATTCGCTGAATGACATTCAATTTTGATCTGTATGAGAATTGCGTTATGAATGAGCCAGCCGCTCTTCAGATTCTCAACCTAGCTTCATCTTCGCTCTCCTGGTTCACCTTTCAAGTCTCGCTTCTACCAGGCCACACTGTTAATGAGCACTCCATACACTTTCCTCTCTATGGTGACATCAGCCTCTATATACCCTTCACTATTCTAAGATCAACCCTTAGACTATAGATATAGCAAGCAGAGGGTACCTTATCAAGACCGTAATAATGTTATTATTAAGGATAGACATGGTAAGAAGTTACCACTATGATGATAATATTGATTGATCCTAGAACATAAATAAGCATAAATCCAAATTCACCAGAACTGGATGACTTAACATAGAAGGGAGTCATAATCGAGTTTTTATTATGTATTTTCTAGTGTATTTAAAATGTCTTGATCAATCTGTACGAATGATAATTGATTATTTATTTGTTAATTTTTGCCGACTTCCAAGAGTTGGACATTCCATCGTGATTGCTGCAATCACGTATACAGCATCATTAGTAGCTAATATGAGTGGGAGTTGTATGTGATAAACATGTTGAAATGAACGCTTAAAAAATTTAATAACTGAAGCTCTAACTTCAAGATTTCAACTCAGAACTCAATCAATAATAACGAATATTGGTTGCTTTTATCTCCAGTGAGCGTACTCCGAGAAAATAATACATTAGCTAGTTTTATCACTCAAGTCATTCCATGGCTAGTCTCTGTGTCAGCTCACCTATATAACTGGTTCATTGATTTTGTCATATAACTGGTATTGAAATGCGAAATGAGATCATTGAAACAACTTGAGATGATGCTGCGGAGGGTAGGTGGGGCATGCTGTTATGTATCTACTGGAATACGTGATAGCAATGCAGATTAACTTGGATAGTTTACTACCCTGCACTGCACATCTCTCGTGCATTTCTGCACTTGCTTCACAAAAGGGAGTATGAACTTCCAACGGAAGAAGGAGAACTTAAAACGAAGGAGGGAATATATAAATATATAAATAAACAAATATACAGCAAAGAATAAGGAGGTAGAGGAAATTATGAGGATGATAGGAGATAGTGGTGGAGAGAGTGAGAGAGTTAGAGAATGGAATATGACAAGATGGAGGAGAGATAAAGAAGAAGAAAGACGTGTGAGACGAAAACAGTTTGTGAAGAAGGTGGAAAAAAGAAAAAGTTGGGGAAAAAACGAGAAAAATTAAGAATGATTGGAGAATCAAAAGGAAAAAAGTAAAGGGAGGCGAGAAAGGTAAGAAAAGGCGAGAGAAGAAGAGGATAAAGGTGAAGAAGAAGGGAGGGGACAGATATAACGCTTAAAAAAATGGCGTTTTTGATGTAGAAAAAAAGAAACAGCAGAATAGAGAAAAAAATTTCATCAGGAAGAGAGAATATCAAGAAAATTACGAGGTGAAAGAAGGGTGGAACAAAAAAAGAAGAGAAAAGTGTGGTGAAAGAACAGTGAGACGAAAAAGAATGAGAAAATGGATAAAAAAAAGGTGAGGTGAAAGAACGGTGAGACGGAAAAGAATAAAGCAAATGAATGAACTGATGGGCAGGTGTTAGGCTCGGTTCACACGAGCGTGTACGTTGCGTGTACGGTAGATAATTGTGAGCCAGAATTCCAAGAATAGTTGCTTCTTCCAAGATTCGACCGGCAATTATAAAACGCATGCGGCCTAATTGGCTAAGAAAAATTTATTCATAGATTTTGATAGAAAAAGATAAGAATTTTTGACATTATAAATTTTTTAAGTCCTATCTTATTCTACTTGGTCTTCTGATTCTAGAACAGCTTGAAATTTTCTTATAGCATTTAAATTAGTATAGTTAGCTAATTATTTGATTCTAATCGGTTTTCCAACTTCATAATGAAATTTGAAAATTTCTTCATCCATTTAATAAAAATTTATCTAGAAAATTATCAAGTTTCATAAGTGAAATATCAATAATGTGAGATATTTATCTATGAAATAAGAATGTAGTGTGTTGCATACCTACTCATGCCTATTAATGCTAAAAGTGGTTGTTAATGCTACAATGCATTATAGCCATTATATGAATTACACCTAGTGGTTTTGTTCTGATAGGTTACGATAATTACAATAAATAATAGGAATAGTCTGAGAAAATTACATATAATGATGATGCGAATAATTGTACTTCCATTGAAAGTCGAGAATATTGAACAATCACTAGTTTGCAGCGAATTCCATTTCGCGCCAATACTGTCAGCTGCAAAATATTCTTTGCTATAGCAGGTCCCTTTTAACTTGTCAGAAAACATATGTTTTGACCAGCAATATTACAATACTTAACTACAAATGCTAAATCTCGCAGATTATTGAAAAGTTCTTTTAAAAAGTTATTCTTTAAAAGGTCTTCTTTAAGAAGGTCTTTTAAAGACTTTAAAGGTCTTTAAGACTTTTAAGCCTTTTGATTATTGGGTCGAAGTCACTGTTTAATTATTACCAAAACAGTTGATTCCTGACAAGTTAAATGGATTGTGCTACAATTGTACAAATGCATTATTTTCTCAGTGGTGTTGTGAGAATGGACGTGGCAAGACGTCGACAAGCCATAGTGGTAAATCTAGCCTATCCATACTTATACTCATACTTCATACTCAAGATGAGCAGAAATTTTTCAATTATTTTAGAATGAGCATAAGGTCTTTCGACGAATTAGTTTTTAAATCATCAGACAAATTGAGAAGTCAGGATACGAGCATGCGGCTTTCAGTATGCCCTGAAGAGATGTTGGCTGTAACTTTGAGGTGAGTGATAATTCACAGCATATTCAGAAAATTCTCTACTCAAATACAGTACCAATCATTGTGTTGAATTCGAATTGCAAATTCTTTTATTTATTAGTAGGTTATGACATTCAATTAAAATTCGTGATTTGGTTGCTTGTAAATATGTACTATCTATTTTCTGTTTTTATTCCTTGTTCAACACAAATACAGTATACAACTTCAGTATTCAATGTAGAAAAATGGTATAAATGTCTGAAAAAATGGTAGTAAATGGCACACAGAATGCAAAGTTTTGAAACCCGGTATTCTCGGCTGTTTGAATTTAGAATTTTTCATTCAATTGTATCCAAGTTTTGCCACTAATAGACTATCACTGGAGATAGAAACAATAATCTTCAATAAAACGGGTAATTTTCATGCTAGAGATGAAAATCGAGTTCGACTGCACTCAGGAGATCGTGTAGAATAGCATAGCACTTTCAAAAATCAAAAATTCCCAAATTTCAACTTTTTTTGTATGTTAGGATAATTAGATATAATTAGAAATATCATGACAATACTTGCGAGTTTTAAGCTTTTGTAACGAAGCTTATTTCAACAAGTGCAATCAATAAAAATTACATTATTTTTGAATATAATAATTAGAAAAATTGTAATAGCAGATACAACAATAATGATAAGGCTAAATGAGAGGATAATGAATAGAAGATAATGAAAATGATGAATAAAAAAAGGACTAGATAAAGATAAGGAGGAGGAGGGGGATGAAGATAATTAGATGAAGGGAGGAAGAAGAGGAGAGGGATGAAAAGGAGGGGGAGTGAACAAGGAGGATGAGGGGAAATAGTGATTTAGGAGAAGGGGAAGAAGGGGGAAGTAGGATGAGAAGGAGGAGGAGGAGGAGGACTAGAGAGGTGAGGAGGAAACGGGGTAGAGAAGGAGAAGGAAAACTAGGAGTAATATTAAGAGAAGGAGAAATAGGGTAATATCAGGAGTAAGAGAAGTAGAGCAATGAGGAGGAAGAGGAGAAGAAGGGAATGGACGATAGTGTGATGAGAGGTGGGGAGGGGAAGAGCATTATGGTATGGTACGATCATTAGTGTTGTTCATCAAACTTGCATAACGCTAGCTTGACGTGTTAGATCCGTTTCAAGCGCCAGGATTCTGTTCATGTTCAGGTCCAGAACACAGTGCGGTGACTCAAAAGCACACTACTGGTGTCTTCGATAGGCTAGATTAATGTGTGTTTAGGCCACAATTTCCCGGGTTTCATCGATGTTTGTCCCTATTCCTCCATTGAATACACTTTAAATTGATATTTTTAGTGTTTAATTTTTAATGGAATATTGAACAGCCAACATTTCTATTTTGGAGAAATTTCATAGGGTTAAAAAAGCCGTTTCCATGTTTTCATCAATATTATTTGTTACTATTTCCCCATTGCTTTATCGAATACTCTTTTAATGTTTACATTTATGCCCGGTTTCTCAGTTGTCCAATAAACTTCTCAATCAGTGTTTTTTTGCATTTAAAAACAGATAGTTGATGATTCAATACTGTTACTGGATCCGTTGGATCCATAAACTGTTTATTGAACGACTGAGAAACCGGGCATGATGTTTATTATTCAACAGTGTTAAATTTTTGATGGAATATGGAAGAGTCAGCATTACTACATTGGAGAGATTTTATGGGATTGGAAAAGCTATTTCCCTGTTTTTATCAATATTTGTTAGTATTCTTCCATTGAAATACACTTTTAAAATATTGAGGAGTCAACAAAAAAATCAATTATTGTAATGATTTCAGGATTGGAAATCCCGACTCCCTGTTTGATTTCTCCCCAATATTTGCTCGTATTTCATTAAAATATGATGTTGACATATCATTAAGTCATAATAATGACTTAATTTTTGACGAATCTACATACCCCTTCTACAGGCGGTCACTGGATGATTGACAATAATAATAATAATAATAATAGTCAACATTTCTGTATAATGGAGTTGTTATAGAATTTGAAATCCCGAGTCAAATTCAAAGAAGCAAAAAAATACTTAGACTAGTTATTGTATGATTGTAGGAAGTTGTTATAGTCACATCACAACAGAAAAAGTTCACTTATATGGGCCCTGGTCAACCTTTCCGATTCTATTAGCTCCTATTAGAAGAATATCCGATTGACAAGACAGTGAGATAGATATAATCAACACCTCTATATCGTTGGACCGGTTACAAACTTCTATGTTGTTACTTAGTTAAGGGACTTGAAGTATGAAGTTTCCCCGGTCGCCAGCTTTGCCGGAGCAAAAAGAATGCGATAACACTTTCAGGTAGCTGAGACAAGAGTTGAAATTGGATAGAGTGACGTGGCTGATGAAAGCAACAGCAAGCTACGGTCGCGTCGGATTATAAAGTTTGAATATCGCCTCGCCATCGCTATGCACTGCAATCCGCTTATTGCCAACTTAAATGGAGAGTTCTTGTCACACTCATACGAATAATTCAAACAAGTGACTTTTGTCCAATACAGAAAGAGAGAGTGAAAGAGAGAGAGAGAGAGAGAGAGTGAGGTCTAGCGCCCCGTGTCATATGGGGATATGCACTCGCCTCAGAAGCACTTGTGGGGCTATATGTCCCTATGGGGATGTCCTCATATGGACGTAGCCGTTTTTATAGCTGGAATCGTTAATATTTGCTTCTGGAAGTATAATAAACTCATTTTATCGAAATCGAAAAATATCCTCATAAGTGTTTTTCAGACGATTTGCCAAGTTGGGGTATAAACCGCCAGGGCTGCGCTGAAAGCAGTTTTATCTCTTCGAAAAGAGAAGAAAATGGTCCATATGGGGAGATGAGCTGTGATTGGCTCATTTGAATTCCAGAGAGAATAATTGTGTGTCAATGGTCACTTGTGAGACTGCGAACTGGCAACAGCGCCTCGCTGTTGCCAAGTTGACAATCTCATAACTCCTAGCGTCCAGGTCCAGTGCCCGTGTCTGTCTAATATGCTTTATAACTTTAAAGACCTAGAGACCGATATTAAAGATTTTGATAATGGGGTTTCGTGGGATTGATTCGATTTTGGCTGAAACCGTCAGGAAAAATCTGACGTTTCGAAAAAGACTCCCCCTTTTTTTTTAAACCGCGAAAAACCCCCCTTATTTTTTGTGAAATATTAAATTTTATTTTATTGCTTAAAATTGAAGAGGAAGGGATTCTTTACAGGTTTGCATTGTTGTTTTTTTTATTTTTGGGCGATTTTCAGGTACAGGGGGGGAAGGTAAAAAATGAACTTTCTATTCTTTGCGATATTTGAAAAATTTCAAATGCCAATCGATTCAGTTTTCAAGGAGATTTTTTTCGTTTTTTGAACTCTTCTCTATTTTGAATAGATACAGGGTGGTGCGCGAAATAGTGGTCAATTATTGAGAATCTGAGTCTAAAGGAAAATTTCGGTTTTCTCGACCGGAAATGGTAAAAGAAAGTGAGTAGATGACGTTTTTTGAAACTTGAACTTTTTCGGGTGATTAGGGTAAGTGCGTCTAGGGGTGAAAATTCTCGACTTTTTAAATATTCGAATTTTTGGAAAATTCTTTTTTCCATTGTATAGAGCTTCGAAAGCTGATTGAGATGGTATGTGGGAAACGTTTTTCGGATGAAAATTTGAGCCGCCATATTGGAAAAAGGCCTCTTCTATATAAATTATTGATTAAAAATTTTTTTTGAAAGTTTTTTTGTACTTTATCACTTTTAGGTGAAATTTAACTACATTTGAATTAGATTATGAAAAAATCACGTTTCTCGGTTCAAAATGGCGGAATCTAGAGGGGGGTTTGATAGGGGGGTAAATCAAAATATTGATATTTTCGAAAAATGAATTCTTGCATCGGATACGGCTCCAAAAAGTGTTGAACACTGTTTGATTTAATTCTTTAAAATCACGCGAAAAAGAGTTAGGGTTGAAAAATCTATTTTTCATGAAAATCTAGGGCACAGTGGGGCTATAAACTTTATTGTTTGATGCAAATTTTGACTTTTTCTGAAGGGATGAGGTGAGCAGTGATTTACTCGTTATGAAGATGCAAAAGAAAGCCAAGAACTGTTTTCTGGGTACGGTATATTATATAGCACCCCTAAGTCACTAGAGGGGAAACAATGTTCAAAAAAGGCTTGAAATTAGGAAAATTCAATGATCAAAAGCCTGTAAAACATGGTAAAATCTTAAAATGGGCGAGCGAAGCAAGCCTGTGGGTCACTTGTGACTCACTAGTTGGAACCCAGGGGGCGCAGCCCCTGGTAAAGCAAGCGTCACACTTTTTAATGTTGGATACACCAAATATAGTTGTAATAGTTATAGGTTTTATTGGAAAATAAATAATTATTTATCTAAAAGAATATATAATCATACACCATACAACTATCCTATGATTAATGTTAGCCTCAAATGGTCAGCTGTTCGGACATCGAACTTTCTGACAAAAACGTTTTTAGTGAGTGGTAAAACCCCAAGTTCAAACTAAAAATTGGTTCAATCGACGTTGGAGAAAGCGGCCCTAATAATGCTAGCCATTGCTGTACTCTCAACTATCCAACTTGATAGTAGGTTCATCCGATTTTGAATACAAACAAATGTCACAAATCATTCTCATTATTCTCATTATGCCACATATCTCATTAAATTTTCTGCATTTGTCGAATTTAAATAATTTATAGACAAATTGAAAATTTTCAAACAATAATCACAGCTTCCAAGTCTTCCATGTGATACCTGTTGTTAAGCCTGTAGGAGCAAAGCTCAACAGCTATTCCAATTATTTTTAAACAGCACTACAGCACAAACAGCACTAACTCATAGGCTTATGCAACATTTTCTAACCATTGTACGGACCCAACGGGGGTGCGGAGGGTGTAATCACCTGCGAGCGCCGCAAAGCGCGAGTAAACAATTTGTATTTTACAAAACAAATATGGTAGCCTACAGCTATCTAGTTGAATTGAAACTGGATGGTAAGAAAACAGGTAAGTTTTATTTTTATAAGCCTCAAATCTTGTACAATATTTAAAAAACATTACTCATCTTTTATCTCTAATTTTGAAGAATTCAAAGCAATTTGAAAATACTTTTGAAGACTTATTAAGTCTCATTAAAGATTCCACAAGATTTCAATAGATTTTACACTTGTTTGAAAAATCTGCATGGAGTATTTTGGGTTGTCTCGATCATAGTGGTTTGCAAATATAATTGTTAAATATTTATCTAACGTAGCATCAGAATCCTGACGTATGATAACCATATCCAGGAGGTGGAAGGCTAGGAGTTAACTGAAGGAGGATAACACAATTCTAATATAATTATAATTAAAAGGTCGAATATTACTACTACTAAAAGGTGACAATTGAGTTAGTCCCATATTGGGCGGAGGTTGGATATGTCATTTCTCCTACCAGATTTGAATATAGGAGTAACCCTGCCAATTTTCCATCTGGAGGGGAATACCGAGGATCTCAAGGACAGATCAAAAATGATCATCGCGGAGAGACCCAAAATTTCAGCACAACCCTTACATGAAGAAATATTATCTGGTCCACAACCAGTACAAAGTCTCAAATCACCTATTGCTGCAATTATGGCTCTCAAATCAACAGAACTGATTGAGAGAGAAGGTACATTCAGTCTACTGTCTAGGTTCACCTCATTGCCAACATCCAGCAGCGATTCATCAAAAAATTCAGAAGAAACATACTGAGCAAAACCATTAGGCAAATCATGAAGTCCAAAGATCTGATCACCCCAATGCATACCCTCCTGTGTAGAACTGTTAGCTCTTCTTGCATTGACAAATCCCCAGAAGCTCTTAGCATCGCTCTTAATATTAGTCTCAACCCTATCTAAATAATTATGATATTCATGAGCAATAAATTGCTTAACCTGACTTCGCAATCTTTGAATTGCTCATTGTGATATAGAGAAGTGCTGCTTCATAGCGCATCTGTCCATCCTCTTCAACAGCCGAATTATTTCAGCATTGAACCAAGGTTGATACTTAGTACCCCCAGGCCTGACCATCCTCTTTGGAATACAATTGTCAAAGCACTCATAAATGAAGGTATAAAATAAATCCACAGCCTCATCTACTTTACTTAAATTATCCATAAGCCCCAGCGATAGGCTCTCAACTGATAATAAAGCAGGAGATAGTCAGCCCTCCTAAAGTCAAACAGTTCAATGCAATTCAACTGAGAATTATCAGTGGACCATACCTGTACTGTGACAACAAGAGAAGGATAATGAGCGTCCTCAGGAACCAGGGAACAATCACTTTGCTCAACCCTGATATCAACATTAGAAAATACTAGGCCCAGAATACGATCATTACAATTAAGAACTGAGTTACAGAGAGCCAGATCATAGAAGCCTACAAAAGAAGCCAGTTTCCTAGCAGAAGGAGAGCCCAATTCCAAACGATATCTATCATTATTAATCTCAGGTAGGTTGACTTCGTAGATTTACGTATCCTATGAGCATACTTCCCAGTACATATATATTATATAAACTATAAATTATAAACAGCTATAATTCCTATAAACTGTACATCAATATTAATATTTGCCAAAAAAGAACATTTTACAAAATTAAATATTTACATACAAAATAAATACTAAAATAAATATTGAAAATTAGGTAAGATAGAGTGAAAAATTATCTGATTTCAAAATATCCCTTGTCCTGTTTCATTGATCATAAAACAAATAGCTTGAATAAAATAAAATCTTAGTAATAAACATCATAATATTATTATTAGAGAAACAAAAATCCAAAAGCTATGTAATATACGATTCTATGCAATAATTCATGCATTCATATCAGTTGGACTGCCACATCTAATAATTCCTCCCAATAAAATTGTAACCTTTACCACTGTAAATTAATCCTGTCAATTGTAAACATAATTTTTGTCATTTTAATAATTCATCCACAGTCTAATAATTTTTAATCAATAATTATAATTATAAATGATAATTTCGTCAATTTTTAATAAATCATAATCACTATCCCTCCAATATTTTTACACCTCATTCAAGGTCTCAACTTTCTTATAATTTTCAGTTTGTGGTACACAATATCTATGATTAGTTAGTGTTGATTTCAAGGATATTATTTACAAATAAAGAATAATCTAATCTAAACTTTCTTGCCTTTTTTGCCGCAAATTTCTGAATTATGCTATCAAAAGAAATCATTGAAACCCTTTCGTGTTCAATTGAGATGATAATCAGTTTTGTGAGTATTTTCTGTTGCATAGCATTCTCAAATAGGTTTTTATGAGCTTCAATTCTCTGAAACTCCTCTCCAGTTGCTACAGACACTGGAAAAGTAACAAAATTCAAATATGTTAGGTAAATATCCTTCTCTCATATCCCCATAATTCATCTCTCATATCCCCTTAATCCCTCTAATATCCTCATAATTCCTTCTTTCATAGCCTCACAATTCCTCTCTAATATCCCCATAATTCCCTTCTCTCATATCCCCATAATTCCTTCTCTCATATCCCCATAATTCCTTCTCTCATATCCCCATAATTCCCTTCTCTCATATCCCCATAATTCCTCTCTCATATCTCCATAATTCCCTTCTCTCATATCCCCATAAATCGATTCTCTTATATCCTCATAATTCCTTCTCTCATATCCCCATAAATTCTCTCTTGACGACCGTTATATCCCATACGGCCAAAAATATTGAAATTTCAAACGCAAAATTCATGAGAGAGGGAAGAGCATCTGATTCCTCATATTTTTTGTTCAATATTCTCTCCTTTAAACTTCGATAAGTGGTTTAATAAGCGAGTTCCCACAAGTGACCCAGGGATCCAATATCGCCATAAAGTACGCGGCGCTAGACAGAGAGAAAGAGAGTGTGTTTGTGATAGAGTGGAGGAGAGGGAGGAGGGGAAGAGAGAGATAAATAGTTTAGAAATATTGAAACACACATGCATGCAGAATTTGCATGAACAAGAGCAGGTTGCGTAAAAGTCGATTCATCTCCCACACTATTATGGTATACAATAATCTCTCATTACTCACTAATAGAAATGAGAGGTTTTCTATTCAAAATTACATTCACCAAAGTATCATGTTTGTTATTGGACCACGAAAATACAGATTGATAATAAGGTCTCTCCACATTACCTGCATATTAGTATATTGATTTCTGGTTAGAACATT
This sequence comes from Laodelphax striatellus, assembly GCA_017141395.1. Classification (NCBI taxonomy): domain Eukaryota; kingdom Metazoa; phylum Arthropoda; class Insecta; order Hemiptera; family Delphacidae; genus Laodelphax; species Laodelphax striatellus. Next base: position 9,631,408 of record CM029535.1, on the reverse strand, counting down.
AAAAACTGTACACAAATAGAATTGTATAGTACTCAACAAGAAAGAAGGCACTTCTAAAATTTACTGTGATGAATTCCAGGTAAATTTAATAACTTCAATGAATAACATGTTTCCTTGTGATAGAATGTTTCATTGTATATTCTACTGCGGAGGGTCTTTTTGATCACTGTGTATATTATGATAGGACCATGTTCCCTATCAAGGGATAATTGGTTATGTTGGTGAAGTGGAACAACCCTACTCGGGTCTCCCCACTATTAAAGGCCATACGCTAAATAAATTAATTATGATAGGAAGCAGATAAAGTTTTCAAGTACCCCCAATGTCATAGGTGAAAATCAATACATCTGTGACTATTTTCTCCTGGTTCAACAGTGTTTTGCAGAGATGTCCTGAGATCCCGAATACATGATTATGGATATAAAAATAATTATATTCTAATTTTTATGTTATAAAAATATGATATAAAAATACAGATATGTAGATGCGACCTTTAGCTGTGACTATCAAGATGTCTTCAGATGGTATGGGATGGAGAGGTTGAGGAGTTTTTCGGGGTCACTGGTTTTTATGGCGATGAACGGTTAGTGAGCGTTGGAGTCGTAATCGTAACATGGCCATAATATAAATGTTGTGCCTCGATGAAAAACCCATCAACTCCAACCAATTCCTCACATCACATGGGACTTGAACGTTTTCTGTGCAACAGATCTATATCCGTAGATCCTCGAAACGTGATTTGCTTCAGGAACTTTGGAACATATATTTGCTTCAAAACTATTATGATGTCTTTTCTCTTATCTGTACTTGAAGAGAATCGCAACCCTAGTTAAAATCTAGTTTTTCCAAATTATCCAGAACTCTTGATATCGACTTTTTGTCATCATTTACATAAAAAATGAAGACTTGCAATGATAAGAGAAATATATCCTGACAATACAAAAGTGTTCTAACAGTAACAACATTGGTAACAGTGGTAACAGTCAGTCTCCATTGAACTCTATCGATGAGGAAAGCAAAATTAAAAATCACAAAAACATCTCATAATGGAGAATTTGAAGTGGTACTTGAATTACTCATTAATTATTGCCTGCAACACTATCGAGTAAAAACATAGGTAAAAAGAGGGTGGGTGAGTGTGAGAGAGAGAGAGAAAAGAGAGAAAAAAGGAGATGAAATCAGAATACAATCCACTTTCCCATTCAAAGCACAGGTGAAAAAAAGATAATATGGAACTTGATGAGTGTGGCTGTTCAGGTTTCAAGCAAAACTGCTAGGAGCTTTAGCTCTCAAAAAAATGGATCATTGAACAGGATTCCATATAATGTGGGTCTCCAAGCATGAAATAGAACGATTGATGATTCTGAGCGACGTGTATTCAGTCATTAGTGGTTGGAGCTCACTAGCCACTTGAAAAAAGGAAACTCCAACATGCTGTTTCATGTTGCTTTTAGTACTGCATGCCGTAACTCACTAAGCTGTAGGGAGTAGGCACCTTACCATTTTAATGGAGGTCAAGCACACCTACTAATAGCTTAAATAATGTCTCCATTCTGAATTCTAACTCAAGTTTAATACAAAACTTATTTTATAATAAGTTGGCAAACGAAATTTCTTCGATATGTTTATTGTTTAAGTCAAACTTGTATGAACTGTATGAGGTTCAGACTTGTGAAAGTCATCTCTGTAACATCCACAGGAGATAGAACATAGAAGTTATTTATTCATTAATTTATTCAGTGGTCTACAAATGATTCAACAAAAATAGGTTAGGTCCAATAGGCTCACGCCCGAAACTATCCCTTTTCAATAATTTTAAAGATATTTTTCAATTGAATGAACATCTAGTGATAATATGAAGCTATTGTCATGAGAAGTGCATTATTAGATGAGTATGGTAGCCTATATTGCTAAGTTACCAGAAATTGTTCTCAAATAACTTAAAGATTATCAAAAAATTCATCTTATCATGAACAGAAAATTGGTTTAGTTAATAATTAGCTGGAGCACTTGGTTCTATCAACATGACTTGGCGGTTTTCCAGACTTTTGAAAACGACTTGGCAAGTTGAAATTTTCTACCTAAGATCAGCTAATAAATCATGTTTTACAGCAATCAGAGCAACCAGTTTAGACCACGCCCACAGACACACCTCCAAGCCCAGCCTACTTTTTCCAGAATGGTCGACGAAGCGAATTACTGAATTTTGCCGGTAGATAGCACCAGTTACTGGGTGATGACCAAATTGTTCTTTCTCTTCAATATGGCGTTACACACTCGCTAAATAATGAGACTGGACTCTATTAGATTCAATTAGCAATACTTTTGAGTGCATTCAAAAGAAACAAGACAAATTACAAATGAAATGCTGTTTAGGACATTAGGACTACGCCCTTATACAGATCTAAGCTTCGCTCTTTCTCTCCTGATAGGTAACAAAGCCAAATGTATTTCCGAATTCTTCCGGTAGACTGCAGTAGCTCCTGGGTGGTGCACTACACAATTATGTACCTTTACTAGATCATAAAGTCAGCATTTTCCGATCTGTCTGAGATACAAAAACTCCATTCTTAACATTAATTCATGAGTACAATGGAACAAAATAAAAACACAGCTATTTGAATACTACTAGGTTCGAAACAGTTCAGGACTTGAAAGACTTTTCAGATAATATTTCCAAAATTACTCGCCGAAGGGTTTTTCCAGCGGTTTTGAAATCCTCAAGAATTACGTTCAACGTAATCAAGATCAAACCTTGAATTCACATTTTTAAAAAAGAACTTTTTCTTAATAATTTTAATAGACCTTTTAAATAGAACCTAAACCAATAATCAAAGTCATTACAATACCAGATTGAGTTCGATTTTCATCAGAATTGATCGGTACTACTTCCTTATTAGATCTGTACTACCAACTAGACAGATCCACAACTAGCGAAACTTAGTAAAATATAGGCTATGCATCCCAAAGTCCATTCTCAGTTTAACCGTATACAACAATCAAACATAAATTGCAATCACCAACTTCATATTCAAATCAACCTGCAGATGCAAGCCAATTATCATATAAATCACCTTCTGAATACTGTCAAATATGTAGATGACTTGCAGGTAATCTACATATATATCCCTGTTTACTATTTTGGTGAAGCTCTTAGAACCTAAAAACTCAGACGAATGCAGTAAATAGGTTTTGAGGCAAAATTAAGACATCTGTATTCTATTGTTACATTATCAGTGTATAAGTATATCCCTGTTTACTATTTTGATAAAGATCTTAGAACCTAAAAACTCAGACGAATGCAGTAAATAGGTTTTGAGGCAAAATTGAGATATCGGTATTTCATTGTTACAATATCAATAATGATAATATTGTAATACAGCTGCTGAAAAAGCTATGCAGGTTTCTTACAGGACCCAGCACTTTTATTAACTTTCATAAAAATCGACAGATTACCCGGACCTAGAGCTTATGTGGGCATCACAAAAAAAATTATAAATAGATGATAAGTTTGAGAGCCTATCAATTTGTAAGGATAGAACACTGAGAAAGAATACAATCCAATTCAGACATCTCAGCTCAATAATAATGTGATAAATCCAGTATAATAGATCAAAATCATTGTGAGACAGCCTAATTCAATTTAATACCAAATACAACGTAATACAATCTACTGTTATTATCGAGAATCATGTTGCAGACAAGGAAGCAGAAAGGTTTCCCACAGATCCGAAATGAAATTGAAGGAGCAGAAATCCTCTTACAGTAATCAGAAATCCTTACCGTCACATAACAAAATTTCATTCTTGTCATCCTGAGTGCAGTATCATTCCACTTCAGTACTGGAAACAGGTATCTGCACAGTCACTGGTTTCATGAGAATTTAAAGTCTTTTGAAATATGGATGAGCCTTTCTATAGATTTCTTACATAGCAAGCAATGCTATTCACATCTAGCGTGTTTCTGGCTCATCCCTGTGATAAGTCCAGTTCTGGCATTATGGTTAAGTGATAGCATTTAGACTCACTGAATAGATTATTTTACCCTACTATTCATACTTCGACAAATAATCAAAAAATGTAAAATTCATTCTATTCGTCCATTTCAAGAATTAATACTGGATCTCCATCACAAGGTTCTTGATAGGTCTATGTTTTACTCCTCTGAACTTAGAGGATTCAGGTGAAAATTGAAGCTTCGAAGCGGATTTTTTTTACAACTTGTTCTCTATTAAGAGAAATGTGATATATTTTGAGTTTTGAAATCATGGATCACATCAAGCGAATGTTTCAAATGGAATAATGTGTGTGATATACAAATAAATAAAAAAGTAGGTGAATTAATAGATACATAATTTTATACAACTAAACGAAATTCAACTGTATATCAGGGAATCATAACATTCCGAAAAACATCAATATTCAATTTTTAGTATACAATTGGTAGATAGTTATTAGGAATAGGATAATAAGAGAGAATGAATGGGAATAAATCAATGGAATGATTGGAATGCTATACACGTTAACTTGAAATAATTTTTTTCCCGATTTGTTCTGAATTTGATCTGTCTTGAACAAGTTTTGGGCTTCTTAAAATGCAATTTATTCTGATTTCAAGCTAGCTGATCCGATAATTTGGTTCAATCCAACACTCTACAAACGCCTACAAGACAATAGAATACTGGAGCATTAGAATGAATCTGATGCACTTACACTGGACAGAGCCAAAGTTTGAAGGCATCAATAATAGACATTGTGCCCAGGTGACAACTGCATCAATTTGAAATCAAACAGGCATTGGAAAACCACAAAGCCCTCGGCCAATAATTATCCTCACAAACAGTGATGACCTTTTGTGGCCACTAGCGGCAGATTCGATCAACATTGAGGTCGCACATGAGTGGCAATTTGATCAACATGGAGGTGATTTGATTGCTGCAAATAGTTGACGGTTGCCACTGAACAAACCCAGATTGCAAACTACATATTACTGTTCAGCTAATTAAAGATGGTTGGCAGCCCTGAAGTGGCATGTTGAGTTAGTGCAATGATGAATGACAACCACCTCCATGGAAATTGAGAACCTATCGTGTGAAAATATCACAGGTTCGTCAACTAAAGACTTGATGAATGTTCAATCTGAATTATTGGTCTGTGATTTAGTTTGTTGATCTGTAATATGGTCTGTTGTTTAGTATTGGCTATCTTAGTAGTAGTGAAGGTGATATTGTGGTAATAATCCATACTGAATGAAATTAATTGAAGTTGTCAGAACCATAAATTTATTAAAACAACAATATAGCTGTTTCGGTTGCTACACCATTGTTAATCTTTGGTAAATTTGTGGTTATTTCTCTTTAAATTTTTGGTTTTGACAACTTCAACTCTTTTTATGCGGTTTAGTAAAATTCAAAATTTGGTTTGGTCTGCGATCTGATTTATAATGGTTCATAAATTGATATTCTATTGTGTGATTTTACTGATTGTATCGCTCTGTGATTTGTCCGTAATAGGCTTAGAGATGCAGGGTCCATTCAAAAGAAAAATTAGAAGACTTGTGAAACAGGACTATATAACAAAGATGCCGACACACCAAACGAGCATAGACGGTGTTGTATGAAATCAGAAGAGATTTTTCAGTTTGTAGCAATCCAATAATCAGTGTTGTTTTGGTTTCACAGAACTTCTGAATTTCTATGAAACGGCCCCTGGTGCCTTAATCCTCCACTGGTATTCCGATAACGACTTGAGAGCCGTTGCAAGGCAATCGATAATAGATTTCAGTGCGTTTGCAGAAGAAAGTTCTCGGTTGAGGAAAGGTTCAGAATACAGAAAAGGAGGCAAGGTCTGACGGGAAATGGAAGAGTGGATCTACTTACATGAACCATGTAAATAGAGCTCAACAAAGAAGCGTTGTAGATGCTACTTCAATCTGTCTGTGAGAGTTCTCATTTGAAAATATAGAATTTTCGGGCATTAGATAGAAATATTCCTGTTTGATTTGGAGGTGTAATCGTGGAGTACAGTCGAACAAATTGTGAATTGAACAAATGGGGGGTTAAAAGTCTCTATTATCATATCTAGAATTGGTTGCCTGTAATATATGAAACAAACGCCTCAATGTAATATATCTTGAAATATTTATTCTGGTAGATAAATAACAACATCTCATACGGAGTCATCAAACTAATAAATTTCATTCACTACCAGTGGTTGAGTATGTTCTACATAGGATAGATAGGAATCGCGGAAATTGAATTGAACGAGGCAAGAATAAAAACCACAAAATATTTCAAAAACCATCACATAGTTCAACTCTCAGTTTAAGAAGAAAATAGAACTTCATAGACATTTCTAAAAAGAAAACTTACAGATATTCAAATGAGGAAGCTGAAGAGGGTTATATCTCCAAACAAAGTTTACCCGAGTCATTTGAGATGAGAAGTAGGAAAGTTCATTCTTTTATACTCACCAGTCGAACTAGCTTGGATATTTTTTTTCGTAGTTATAATTTCAATGTAATTCGACTAGTCGCTCTTTTGCTCGCAATCACTCTTCAAACTAGCTTGAACTTGAATCTTTAGTTTGTGTAAAAATAAAAGGAACTCTCATCCCTACGAACGAGGGTAATTGAGAAGCAACCTTCCTTTTCGGATGATGAATTTATTCAGATGCAGTTGACTGTTGTGCTGTGACCCAGTTAGCAGCAGCGGCGTCCACCTTAATTGGGAAAGCTGTGCATATCCCTGATGAGAATCATGGAGGATTATGAATAATGCGAGGTGAATAGACACTCACCGTCTCACTTTAATTATGCGGTCAGGATAACCCCTCTCACACTCATTCTCTCTCTTTTTTCCACACAGTTACTCTGCTTTTTATCCTCTCTTCCCATTACTTTACTTCCTCACACTCCCTCTTCATTGCTCTCTTCCTCTTCTACCTTTTTGCTCTCTCTTCCTTTATCATTCGCTCTTTCTCCCTCTCCATTAGCGTAGGCCTATCTCATTCTGTTCCTTCGCCAACTGTAGCTCAGTAGTCATATATACGTTATTTTTAGGAGATCTACTTTGTATAATTGCGTTTTTCAATTAAGAATATTAGAAGCAGTGACGTCACTGCTCTCTCTAATATCGCCTCGTAAATCCAAGTAGGTGAGGAGAAGACAGAGTGAAAGGAAAAGGCATAAGAAATGGGAAAAAGAAGAAACAAGGAAATGAGTGAGTTAGGGAGGGTTCTGGAAGTAGAGGGAATTTGAAAGCAAAAGAAGTGAAGGCATGACTAAGTAAAAGAGGAGGAAGATACAGGACATCAAGAGAGAAAGGGAATGATAGTAAAAGTAGGGGACAGAATGAGAAGATAGAATGAGATAGTGAGTGGATAAGAACGAGCTGCAATGGAACACAGAAGAGGATGAGGAGACTCTGAGAATCAAAAGGAAGAACAAGAAAAGAAGAAGAAGAAGAAGAAGAAGAAGAAGAAGAAGAAGAAGAAGAAGAAGAAGAAGAAGAAGAAGAAGAAGAAGAAGAAGAAGAAGAAGAAGAAGAAGAAGAAGGAGAAGAAGAAGAAGAAGAACAATGGAGAAGGATACTGGAAGATGGGGGTGAGAGGAATAGAAGGAAGTATGAAGAGGAAGAAAACAAAAGATTGAGGATGATGAACATGGAAAATTGTTTAATGGAGGAATTTAAAGAAAGTAAATTATACTAGAATCAACGGAGTGAGTGAGAGAGAAGTGACAATAGTAAAGAAGGAAAATGAGGGAGTGAATTTAGAGGGTAAAACAAAAACGAAAAGAGGAGGTGAATAAGTAGAAGGATAGGAAGAAGTTTTGAAAGAGAACCAGTATAAGAGAAAGTTGGAAAGAGAACCGAGATAAGAAAAATATTGACAAAAGATAAATTGTGATAGGAGAGGCGTGTGAGTGTACCCCGAGTGAGTGAGAGAGAGTGAGTGAGTAGAGTGAGGGAGTGGAAAGAAACGTCGAGAGAAAGATAGGCGGCTTAATTGGCGGGAAGACGTTTCAGGCGTAGCACTTGTGAGGTGAGTGGGGGTATGGGTGGGTGAGGTGGAGAAGAAGATGGAACAGCGTGCCAGATAAGTGAGAGAGGAAGAAAAGTGTTCGGGAAACTAATAAGGAGGAAAATGTAATTAGGAAGAGACAAAGAAAGTAGTGGAAGAGGGGGCAGAAGTCTGAGAGGCGAAAATAAGGAGTATCAAAATGGTATTTTCTTAGAGGAAGATGTTCTGAAAATGGCTGAGCCAAGCATGAGCAATTTTTCCCAGCCTCTTATTGGTTCTCTTGAATGTAATGACTTGATCATAATATTATTATTATTAATTTTTCTACACAAACGGTCATATTCAAGTATCTAATCACAAAAATATGTAATTAAAATGTTAATATTTATATCAATAAAACTTATAATGGATTTTTTTTCTGTGACCTTTTGTACGAAATGAATTTATGAATAAATGTAGGCCCAATACTTTCTTTAAACATGTTGTAGTCTTTTATCTCTCCATATCCCAAAGGTTCTCAGACGCTTTCATTCCAAACCTATGGTAATTTTATTTGTTAATTCATTTTCAAAATCACATATTCTGAAAAATTACCACATCATAATAGGCTTCTATAAAATCAACACATCATAGAAATTATTATGTCTATGATGTTGTAATTTTTCAAATTGAATTAACAACCCAGTTGCCTAGTTGCATCAGTTCTTCTCCATTCATCTAAGAAATAATTGATATGACTCAGGCCCCAACAGCGTAAAGCTGATTATCTCTAGGTCTGATACAGTAACACCCGTATAATTATGAATGAAAAGAACTCGAAAATCTGTAAAAATATTAGGATTTCAGTGGAAAACTCCAGCAGGCCACACAGTTAACTAAACAGAAAATGGGAACATTCAGCTTCGTTATCCGCGTTCAAGCAATTTTGGTTAATTTCGGAAGCTTTTAGGTTTAAAATAACATTATGGTTTAATGAAAACCTCTACATGGAACAATCGGTCAGAATAATCAACGGATTATTGGAACAAACGAGATAAACAACACTTAATTGGTCTTCCGAAATAATAGGATGAATAACTCGCTGATAATACCAATCACACTCTCTCTCTCACTCCAACGTTTCATAAATCTCTCTCACTTTTACTGACCCTCTTCCAGGTATTCTTTCTCACTCCCTCTATTCATCTCTTAGTATCTCCCTCTCTCTTTAACTGACCCTCTCCCGCATATTCTATCTCACTGCCTCTATACATCTCGTAGTATTTCTCTCAAACTCTCCACTCTAAATCTCTCTCTGTGTCGAACACAGATTGAAACCGACTTTATTGCACAAATGGCAATTTTCGTGTCAAACGAGCCTCACGTCTCGCTTAATCACGAACAAATGGAATTAATTATGCTGGTCAGCCCAAAATCGACATCAATATTGTCAATCGATGTTGGGGTTCAAATTGGGGCCGTTCAAATTCGGGCACCAACCGGTTGATACTGATGGCGAGTTCAAATTTTTAACGAGATTTCACGCCGCTGAATGTGCGAGTGTGTCATTGCTCGATGTCATTAATGGCCGCTGGAACTGTCAGATTATTGATCGGTTAGGTTAGGTCTGGTCAGGTTAGGTGGGCCGGATGCTTCATTTGCTCTCGTTTGAAAGAGGTGATAATTCAAGATGTAGTTTGTTTGAGGACACTACGTCTACATCGACGGATACATAATCATATTTCAAGGTGAATAAACTCTGGGGCTCGGAAAGAATTCACTGGAAAATATAATCAATAGCAAATAATCTTAATAGAAAACAGATTGTTTAGAATGACTTTACCAACTTTCTTAGTACATACATGATGAACTTCCAAAAGCAAGTCTTATTGACAACAATATTAATATTAATCCGTATAAAAATACATATTTCACTGTCTTTAAAACAGGCTTTATCAAGATATAAAACTCAAATATATAAGTTTGTAAAAATAGTGATAAATGTTTGAAAGATGAATATCTTTTTTTATGTCTTTGAAATATATCTTATGTACACCAATATTATTTTTTCTCTAGAATTGAATTATTGGTGTGCAACAAATGTATAAATAGAATTTCGATTGTAAAAATTCTTGTGAACTTGAATATTTCGAAAAATGAATTTGAGTCATTCAAGTAGTATCTTGTGAAATGCAAATGCAAAGCACAAGCTACCGAAATAGTAGGCATACGCGAACTATTCCACTACACGACTTCCAGAGCAGCAAAGTGAAAATACTCGTAGCTGGGGTTATGAATTTATGAATTTTCATGACCTGAACCTCTCTACCAAAGCAGGAGGAAGTTTGACTGAATTTGAATAGACCTTTGGCACCACTAAGTTATGTTTTTGGCAAAGAAATAAGAAACCTAATTTGAATATTCTAACAACTGTCATGTTGTCATGACACATAATTTGGTTATCAATCTCATAAAATTTAACCGATGATAATTATAAATCTCATGGAATAAGAATTTTTCAAACTTATCTTTATCTTTGTCTCCTTTTGAAGTATGAGAACGTGATGTTATCATATCATTATATTCATACTCATGTGTGATTATACATCTCATTGAAAATTATATGGTACATTGAAATTATATGTGGTATCTTGTATCTTCAAATTGATAAGTTATGCTATGAAAAAATCTGATGATGCTACATACCATGTTAATAATACTGTATAAGTATAACAGAAGAAAAAACACACTCACTAACTATCAATGACTGTCCTTGAAACTTTCTTGGCCAATAAATCCAAATTTAACAGAAATCTTCATTTATCGAATTATTGAGTCCATGTAATGAGGTATTGCTCGTTGAAAATATTCATCATTTCATGTTATTAATTTCAAATTTTCAATTTCGAAGAGATAATTCGAAAAATACCAAACAAAGAATCTTTATTCATGAATGAGCGAATTTCATTGAGTGTTATTACCTCACTTTAACAAATCTTTTATTCTAGTCAATAGCATATTTCAAATTTGAATATTTAATAATAACCAGACAATATGTGTGTTCTGACAACGGTATCCTAAATTAGAAGACGAAATATTCGGAAATAAAATTCGCAACCACTGATTACATTTATCGAACGGTGAAACGTCGATATGACCGGTTATTGATTTCCGATTTATTTATTACTGTAATACGATATTTGAATGGCAATCCATCACTGTACCACATCTCTTGTTGATTTATGCTGGCACATTGATTCCCATATTGAATCAATAGGAAGACTGGTCTCTCATCGAAAGTTCGTGTCGACTGCTATTTACACAATATTATCAATATCAATCATCATAATGCGTGTGAATTCCTAATGGAAAAAATGATACACATAAAATGAGTTTTATTTTATTGATTATGTGCCATTATTTGGAGTTTTTGTCATTGATTTTCAGCAGCATAGTATAGAGGGTATATTGTAACCGATCTACCGTCGTGAAGTTTATTTTTAAAAAATGATCAATCCTTAATAAATTGAACTCAGAATGATTGATTACTTTGTCAATTACTTATTCACTACTACATCAATTTACAATATGAGCTACTATAATCATTTACTCATTACCATCATATATCTACATTCAACATTTACCTATAATTTATGAGTGAAATTATCCAGAACACGTTCAACTTTCTTTTCAATTCCATTATCACTCTCTGCACCTATTTTCCTATTCCCTCCCTACTTTTTTCCTTCCTCTTGTATTCGAGTTTGCGTTAATGTAAACGAATGAGCGTGTTAACACTACCTCTTGTTAAGCTTCCATGTTACAACTGGTATTAACCAGAAAAAGTAGCCTCCCACCAGCTAATCTATCAATACTCTTGCATAATTAATTCATTCTGCATAAATAATGCACGGCACACTTTAAAGGGCCGTTGCCTGTGTCGTTTCTCCACCATATAGGAATAATTCCAGGTAGTTTAGTGAATTCTCAAGATTCTGATCCAGGTTGATTTGTCCGAAATAGAAACCAGTAATATTCCTTAGTTGAAGTTGAAGATAGTTGAAAGAAAGTTAGATAGTTGAAGATGACCTTAAGTAGTCATCCATCCTAACGGAGTTTTGGGTGTTCGTTACACCACTTGAAGCATACATACATTGTGATTTGCTTCGTGGTTATTGTATTACAAAAAATTAATATGTACTATCAAAGTCTGATAAGTTTTGTTTCCTTTTCACTACCTAAATGCGCAGAATTATACACTCATTAGCCGAGAAATCTGCTTCAATATCATTGAACTGTAGATAGTACTTTCAAAAGTGGAAAAGATAGAAAAATTGTCATGAATAACCTGAGTGAGACCATTAGCAACTGTGAGAGAATTTCCATCTAAACATCTTTGGAATATAATTTTTTTTCTAAGTAATTTTCAAAATCTATTGTATTTTGTAATGTTGTAAAGGGATAAATGAATGAAATAGAATAAATAAATACATTTGACTTCCGAACTCTCATTGAATTTTTGTGAAAGAAGTGAGAGGAGCTGTAAAAAGAGAAAGATTTATTCTCTGTAGCTCCTAGACGAATAATTTCCTCAATAAACCCTACCCATCCTTTTATTGTCTCACTTCCATTTTGATGTTTTCTTTTTATATCTCATTTCACGGCGGGTTTATTCTGAATACAAAAGGAGGTGAACCCTTCTGTTTTACAATTCTGCAGAGGAATGAAATTTCTCAGTTCATATTTCTTTTGTTTTCGTAATTGAATGCTACGGAATAATAGTGAATTCTGGTACCATAGAGAAAGCATGCGCCAAGCGTATATGCGTAATTGCGTATGCTTTCTCTATGCTGCTACTACTATAGAAAAATAATAGAAATAGAAAATTCTACTGGATTGGTCAGTTCCATCGGTTTTTCATAAAGTTATATTTCATAGAGACCATAATTTATATGATACTAATGTATTTCTTATAGAAATTGGTAATATTTGTTGGTGTTATGATCACAGGATACAGATCTCCCATAGTGCTTTCAACCCTATCTAAATTATTTTGTCATTCAGAATCGATAAGAGAACTCCGAGAGCCCTGAATTGATGATTGGTGGTCAGAATATAGCAATAGTATAGTCATTGGAATGTAGTTTGTGGCTTTTTTTTGTGTAGATGTGAGTTTTGTTTTGCATTGAAGTGTAGTAAACAAAATCGTTATGCATAAAAGTCTATACATTGATTATTGGTGTTAGAAGACGCTTTGTAAATTATAGAGTGGTTATTGGTGTGATATAATTCATACTGGAATACAGTCTAATGGAAGATACTACTATCTTACTATCTACGTAAGAACGTACAGTAGGTGTAATGTTTTTCGAAGTTTAGTTTAATTTGTTCTAGAATTAAGTGTTGATAAGAAAAGATTAAATTATTCACGATAAGAGTTCAGAATAGCGTAATAAACATTCGTATTCAATGTTTTCCAATGAACATTGAGTTTCAATTCAAATTGAAGTGTTAAGAGAAATATCAATTTGAATTGAAGCACAAAATCATATTGTAAAATTATGAGAGAAACTGATTAATAAATTTTAACACAATATTCTAGTTACTGCGTCTCTTCCTCTCACCCTGGAAAAGCATCAGGTTTTTGATGAAAATATATAGTAAGATGTAGAGAAGATATATAATAGATATCATAGAAGAGATGATATAGATATATCATAGAGAAGGCATTACACATTACTCGCAAATGCTTTCTCTATGATAATACACAGTACAATATTTTGATAATGATATCACATATAAGTGCTAGAAATTGTACAAATTAAGATTGAATATATGACAGATTGAAAATCCAGTTGGATTGTTCATGGATTGAGCATTTAGCCTTAGGTTTAAGGGACATCTAGGCTATGATTAAAGTCTGAACATACATTGCCACACCAACTTACAGAGGACACAGCCGACACTCAGACAGATGGTGACCTAGATTTGTCATCTCGTTGTCAAAATTATGTCACAAACGACAATCACAGTTTCTCTGGTTTCCATCTGCATTTCACTTATATATCCAAATGTGGGTTGAACTTTGTCTGTTGTTCATCCGTTTCCAAAGATTATGGATACATCGAACCTATGTTGTTCTGTTAGAAGCATGATACTCCATGTGAATCAATCGATTACGTCTCTTTTATGAAACCATTTCAATAAAATTTGAGGGATTTAGCTCATGTGAATTGTACAATAATTGAGAATGGTTGCATTTCGAAGCTACAGTTCAAATTTATTTATGAAAAATTGAATTTTTATCAGAGTCTGTTACGGATTTTTGCCTAAGAAGTTGCACTTCACTTGAAACTTAATTTCAGAGTGATAGTAAGTTACTTATGGACCATAATCTCTACCTGCCCATAAATCTACCTTTAATGAGTAATAAAAGTATGTAATGATTGTGAACACGTTTTTTTAAAATATTAATGAGATAATTCTTGGGAATTCATTCACATAAATAATTTAGCTGTGTTACCTCGCACGAAATAATTGTTATCGAAGAACCGTCGTTCCGTAGCGAATCGGGAACTTTCGGAAATTTTAAATTGACAATTTTGGTGTTATTATTTCAACTTCAACCTTCTACTATTCCAGAACTGCACTTTTACTTAATGTACTACATGAGAGATGTAGCATGATGAATCATAGGTCTAATAATCAATATATACTCTCAGGTAACATAAGATATAAGAGACGAACACCTGCTACGGCAGTTGGACGGGTGACCACATGAGTCTGCTCATATAATATTATAACATCCATCTGAATTCATCTCTCATCATCCTTCTCATAAATAAATCTCACAAATTAATGTAGGCAGCCAATCAATCAACTTACGTACGTAGCTTGCAGCTCATGTAGGTATTTTTCCCAGAAAAAATATGACATTCGAAAAATTTCCCATAGAAGCAAACGTTGGAATCATTATTTGTGCTTTGAGAAGGTTCACAGTATTTTTCCCACTCTTACATGGGGCAACGGTCACTGCAGTTTTGTCAAATTGAATGGGGTCACTACTATCACACTAGCGTTGGCCTCTTCTGGAAAAGCGGTTCATTTCTCTTCTGAAAAGATTTTACTCAACCGTAGCTGGCTTCCAAATGCTACCACTTATAATGCTTGTTGCTTTCAGCTTACAAAAGTCACCTTTCTCTGGCGTTGCGTGATTTATTATGGGCTTGTACAATACTTTTGTACATGGGAATAAACCAGTGGATATCTAGAAAGCTAGGAGAGTGACGTATTCGGGAATGAATAAAATTGATTGTTGTAGGGTGACCTGATTGATTTAATGGACACTTGATACAAAAATAAACTGCTGATACATTTTCGTATTCTTGCATAGTTTATAAAAGAATTGCAAGGTTCACAGTGAATTTCAAAACAATGTTTCTACTAATATTCTTCAGCTCCCGTGTGATTCTCATGAGCCAAATCTAGAAAGTTTCCAAATAAGATTCTTGAAGCTCCACTAGGGATAGCAGAATTTCATCAAGTTACATACACAATTGAAGGAGGATGTATCATCTATTCTCTATATCAAGTGATATTTTGTAGGCTATCATATCGCGTGATATTATATTTTTAATCAGCTTCAATCCATGTAAAAATTACTTGAAATGTAAGTTAGAATAATATTCTACTCATGTTTGTTCAATCATATCATTTGTCAAAAGAGCAGAAGCAAGATTACTTGAACTGATAATCGAATTCGTGAACATGAGACTAATATTCAGATTCCAGTTTCATGGAACCAACATAAAGAAAGATGATAAGAGATAAGAAAGTATTGATATTATACTATATTATAGGCCGTTAAGAAGTCACTAAAATTGAGACTTTAAGTTCTAAGTTGGCCTACTCCATGGAAGTTGTCAGTTATTTGAATGTCTGATGAAACAAACTTCAAGACTGAAAAGTCCTAAAAGACTAAAAAGTCAAGATTAATACATTATTTCAAGAGTTTTTCACTCACCCCAAGTGAATTAAGTAAAACAACTTTCACCTGATGATTCATGATCGATCATCACTTCTGTTCTTGCAAGTACAAATGTCAACGGGATATTTTACCTGCAACAAAAATCATAATATCATCATCAGTATCACTGTAATTCATACATAACTAACAATTGAACATCTATTATCAAACTGAATGTTCGAAATCAGAAAGAAGAAAGAAAAGGTTTAAATTTCGTTGTAGTAGTGAAGGTGATGTTGTGGTAGTTATCCATACTGAATAAGAATACTTGATGTCAAAACCACATATTTAATAAAACAAAGAGATACATTTCAACCAGTACAATACCAAAAATTTAGTTTTATCATAAGTCTAAGTTTGTATATCACTGAATTTTCTCGCTATTTTTATTCCACATTGTTCTCTTCAAGCATTCCTATTCGTTTCATCAGTTTTTGTAAATATCTATCACTTTTCTTTACTATGTTAGTTGTTTGATCCTCCATTGCTGTGATGTTTGTAGAAACCGCCCATTGTGGGAGGAGCTTATCTAGGCCAATGGCAGTCGTTCACCTTGATAGGCCATTCAACGGCCAATCACAGCGCTCGGTCACGAGTAAAAATTCTGCTACACTGTACTTATTAGTTTCAGTTTACTAGAGATTGATAATAGCGTAACAATCGAAACTGCAGTATCTCGTTGTTTTATTAAATATGTGGTTTTGACATCAAGTCTTCTTATTCAGAAAAGGTTTAATTTTTCAGAAAGTTTCTAATTTCTCTATAAAATATAATGTACCACAAAATATTGAATAAATTGATGCTTTGAAAAGAATATTTTCTCTGAAAATCACAGTAAATATTCTTGATCAATGACTATCTTTCAAGTTTATTTTCTAGGTTCAATTTCTTTGAAGATTAGAATTGAGAAACAATTAATTAGTAGGGTAGAAATAACATATTTGATTCAGAATTGATAGAGCTACGACTTTTCACGGTAATATGTTGATAATCGGTCCATATTAATTATTTTCCCCCAATTCAAAATCGACTATACTTTGATAAAGCTTGAGATTTTCTCAAAGCTGCTGCCTGTGAATCATCATCATCTTATCCAGTTAAAACTTTTTAATGACCAGAAATAACTTGAAAGAAGAGTATGAATTTTGTAAACCAGGAATGAGCCAAAACTGTAAAAGTAAAAGAAGGCAAAACTGTATATGAAAACTGGCTGAACGGAAAATGATGATGAAGTTTTCTATTTGTTTTGGAAAAGTGCATAAACTTTCTCATTCAACAACTTATGACCTCAATATTCCTCACAAAATTCCGGAAGTTGCCCAATTTGTAAAGATGGTTCGTTCGTACTCAACTTCCTAAACTTCCGGCTCAATAATGAACTTCGGTGGTCGATCAACCAATGTCCACAAACTTGAATATACATATGTATACATATGTAATAAATATATGTATTTCAGCAATCGAACGTCAGCTTTCTTATAAAATGCTGTTGTGATATAAATTCGTTCAAAACGCTACGATCAAACCTCAAAATTGAAGACAAGTATGAAAGTAGGTTCTATTAAATTCTCTTGAATTGGTATAAGCTTTTGGTAGAGTATTTTGCTAATGCACCTGGATTGAAAGTGAATTAATGTCATTAATAGAGGGCGGTAGTAGTCGGCCCCAACTAACTAATGGATGTCCCAGAAGATCAATGTATTTTTAAGCTAAAACATGCATTTTTCTGTAACACATCACGTCCACATTTTATGTCTTGTTAGTCTTAAAGGGGCATGTATTTTTAAAATTCCAAATATTTTTCCCAAAAAATCTCCAAAAATGTTCAAATTTAAAAAAGTTTATTTTTGCTGAAATTATTGCATCAATTTTCTAATTAAAAAATTAGAAAGAAGAACCCCTGAAGAATTTTATTCTTTGTCCAATGGAACTTCAAACGTGATTTTTTTTCCAAAAATAACGGCGCTACATGTTTTAAAAGATAACATTGATCTTATGGGAACATTTCCAATATGGCTGACTACTACTTCCCACTTTTAAACTGATTACAAGTTTCCAGAATGTTTTAATGGAAAGGAATTCATCCACCAGACTTTATCAACATGACTTGATCACCAAATACACTCTTATATTTTTTTAATATTGTATAAAGTTGTAAGGTACATTATTATCAGTCCAGTTGCCCTGGTGCAAAATGAACAACATATTCGGAGATCACTTCAGATTCTTTTAAATTGAATTGAATCCAATTCGAAAGAAACTAATTTCAGAAATCCAAAAAAAAACTACACGGATCAACTTTACGAGAAACTTTTCGGAAATCATTATTGAGATAGATGATTATGAGTCAGAGAATTCAAGTCGAAATAATGACTGGATTGGAAGGGTAGAAATACATTATAAGCTCAAGGCAGTATTTTAGAGTTAATTCTAAAAGGTCAACGAAATCGCTGACGATGTCTCTGTGATATCCGACTGGAAGCATTGGTTGTGACAGAAATTAGTTTTCCAAGGGAAGGATAGGAATTGTGCCGATGAAGTTCAGCAATTGGACCATTATCTTCTGAATGGGCCGCAGACGAGACTCGGAGTCAATAGAATTCTATGACCTTATCCTTGCGTCACGATATTAATTTTTGGATGGAGCCCTCTAACTTCAGATAATAACAATTACCATAACAGTGGTCTCAATTGAATAAGGCGTCTCAATTTTCTCACGTTATTCAAGGGTGATATCGTTTCATTCTGCATGTGAAAATTACCTTGAAAATACCTTGAAAATGACCTGAGTTTTAACCTTGAAAATGACCGAGAATGTTTTTCGGAATCTGTATATTTTTATGTATTTGAACATATGTGTATCATGAGTTGAAAAAAGTTATATGTATAAAAAATATTTTTCATACATTTAAGCAAACTAATTAGACCCCTTTGTTTAAAATAAGTTACTTTGATCCTTCCTATGTTTCTTAAGCATTCCTATCTGCACAAGCAGAGAGATCTGATGTAATGAGTCCTCTCATCAACAGATGTCTATTTATATAGTTATATTTATATCGCCACTCAGAATGCATCACTTTAACAGCTGTAATCACTTGATTTCTTGCGGCAACATTCTTTCCATATTTTTGAATTACAATGAACTCTTCATGAACTCCATTCATGAAAAAATATCACTTGGACCCTTGCATCTCAGCCCTCACTCTTCTTTTTATTTCCATATAATGGGATAATTCCTACCACATTCATCTCATGAGCAAGGGTATTTTCTTTCTAATGAGCAAACAAAAGATGACACGTAAGAGGCTCTACAAAAAAGTAAAGAGAGGAAAAAAAAAGGGATAAAAGGGAGAAGCAAGTGATGAAAAAAGAAAACAAAGATAGTATCTGTTGACAATGACAGACGATGAAATAAAGAGAGCTAATATTAAAATCCAGCAGAGCTCTCTTCCAAGTGATATTTCAGGTGAGAATCATTACACAGACTCTTTTTGTACCGCGAGATGCGCTGAGTCTCGCCATGTTACAGCTCTGAATAATGGAGCACTCACCATTTGAACGCTTATTTTGCTTTTCGCCACAGGCTCAGCGCCTCCGTTTGCCCTGCCAGGCTTGTATTTCCACGGCGAGCCTGTTTCCAACAACAAACACTTTCTTCTCCGTTGCAATCGATTTTTCAGCCGCGCGGATAAACACTTGGAAATGAAGCCTGAATTATTGCATGAGACCTCCACACAAGATTGTACACGCTTTTCTTGAGCATTAATTCTCCTAAGACTACTACTACACATTTGGAAAATACACGCTCTGACAGCAACACAACAGACAGAGATTAATTGCTAACTGATTAATCTACTAAACAGGTTTGAAATTTTGTAGAGAAAAATCAAAAACATTCAGCTGGTCTTTCATTGAGGATGAGAGCGCTCAAGTGTAGCTTGTCTTGGAAAATTGGAGAGCATTGTTCCATATTAGAAATTAAATTGAAAATGAAAATTTAAGTTTTCCATACGAAAATTGCTAATGCTGAATGCTGAATATAATACCAAAGACAATTAGAATACTTATATTTTCCTATAGTTTCCTAATATTTTCCATCTATAGTTTCCTATCGTCTTTGATAATACTGAAGCTTCATTTAGCATGATAAAATGACACGCCATATTGCTATTTAGAATCACAAGCCAATAAAAGTGTTGTCTCCTACTTGAATGAGTATCTTACAATGTAATATTTGATTTGAGGATGATGTCTGTATATTTTTTTGTTACGTGCTTTGATAATTTGAGAATGATGATGGAAGATAAGTTGACTGATCCTAGCTGTGATCCACCTTTAAGCGATATAAAAGCTTATTTCGATTTGAAGCTTCAATTCTTCAGAAGCCGGCTAAAGAGGTCGCCAGTCTAACTGGAGTAGCAGGCGCACGTCTGAAAGTTTGTTGGTACTGACCAACAAACGGTCACCCGTCCTTCAGCACTACCCACCACTAGTGACTTAACTTAGCTTAGTGAACAGATAAAGTGGTTATGGCATTGAACTGGTAACTGGTGACTTAACGAAGGTGAGTGAACTGATAGGATGATCGATCCTCAATGAACTTCTAAATCTAATGTTCAACTTCAAATTTCTCTGGGACACCCGGGTAATGTTTTTGACTCCATGATGCTACACAAGATAAGGATTTCAAAGACAAAGAAAGTTCCAGCATTTTCTAAAAGAGAATAGGCCTATTGCTTTTAAAACATTTTGCATGTTAACTAAATCATTATCATCGAATTAATTTGATGACCTACATTCGAATTTGATAGAAAATAATATTTGGCAGTTTCAGTATGATTTGAAAGGTTGCGCGCTTCTGTATTCATACATCATGAATAACCGAAACTCATACGTGCATGTTTCAAATTGGCTCATTGTGGCTGTACCAACATGGATGTTATTACACCAGCCAGGCTTAATTAATTATAGTATTACATATGAATAGTTTGGAAATTCTATATAACTCACCTAGTCAAGTAATCAAAGTTAGTTTATGATTTTAGTGAGGTGCACTCAAATGCCATACATGAAATGGAATATTGAAGTGTTCTTCACTCCAACTCAATCTTGTTGAATTTATTTTTAAAATATAGTCGGTGCAGACTATGTAAAATAGGAAGATAGAATAGGACATAAAACGAAAGGCATACTTTAATAAACATGGTGAATAGATATTACATAATGCCATCTCGACTATATATAGTTGAAGTCGTAGATCAGGAGTATAATGTTTATTTGGTCATGAATAATACTCCAGTTATTTAGATCAAATAAGTATACCACGTCATTCCGCCACTAACACAAAGTGATCAATAGAGTCCGGATTGAGACTGTCAAACTGCAAAATTGACAGAAGAAATTGATTTTTGAAATTCACAAAAAGTTGACAGAATAGAAATTTGAATTCCTAATATTTTGATCATGCAAAAGTTACATACAATGTTATTTTTTTTATTATTGAATATCACCACTATCCAACTCAAAAGAATAAAAATTCAACCAACATTTGTTTTCCATTTCAAAAACATCACAATAATGTGGATTGCCAACATCAAAAAAACAATAAAATGTTAGACACATGACAATTCTTATAAAAACGAGGAATCAGAATGGTGGCATGTACAAACAGGTCAAGTAAACAATGAACATTCCGTTTGAGTGGATAGGACTTTTCACGTCATAAAGCTTGAATTCACAAACTATTGTAATGTGAAATCAATAGAAATTGCTGGTGGAGATAAACTTGAAATTTAAATTTATGAACTGCAAATATTCATTCCAAACCATCGATGTTCGAAAAGTACAGTCATGAGATTCTTATCTGTACTTCCATACTAAGGTAAAACATGACTAATAGTAATCAGAATGTACAATTAAGGAAGTCGAATCAATATTATGTTCATGATTGCAGCGTATGTTCGTGGTTCTCTCTCATAATTTTCTATAAAGCGAGGAAATATTTTGTCATTTATTTTTCATTTCATAACTTTCCTGACGAATGAATTCTTTCCGATAGGGCAGTATAATATAGATTCATGATACAAAGCTTAGTACAACATAGAGAAAGTAAAAACATTGAGGAGCGATAGTCTCTAGTGGTAAGAATCTAATCTTTTCTCTGTGGTAAAAGGGATCAAAGAAATTGTAAAACCCCAATTTAAGTCATGCAAACCAAGCCTACAGCATGTGGGCCTCACCCTTCAACAAAAAATGAAATCAAAATATGTAACATACATCCGGACAACAATAGCCTATTCATATTCATGTATGATAGGCTGATTGCTTGTATGTTCTAAAAATGAGATTGCATTATGGAAGGAGCCATCAAGTCAGTCAACAATCTATTCAGAATAATGAATATTATTGTATTAGGTAGTCCCGAAGTTGTAATGCATCCAGAAATAGAGAATACATTGTTATAACCTCCTGATGAGGAGAATCCTCATTGATTCCAGTGGGAATTATCCTCACAAACCGATAGTTGCAGAAACAATTATGAAAATGCCAACACGACTGTACTGGAGTTATTGTTTTATTGTTTCTAGATGTGCAAACTCAAATCGAAAACAGAGGTAAATGTTACATTATTTCCAACAACACTTGAAACTGGGAATAAATAACAATGATTTCGTCAACTCATCCAGGTACCCAGCATTCCAGTGATGATTCCTCCATGAGACAATCTATTTTCCGTCCGCCCTATCAATGTAGAGACCTCCACTGAAATCCATAGTTTCAATCCGACTTACACTTGAATTAATTTTTACTTCTGATTAGATGGGAAGTATCGCTATCATAAACAGAAATTTCTCTTTATTTATATTTTCTATCATCAATATTACTTTATCAACTATTATCATTTCTATATATGGTGAATTGATACCAAGTGGCTCAGGAGGATGAAAGAAAATATAGCAACAATGTAAAAAGAAATAGAAATTTCTATTGTGATTATAACAGGTTCCCTCCCCTTGTATGGCAGTATCTCAATAAATTATAATATATAGCTTTAACTCTAAAATGAATCTTATTTGTACATCTAGAACTCACAATTATTGACTTCCCATCAAATTGCCCTTGTTATGTGTGCGTGTTCTATATATGTATTATATATACAACAATACTTTTCACTCTATATTATTTCCATCAACACTAAGTATTAATCAATAGCTGCCACTCCTAAAGTGAGGTGTGGCTTATCAAAATTGAACATACCTTCAAACCCTATTGTTTCCTTCCTTTTTGTGTGATAATTTTGTAATTTCTATAGTCTTTAGTAATCATGCGTGGGAGCTGTCACTTTTTCTTTGAGGGAATGTATTGAGTAGATAAGTCATATCAATATAAAGACCCGCATATTAAAGACCCACTTAAAGTGTTAAGACCACTTTCACTGATAAGTTAAAATTTGGCCTTGCATATTTTCTTCAAGAACACAACATCGAAGATCTTTTTCCCCATGACCTGTTTGATAACCCCATAACATCAACACCTGAGAAAATAAGGAGAATAAAAAATAGAAAAATGATCATACTTACCAGAACTTTCATACTTTTTTATTATCTTTGGCAATATTTTGAGAATTGCAGTACAGCTTGAACTCGAAAATGTATTGGAAGTATCAATATAATAAGAATTTTTTTTAATTATTATGAAAGATTAATAAAGATGGAGATAATATAACAAATCGAAGTGAAGAGATGATTATGTTTAAGCACTCTTTAATCATCACTTTCACAAAACGTCAGATTTTATTATGATGTGGTTAGGTTTCTGAAGGAATATTCCCCGACTTGACTCGATATCATGTGAACAATCAAACCTATTGAAAAGTGCCACTTGAAATAGCACAACGGCAGTTACAGGATTTCAACTCTACTCAGAAAGGTAGAACAATTTTTCTCCCCGTATTAAACGTGAAAAGAGCTGGTCATTTTTCTCTAATGCCATGATCAGTCACGTTCCGTTGTGTGTAACTGTCATTCCACTCTGTCCTCAGCTTTTCTTCTTCTAATCCATTCCACATCCTTACCGTACAATATTTCTCTTGAAAAGTATTAGTCGAATCTGTTCTCCATGGAGATGCTGAAAGTCTCTCTTTTGAAGAACAGAGTTGCGTGGAACTCAGAGAAGTGATTTGGTCTTTGATTACTCACTGAAGTTTTCTGGAAAAATTTCCTCTGCCAACGTTCTGCGACTTGAAATATAGAAAATTTGAAAATCAACACAAAGTCATAAACTCTTGAAAAGTTTCAGCAGCTTTCCCGTAGTTCCCATATAAAACACATCTGGTACAACGCATTTTTCACTGCAATGAAACGGCTTAATATGCCAAACATGGATCAAAATAATAAGATTTTGTGAGATTTGAATTCCTGGTGTGGTGGAACTTTGAAACCATTTTTTTTTGTATCACTGTTTTGTTGCACCTGCTCGGAATCACCAATAAACTCATGCTATCCTCAAAAGTACTTCTGTAGCGATAAACTGATTGATTAAACTGATAAATTGATTCCGAAGCATCCAACATCTTCAAACCTATTTTGAAGAGATACTCAAGATGCAAGAAACCTAATTAAGACATATTATTTTAAGCATTATTATTTCGCTGTTTAACATAGCATTTCACTAGGCACTATGGATAAGTTAATCCGTATTCTAGTAGGCTAGCCTATCTGTGCTTGGCACCCTATAAGGTAACGGGTTGGCTTTTTAAGGGGTTATACAGAGGTCAACTCTTAATTTTCCATTTTCCACTCTGGAATTTCCCCACTTTATCGTCTATCAAACCGCAAAATCATCCACTCATATAATTTATAGTATAGGCATAATATACCATATATAAAATTCATATCCTCATAGGTATGCATGTCATTTGACAGTTGTAGTTTTCCTTATCGTTAACTTTAATGACTTCTTTGGAATTCAAACCATTGACCTGGTTTGAAAACTGTGCGTAACATTGCGTAATCAATGGTCGCGGCGCGCTATAAACCAATTCGGAATAATAATATGGCATTAAATTCTCTGAATTGTCCCATTCTGCTTTCACCCTTGTTTAGAATATGGCGTTGAAAATTCATGACTTACTACGTTATGTTTCTATGCTGTGGTAGGAAAAAGTCATTCCCCATCTTTAAACCTCACACTGGTTATAGTTGCAGTTTATTTTCAAATCAATTAATCACGGCTTAATATTATTCCACGTCCTATATTCCAGGTGGGTTGTCCCTTATAACAAATTGTGGTTAATGATTCATATCGATTCGATATCCATTGAGGTTCAATTGATTTTGCACATGGATTGATTTGAACAGTTCTAAGGTTCCTAGTTCCTGTCGGAGCGAATTTCGTTATTGAGGAATTCAATTCATTTATTTTTCCTTCCTAGTGTAAACTTTTACCATTTTCCACGTCAAATCTACACAGAAACGTATGAACCAGATGACACATCAACCTGAGCTATACATATTTAAGCATATTGATTCTCCTATTTCCGATCAAGGAGGAGAGCATAGTAGTTTAACATACTCCATATTATTATACTTCCACTTGATTATTGAACAAGAACTATCGAATGCGTTTATTGATGAATTTCTTATACTATTCCAATCAATATTCCACTGTATTCAATAACCACTGTATTCCCTCAATATTTGAAGAACTTCAAAATGCATTAACATCATTCTATTCATTCCAGAGTGGCTACAGCTACATGCCAATTGAAAGTGAAATATGGATTCTATTCCTTTTAATTATTTTCTATTTCTATGATTCCATTCAACCAACCTTCTCTATCAATCTATGATTTTACAGCCTTAACACACCTACCACTTTCTTCGAGAAGCTTTAACTTTTCAACAAAGTGACCCAAGACTCAGAGCCTGATCATGGGCTATAAATAATAATTTCACCAAAGCTTGGAAAATACCTTGGCGCCCCATGGCCAACGACTAGATCAATAGTGATGTTGATTTTATGAATCCAACAATATCAGATCTAATACAATTGATCAATGATAATCCAAATATCTGGAGTTTGATTTATGAATCCGGTATTTACATAAAATCAATTGACATGTAATAGTGTAGTATTCTGTGAAAACATTAATGAATGAGGATGACATGCCTTACTAAGCCAATGCGGAATAATCTACCTTCAGAAGAGTTATCCAAAAATAGATTGGATTCAAAAGAGGTAGTGGGTGACTGAACCTAAAAATAGAGCCAGTAAATTAACGATTATTCAACACTCAGTCTATTCTCTGTTTTGGACAGTATTCCAGGCCATGCCTAGGTTACTTCTGAAGTCTTTGTATCGATTTAAGGGATAAGCCTATTCCAGACGTGGGCTGCTATAGTGGTATAATAATGCTGCAGAAAATTTAATTAATGTATTATAACAGGAAATGAATATTGGGGAGAACCAACACGATACCATTCATGTTGGATTTATTGATTGATGAAGAACAATTCATTAACGAACAATAGCTTAATTGAACAGCGTTTTTGATTTTCCACTGACCCGCTAATATATCGATAAAGGTCAGACCTTCAACCACAAGTGACACAACACAAGGCATGGATTCTCAGAAAAGGGAACTTTGACGGATATTGAATCCTCATCCAATATTTTGCAATTAAAATTTCAATTTCTTTATTCACTTGAATACAATTTGTTCAACAATTTAATACAATCTGTTTTATTGATAATAACTAGTGATGAAGTATTCATATTGAGCGAAACGTCCAAAAACAACCATATTGCAGAACAATGAGGTAGCTTTTTATATCGAATACAATTAATTTCCAAGAATAGCTTCTGTTAATCACTCGTGTTTTAGCTGCGTTGATCTGAGGAGGAAGTTGAAATATATCAGAGAAAATTAAATGATGATAAATTAATCGATTCATCGAATCTAAAAAGTTGAAGTTAGTGAATACAAATTTCAATCTTTCAACCTTAATTGAATAGTACCTTCAATTGTATTGATATTTTAATGAGGAATACACAATGATAAGTAGACTATAATAAATGTGCAATAATTGAAAAGTAGTAATAGCCAGCATTATCATGGTAAAACTGGAGCCAGGCATGCAGGCAGACTTTTACAGAGCCAGCTCTGGCATAATACCCAACCATGGCCGGCCTTGGTGAAAGTCACTCAGTAGCAGGCGCTCCGCTATACAGTACTAGATATTTTCTACAGAATTTGAAACCAAATTTATAATTTTGAACAAAATACAAGAACCCGACTGGGAGTACTTCTTCCATCTTGCCCAGTATTAAAATCTTTTATTTGTGACAAATCAATTTATATTGTGTGTTTAATACTATTACTTTAAATTACTATTTAAGATTTGAAACAACACTTAATACTATTCAATAATATATTTTTGAATTTAACACTGTTCTCTCAGAAATATTGCAGAATTTCTCCATAATGAAATAAAAACACGAATGTTGTCTTTTTCTACTTGGTTTTATTTATACAAAACATGTTTCAAATGCTCATGGCAACATCACATCGTCCAGTTGGATGTTGAGTCAAAACTGAGGGGTGGTAACAGATATATTCTAATTCCTAGATGGTGGTGGGTGAATGTGTTGCAGGGTAGCCACTTATAAAATATAAAATATTGAACCATGAATTATACTGTAAAATTATAAAAATACTATGAGAAATACTATATAAAATATAGAAAATATATTACTATATATACTATATAAAATAAAGAATACTATAAGAAGATCATAATTTTATAAAGTTACAGAAGCTAAAAATAATAATATGGATTGAACGACCAATTTGTTCTAGGTAATAGAACTTATTATATATAAGTATAAGTGGTTAGCTGTGATGCTATGACAAAAGTGGTTGGAAATTGTTTGATAATACAAAACTCTGAAAGTATAGTAAAATTTGATTAATATGATTAGAAAATACAAGTAGCCTACATTGATATAATAAGTGGTTAGCTATAATGCTACTTATGACAAAAACACTTGGAAATTATTTGATTATACAGAAACTCTGAAAGTATAGTAAAATTTATTAATATGATTAGAGAATACAAGTAACCTACATTGATAATAGACCCCATGAATAAGCTTAAACAAAAACACTACATTGTAATAATCAGAATAAATATGTTCCTATTAATATGATCGGTGGGTGTATCCAGTAGATTGGGAGAGTAAGCTGAGCCTAGTGTACTAATAGGCAGTGAGCTGTTTGAACATTGATAACAAATATTACGAATTATTATCAATTCTGAACTTAATAAATATTTAAAAATAAAACTATAAACTGATAATTTCGGTATCCTTAAGTAACCCTAATAGTATTATATATACTAATGATGTGAACCTAAACGAAATAGTTCACCACATTTGCAATTATCAAAATTTATTTTGTTCATTGAGGCTTTTCTGCTGTTGGGTCCACTTCAGTGATATCTCATGGATAATGAAGAGAAGCATTCATTATTGATTATTATTTGTTGTTAACAGCAAAAATTATTTTTGAATAGTCAGTCTGCAACAGAAATTACTCTACTATGCGTTTTATGGAATTGGATGATAATTTGCTTACTTATGATATTTCTTTATGTGTTGCTTGTGCTGAGATGAGTAGCTTTATTTTATGCTTATATGTAATTTTCCAACAGTTCTCGGTGAGAAATCAAATCACAATCCAGTGTTCACTTGGTAAGAATAGGATAGAGTGATTTATTAAGTATTATTATTCCATTATTATTGTCTGATTAGCTGATTAGAGATTTAACGAAATATATGAGCCAAATCTATAGTTGGAATATATATAACTTCAATTATAGCGTGAAAATATATGAGCAAATCTATTATTGAAATGGTTCTTGAGAAAAGGTACACAGTGGTATGTTTTAGAGGGAAGAGCTCAGGAGTTGAGGCGAACAGAATTAGCTCCGGAGCGCTTCGCCTCGTTTTTCTACTAAATCTATGTTCTACCGAGGAATGTCAGGAGGAACGGCGGCTGATCTTAGAAAAAAATGTTCGAATGAAAAATAAAATTCAACTTTTATCTAAAACTTTCTCGCTTTGCCCAGACTTGCATACCCTAAAGATGAAAAAATTTCCTCGCTTACCAACTTTTTCATGTCACGTTTTCAAATGTATGAAAAACTTTCAACTTTTTTACTCGTAAAAGTTGAATAAACTGGAAACTTAGTAATTTGAGTTACGCCATTAGAATCAGTGTTTCCAATGGGTATAAGAACACCAAATTTGAAGAAATTTAACCAATCCTAAGAGGACTAAACGACGATATGTATTGTTTGAAACTCCTTTTCTAATTTTTTGAGCTTCTGTGAAATTTCGCGTTTCTATACCTAACCATGATGGCGGAATTGAATAATCTGTGTAATAGGATCACTGTCTTTTACCATGTGGTCGCTGGTCTTCAGAAATTTATTGTATTTTTTTTCAAATTTTCATTTCTGAATAAATTGTTATCTTAAACATTTACAACTTTAATATTTCTCCTCTTCTTGAACTTGATTCTATGAAAGGAGAAGAATATTTATCTTCTTCTTCTTCTCTCTTCTAATACAACACTATTTCTTCTATGTTTTCCGATACCTATTCTTCTTTTCCTTAATCTTCATTATTCTCTGAAAGAAAATCTATAGCCTCTTTTGAAGACAACATTGAATTGAATTGAATTTTTATTCTCAATATGTATAATTACAAAATTAGTATAATAAATATATAATACATACACACACACATACATGTCAGAAAATCAACGAAATAATATTCATACACAAAATAATAAACAAAACAAAATTAAACTGAATGCGAATATATATTCCAGCACGTATGATATAACTTCCGTTGGAGGGAATCTTACAAGTGAAAAAAAAAGAAAAAAACCCAATGCATCTTATATTCCACCAATGTATTTGTGGATCCCACATTAATACAAATGAGAGTATAAAGTTGAGGAAAGAAGGCATAGAAATGAAGAAATTATGTTAGTGAAGAATTTATAATGAAGATGTGAATAAGATAAAGAATGAGGAAAAATACAGAATTGATTCTGCGCAGAGAATCGTTTGAGCAAGAAATGAGGGAAGTAACAAACTATCTACCACTCAATATCAGGTGATAATTAAAGTTGCCTTAAGCTAATTTCATCTGAAAGGCGTTAAAATACGGCCTGGCGACGTTTAATCTCCCTATCCCTGAACTTGCAGTGGGCGGCTTAGCATCTTGTCTTGGTTTTAAGTTATGAACTTGATGAAGCCATCAACTCTTACAAACTTAAGATCCAATCTAACTTGTACTTGAGACAGTTGTGGATGTTATCAATGAGCAATCACCCTGCAGGCAAACAAGGGAAGATCGGACCTGATCATGCTTTTAATGAGAATGCAATTGAGGCCTGCCTTTGATCAAAAATATGTCAGAACTTTCACAATCACAACAGCCAATCAAGCAAAATAATCCTGCAACTAATTGGTAACGTCAGCACAATCTCAACAACTTGCATACTTTGAATCTACAATACATAATTCAGCAACCAATCATTTCTCTCAATCTCAACAAGTTGTACTTAGCATCCATAGTACAATCCAGCACATAATCCACACACATTACCACACTCAGCCTTCCTACACTACCATAAATAAATGAACACCTCTTTCTACACATGTAGGTTTAAGAACTGATTGCATCCTCGAAAACAGTAAAAGTTGTCTCTTGTTTGTGATATTACTAATATGGCTCATCACCAAATTAAACGATAATCACTATGATATTAATCGATCTTGATCCATCTTCACTAGTTTAATAACAAAATATTTATAATTTAACAAGATGTACTAGACTTGGGACTTTCCTACCCTTGCAAACCAGCGTTTGTGTAGTTTCGTAACAAGTATAAAGGTCCAGTGATTAAGTACAAACACGGTACAGGGTATACGCTCATCTCTCGTCAACTCCCAGTGAAGCATAAGTTTATACACATTATAAAGGAAACCTTTTAATAAGGGACCTTGATCAATTGGTGGGTATATGATGGGTAGGGAACGTTTTGAAAAAGTTTACGTTTCCGCCGATGAGTCTAAATTTAGAAGTCTATTAATGATTGATCTTGAGTGTTATCAATACTCACCACTCTAAACCATTCTGTCCAGTCTGTAGTTATTTTGCCTTATTATTTAAGCTTTCCACTAGAAAATCACAATTCATTGCGTGATATATTATATTGTGATTCATTTCATGTATTCTCAGCATTTCTTCACCTTTTCTCTGCTAATATTTCTATTTTCTTCTTCGACTCTTCGACTTCTTCAACTTCTTTCTTCTTCTTTTTTTCTTCTTCTTCTTTCTTCATTTTCTTCTATTCTTCTTTTTCTTATTTCTTCTTCTTCTTCTTCTTCTTCTTGGTTCTTCCTCTTCTTCTTCTACTTCTTCATCAAAATTTCCTTTCTAATCTTGCACTTTCATCTGTGCAAAAGTCACAAACTGCCTGTTCTGGTCTTTAGAGCCTCTTCATGTAGTGTAGAATATGCAAAGAGTTGATGTATAATTATTCCTTCAACAGTCAAATTGGATGATAGATAGAGTCGTAGCATAACGTAAAAACCTTGAAGTTTGCAATTCTCCTCAATCTTGGAACCCTTATCATTATCATACTATCAATGAAATACTGAATTAGAATATTCTTCTTTGAATCTCGTTCATAGTAATTGTGGATTTTCACCCTTCAACTATCCACACATATTTTGTTATATTTGACACTCAACTGATGGGAAATAATTTTGGAAAGCTTCTAAACATTTTGAATCTCCACATTGATGGTATTAAAAGTCGTCAAAACAATTCTCGAAAACTGAAAATGTAATTATAAGAGAATAAAATGTTTGGAATGCAAAAGCAGATACTCACAATGATTATATCACAGTGGAAATGAAATATCGGGTTTGATAAAATTTCAAAATGGGAATATCCCACTGTTGCTGAATCATTTCGTGTATTTGGAATTTATCAAAATTTGCTCATGCCAACAGACTTACAATGCATTTCTCCATTTGAAATCGAGGAATTCCCATGGTGGATAAATTCCATAATACGGCTACATCATTATAATGCGCATTTGTTCGAAATGAAATTTGAAATCGTGCCCGGTTTTTAGTCGCTCAATAGACAGTTTATGGATCCAATACAAATTGAATCAATAACCATGTGTTTTCAAATGCAATTATTGATTCAATAAGTTCATTGAACGACTGAAACCACAATTGTTTCAAAATATGTAAAGATGTTGAAACGATCAATTTTCAATAAATAACCAGTTGATAATTAAATATCTATCAAGTCTCAATAAAGTATTCAAGTCTCAAATCAACGTAAGTTATTCATTGCAGATTTAGTAGCCAAGATGCACAAAAAATCTCAGTCTATTGAACAATTGTAATTATTGAACAGCAGGCATGGGAACAAAATATATCAATGTTTTGTGTGATTTGGTCATTGTCCGTAAGCTCGACATTTCACTTTTCCATTATATGGTTACAGATTTATTATGATAGAGAGATTTTGCAATTATAGTAGAGAGATTTGCCTTCTAAATACAGTAACACGATTTATAATGAAAAATCGATTTTGTTTCACAGCTATTTGCCTGTTGTAAAGTTCATCATCACAACTAAGCGCAGAATATACCAGACTAATAGCATCTGAAAATTCAAATATAGTTATTCATATTAATTCTTATTCTATTGAAATTTAATTTCATGTTGAATATTGTAATTACTACTACTACTCGTGTCAGAGACAATGCATTGCATGGGAACAGCAATAAACGTACATAAACATATAAATAGATAAAACATATGGTTTGTAATTCTTTGGTGTTGGTATTGTTAAAGCAATTTAAACAATTAAATATATTAAATTATTGTATTTTTACAATGATCATTGAATAAAACTTATGTAATATTGTGAAATAATACTTGGTCTATTTCAATTTTGTTCAATTTCTTATATTTTGTACAATACTGTATGATTATTATGTTGTTGCATTTTGTCATGTATATTTATATTTTCTTGTATTTATTGAAAATAAAATTCAATTCAATTCTATAACACATGTTTGTTGAAGTGTTTTATTTGTGTGTGTCTTGGATGACAATCCAACAGGTTTTAAGATAAGCAGATAATAGACTTATGGTTATTATTGTTGCATTTTGTGTATAGACTATAATTATTTTATTTATTGAGGATAAAATTGAATTCAATTGTATAACACATGTTTGTTGAAGTGTTTTATTTGTGTGTGTGTGTCTTGGATGACAATCCAACAGGTGAAGAGCAGATAATAGACTGGTGGAGGTGTCTAGTGGTGCACACCCCTACCTTGGTATCCGATCATAGCTGTCCCATGAGGTGAGGCAGTTGTAGGAGCTATATCGGCTGGAGCCGGCCATCTAGAAGACACCGAGCCGCGGCGGTCTGTCGGCTCACATTTTCGGCCCAAGGCCTGTTTTCGGCGGCGTTCACGCTTCTCCATAAGGAACCTCACCCGACAGTATCGCGTCACCTACTGGCCCTCTCACGGCGCTAGAACCGTTCAACCGACCAAACAGCACCCTCCACGCAACCCCAGCCCCTCCATGCCTGTCATCGGTCGGACGTCATCTAGTCACCTAAACCCCGCTGACGTCATGAATTGACATCTTCGTTTCGACCCACCCAAACTGACCCCAACTCAATTGATTATAGTGTTGCATTATCAATTTTGTGTCTCTATTTCGGAACTCATCAATAACTGCAGATTGAATTGGACCATCGATTTCGTGGATTTTATTTGTTTTAATTATGTGAGAAAAGTTATACTAGACACTATGGTAATTGCCATCTAAAATATACTATTGGTATTTTCATATGAATTTGAAGAATTATATCAACTGGTGCAACTGAAGTTTATATTGTTTTTTCCAAGTCAAACACTGCATGTTTGTCAGTTCAATTACCTTGCTATTTTTTCACAATTGATAATTATGCTATATTGAAAACAACTTTTTATTATTTGCAATAATAAAAATAGCTATGATGTATTTCTGTATTCTATTATCCAATAATGAAGATTATATTGTTCTTTTTCACACTAGTTCATATCTCAATGTTTTTTTATTCTAATTTACAATAGCAATTAATTTGTTTATTAGTTTGTCGATATTGTACATGTTCAGAATCTACTACAAATCTGAGAGTAACCAGTGCATAAAATTTATATTTCAGACGTTTGAAATTCTTTATCCATTGATAGAATTTTATGGTCTATGGTCGCAAGTTACTAAAACATCTACTATTGTTTCAGACTTCAGAGAATCAATAACATTGATATTTGATACTTTTCATTATGTTTTGAGAAGATTATTATTCATATTAATTCAGATAGAAAATAAAGTTTCAAACAGACGTGAAATATCTAAACATTGCAAATACATAACAAATCAACACATATTCTATCAGAACAAAGTTCAACACAAAGTTATCTCAACATATGACATCTTCAAACACAAGCATTCACATATCAATTATACATCATAGAATCTCAATATTATCAACATTGAGACAAATTTCTATGTTGATAAATTAGTATTGTATACAAAGACATTGTCAAGAAAAGCACTGATTTGTTTCACTTTTTCAAAAATAACAAAACAGTAATATTTAATTATATTGGAAAAAGGTAGGAGTTTTAGTTTCGAATGGACAGGTATTCTGAATCCAAACAGCCTACAAAGAGGTGTAAACTGAGAAAAAAGGCGGTAAGGAAAATGTAGAAAGAAACAGAAATTTGAATCTCAAATGATTTTTATGTGAACTAGAAAGATCAAAGAGCCCAAAGCTTTGTTTCAACGCAACATGGGAAGAAAATTGGTTTTTCTGGCAACTGGAGACCGTTTTTCAACGAGAGTGCTGAGAGAGGAAAAATTGAAGGGTTTCAACTAAAAACGGACAACGGTTACAGGCTTTGAAAAATTGAAGGATGGGAATAATTGACTAGAAAGGTCAAAACTGAATTTTATCTATTGGGATGAAATTGATTTGATGTATGAATTGTAGGCTATTCAATTCGTGACGAGGCACAAACATGTTTTAACACTTTTTACGGCCGCTCGCCTCTCAACAATGATAGGTGCGTGAGCATCACCACCTGTTCGTAGTCAACTGATAGCAGTTCAGCTTGCAACCTTGCATCAAAATAAATCAGCCTCATTATTATTAATATTGCACTTGTGTTCTGATTAAGATAGATTTAATCATTTAAAAGAATAATTCTTTTTGATATTTTAATATAGATATTATTTTCTTCTATATCATGTCGAGAATCATTCAATAATATCTATAATAATAAATTGTAGCCTTCAATTGTGTATTAATGATACATGATATGAGTCTAAATAAATAATAAATGTCAAAAACTAAAAAGAATAGAAATACTGAAAAAGACAGAATGGAGTGGTCGAGAGACAAGAGAGAGAGAGAGAGCGTGTGAGAGAGACCGCTCCCCGCACACCACATACCGAACATGTATTCTCTTCGTAGCTCTACTGTACATTCATAGGTTTCATCATTTATGTAGGTTTTAATACATTTCTGTTTTGTAGAGATTAATGCATTGTTTTGATTGGACTATGCATATAGATACTATCTAAAAAAGTATTTCTTTAGTATCTCCATGGTGAATAGAATTTGTTCATAGATGTTCTATTTACAGGATATTATTACAAATGTATATTAAATATGATTTCCTTATATCTTAATGTTTCTTGATGCACTTATGGCAGTAAACATTTTCAGCTCTAAATATAAAGATCTAAAAATCTGATCTAACAATAAAATTTCCTTTGTATCTTTTGAACAGAAAAGTAGTTGCGTGATATAAACATCTTGAACTTCTCCATCAGGTTTTCAGGAAGTAAATTTAAATTGAATGTTTAATGATGTTTCATCAAGTTACATATTGAATGAGCATTTGTCAATAAAATTCTATCGGTAAGAAATAAAGAGACTAGCGCACGCGACTCAGTATTGCATGCTGGAAATTATAATAAATTAATATATCATTGAAGAATATTGATAATTGGATTGGAATTGATTTTGAATGCAATATAACAATTTTTAATGAGGACATTGCGTCCTTATGAAGAGAGAAGAATCTTGTTGAAAAATCAGTTTTGGGGGGAAACGAAATAACTTTGGTAAAGAATTGCCAGTATAGAGTAACAAATAAGAAGTCTAAACTAATATGGCTCGAAGGAGACCACAATATACGTACTATTGGTATCTGTGTATATATTCAAGCTAGTATGTCTGAGGTCTATCACCAGTCAATTCTTCAATTAACAGGTAAAACATCTATTTCCATACGATAGAGAGTGTGGGGTGTTATTATTGGCCAGAGAGACAAACCAGGTATTCTGGAGGTACGTTCTAACTTAATCAACTGTCAAATCAGATATAATCACAGTGAATGAAAGAATAAAGTTGTTCAATACAATTTCACAACAGAATGTAATACAAATCAAATATGATTACACGATTATACAGTGGATACAGAATAAATTTTTGTACTATAAAATTTCACAATAGAATTTTGTATATTCTATCTCGTGATCAACAAATTACTTGTTTACAACTTGTGAAAAGCAAATCTCTATTTTCTCAATCACTGTAGTTCACGAGTATGTTAATCTACTGATAACTGTCATACTGATCATATAAAATATTGTATAAATATTGTTTCCAATTTTACACTATCATATACATATTGTTGAAAACACATTTATAAATATAATGTTCAATTCATAGAGGTATAAAGGTTTCGGATTTCAAATGCAAATGCTGAAATAAGAGTGGATAATTTTGAAATTCTGAAACGCAGACTGTTAAAAAAACAGGCGGAACAGGATCAAGTTTTCATACTTCAACCTAATCAAAGCCAATATACCCTATCATTCCATGTCATTGAAAGACACAGATAAGGTCTGAAACTGTCTTCTCAACTGGAAACATCTGAAGTTTGCTCGGGGGTGTTGGGTCGAGAATATCGTCTGTATATCAACAGGCGCAAGCTATTTCAAAATAATATATAATGAATATAGCCTATCTGACTACTCCAAACATAGATAAACCTACTACACTACATTATATACTACTAGACTACATTAGTTCTGCAGTAGGTAATATTATATGGCTATAGAATATCATACAACCCAAAAGACACTGTATATATGTGGCAAATTTTGAACAAGGGCAAACCGGGTTGAGATGGAGTGATCAAAGTGAGTTTCAGGAGCAGTCCAAGTGGAAATAGAGAGCCGTTAACCGCCAAATCACTGCCGGTTCACAGTTCACCAGATCCTCTGCTTGGAATGTGAGTGAATACATGCACTGCTAGGATTGGACTGCACCGCTCATAAATATTTGATAACACGTCGCTCCTGGAGTTAACACGGCCAAGACCCGTCGTGTATGTATTCAAAGTAGTGAATATTGAAAGCTTGCTCAGAGTTTGTCTGCTTGATTGGCACCCTGACTGCGAAACCAACTAACTCTTTGATAGATCGCTTCTCGGTTCACCTGTTTCGCCCGACGTTTTTCTTTATCAGTGAAACGTCCGTTTCCATTGAAATCTCCTATCAACCTGTTCACAAACTTTCAGCGGATCTTGCACGGGGGAAACTAAAATGAAACAAAACGTAGGATTCAATATCCAGCAGTTTTGAGTACCGTACTGCGGTTTTCAGCCAACTCGTTTGCCTATCATCTAGACTATCTAGAGTGTAATCATTCCCAAAAATCAATCACAGAAAAAACAGAGATAAAACAATGAATTGAATTTATCCAGCAATGAACTTGGTCTAAAATTCTTCCATAAATGGTAGCCTAATTTGTAAATCAGGTAGCCTCCAAAATTCGCCTACTATCTCGTGATAGGCCAGCAATGAATGAGTCAGCTAGTTCTGAATTCGACCGGTAGATGTCTGCAGTTACTTGGTGATTTACAGCTTCAATTTTTACAGACACGCCTCCAAGCTCCGCCTCTCCCCTGATTGGTCGGCAATGCACAACGCAGCTAGTTCTGAATTTTCGCAAGATGGCAGCAGTTCTTGGGTCATTCAAGTTACAACTTCATTATTCCGCCGTCTAGATGTCAGAGGTGTTCTACACTCATTCTTATCCAATGAAAAAAAAAAACAGATTCTTTCTATTGAACATGGACATTCGATATCCATAATAAATAAAATAGTGTATTATATTGTGAAATATTTATTTCGATAGTAGACTCAAATTTTCAATATTCAATTTTGATAAAAGCGATTAGTTTGAAAACCATCAATATTTATTTGACAACACACGTAGATTATTCATTCAATCTTGGGAAATTCTACTACAGATTTTTCGAGGACGACTGGTCCAAAAAGACTGAATTTGGTATACAAAAATAGTTGAGCTACTTTTAAGGATGTGGATTATAAATGGTTTAAAATTTCCCCACAAAATTAAGTATACAATTACAAGAAACGTAATATCATCAGTTGCATTGAGTTGAAGGAAAGAGTAAAGTGAAGGATGTGAACAGGAAGCCTATTTTTGCATACTATAATATGAAGAACTAAGTAGATTGTGAATCAGATTCGTGCATGTGAACAAACTTTTGAGGGTGAGTCCAAAAATACTTTTATGGAAAATATCTTATTTTTATAGGCCTCGTTTGTTTTGAAGCCGTGAAAGGGGAAATTAGGAATCAAGTGGAAAGAAGTGGAGGAGTTTGGAGTTATGATCAGAGAATTGGAAATTGGGAACTCTTTTGGAGTTATACTCTTCTACAAAAAAAGTCCATGATTGAGTTTTATCAAGTTTCCATTCCCTGAAAAAATTTTATCAAATGTTTGGGGAGGCTCGAGTATCCAAAGCCCCCCTGGCTACGTCCATGATATCATAGGTGTTATGGATTATTAACAATGTCCAAATACTTCTTCATTCATTGTTAAACCTGATCACCTTATTTCTTTCAAAGCTTCCGACAATAGCAAAAATAAAATAAAAGTAGTTTTCCTATACAATTTGGAATTCATTATACTCCGATTATCTAAGAAATAAATATGACTCATGGTATGATCATCCTATTTTTCTATGTATCCAATTTCTTACTTCTGAGACTTCTTTTTAGCATCGTCATTTTGACTCAGCTATAACTCTATTTTATTAAAACCTTGAAACAATCTGATATGGCTGTGTGTGTACATGTGTCATGTGATATCTTCTCTAGTAGAATAGTTGAATACAGAATTTCAACTAGCATGATTCGTGATCAACCAGTCAATCTCCAATATCATTCCACTGCACTATTGTCTGTTTTGTATCGTTACATTCACTACAGTGATCATTTGATTCCACATCCAGAAGCAGAAGGATTCCTATTGTTACATGAATATTGTAGAACACAATAAACCCTTAAGCGAATCGATGACTTGGAAATTTGATAGAGGAGAATTGAAACGGCTCTAGCAATGCTTGAATGGAGCAGCTATCAAGATTGGATTGAGAGACGAATACATACGATAATAGAGTTACATTGTCCTCAATTTGTGGTGAATCTTGCAGATCCATGTTCGAATCACCTGCTTGTGTAATGGGATGAGAGAAATTTTTGAGGGAGGAAGTATTTTTTTGAAAACTGAATAGTCTTGAGGATTAATGAATATGAATGATATGAAGTACAATATTGTATTAAGTATATGTAGTGAATATTGGAGATGAATATAGGGATGAATAATGATATGAT
Organism: Laodelphax striatellus; assembly: GCA_017141395.1. Taxonomy (NCBI): domain Eukaryota; kingdom Metazoa; phylum Arthropoda; class Insecta; order Hemiptera; family Delphacidae; genus Laodelphax; species Laodelphax striatellus. The sequence continues at coordinate 9,591,492 of CM029535.1, read as the reverse complement.
CAGTAGGTAACTCAATATTCAACTCTACTTTCAACGGAAATTTCCTTCATACATTTCAATATTTGATTCAACTTTCTACAACTTTGCCTAATAATATAAACTTGAAATTTCCACAATGTAAGATAGAATGGGAAGGTATTGTCTTATTGTAGAAGGTCAATTGTATGAGAAACCTCAAACTAAGAAATCAATCATATTCTGAGCGACTATAATAAAAAGAGTAACTTGAATACACCTCCAGTCTCAATCGATTGGAAACAATCATCATAATTAGAAATAAGATGTTTTTTTAAATAAATACTTGATACATATTTTTCTTGCCTGCACTTTGCATCTAAACTGAATATAAACGATCATTAAAATCTCACATCCACTTTGAATTGTAAGTCAAAACCAATAAAGTATTCTGCGGGACTAATTTTCATGTGATTTTAGATCCCATTCCATTCTCAATGACCATATATTAGAGGACTCAGAATATTCCTACTTTTAAACCCATAACTCCATGAGAAACTTTGTTGATAATAAAATCTTCAGAATAAACCTATTAGATCTGTTCCTAGGTCTGTTCCTGCTTCTAGGTCTGTTCCTATGAAGAAATAGATGTGGGCAATACAATAATTGTAGTAATACAGTAAAATGTAGGCAATACAACATTATAATAACTATTTGAGGTTCAGATGAAACTGTGAAGAATTTATTGAAACTGAGAGCTGATTATTTCAACATAACTTCGATCCATTAAAACCACAACTTACTTGTTCTTCAACTAAGCAACAGTCAAAGATTGGGAAGAAAAACTAGCAGAATTTTCAGATTTTCCAACAGATAAAATAGAGGTAAAAAACTTTGCTCCACGAGATATATTATTTCAAAGCATCCCTGAATTAGCCTATGCAGAATTTAGTAATTAAGTTTTATTGAAACTCGGGACGGCAAACGCTGTAAGAAATTCTAATTGCCTCATCTCTATGTAAATATACAGGGTCAGGCAGTTTGAAGTAGATCTTGTACGTGATCATGAATGGGGTTTGAAGAATTCTCGCGGGCTTTCCAACAGCTCGAAACCTTTTGTGCGGGAAAACAAATGAGACTACAACTTCTCGAGTTGTGAAGGGAGCTGGCTCTCTTCTGCGAAACTTTAGAAACGGGTCAGCGGCCAGCAATCTTGTTAAGGTACGCGATTTTATTTTGTCTTTCAACCTGAAAAAATCGACTCTGCTATCTGCAAAGATGAGCAATGATGAGCAGCAAAACTGTTTCGAAAAGTAAACAGTGCAACTGTTCACGGTTATCTCAGGAGGTTGCAATAGAAAACTTGGGAATGTTTCACACGTGGAAGTTTATGGTAGAGATTGTCAGTACTTTCAGAATGAGGTATAGTAGTCGATTGAATGAAATTATATTGTACGAGTATATTCTGGATTCTAGTCTTAGATAAGTACTTTGAATAAAGATTAATCAGTATTGAAAGGTATGTTTCCTAGCAATGTAAGAGAATAAGAGATTAAGTTCGTTGTTTTTATATCATACATTCTCAATTTTATTCTCGGATTATCAGACTACCAGAGATAATCCAAATTCTAATTATAGATTACCAAGTTTCTATGTTAGAACTTGAAAATTGATCATTATTAGAAGGTGAGTTTATCAGTATTAGAACAATTCATTGTGGAAAACCTCATAAAGCATTGAAGTAGTTTTTTATTAAATCGTATAATCCTATTAACTGGCAGTCTTGAATTGGTCATCAAGAACACCAGTCCATATGTTGGTATAATGTATGGAGAGTACATATTATATAAACATGAGACCTCAGGCTCAGTTAAACTGGATGCGAGTTGGAGCTCGTAAGTCGAGTAGAATATCATTCGTATCTACTAGCACGAGCGAAACAATAATCTAAAAACATAGGCTGTGGTTCTTAAAATGAAGATACATGGATTAAGTCGAGTTCTCGTTGACTCTGATTGAATTTGATGAATAAGAATTGACAGAATTTCATCTTTCTATTGTTTTTTAGATTCAGAGGATAATGCCCACATGAGCTCTAGGCTTGAATGTGGGAAAGTGCTGAGGAATTTAATAACTGCTTTCCACTTCTCAAAATATTAATATTTTATTAGTTTCATTTGGAATTGATATTGCATGATTACAAAAATGTAGGCCTAACACATTAACATGATATGAGAATGGGAAATTGATATGGATTTTCTGGCGGTGTAGGGTAGAGCGTTCATAAAGGTTGAAAACAAATCTCTCAAACAAATATCTGTCTCATCAAATATTATTGAATTGATATTCATATTATATAATTTTTGTTGTCATTTATCGATACTACAAGCATACCTTATATCAGGAACATCCTGACTCTAACTATATATGCTCATTAAACAGCTTTGACCACGATACAATAACATTCAATAATAAAGTCTACAGTGGAACAGATTCAAAAGAAAAAAAGCTGTTCTCTGAATCAATTGTGCCTGATGCATTCTCAGAGTTGAACCTGGCACCTGTGATCAATCATTTCAAAGCTTGATAATTCCATGAAAAGAACATTGCGGTTGACAAGTTGAATGTACGACACTTGAGTCTGCAAGAGCACTCAACCTGTTATTCGTTCCAGCTCTGGAATATTCATCGCGGGCAATTCAAACTGCTGGTTTACAACTTGAGACAATTATTGAGGATGAATTTTTCAATATGCGAGTAATTTAAAGCGACACCAGTATCCACCACAATACCTTCGTCAATTCACATAATGAATAGATAAATTTCTGCTGCAAGAGCTGCTTGTTCTGAAGTTTAGTATTTCTACTACTAGAGTAGTAATTCCCTCGTTTAGTCATGATAATGAAAAGATACATTCTGCTACCAGAGTTACAATTCCTTGTATATTATGATTCAAGTTACGTATTGTTACGTATTGAGGAAAAGATAACCTCGACATAAATGAACAAAATTTGATAATTAATGATTTATAATATTATAAATTTAAACATTATAATATTAATTTTTTATTTTCATACTACTGAGTGGTCTCCTCCTTCTGCTCTTATACCTCCCCTCTATTATTTGCCTCTGAATACAATCTCTACAACCTACATGGTTCATCGAGTTATACGGCGAGGTGGAACTAGGTATTCCATACCTAAGTGTCCCATTAAAACACAGACCTCAATCCGACCCTGAATGCTCGAGTTTGTAGATGGGGTATAGTTATAGAGTTAAATAGTTTGAGTGAAGGGCCCCGCACTGAAGGTTCGGCCGGCCCTGGGAACTACCTAAGGGTCTTCCCAATGATGAAAGCCATACGCTAATAGGAATAATTTAATAATACAAACTCTTCTCAAAATTTGACCCAAATCATCGTGCGTTCGTCCTCCAAACTCCAATGCATTAATTTTATCTCTTCCAGCTTTTTACCCTCAATGTATGTTAGACTCTGTTAGATTCGGAATATTCAAAAACAGTGTTTTCTTCTACAAAATAGACCAAACGTTTCACTGATCGGCTTTCATGCTTTTTCAAGTCACTTAGTCAGTTAAAAATTTTAGAATCAATAGAAATTTTCTCATTCCTCAATTATTAACGGAAATTATCGACTATTGCCTTCAATACTTAGTTCACCTGATGTCTGCAGGTAAACTAGAAGATAGACAAAGTAGTACATGAAAACATTTCCAAGCTTAGGTAATTAGCTTGAAGCTTGGAAGCAATCTTTCTAAGTATTATATAGTATATAGTATAGAATGAGAAGATAAATGTCAAGTGATTCAACAGAAATGATTTGATGAGTAGAGATAAAAAATAGGAGAGGTGTAGTGAGGAAAGAACAGAGTATGAATAGTCTGCAGCTGGATGAAACGGTAATAAAAATTACAAGAAAAGATTGATCCTATAAAGTATTCCATGCCCTCTGTTATCAAAGAATGATGTTTCAGCAGTGGTGACAAATAAATACCTCTATTTATGAGAGTCAATGCCCAATAAATTCTTATCGTAAATTCCTGTATTCTACTGTATATTCTTATTCTGAATTCTTCCCATGGAAATCAATAAATAAAAGTAACAAGGCAATCAAAATATGGCCTAGTATTATCGAATATTTTTTCAAACAATGCCTACATCAAAAACTCGTTTCCAATACCGATGTTACACCAAAGAATTCTCTCCAAACTCGTCAGCCAATACAAGGGGAATGAGCAGTTCCAAAATCCAATCAAGAAAGGGGAGACTTCCTTATACATTAAATTAAAAAATCCGGAATTTAATAAAGTGTAGCCTGGGGCGGAAGACCTATTGATTACAGCGATGGACAACTTGTCTTCCGGTAGACTACGAAAATTTACTTTTTCCTCTCTTGGGGAAAAGATATCTGGCAAGGCTCCCTGAGTATGGGGACTGAGGGTACAGTGATTGATTGCATAGAGACCGGACCAGAATCGATGGATCGGACCAAGCATCGGATAAATTTGCGGTCGTTCAAAGGATTTATCGTGGTGGTCCATCCTGGGTACCTTGAAGCTTTGACATTTCCAGAGAACGTACGTTGACCGCAAGACTTACAAGAGAATTATTCGAAAATAGGCTACTAACAAAGCCTACACTTGAATCTGTATGATTTCAGAATTACTGTACTACTATTGATTATACTATGACTATACTATACTATATTATACTCTACTATTTAAAAGGTATTACCACCATATTATCACTTTCGCTCCTTATTACAACAATATTATAGAAATAACTCAAATCATTTTCCGTATCTATCATCCTATTGTTTTTGGAGTTATGAGCTAGAAAATTGATGAAAATTATAGATCTGTAAGAGATATAACTAAAATAATATTATCAGCAGCGAATAAATCATCTTTACTTACTAATATTGAAATGTTGCCCGATATAATCTGCTTACCTGAAAGCAGAATAGAAATAACATTAATCCACTTCCTATTGGAAAGTCACTCAAGATAACAGACTCATATAAAAAATACTGGTCTATAGTATTATTTATAAAAATTATAATGCACTCTAAAAGTGAATTGAAATGAATACTGTAGGCCTTTATTTGAATGCAGTATTTATATTTTTGAGATACGGAAAATAAGTAGTAGTTTTGAGAGTTCTATCTTTTAAAGTTGTTTCTACAGACAAGATTAGTCATTAGTCACACCGATTAATGGACTATCTTGACTAACCGGTGTACGCCTAGCCTTATACGATAACGATACTAATGCTTAGACTGTTAGTAGCTGTTGAATTTCCATCGGTTTAGTCATGCCTTTGACTAAATAGTTTTCTGTTAAAAACGTTGAAATTATTTTCTCATCATCATCCTTCCCATTAAACATGCACAAGCCAGAAGCTAATTTGAGAATGAACCTCAGCTAGAGAGTAGCATTCTTTCGATTTGTTCACTTCTACTTCAATTTGTGTTAAGCTTCCTAATTGAGTCTACCATTACACTCTTCTGTCACACAGCCACACTTCATCATTTCTCCACTCTCCCCTATTTTTCTTCTTCTTCTTGTTCTTCTTTTCCTTTTTTCTCCTCTTCCCCTTCTACTCCACCCTTCTCTTTACTCGTGTACACTTTGATCATTTATCTTTTGAACTTTGTCCACTCATACATTCGATACTTCCATTTGTGATATTGAGGTATTGAGAGCGAAGTTTGACTTTGATTGACATGAGAATGAGCTGAACTGTGATACACGTTCGACTCTTCAAAGACAATCGATATTCTATGTGTATTTGATACTAAATCGATACAGTTGTATATATCGATACATATAAATATAAATATTGTTTGGCAAGGCATGAATTTCCCGGGTAGGATTTCTCCACCGTCAGACGAACAAGAATCCAATTATCTGAGAATCATGGATATTCTTGTACATCTGTTCACTTCATCAAATATGGATCAGCGTTCTGTTGGTCTCGAATCATTGCATCATTGCACAGCATAGTCTTTGCTTTGATTTATCGAGTGGAAATGTCTAGATACAATATTTTCCAGCTGATTTTGCAAAAACTTTAGTCACGAGCATCCTGGAAAAAGAGCTGGTAGTTACATAAAGGTTGAATAGTTGTTAAACAATATTATTTCTGAGTGTGAGTTCTTTGAGATTGGTTGATGAAAGAATTATTCTCAAACAATTATGATTATAATGATATACAACATTCTATGACTGATCTGTAAATAATCTTGCTAATCCTCATTTTGTCTGTGATTGATTCTTCTTTTCCTTCTCCTTCTTTTTGTTCTTCTTTTTCTTTTTCTTCTTTTTCTTCTTCTTCTTCTTCTTCTTTTTCTTCTTCTTCTGAAGGTGATCTGAATTTCGGGGACGGTTACCCAAAAGGGTTCTCCTGATTTCTTTCCGTATCATTCGCGAAGATCCATGATCCAGAATCTTTCCTTATGGCCTACAGGTCTTCTCTCATCGATTTAAAGCTTGGCATTCTTAACTTCTCATTCCTCATTATGTGGGCAAAGTATTGAATCTTGCGGGTTTTGACCTTTAGTAAAAAAACTCAGTTTTCCACCAAGGCTATCTATAATCTCAGTGTTTTTCAATTTTTCAGTCCAGGAAGTTCTGGAGATTCTTCTAATATAAACCTATATCTCAAACGCTTACAACTTGTCTCATAACAGCTTTGTCATTGCCCGTCCCACTACAGCATATAATTATGTGCAAAGGGCAAAGAACACAAAGAATAGCACTGTGTTAATTGAATTCTGAGTTTCAGATTGATGTTGCGTTATGTATGATACATTTCCTGAACATCTATCACACAAGGCATCTGTAACGAAATAATTCAGTAAGATCTTGAGAAGTTATTTCAGAATAATCATGATCAAATTCTCGTAAATCTTCCAACCCCAACTACTTCCATTATTTTTTATTCTCAAAAATCTTCCATCACTGAGCTTAAGACTTCGACTGAGAAGACAGATGTTGCAAAAATCTGAGGAGTGAATGTAGAAAGAAAATGGAATCAACTCTGTTCAATGGCCTGATATTTCCGCGGGCGAGACAGGCTTTCAAAAAATATTACCGTTGCTTGAGAACCTACGCACTGCTCCACTCCTGGAACCTTCACTCAGCTTGCATGTACCCGAAACATCTATATTTGACACAGAAGTCAATCCGTCATCTAGTTTCTTCGCGTATGATTCTGATCCATTCCCTGAACATTTCAATCCTTTTCGATCTTGTCAGCGGAGTGAATGCTCGGAAAATGTACTCCCAGTTCTCGAAAAATCACATCCAATAATAATGGATCTAGTAGATATGCAGGTGATTCCTATGATAGTATTTTTGTTATGCAATGAATTATGGTTCGATACTATAATTTGTTCTTCAATCCATTGAAATATAGTATTCTGCTCAATTAAATTATAAGGACTAGGCTGGGAATGTATCTGGCAGAGGATAGTTCAAGGAATTACCCTATATTACTGGATCCACGATTCTACATTCACTTGAAAAAACTTATTCAACTGAAAAAATCTCATTGATGATAATATTTTGTATAGATCTTTCAATATTCATTTCCAAGGCTTAAAGAACTCATGAGAATTCTTATATGGGACCAGGAATGATTTTTATTAAAGAAGAAAGTGGCGAACTTTCCAGTTGAATTTTTTAAATTTTTGCTGGGGCTTTGATAAGGGTCTGATATTATTCTGAAATCATATGAGATTTCAGTTTACTAATATTCCAGAGAACTTGAATAGAAATCATTTCAGTTGACGAAAAGCATACAAAATCGGCACATTTGTTTTCCGGAGTGTAACAAACATTCAGTTTATTCGTTTAGAGCTGTTTGGTCCAAATGAAGCCACAACGAACGGTTAGCAACTCCCTAATGCCCCACGTTTCAGGAAAAAAGCTCGAAACAATAGTGGGTTTGCTCTCTCTCCTTCCCAAAGTTTTTCCATAACCCGTAACATGACGACCACTATTATTTACCTGTGACTAAACGTGGTAGTTTACCTTTGAGGTTTGTTACTTTTTTCAGGTTCGTGTCCAATTACTTCTCCGACCTACTCGTGTGTCAAGCTTCAAGTTTCTTTTGCTATCAACTGCAATAGACGAAACTGATTAATCCCCTGTGACAAGCCTTCGACAGTGATTGCGAAAAATTCACTTTCCCTTTTTCCCGTGACACACATCAGATATCAAAGTGAACTCGGACATTATTAAAACTTTTACTATCCCCTATGCTCTGAGGAGTCAAGTATTTTTTTAAAGGTCAATGAACGAGCGTATGCTTCCATAACAAGTGACCAAGACATCCTCATTCATCAATTAATGGAATTATCTTTGTCGGTACAACATAATAAGCTCTTTAATGACACGCTATGTTGATAGCATTTAAGCAGATGCATGGAAAATCTAGAGATGATTTTTATTTACTGATCTTAGTTGAAAAAAATTTTATCTCAGATACAAGAGGAAATTAGAAATTTTGTTCTCTATGGATAATAAAAATCTCAGTACAAGAGGAAATTTCGAATTTTGCTCTCTATGAATAACGATTCCTAGCATGAAAATGATAACTACAAATACATTTTTGTAAACAACTTATCCAAATCGATCATCTTTTCAATTATTCAATATTCTACAAAAACGGTGTAGCAGACTTATGCCCAAGACTCTTCCTCTTCCAATCTATAAGAATTTTCTAGATTGAATATCAGGCAAGATAACAAATTAAGGAGCCAAAATAATATCGCTTGTAAACTATCTATCTTGAAGATAACGATAACGTATCGTCGATAAGAAACTAGTCTAGAGAAACTAGAGCTCTAGAGAAACTTATCCCAGGCAATAAGTGTGTTCTTGAACAGACCTCTATAAGTTTCATTGTTTCCAAGCACAAGTGGAAACGACTCAGAACTAGCGACAGTGCAATCTCAACAGTAAAGAGTAGAGTCTACACTAAATCGCACTGGCGACAATATTAGCATTTAACTGGCGACATGAACTAGCATTTTCAGAGTCACGCATGCGTAGTAAACTTTACTTACTACACGCTACCGACCATTCAGAGCTTTTTGTGCGCTAACTATAGCAACTTTGACCGATTCGATTTTATGTGATAAAACATTGCTAAAGAGTGAATTTAAAAAAAAAATTATAGTACTAAATTCACTCGAATCTCAATTTCCATCCTTCTAATTAAACTGAATTATGATATAATTTTATATTATATGAATCTTATGATAGCTAATTGTAATTACTAATCTGAAGTAATATAAAAAACTCTCAACAGAAGTGAGTCACTTCAGAAAAGTATGTATAATCCGACCATGTTGACAAGTTGATTGCCCCGTATGAATATTGAGCACACCCATGATTTCCTTTTACGAGATGCGGCGGCCCCAACGAGATTTTTACTCACACTGCGTCAACCGGACCCCCATAAACAGCAAATAGCCTGCGACAAATAGAAGTAGTCTTGCTCAGCTCTGGTCGACGGTTGAACTCCCATGAGAGAAACAAACCTCGTCTACGATTGGCCCAGGAGAAGTTTCCTAGTTCCGACCACCCATTACTTATGTACGGCTGGAAAACGTCTTGCCTTTACTCGGGCTGCATCCTTCAAAGCCGTACATTTTGAATGTCCTTTGTGGGATCTCTGAACCGAGACAGCATTCTGCTCACTCTATCTCTCTCGCAGGTGAGATTTGGTATTCACGACATGCCGTTTTTGTTCTTGCCGGATATGTGAGCTATTCAAGTGTTTCCTCCCAACAACCGTCATTGAAACTAATATTTCAGCTGGAATGTGGAGTATATTTTGTGGGCTTGCTTCAAATTTCAAGAGAATACTACCCCAAAGAATTAATTATCCTGGACATTGGGAGCATAAAATAATTCACTGTACAAAAGGTATTGGAATGGATAATTAACTGTGTTCTGCTTCTGCTTTGGGAAAAATGTACAGTTTGAAAAGTTAGTAGGCCTACCTACTCCCCAGGTAAACTACTGTTTCCTTGCCTTACTCACTACCATATTATTTGAATGTATTGCTATCCAAAAAAATTATAGTATTTTAACTATATATTTTGTGTTTTTAAAGTGAGAAAGAACTCATCCACTTCACAATATCAAAATGATTACAACATCATTCATTCTTACACACATTGCTGATTGTAAAAAGTTTAATTAAGTGATTCGTTGTCAATCTTAGCTACATATCCAGCTATAGAAGTCTCATTTGAATTGTATAAAACATTTTTATAAGTTTGATTTTACGATGAATCAAATTGATTTGGCGGTGTTTCAGACCAGAAGAGGATTCTCTTTCGAAATCTCTCTCGATTGTCTTTCAATTCCTTATCAGATGAGTAAATTTATAAATTGCAGATATCGAACACAAATAATTCATCCAGAGTTGTAGCAAACGAATCACAGAATGTGAATTATCATCGAGAGTGAACGTGATCCACATATTATTATCGAGTTGGAAGGACATAAAATACTACCCACAAGGCACTTCTATTCAATTTCTCAATAACCTTTTCACTCGACGAACTCGGATTCGAATCCATTAGCCCGAAATGTTGCGAAACAAGCGACTAGAGCTGTACTCGGCGAACTTGACACGGGCATTAGACTCGGGCTGAAATATGGATCAAGTCAGAGCCGAGGCAGATGTGAAAGCTAGGGTTAGAACGGGAAACCCGACGGTTGTAAATTCTAGTCTGACGCGTTTGATGAAGTTTAGAACGCGGAGAGTCACTGCCAAAGTCAATGTTAATATGTCTCCCTGATAACGCTAACCTGGGATTAGGGCTTCCTACAGCTGAGAACTTTCTGATCCGTTTCGCAAGCATTTTGTGCGGCGCTAGTCATAATTTTCTCCTAGAAAGCCGAATCTCTGCTTGGTTGACTTGGATAGATCTGCACACAAATAAAGCGATGATGTTCTTATCTGGACAGTAATGGAACATTTCCCTAATAAATTCAAGTTTAAGAGTTCAATAGACCTGAGACTAATATGGCCTTCACAAAAGGAGACAAGGTTATTTTTAAAAGCTATATCCTGCCAGAAATAATTATATGAAAATAATTAGAAAATGATTTAAATAATAATTTTTGAATTGATTGGATAAATGAATTAAATAAATCATAAATTATTAGAGAATGACTGATAATGTGATGTGATCCCCAGATCAAACAATCTTCAAATTAGTCAAGAGGTTTCAAAATTATTTTACTCCTAATTGAAATATCGGGACGAGTCAGCCATTTATCATACGGATTATTCATTTCAATTACTTAATAATTCAATAATATAGTGATATAATAATTGATGCAATCAATAATTGATTGTAATCATGAAAACAATACATGGATTCAATCACAAAATATACAGAGAAGAATTAGTACACAAATTAAGTATTTAAACACTTCAAAGTTTCCTGTACCACCAATGAAACTGAAACTGGTCCAAGCTTTCAACAATTACATTGTAACAATTACATTTCTCTACATATCGCACATTTTATGATACAGTAGAAAACCTCTAATCGGCCTCAGGTGGTCCGTCGCTCCGGTTATTCCGACTATCGCTCCGGAACCGGTCGATGACTGAAAACTTTTCAAAACAATGCATTTTTAAACCTTTTGTTAACTTTAAAAATCACTTATTTCAGTATATCACTTCAAAAATCACTTATTCCAGTAATCACTTATTTATTTATTTATTGTATGTCGTGGTATGCTTGGTAGTTTAGATCCTATAGGAAATAGCCATACTTATGACCAAATAAGCATACCACGCTTGTACGTTCAGTGTCTAGACTCTAGATTGATAAATACAGTACTGTATTGTTTTTTTTAATTTTGATAATCCGACCTTTTATGCGATCCGACCATGGTGATGGATTAGAGAGGTTCTACTGTATGAACGAATTTTTCCTGTACCATCAATTTCTGCAATGTAATAAATTTATATTCAATATTGTATGATACCTGCTTTCGCTGTTCGCTAATAATTTTTTTTATTCATTTTACCTGGGTATTTTGAGAGCAATCTCGTCGAGACTATCGGAGGGCGTGAGGGGCGCTTTCTCGAACAGACGGCTGGACGCCAGCGTGAGATTGGAATGTGCGCCCAGAGGCATGTGACAGTCGGACACGGTGGTGGTCGAGCCGCCGCCTCCGCCACCGCCCCCGCCTAGGGCGCCGCCTCCGCCGCCTCCACAGCCCAAGCCACCCTTGCGCCGTCGTCGCTTCTTACTCTCCTCCTCTTGCCGGCGAAGGTTGTGCAGGCGGAAGAAGAACACTGACATTCTGCACACCAATGCAAATACAAAACACATCTTGGTCAATCTTCATCACAATACAAATCAACTTGTGTCTGATAAGATTTCGAATAGAAGGGATACACGTATAGTCGTAAAGGTACAGACTTTTGTCAAGAATATGGTAATTGAAAAATTGCTATCAATCTACAGTTTGAATTAAACAAATTGTCACTTGGCCAGGTGCTCAAGAACCACTCACTAGATTCATAAATGGATTCATATTAACGAATATAAGAAAAAAATGGAATGTTACGATGAGTAAATAAGATTTTATTCTACTAGGAGGCTTGTAGGAAGTTAAAAGTATCATAATATTGTTCAAATGTAACGATTTCAGCCAATTTACAAATGAATAATACAGTGATATTTTTCATTCAATTACTGTAAAAATTGGACTTGTTTAGATGAGGCTAGTTCATTTTATTGCAAAAACCAATAGACAGTAAAAACAAAACAAAAAAAGTAGAACAAGTAAACAAAACAAGTAAAACAAAAGACTGTATAAACATCTTCACCCAGAGCTAGCCCACAATAACAGACAGCTTGTAGGTTTCGATACATTTATTGCCACACACCTGTTGTTTCAGGGTTGCCTATACTACTCCATTGCAGGAGCTCACTACAATAAAATGTGGACTTTAAAATAAAAATTAATTATTTAATAATTCGACTTTTAGAAATGGAAATTCTGGTTTCAACACTTATCAGACACAAGAAACAGAGATAAATAAATTATTTTAGAGGATAAAATGAAGATAAAAGTAGATCTTAACAGTCTTTTTGCAATTAGATCAATAATCAAAGTAGTCTCAACTGAACTACATATTTCTGAGTTTTTGTGAAATTTTATTGATAACAAATCACCACTATTGTTTGAATAACCGCCATCCATTAGTTGTTGACAACATCTTGTCTTTTCATTTATTATGGATAACTACCACAATATCACCTTCACAACTACTCAAAGAGGTATTTTTAGTCTAACTTGGTATTGCAAAATCCCTGACTCATTCTATTTGCGGCAATAATACTTGCATAATCTCATCAATATTAATTTATTGAAATGTGTTTATTACTGCTAATTATTCAGCACTTCAGCAGTAATACACACACAATCTCATCAATACCTTCTGATGACTGAAAAGATCTACTCTTATCTGTCCTATACATAGTACAATAATTCTAACAACAGCAGGCACTCAAAATGCAACATCAAACATCAAATAGGAGCTAGGTTTGTTTTTCACACTGCATTCCATTTTTGTGATGCATAATCTAGGAATATGGGTGATTTTTACAGGAGAACTCACCTTTTCCTTATTCACTAACCTATTTCTAGATACTTATTCCCCCTATAGAGTTAGGAAGAAGTCCCCTGAATTATTACAGGATATACTCTGAACTGATTACAGAAATTCACAATGCTGGTAACTACTGGTACTTGAAAAGTGATGTATTAGAATTACACATCTTGTAATTTAAGTTATTCAATATTCATGTTTGCAAACATTGATCATTAGTGAACTGTCAAGTAAAGCTAGGAGCTCTGTCATAATAGTCTCTACAGTTTTAAAAATACGGGACATATTTTGAGAGTGCAGATAACGTTGTCATAGAATATTATTTATTAATTTATTAGATCATTCACAATATTTACTACAAATAGGATAAAATGCCTGACAAACTGAAAAAGCTTTTTCTCATCCTAATTTCAAAACATTGAAAGTGAAGGTTGGAAGTTTTCAAGTTTATCGCATATTGCGCCTCTTTCCTTTTCTACAGGAGTTCTAACATTTCTAGGAAACAGGCCCAAGATCTCATACATCCACATTTATGAAAAATGAACAAGAACAAAACAGAAAACCATACTCTGTGTAAGGTATGTTGAAATGTTCCAGAATACTCGAAACCATTCAGTAAACCATGGTGGTGGACCTAAATTTGAATTATTACAGGATTAGGTGGTTCACCCACGGTAGAATAACTAAATTACAAGAGTTAAAAACTTTTTCCAATTCAATTATCACTTTGCGAACTTTTTATAACGGGCAGGCGTGAACTCCATTCCGTCGGTAGATTCACTCGAATGCTCAGGAGAAATTACTGAGGCGTTTCATATTCATAATCTCTGCCACGGTGGCAGATTTATATTACATTAGTCGACTTCAAATTGTTCCAAGTTTGCATATTTATTCTCGAATAGATTACGTGGATATCATTGAAGTATAGAAATGAGAAAATCTTGTAGAGAGAATAAAGGATTTATATATTTTTCTTCACAAAGTTTGATGGCTCCTTCCACTTTACAACTATTCTTATTTTTATAGAAGAATGAAGTTGAAATATATGTTGTTCGATGAATTATTGTTGCCAATTTCCAGAGTGCAAATGAATCTAGCCCTCTATCAAGATAATAGATGAAGTATCTTTAGTGTAAAAAACTTAATATGAAATGAAATGGAAAATGAAGTGTTGGTATTTTTATAAATTAATTAACTTTATAGCACAGTACTTACATTGCTAATCAAATCTATTTTGAAATGGTTTGTTCTGTACTCAACATGATAGAAAATGTTATATCTATTTTTAAAATTCTAAGATTGTGCAAATCGAAACTCCTTTCAACTACTGTAAGTGGCCAAATTTCTTCTGAATGATGATTATGATGATTTTTAACCATTAATTTTTATTTCAATTCGACCTCCATATTCAAATCAGTTCTCATGTAATACACTGTGTATCTTAAACTTTGGGATATCATCTATGGTATATTTCATTAACATGAAATCCAGTTGAAAATTATAAAAAGTGATTAACATATTGAACACCATGTTTTATATAGCTATCCTATTCCATGGAACAAGAGGAAGAATATAAGAATAATCTTCAAGGAATGGAGTTCTCCTTAATTTGCCGCCTTATAGTAATGAGCGTATTATTTTAATAGTGAATTCCAAGTTCAATATCACCAGATTTACTAGGCGTATTTTTTTTATAAGAATCCATATAACAAGTTCTTATCATCTAATAGGTGTACTGTTTTCATGAAAATTCTTATTCAATGTAATGATGCTAACATTTAACAAAAGCGTATTTTTATAAGAACCTATTTATACGTTCTTATTTTCTCATGGGTATTTTTTTAATAAAATTCTTATTCAATAATTATAATGAAGCTAACATTTTGTCATCAATAGACATTACTGCATACTTTGAAACCGCAATTTAATTTGATTCTAATAAAAATTACACATTGATACATTATATCAAGGGAGTGAGTTCCGCTCAATGACGGTGACAATAGACTATTGAATCAATAAGCGTTTTCATGCAAAACAAAATTATTGATTCAATACTTATTGCAATTACAGTATTCTGCAATGGGAGGTATTAATTGGGAATACCTTAAGCCGAAAAATCATAGAACTTGACGGAGATGAATACAGAACTCCAACAGGAATTTGTTGAATATTCCATCATAGTACCTATCATAAAGCTTCACTAAAAGTCATTACTGTAATAATTATCACAAAACCAAATCCTATTTTCGCTTGAAATTTGAACCGAACCACATTTTCGAAACTTTCGCATCCCACACGAACTTGAAAACTCTTCAACATCTCTCAGTTTTGACCTTATCTAAAATCTCCGAGTCACTAATAACGAAAACATAACCTCAATTAAAATCAACCCCATTCCACCCCAACATGAAACTGAACCTTCTTTACTGAAACAGCAATCACTAATGATGGTAATCATCTCATGTAATTGATAGCATGGTAGCTATCAAAGTGAAAAGGCGCATGCATATTAACAAGTGCAGCACTCAGGCATCCAATCAATATATTGAAGAACGTGGAAGATGATTCCGTATTCACTAACTCAAAGCTTAAAAGCCATATTACCATACTACATGGTCCCCAATTTACAGCCCTAATGAGCAAGTCCCTTGAAATGTTAAGACAACCTGGTATTTGAACTTGAAATCCCGACCCACATATCAGCACAGCTACAGCATCAACAATGTTGCAATACTGTACTATCTCAGTGTATCATCATAAATTTAATATTAGAGTAAGCCCACAACGCAGAGTTCCGTTAGCTTTGTTCATATTTGATGCTAACTTATTCAATAGGCCTACTCTATCTAGCACACTGGTTCCTAGCAGTTCCGATGAACGCCGAGAGATGGCGCTGAATTTATTTTACAATTTTCACTCAATTCGTCTATTTTTTTTCAAAATACAGATGAAACTTGCTCATCAAGGACGCTAACCTTTCTTTTTGCGTAAATCACATCTAAAATGGCCCAGTATAACGGTCACAGTGGCTGTCATTAGTTTTGAAAAACTCTCTTCAATATGATCAGATTCATTTAATTTGACGCTTGACATTAGATAGATAGATATATAGAGAAATATTATTTCTTTGCTATCGTCAAAGAATACTGTATCTCTTTGATACATAAGGATTGCATCAATCAGGAATTTCTTTCTACTTTGGCATTTATGATTCCTTTTTTCTATAATAATAATCAAATCTTTCCTTTTTTTCTTCAAAAAGAAGAAAACCGTCCAATCCTTGAAAAATATCCAGGCCCATGACCATAATGACTGCGTAAAGCATAATGAAATTGACTGATATCATTACTAAATTAGTGCGGAAAACGTTAGCAATAGAATTTACCTCGGTTTCAAAAAATGACGTACCATCATTATTTGACTAATTACATCGTTAATTTAATATTATATTTTATTCCAAATTAGATTTATATTGGAAGCTGGCCATTAATTTAACGGCTATTATAATCAAGTTCCAGGCTTCTTGTTATACTTTCATCACCTATTCAATCTTAACAATTTATAAATTTGGTTTTTAGGCTTGATTATTAACAGCTTGAAGGTGAGAAAAGATAAAATTTCAAAAAAGTCGAACATCGGCAGTCGATAAAGTCGATAAAAAGTCGAGCATCGGCATCTCGATTGATTTCTTCTCCCTTATTCTCAATTTTGTCTTGTAACTTGTTATCTCTTTATTAGTAACTTTAATTTTTATTTCACCTAAGAAAAGCTAAATTGAAGTGTTTTGTTTTTGACACATTAATCATTCGTGGTCTAAGGTATGTCAAACGTGAATTCAAGTTGGTTGATAATGAGCAAGTTCAATATGAAAATTATTCCTGGAACAATTCACCCTTCAAAAACAGGCTCACAAGTTTCTCAAGTAATTCCAATGAATAACTCACGCCTTCCAGCACGTGATTTGAAGCGTGATTGGCTCATTCATCAATTAAGTTCAGAGGTTTCTCGACCCTCTTTGATGTCTCTGGTAAGGCTTCTGAACAATTATTCCAATACCGGTACGCAATTAGTGAAAACAATGGAACTTGTATTGATAGACCTGTTTCTACTAGAATAAAGACTGAGAGACTACTGAGACTCAAATGAGATTGAATAACAGATGTTATTGATTGACTAGCCCAGGAAAATAGTACATTTCACCTTGCATGAAATGGACAGATACATAATAGGGGTATTCACAATCTTGCATTTATTTGCTAACTCCTGCTATTCGCTAAGACTGTGCTATAGTAGTACGTTGGAAAAAAATTGACAAATGAGAAAACAGTTGATAAAATAGAAAATAATTGGACTTAGCTGGCTAACTACAACATCGTGAATACCCCTATTGTATGTGATAGTTCTGAGATGCTATATCCAAGTTTTCAACCTCGGCAAACTTCCCGATCAACTCCAAAAAACGTAAAAAACGGCAAAATTTTGCACTTTTTTCATGTTGGCGAATTTTCACCCTGAAACATCACTTTTGCATATAGGAAACCCAACATAGATTTCATAGTAATTTAATACCTTCAATTTGAGACCAAATTTCGTTATTATAGGCTCAACAGTTTATGAGATACAGATATAGATAAATTGGCGGAATCTTGCACTGTTTTTCACATCTCTTTTTGAATCGAATTTCAACATTACAATGCCAAACAACTGGGAGATAAACAAACGATATAAATTAAATACTTTGTACACACGTACACTATACAGTTTGTTATAGATATAAGATTGATATACATACAAGGTTTTGCTCCAATATTAATATCCTAAGGGGCGGTTCATGAGATCTGGATTTACTAGTCCAGAGCTAACGTTAGCATGGGCTAAAGTTACGCCAGGGCTAAAAAATGGGTTCATGAGACAGAGTTCAACCACGGATTATCGTTAGCCCATCGTAACTTCAAGATGCCTTACGCCGAGGGGTTAGCCAATGACGAATGTTAGCTCGTTGGCTCAACTGCAGGGATTCACAGGGAATTTTTGTTTTCATGCATGAAGCATGTCGGAATGGAACAACTCGCCGCGGCCAGCTGATACAAGGACTGATTATTTCAGTTCACTTCATTTATTTAATTTATTACCACTTTTCAGGGATTTTAGATGCAGCTAACGATTCGACATGATATACATCAATTAATTTTTTATTCACTGATCAAACTATAAAACTATTTTTCAAACATTGAAAAATACAACTAAAACATGTTAATCGGTAATCTGGGGAAGAGGATGATGATGATGTTGATGATGATGAGATATGAATAGCCCTACTAGTCCAGTCAATATACACATTTTTATGTTTACAAAATTTATTGAAGAACTGAATTTTTAAAATTATGTTGATTGGACCCATACAAATAGTCTGCATTTGATTTTGCACCAAAAAATAGACCGAATATCATGTCAAGTATTAAACTGATAATAATATTTGAATATAGAATGATAACTAATTTCTAATAAATTGATAACTAATTAGTGAATTGAAAATTAGTTTATATATCATGTCGAACCGTTAGCTGGGGGAAATGCCGGGGGAATCAGTCCTTGTATGAGCTGGTCGCGGCGAGTTGGTCCTTGGGCGAGTTGGCCGACGCGAGTTGACATCACCTCGCATGACACTATCAACAATATTCCTCCCCCGTTGTCGCCACCCTCATCTCATCACCATCAGTTGTATTTTGTGAAGTTTCTGTGCATTTCTAGTTCATTAATTATAACTGTATAAATAGTAGCTTATAGTATTATTAGTGTATTGTTTTATATTATAACTTATGACAAGGCTCGATTTTGATTAGTTCTCGTTCTCATTTTTCGTTCTACTGCTGTCTTCAATGTATTTAGTAAAAGCTTTTCATAATTCTCAATGTACTTATTCAATTATAAAAAAAGGCACTTGTCAGTTTGGATAAGAGTATTTATTCGAAAAATATCGAAAATAGTTTTTAAAAAAGTATAAGATGTAATATAATATATAATATATAATAATATAATCTTAATATAATCTTAATATAATCTAATATAATCTTATATTATATATATAATATAATATAAGATAGATATAATGAAATAATTTTTTAATAATGAAATAAATTATTCAAATGCAAATAATTGATCATATATTATTGTAGTGAATCATTTTATAAATAATTGTTTTCGTCGTTTGAAGAAGTTTTTTGCATTTTTATGTTAGTGTGTTTTATACATCAATAAAAAGAAATTGTTCAGAATTCAAAGACAAACCCTAATATAACATTCTTTTTGTTAAAATCAAAACAATAACGTGATAATGGGATGATCCCTGTCTTAAACCTACCCTCTAGCGGGTCTCAGTTATAGCTCAAAATGATCATTTTGAGCCTAGAATTATCTCATTTACGCTGGAGCTAGAACTCATGAACCCACGATGTTTATCTTTAATACCGAGTTGATTTGTTGTTGTTCTCATGAACCCACCTAGCTTATCTTTTGACTCGAGATCATCTGTTGTTGGACCTATGAACCCAAATTTTAACCCGGCTTTTCCCTGCGATAATTGCTCTGTTACGCCTGGGACTTGCTAATCTCGAACTCATGAACCCAATTTTTAACACTTGGCGCAAAATCCAGTTTTTAGCCTCGGACTAGAGATAAACCCGATCTCATGAACCGCCCCTAATTGTATTTTGATTACGGTAAATTAATACGCAGAGAAGATCTGGAAAGAGTGACCCCTGAATGAAAAGTGAAGTTTTATTTCCAGAAAACTCATTCATAATATTGATCAATATAAATTATTGTTGAAAAATACGCTTTATCAAAACTATGATGCAGACTCTCAAAATTAATCTCTCAAAATTATGATGCAGAAAGAGAAGAATCACCAAGTTTTCAATCGTTCTGTCTATCATTGAATAATGATAGACAGATTTTATATTTCATATATTTTATATTTAATGATTGATTTTTCTAAAAAATTGTAGTACTCTTAAAAGGATACATTAAGTTATAGCTGCCATTTAAACTGTCAATGGAGTACTAGCTGCCATTTAAACTGCCAATGGTCATCAAGTGTTAATGCTATCATGATCGATGCTTTACGGTCAACTAGCAAGCCCATTCAAGATCCACGGATGAACTAGTACTGAATAAATAATAAGCAATATACAAATGCACAAATCGGCATTCTAATTCGGTTCACTGCAATTCATCCATAATAAATCGACAATAACTTCAAAACTTGACGCTCTCGTCGTTAATGAAGCGAATGATTCGCTCAATCACCGTGAATTATGCAAACAAAGCGTCACACCCCTGCTCACTTTGACACTCATATCGCATAAATATGATATCAGCATAACAGCCGACCAGCTTCATTGGCCGGTTTTCATTCAATAGTATTGGAGTTATTGATTGAAGAGACCGATATTGCAATGATTGGTAAGTTTTCAATGGTTATTGATAAGAGAGAAAGAGTAAATTATGCTACGACAATCAGAAAACCTTTAAAGTGGTGTTTTTTATTAATTTCATATTCAGAGTGGGAATTACAAGGGGCAATCAGTTCTGTGTCTAGAGCTACCCCAAAATAATAATTCAAACAAGCTTTTGAAGCATCAACAGCAATTCTAAAATGATAATGTTATCATCTTATTATATGACTCATTATGATTGTTGAAAGTAAGTGGGGACTGATTTAAATTACATGGATTCGAAAAAAGGCTATTATACTTTGATGAATAATAATTAGCTGTGCATGATTTTAAATATTGTCCATCAGGTTCCTAGAACCTGTAATTTGATGAAATATAAAACTACTGCATAAGGCCGTTCGCCCACTGAGCAACTGCTATCTGATTTCAGTCAGCAACCCAGCGTTGCCAGATGACATTGGTTGATAGGTTAGATTATCCGATTACCCGAAAAACAGCCAAATGTCATCTGGCAACGCTGGGTTGCTGACTGAAATCAGATAGCAGTTGCTCCGTGGGCGCAGGGCTCAAGATTATGTTATTGTATTTTGAGTAAAATCGACTTATTTTGGTACAGTATTTTAATATTTATTCACTTGGAAGAATAGAGTGAAGCACTGAAAAAACAAGATATAGAATTCAAAATTTAGTAAGCAAAATGTTTGAGTTACACTAAATAATTTTGTTTCATCATGGATCAAACATCCCTATTAATTCTGCCAGGCCCACTAAATATTAAAAATACAAATATTACTTTAACCGATTCCCTCAACAAATATATCTAATTATATTATTTATTGGAGCTTCAGACCAATTTCTTCATAAAAAGTTCTATAACCATGCCAGCTATAAAAACAATTAGGCTATAGGATGTAAACAACAAGAAACCTCCATCAATTACTGTATTTTAATCATTGCTAGCAGTTAAGTGAATAATATCAAATAGGATACTCCAGTTTGTCGGTTAACTTTGGGTGTTGTGTTTACTTATTCAATTACCATTATCATGCTGAAGCAACAACGTTTCAAAAACAGGTCTTTCCAGCAGCTAACTGTGCGGTCTCCTAATCCGATTGAAACGGAATTACGGAGCTCAGCTCGTAATAATTTATGGTGTTTTCTACAAGCTCTCGGGCAGCGCAAAAAAGGCACTAGCCAAAGGCCTACAATCTAGGCCTTAGATCGATAAGCCCTATTAGAGATTAGACCACGTTGTCATCGTGTAATATCACATGTAATATCTTCCAGCTATCTTTATGCTATCCAGCTATCTATAAGGGTAAGCCCTTCGAAGTTAACAGGTCTCCGACGTGAATAAGTGAGTCAAGATAATTGCGTCTGGAATCAACAAGCTGTATAATATACATTCCTGCAATAATTAATATACTGTTCTCACAACGTGAACATGAGCGATCTAATTTTTGTGGGACATATAATCAGATTAGAGTCAACTGATGTATGAGGTAGTCATTTCGACATCATGGAGGAGGTTAATATATTTGGTATAGGAAACTCAGTCTACTCGAAATTACAAAACTAATTGTTTACTATTGTGTACATTCTCATGTACTCGTATCTATGCGTATCTACGCCTAGCCTAATGAGGGGTGAAGATTGGGGTGATCCCCCGATAATTGGGGTAATTAAGGATTATAACTATTGTATCTATGCGTCTTAGCAGTATCTATAACGCATGGAAATTGAACTGAGATTGTGAATCTTGAAAATAATTGAAAGTGATGGGATTGCATCACTTGAAAATGGATTAGCCTACTGAACTTGAGTAACGTTTTTATTCTTATAATTCATATTTTAATGGTATCATCTTCCAACATATTGTTATTATAATGAATATCACATATTTTCTTAGATGAAACCACAATCTATGTATTTCATTTCAATCTATGTGATCATGTATTTCTTCCACTGAAATTAATCATAAGCAAACATTTTTATGCTTTGGCGAGGGACGTTGAAAAAACGTTGAGAAATATACCCTCATTTCATATCACCTAATAACAAGGAGTAGAGGCACAATCTGAAGATAAGAAGGGAATTGTTACCTACTCCTGGAGAGACCATTTACACGTTTACGATCTTCACGTGCTAAGACTGGAGAAAAATATTATCGATAACATTTTATCACCCAATCAGAGACTACCCACATATACTTGGATTTTGCAATAATGTTTCTTTTTTTCAGAGATATTTTCAAGAACTGGAGAACCAACTTGGAATTTCAACAATAGTTTTGGCAATTGAAACAAGTGTAGAATAATCAGGGTACAAGTGGAATTCTGCAAACACCGGTATAAAGGCTTCTCCGATATTAGATTTATAACTTATTTGGGGATTCAGGATCCCCTTGAAACGTAGGCCTACATAAACACTCAATGCAACGCATATTATGAGCTATTTTCTAAGAATACCCAGATACAACAAGTTTCCTTTTGGCCGCTTGAGTTACGTTATAATTACACTGTCTTCAAAAAATTTCCAAGTAGAAAACAACTTGACTCACATCATAATGACGATCGTTTTGTCCTGGTATTGGACGTCTTTAGACTGTGGATATACAACACAATGAGTACTTTATAATATTGCCTTGGTCTTTTTTCTTGTTCTCTGTTTTTTTGGTTGTAACTACTTTTCCTTTTAGTTTTTCCTTGTTTTTTCTACTCCCTCTCTGGAAAGTGTTGTAATAAAACGATTCAGGCTCTACTTCGCACACAGGTCTTCAATTTATTTCGACTGTACAAAAAAATTATCACGCCTTCTTCAAATACTATTCCCATGATAATGAAAATTTTGATTATATTATATTCGAACTAAAAATGTTCAATAAGATAATAGAATGAGTCAATTCAACACCCTCTATTAAATACTCAATAGTCAATACAAAAATACTCAATTCAACATGAGCTCGTCTCGTAGCAAAAGCTGGCAGTATTTCCTGTAAATCATTTGAGGGCTTCTCAATGTATGGGAAAAATACTGACTTTCCAACATGCCACGAGCAGAGCTCATGGAATATCGGGAAAGAATTTGAAACCTGTCAAAGTTGGACGGGTAGACATATTGATAGATGAGTATATCGTACCGTGAGACCACATGTTAAAGTAGACCCTTTACGTGGTAGTTGAGTCGAGGGGGGGGGTTTCTGCCCTAAATATCCGTAAATATCATGTATAAACTATGGATCTCATCAAAATAATTCTTTTAATTCTCCATACATGAATCAATCATATTATTATTTCGTTATTCATTCATTTATTGGACGTATAGAAATTATTACAAAGTGAACAAAGATGAAGTAAATAATAATGAAGGAATTGGTGATTAGTGAAGTTTTAATTTGATCTCAAAACTCGATCAAGATTTCAAATATAAGTACCGGTATGTGATATTATATTCTGCTCTTTCAAAAACTCAAATTTTTCAAGCTGCTTCAGGTTAGTTGGTTAAGGCCTTCGTATACAACTTCAAGTTACTCATACGCTTGACATGTTCTGTTATAACTCAGCAAATCAGGCTGATATATATCTTGATTATAATATGAATGATTTATTTTTTATTATGAATGTCTAGTGTATGTGTACCTGTCAAATCAACTGTTTCAAGTCAGAGCAATACTGTCAACAATACTTAACCTACAAATGCTGAATCTCGCAGATTATTGAAAAGGTCTTTCAAAAATTTATTCTTTAAAGGTATTCTTTAAAAAGGTATTTCAAAGACTTTAAAGGTCTTTAGGACTTTTAAGCCTTTTGATTATTGTGTCAAAGTCACTGTTTAATTATTACCAAAGCAGCTGATTTCTGTCAAGTTAAATGGATCGTGCTATAACTTGATTATAATATGAATGATTTATTTTTTATTATGAATGTCTAGTGTATGTGTACCTGTCAAATCAGTTGTTATATTCAAGTCAATTAAATAACCTTAAACAGCTGACTTGTATGCTACACATTTTGTTGTTATATAATATTGAATTATTGTTATAATAACACAGTAGGTTTTATACGAGAAAAGCTCTAAATAACATGTGGCAACGTGTAAGGAATAGGCGGACTTAATATACTGAACACTCCAATCACTTTCTTCCTGCCAACTGCCATGTATTCAAATCGTAGAGATCTACATGAATTAGAATACATTATTATACATACCTAGAAAATCTATAACTTTTTGATAGTCAAATAGTGATGAAGTACTTTCCCAGCGAGGTATAAGGGATGATTCTCTAAAAGAGAAGAAGAATAGATGAGCTGATAAGTTCTCGAGGAGGGATAAAAAGGACACCAAAAACGTTTCAACGAGAACTCTTTCATCATCTTTTAGAACAAAAGAGAAAAAATGGCATTTCTCGTTGCAGTCTTCCACTCTCCAAGTTTCTGCTGACAGAGCCACTGATTAATGACTTCGGATGGATTATGATTGAGTGAATAATTATTGACCCTGGCACTTCATCCCTTCTCGATCGGCTGGTTTGAAAAGAACCATCAAAGCTCAATATCTGGCATTTTCGTTATCATAGTGGTCCAGTAAAAAACTGAATCTGATCTTCCTCATGGAGTTACCCATCAGTTATAAGTTCATTCCCAGACTTTAAATTTTATTTTAAAATTTCTTGAATTATAGAAATTTGAAGATTTATAAACATATATAAATATAAACATATGTAACTAAATGTAACAGCACACATCAATTCGATGGAGGTGAAAGATTGCCAATAAGTACAAGTATAGAGGACAGCTGGATAGTTTTTCCAAGGCACCTGCACTAAAAATCAAAATGAATATTACCTGAAAATGCTTTACTCTTCCATTCAAATAGTGTTGGTGAAAAAACAGAACAAATCTCCCATTATATTTTATAATATGTATACATATATTATTTTTTCATCAATTATTATTGGATGATGAACGCTACAAATTCTTGGAATAATTTATCGACTTATTTATAGGAATAACAATATTCTCCTATTCACTTACACAAATATAGATTTCATTTCAAGTCAGTAATAATTATTGTAAGAATAGGAAATATTTTCGGAAATATTGAATATTTTCATCCAGATCGCTAACAATAGTGTTACAGCTACATTGTGTTGAGCTTGAGATTGACATCAAACTATAAAACCTACCTACGGCAAGAGTTTATTAGGGTGAAGGGTTAGAGGGAGCTGTTTGTTCCACCTCAACCTAATGAACTTTCCCGATGATTACATCCGAAGCTCGTCGTAATACCGTTTAATGTTTACCGTATCACTTCGATTTTATGTCTGCGTCGATAGGCCTCTCGGTCAACAATGAAAAATGTTCATCGAGCAAAGAACATTCGCTATTTTTAGAAAACAACTCTCGCGCTCAGCAAGATGGGATCAGAATGGTTAACTGGCTTTTTGTAGAGCCTGTCAGTTCTTTCTCCTTTATGAGAGACCTTCCTACACTCGGTCGTGTGATCATCACACTCTTTACTCCTTTTTGTTGCCTTTTGCAGCTCCACAATGGACTCTCCATCTGCCTTGCTTCCCTTTCACAGACTTTTCTGATCAGATTTTCATCTCGTAGCACATCCATCACTATTTCCCTCCACACTTTCTCTTCTCCTCCTCTTCCCACTCTTCTTCAACTCCTGCTTCTCTTTTTTTTGTTTTTCGTGATCATTTCTCTACCACTAATCCTCATTCACTTCCTACTGCACCTTCTACTTAACCCCTTCCTCTTCCTCATCCCTCTATTACTCCTCTTCTTCCTCCTACAGCTCCTCCTACCTACTTCAGTTTCCTTGTCCTCCTCCTCCACCTCTTTCTCTCCCTTCTTTCCCTCCTCATTTCCCTCCTTCTCTTTCTCCTTCCCGACCCTTTTCTCCTCCTTATTCTCCTCCTCTTTCTCTTCTATATTTTTCTTTTCTTCCTTCTCCTTCTCCTTTATCAATTCCTCCCTACTTCCCACGTCCTTCTTTCTTGGTCTCCTCTTTCTCTTCTCCTGCGACTCCTCCTCCTCCTCTTCCTCCTACAGTTCCTCCTTCTACTATACCTTCTTCTTTTTTCCTTCACTTCCTGATTCTCCTCCTCCTCTTTCGTCTTCCTTTCTTTCCTTCTTTCACCTCTCCAACACCTTCTCTTGCTCTTCCTCCTCCTCTTCATTCTCTTTTCTTCCTCCGCCCCCTCTTCTTCCTCATCCACCTTCCTCTACTACACCTTCTTCTCCTACAATACCCTCTTCTTTTTTCCTTCACTTTCTACTTTTTCTCCTCCTTTTCCTCCTAATCCTTTCCGTTCTTTCCCCTATTCACCTCCTTCTCCTGCTTCAAGTCATCATGCTCCTCCTCTCTCTTCCTCCTCCTCCTCCTACTCTACCTTCTTCTCCTGCTATACTTTCACCTTTTTTCCTTCACTTCCTACTTCTCCTGCTCTACTTCCTCCTCCTTCTCTTAGCCCCTTTTCTTCTCCCTCCACCACATACTTCACATTCCTCTCCTACTATACCTTCTACTTTTTTCCTTAGCTTTCCACTTCTTCTCTCCTCTTCTTCGTAATCCTTTTTCTTCTTCCCCCTCTCAACCTCCTCCACATCCTCTTCCTTCAACTCCTGTTCCATCCATTTTCCTCCTCCTCCTACTCCTCCCTCGACCACTTACCTCTTCCTTCAACTCCTTTTTCATTCACGTTTCTCCTTCTCCTACTTCTCCCTCAACCACGCACTCTTCTTCTCTCTACTGCACTTTCTACAGCACATTTCGCTTCTTCTATTACTTCCCTTTTCAAACCTTTTCCACCTTTTCACTTCATTCCCTCCCACCTTTCCTCTCACCGTCATTTTTCTTCTCTCTCGATTCCCCTGTTTTCCCTCAATCCACTCTCCCAATACCCCAGTAGTATACAAGTTGTGTTGATGATAGGAGAGGGGGCCCTGCACTGCAGTCCATCGACCGTAAAGTTACATGTTCGAGCTTCAAGTCAACCCTCCCTCCCACTATCTTCAACACTACTTCGCTCCGACCTTTCTAAACAACAGAGGCAAACGTGAACGGACACTTCAAACTGACATGCTCTCATCTTTCCAATACAAACAACCTCTTTCCGTCCCCGTCGGTCAGGACATCATCCGATGAATAACCTTGTTTATTTTTGCTCAACCCGCCTGCTTCAAAATAGACCAGTGCCGAGGGTCGGTAATGTGCCTGTTGATAGACTGCAATCTAGATTGTCCAACTGTTGAATTTATTGAATGGTGAATGTCACGATATCTCTCAATTCCTCATCAGGGTTGATGAAATCATTCCATTCATTTTACGAGTACATTCTGAATTCCTCTCAATAATTGGTTTATTCGTGCTTCACTCATGCTTCATTTCGATTTTCCTTTTCCATCATATAAAATAATCATTGTAACAATACAACTCTAAATCTTGATAAATTTATTTTAAAACATAAACTTCATTATTATATGAACGAGAGAAGTCCATTTCAGATCACAGCATCTGTGAATTGCACCATTCAAATGGGCAGTACCCAAAACGCCCGATTGTTTTCGAAAGCCCCAAACCCGTTGAACTAGACCCAGATCACTGGGCTCCGGCTTGAGACAATAGGAAGTGATTTGAATTTAATGAATTTCCGGTCGACCGCATGACTGTGCGGTTGTTGCGCCCGCTGCAGCGTAACAATGGCGGCAAATGAATTGCATACAAAGTTCAGAGTGGAGAGCAGAAACGGCTGACATGATTTTCTGGACAATGACCAATACGGAAGCCCGTCATCTCCTAAGCATTTATCCGCAGTGTGGTGGCGCAGATAGCTTTATTTCATTTAACCAGCTTTGTATAAGGATTCGGTTCCTGTCCTAATCAGTTTCACACTGCATATAATCGAGAAAAACATTTCCAGTTTAGAAAAGTAGCAAAGATTTTGGAAAGTACTATTGTTTATCCTTTATTACGCTGCATTCCTGATTCCTTTAATGAAGTCTGAGATTATTTTAATAATTCAAATGTTATGATTTCAATTTTTATAATTTTTGAGTAAAAACATTATAATTATATCTCAGAAAATTTTAGTATTATTCTAGTTTTATGAATTTCTTTTTGGCATGTAGTAATTGAAGATTAAAAAAAAGATAAACAACAACTCCACTGAACTGTTTCACGTGAAGTTTCCGTCGTGAGTTACCAGGTTTAGAAGAGAAACTGTGACATCATGTCGCATTGAGATTAAGCAATAACTCGTGGAATTCAATCATCACATTGTAAGGGAAGCTGCTACTACACTACCCCTTCCAACAACAATTTTTGAAATCAACAATGTGTGGAATTTACTCGAATTCTCGTTCCACCTTTACAAATTGGTGTGGCTGCCTCTTGAAGTTCTATTTTCAAAGTGAGCCCTTCAAAAGTAGTTCATCCCTTTCACGGAAGAGTTTTCCAATTTCATATGGCAACTGCCTTCGTCCTCCCATCCTCTTTTCTTTCCGATAATGACAAAGTTCTATTACGATTTGAAAGGATCAGCACTGTGATTGAAAAGTTGAGAAAAGGAATGAAGAAGAGAAGGAGGATTCATCGGGATTTCGATCTATAATCGAATAAAAGTCAATTGCCGTACAGTTGCAAGTAACTTAGCAATGTCTCCCACACAACCGCCTTGCAATGGCGCGGTAGGTAACCAATTACCTATCGAATGAAATTTTCTTCGGAGATTCCAATACTTCACCGAAATTGAATTAAGTCACTCGGTATTCTGCGGCCTCCTTGAATGCTGTAAGGAATCTCAGATGTTAGAATAAATTGGTATCGTGTTCCAGAACTCTTGATCAATACTAGGGGAATGGAATAATCATGAATTGGCCTATCACTTCCGTTACAAGTCTCCATTGACTGATCTCCAAATGATCTACTTTACTGAGGATACTTCTCACACATCTGATGGAGTGTAATGACGTGTCAAGAGGATAATGATGTATTGTGCTCGAGTGTCATCATTCCTAAAATACCAGATTCCAATGATACATGATTTTTTATCAGCTCGCAATGAGCCTATCTACCCTGAACAAACTTATAAATTATATTAGATGAACTTATACTTCTTGGCCAGTATTCTGTGAGGAAGGGATTATAAGGACAACTTTATCATAAGTGGTAGAGTAGTAAGCACACCCTACTGGCAGAAAATTCGTGTTTCTGAATTTGTTTTTCACAGTGATGAGCCTTAAAACTCATTCCTATCAAATTGATAGAATTCAGAAAGAGTAAATAGACAGTGGGTCTTTGCGTAAGGGTTCTTATTGAGACCAATGGAAATAAAAGTTCGATACATGAATGATTTGCATTTTTTCAATGCTCCGAGCAATCTATATTCAACAAATCCTGCAAACTATTAACAACTTCTTTTAGAGAATTATAAATTATTTGACATTGAGAGAGCTTTCAACTGGATAATGTCAATTTGAATTTCGATAATTATTATATCTATTCTTGTATTGTCTGCAAAAAAGTTTGAGCTTGTTTGTAAACGTTGAATGAATAAGTTTCAATATATCACCCCGTACAGCGCAAGGCGCAACTCACTCGAATTTTCTAAAATAATTACTTTTAAATAGTTGCTAATTTGATTATCTGCAGCTGACAGCAGCTCAGTCATACCAATGAAGTCATACTTTGTAGAGTGAGACTATTTATAGTCACTGTACTTCTAGAAAAACGTTTCTAAGTTCTACCTATGTTGCATTTTACAAGCTAGCTCATTAGATTTATTAATTCAGTACATTTCAATGTCAACATATTGTTTTTGGTATTCATCATTTTTCTCTCATTTAACATGATTATCATTGGAAAACAAATAGAGCTCCCAGAAATTGAATTTTTCGTCTTTCTTTTGGTGCAAACCGCATCAAAATCTGTTCACTCAAACTTCTCCACCAATTTTAAAAAGTCTACTCTACACAACACCAAACTCTTCCAATATACTAGATTTAGAAATAGAAACATCGTCACTTGATACAGTAGCCTATACTAAGTGGCTTTCTACAGATACGACTGCAGATACTTAAAGCATGTAAAAGTTCTTTCCATAACCTTCTTGTTAACTTAACTCTTTTATTTCACACAATGCTGAAAAATCCTTGGAACAATCTACATGAAAGGATGACTTATATGGAAATGCAGAGAATATCTTACTTCAATGGCTTAAAAGCCCCTAAACTCAAATGGCATACAGGATATTCCCCAGAAACCACATATTATGCGCAAACCATACTTGAGTGGCCGACTACTCAAAGGGCAAGAGATTTCTGCATTTCCATTGTCTGCATCCTTGTTCTGGAGACGTAATTCCTGAACAGCTGGAAATACCATTCTGGACCACTCAGCTGTTTTCAAGTGATCATCTTTGGTTGACTCGTCTACAACGGTCAGCTAGTTGTCAAACTCCGTCTGAAACTCCACTTGAACGTTATTTTTTGTTTCGAAAAGAAAGCCCTCACCAAACAGATAACGAAGAGCTTGTTAGAGACCGGGGGAAGAAAAGTCAGTTCTATTTTATTTTCCCCCAGCGATTCTGCAAGAACCGAGCATATTTATGATGCATCTCTCGTAGACAACTTGATATTTTATGAGAGAAAATCTTCCAACCTTAAAATAGACTGATGTTCCCAGTTTGCAGTAGCGCTGAAACATATATTTCATAACGAGAAAGGGGTTGAGTGCTGTTGAATTTATGGAGTTCCGACTCATTGAAAAATAATAGATGGTGCAGGTCGATCCTTTTATTCAACGTATAATTTCCCTACCACTTATTGGAAGCATCTTTCACTATTCAGGAGTTGATTTATCGTGTGCGATGTGACACACCGAGAATTTCATTATCATATCTTTTATCTCTCACTCAACTACTGAAAGCAACTCTGATAAGTTGAATAATCTACTTTTATAAGAACTAGTAGTATAGATTTGATTTTGATTTTATAAGTTTTTCACAGATTTGAGTACAACTTACTCATTCAAATCTCATGTTCCTGATGTTTTCATGAGTTGGAAACTCGAGCGACAAAAACCGTTGTTATGTAGGCTATCAATCTTCATTCTTGTCTGGCGAATTGATTCAGATAAATCACAGAGACCTCTCTGTCAGCCACTGACGAAATTACACCAGCCGAAACACTCACTTGCATATTGATACTTGTAATGTCATTCGATATTGATTCTTGCATTCATTCAGGAGAGAGATTTTTCAATATATATGAATTGACTCAAATGCCAGTCTATTGACCTGAAAACTTTGATGATCTTTTGAGATTGTTCCAGTTAACTTCGATTTTCTATTAAACCAAGTAATATACAAACCATTTTCCTTTTGCATAGAGGACATAATTATATAATATCTTTGTTTCTCTGGACTTCAATAGATAACTATATTTTAGATCAATATGTAGATCAACTGTTTGTTGATGTAATTTGGCATGATCAGATAGATAATTTTGTTCTCGTTTACATTCTACCTCTTTATCATGCGATAAAAAATTATCAACCATCAATAACTTCAATGTCAGAAGTACGTACATGAATCATACATTCCAATAGTTTAACTTATGTTTCGATGATCGCAATATAAGGACTAAAACATTCTTCGATGGAGTTAATTATTTCTGGACCAAAAATCTCTACGTTCGAGTGTTGTGAAATCATTACCTCATTTTGGACCAAGGTAACTAACTATACAGAGTTACTGTATAGTAACCTTGATTTTGGACTACGTTTTTATCAAAATTTGAGAGAGAAACAGTAAGGGTGAGAAACAGAAAAGGTAAACCTTTTCCTCTCAATTTCATGAAGGCTTGACCTTTTTTCTCTTCTTTCCATGAATTAATTAATAAATCATATATATTTTATAGCAAAGATATCTCCAAGTTGTGTGAGGAAGCTATTATATTTCCACCATCCTCAATAATCAAACAACTACCTTCTATCAGCTTTGATCAATCTACCCACAATGAGATCATCACTAACTCTTCAATAACTCTTTAATTACTGAGTCCCATAATTGCTTTCCATTGTTTATGAGCAAATTCCATCGATTAACGTGATAGTAATCGACTTTCTCAAACATGCTTTACATCGTTGAAAATCCTTTTTGTCCTGACATTCATTGTCCCTTTTCCTCCTATTAACAGCGCTCCAAAATTGTTCCCTATGAGGAAAACAGGATAGGAAGTAAATCAAGAGCTACAGTTGAGTCTGCTAGCAGCAGCATCTCCTGCATTCCTGATGAGCAAACCCACCTCTACTCTTCATAACATCGTCGAAATAACGCTGCTTTCATTATCCCCTCTTTAATGAAACGGCCACGTAATTAACACGAGTGAAAATTCTCACGATAATCGCCTCAAATGGGGAGATTGAAGGCGGGGTGCCCCGGACAGGAAAGTGACAAAAATAGAGATTAGAGAAGAGGGAAAAATAGAGAAAAGATGTAGAGAAAGAGAGACAGAAAAGAGAAAAGAGGCAGAGCGAGAGAAAGGAGAGAAGAGTATTGGAGACTGAAAGGGATATTAAAAAAGAAAAGTAAGGTGGAAATAGAGAGAATTGCGAATAATGTTAGAGGAAGAGTGAAAGAGAGACTTATCAAGGAAGAACGGAAGAAGGGAAAAGAGAAAAAGTGATAAAGAGTAGGAAACAGAGTAATTGGAGATGGAGAATGAGTTCGAGAAAAAATTCTCTCTCTCAAGAAAATCAGGCGAGAAGAGATAGAAGTGGTCATCGATGTGGAGTCAGGAATAGAAGGATGGCGAAAGTGTGAGTGAAGAGAAGGAGGGGGAGAGAGATAAGAAGGAGCTGAAATTTTCAGCTTGGATACAAAATTCGTCGATTTCTATGATTGTAAGCAATGATATTGATATTATCTTGACTGTGTTGGTTCATCATGAATGTCTTGAGACTGTTTGAACACAATCATTCGAATGAATGTGGTAAAAAATAACTGTACATCAAAATGATCTGAACCAGCTTCTCCTTAAATATTCTTGAATTATATCAACCCATCCTCTACAGGTTTTTTCCTTGAAAAACAATTCTACAAGTCAGTCTAGAAGCTGAAAGCACATTATTACGTTTGTTCCTCACCTTCTGTAAGCCTTTTATCCACCGTTACAAAAATTGAAGAACGCCACTCAACTCCAATGAACAATATTCTACACTTGGAATAATGTGGAGCCAGCCTAAAATGTAGGAGACACACTGGAGCATTGCCGGTTGAGGAGCTGTCATAAATAAACAATAGGATGAAACAAAGGCAGTTGAGAGCTTGCGAAGGAGCAGAGGTGATACAGAGAAGTAGATGAAGTGGGGAAAGAGGGAGAGATGGAAGAAGAATGGAAGAGAGAGTATGAGAAAGGAAGAGAGAAAGTGGGTGCGAGAGCAGCTTGTTGATGAAGTGGAGAGAAGTAAGTCACAATTCGTTTCCATGGTAAACAAAATACGCAACTTGAAAATGCGTGGCATTTTGAGGAAGGAAGATTTCAATTGGTCGGCTGTAGAAACTCCATGTTGAATTCTTATATCACCAAGCATAATGTTTGATGAGAAATTAGATAATTCATGTATTTTTTAATTTGAATAAAATCATTGAATAAAAACTAAAAAAAAAATATTCAGTGAGAAATAAAAATTAAACCTGTGAGAGATACCAATAATTATACATATCCGTCATCATTTGAATAATATTATATGCATACCAATTCTCTATACTCTGTTCACGGAGTCGAGAGACGGCCGAAACAAGCTGTTTGCATTTGTGTGCGTATAGAAGCGATGACTCACAGCTTTTTCCGATAAATTTTCCGTCCAATTCCAGTTCACAATACGTTCATTAAAGGTCATACTGGAATCACGTACTGCAGATAATAATAATATTATTTCAGTAGTTCTACTGTGAATCGGTCTAGCTGCTCCGAGCTAGACTCGCACGTGTAGGTTTGTTTACATCGTCTCTCCTTTCGCTGAACAGAGTATAGTGTTATTTGTAGCGGATAATTAAGATAAACGTAGTTTACAGAAATGGGATTTGAAATACTTGAAGATAAACTAGACTTCTGTTAGATGTTTAAATTTAGATTCGTCCTTGAAAAATTTATAACAATTTTTAATTCTACGTAAAGGGAAAATATTCTTAATTATTCTACGCTATAGAAGTGAACTGTACCCTCGAATGAAAATGTACTCTTAATCATTGTAGAGGTGAATTTCCAGGGTTGAATCATAACACGGTTTGAGAGGTCCGCTAATTTATGAGGTAGGTTAGAAATCTACTTGGGGTTTCACTGCAACTACTTCACAGTTCGCCGCAATGCAGATTTGCATTAATAAGAGAATTTATATTAGTGCCTTAGGCTACGAATTGATGAACGTTTTTTCTTCTAAGCTACAAATATCCGATAGATTTCTGTAGCGGAATAATAATTACTACCTGCATAATTGAAGCCCTTTTACAAGAAACAAGTGTTTATTTTCAAGCTTCTGCTTGGTGCAGAATATCAGGATATTTTTGCTATCCGTTTGACCAATCAAACAATTTGTCAATTTGAATAATGTTGCAGTTTTCACAACCTTCATTCATTCTTCATAAACATCATAAAGTGTATCAATTTATTCTATGTTCATTGTTGGACTGATCTGTGTTACCTAAGAAGATGGAATAACAATAAAAAAAAGATACAATTGTTGGTGTGATTGTTTATGAAATTCATGTAATTCATGGCATTATTTAATAAATATTATGATATTTTAGCTCTTATAAAGTGTTTAATTTTTGAACAAGTTGTTGGGAAAATCCAGAATTATGGAATTAGCTAAAACAAATATCGTTAGATATAACGGTAACACTTGAAGTTTGATTAGAATGGTAATTAATTATTTAATTAATTTGCAATCTATGACCATCTAAAATTCTTTACATGTTGACTATATACTTGAATTATTATGGAGTATGTATTTTTGTTACTATTTTGTTGACAGTTTGTTCAATTTGATGATTCTATTTGCCTTTTCATGATGGTGCACTAAGGTTTTAGCGGTAGACAGGGATTTCATGTCACAACTTCACCTAATAAAGAATATTTTCATTTCGTGCTTGTAATGTATTTCATAGATGTTTCTCATGTTAGTCTCTTATTTATTCAATAGAATGAAAAAGCAATATCGTTCAATTTTTTCATTAAATTGAGATGAATCGTGCGCAAAGAGAGCACAAGTATCACGGTCATTCTTAACATCTTGTAGTGACATTTGACTCATCGACTGACTATATTTTTCAGAAACCAAGTCTTGTTTCAATATTCAATCGCACACTGTCATTTGGAATCCCCGAATCTCTGCAATCGAAATGAGACTTGCGAAACATTGCATAATGTTTTCTAATGTCTATTTCGATTGGCGGAAGTTATACTGGAGTGATACAACGAAGAACTTGATTGAACTAGGTCATGACCGCCGAACCACTTTCTTATTATTTCCAGGAGATGAAAGAGTGGGCTACACAATAGTCATTCAAAAATTGATACTGTTGTCATTCGAAGAAGTTTTATGAATGATATTACTTTATCCAAGGACGAAAAACATTTTTGGCACTATTGAATACATAACCTTTCTACCAATGATGATTCACCAGGATTCAACCCACTGAGCATGATTACAATAGTCAAATTTATCGAACAATGATACTAGTTGATTGCGATTGTTTATAATATTTTAAGCTATATTCTTAAATGAGAGAAATTCAACTTTGTTCTGAGTAAATTTACTCCTCTTCAAGTTTTCTGGATACATTCAATCAAAGCACCATCTCTCATCAAATATTACAAATCTAAGTGAAATTTTTATGCGATGTGTTTATGTGGACTCTACATCTCTACTCTAATATTTCCATTTATACTCTGTGTTCCTATGTTCTCATGTTTCTATGTTTTTATGTTTCTGTTTCATGATTGTTGTATAAATACTTGTGAATTGTATTATACATGCTCATGTACTATCTTGATTAATCATAGCTAGGCTAGTTATAGTTCATTGTATTTTCAGATTACCGTACTTGAAATATCATTAAATTAAAATTATATATACAATCAATTATACTTGAATTAAAATTAAAATTTTCAAATTATTATATTCAAACTCATGGCCTACAACAACTATTTTACCATCAACCATCCTACCATCAACTATTTTGAGCTCTATAAATTTTCTCGAGGCTCTTCTTTTCTATCTGCTGTCTGAATGAAGAACCTTATTGGGACACTTTAAATTTGATTCATTCTTTGA
This sequence comes from Laodelphax striatellus, assembly GCA_017141395.1. Taxonomy (NCBI): domain Eukaryota; kingdom Metazoa; phylum Arthropoda; class Insecta; order Hemiptera; family Delphacidae; genus Laodelphax; species Laodelphax striatellus. Next base: position 9,554,050 of record CM029535.1, on the reverse strand, counting down.
AAATCGTTTCGAACTTTCGACCTATTCATAGAAATTGAAAGTTGAATGAGAAAAAACTCCAATACTTTACCTACCCACCTTTCTTATATCGATTCATGAAACATGAATAATTCTACTCAAACTTCTACGAAACTGAAAACTAGGCCAAACGGAGTACGAGTGTTTGGACAAGCGTTATACATTCTGAATAAAATTATGACAGGTCATCATAACACAATGAGACAAGGCTGACGGACATTGACACAATTCAAAACACAGCACGGCAATCGATTATTATCGATATCACGATTGATCGATAAAATCAATGTTTACCACCTACGATCGATACTACACTACTGTTGCTATATGGTTTGGAACTTACTTTCGTAACTATCAGTGATCAAGGACAATCCTGATTTAGGTGTGTGATGAAATTGAAATATTTTGCACGAACTGCAATAAGCACATTCGCACATATCGATAGTATCGATAGTAATACTTGAAAGGTGCAATAGCGGACACATTCATTGCGTTCATTAAAAGACACGAAAACGTAAACGTGTGACTTAGGTTTGTAGGTTTATTGTAGCTACGTGCCAATGAATGGTATGAAATAGTAAAGCGATAGAGTTCATTTACCAAATTGGTTCAAGGATTATAATCAGCTCATTAAGCTTTGTGGAATTTATAGATGTTGGATTGTAATCAATTTTAAAAGGTAAAAAGAAATAATAATAATGGCTGCTCGGCTGCAGCACAAAAAAAATTGTTTTCTTAATTTTAGTTATTTTTTGCTATTGTATTGTGTATCATTTGTCTACGTTTATTTATTTACTTTTTTTTCTCATGCCCCACACAGGTTTCCTCGGGGATTTCATTCGTTTTATTATGGTATTCTTGTATAATACTCTCTCATATCATTGATTTTAAGCAATGGTTTCAATATGTTCAAAATATTCGCTTGTCTTATTGCTTTGCTTCACCCTCCTTATTTTACTTGAATAATAGATTTTGGAATCAGTTAAAAATATAATGAATTCTTGATTGATCACTTCACGCAACAGAGTTGGATTTTCCCGGTCTATTCAGCCACGAAATCTGAAGATTTTCTAATTAGAATGATGCCTTTTTGTGCTTATGGTAAAATTATAAGTTGAATGGGAAACAAATCCAAAGTTATCCATAGTATGAACCACTGAATCATGATGTTAGTTTGAAATTTGTAATTGGGATTGGGAACTTGTGGAATAGTCTTAAGCGAGCTTTTCATTTCTTTCCAAGTTTGGTCTTTTCATAGATGACTCTATCCAGAATTGAACAAGGTTGAAGGGTTTGATGAAGAACTGAATTAACTACAGCTGGACTCAGGAGTTAGCTGATGTGAAGCTGCAGTATATAGAGATCAGGTGGATTTCGAACCACCATCTAAATAATAGTAATTTTGAAACATATCAAACAAGTGGTGAGTGAGATGATGGACCACCAACATTCAAGAAAGGAAGGGCACACCCCTGTCTAAATGAAGTTTTTTTTTATTCTCGAGTCCAAAAACCGAGAATCGCTTCAAACAGTGATTCACTCTGTTCAAATCCATTGCGAACCGCAAGGACACACCTTTTTCTTTTAGTTGGAAGTAATTGTAAGAGATAGCTCTAAATTATTATGACAGGGATTCCTTTATTGCTAGGAATCACGTGAAGCCCAAAGTGCACAGACGCATTAGGAAATCATTAGAGTGAAATGAAAAGTAAAAGTTCACTTGGACCTCTGCCAGACATAATACGGTCTGCCGATCGCACTAAGGTCTCAGTCCCCGTTTAAGCAGGCTAATGAATTCATTCACTGGCTACTGCGGTATTTGTCTTCTACTAAATGATTTATTAAATCATGTTTGTTTTGAATCTTACAATGAAAGTCTCTTGCTTGCTTAAAAGTCGAGTACTCTACAAGGGGCGGGAATTATTCGCAATTCATTCTTTTCTTTATTGGATCAAGAATACAAAATCAAGGAGATAAAAGCAGGCGTTATCGTACCAAAAAGTCTTCTCTCCAAAATTTACTGGAATACGAGCAAATTTACGAGTGAAAATACAAGTATAGATTCTCTTATATTGGGTAGTATAGAGTGTTTTGTATATTGTGGTGTAGAATATACAATTAATAATAATTATTCTACTCGGAAGTAGTTTTTTTTTAATATAATAAATCTTCATCTTCAACACTATAAATATTTTTTTTGCTGGTGATGATGCCCACATAAGCTCTAGGCTTGAGCGTGGGTAATGAGAAGGATAATGATAAGAGATGAATGGACCTACAGCTTCAGGTGGGTTCCAAACCACCAAGAAGCGATTTTGAAGCTCATAAATTTTTGTATTTAGAGGAGCCGTTCGTTGTTACAACGGGAGTGGTAGGTGCTGATTCTTATCTAATCTCACCGATTAGACTCGCCTCTGCCACTAGGACAACCGCTTCCCAAAATTTAATTTCAATTCAGTAATAATTATTATAGAAACAGGAAATTGGAAATATTTAGTTGAAAATATTTATCTGGTAGAAAATATTTATGAAATCAATTCAGCACTAGAGCTTGAAATCTGTTCCCAACCGAGTTCAAATTTCCAGATCAAGCTTCCCAAATTTAATTTCAATTCAGTAATAATTATTGTAAAAACAGGAAATAGGAAATATTTAGTAGAAAATATTTATCTTATAAAAAATATTAATTATGAAATCAATTCAGCACTAGAGCTCGAAATCTGTTCCCAACCGAGTTCAAATTCCCAGATCAAGCACATCAGAAATCATGTTCGATGAATTGAGTGTGAAAAATTATCCAACCAATTTTCCAATGAGCTGCTTGCTTGGAAAGTATTCAGAAGTTGTCAAATTGAAGCCTCTCTATTATTGAGTCGAGGCAGTTTGTCAAGGTCGGATGGCTTTGGGTTGTCATGGCAACGGTATGAGAAACATAAGCAATCAGTAGGGCTGCCAATAATACCATAGCTCTTCGTCTCCAGTTCTGATAAAAATGTTATCTTTCTCATTCTATTCAGATACTCGATCAAATTAAAAGTATAAAACGATAATCAAATTAAAAAGAACATATGAAAATGTTATTTTTTCATATATTCAGATACAGTACTTGAATCAAATAAAATAAATAAACTTTATTTCCGCAAAAACATCAAACTTTACAGAAGATAAGATGTATTAATGATATGGCAATAAGAGTAAGCTAAGTATAAACAGTACATCCGATAGAGACAAACTAAAATAAAAACCTCACAAAAATTACAAAAATATAGGGTATATTGACCAAAATCAAATTAAAGAACCTCACAATTCCCATAAACTTCACAACCAATCATCATTGAAACAAAAATTTGACAAAAAATGTTAATATGATTATAGAAATCAATTCAACATTGAATGTTGAATAGAATTGTGCAGATAATATTATTGATTCAAACAGATACAAAGTAATGTTCAGAGTTTGAAATTGTCCATGGAGAAGAGTGGACCGTAAGAATGTGATTCATTAGCTTGAGTCCCACTTGCACAAAGATCTTATGAGTTATAAAAAATTGAATGTAATCCACATCAATGCAGCCTACCGATAGGCTTTGAATCTGATACAATTTGATGTGATTTAGAGTATTTAATATTCAAATGTTGGGTTGCACGAACTAAGATCAACTATTTTCAATCAGCTGATCCCATTTGATTAGCATTGTACTGATTTAGGATCAAAATTGATCTTGTTTGGTGCACCCGAACATAAACAAACTCAGACTAACAAACAAGAAAATGGAAACAACTGAAGAAAACGTGTAGAGCATGGTAGGTTCAAGTATCAAAGAATGAATTGATAAAATTGATTTATCTATAACTTATAAAAAAGTCAAACAGCCAGTTGCAACAATATCCAAATAAATTCAACAGTCGTAAAATGAAGTCAACTAACGAAACCGATAAACTCATCAATCAATAAATAAAAATAGTCATAGATTTAGAGACATCTATACTAGAATACAAACATTGTCAATTTTCAAGGCTTTTAATGCCATTTCTTGCCTCTAGCAGTTGAAGTTTTACTAACTGTACTCAAAATCGAAACTTATAGAGGGAGTTTCATCAGGATGAAATAAAAATATAAATTTATTTCTCCAATACGAACTCTATATTCAATCAATAAGAACTCCAATACAAAAAGTAAACCTCTATGAAAGACTTCAACATGAACTCAAAAACTTGGAAAACTAATAGAATTACTAGCAACCTTGCAAAGTTTTCAGCTGTGTCCTTGAAGTATAGTGTTCCTTCAGGGCTTTTCCAACGTCTTTTAAAAGAGAGAATAAAGCGAGCGTTCAGCTTTTCGTGTGAAATGAGCATTGCTCACATGGCTCACACAAGCTCAAAAGATTAGCAACTGATGCGTAAATTACGCCCAGATTCGCCTTGGTCGGATTCTGGGGCTTAACAACTCCTTTTCCCCGATACAATCCCCCACCGGCTGTTCATTCGGGAGAGTATTGCTGAAGGCGCGTTCGCACATGCAAAACAAGTACAGAAGGGATGATGGATGACCGAAAACATTCTTTCCCTCTGTATTTTAAGATTTCTAAAGTGATAAAGTCTGTAAATACTGTATCCATCAATTTATTTATTTATTTAGCGTATGGCTTTTAATAGTGGGGAGACCCGAGTAGGGTTGTTCCACTTCACCAACATAACCAATTATCCCTTGATGGGGAACATGGTGAAAGTTTGTTTGTATCCATCAATACACATTTCATACAGGCTCAAACAAGGAAAATGGCAAAAAAATTAATTCACATATTTTCAAGAGGTGATGTGAAACTTCATTATAAGTAGTGGACATAGACAATATCAAACTTCAAATTTCCATTTTTGAGAGGAGATGGTTCATACCAACGAAGGGGTGGGAAAAACAAAGCTGCATACATGCAACAATTGCAGTGTTAATTTGTTTGTTGTTTTATTGAAATAGGTAGTCTTTTGACTAGCAGAGATTATTTTAAATGTAAATGGATTTTTTTCATAATATACTAAATGACTTTCTTTCAAGCGTAGTTGAACGTCGCGAAATCGGCAGTGTGTCTTCAATGTATTTCAGGAGAGGTAGCCTAGCGATCATGTCCACAACACTATCACTGTTTACAAACAGTTCATTCTATTGACTGTCATCAGAGATTGATTGATGTATGCTGTATCACATTCATCATTATAAAAGTGATGTAAGTTGTGAGTAAGTTGATGTAACATTGTGTAAGTTGTAAGTGTTGTTTTGAGGTATCATATTGTTGGGAGGTGAATATAAACAATGATATCCATGAGGTTCAAATCTTCCTAGAAAATGCGAAAACTAATCAAAACTGCAATAAAATTGAAAGGTTCTTGAGACATTTTCCCAATGCTCTCGGCCTTCAAACGTTCGAAAAAGAAAATGTGAGAGATGACGTTTTCAAAGTTTTCATTTTTTCACACCCCACTTCGAACGATGAAGCAGGCGTTCTCTGAAAGTAGAGACTTCCCAATGTTGGCTAGAGAGAAAATGACGCTTTAAGAGGTTATTGGAAAAGTGACATCAGGAAATTACATCTTCTACTCTATTCACCATACACAACTTAGCTGCTTCAGATCAGCAACAGGGGGACAAGTTCATCAATTTTAGAAAAAAATGTCACTTTTCAGCTTTTTGCTCAAATTTCAGTTGCAAAAATATAAACGAAAGTTTCAAATAATCACTAGGATACGGGACAGTTATGATGTCCATTCACCATAAATATAATACAAGTATCGTGTCTATTCATTAGTGAAAACTCTGATGAGTTTTTTATTAATTTATCAAATGACTGTTAAAAATGCTAGTCACTGTTAGATCGTCGATGTTAAGGAAAGAACGGGATAATATTACTTTGGTAAACATATAACACACATCAAATGCAGAATTTCTATTCTAATCAAGTTTTCATGAAGTTTCTCAACAATACTCTCACAGTTGTTCCTTGAATTAATGATTGTCTGAACACATAAACTGCTGATGAATAATACTGTTAATCAGAGGAAAAGCATTCTTTTTGCGAGCATGTGATAAATCTGTTCTTGTCCCAGGGTAATGTAGTGTATTATTCGACAAAGTGAGGAAACCATCTCCATTTCCATTACAATAGACCATTTTTTCACTCACTCGCTTGAAGCACATTCGCACGCACAAAGCCTACATGGGACCATTTTTATTAAACCCTTTCCTGCTGAATTCTTTATGGAAAATGCACATTCCATTGACCCTATGCATCCCTATATGGAAGTAGTCTGTACAACCAACTAGACCTATATTGACGACTTTTTTAAGTTAATACTTCGAATTATTGACTCACAATAGAAAAATCACAATTTATCAGAAAATAATTCATCTTCTAAGAATTCTTCTAAAATTGTTACCTGTTATTCCAATAAATTTGAATTTGAATTCTCCACAAAAGATGGAAATATCGATCATAACCGATTAATGGAAGATATTTAATATGTAAATTATTGAATTAGCATCAATTTGAATAATTATAATTCTATAAATTTAGCCTAATGCATGTGAAATACAAGAATGACAGGATAGGAGAAAATAATGTGAATTGTTCCACAAAAACTAAGAGGTGTATTATTCCATATCATACAACAAAAATAATTCATAATCTCCACAGAAGATTGAAATATCGATCTTGACCGATTAATGGGAGATAATTATAATGTAATAATTGGATTAACATTTTCATTATCTCTAAATACGAGGTTTCCAACCATAGATATGGAATGAATATTATAAGAAATTTTCAAGGATAAGATTTTTTAGTATTATCCATAAGTCCATAACTGTCTAGAAGAGCTTGGTGCCGTGAAGAGCTTTTATGTTTGGAATGTTGAGCCGTTTTCAATAATTGCTTTTTCAGATGTCAAATTTATATAGAATTTTCAAGTATAATAAGATTTGTTTGTATTATTCATAACATAACTGTCTATTAGGCTAGATAGGCTTGGTGGACACGAAGAACTTTCGTGTTTTAAATTTCAAGCTTTTTTCAATAATTGTTCAATCAATGAGATGCAATATTTGTTTTTCTCAACAAGTAAACTAATAACTTGATATTCTGCATTCTAATCAGTTACAAGTACACTATTCAGTTCCAAATAATTTAATCAATACAATGAGTCAACAGTTGTTGATATTCTTACCTTTCGCCCACTATATTCTTCCAGTCGAAGTACTTGGAAGTCATGCAACGTTATTCACTGTAATACACTGTAAATACTATAGAAAACCATAGTATAGTGCTAAATCATAGTATGGTGATTTTTAATATTATTTAGAAAAAAAACTTGACTTATCAACCACAGAATACAAACTAACAGCCCGCAACCAGAGTAGTCTAAGAACTGGCTGGAAGAAATTGGCACTAACCGTTAGTTGGTGCTAGGTCGTTATTAGCTTATCATTATCAAATCCCCCTCTCATACCTTTATTTCATCACGTTTATTCTCACTACTTATTATGTGTTGGTCGTCGTTTCAATATTGTCATGATAATTATCATCTCCATCATCATCATCGTCATCATCGTTGGCACTATCATTTTTGGTAATATTATTATTATCTTCACGACTTGTTGAAAAAATGTACCGTATTTATTCATGGACTAGTTATCAACACTAATTCTCGTACTAACATACTTATATACTTACTTATTCTCGTAATTTACACAAAGATTTATAATCGATATGGACTAATCGATTTGTAGATCCGATTTAACGATCAAAAGCGCATATGATAGTGCGTACCAATTAATTTGACACGTAACATTTGTATAACATATATTTAAGTAAAATTTGAATTCTGAGACTTCTTACATTATGTGAATGATTTTTTTATAATTATATAAGGTCCATATTATAAAGGAGCCGATTTCCCGTTATCAAAATTCATTTTTTATTGAAGAACTGGAGTTTTCAACTAGCATTGTTAAAAGAATTTCTCTAATAAGGAAAATAACGTGCATTGTATCCTATTGTTTGGTTTAATTGGAACGACATAGGGAAAACCGTTTCATTATCCTTTTTCCTGTACTGTAGCAGACAATAGCCTGCTATTGTCTGTCATGTATAAAAAAAGGGAAATGCCAGGCTCACTTGAAATCTGAATGATTACAGAATTGAATCAGTATTGCATTATGCAGCCTCACTACCAGCTTGTTAGGAATTGAAACGAAATATACGATATTCATGCATTTTTCCTTAAACAAAGGGTACTATAAAGTTGTGCTTGGATTCTATGTTCAGAATGAATCATTAGATTGCGATAGAATGGATAGGGATGGAGATAGTGGTAGATAAAAGAAGTTTGATAAATTGAATAATACATACTTCAACAATTGATGGCTTAAAAGATATGATATGAAAGTTGCTCATTATTCTTACCATGAATACCATGAATCTTCTAACCTAATCAATACTCAATCTTCAACTTAAAATTTCCAGCAACATTTTCCCATCCCATTTCAAGTTCATACTGCAGAAGGTAACGAATATGAAATTTCCTCCATCTCCGTAACACTACATTTTGTATCGCTTGTGGTAACCAAAGGAATGCAGTGGTGGGAAGAGGGGGAGATACAAGTGATGTGAGGGAGATTAAATTAAGGAATAAGTGGGTCACAGAAGGATTAGCTGCATACTCCGATAAACGGAATGTATCCCTTGTCCAGCCGCTATATGACTAATAGAAGTACTACATGACCGCATCCCGAAAACAGGGAATTAATCCACAAAGGTTTTATCTCGAAATAGAACCTGATGCTGCGTTAGAGGATGACCATCTGAATATGCTGTTTTTGGAGACGTTTTCATCAGGGGAGAAGCGTGGTATACTTGGTATATTTGGTCATCGCCGGGTATATTTCCTATAGGCGATGACCAAATAAGTATACCACGCTTCGCCACTAGTTTTCATGTTTGTAAAAGAATGAATGTTGTTGTTATGGGAACCCGGGATAAAACACATATATTTTATTTATAAAAAATATATAATCTATCTTGAATGTTATGAATTTCGCAATGTCGCTATGGTAAAATATCTCTACATTACTTTCTATTCATCTGTTAATTCACCTTCGATTATAAACAATATGAAAAATAAAGAAAATATTCCTAGTTTAAAGGGGGATAACTGATGTTATCGATTCATAAAATGGAATTTTTGGTCTATAGGAATTGTAGAAAATTTGATTTGAATAAACTTATTAGCCAACTAAAGTATAATAGCCTGATAAAAACCAATACCTCATGAATCAGAATTGAAGAGACCTGAACAGTTGTAAAATTCATTAAAAAACGTTGAGTTTGATTTCGTTCAATCCTCAACTCAAAATATTAGTTTTCCTCTCTATTTTATGAGATGTCTCAAACAGCTCTATAGTTGAAAACTTGCAATTATTTCTATTGAACTTACAGCAAATGTCACTCATGATGTAGTTATTTTCATGATCAAATAGGTCACATTTTTGTCGGGAATGTTATGTATAGTCTACAAACGGCTGTGAAAACCTTGATACGATTCCTGATTATCCTTGAACATACATACCTCCCAATATATTATTTGCAATCATTGATTTGAATATCGCCAATATTCATGAATTTCCTTAAATAAGACATTTTCTTGACGCTCTGACTCTAATTTCTGATTCCCAGTCAATCACGTATGATCTCCTAGAATTTCCTGCAATTCACTAGAATGATCCAATCAAGAGCAGTTGATTGATCCAGCATGCCTTTAATTTACCTATTCAACGTCAAAGGATCAAAATTAGTCTAGACCGTCGGGAACACAGCCCTGTCTAATTGTTTCCGTTCAAAGCTGAACAATCAGTCACACACTGACTGATAGGACTAAATTATGTAGTTTGAATTCAATGTTTGGAGCTCTGATCAAATTTGATGTTCTCTCCTTCTCATTATAATTATACACTGCTACTACATTTCAGAATCTATCTGTCTGAGTGTTCAATCACTCTCCTTCACTATTTCTAATTTTTTTCTTTCACTTCACATTGAAAAATCTCTCACTCTCTTCTTGCCTCCCTTACACACTTTCGCTCTCCCTCTATCTCTTTTCTCTTCTCTCTCTCTCTTTCCTTCTTTATCTCTTCTCTTTTTCTTCTCTTTCTCTTTCTCTCTTTCTCTTTTTCTCTCTCTTCATCCCCACCTCTATCTTTTTCCTTATAGGTTGCACTCCAAATTGAGTTTGAACTATTTTGAGTCAACAACACACCAATCAAGCATGATCACAGCCATGAATTATAAGCCTAGCATTCAGGCCAACAGAGCGCGCAAACGTTAGTGAGGGTCGGCCGTGTTTTGTCATTTTAAACACGTCAATTGCATGCCTTCATCAAGAGATGTTTATTCTCATCTTAAATTGAAACTTAAATGATCGATCGATCGTCAGTCGACTGAGATTATACAAATAGTGGTTTGATGATTACCCACACATGTATTGGATGGCTTTGAATTCCAAATAGCTTTCGAATCACTTATTGGATGAAAATTGACAATTTTCTAATTTCGCTTATTGATCTATAGTAAAAAGTAATGGGGAATACTTCTACATACTTGCAATACAGAACATTTACGGTTGCATCACTGACGCGTTACGAACAATGGTGTTCACACTGGGCGCTTTGACCTACGAGGCATTCAAAAAAGATGAAAATTGTTCGAAAAGGAACCGCAACTCAATCGTAAGTGTCCTGTATTTCAAGTAAAAATACTTTACATTAGAATTTTCCTCATAGCTCTACCCATTAATCCATACATATCTTCTCTTCTTTTCTTTCTACAGTGTTATTAGAAGGAAATTAATTTCTCGTATTTTTAGTGTACACAACAGTAGATTTTGTAAATTTTCACAACTGTAGTTCAAGAACTTCTGATACTTCCTTCTAAATAAATTTAGTTTCAAAAGTTGTAAGCAATAATCGGGAACAACCGAAAACTTTGCTTGGATATTAATATTCTCAACATCTCGGAAATACAGCGACGTACAGAACAACCGAAACTTTGAGAACGTTCGGGAACAACCGAAAACATTGCTTGGATATTAATATTCTGGACATCTCAGGAATACAGAGACGTACAGAGACGATTTTTAAGTTCTTCTCAACAAAAATCCAATAATTTGAAGTAATGATAGGGAATAGAAATTCCGTGATCGTGATATTGGGATAGGGACTAAAGATTCCGATCAGATTTGTCCTCAATGTCTTTGTATCGAGATTTCCATAATATATAAAGTAATAATCAAGAGTAACCCAAGTCCAGGTCCAAATATTAAATATCCTCAACGTTGTTTAACATTACAACTTCATACTATTTCTAAATCGAATTCCATCCCAAGTAGTAATCGGAAACAACTGAAGTCTTCGTTCAGGTATCAATATTACGAAAGTCTATCGATATATCAATGTTATCTCCGGAATTCATCATCGAACAATTCCATTTCTGCATTTCATGTGATGAGGAAATACAGTTCAGTTGAGAAGGAAATTCTGCAGTTCATGAGGATATACACCAAATCCGTATTATATGATCTGCAGGCGTCAGATCGAAGCGGATTAATCAATAACGCACGTCATTCCTGCAAATTGAATCCGCACTACTCAATTCTCATTAAAGTGCAAGCTGAGTGACCAAGCAATGCAATCATTGCGGCCTGAAATTGCCTCGGGATGTGCTGGTCATTAATCGTCAAATGAAATCATCATCATTATCATCATCATCAACCAGGATCGTGCTGCAGTAATGTCGGCTGTTAAGATAGACAAATCACACCCCCGTCAGCACTGCAACTGGTTTTGAATACGAAACCAAACACGTGGAAGTGGATGATGTTTGGATATCTGATCAGCAAACCTTCAATCCGGATATGAAGCGAGTTGCTCTGGACCCAGAACGCAGCAAGTGATCATATCAATCATTCCTACCTTTGCCATTCAAAGAGCATTGAGTAGGCCTGTGAGGGTATCTTTCCGGAAATAGGCGGTTGAGTAGTTCAAGATAAGGATGATTAATCCGAAATGTCCTCTATTAACATTCAGGAATCCTTTGAAAATCCCTTAACCGTGGATAAAAACTAGGTTAATGTGGAATATTTCAGTGAATAACAAATTTCAAGACAAACCCTTGTTAGATATTCTGATCAGAAGTGGGCCCAATATTTACACTGTAATGGCTAATCAGCGATCAATTTTGATTGACATATATCTAAATAAATAGGTTGATAACATAAATTCAGATTGATTTAGAAAAAAGTTTTCTAAATCAAAACCAGATCAGAAGTCAATATTTAATTTCCATGAATTTAGAAAAGTTGAAATAATGCCACCCCAGAGACAAGGCTGTGTGGGGTTGATCAAGAGTATGAAGTGGGAAAATCAATACTGGGATTCAATGATTCAATGATTTATTTCCGCCAATAAATACATGCAGTACATTAGGCATTGTCATTATTACAAAATTCATCTTCTTTTAACAGAACATAAGCACTAATACATTCAAATACATTTTCTTTTGACAAATAAGCACTCATAAATATAATAATATAGAAAAAACATCAAAATAATTACAATCGAAAATTGATGGTAATACAATCAAAAATTGAGAAAACGACTTATGACAGTAATCTACTAGGGGTGCGATAAGTTGAATAATATTATTATCCTCAATAATTTTCATGCAGGTCGACAATGTTCATGATCATTGGAATGTGAGCTATCTGAAAAACAGTGGTCACGAAGCAGCTTGAAAGCTGCATTGCATGTTCCATGTTCTTTACTTGCTCATGTAAACTGAAACATTTTGCTCAAAAGCTCAATTCATAATAGATTCTCTCATGAACTGGGATGTTATATACCCTATACCGACAACATAATCCAGATAGATATTTATCTGTATTTCATGTTTTCAATCATCCTTCAAATTGGATTGATTTTGGATTTGATTGACAAATGGATTTGATTGGGATCAAATGGGATTGAACAGTATATTCCAGAAGGCCAGAGAAGTAGTAAGTTGTTGTACTGTACTATATTTATATTTTCTTCATTATCTGAGATGGAAAATTGGATTCACCTTGCCTCACAGATCTTGTCAGTGGAGTTTTTATTCGAAATATTTATCTCTTTTATCCGCCAAGTCTAAAAACGAGACAGAGGTGAGATATTTGTTCACAAGTGTCTGACAATGGATTTGTCAAATTGAGTGACCTACTGAAGAGGCGAGTAAATAGAATAACTCACTAACACTCAACTCCAATTCCTGAAGTTGGTGTCCCACTCACTCAATGTCACATTGTCTCTCTCTCTCCCTCATCTCATCATCATTTTTCCACTCTGTCACACACTTATAGGGAATATCCTCGTCCCACTCACTCTCTGGAAGGAGTCTGTCTATTCTACAGCTTTTCAACTCACTGTCTTCCACTCTCCGGAAAAGCCTGGTCTTGGCGTCTACAGAAATGATTTGATGTCATTGAGAAAATTAACGTTGTAAAGAATTACATTGAAGCCTTGAACAACCCTTCTCAAGGAAACGACATGCTTCCTAGGACTTTTTTATCGAATTCTTACCACTTACAAGTAAGCATTTTGTAATCAATTTTCTTGCTATAATTCCATTGAGAATTTATATTCTTTGAGACTTCTATATCTCATTGGCTTCTAGAAGATATAGGATATATACTGATATAAGCTACAAGCTAATATGCACAAATACGGCTGAGGGTTCAAACATAAATGAAGCTTATTTCAACCGTTTGCTTCAGCTGTGTGTGAACACTCACATTGAATACAGCACAACTAATGCACAGCTGTGAGCAAGCGCTTAGCAGCTTTGTATGTAAATTCAACCTAATGCATCTATCAGCTACGAAACACTATAGTCAATGCTCTATAATTGTATAATGCTCATGCTTATGGTTGCAGTTACTGCTGCTAATGGCATTAAGTAGTGCTAATGGTTATTCTAATGATACATTGCTAGAATCCTATATTATTTTTCCACTATGGAACCAATGAAAAAATCCGTTTATTCCCCACTGTTGTGTAATTCACATGCAGGATTTACAAATTTTACGAGAGGCTCTGAAATCAAATACGAGAAACGATTTGGGTATTGTCAAATATTTAGGGTGAAAGTCAAACTTTTTTCGATACGGAGCGCTATCGCAAAATCACGAACAAAGATTCAATATTGAATATCATTCGACATTTCAACGTCCGCTACAGCTACATTTACGGCTTCGAAACTCATTCACGAATTGGAAAGCAACGAAACTTTTCAGTCCTATTTTCAGAATGGATCTGTATTCCAGCTTTTCAAAAAAACCGTATCAATGGGCTGATTCTTGGTGCGGATTATATCTGAATGGAATTGTGCAATACACAGTCCCGGTCTGAGTCGATGCGACGATTTTCAATGTGTCCAAGATAAACTAACCTAGGCTTCATATTGGACGGTTGATCCTCGACTTGGTACGGCTCTATCCTATCTAGACCGACACGTTGCAATAACATGCCAGCTCCCTCTCCTGTCTGTTGAACACAAATGGGGGTAAACTCCCACCCCTCACAGTTGTATGAACAACTATGTGTATCCCCTCCTAGAGGTTTGTGTGTCCCCTGTCATGAAAGCTAAGGGAAAGTATGACCCCCTCCTTTGAAAATTAGGGGTCTGAGTGAACCCCCCTCTTAACTGGTAGAGAGGTTTGAGTGCCCCCCTCAATTGGTAGGGGCGTCTGATTGACCCCTCCCTGCTGGTGGGATTTAGACTGGCAGCTTACTGAGAGAGAATGAAGGGTAAATATAGATCGACCGGATCATCCGACAAATGTGGCATGACGCGGGGTCCGGGGGGGGGCATGTAAACCCTCCTTTCCCGGCAGCTACCCTGTTTATCTATTTTTGTATCTGTTTGCACAACGTGCTGACCAGCGGAAATTATTCAGTGATAAACCTTCGCCTGATGGGTATTCAGATTGAAATTTCCTCGTAGCCAACAAAAATAAAATACATTGTATTACACGCATGCATCAATCTGTCAGATTTCTATATATTGTTTGTTCACGAAGAACATTATTTTGTAACAGTCAACATTTACTTGCACGACAAGAATGATTTTTATGAGGGGAAATTCGGAATTGATTGGGACGATTCAATGCCGGAATTCAATGAAGCTTCCTCTAAGAGAATAAATATCTCTCACAAGTATAAGTTTTGATGTTGATCAGAATGATTTGCAGAATAAAGGCATCAATAGCATTATACAGGACTCTAGGAATCATTTTATAGTGCAATAAGAATCATAAAGGACTCTTCAAACTACGTTATTCAAATTCCGAATTATCAGACTGGATCACTTGTGTTCTGGTGATTATTCGTGGAATGTGAATCACAATCACAGCGTTTAAAATGTAATTGAGATTTAATCACATAGAAATAATAATTATAATGAAAAGTGAGCATCATAACTATAAAAATTGAGAAGACACTCTTGAATCAAACATGTTTGACAGTCTATCTTGTATATTATGAGATTTGAGATCAATTCAACTGAACATATACCTGGATGATAATATTCAATTGTAAATTCTCTTTGCTCATCAGCTTTCGTCATTACAACTAGAATTTACAAATACTCTGAATAAGTTGATAGAGAAATTCTAGAAAAATGTAATCAATTTTCAAAATTGAACAACAATGATGGTTAGAATAATTTTTCCAAATTCATCATAATTTCGATAAAAAACTTGAAGAAAAACATTAATTCGTGATCAAGATTCCAAATATGATAAAAAGGAATACTGTGGAAAATGTTCTACATTATCTGAAGATTATCCGCCTAATAAATAATACTTTCATTTCGTTTTCATGGGTTTATTGAGAGAATGTGATAAGTCATCAGATATAAGTTGACGTCAAGTTCAAGACTTAGTCAGGTTCAAGTTGGCGTTTTTATCGCTCCTCTTTAAAAGGACCCATTGCCCAAAACGTTGGCAACAATATTCAGTTTATCACTCTTAACGGCTGATGCAGCACATAGTCGAGCTGGAAAGCCTTCTGTTCTGAGCCAAATATTGGTCTGGAGAGGTCTCAACAATAAACACTTTCTCACCAGAGAAAATAAAGCAGAATTTAGTAGAAAATATTATTGGAGTTGGATACAGGATACTATAATATTATTCTCGTGGTGTACAACAGGAAAAATAATGAAGTGAGAGTTTAACAGGTCTCAAACTTTCCGCAATAACAGAAACAAATTATTGAAAATTTCTGAAACTGACTTTCCTTGGAGAAGATTTCATGATTATCTAGAGCTTTGTATCGATCTAGACTCAGTTTCTGTAGGCTCAGCAATATATCATGTCACCTTGAAGCTTCAAGTTGCAGTATTTGCAATTCAATTTGGTTGTCAGTTGCACGCATCAGTGCCAACGGCTCAAGTGCTCCTTGAACAAGCATTGATATTCGATAAACAGTAGACCTCACTTCAATCATTGTCGTTATCTTGAAAGCACCTGTTCTTGATTGATATCTGAATAAGGAGATTATTCTATGGATATGCTTGTAGATGAAGATAATTCGATCACAATGATGAAGTAAGTCAAGGAGTTCTTATCAACAGCTTACAGCAAGATTAGAGGGAATATTATCTCAGTGACACAATTCCACTCTTAATTGTGGATATTTTTTATAATTAGAAAAGTCCACAAATTTCAAGATTTCACTGTTTGCAACTCGAGACGTCTACGATCTACAATCTAAGATATCTAAATATATAGACAATCTAAAGAATACTACACTGTTTACTTGATTGATACTGAAGAAGAAGGAACTCCTATGCTGAGCTAGAAACAAAATTCAATAGTATATTTATTCATGAGCTTTTAGTCAATACACAAATCGACAAACGTTAGCCTCGATACTATGTACTAAGGGCTCTATGCTGCTAACCCACTACTCGAGACAAACGTTTGTCGATGCTACTGGCCAGTTAGTCTAGGACAACAAAATTCAATAGAGAATTTACGGCTCATAGAGAGAAGCCTCTAATTGATAGCTTCTAGTCTATGAAAAAATTATACTTTCCGAGGTGATTGGAGTTTTAAGAATCAATGGGTGCTTGAATGGATGAGAGCATAGTTCAACAAATATGAATGATGAGATTAATCTAGGGAAGTGCTATATTTGGAGTGTTATTCTTTCAAAGGTTTATTTCTGTAAGGAAGAAAGAAGCATCAAACTGGAGTGATGTCTCTCACACTTCCTCCACTAACTCTTCTTTCATTCTCTCGCATTCACTCTCTTCCTTCTTCTCCTCTCTTTCTCTTTCACCCTCTCTTCTCTGATCTCTCTCTTTCTCCGTCGTTCCTCTGCTCACTTCCCTTCTCTCCTACACATCAATCGATCAAACGCTGCACAGACTGACCAATCTAATCTGCTTGAAGGTGCAGCGGAAGAGTGGCGGAGGGTAATTTATCAACTGGGAAAATTTTCCAAGTATCATCTTTCTTGTTGCGCATTTCATCCTGTTGATAGAAGAAAGACAAGCTCCACGGTGATGAGAATATCATATCACATGTTGGTAATAAACGTGGCGTGTCGAGTCAAACTAATAATACAAATCGGAAACCGGAGTAACGTCAGTTTCGAGTAGACATCCGATACGACACCGCTGTTGTGATTGGCGGGCATATTACATCATACACCACTCAGATTTCTTTCATTTTGATACAATTTATCCATTTTTCAGACAATTCATCTTTGAAATTTGATAATATCGGATCAAACTGATGATGTAAATCGGAACCCCAGGCATCAGATTCGAATAGATTATCCCTTACGACACCGTTGGTGTAATGGACGTATTACATCATACTGTTCACCACTCAGATTTCTCTAATTTTGATACAATTCATCAATTTTTCAGACAATTCACCTTCGAAATTCGATGATGTAACTCTATATTAATTCAAATTTCAAAACTTGACCTGTGTTTTTCAGTATCTATCATAATCTTTTCATCATACTAATTTTTAAAACTTATTACTAAAATTGAATTGAGACGAATGAAATTCAAGAACAACCTTCAATACGCAGTCTTCAATCTTTGATATTAAAAATTGAATTTTAATGTACTGAGTTTCATTTATACTAACTCTATACTTACTCTATGTATTGAGAGAGCTTTGTTACAAAATATAAACAGTAATTGAATCTCATGAATGTTAATCAGCTTCTGAGTCAGTACCGGTATGATTCTTTATTATTTACGAATAATATGATTATTAAATAAATTTTTTGATAATCTTATCATTTCATTGTATAAATTATTATTGATTGTATACTATTTGATACTATTATTTGACGATTGATAAATATTACCAAAATGAAGAAGGAGGATCGAAGCAGTTGTTGCAAGATTCACTCCAAATATTGAATTCAATTTTTGCTACGACAATAATTGCACAAGAACATACAGTGGAATTCATCAAATTGGCATTACCTGATTGGTAATGGATCATCAAAACATACTTAATTTCTATATCGGATTCCTAATCCTAATTAATATGAAATATTTTATTGAAATAACAGTTGCACATAGATGTGATACGGTAGGTATGAAATGGGCGCTGTCATACCTGATCCCTAGCCGCAGACCTAGATAATTACTAGGGTACAATGGAAACACGGCACGTTGTGCCACGCTACACAACTGCCAGTTGTCACCTCATGAAATTGGAACGTTGTAATACGATTGCTGAAATTCAATCAGGCACTGAGCGCCGAGTCGAATGAGCAAAATTATGCAGGTAAACACAGATGATGTGAATTGAAGGCGCCGCCCATTCCAACCAACCAATCATAACTTTTAATTGAAATCGATCAGCAGCCGTCCGGCTCCAAAGTTATTATTTTCTGAGCACTCTCAAGCTTTCCCAGCAGGCGACAAAAGCAGCTCATTGAAGAGTTTCCAACTCAGAACTCCATATTCCACCGCGAATGTGATTGAAAATACCAGTGACAATCCGAGTTGATTTAGTGACTGTGAAGGAGCAAAATCTAGTGTTAGGCTAGGCGTACACCGGTTAGTCAAGACAAGACAAGACGAGATTAGTCACGTATTCGTCATATGGAAGCAACACACACCGATTAGTCAATTTGTGTGTGCTGCTTCATTCAACACACCGATTAGTCATTGTATCGGTGTGTGCTGCTTCATAAGCAGCTGTGTGAATTATTGTGACCAAACGTGACTAATCTCGTCTTGTCTTGTCTTGACTAACCGGTGTACGCCTACCCTTAAACTGAAGTAAAGTGAAGTCTTTTGGAAAAGAGTAATGACGTTTTCCAGGGAAAATTCCAAGCAAAGAATAAAACGATTTCTGATGAAAAATGTTATCAATGAATCAATACGACTGAAATGAGTGAAGCTCAATACTAATACCACAGAAATCTATTAAGGTTTGGCAGGAAGGAAATAATGATCAACCACATCAGTCGCTATCAAACCCTTCTAATGATGTCAAGGAACTGATCTACTAATGATTCCAATTTATCCAGTCAAAACGTGACCGCTCTGGAAAAAAGTTAATGAAGGTTTCAAGGAGAATCCCATTACAACCGCAGATAGGAAATACGTTTCTCTCAATTTCATAGGTCTCCTTAAGTGATACGTTCTTGATCTTCTCAATTTTCTAAGAAATCTTTCTAAAAGAAGCATTAACAATCTGATCAGAGCCACCCAATCCATTGTAGAGGAATAATAATACCTGCATTGGTTTGAAACCTGTGCGCAGGTATGAGTCGCATAGAATTTTTAGAATGAAACAGATTATGGTATGGAAATAGCTAGAGAGTAGTGTTTACTCAATAGTTCAAAATTATAAGAACTCCAATCTAGTGTCCAAACCAATATAAAAACTTTTCACCAAGGGCTTGTTCCATGAAATTCTAGAATTCTTGTAATACTAGATAAAGGTGGATGAATTGGACATGAATAGGATTGTGTACTAAGCTTTAGAGTCTAGTGTACGTTCGCCTTTTTTGTGTATTTCCGCTTTTTCACGCCTTGTATTTTTTATGGAAAAAGCCCCAGAATCTATCAAACCTATCAAATGCAAAGTCAACAAACATGCTAAGTACATAGTCAAATTGAGTGTTTTTAGAATTATATTCTAATGCGATCTGTTCTGAATATACTATACTACAAATTCATATGTGGTATTCTTTCTAATCTCTTTCTTGTATATATGTTTATGGATGATAGACTCCTATATATTTAAAATAAAAGAGCATTGAGCAACAAACTTATAATTATTTTACACGGATTCTATGAAACTTTTAGTAGAAAACAAACATAAATTACATTTTCACATTACATTACAAATCTGTGTAATTGTATCAGTAGAGAAAAATGTAAGTTATACGGGTATACAGAACACAAAAACTTATGCTATAAAACACTAGCTCATTGATGCAACTTATAAACTCACATATCCTACGCAAGCACGGCTTCACTAGGAAAAGTTAAGTCTCCAATTCCCTCCTTAATCAGGTGCCATGTGGAAGCAACATGAGAAGAGCTAACTAGTTTCCGATAGTTTCGTTGACGTCCTACAGAAAATACCTCCTTTCAAACTTGGGTCAACCTTTCAACCACCCCCCGCCAACACTCCAACATGTCTCTTCATCAACTTGGCTCTCAATCCCTACAAAAGCTCCACGAAGCAGCAGCAAGATCGTTCCATATTTAATTAGACCCAGTCAGCGATGGAAGAAATTTGAAAGGCTTCGAGACTCCCGCCCTCTCGCCGTTTTCATTCTGGAGTGATGGCTCTTCCTCTTGCGCTGCACAACAGATAAGGCACGACGCTTTCTGTAGAGTAGCTGGCTTCTTCAGTTGGCGAAAAAAGTATCACAGCAAGAAACGAGATCGATTAGCTCAGAGTTACCAATGTCACGATAAAAGTTTCATGAAGTTTTAGAGAGAATTTGGATCATTGTTATAGGATGTGATTGAGAGGATGAATGTGGATAATTGTTATAGAATGTGGATAATTGTTACAGAATGAGGATAATTCTTATAGGATGTGATTGAATGATAATTCTTGTGCATTATCATCAATTTATCGAGTTGTACACAGAGTTTGACTCATTCCGCAATATGAGTTTCAATAAATCCTTGCAGTAGCCTACTAGTAACAATTTATGGAGCATAATAATATGCTCCATAGTTTTCATTGAAGGATGAGACCAAACTATTCAGTGTCCTTGTTCGTGTCATGTAAATTGAAGAATAAATTTAGAACAGGAGCAGAAGAACGGGAAGAAGTCAATAGAAAAGAAGGAAAAGAAGGAAGATGGAGAAGACGAAGGAGAAGAAGAAGAAGAAGAAGACGAAAAGGAATGAAGGGAAGAAGAAGAAGGACTATAGAAGAAGAAGAAGAAGAGAAGAAGAAGAAGAAGAAGAAGAAGAAGAAGAAGAAGAAGAAGAAGAAGAAGAAGAAGAAGAAGAAGAAAGAAGAAGAAGAAGAAGGAGAAGAAGAAGAAGAAGAAGAAGAAGAAGAAGGAAGAAGAAGAAGAAGAAGAGGAAGAAAAGGAGAAGAAAAAAAGGAGAAGGAGATGATGGTGGAGAAGAAGGAGGAGAATAAGAAACTATTTCGCATGCAGCTCTGTAGTCGCAGTTTTGTGTGATCTGGGAAGTCCTAGTTTGTTCAAAATTTCATATCGATCAATTTGACACAAACTGATGCAACAGTTTTGATGGAAGGAAAGAATACCATGAAGATCTCTTATTCACACATAGAATATGAACCACACAAATCTGATCATATAATCAAAATCATTGCATCACTTTCAAGAGCTGTGTGGGTTGTTATCTGAATCTAAAGGAACTGCTATTATCGGTAAAAGTGTTTTCCAATAAAGTGTTCTCTAAGATCTTAACAAGGGATGTGAACATGAAACGATCAGTACAAAGATGATAATTAAGATCTTTGTGTTTTTGAATGTACAGGGAAACTCATTGGAGTGAAATAGCAGTGCAGCAACCCACGTTAACAGGGTGTGCTTTGATTTTGTGTTCTCTTTGGAGCAAAGTCTAAGAAATAGTGAAAACAAGTCTTCGACCGCAATGCAGTTGAAGAGAGCAACTGCGATGGAAGTTTCTAGAGAAGTTGATGGGGCGTAAACTGATTGCGAGAGCTAGCTGAGAAAAACATAAACAAAAAGAAGAAGAGAACAACTAATGGAAGTGCAAACAAAAGAAAGGAGAGGGAGTGACAGGGAGAGAGGTAGAGGAAAAAGTGAAGAGGTTGCTACATGAATGCCATTTCACGGAAAAGTTGGAGAAAGTTTATCATTTTGTGCTTCGACTTGAAGAGAATCAGAAACCTTTTCGTGATGGGACTAAGAAATATCAGCATTTAAAACAGTTGTTTCTCATAACTTATAATAATCCAAGTTGCTCAAAGAGGAATTCTCTAATTCACTTCTGTTTACTCCTTCCCAGCTACATCAATAAATTTCTTCATCTCGTCAAATCTACGATTATTATATTAACTAATAGGTAAAAAACCACAAAGCTCTATTTGAGAACAAATAATGTCAAAAATCATTATTTCAATCTACCTACTATCTTTCAACCCACAAAAGGCTAAGGGATTAAACAAGTGAATAAAAGTGATCAAGGGAAGTCGGATCTATAACACAAAATGAGGGATACAAGGTGTAACAAAAATAAAAGTAATTGTCAAAAACTACTTGTAAATACAATATATTTAGATATACCTTCGGCCAATTGCACAAAAATAAAATTAATTTCAAACGACGTAAAATGATATCATCCAACGGAACCAATGCAACGAGTATCAATGAATGAATCAGACTTTTATGCAGTGACGTCATTGTGCGATGGTTAGAATTAATTGGATTTCCCAGCAATTGGCCGCTTAATTTGTGATTGGAGAAGGAGAATAACAGCATATTTATATTGGTATGGTAGAGTATGTATTGGGATTCTTGGGATCTTAAGTCCGAATGTTATTGGATAGACGGAGGGCCCCTATAAGAATCCAGCTGTAAATGATCATTTCAAGCGAACTGGATTATAATTATTATAAATGATTATGAATTAAGAGCAATCCTGTTAGAAATAATGATTGGTAACACAATCATTCAAGCTAGAACAGAATCATTCAGAATCACTCTTACTATACTATAAGAAAACATTTTTCAGCTTTGCTAACGACAAAACGTTCTTTCATCCCCTCCACAAAAGATTGAGGGCTCCCATTCATTTCCCACATTCTTGAGTGAAAATTATCTGCACCGGCATCACGTGTTCAGTGTTCATTCATCACGGGCTCGTTCACTTCTCGAACTGAGGCCGAGATCAAGATAATTCGTCCGCCGCTAATTTCTCTTCCTTCCGTGCCAGCAAGTCAAGCAAAATACGTAGTAGACTAGCTGCTACGTTATACCTCCATGAGCACAAAATCTCTCAGCCGCTCAATTTCGTGGTCGCCAGTATAGTTGAACTGTCCCTAAAGTTTTCCAAATTATTCCCTCAAATACTGTATTGTTGCCTGTCCAGTGTTGCCTATTTTGAGCGTTGGTGTCGATTCCTCTGCATGATTTAACTATAGCAGGATTCTTTTTACTTGTCAGAAAACAGCTGATTTAACGTTAGTAAACGAGCGTACATCAATCAGCTGTTTTCTGACAATTTAAAATAATCCTGCTATAGATAGTCAGCTGGCAATACTTGACAACCGCTCAAAATGTCTCAGCCGCCGTTTCAAGTGGCCGCCTATAGTAACATTCCAAGCTACTATTTTTCTAAGCTACGTTACGAGAATTGCTTCAAGCGTTTCATTTTACTCATCCCGTGTAATTTTTTTATCTTCTTCCAATTTCACATGCTTTACTCTATTCGTGATAAGTTTATGACTACTACCTAACTAAGGACGGACCGTCCGATTTAGTACTTCATCTGTCATTTTCAAATAAGTATTCAAAAATAAGTATTGATCATTCTAAAATGTTGAGATTAATCAATGAGTTCACCTCACTTCACCTCAACTCCTTTCAATCACTTTTGAAATATTCAAATCTATCACAAAGGCTCACAATTCATGAGAGAAGTATTTCTCAAGAATGAGAGAAAAATTAGTTCAACTCATTTTCAAACGTCAATCCAGGACTCCAAACCTAATCTTTTCCAAATCTCAAATATTCCATTATCCATCATCTCACAACTCAAATTGAATTATTTAATTACAGTCACTCAAGTAGCAATTTTAAAAATAATATTCAATTATCTCTATTATCACCAGACGCGATCCAGTTCTCAACTTTTTCAGGCGCTGTTAAGGCAGTCACCGTAGCTCTTACACCGTTGACCTGAAGCTAATTTCATATTATTCATTTTTTTGCGCTAAAATTGCCAGCGAATGAGAAGCTGAGAATGATGATACCGAGAGCACCTAATTAGAGTTAGTCAGAGCTTCCTTTTTCTACTGACGCGTTTTATCCAATAAGAGCAGAGCGTCTGTGAGTTGGAAAAAGTCGGAGGGGTGGTTGAGTCTCATCATCAAGAAATCTCAAGGATATTGCTTCCTTGTCCTGCAATAAAGTAGTACTGTACTGAAGATTCCCAGGGTTGGGTGTAGGTCAGAATCTCAGCACACTACGGATATGATAAAAAAGGTGCTTCTCTTTTTTCCTGGAGTAAACACGTTGAAATAGAATACCAACATCTAATCGCACCTCACTTCTCGTTTCAGTAGTTTACTTTTAGTTTTAGAACAAGGATAATTTTAGATTGAATGCACTTAAATCAAAAATATAACAAAAATATCGTGGTAAAGTAGAAATAAATTTATTGTAAATTAAAATACTGTAGTGTGTTTATGCCTGTATTTCAATTGTTTAAAATTATTCGTGTAGGCAATTTTTATAGGGGTATATTTTCGAATTTAATAGTAAAAGAACTTTTTATAAAGAATATCTATAATTATTAATAATATAATTATACTAAATATAATTAAGGTTAGTCAAAGTTTTTAAATCATCTTTATTTTAATCGAAGATTTCTCTAGAAAGAATAGTTTTCTACAAAGCTCATATGCCACTGAAATATTGTTCAACGTAGGCCTACTAACTGCTTAGTGTAAATTCCAACTATAGCTTCCATGCACTGGGTGAATTATCGTACATTGCGTTCACTTTTTCAAGGCAGCTGAACCTACAATGGATATCATAATTATGTTTTGTTTTTTATAAGTATACTGCACTTGTCAGCTTTTATACATTCTTGTCAGAATTATACATTTCTGCAAAGTGCTCTTATAGACTGGAGGCAGTGCTGAGCATTCACTCGTGTTCCATGGAAATGTTATAATACAATAGTCATTTGCCAATCGCCTTCCTAAACAAAATCTACCACATTCAGTAAGGCTCAGGCCTAGACAAATGTTCGCATTGTATTTTAATAGAAGCCTCAGAAGCGCAATGGAACACCCCTAGAAAATCAAACAATTCGAACCAAAGTGGAAGCTGAATGATTTATCGCAAAACAACATTTCCAACTGAGAATGTAGAATATAGTCAGTTAGCAACAGCGCGAACGAACAGGATTTGATTGATAGCCGCGTTCCGAATAAGCCACTGCACTGCAGAAATCTGGCAATATTATTTCCATTCCATGCAAATCATCACAGCCAACGAATACACGTCATTGATTATGATGGGAATATTTGATTAGATGAGTTGCTACTCGTACAATATTGAAAATCATGTGGTGTAACATTCCAGTCTCGCGATTGGGTAATCCTGCCAATTGAAAAAAACTCATTGAAAAAATAGGCTATTAAAATAAAAAGAATTCAATGATCAATTCTCATAATAGAATTTTCAATATTCATACTCTACCCAGATAGAGAAAAAGGAGGATATTTCAGCAATTAAAAAAGCACATTTTATGTATCAATTACTCCTATTGATCCTGCTTAATAAATCCAAATGAAAGAGAAAATCGAATGCTATCTACTCATAAAACTATTAGGGAGGTTGAGTTAAAAGCATTTTCAAATTTGAAATGAATTTTCTAAGTACTACAGTATTCATCGAAGTGAGTCTGTAATCCAAAGTTATCCCAAAGGTACTCTTTCAATAATGCATCCAACAAAGAAGTTCAGGAATTGTATGGAGATCGGGAATAGACTCCATTCAAACTGAATACATCCATTGATAGAGACCGTGTATTCCAGACAGGAATAGATGTCATGGGTTAACCAGGGCAACGAAATGACATGACAAATGCTTTTTCGTTCGACTATATCCGGAATCAAGAAGGCAACGGATATTGGCCATTAGAGTGTGGTGCACTCTCAGTTCATGACGTACTTTGTGACGTCATATACCCTTTAGGAGATCGATCAATGACGTCACAGAAACGTCATGACTCTGTTTCGACTTTCTCTCGCCAGAGCTCAAACCACGAGTTACTGAGCACATTCTTCAAAATTATGTTATGATTGTGGCACTTTACTTTCATCTCTGGCTTGAAATAGAATATAAGCTCTGTTCTTGGAAACAATGTGATGGTTTATTCATGAAGCAACAGCTCTGCTGCTTTGTGTTCGAAAGAGAAAATGGGGAATGATTGAAACTGAGCCCTATCGCAAGGAAAAACACAGCTCCAGCTACAAATAATTACTTCTAGTTTGATGTTTAACATAAATATTGACCATGATAGAACGTAGATCGAACAATCATAACGACATTTATTTTTTCAAAAAACGGGCCGAATCCAAATCAATTGTTAGAAATTTTTCACGGCAAATCAATAATCACACAGAGCTGTGTCCACGAATAGACAGCGGAAAACCATGAACCATGATGAAAAATCACGTGACGCTTGTGAGAGGCTTTACAGTTTGTATCCAGATTAGAAGATCCAATGCTTGTGAAGTCTGATGTAAGACAATGTAGGCCTACACTTTCTATATCAGTCTCTTCGAACACGTTTTTGTTTTAAGTCGTAAATAAAGTTCCTATCACTATGAATGAAAAACTGTACTTTAGTCGCTCTTTCTCTGCTTGTATATAAAAGTTACACATTTTCAAAAGATACTGTAACAATGCTATTAATTGTTATGTAGAGATGGTTCTCCATATAGATTCAAGTTACTATTCTAAATCTTCTCAAGAGATTATAGATTTGCAAGCATTACTCTCTCTGCATGAATGATAAACAATATTACTATTATTGCAAACATATTAATGATTGACAAAAATCATTCGATTAGAGTAAGTAACTATAATTTCAAAATTCAAAAATTCAACTGTCATTTGACAATATCTATGTCTATTTCTTTCAGTAATTATATAAGTATTTATCCATCATCCAGAACAGACTCTTTAGCTCTCAGATGTAATATTATAATAATATCACAGTGAGGTCGTAAAACGATTCGTCATTCACATTTCGCATTATGACTTTTCGCATTATTGGAAATGCTTCATCAGAAGTAATATGCGAAATGGCCATAAGCACAAAATATATGAGTGATATTTTTCACCTTTCAAGTTACTTACACTCTAAGACCTTTTAAGTGTCAAATGATCCGATGAAAAAAAAAATTGTACAACGTTTGTTTATTTGTATTTAGTTCATAGATGTCTTCTGTATGCGATCAATTCGTAATTATTATTTTTTTAATAATGGAAATTATTCATCCATTCATTAGTTATCAAGCCTGAAATGATAATGAATCACTACTGCTCATACTATGTCCATAAATACTGAACACCAAGTCCAAATTCACAAGTAAAATTGGCTTCATTCGATAATGCGATACATGATTGAATCAACAAGAGAGAAGGACACAAATAATGGAAAGTGGATGAAGAATTTAGAATCCAATCTGTCTATCAGCTCATCACTATTTAATAACACTATCCGGTGCGCTATAAAAATGTTGCCCAACTATAAAAGTACTACCTTCAGTCAATAGGGACTACATGAATTAATTACACACGAAACAGTAAATTGAGTTGTGAATTGTCTGTTAGCCCAAGTAGGTCAGCCCAATCGTAAAAGAACCAGAAATATCCGACTGAAAAGAAGAAAATGTAAAAGAGAAAGTAAAATACTGACCTTGACAAGACGTTTGAATAAAACATTGGATTGTTAGGAAGACAAGATGGGAGGACCTTATGTTTCTAGAGAAGATCGGTGTGGGAGGACATTTATGGTGGGGGGAAGGGGGAGGGGAAAAGAAAACTGAAGAAAGCTGTGGTAAAACGTCCAGAAAAACGATCGATGCTTTCACTGCCTTCTTAATGACGTTATCAAGGCTGAAACTGTTATCGAGTTTTGTGATGGTGCCCCTCAACTTGCACGCTGACAGTTCGATTGAGACTTCTTCAGATCTAAGAAATATGAAGAAACAATTTCAAAGTGTCTTCATGAATTTTATCTCCGAGACAGTCTCCCCTAGGGCATCTTTCACTGTTTATTGCAATGAATTCTATTGTCGCCTCTTGAAGTGAAACTTGTTTTCACACTGAATTACGGCGAGAGAGACAATCTCAAGTAGGTTCTTGAATAGTAACTGAATTTTCCTGTCCAATTAGACCAAAGATGGAGCTGGCAATTTATTATTTCTCAGATGTTTGAGTGCTGAAAATATTTGTGCTTTACCTGTGGATTTTATATCAATGTTTCACAGTAATGAAGTTTCGAAAACTGTTACATGAAATGTTTAATAGCACACAAATCCTTCATTTTGGTAAAGACTGTCATTGTTCACAAGAACAAAATTGATTAAGAAGTAGAGAAACCAGGATAAAACAGAGAAGTCTAATCTAATATTATCTACTTTAAATTTTCCTATTAGATGGGATTCAACTCAAGACGAGAATATTATGTGTCATATGGTTACACTTCGTTTGAAAGGATTCTTGGTTCCACTAATATCTTACTGTTGAGAAACCATGACAACAACCATAACAAAAACATTGCTTTCAACAACTGTTCAAATATGGAGTACATCTTGATAGGTCCAACAGAGTGCAGATAAAATTGAGAAGGACATGCATAACTGTAACAAATAATATTATTGTTTGGTTTCTGTGAACATTGGGTAGAAATTTCTTATGTGAGTAGGAATAATGAATCAATCAATGAATAATGAATAAAGTTTGCTCTGATAACTGATAGTCTGATATTCCTGCGATTGAATTGTATACTAATTGTATGGTATCATTAGTGTTGAATTCAAAAAGATAACATAAAAACCTTTTTATCAAGATGGTTCCAATTCAGGTTAATAGTTGTTTGTCATCAATATATTTCGACATTCTCTTCAACTAACCCGAAATATCAATTAGTGAGTATTCATTATCAATTTAGCGAGAAAGAAAACTCAAATCTAATGTCACTCTAAGTCAATGATTTCAGGCGAATTCAGACAGTTGACCTTGCCAGGTCGATCCACCAAGCTGGAAACGTGTTTGGAACCGACAGACTTGATGAAGGAGCAGCAATTTGCAATCCATTTGCATTTTTACTTTAGATTAAAGCCTGACGCTACTCAGCAGGGGTGGCCGACAAAATTTCAAATGGAAAACAAGAAGCAGAGTTGTAGCTCATCGTAATGAGTCCCCATCCTCATCAGACTCTAACACAGTAATGGCATAAACAAATACTAGAATTAACATCCCAATCATTGCAGTGAATGAATTCACTGAATGAAAGTGGAATTCACTAGAATTATTCATTGATTAGAGAAAGTAATTTAAATCTTTGAGAATCTTTATGGCGTCATTAGTAAGAAATAAAAAATATCATTCATTCTTCTGCCTCTTCTAGTCATTGATAAGAGAGAATGAACAAAATATCAAAATGAAAATTCAGTGTATCTAATCAATGTGTAATGGAGAGACAATAAGACCATCAATTTGAGTATATTGGTACATTGCTTAAGCAGTGACTGGAGTAAATATTATGGAATCTCAACCTGTCCAGAAATAATGAGCTAATAATGCGAAAAGTTTTAGGATATTGAAAAATGTGAAGAAGAAACCTGTGAGCGAATGTTTACATCTTATTAACTGCACAAACTGTTTGTTTCTCACTATTTTGCTCATGCTCTGTTCTTATTTGGATGGAAACTTTCAAGTAACAGAAGGGTTTTCATTCTGGTGCACTTTATTCAATGAAGACAATTGAAAATCTCAAAACGGAATAGTACAATACTTATAATTTATTACTATATTACAATACTTGATTGAATTCAAATTTATTCAACAAAGAAAATTGAATGTCTCAAAACAATAGTCACACATTTTCTTCTGAACTCTAATTTTTTCTAACAAATTGCTTCAAATTATAATATTGTTAGCTTCATTTATAAAGATTGTCAATGAATTTCATTTTATTTCAATAACAAACTAATGAATGGTTTGTATCATCTATTACCTAGTTTAACCCTACGCCTGCAGCTTAAACAATAAGATTGCAACACCCCCCCACCCCCCACCCGCTCAAATATGTACCGACTAAACCAACCCTAAGGAAGCTAACAAGCATCCAACTCACTCAATCAGCAACTAGATCAAAGATCAATAGGTCAACTCCCTAGTTCCTAGCATGTCTCCTAATCTTTATCCAGAGAATACAGCTGGTGCTTTTGAAGCTTAGTTGAACTTTTTCCAGGACACGAAGTTGGGTTGTGGACGGCTGAGACAGTGTCTCGGTTAGAAGCGAGAATTTTATGGTGAGAGCCAATGAAAAAGACGCAAAGGGATCGTTGACATCAGTAAGCGCTTTCCATGATCAGAGCTGCACCGATGTTCGGATCTCACACGCAAAGGTTGGTATCTTTCTCCTCACTTTCTATCTATCCTCTTCTCAGTTTGTAAAATACTCTCCTAGATGTGCCATCTCTTGTTTGGATTGGCTAAAATCCTTCTCCAAGTGATACCTACTGTTCTGGTTAAAGTGTTCATTTCCTTCGTTCATTTTTGTTCTTCCCAAATCTCTTGTCTCATTTTACTGTCTTTCTTCAGATTTTACCAATTAAATACTCATCCTTCTTCTTCTTCTTCTTCTCCTCCTCCTCTTTATATCTTCTCCTTCTCTCCTCCTCCTCCTCTCTCCTCCTCCTCCAGCTTCATTCTTCTCCTCCTCCTTTTATATTTCTCATCCTTCTCCTCCTCCTTCCTCCTCCTCCTCCTTCTCCTTCT
Source organism: Laodelphax striatellus (assembly GCA_017141395.1). NCBI lineage: Eukaryota > Metazoa > Arthropoda > Insecta > Hemiptera > Delphacidae > Laodelphax > Laodelphax striatellus. The sequence goes on along the minus strand of CM029535.1, from coordinate 9,522,690 downwards.
CCTCCTCCTCCTCCTCACTTATTCTTCCTTCTCCTGTTCCTTCTACTACTTTTCCTCCTCCTGCTCCTTTCACTGTTTCTTCCAATGCTTTTCCTCCTTTTTCTACTATTCTTCCTCTTTTTACTTCCCATCCTCTCCTCAATCTTCCTTTTCCTCGACATTCCCCTATTCCTTCACCTGCTCCTCTTCTCCCTTCTACTCACTCCTTTCCTCCTCATCCTTATACTCTTCTTTTTCTCCTCCATCTCCTTCTCCTTCTGCTCCCACTCCTTTTCTTCTTTCTTCTCCTCCTCCAGCTACCCTCGTCCTACTATTCATTCTCCTCCTCTTCCCACTATTCCTCCATCTCTCTTGCATCCATTTCTCTTTCGTCTTCCTCGTCCCACCTCTGCAGATCTTTCCTCTTCTTCTTCTTTTTTTTCTTCTTTTTCTTCTTCTTCTTCTTCTCTTCTTCTTCTTCTTCTTCTTCTTCTTCTTCTTCTTCCTCCTCTTCTTGTTCTTCTACCTCTTCTTCTCCTTCTTTCACTCCTTCTTTTTCTTCTTCTTCTTCTTTTCTCTTCTCTTCTTCTTCTTCTTCTTCTCTTCTTCTTCTTCTTTCATCTTCTTTTCTTCTTCTTCTTCTGCTTCTTTTTCGTCTTCCTCCTCTTCTTCCTCTTCCTTCTCCATCACACCCTTGCCATCCCCTTCCCTCACCCATCAACCATAAGTTTATCGATGGTTTGATCAAGCAGGAGCTACGCCAGTGAGGTTCTTTACCTTTCCCCACCCCACACCGCACGCTCGAATCCGTTAAACAACGTTCGCAAGTTGAATCCCCTCGGGAGACCGCACGTCACATATCAGCGGACGCACAGGTTGTGGTATTCTTGGGCCCCTCCATCTATTGTGATATCGCTCATTTCTCCAATACGACAGAAATAAAAGCAGGAGTGGCGTGTGACGATGATTAGTATTCATCATTCCAATGATCACTCAATAAATGTGTGCTCTTCATTGAACATCAATGACGAACGATGATCATAAAAGTAGAAACGTTTCCAACGTCCTTTTCAGTGTTGACATTTCGAAAATCACCGATTTCTATCACTGCAATAATATTGCTTCATAGATGTGAACTGGAGTGGAGGAGAAAATTTAGAATGCATCCTATTGGAATGCTATTTTCAAGCTCACTAATAATCGCTCATTTCTCTCAAATACTGAAGCGTTTGATCATTTTACACTCAATAAAGTCTGATTTTCATTTGTAAAATTAGCGGTAGAAATCACTAGGCACGTATATTGTTGACTTCCCCAATGAAAACGCACATGGTAGAGCAATGAGGCACTGAAGTAGACTAGAGCGGGATGGTACAGGTGGTAAATTTACTCTACCACTTTAGAAATTATTTCCCTACTTTCACTTTTTAAATTCTAATATTCATTCAAAAACAATACAAATGACGTAAAGGCTCCTTACTCTACGTTTTTCCATTCTATGTAAGCTACTCACTAGCCTAAATTCACTCAGAAAATAATAGTTCTTTCCGATTCAAATTACCCTCATCAAATGGCGATCGTCAAAACGCGTTCAAAATCTCTATAAATAGACCATATACCGGAAAAATGGAAATAAAATGGGGCCATGTAAGATGCATGATTTAATGGATGGGATGGCATAGGATTTATATCGCCATGAAAAAGGACAGAAGGAGAGAGGGCGAGAAAGAGGGAAAAAGAAAGAGAGAGATACAAATAAATTGCCTTATAAAAGGAAGTACCGGCTTCCTGGAACGCTAAAAGGCATGAGGTTTGATGACAAAGTGACAGACAGAGAGGCTGGATGATAAGCAGAGGAATGAAGACCATAAGCAAACATCAAAGATCACAATGTTCTATACTACTCTTGAAATGACTGCGTAGTGAATGGCTGCATCATTCACCTCAAGCAGAAACAGTAGTGGAGAACAACGTTTAGAGCTCTATTACTAGGCAAAGGATAGTTCCTTTGCTCTCCAATAAGTGCTTGACATCACTGTGGCAACCCCTCTTGACATTCCTTCAGCTCGGCAGGATACAATCTAAATTAGTACCAAAAGCTAGGAAGTCGTTGCTGAGTGAGTTAGTTACACTGTTCTACTGCTGAAGTGCTCTGCAGCAACTCGAATTTATGAAGATTTGTGCTGGATCGAATGTTTTCGTGATTGATATAAGAGTTATTGTTTTTGATACTTTATCCATCAATAGAGTTTGGTAGTAAGAGAAGTATTAAAATTATATTGGTTTTTGGAAGCTCATTCTTTTCAGGTGTATTTGATTACAACATTATCACAACCTAGTTTTTCAAAAATCTTGAAATTCAAATAATTAATTTCATTGATATTTGTTTGAATACATTCACATTGCTCCTGCACAAAGTTCAAAGTTGAAGCATAGAGAAAGCATAGCGCCTTCTCTCTTTCTCACTCTATGGCTGAAGTATCAAGCATTTAGATATTATTTCACGGGAGATGGGGAACATTATTTAAAGCTGTAATAATCATAACATGAAAACTGTTTTTAGCAACAGTGGAAGAATCATCGCGAATGGTGTAATTCATGTTGGTCAGATAGAGGTTTTAAACAGGAACATGAAGGTATAATAGCTGGAGCTTCACTTCAGATTGATCAGCCTATGGATTAATCATGTTTCCATGTGAAACATTGGGCAACAAATGGAATAGATGAGAGAATATCAGCCTATTGCAACTGAAATCAAAATAATATTGATGTGAGTGTTTTAGGAAGCATTCGGGGAAATATATCTGAGTCAATATTGTTGATAATGTACGATGTATGTCTATGTCTAACCATAGTATAACAATTTTTTCTAGAAATACTTGGTTTATATCCAGTGTATAAATGATATTGAAAACAGCCAAATGGCTGTGGCTATTTCCCATCTTTCCACAAAAATACCTCCCATTACAGAATAAGGTTCCCTTCGAACTCCATTAACTAATCAATAGCAGTTCTATATTGAAGACCAACACTTGCGGAGCAGGTCAAGGCGAAACACACATTGTTTTCCTCGTCAATGTTCAACAAGTTTTCAACTCCTTTTCAACAAGTTTGTAATTCAGTAAAGCTGACCTGTTGAATCAACAATTCTTTGTGATGACTATCTGAAGAAGTGCGGAGCTGGTATCGAATTGGGTGATAACACGCGAAAAATGTGATCGCACTATAAATAGAATGAGGATTTCATTGAATTTTATTACTTCATGAATGTGATTGGTTCACATTCTTCGATATCGACCCACTAGTTGCATTCAAATGAGCAGGCAATTCCAGCCCCAATCCATCCTAATCATTCAGTTTTTAGGTATGATTACCTAAAAAAGTCCTACTAGAAACTGAAAAATTCAAGTCTGATTATGAATATCGTCACGAAGCAGAAATTCTCACTACAACAAGAATCTATTAGATATTCAATAATTATTCGATCAAGTACTTATTCTTGTAGATTAGGTTGTAGTTGGCTTAATTGTGCGACAACCTTTTCAACATTGACCTTATCCCAATTAATTTGTTTCAAAATACTGTATTCACTTTTTCCATAGGAAATAATAACTATATAACTGATGACTAAATAAGCATACCACGCTTCGCCACTAATAATATTGATAATAATATATTTGTGATTTTGAAAGTTTGTCGGTTTTCTTTCAAAGTAGCTTTCAAATTTTCTTTTATAACTGGGAATCGTGACAAATAACAATTATTAATAAACTCACCCTACGGTGTCAAACAATCGTGATATTTGTCAATTTACTTTTTATTGTCACTAATACGTGATATTTGGGTCTTTATCATTTATATCAAACAACATATAGATGAAGGAAAGATAGTATAACAACTCCATCGAAGGTATACAATATTGGTAACTTCGCTTTTCATCGCTAATTGCTTTAATTGACGGTATTATCACAATAAAAACTATCATCCGATGTACAAACAACATTGTACTATCATACAATGTATCAAACAACATTGACTCGCAGTTTTATTGCAATAAAATAAACACATTGAACAATATTTAATTGATGACAATTCCATATTGTATCAGTTTTTTGTATTCCTATCAAATCTAGTTTTTTATTGCTGTAATTTCAACTTTCGTGATGTTATTGTCCTGTCCAGAAGAATTATATCTCTTGCAAAGAGCACAATGTTGGTAAACACGGAGATTTGTAGGTGAGGTACGGTTACATTCACCACCTTGACCCACAATAATTTTAGCACACAGACTTCGAGTGTGGGCAAATAATGGCAACAATAACAAGATCACCGTTGACTGATCAAACGACTCAAGATTGCGGAGGCATTGTATTTTCGCGAATAAATGCAACTCAATGTGACGTGCATTGTTCAGAGGAGACGCCTCATTAACATACAATGGGAAGCTTGAACGAGGGACGAAAACTGGACAATATTACTACTTGATCTTTCCTTGCAGTGACATCTATCGTTCAAATTTATGAGAGACTATTGTAAGGAAAGTGTAAGCATTAAAGACAGGTTCACACGAGCCAGTTGACTGTACATGTATCCTATTCTAGACGGCGCCAACGTTTGTGGGGACTCTTTTTCTTGATAACTCTCACGTTTTTTGTACCAGGACTTCTTTACTTCTATACCACTTTTTCTACTATATTGTTTGTTTTTTCAAGTTTCTCAATAGTTGATGAATTCACGGGTTTTAATGCTGCCAACTTACAGGTACATATTCCTTTATGAAATAGCACTTACTGAATATCAAGGTTAAAAATGCTATTATTATTCGTATTTCTGCCTCAATCACGATAGTTTGGATTCTAATACATAATAATATCCAAATGAAATAGTCAATAACATTCAATTCGAATCAATTGACAGCAAACCGGAAAATGTGATTTGATCTCTGGGCAATATTTAGTTGAAATTAGGGAATGAAACAGTTTAGGGCGAATGCCTGTTGTTTCTTCCCACCCATGGTTTATGCTTTATCAAGAAATTTTGCTTTATTAATGAAATTAATGGAATATTGGAGTAAGTTTTCATGAAATTCTAAGTGTTTGTTCATTATTCATGTCAAGAACTAAATTTGTCCCAAAAAGCTCCAGAAATATCTATTGTACTTGAATATTAATTCCTCCTATAGTTATCAATTTAGAAACCCCTATTTCACCAAGTAACATCCATAATTCATTGAATGGGAAAGTTATATCATTGAGAAGCTTGAGTTATTCAGATAACATCACAAATTTATACGTAGTTTCAACAACCATGAACTATCGAGTATCATTCATTTTTCGTCGTCTTCTTACAAGTTTCTAGACAACATCGTTTTAACAACCATGAACTATCGAGTATCATTCATTTTTAAAGTATAAAAACCTCCCGGACCTCACTACTCAACACTCAATCAAATGGTATCGTCCAACCCCTACACTTTACGTGGGCAGCAACCGATACTTACAACAACCAATCAACATTGACCTTCCTGGCAAGAGAAGCCATCATTTATTGAGCGGATAGCTGACCCGTCAAATTTTTGCTATTGATTCGGTTAGTAACCTAGCGCGCCAGGGCCAGGAAGTCAGGTGTCGAATTATGCATCAAATGGGACTCTCCAAAGTCTATGAATATGGGATGCGGGAATAACGTCCGATCTCACAAGGTGTCAAATTACCTATCGATAAACTGATAAAACTTCAATAATATCATCCATTCAGTTGAATACTTTAATAACAGAACAACTCCTGGAAACAACGATGGTTTCCAAAAATGCTCAATTCGCGAAAAACAAAATGACTAAAACAGAGTATTATACAATTATAGTAAAATAATAAATGTTGTCAATTCCACAAAAAACCATACTCGAACTTCAATACTCAGCATGGCATCATCTTCAGTGGGAGTTGGAAGCTTATTATGGAGAAGTTCCACAACATGTCTAAAGAAAGTGTAAATGTTTGTTCTTTCTGAAGATTAGCTATCTTTACTACAAAATCTTCGTATTAAGACTTGGGGAAATCTAGATCAGAGAAAATGATGAATGTGCTAAATTGAATGGAATGTCGAAATTATATCCATGCGGAACAATGTATAGTATATTATTCCAATATGCAAATGATAATAATGCAATAATGCAAAAGCTGAAATAATTAGAATGGATTATTCTTAATATCTGATAATCTTGATAAAGATTCTTCAGTAATTTTCCAATCTATCAATCTAGCTTGCGAATACATTGTTTTCTCTGAAAACACTAATTTATTTATCTCGTATTTTCCCAAGAACAAAGCCTTCTCCAATTCCAAAGATTTAATTACTCTGATAATCTGAGAATAATTATATTTTTTCATTCATTTCCATCTTCGTTTCTACTAAAACGAATGGAAAAGAACTATTTCAGGCATTTCAGGCTAAGACCTACGGATACAGGGAATTCAGCATCAATAGAAAAAACCATGAGTATTCTGAGAGAATTGGAGAGGTTTTGTTTGCAGAATAAATTTATTTATTTTGAGATAATTAGAGAATGAGGAAAATGGACTTCTTGTCTCTTTCTTTTCTCTCCTTCCTTTCACAGTTTTTTCATTGGACTTCTTCTTTGAGGAGTATTTAGGACTTGAGCTCAAGTTAAGATTGTTGACAAGAGAGACGCGAAAATGAGATAAATGAGAAAAATAGACTCTCACTATTCCTAGAATAAGGTTCAGAGACGTAGACACTGTGAATCAGTAAAAAAAAAGAGGAAAACGCTCTCCAGAAGAAACGTAAAAATAGTTCATGTTGAGCTACCGTTCAGTTTATGGAAACAATTCACTGACTCTACCAATCTAGACAGAACTCCATTAGCTTTTAAAAGGATTTGCAACGGAAAAAACATTTTCCGCAATTTTATGAAAATCCCACATCAGCGGTGCTATGAATTCCATCATCAATTGAATTTCTAAGTGGGATTTGAAGCTCCATTATCAATTTACTGTAAGCCTGGTGGGAGCGAACACTTCTGCAAGTGGTGTTCTTCCAACTCTACAATTAGTAGCATGTTTAGAAGCTCAACTTTTCAATTGGAGCGCTCTTATGCCTTACTTAGAAGAGGAGTTTCTTAGTAATTCTGTTCTTTGTAATTCTCTAGTTGAAGATCGTGATCACGATTAATGACACTTCTTTCGTGATATAAGAGATAAGAATATGCATTCAGTGACAATTCTTTTCGATTCACATTCATAGGATGTGTCCAAACTTATCATATTTTTTTACATTGTCTTTATTGGATAAAAGTGGAATATCAATATCAAGATGAAAGCGGCTATAAATCATCTCAAATACTGAAACTTGCTGTATAAGGCTAGGCGTACACCGGTTAGTGAAGACAAGACAAGACAAGATGAGTCACGTTTAGTCACAGTACTTCACATAGTTGCTTATGAAGCAACACACACCGATTAGTTATTGCATCAGGGTGTACTGCTTCATAAGCAACTATGTGAATTACTGTTCTAAACGTGACTAATCTCGTCTTGTCTTGTCTTGACTAACCGGTGTACGCCTAGCCTTAGAAATTTCATCACCACAGCAAGAGAAAACATTCCGTAAGAAATCTGTAATGGAATTTTCTCTCAGAGAAATTCAGCATTGTGCTAGATGCAGACGTAATTCCCACATGTATTTCTTGTTGGGAATTTTTACAATTCTAATTCCACAGCATTTTTCTAATTGGTTCATAATTTTCTTCTACATATTCGAGAGTTCTGCTTAACATGTAGGTTTCCCAGCAGGCGCTCATTGTGAAAATCATGAAATTTTTATCTTCTGATAAATATATCCACTTTGAAATACTAATGTAAAAATATTCAGAAAGCTGTAAAAAGTGTAAAAACACTTTCACTAATAAATTGAGTGAATCTAACCAAAACCTCAGTACCCCAATAAACCTTTATTAAAAGTCAAACAATGTTCCCAGAAACCTCAATTCCGATTCTAACAATCAATTCAACAACACATGGTATGAAATCCGAGCAGAGAACTTCATTTTTGTGCAGTTATTGCAATGAAGGGCTTGATTTCCCAAGTTTGATTTCCGGTTGGGGGTTGAGAGTCCCAGCTAGCAACAGTTAATAAACGAACTCTGAAATAGCTCTCGCTCCATCTTCAGTGCTGATTGGATTTCATGCTTCGATGATTGGATGCATACTAACCTAGTGGAAGAAATCAATGGCCACTTCAAAGCTGTTGATTTTTCATCCAGCAAGAATGAATTCTCGATTGGTCGGAATAGATTAATATTGCCCGATAGAACGTTTCTATAAAGTTAAAAATGATCCAACTGATTTTCCTTCCAATAAGAATGAATTATTCTCAATTGGTCGAAACAGATTACAATTGTCTGATAGAAAAGTTTTTATCAAATGATAATTTTTAATTGGTCTGAATAGTTTAAAATTGTCTGATAGAGAAGTTTTTATCAAATAATGATAATTTTTAATTGGTCGGAGTACATTAATTGTCTGACAGAAAAAGTTTTATTAAATGATAATTTTTAATGTACCTGAGGACATTTCTGGCCTAGTTTATACTGTACTGAGAATACTCAACAACACAATATTGAAGATTTTTCATGGTAAGGTCCAGGCCTACAAGAAATGTATGAGATCAATAGAACTTCTAGAAACACTTATGGAGAACAGTCATAGGTAACTTGAAGATTCCTAATGAAACATGTAAACATTGAGAAATGAGACTTTCGAAGAAATCATTGAATCGTTAATAATTGAAATAGGAAATAAGAAAGAGTCGAGATGACGTGATAGCTTTCAAATCTTACAAGTAAAAAATTATTTTTCCCCAAGGAGAGACATGATATTCAAAGCCCAAACATCAAACCAATAGAACCTGTTGAAATCCATTAATAAATCGAAGCAAGTTAATTGAAAATTTATGGTAAAAATGTTTAGATACCAATAAAAATCTGAAATCCTAGCTCTATCTGTCTCTAAAACAATGGAAGTAATTTGATTTGAAATGTAAAATGTATTTTTAATTCACTAGGTATCTTGCAAGGAACTGCTCCAACGTTGCTATTTTGTCAAATAAAATAAAAATGAGAACCAATTATCGCAGAATTATTTTTGGAGTGAGAATGCACGTTTTCTAAGACCATGACATTTAGATGATGGAAGATCGTTACATACGAGTATGATTCATACACTCTGTAAAATAAACATTGTCTACAATAATTAAGAAATATAGATTACTTTTCTCTTACTTCAAAAGCGTCAGATTGTCGACTCTATAAGACGTCAAATCTTTACAAGGTCAAAGGAATGAACATTTCAGGCTGTTACCAATATTGGTAAATGAATAATAATACCCTCAATTCACACACAATGTCTCAATTCTAGGAACTAGATAGATGAAACAAAATATAATATGATCAACATCCCATATTAACCCTATTAAAACATTCATTCTCTAATAAACAACACATCATGCTAAATCACTGCATATTCGAATAAAGCATCTACACTTAGCTTGAATTTTGGGTTAGTAATAACGATGTAAGCTTTTTAGAACTTTTGTTAGAAGTTTAAAACTCTTATCATCAAGATGAAAACTCTATTAGAAAAAAACATTCTTTAGGCATGTAGGGTTGAGCTGTCTTCAAATTGAATGAGAATTGCAATAAATATATTGATAAAATAGTTTCCACTATTTTTTTTTCTTAGAAATAATAGACTATATAAAATTTATTTTGTTATAATGAGGTACCTACATGTTATGCTTCTTAAATAAAACGCTTTCTTCATTGATATATTGATATCTTTTTCAAACTATGGATTTTGGATTCATGATACTCTCAAATTCAGGTATTTGGAGAAGGATTATTCCTCCAACAGGAAATCACTGTCAAACTCCATTGCTCCGTAATTGTTGTAGTTCATGAATGAAAATCCAATCATTGATATACTGTAGTTGTTTTTCTGCATCCAAAAAAATCAATGTAAATTCTTGAATGGTATTTTCTTATAAATGGTATCAATAAAAATATTGGATAATAGTATATTCTGGACCATGATGGATGAGTAGCCTAATATACTAATCTGAAATTTCATACTTTTATTACTGAAGTTCGTCAAGAATAGAACTTGGTTTGAAATGAGATTGGGAGATTTAAATCTTGGGACATAATATAATAATTATTGGGGCATAATATAAAGATTATTATAAGTAAGGGGGGCCACACACAAAACACCATGCACACTATACAGACACAACAGCTATACGATAGAATCTTATGTATTAGAATAGTATAGAGTAGAAACTAGACACTGACCATTGTAGCAGACGTCATTCCAACACAGGTATGCATCTTGCAACACAGAACAATCAACTAGGATGCGTTTTCGAACTTAAAAAACAAAAACCAAACTCAAAAACAACACAGACACTATAAAGAGCCTCTCTCGATCAGATTTGTTTGAGGCAGCACAGAGTGATCTCATCAACACAATGCGGCATGCAACGATCATTCAGCGAGGCACGGGGGGAAGAAGGTGGTAGTGGGGAGGGGGGTAACACAACAGATGATTGCCTAACCTAAATTTGGTCGGTTTTCACGAGTTGATTATTTCCGAGTCGTTGACGGTAAGAAATTTTTAGAAAAGTTTATGTAAAAAACTTTTTCGTACAAATCGCGCATGAAAATAGAAACGGTTGTAAAGTTTACGTATAAAAATATAGACAAAGTTCGCGGAATAGCGGTCTAGGGAGCGAGACACGGCGCTCGCTGGAACTGTAACGTCGCAGCTGGAAAATCGCACTGAAGTCTTGCTCCGGCCTCTCTCACGAGTTTCAACGCTGCCCGCCGCCCCTCTCCGCCCCTCCAAACCACCCCCCTACTCGTGCCACCCCCGCCAAGGGATGCTCCGCCCCCCACGATGTCACCCCTTAAATACACATACGCAACCGCCGCCTTCCGTCGAGAGACATCGCCGTGTTGTGCGTCTTCCACGTGTGAGATGAACATTTCAGTGATGCTTGCTGGTGTGAGGTGAAGTCCGTCGGCTTTGTGGTACGGTACTGAAGACTATAAGAAAATACCTGATTGCTGAATTAGACTTCGAAGACAATAGAAAATTCATGAAGAACTGAACAATATTGAAAAGTCAAGAGGATTTCATAATATTTTATTAAGTTTTTATTTAGTAATGATAATGATTATCGATAATATGCATATGCATATCTTCATGAAAAAATAGTTGAATAAAACAGTGAATTAGGAGGAATTGTGAGAATCACTACACAGGTAACTACAAGAATTTGAAACGAAGTTTTAAAAGGACTGAGCTACTGCTATCGTATTATTGGAAATACAATGTGATGACAGAAAATTAAATAATTCTCTGATTTTATAGAACTCTAAACTGTGTCTCAATCAATAAAATAATGGATTTATGGAAATGTGTGAATATGATAATTTAAGAATATGGGAATGGGAATAATGGAAAACATTCCACATGTAATGAGGAGGGATGTTAATCAAGAGAAAATTGTCAATCTGTCAAACGATATGCAATCCAATTATTGTTCAAGCACAATGAATCTCTTCTGAACCACAATTTCATGTAAATCAAGATGCTATTCAATCTCTCCCTGTTGAAGCAATCTTCTTATCATCAGATCAATAACGTTCACACTTTTTACATCCTTCAAAAACTGAAACATATATATTTTTTTTCTTTTTTCACCTGAACCTGCATTTTCCAATGAATTTTTTACGTGCTTAAAACCAAAATATCAATAAGCTATGAAAATTCCTTATAAAAGAACCACATTAAGAATATACTCTTGAATGGAAAAGAAACGTGGTGATAGAAAAACACCCTGCCAAAGAATTAGTTGGAAGATCATAATAAGTCAGAAAAGTATGAACTGAAAGTCTGCCTGAGAAGTGACTTAGGCTTTGAGAACTAACTAACTTCAGTAAGTCTGCGGAAAAAGCCAACCATGGAAGTAGATTACTTTATTAAGTCCTCGACGAGAAATTAATCTACTTGAAATATTTCGCGCTCCTTCGACTACACAGCCCTATGAATAATTTATACCGATAGCGGATAAAAGCTTCGCTGGGATTGGCTGGTTTGTCCTAGTTCACCGCATTGAGAAACTCACATAAACAATGAAGTTTATTTGGTATTGGTATTGATTGGATTGTACCGCAAAACTATAACAAAGGCCAAGTTTACCTTAAAACTGTCACTTGGCAATATGATCGTGTCAAAACGGATTGAAAAATTTAGCTGGCACCAGAGTCTGTTCATATTAATTGTTAGGGTATATTTTTGGATATTGGGGTAATGGACATAAGATTAATAATGGCTTGAAATGCATGCAGAAGGTCGATTAAGGATGAAGTTTCAAGTGAATTTCATAGAAAAAATAATTTCATATCATAACAATGCATATTGATGATCCAAATGATAATGATAACAAAAAACGAACATTTTAGAATTTTAACTCACATGACAGAAACGGCAGAATGTGCACTCCATTGGTCTAGTTGTCTAATAAATAACATTGCTGCTCGTTGGTACAGGGTTCGTTTCTAGGGCAGGTCTAGCATTGTTTTTCTTCTTTCTGATAGTTTTTCCATTATCCATGTTCTTGCATTCAAAACACAAGTGGTGGTTCAGGATTATTCGCTGGATGAGAGAAAGAAGAATCCAGATTCCTGGATTCGATTTAATAAGTTTATCAGGGGCCTGTTGCATGAGAAAATACAAGCTAGTAATACTAGTTGTCACTATTGTAACTTGCCATCTGACAACTAGTATTACTAGCTTGTATTTTCTCATGCAATAGGCCCCAGGTTACTTATACTCTCCTACTTTGATCAATGAAGATATGAGCTACTCACTTATTAATCATTATTTTCCTCCGTAAGTAAGACCGTAAGTTTTTAGCTCGAGCCACTCCTCGTGTTTCGGAGGACACGCTAAGCCCTCGGTCCCGGCTGCCTAAAAACAGTCGTTAAGTCTCGTCAGAGACCCTGAACTGATCAGGAGTGACCTGAAAACACTGACATCAGACCTGAGCCAGCCAGGTTACACGGAATTGTTATTATTATTATTATTTTCCTCTCTCATTTATAGATCATAAATATGATAAATTTATGTTTTCCTACCATGTTCAACAAAATAATTTAAGATATCTGCTCCCCACCTATTGATAATTATTTTTTATCTTATTCATATATACTATAAATATCATAAATTTATTCGAATAATTTCAATCTTTAATCTCAAAGTCTTATAAAAATATTGGAATAGAAGAGCAATTAATATCAAGAAGATTTGAAAACAAATGAAGTTTTTATAATAAATTAATTTACTAAGAAACGCCTCCAACTATCCATTGATCTACAATTTCATTTTTCATTGATCTATTCCAATCTTTCCAACAGTCGATCAATAAAATATAATTGACTGATAAGGCCTTGAAATGTATAAATGTATCAGGATTCAGCAACTTTTGCTAATCAGGTTCTAATCAAACTTTCTCAAAGTTTTGCTGATTCTCAATTGGAATCCGCTTTAGCTAATCAACGCCAGATTAACAACGTCTTTGAACCTCGGTTAACGAGTTTCAGGAGTCGAGTCGTTATCAAGGTGAGACGGCTTCTGTGAGGAGTGAAATGTCACTGGAAAAATGCTTCTTCAATAATTGGAAAAGAATGTTTCTCCTTTGCAATATCGATTCTTATTAACCAAATCATATTTATGGCAAAGAGAAGTAAATAAAGATAATAATCATTATGATTATCAATAGCTTCATTAAACAGAATAAACTTGAAACAAGTTCAAGGAAAACTAATAACTCACTTTCCAATAATTGGTACCTTTCTGTCAATGATGATAGTTCTGGAGAAATTCAACCCGATATTTTTGTTGATAATTTGCCAGAAAATGTTTTTGCGCTCTGGCACATCTCCATTCCAGATAAAATTTTGATTTATTTCCAGATCCATCCGAATTTCCAGTCTGAATATTACAAACGCTTACTCATCTCAAATCGATTATCAGTTTCATATCAAATTAGACCTAATTATTCTCATTTCATTTAATAATAATCTGCTTTTTGTAAAATAATTCGAATAATTGTGATGGATGGCACTATGACATTATCAAGATTCCGATTTTTTTTAAAATTCATGGTCTAGTATGCCTGGAGAAATGCAGATCCAATATAATTACATGCACTATAAATCCTATAATTCCATTGCATTGATTCTCACAATAAATCATACACTTTTAACAGCTATATCTAGAAACGGCAGATGAACTGCGTAAGTTATTTATGATTCTAACATACGCATTTGTATTGTTTTGAGAAATTTCCTCACGCCATAAAGTTGCTCAATGAAATACGGTAGTAAGCAATACATGTGTAAAGTTTATTCGTACGTCGCATTGTGAGACTATACAGCAAGCTGAACATGAAGTTTCATTGTCAAGTATTCAAATTAATCATGCAGAAAATTCTAGAACGGTATTTGTTTGAGAGCATTGTTTCCAACTGCAGTCCAATTGCCAATTAATGATTAATTTATTCGAGGATATATTGTTTACTTATCCTATAAGTTAACTACTCTGCTAAACGAGAATTCAAGCGATAACTCAAGTGCTCCATTTGGTAAGTGACAACTTAACTGAATTGAATTAATCCAACCCAAGTGGGTTAACTTGATGCATTACTGTAATATATTCTGAACTGTGTTGATGTATCAACAGTGTTGATACAGTAAATTTCAAAGCAGTATCTGTAGTATACATGTTAAAGCTTCATGCCCTTCTTATAAGTAGGAATTATTGTGTGTCGAACATTTCAAAATTGATGCTATTGATGCACTGGAAATTGAGAATAATGATTCAAAAAGTGATAGAAACAGTTGCTTCTAAGAAAAAGAGAGAGGAATGACAAATTTCAAGAAAATTGGTATAAGAGTGAATATAGATAATAATGAATGATAGAATATAGATGAACAGCAGTTGAGATAGAAAAATAAAATGAATAGAAAGGAATGTCAACGGCAAACCTAATATTACTCCAACTTCAGTTGAAAATGGATCAGCAATAGATTAATAATTTCTTTCTCAGAAACTTTTTTTTTTAATTTCTTTCTCATAAACTGGTAAGTTAAAAAAATTAGGAATGATAATTCCTAATGATAATTTGGAATCATAATTAATGATTAGTTTTCCATGCAGAAATGCAATAACATAAAATCTGGAAATTTCATATACAAAGAGTATTGTACAGTAGTATCATTTATTGCAACTCAGTGTTGATTGAAATTTTACAAAACTTTATCAAATGGTCAAATTGTAAAATAGCTTCCACATAACACTTTGAATGGGATGATGTTGAAAATTGATCGTGTAACATCAAGAGTTTAACAAGATTCTATAAAAATTATTGATGATCAATACTACTACCATGCATCGAAATATTGATTATCGTACCTGAAACATTGCGTTGTGAATCTGAAGACTCACTCCCTAATAATTCTCGGCTTCTCTGTGGACTAGAATAAATGACAAAACAAGCTGGCAAAAATAGCATGTTAGCGATGAAATTTACCGAACAAAAAATGAAATAAAAGCCGGAAAAATATTTTTTTCTAAAATGGTAAAATCTATGGCAAATTTGGAAATGGATTCGCAAACAGGTCAGTTCCAGCTCATCTTTGATGTCTCTGCTACTAGATGAACGTGGATATTATTGAGAGTAAAAGAAAACACTTTCAAGATCAAAAATGAAAACAATTTACAGTTGGTTGGAATAACATTGATGGCACAGGAAACATTTTTATGAAAGATAAAATTTGAAATTGCAATAAAATCAAAATTCTGAAACAAACAATTACATAAATTATTATGTTCAGAAAATTACATTATTATATTTTTAGATAATATGTATGTTATGCTATCAATTGATTGATGGTACAGGAAACAAGTCTTATGCCTTAAAATTCCCAATAGCCTAATAAATTTGTCATTTTTCAATAATATCACAGAAATTCATTGGAAGACTCACTCACCTTCCCTTGAATTTAATAGAAGAAAATTATTTTTCACAGTACCTGCAACAAATACAAAAATATTATTAGAATTTTATTAAATCCACAAGAAAAATTCAAAACTTTAATTGCTCGAGTTGGAAAATTGAAATATGTTTTGTATGAAAAACTACAGGGGAAGAGTAAAATGAAGAATATACATAACATGATAAATTAAGTAATAATGTTTTTTTTTATTATCATTATCAAATATTCAATAGTACAAAATCTTTCATTACTCAATCTTGTAGTTTTTCATTGTTGAGAAAAGTAGATTAATTGTTTTACAGTTGTGACCAATTATCGAAAGTAAGATCAATATTTTACTACTGTCATATTATTTTATCATTACTGACAAGAATGTTTGTTGAATTTGAATTTATCATAGAAGCCCCAACCTGAATAAAAATAACTGGAGCAAAAACTCAAATGGCAGGTTTATGAGCTCGGGATTTACTAGTTTATAGCTTAGACTCGAGATGATCTGTTGTTGGACTTATTAACCCAACTTTTAAACCTCGGGGTTTTCTCTGCGATAAAAATGCTCTTTTACGCCTGGGACTTGCTGATCTCGAGCTCATAAACCCGATTTTTAACACTCGGCGCAAAATCCGGGTTTCAGCCTCAAAATAGAGATAAACACGATCTCATAAATCGCACTTGAGTATTTTTTTTTTCGAGAATTAGTATTCAAAGTGATACAAGGGTGCTGATTAATTGTTTCAGAGTCTATCTATCTCTATGATGTCTATCTCTCTCTGGTTAGAAGGGTAAGAAGTAACAGGAAAAACAATATACTAA
Source organism: Laodelphax striatellus (assembly GCA_017141395.1). NCBI lineage: Eukaryota > Metazoa > Arthropoda > Insecta > Hemiptera > Delphacidae > Laodelphax > Laodelphax striatellus. The sequence goes on along the minus strand of CM029535.1, from coordinate 9,505,760 downwards.
TAGGTAATACAGAGACTTGATCTTTCCTTTCTTTCCTTGAAAGATCATTTGTAACGAGTTCAATCTGTACTACATTATCATGCATTCTAGATAGCTATCTCTGTAATCCAAGTAATTTGTACTATAGCTGCATGCCTGAATGCTCTAGCTCTGAATTCGGTCAATACCGTCATCTATTGTATGAACATTAATTTTGTACATCACACAAGGTCCCAGGAGATTAATGATTATTAAAGAGCGCCAAGACATACTTAACATTGCCGCATTGTATTCCGCATCAATCATTAACAAGTAAACGTACACATCGCATCCTCCGGGACCAAATCTACATATTTCTGGAACACCTCACCCTCTCTCACTCTTTCTCCCTCCATTCCTTCTTCCCTCTCTCTCTTCCTGTAATATACCATTGTTTGAGCAGGTAACTAACTACTAACCCAGTCCCTTGAGCAATGTTGACCGATACCCACAATGCAATTATTATGGCAAAGTGAACATTGAATAAATTCGAGAAATCGATAATCGTGTTAAAGCCAGCCATTGAATTCGAAACCGCATATATTATTGGTTTTTTGAGTGCCATTCAGAGTCTATATTGTATTGGATTATTACCACGCTGGTGTCACGGTGAGTTGATGTAGGACTTTTAATGTGTTGTGAGTTGAATTTCAGAGTTGTTTATGAGGAAAAACTGCAGAAAATCAATCACCACAAATTTAGAGCAGTTCATACTGACATTTAGTATTACATCGTTTGTTATAACAACAATTTTTTCTGAGGGTGATGCCCACATGAGCTCTAGGCTTGTGCGTGGGTAATGAGAGGGGTGATGATGAGAGATGACGACTGTTTCTAGGCAGTCGGGACCGATGGCTTTTCGTACCCTCCGAAAGACGGGTACACTGCATGAAGTTTGTGGAGCATTAGTTTTTTCTGAATATTGGGATGGAGTCAACAATGTTATTCATACGTAAAATCCAGTAAGAAGTTAAAAAATATATTCAGCTTCATTTGATTTGTATTCCTAAAATTGAGTACACTCATAAAATTGCAAGAAACTCAGCACAATAAGCAAACAAGTATGAACATTGAACAACCTATCACGACACATTCTCTAATAAAAATGTCTACAATATTAATTAATTGAACGAGATTCCTAATTAATAATGCTATAAACTACAGCTAATCAACTATTATGATTTAAAAGCAATTGAATAGTTGCAACATCTCACTTCCTTCCATCTTCATGTCTACAATATTATTGTCTGGAACATTCTTCTCTCTAAAGCGCATAATCCAAGAGACCTAAATTCAAAACTATGAATTCACAACACTTCTCATACTTCTTATTAAACATAAGAGAGAGATATTAATTCATGCCAAAAATATCGAACACTTTACAATTTGATAATAATCTTGATTGACCGATTCAAGAACATTTTTTGATAGACGGGAGATTATGAGACAAGCCCCAGAGCAGTAAGTAAATTGAAAACATGGGAAAATAAATAGGAAACTTTGGCGAAATGTGAAATTTTTAGTGAAATTCTTCTAGACTAACGCTATTTTATCAACCAGAGTTGTATAGATTGTAGAACTTCCGCCTCTTCGTGTCCGTCTGTTACAACATCGAACAGAAACTTAATTTGTCCACTGACCTAGTTCCAACTTTGGTCGGTAACCTCACAGACAGTCACTGACAAAATAATTTCCCTCCACTCTTCCCCATTGTCGATATTTTTTCTTTCTATTGTAGGGCTTTGTTTCACAGTGGCCTGGAATACAACACGGAATTGAAAGAATAGCAAATTGAATCCCCTGCTTCTGCATCTCACCCCTGAATC